>JARHVA010000338.1:4407500-5792500 GCA_037957365.1 Torreya grandis | reverse complement strand
CATCTCTGTACATGATTATTATCTCTATATCCCTATCCATGATCTCTTGTTTTATCCTCTTAATCAAGGCCTCATCCTTCATTGACTATATTGACCTTAATGGACCCACTCTATCACCTTTAATTGTATGAATTTATGGTGTTGGGTACATGAATTTATCATCCCCATCTCCCTCTTCCTCACTGTCAATAATAATCATAGGAGTATTTCATCCTAATCCATATCCTCCAACATGTTTATCACCATCCTATTGTGTATCTCCACCCATGAGGGCCTCTAACTACAAAATCCTCCTACATAGTATTATTATCCATGATCATACCCTAAATTCAATATGTGATATCTCCATCCATGTCTTAAGTTATTTATAGGGATTTTTCAACCTCAATCTAATCATCTGATCCCACCATGACTTATAAGTATTATCCATCCCTGCATATTTTATGTCTCTCATCAACTAGTATGACATATTCTTCATATGTACCCATATATGCTCTAATACTCTTAGGTCTATACCCAGTATCCACTATGGTCTCTCCCATTCTAGTTGTGCAAACACATGTAGACCTATAGGCACATCCTATTGTATGATGAACTATCTTATCACCCTATATATTTTATATCTATTTATGATGTACTCATGCCTTTGAATAATGTACCAAGTGTTAACATATAGTCTATATAAAGCACATATTATTTACACATTAAATCAAATTCCATGTATAGTCTCTAGCTAACCTCATGTGGCAATAACTCATCTATTTCTCTCCTAAAATACCCCATGCAATACCCCATAATTCATAAGTGACCCCTCTATCCACCTGTCATAATATTATATCTATATGCAAATGGATCTCCATCATCCATATGTTGAAGCTTCTTAACTAGTTTCTCCATTAAAATATGTTCCCATGCCCACACCTATAGTAGTGTGGATGGGTCTATGATCACTCCTCCATTGTAGAAAAAAAAAATGAAAATATTTTTATATGTGTGTAAAAATACATGACCCCAATTGAAACTTTACCACCCTCTATAACATATCTATAATCACATCTAACATTCCAGTAATAAATATTATCACACTCTTATCTAATAGAAGAATGCCACCAAAAAGAACCATTAGCACTAGTGTAAATGCATATATATCCTCTAATTTTATACATTCATCTATATCTATCCCAGAACCAATCATCAAGATGATATCTTGATCAAACATCCTATCTAATGATACTAGTTTTGTGGTCTATCTCTATTATACCTTCAAACCCTAAATCAAGATGTGAATTATATGCCACACATCATCCATTGTGATTATCATCTCACATTTTAATAGGTAAAATGTGTTGTCATATGAGCTCTAACATTATGATAGTTCTTTCAACATCACCTTCTTAACATATATCGCAAGCATATCTACAACATAAGATAATCCCACTGCCTCTAGTACACCCACCTCATAGTATTTGACTATTCTCATCAGTCATAACACTCTAGATTGCCTCTCTTATGTCAGTAGTATTGATAGTATCTACTATAATAATAAATGTGACAAATCATTAGTATTTTCAATTAATATAACCATATATAGATACCATCATTTAAACTCACATCATTATCAAATGACACTTATTTTAACACTTAAATTAAGTCTCACCCTAACAAATTATCAAACATCTATGCAAATTCACTACCACCATTAATAAATTCATTATTATGATGAATTTGTTGCACAAGATAATTATTTCACTATATATTTTATAATATTTGGTGGAACTTTTGACAAACCACCAAAATAATAAAACTATTAAACCTCACGATGAAACCATCATTTTCCATAATAAAACCACTAGTTTTGATGTTGAAACTGCCATTCAAAAAAATTAAAATTTGGTATGACTAACTTCCTACTTTTTATGACACCTAAATATCAAAAAAAAAAAATAAAAAATATCACTTATAAGATCACCACTCTCTTTTGGCCTCTAGTAGTCTTTCACTCACTCACTCACTCTAGTGACAATCAAATAGAATGTAGCCCATCTTTCCTCTATCACTTCTCATAATATATAGAACAATGCAAATAATAGGTGGAAAATAAAACAAATGAATTTAAAATAATCAATTTAAAATTACCCCTAACCCTATTTATTTTCTGACCCCATTTAAATTTTTCACACAACTCAATGTTTTTAGCCTATTTCATTAGTCTTTTCTCTGATTCAAACTTCACATCATACATCCCATTAATTGGAATAATATATTTATTTAATTTTTGCTTGGAAATCAACACGTAAATTTATTCACAAAACATTGGAAAAAAAATATTTCTATTTTCATAGCCCACAGTTTGGATATATCATTCCTAAATCTGCTTCATGGGGAAAAACTCAAGCATGTATCTTATTTTAAGAACTATTACTTCTCAAGTTTGTTCCATATAAACTATCACTCAAGGAAAATAATTTTACATATGATGATAAATCAAGAAATAATTTTTATCAATAATGGTACTTCCATTTATCATGATTTCAAATACATCACTTTTTGTGTAACCTTATTTCATTTATTTATTTCATATCACTCACTTGCATCCATTCTCACTGTATGATTGCTTGAGGGGGAATCATTTATAATAATTTAAATCCACCTAGAGAATCATCTTTCTACATTTGTGTCCACTCTATTTTTATTTATTCTTATAAAATCCATTGCTTCGTCTACTCGTAATACCCTTTTAAAGTGGAGACGATGTAAACACAAAAATTATGTCACATTTAGTGTATAATTAAATTTTCTATATATCAACACACTAACCTAACCATCATTCTTAATTCAAATTTTATCTTAACATAATTTCCCTCCCTATTTTAAATAAATATTACTTAATTATTCATGCACAAATAATTCCACAAAACTAATAAAATCCTAAATTCTAAGCAACAAAACATCTTGCATATTTATCTCAACCAAGCATTGATTCATCCAATCATTTCATTAAATTTATTTACTAATTATTGACTCATCATTTAATATTTCAACCAACATGGTAAGTCATCTAACTACCTTGACTCATTCATGAGAAACTTTTAACTACCAAGTTACCCACATTTCTCAACTTGGTTTTCTCCCATTAGATGAGGATTCAAATATGATCATCCAAAATCAAGATAATAAAATAAATATGTGTTTCTCAATCATCCATATTCCCACCCAAAAGTCTATAAATTTATATGTCTTACTCTAATGCCAACAACCATCATCAAGATATTTAAGTGTTGTCAAAATTACCTTGTGCATCCATTGAGAATCAACAATATTACATCCTTCTGCAACTAAAATTCACTTTGAATTGGAGATTGAATCAAGAATCCACATATAATATTGAAATTTAAAATAAAATCTATCAAATATAAGGTAATCATTTTGATAAATATGAATGGAAATGTTTATTTTCTTATTTATTCTCTTATTTTAATATCTTAAGTTTTTAGATTAGTCTTAAAAGAGGAAATCAATCACTTATTTATTTTATTAGTGTAAACTTCTAATTTATATTTATCACACTAACAAAAAAAAATTATAAAAACATATTGTCATGTGAACCCATAAGTATATATATACCTTGGTTAAGAATGTTTAGTAATTGAAGATAACTTTGATTCTAGGAGGTTGATGGAATCCTTTGATATTGTTGTATTATATTTTGGTTTTCTCTAACTCCCTTACATTATTTGATTTTTATATTTTTATTTTTTCCTTTTTTTATCTTGATTCATCATAGTTTTAAAAAAAAAAATTCATCCATGCCATACATTTCAATCAGATTTTATGCAACACGTCCCATTAGAGCTACTTCATCAAGAACCCTTGATTTTAAATAGTACATAATTTTCACCCTTGAGACTTTTCTCTCCTCAATTTTTGTAGAATAGGAACTTTAATTTTTTTCATTCACATTAGGTTCAAGATTCATTTAAAACCAAACTTATCCACTCATAAATTTATCTATAAGTATAGATAATTCATCTTTAGAGATAGCCCTTGTGCCTCTAAAGAAACCCGATGTAAAACCATGTAATGAATTTACCTTGAAATCATTATATTCATCTTTCTTATCAAAATAAGGTATCCTAAAATTTGTGTAAATATCAAAAAACAAAAACCATTTCACCCATATTTCATTAGGAATGAGAAATGATAGCTTATAATTAAATCTATCCAATTTTATTTTTAAAGAGTATTTAAAATATCTATTTCAAATGACTATATGTGAACATAAGTTTGTTTACATTAATCAGAAATTATATAGTAAGTAAAGCAATATATATATATATATATATATATATATATATATATATATATATATATATATATATAAATTTTCAGCTTGATTTAATTAAATATTTTATGTACCTTTTAGTTATTTGCTTGATCTTGGCTAGAACTAGGGCATTGTGATCATCTTTTTTGTCATCCACATTGCCTTAGCTTTGTACAAATGATCAATAAAATTTATTGTAATACATGTATTTTTATCCATATTTATTTATTTTTATATATTAATTATCCACTATATTGTGGATTAGGGAAAAAAATAGAAATAAACATTTTTTTTATTTTGTCATAGAAAAAGTAAACTCCTAGTTTGTCAAGATAATTTTCTAAGTTATGATGGTGGGTTGTCCATCAAGAATGTATAAATTAGTATCATAATTATGAAATTCATGCTCAAAATCAATTTTCAAGATATGACCAATTTTTTTAAGGTAATTAATATTAGATCTTGTTGAAGATATACAAGATTTCCTAACATAGAGATAACTAGAAGATCAACACTAGCTGAATCAAGGGGTACTAGTATTTATAGGGAGCTTGGTGGTAGTGTTCAAATCCAATCTTAAATGATTTTTCATTAAAATTAAAATTTGAATCTCTTCAGAAGTTAAATATTTCATTTTATTATATTCTTTTTTAACTTGCTTCAATATAGTTTTCTCCTTTTTATATTCCATTAGATCTTAGAAGTGTGATATTGAAGTATATTTTTTTAGATTGGACAATATTTTCCTCATATATGTAAAAAATTTTGAATGAATTTTTTTGCTTCTGATTATTTATCCATATTTCAGTGATGGGTGATACATGAATTGAATTCATATTGATAAAGAATTTTGAATGATATTTTAATTCCATTACAAATATTGTGACTATTTTCCACTCCAATGGTGTCTCCATCTATATACATTTCTAATTTTGAACAATAACAATTTAAATAATATTTTTAATGTTTTTATTAATTAACCTTGTCACTTTTTCTATATAATGGAGCCTCAAGCTCTATTTGAATAATTTAAAATGAACACTCATTATTGTTTAAATGCTCCACTAAAATATTCAATACGTTCTCTAAAATGTATTTTAGGTTTAACACTATCCCAAATACTCAATTTTATCCTAAAAATTAATGAAATAGATAGAGGTCAATGTGATAGTTATATGGATAGTAGTTTTCTACAAATCACTCCTAATCTCATTCTCCTAGTCTAATGCACCTTCAATAAATGAAATATCTTGGTAAGGGTAGTTCCCACGGGATCCATTATTTCCATTTATAAATAATTAGTCACAATTATTTAATTTAAATATTATTATCAAATATTAAATATAAATTTAAATCATATTTTTAAACCATGTAAACACAAACTATTTAGATACACTAGTCACCAAATCATGAGTTTCATTGGATAATTATTATTTAAACCTATAAATTCTCAAAAGGTTGATAGAAGAACATAAATAATTATATTTTCATCTATTGATAATTTTCATATCTTGGGCATAATGGACACATACCCAGTATGAACAACATAGGAATAAAATGAATTTCATAGGCCTGTATTATTATCTTGTGTAGAATGAGAATGTGGGCATAATGTGCATATTGACCTATGTTGATAATATTCCTAAATTTTATAATATTGGAATATTCCTATTATGAATGTTATAAGAATAATATGACCATCAAATGTATATATTCTTATCTTGTGTATACTATAACAGATAAGAATACATGTCATGTTACTCATATTATGAATTAAGAATCTAATATTACTATAAACTTGTGTGAAATGGGTACATAGATACTTGCCTATGACAATTTATAATATTTTTATCTTGTGTATAATGGACACATGGCCATTCTAAATAAGGTAGGAATAACATGAACATCATAGGCCAATATTCTTATCATATTATAATGGGAACATACCCATTCTACACAAGATAATAACATTATCTTCCTAATTTATAATTACATATATTATTATCTTGTGTATAATGGTAAAAAATATATTATAAAAAAAAATATGAGCATCAGTGGCTTATATTCTTATATTTTATAGAATGAGCACATACCCATTCTACACAAGATAAGAATATTATTTTCTTAGTTGATAATTATATATATTCTTATCTTGTGTAGAATTGTAAAATACAAGATATGAATAATATGAGAATTAGAGGCATATGTTACTATCTTGTGTATAATGGTCTCATGTCCATTCTACATAAGATAATAATTATGGCTTACTAATTAAGAATGACTAGATGCCACTATTATTATCTTATTTAGAATGGCTAGTTCCCCATTATAAACAAGATCAATATTATTTTTTTTTAATATGAGAATCATAAGGATATATTTTTATCTTGCATAGAATGGGTACATGCCTATTCTATAACAAATAAGAATATTGACTTCTTAATTGATAATTTATAATAATTTAATATTTTTATCTTATTTATAATGGGCATGTAGCCATTCTGAATATGACAAGACTAATATTATTATCTTGTTTATAATGGGTATATACCCATTCTACATGTCAAGATAATAATATTGGTTTATGAGAAATAATCCAATATTTATATATTCTGTATAATTGGCACCTACCCATTTTACATAATATATTAAAAATATTATCAATTAATCTCATTTTACACAAGATAAGATCAACGTTTTTATCTATTTTTTTATAATGGGTAGTTACCAATTCTACATGTTAAGATAAGAATATTGGCATTTGAAAACTAATCAAATATTGTTTATAATAGGAAGCTACTCATTCTAAACAAGATAAGATCAATATTATTATCTTGTTTTGAATGGGAATCTAACTTTTCTAAATATCAAGATAAGAATATTAGCCTTTGAGAATGAATCCAATATTCTTATCGTGTAGAATGCATACATCCTATTTTACACAATATATTAAGAATATTATCAATTAATCTCATTTTAAACAACATAAGATCAATATTCTTATCATTTTTATAATGGGTAAAAACCCATTCTAAACAAGCTAGGAATATTATCAATTAATAAACCAATATTATTAATTTTATATAATGAATATGTGCTCATTCTACACATTGTCAAGATAAATATTTTGGCCTCTTAGAAAGAATCCAATATTATTATCTTGTGTATAACACAAGATAATACTATTACCAATTAGGAAAATAATATTTTTAATATAATTAACATTATCTCCTATAAAAATTTAATATGGTTGAATTTTTCTTAGTATACTTTATAATGTTTTATAGGTCACATTTAAATTATTTTAAATTATATGTAAATGTAGGTCTTATTTTCTTAAATGTTCTCAAATTAATTTTAACTACCACTAATATTTTAACCACATAAATGGTGTTTCATTTCAATGATTTCAACAAAAATAAAATTTGTAATTTTCGTATATAATGCTAACAAATATCAATTTTATATTATTTAACCATCAAAGTAATTTAAAGGTTTAAATATTTTAATGGTAAAAATTAAATAAAAAATAATCTCTAAACTTCAATTGATTCATGTATGACTTTATTTTTCATCTTAATTTTAATAATAAAAATTAAATTATATAATTAATTTAAATTTTTTCTATTAAAAGGAAAAAAAGTTTTAGTCAAATCTTAACCTTTATCTCATAATCAAGGTTAATGATAGTTATTTTATATCAACTATTTAAATTATGAAAATATTCAAAAAATTATAAGTGCACATTATTCATAACTCTCATATAGGATGAAATTCAACACATCCTT
Source organism: Torreya grandis (assembly GCA_037957365.1). Classification (NCBI taxonomy): domain Eukaryota; kingdom Viridiplantae; phylum Streptophyta; class Pinopsida; order Cupressales; family Taxaceae; genus Torreya; species Torreya grandis. Next base: position 5,784,388 of record JARHVA010000338.1, on the reverse strand, counting down.
TTATTAATAGTTTAATTTTGTTTAATATACCTTATAATATTTCATTTTGATTTTTAAATGATTATTATTTAATTAAAAAATAAATAAAAATGACAGTTTTATCCATATATAATGGTAAAAACTATTAATTTTATTCATATTGTCAAATTAATTTAAATTTTTAATTGGTCAAATGGAAAAAATTAATTCAAAGTAATTTAATGTAATTTTCAAAAACTAAAAATAACATCCACTATTAATTTCATTTATATTTATATGATTTTAATTTTATAAGTTTTGAAATTAACATGTATTTTATTTGGACAACAATCCACTAGATTTGATGTACTTTTACAACATCTCAAATAAATTTTATGTTCTTTGTGAATAACTTTTAAATGCTACCGTATTGAAAAACATTATTGATCTAATAAATACAACATAAATATGACAAACTAAAAATGTTTTTGGGTTATTGATTTCATAAGTTTATGACATGGTGTTTTTAAATTTGAAAATCAGCGTGATAATTACTATCACATGTATTTCAATTTTTTTTTTAAATACGACACTCATATTTTAAGCAAAATTTGTTCATTTTTGATACATTATAAAAAGCATTAGAACTGAATGATTAGGGATTATTTCCTTTGATTTTTCTAAATCAAGTGACAAAATCCAATTATAGATGGAAAGAAAGGTGAAGATATTCAAATTTTGGTGATGCTACCACAAAAAATGAGAGTGTATTAGCATCAATATGATGTAAAGAAAGAGATAAACAAGTTTGAGGGATGCCAACATAATTTAGGGGTAGCAATACCACACAAAATAGGATAGGAACAATATAGTGATAACATATTAACAAATTTAGTTTTCATAGAGAGGAAGAAATACAACATTAAAGTATTTTATTCAGTTGGCACAAAGAGGAACAAATATAACATATATATCCAAATTTTATATTTATATTTTATTTGTTTTTCTTTATACCTTAAATATAAAAAACAATGACAATAAAATGCATTTAATTTTTCATTTCAAACAATTGTAAACTAATTGAAAATTGGTTTCTTTTTTAAAATTAAAACTAACTGAAACATTCACAAAACTAATGGCAATGATAAATACATGTGTAGTATACTAGTATATTATTTGCTAAGTTTTGGCTTAATTTTTCACTGGATTGAATCTTATCTATCTGAAAAATGAAGCAACCCCAAAAAAAATTTAGGAATCACTAGTTTCATAGTACAAGTGATACCGTGTGATAGGCCCAAACATAATTAGATGATATTTAGACAACAAAAAAAAATATTTGCACATAAGGGTGTTCCCAATTGGTATGTTATCAACTGATAGAAACATGTAACTAAGATTAAGTCACCAGTAAATAGTTATATATGGGAGTGTGTCTTTACCAAGGCATATATAGTTCTGGTTGTATCAGTGTGCATAAACATAATGATAAGCTCTAAACTTTATATAATACTAGTTACTCCAACTGATAGGCCTATTTATTGGTCAGTTAACCCTACTCAATATCTCAGGCATCTAATAGGGTCTCGTTTGAGAGCCAAAAATACAACTACTCCCTGACATTAAACATGATGTTAATATAAGAGGTAAGAGGATCACAACAAAAGTTTATTATATAAATATAACCTTTAAGACATTAAATTATCCTAAAATAAAGGATGTCCCAAGTGGACTATATTAAAATCCACTTAGATTTTTACACAAGAGATTTCAATCAATTAGCATTAGGTACCCAACTAATTTTCAATGCAACCCATAATAGATCAAGCAACTTCATAGAACTATTTGTCAAGATTTCATAAATCAAATCTCAGATTTAGTATCCATAATATCATACATTTGTTATATGTATTTTAGGATAGGATGAATTATATGATCTTATAAGGAAGAGGATAACATGGTTTTACCAATATCAAAGGAGTCTAACCGCTCCTCTAGTCCTTTAAATACTCAGGTGAATATATATACAAGTCAGTAAAATTAAGGGTTACTTATGGTGTACAAAACATTCACACATTTTTCCCATATGATTAAATCAAATGCCCCATTGACAAAGTCAGGTTTAATAAAAGCATATTCAACTGAATACAATTGTAATTCTAACTATTGAGAGATCAATTTGCATAATAAATTCCTAATGGGATCACCATCTCATACCTAATCATTTTATAAATTAAGAGGGTATATAATGGTTATGATTAACTAACTCCAAGACCCTCAAAACATAGTCATCAACACCCAACTAGCCAACATATCCATGGCTCAATAAGGAAGGGCAACATAGCCTATTAAATATATTAAATTAAAATGAAAATGCATTCTAGCAGGTAATAATCTATATAATAGAATCAAATTACATACTTATTTCTTTAGTAATAAGTGAATACAAAAGTGAGATTATAGATTTAAGTGATTAATACTTGGTTTTAAACCTAGATGCCATATTCCAAAGTTTTCCATTGTAAGTAGGCATACTAAAAAGAAAAAGACAACATAACCAACTCATTCCAGGAATGAGAGTTTCTTTGTTTTAATACATATACCATGAAATGTATACTAATTAAAACCATAATCATTATAAGATTTCACCCTCTAAATTATATATATATATATAACCATTGCAATGAGGGTATCTTAAATTGATAAAATCATTCTTAATAAATTAATATGGTTAGGGAAACCTTCTAGCTCTTAAGAGTATAACAAAAATTATTCTTCCATGTAAGTTATATACTAAGAGAGTATATTAATAATATATCATAAAAAATAGGTTAAATTCATCCAAAATATATTTACAACTGAATTAAACATGAAACTCTAATAACTTGGTCCAATTAAAGAGACCCTTCAATAAAGATCATTCATGTATCTATTATAGCCAAATATTGCACCCTAGGAAAGAGTGTTCAAGCCTCTCCCATTTTTATAAAACATGGTATTAACTCTAGGCCTATGCGTTGCCTTTATCAAAGGTAAACCTCTAGGTTAAAGGGCTAGCTCCCTTGATTTGTCTCTTAATCTCACATACTACACTAGATCAATCACTTGGGGTGAAAAGGGAAGAAGCTAAAAAATTTATCCTATGATAATGAGGTGATACACCTAGGATAATTACACACAACACACTTTCATATGCACTAAGAATGAAACCTACCAAAACTAACCTCAACTATATGACCTTCTAGCATAAGTATTTTTCATAGACTAATGTAGGAACATCCTTATTAGATGACTCATTTTGATGTTGTTTAAGTAAAATTAGTTTGAACAAGTATTTTATGGTAAATTATCATGTTTAGATTCATTATAATGGTGTTAAGGGTCATAAAACATACCTTGGAATGTTTTCTAGGTGTTTAGGAGTGCTAGAGTAGGTTAGAAATTCAAATTGGTATTTTCCCACAATTTTGTAAAATTTGAATTTTTGAATAATTTAGTATAGAATGGATGTTTTAGGAAGTTTTCAAGAATCATTAAAGGTGTAAATTATTATGAAACATAAATAAATTCACCATGGGTCTATATACATAGGCATAGGTCACATTGTATGGACAATCAACCTTGATGTTTGTGTCAAGGTGCAAACTCTCTTGTGACTATTAGAAGGTCAAGAATTGGTTATGGTAGTTATAGTTGATACAAAAATCATATGATTTTGGATTTTTTATTCATTTAAAGATTTATTTTAAGAAGAGAGGGATCAAGACCCCCAAGGAAATGAGAATGGAAACTCTCAAATTTGATAAGTCTGACTGCAACTCTATTTTTGTGTGTGCACAAAATGATTGACAGATTTTAAAGTGCTCAATGAAGGAAGATCCATTATTGTATTATTATTAAGTTTGATATGGATTTTTTTTTTTTTTTTTTATTAAACATTATTGAGAAACTCATTTTTTTTTTCATACAACTTTTCTAGAAGATAATTTAACCTTGTTTAGATAGTCAAAACACAGAGTCTTGTGAATGTGATACACATAGGTATTGGAGTTGGTATATAATTTTTTAAATAGGACTTTTTAGGATTATTATAACTTATAATTTTTTAAAATATTTTTAAAACCCTTAGTGTAGGTTTAAGAACCAAGATCTTATTCTTGGTACCCTGTAAACTATAACTATGTGTACAATGAAAAAAGAATATGAACATATTTGTTGGATAGAAGAATTATAACATGGATATAATGTTTTAAAATGGTGTATTAAGTTATAATATATCTTATTAAACACTGACACATCTTTTGAACTTCTTTTATTTCATAAAACCACAAAATGTATCCTCTTGGGTACCTACAAACAAGCATAATGCTAAACTAGAGTTTCAATAATCAAATGCCATTTATAAACATTTAAACTGATGAAAGTTTTTAAAAATTTGTAGTTTAATAGGTATCCATTAATTTTAAGTGAGTTTAAAGGTTTCATATTTATTCTGTATGAAAACATACAGTTATAAGCACATGTATGAGACTAGGGGTCAAATAGTCCTAATTAGGCCTAACAATGACTTAAAAGAGGCTAAAAAGGTATCTTATTGGTGTATTTTGATTTTAAAACTTCATATAAATTATAATAAGGATAGAGAGTAGTTTAAAATATCTAAATTTTTTAAAAACTCATATGTATAGAACCATATTTGCAAGAAATGCCTTTAAAAAGGCTACTAGGACTATGTATCAATAAGGCAAAAGTTGTAGAGGAAATGATAGAAGTGTTGAGTATTTTTCAAGTAGAGTGGCGGTAATAAAAATACCATGATTATAATTATTATAATATCAATAACCAGAAAAAAAACCTAATGAATCCTAGAACCATTCAGTGAATAATGAAATAGTGAACTATTGTCAAAGGAGTGAACCTTAAAATAAGGAGAAGTGATTGTTTGGTTTAACATATACATCATATAGGTATATTAATATGAACATATAGAGGTGGGTGAAAATAAGGTCTAATATCCATCACATAAAACATGCAAGGGAATCATGGAAGCAAGAAAAACATATTCATCACTTAACATCCAAGTACACCACTTAACACACTTAGGAAAGAGATTATAGAGATAAAATCAACTTAAAATGTCTTGTTAAAAATTAAAACAAGGTGACAAACTAATATGGATTCACCATACAAAGTGTGATCCTAATACAATTACCAAAATGGCTTACATTTATAAAATGTAGAAGAGAGAGAATAAGAGAAGTGGAAGGGTCACAAGTCCTTATGCCAGAAAAAAATTATAGTGTGAGAAAATGAGGTGTAAAATAACTTAGGAAGTGATCTTAGAAAAATTTCCATCATAAACATGACACATCTTTCATGTTGGCATAGAGACACTCTATGATTCTTATTGAAACTACCCTTCTCAATGTAGATTCCACTTGACAGTCAAGAGTTATTGTAACAGTCATTAACACATACATATAACCTAAATAAGTTAAAATATGATTTATTTATGTCATATAATCCCTTCAACTGATAGCCTCCTCGTTAACACTTGTTGTTCACTTCTTGTAACTATTTTCTATCCTTTCTATGCTTGTTTTCACATTTGTCACTCAATTGAACTGTATTTTATCAAAATATTATTTTTAAATTAAGTTGGACACATTTCCAATATAATTTTTTTTTTGAATCATATAAACCTCAATAAACTTAATACAACACTTCTCATTTTCATACTTTGGCAGTCATGTCCATTCTCACTGTGCTAGCTTAAATAGCCTACAATGACTAGTATAACAGAGGTGTTTCTATGCACAACCATAGTGAGGATTAAGTTTGATAAGTTAATACAAGCCTCTAAAGACATTAAAAAAAATTTCTCGCCTATTCATTCTCTGTTTTACATGTTGAACATTCCACAATTGTTCTCACCTATTCATTCTCTTTTGTACTTGTAGAACAACCCAAAAATTTTAGAAAACTTAGTATTAGACCTATCTATATAAGTGATAGTATAAAAAAATGAATGGTAAGGATTTTTAGAGAGTTATAATAATGTCCAAACTATTTTCAATACCAATTTAATCCTTTTGAAATAAAATTCCTTCGTGTCTTCACCATCAGGTCTGAATAAAGGTTTTAGGAGGGTTTTTGGTGGTTTGGACTATTAGTGATGGTTTATAAAAACTAGATGTCTAAATCCAAAAAAAAATCCATTAAGTTTTATATATATACCCCCCTCTCAAATATTACCAACTCCATGAGTCACCATGTAGACCCTCTGTATAGTGTGAGCATAAGAAGTTGGCCTCTCAAGCTCTTCTATTCATTTTAGGTAGGTTTGATATAGTCTTAGGCCAAATTGACCATTATTTTGATTTACTTTTTAAAAAATGGTTCATGACAAAATTTTAATCTCTAATTAAATTCCTCAAATGTTTTGGAAGATTCATATGATCATCTGAAATAATATAGAGTCCATGAGGAAATTAGGTCTAGTTTTAGGACTAATAGGCCTAACTATCTTTGCCTGAGTGGTTGAAAAACTATAGGTTTCCAATGGATATATAGGTTTATTACTCTTTTTTTACCTTTATTCCAATAACATATACCATATATAATACATTCAAATACTTCATATCATTCCTTCAATGTTCACCTCTTAAACATGCAGATTGTATTGCTCATGGAGTACCTTATGTCTGAGACAAAATAGAGGGCATCTCCCCTATTCATGTGACTTGAAAGAGACCATAAGTAGATATATTAGGTAATTATAGTTATTTTTATCAATTTATAAGGTATTATTATGTTTCTAAAACCCTTAAACACTCAAACTTCTCAATACTAGTTTTTATGACAGTGAATGTAAGCAAGATCTTAATTACTTGAGTATGACATTTGAAAACCTAACCTAGTCTCTTTTCCTATCATCTAAGAATCATATTAGAGTTTATCATCCTCAATTATGATATTGTTTTTATTTATAAATATTTACTTTACACCTATTCTAACCAACTTGCAATCTCTCACTAGCTTAGACTAGTGAATGATTGTGTCATTTTGTAGGTGTAATTAGGAAAGAATTGAACATTCTTATAGGTGTCATTCACACCTAAACATTGTATTTTTAGACATATATATTTTATTAATGTCACTTAGGATCATTACACACTTGGTGATCTTGTTTAATGCTTTCAAACTATGTTCTCATCAATGTACTAGATGTACTAGTTGCATTTCATGTTCTAGGCTCAAAGCACTATAGGTTTCACTAAGTGTTTTTAGTAGAAAAATAACTATGTTAAATCCGCCCAACCATTATAATTATAAATTAAAAACCCTCCTATTTAGGTTAATATATATCATATATTTTTATACTACAAGTGATACACCATTAGACTTATCTATAATCCAAGACACTTCACCATAAGATGGAACATTGTAGAGCAGAGACCTATTTCAGAGATATTAAGGTAAAGCTTCCCTTAAGCAAATTTTCTTGATTTTATTGAATGTAGGATATGTGATGTCTCTAATATCAACACCATGTGACTTGATAAAATCCATTCAAGTTTTGGTCATGATCACCACCTGTGTTTCAGGTCTTATATAGTCTTCCATTATCCATACATGACTACCTATGATTGTAGATGACTGTGTATCTTGAAGTCTTAATCAGTATTTATTCATTGTCTTGATAAACTCACTTCAAAAAAAAATTAGGTTATTAAATTCCAATATTCCATGTATAAAATAAATTTCATGGTTTGTTTGGTTAAACACAAGTACCTTATCTTGCCTAAAACCATTGATAAAGAACAAACCTTACAACTGATGAAACCATATCCTGCAGACCCCAATGTTTGCACTTCCAACACAAGTGGAATGATACTACCTATAAAATTATGTATCACACATAAAAATATATGGATACCAACATGGATAATATGAACCTACTCTAAAATAACACATACATCACTTGGAAACACCAAATCATGCAAACAAAAGAGAAAACTTGGAGGTATTGGGAATATGCAGCCAACTTAGAGGAAGTATAAGTCTTAAAATTTGTTCATGAACGTCAATCCACAAATTTAGAAACTAATTCCATGTTATTATATTAAAAATATATTAATTTCATATACCAAATGCATTCCCATCAACTCTAGTTGTCCTATCTGTACTTAAGGCAAACTGATAGACTAGACTTGACTTGCACAAAAGAGTGATGGGATAGGTGAACCATTTTTGGTCATTTTTTAACATTTCCAAGAAATATAAACATGGATATTACCTATGGGGAACTAAGGGGACCCTTATAAATCTTTCACACATGCTAGAACTATTGTACAATTTGTACAAGAACTGAAACTCCTCCCTTTTCAACATATATTCTTATTTTAAATGTTTAAACTTGCACAATTCAGTTATAAAACTGACCATTGACCTAACCTAGCACATGAAACATTGGATAACACTTTGACACACTTGTACCCTTGAATGGACCATATAATTCATTTAAACTTTCCATATTGGACATAAAATGACATAAGATGGACTTAGGCAAATGTGATTAAGGTTAAGACATATTATTTAACCTCTTTTAAGACCATGGTAGACATTTATGACCTAGGAGACCTTATGGAAGTTTTAAACTTACATGGGGGTTGACTTATTTGACTAGGGGGTCAAATTAGTCAACATTTTGGTGATTTCCTAGGGGTAACAATCCTACTATGCTAAGGACCAATAGCCTTATCCTATCCTTGGGCAATGGAGTCACTTATACACTATATTTGACACTAAAAAGCCTCTGATAAAACACTAAAACACACTAAATATAACACGGAAAAACACACAAAGCAAGACAAAGACACACACACTTGTGTTCTCATGAACACTTAGGGAAAATACACATAGAACACTTAAATAAACTAAGCTATGTACAAACTAACCTAAAACAAGTTTCTCCTCCTAGATCAAAGGCGAAATTGTCAACATATCTTGATCCATAGGATGAAATAATGCATGAGGCAATTTTCCTTTTAGGCATTGTCCTTGATATATTCATTTGCTTGATGTTTTATAACCTCTTTGGCATGACCTTAAATACAATCAAGGAAGCTAAAAAAATCACCAATGAAGGTGAATTCTTCTTGAATTTCAACAATCACAACCTTCTCATGAGATGCCTCAGCTACAACTTTCAATGGTGTTAAAACAAAACATGATTCCTTGATATCCATGGTACTTTGAATTAGATCATATTGCTCACCAGTTAAAAGCTCCTAAAGCTCATTAAGGAGCCTTGTATAGTCCATCCAATCTTAGTCATTGTCCTCCATGAGGACATCTTATACTATCTTATAATGCACTTGACCTTTAACATTGAAAATTTCTTCAAGTTCCTCAAAAATATTAATTTGTTGTAGCCAATCATCCTTGATCTCTTTCTTATCAATAAACACAACCTCCTCAAACTTATCCTCTTAACCATGCTCATGACTATCATAGTCATCACAGATTTCTTCATGATGTTCCTCAAGTAATTGTTTTTCAATAATAACTTTGCATTTTTCCTCCATAAACTCATCTTGCTCTCCTTCAACGACTTAACTCTCAAGACCTTCATACTCATGGCACATTTATTGATAGGTCTTACACATACCTTGATCAAGCTCCTAATTAACATCTATAAATTTATTTATATCTTCTATTTCTTAACCCAAGAAGGAGGAATTTTTATTTTCTTCACTAAGTGGAGTCCCTATGATGAGCTCTTCTTTATAATCACTTGTGTTATCTTCTTTGTCAGTTGTAAACTGAGTATGGTCTTCTTTCTTTTCTTCCCTTAAGATGGGTTTTCCTTCAAGAGGGGATGAGGTGCGAGGGTGGTGAATTGGTTGATGGGTTAGAGAGAGAGAGAGAGAGTAAGAGGTGTGATGTATGGCTCATTAATGGGCATGGGGATATAAGGAGACACTTGGAATAACTCTTGGAGAAATATAATGTTATAATAGGCTATGGACATGTTACTTTCTTCAAAAAGTACCTCATGATTTTCATTATCTTCTTGAAACTCTTCCATAGTTACAACCTTGTCTTCCACATTCTTAACTAAGGATTCATTTTCATGTTGAAAATATTCTTGGATGAACCTCCAAGATGGACTATCTATATGTTTTTGAAGAGAAGGTAATGTGGCTTGACCATACACAAAATCTCCATTGTTATCATCAAACTCTTGGTTCCAGTTAGGAAATTTTAGGCTACTAGCCTCTTTTGAGGATTGAATAGGCTCTTCATGAGGATGAGAGGCATGTGAGGACTGATATGGGACATAAGAATATACTTGAGGATGGGAGAGATAGATTTTCTCTTGAAATATATTTTCACCTTCTTCATAGCCTTCTTGAGGCTTTTCAACAATTGTAAATTGCCTATAAACTTCTTATTTTCCCACCTTAAAATCCCATTAATCCACCATGGCATATAGCATCTCATTTCATTAATGTATTCACTAATAACATAGTTGGATTCTTCCTCAACTAATCTCAACTTATTCATCAAGAATTGGACAAGCTTTCTCATCATATCTATGAAATGAGTAGGGATATCAACAAGCTCTTTATCTCATCTCTTCATCAACCCATATGAATTTATAAAATATGGAATGAGTTTCAATAAACACTTATCTTGAGGTTTAATTGGAGGAGGAGGAAATTAAAAGGATTTTTGGTATTGGCCTTAAAAATATTGATAGGATCTTGATAGGATGGGAAGGGTTGTTGGGGAGGAATGCTTTCAAAAATCTACCTCTTAAGAGATTTGACTTCTCCTTTAATAACCTAGATCTTAAGAGATTGGATCTCTTCTTCAAGGTCCTTAAAATTATCTCCTTTAAAACATTCTTCATATTCTTCTTCATAAGACTCTTAAATAATGAGCATATGGAGGACGAATGGGTTGACCATAAGGTGGATAACAACTTTGATAGGGTTATGTGTAATAAGAACTCTCAACATAATCTATATAATATCATTATCAAATGAAACACAAGACTTTATCAAATTATTTTTAACAAGTACCTAAGCTGCTTACAACCATATGATGTATTTAGAGTTGCCATTGGTGTATGTTTGAATACTTCCAAAAGCTGATAGTAAGAAGAATGCACCAAAAATTCTTCTACTCTTTTGGACCTTGGTCCCACTGGGCATGCCAAAATTGTTGTATCTATATATTTCACCCTAGGAGAGGGTGTTAAAGCCTCTCCCATATTTGGATAACATGGGATTACCTCTAGGCTTGTAGATTGCTTATAGTAGAGGTAAACCTCTAGGTTAAAGGGACAACTCCCTTGATTTATATCCTAATCTCACATGCTACACTAGAGAAATAACTTGGAGTGAAAATGGAAGAAGGTAAAAAAAATTAAACTATGATAATGAGGTGATAAACCAAAGATAAGTCCACACAACACACTTGCATATGCACTAAGAAGGAAAACTACCAAAACTGACCTCAACTCTATGACCTTTTGGCATAAGTATTTCTCATATAGGTAGATTTCTATGCACATCTAGAGGTGGGTGAAAATAATGTTTGATACTAGAAATTACTAGTCCCTCTCACACTCAAAAAATGCATAGACTTTATGAGACCTGTTAGAAGAGATATCTATCACATAAAACATGCAAGGGCAACATGGAATCAAGGATAACATATTCATCACTTAACAGCTAAGTACACCACATATCACACATAGGAATGATATTTTAGATATAAAATAAAATTTATATGTCTTATTAAAAATCAAAACATGGTGTCAAACCAATAGGGATTTGCCATACTAGGTGTGTCCCTAATATAATTGCTAAAAATGGCTTGTATTTATAGAGCATAGGAGAAGAGAGAGAGAAGAGAAGTGTAAGGGTCAGAAATTCATGTGTCAAGTTATGTAAAACAATTGCAATGTGAGATAATGAGGTGGAAAATAAGTTTGGAAGTGATATTATACAAGTGTTCATCACAAAAATAACACATCTTTTAGGTTGGCATAAAGACACTCTATGATTCTTCTTGAAATTGCCATTCTCAATGTAGATTCCACTTGATAGTTAAGAGCTATTGTAGTAGTCATTGACACATACATTTGAATTGATGAAGTGAAAATTTGGTTGATGTAGGTCATAAAATCCCTTCAACTAATATAATCCTCCTTAACACTTGTTCACTTCTTGTAACTGCTTGCTAGCCTATATAGGCTTGTTTTCACATTTGTCACTCAATTGAACTAAAATTTCTCAAAAGAGTACATTGACATTATGTTAGACACATGTCCAAGATATTTTTTTTCTTTGGTAAATCATATATACCTCAAGAAACTTAATACAACACTTCTCACTTTTACACTTTTCATGTCCATTCTCACTATGCTAGCTTAGATTACCTACAATGACTGGTTTAGTAGAGGTGTTTCCATGAAAAACCATGTTGAGGATTAAGTATGAGAAGTTATGAAAAGCCTCTAAATACCTTCCACAATGGTTCTCACCTATTCATTCTCTTCTATAACTAAAAAACACCCCAAGACTTGTAGAAAACTTAGTATTAGACCTATCCATACAAGTGATAGTACATCAAAAGTGAAGGGTGAGGATCCTGAGAGAGTTATAATAATTCCCAAAATATTGTAAAGGCCAATTTACTTCTTATGAAATCAAATTCCTTCATTTATTCACCATCAAGTCTAAATAAAGGTTTTAAGAGGGTTTTTAGTGGTTTTGTCTATTAGTTATGGTTCATACAAACTAGACATCTAACTCCAAAAAAAATTCCACTATGTTTGAGATAGATAACCCACTCGACTATCCCCAACTCCCTAAGTCACCATGCAATCCCTCTAGATAGGTGTGAGAATAAGAAGTTGGCCTCTCGAGCTCTTTTATGCATTCTAGGTAGGTCTAATATAGTCTTAGGCCAAATTAACCATTATTGTTATTTCCTATACAAACCAATGAATTTTAATCTCCCACATAAGTACTCAAATGTTTTGGAAGATTCATGTAATCATATGAAATAATATAGAGTCTGTGAGCAAATTAGGTCTAATTTTAGGCCTAGTAGGCTTGATTATGTTTGCCTAAGTGGTTGGACACCTATAGGTTTCTAATGGATATATATGTTTTAACACTCTTTGTTTACCTTCATTCAAAATACATATATCATCTAATAATGCATTCAAACCCTTCATCTCATTCCTTTAATGTTCACATCTTAAACCTACAGACTGTGTTGTTCATAGAGTGCCCTCTATTTGAGATAAAACAAAGGGAATCTCACTTATTCATGTGAATTTAGGGAGACCCTAAGGATCTATATTAATTCATGGTATTGATCTATACAAAGTTCTAAGGCTTCACTATATTAATCACACCCTTAAAGACTCAAACTTCTCAACACTAATTTTTATGACAGTGATTGTATGTAGGATCTTAGTTACCTGAGTATGACAATTGAAAACCTAACCTAGTATTTATTCCTATCATCTAAGAATAAAATTATAATGTATCATAATAAATTATGATAGTTTTCTTATGTATCTATATTCAACTTACACCTTTACCAACCAACTTTCAATATCTCACTAGCTTGGACAAGTGAATGACTGTGTCAATTTGTAGGTGCAATTAGGAAAGAAGTGAAGATTCATATATGTGTCATTCATGCCTAAACATTGAATTTTCATACCTATATATTATATTGAGGTCACTAAGGATAATTCCACACTTGGCGATCTCATTTCATGCTTTTTGACTATGTTCTCATTAATGTACTAGATGTACTAGTTACATTTCACATTTTACAATCAAAGCACTGTATGTTGTATTGAGTGTTTTTAGTGTAAAATTTATGGGGTTTAATCCACTCAACAAATATCCATCTCAAAAAACAACCCCTATTTAGTTCAAGATGTATAATCTAGGTCTAGACTAAAATTGAGTAGATACCTATTTTGGAGATATTAAGGTAAAGCTTTCCTTAAACAACTTTTCTTGCTTTGACTAATTGAAAGATATGTGATGGATTTAAGATCAACACCATGATCCATGAGTAACTTTAGAACTCCATTCAAGTCTTTTTAATTAAAACCAATTATGTCTTAGGTCTTATATAGTATTCCATTATATATACATGACTACCTATGATTGTAGATGATTATGTATCTCAAAGTCTTGATCAGTATTTGCTTAATGTCTTGAGAAAATCACTTAAAAAAACCTTAAGGTTATTAAATTCCAACATTCCATGTAAAAAATGGATTCCATGATTTAAGATGTTAAATATAGTTACCTTATTTAGCTTGAAACCATTGATAGAGAACAAACCATGTAACTGATGAAACCATGTCCTGCAGACCATAATGTTTGCACTTACAACATAAGGAGAATGATCATGACTATAAAATTATGTCTCACACATTAAAATATATGGATAAAAACATGTATAAAATGAACCTAATCTGAAATAACACATACATCACTTGAAAACACTAGATCATGCAAACAGAAGAGAAAACCTAGAGGTGTTAGGAACATGCAATCAACTTGGAGGCAATAACAGTCTTAATTTTTTTTCATGAATCTCAGTCCACATATTTAAAAAATAATTAAATTTAATGATATTACATGTATATTACTTTCATCCATCAAATGCATTCCTATCAACTTTGCCTATCCTCTTTGTACTGGAGGAAAACTGATGGTCTAGTATTGACTTACATAAAACAGAAACAGGATAGGTGAACTAGTTTTTGTCATTTTTAAACCTATAAAAGTAATATGAACATGGATATGACCTATTTTTAAATTAATGGACCCTCTTTAAGCTTCCAAATGTGTTATAACTATTGTATAGTTTGTACAACAACTGAAACTCGTCCTTTTTCAACTCATCTTCTTATTTTAAACATTTTAACCTACACAATTCAATTTTAAAACTAACCATTGACACTCACCTAACACATAGGATGTTGGATAACATTTTAACACACTTGTACCCTTAATTAAACTATACAATTCATTCAAAGTGGTTAAAAAGTAAATAAAATGACATAAGATGGACTTAGACAATTGTGATTAAGGATAAGACATATTATTTGACCTCTTTTAAGACCATGGTGGATATTTATGACCTAGGATACCTTATTGAAGTTTTAAACTTACATGGGGGGTTGACTTATTTGACTAGGGTGTCAAATCGGTCAATAGTACCATCTCAACATCCAGGTTATAAAGTTTTTACTAGAATGGTTTCAGCCATGAGGAATATTCATTAGGATTAAAAGAGAATGAAATAAAGTCACTTGATGAGTGTAGGAAAACTATAACTATAGTTATATAAAATTTCCTTATTCTCAACATTATACATGAAGGTATAAATCATAGGTTATTACAATAACTCAGAAGAGTTTAGCATGTTTAAATTCAATTAATTCTAACAATAAGTTAAGTCCATAGCGTCTTAACTTTTCGTTTAAAGTATAAAATAGTAGTATTTTCTAATGATAACACATTAAGTAATATAATTTTTGCAATAAATTTATTAACAAAAAAATCATGTTTGGAAACCTTCAATTTGGTTTTTAAAAATTTCCTTTATCTACAAAGTCCAACTTCATATATTTTAAAACAAAAGAATATAAATTGGATTATATTAGTAATAATAATCAATTTCTTTTCAAAATTAGGTTGCCATCATATGCATACTGTTGTAACCTTATTATTTGGTTTTCATATAACCATATATGATTTATGAAGTGAAAATAAACTTTCAAATTTAACATATAAAATATTTCAAGGTAAGATAACTTCTATGTCCAAATGAAAACAAGAATACTATTACATAGTTTTTCTTTTGCATGCCAAAATAGTAAAAATACAACATTTAAAATAGTACTTATTACCCACTAGATTTATCTTCCTTTATGTAACAACATAAATAACAATTATTTAATCTCATCATGAATTATAGAATACCATACTAAAACCATTCAGTAAATTTAAAAAGTCAAAATTATATGAGTTAATAGACTACATAATAATGCCACATATCATAATCCAAGATATAGGTCTCTCATCACAGTCATAAGAATTATTTACATTATGAAACCATGGTGATCAGCAACAAGTATATAACATATTTACATGTTATAACCATCAACTACAAGCATGTGAATCCACTCCATAGGAGATTGTTACATGATTTATAAGATGACTAACCCCAAGGTACAACTTGATGAGCCCAACCATCGGTAGTCCTGACCACACTAACCATCAAATAGATGGTGGAATCAGGAATCTAGGTTTTACCATAAAGTTATGAGCACACAAGTGACATAGCCATGATACACCACACAATATTCAAACACTAAACAACATACAATTAAACACTAGGTTGAACACACAACCAAGACCACAAATAATAATAACTTATACAACACTCAAGTCATACACAAGGAAAGAAAAGGACATTCATCCAAGTGAGCATAAGAGTTATGATTATCTTAGTAACTTCAAACTTAGGAAGGTATATTTAGATTTAAATATGATTTCTTGGTTTCAAATCTTTAAGTACTTGAAATACCAAGTTCAACTTTGCTTTAAAAAATTCTCATGCTTCTTAGAAGAGCATAACCAACAAATAACTCATGATTTTATCAAGAAACCAAGTCAAAACAAGACTAAATCATTAAATACAGTCAAGCTAAGAAGGTATTGTTTATCATTTATAAATGTTGATAGTCACAAATAATAACCATACTTTGAAATAACTCGCCAGTAAACACTTACACCTCAATAAAATGTGATGGTTTACACATTATATTCCAAGGTCAGGATAGTTTTATGAGAAACAATCCAAAGGGGTAAGAGGCTAAGTCCAACCATTATCAATAACCCCAAATTATACTTATTCACCTCAATTTTAGAAGATAGAATGATTGACATCTTCTATGCCATTATCAAATGGCCTTAAGGCATTATAAAGAATATTTTCCATGAATAAAAAGACATATGCATATATAACCAACCCCATGAAAAACATATTAAATCAAATTTTTAATCACAACCATACTTCTATCAAATGAATAAGGTTATAAATTTAATTTTTGAAAGAATTATACCAATGAAATTAATTTCTTACACAGCCAACAAATGAGTCTGACTTAAAAAATTTAGTCATAAATAGGGTTCAACTCAGGTGGTTAAATTAAATCAACAAGGGAGTGATATTGTATATATAATTTTTGCCATATTTAACAAGAGGAAATAAACCACTAGGTGTTTTTAAACCAATGAAATATGAATATAATTGATCATAACAAAACCCTAGTAATATGTGGTTTGAATTTTTATGCATTCAGTTACCTAACCCATCATAAATTTAATTTTGGGTCAATTAACATCTTCAACCTTGATTTTATATGATCTGTGGGGATTTAACGAAGACCATGTTTTAAAAAAAAATTAGAATAATACCCAAATCTTGTGACACCCTACCATAATAAAAATCTAGTTTTTAGTCCAACTTGGGTACAACCTTATAGCTATTCGTCTTAGCTAAAACAATATGTGATCACCTCTTTTATATAATTTAGCATAGCATTATAAAAATGCAAAACATAACACCACATAGGTTAAAACAAAAATGATTTACTTTACTCATAAATTCATATGAGTTTATTTATTTTGTATAAATTCCAAAACCACAAAATATTTATCAATATTCTTCAAAATAGGTGTATTTAATTTGCCTAGTTTATATGGAAAAAATAGCACGTGGTTCCATTTTTTTTCATTATACCCCAACTCTATAGAAACTAACATTTTTCTTAAAATTTTAAGGTAATACTTACTTTCTGTAGGTTGTATAATGATAGGGATAAGACACCCATATTTATTTTGTAATCACATCCTTTCCCACACCATGAAGGACTCAAGGCTCATTTGTAGCCATTATGGCTCTCTCACCCAAACCCACATCATGTCTCTAGAATGCCATGACCCCTTCCTAAATAAAGAATTTTTTTCCTAGTCAAAACCCTATGCTATACTCCTAGCATGGGTGCCATGTTGTGAATTTTCCAAGGTAATTTTATAAAAGAGGAGAGTGCAAGAGTTGGCCATTCCTCCTTAAAACTTCCAAAAACTCACATTAATTTCTCTCCCCAAGCTTCCTAAACTTTTCATTGAAATCTCCAAGGCATCAAGTCAAAAATAATGGAAAGTCTAAAAAAAATAATGATAATGCCAATATTGGTGAACTTAGCCAAGTCACCAAGTCCCATTTACAATTAATGCCTAGCCAAGATAAAACAAGATAAGATCAAAAAAAATAATTAAGACAATGCTTAATTCATACCTCCTTTATTAATATGTCACTCTTAATATTTTTAATGTAATGCCAAAACCACAATACACTAAGGGAAAAATAATAAACTAGCTATCAAGATATTACAACTTGATAGAATGACAAGTCAAGCCTACATATAAAATGTGAGGATTAAGATTATGTCAAGGTGTGTGTGTGTGTGTGTGTGTGTGTGTGTGTGTGTGTGTGTGTGTGTGTGTGTGTGTGTGTGTGTCTAACACATCTAGGGAGACAAAAGGGATAAGACATATTAATACAAAAATCTCCATTTCTATAGAGAAATAATTCCTTAAAATCATTGAGAGTTAAGGAACTAATTATTTCAATACAAGACATAATAATATTTAATATAAAATTATGGGGATCAAGTCGAGGTCTAATCACCCAAGGAGGAAATCCTTCAATGATAAAACACCCTGGCTTACATTCAAGATTATACAATAAAATATAATGGGGAAAAAATGAAGTTTAAATTCAACAATGTTAAAGGGGTTCAAAAAAGCAATCTCGAACATGAAAATTGACACTCAAGCACATGATATAATGAAAGATCCCAAAAATCATTAAATCCAATCAAAATAAAGAATAATTACACAAATGAACTTTCATAAAATGACACGAAGATAAATAAAATGAAGTCACCAGAATTAAAGACTCAAAATAACCATGTCTATAACTATCACCTAAATATTTTACATGTCAGTATCAACCCGACTACTCATAATCTTTCCATATTTTCTTAGCAGCTAAAGTCCACCAATGAGCCTATCTCACTCAACCTATTCCTTCAAAAACTAAATAGAACATTAGTAGTACTTGCTCAAGGAGTATACATCAAGAGTAATAAAATATGATATAAATAGAATATAAGAACATGTCATAAGTAAAATAGGCATATAAATCTACTAAATAATGCATCATAATCACTATCACAGTGTCTTAAAACAAAGTAATCAACTATATTGAGTAGTCATAATGTCAATCTAGCTAATATGATCCTACAAGGTTAGCATACTAATAATAACAAAATTCTTCTTGAGATGAGGTCGTAACATCCTCCCCCTCTTAAAGAGGAGTCATCCCTACAACTAATTTAAACAACTGAGGACATGGCTATCCATGGGGACTCAATCATTCTTATTAAAAAACATTCCATTATTTAACATCAGTGGTTGAGATTTTAACAAGGGTGGCTACCCTTGGTATTTTACCAAAATCCTCTAAGTATTGATATGTCCATTGTGTACTTACACAACTCAATCATAAAATTTATTAAGAATACTATCAACTTACATAATAGTAAAGTGAGAGGATGTAACACACCATCTAAGCAGGAGATATTTGACATTCCCATATTGATCATAAATACAACCATGTCTTCTTATATCCAATCCATAATAAATATCCTATCAGCTCACATGTAATTTTATGACACCATGAATAATAATGGGGAGCTGCATAAGTCATTATAGCATTAGATGTCCACACACATATCCCATCTCGGGGCATGATTTCAATGTTTATGATTCACATGCCATTCATTAATAGTAAATACATATTTACAACCTTGGTAATAGATCTATCAACCCAAATCTATTCTTGTTTAGCATAAACCAATGGTATAACACTATTTTAACATATCTCTATCGAGACTATTAAAATTCAACCACCGGTATAGGCATGACTTTTAAGCCTTTTTGGCAAAAACAACATTTTTAGCCATGGGAACAATTTTCCCACCTCAATAAATGCCCATAAGAGCTTTTTTTTACCTTCTAGGTAAACTTTTTTATAATTATTAGCTTATGAAAGATAGGCATATTCAACATGGTTATGTAATCAATATTAACATTTTGATAGAGAACTAGTTTCTCAGCTAGATATTCCTCTTATCTCAAGAAAACATTACTATAGTAATCCACAACTTCCAATACAATAGTTATAATTACACAATCCAACTAAGTTTCTTACATATTCTAGAATCTTAAATAGTGTCTTTACCAACACATGTTATGCCTTATGCATAGCCTAATCAACATTCATCATAGAATTCTATCACAATATAGTAACTCATTTTGTATGGTTACTTCCAATTCAATGGTTAATGTTCATGGTTAGTGTAACATCCTACACCAAACACACTGAACACCAGAGAATCAATCTTAGTATTTACATACAACCCAAAAGGCTTAAAACATGCTCTCCATAATTTTGTGAGCTCACATGATGGTTACAAGGATCATAATCCCACCATCTTACTACTTTTACCTCATGTCAACATTTAAAAAGGGTACCCAAAATTCTAAATCTACTTGATCAAGACTTATAATGCTCCTCCTGAGCATAAAACCAACATACATTCATGATTAAAATGAATCATAAATATATATTCATCCCAGAATATAACTATCAAGTATAAACAATTGATACCTTATTCATAGTATGTTGCACTTACAGGACAACACATGCATGTAATTTAGCAAGTACCACCTTGTTGATTTTGCATAAACATCTAAATTATAAGACCAGTTGGTGATTGAAAAGGCTTAAATAATATAAATTTCACATGGGTTGTTTTCTCAAAAACCTATAAGATGAAGCTAAAGTAACACTTAACCATATGGCAACCATTATGCATGAAGAACTCACAACCAATAAGTGGTGTTTGTGGTGCACACTCTAAACAAATCAGGAAACTACCTCATGTAAAGGGAGGAACAAGTTTTTGGCTTATGAGAGACTCTACTCCCTATCCCATACCTAGTCTAAACCATTAAATAAATAGTGTTTCTTTGCCCTCAACCTCATACTTACATCGATGCTCATAACCATAACAACGATGTAGGATTACAAGACATATCAAGTTAGTATACCTTGGTAGCTCAATCAAAGGATTTGATTCTAGATTAGTATTTATAGTACATAAGTGTTTAGAGTTCACAATTTCATGTTTTAACCACATAAGATCACATACATAGCATAACATATATAATTAAACATCCAGACACCCAGATTGATAACATAAAATGTTCACATGTTTCACATGGCTAATCACTTTCACATCTCAATAAGGTTTATATAATATCTAACAACATATACATATGAATTAGATATGTAAGATAATCACACATTTAGATACAAGTATTTATGACAAGGTATTTTCACATTAAAATAGTTAAATATATAGGTTAGTGAAGCATAAGGTTCCATGATTCCCATAAGTCTACTCGATGTCTAGATGCCATCCAAAAGACATAGATACCCATCAAATAGTACCACATGATCAGTCCCAATGATCTCAAATTATGTTCACATTCACTCAAGGAAGGTTATGCTCCAACAAGGCCTACCTATCTCCATGTGTTTTTATAAATTTTACCAATAATGTTCATGCATCACGGATAGATGGATCACGCTACCCAATAATAATAAGATATCCTAAAATATTCTTAACTTAACCAAGAAAGTTAGTTGAACTCACCCCACTAGGCCCTCCAAGATTTAGTCTCACCCTTGTACCTCCTAGGATGCCATACCTTAGCCTCATCAGATGGCTTGCTTATGCAAGTGATCGATGGTCACTAAGGCATTATCTTATGATTCCAACAACAAGCTAATATCACTATTATATTTATTGAATTAATCCAACAAGTCAAAGGTCAAATGGTGATGCTTTATTTAACATAACATTTCTTTGGGAAGGGGTGAGCTTAGCCAATGCTCAAGGTGAGTGCTAAATCACTACTATAGAAATTACAATTTTCCACAATCAACAAGTTCAATCATAACTTGCTATAAACATCCCCATGGATGTAATACATATACAATGTCACAATAGACATCCTCATGGGTGTTAAAATATAGCCAAGTACTAAATATGCATCCCATAGATGCATAAATCATCCATGAAAAACATCCTCAAAGATGTGAAACACCTCCATGGTTATCATAACATCCTCATAGAATTAACCATACCCATGATTAAACATACATCATAGATTCAATAAATATTTATGATTGGAATAAACATTCCATACACTTATTAAATTCAACCCCTTTTTTTGGAGTTATGAAGCCACCTAATTCTCTATTTTAACTCAACATAGGCCAATGTATAAATAAGATTAAACCTAGTTCCACTAAAATGCATAAATTTTTACCACCTCAAATGCTTACCCATTTTCGAGATTCATAATAGTTGTAATTAACCAATAGTGTCTTAGACAGTAAACCATTCTCAATTTTTTCTTACAAGTACATTACTTTAGATGAGTCAACGCTTCCCAAGAATTTATCATAGCATTAAAATTATTGTAATACTATTCCCAATCAAGTATATTGACACCTAGCCAAACCATAATTTATAGCTACATACCACCATTATTCATCAATGTAACTACATGAGTTTTTGCTAAACCATACTAGTCTTGTTATACTCAAAATAAGAGGTAAGGGCAACCTTGATTACCACAAGCAACTTATCCCATGGATATGGTTTTACTACACTAAAATCATCCACCTTGAAGTGACATACTAGATTTGAAAATTTTAGCATTCAATGTCTTTTATCAAATAATAACATGATATTTAACTCACTAAGAAAAAAATTCTAGTACTATTTATCCAAAGAATTACCATTGGTTATCACATCTACTTAAGTTCATAGGTTTACAGTAGCTCAAGGCACTCCCTTTTTAGAAGAAAAGGGCTGAAGCTTTTTGCTAACTTAAGCAAACCATCCCTTTCACACCCTATTAATCCCTCAAATTTTAGGTTAAACCCTTGATCTTTCTTAGGTCCTAATGTTATAAGAATTTAGATAAGGAGTTGAGGTCAACATACCCTCATTTTTGAAAAAATGAGGACCCTTGTTCAATTTTTGCTAATTGTGTTGTAAATTAAACATTCAACTAGATTAGTCAACATTATTGAATATCATCTGTTGATCTATTTTACATGGGCATGTTAGCATATTATCTTTATTTGACTTTATCTAATATTGTTAATGTTTTATTTTGTGTTTTCATGTTGTAGGTTTAATGTATTTCCATTTGAATGAACAATGTTTAGAGTTTTATGCTTTAATGCTAATTAAATTTTTTTGGTTAACCTTTGGTCTTTGGTCGATTAATTGAACCCATGTTGGAATAAGTGTTAAAAACCTTATTCTAAATGTTTTAGCCTAATTTAATTTTGAAATGGATTCATATTTATGCAGGATTCATATTTATGTGGGAACTTTTTATTATATTTTAAACTTAGTTTAAACTTTATCCTAAATTTTATTCATGTTTATTAACATGTCTAAAACCTTAGCCTAAATTTTTATACTTAGCCTCTACCAAGTGATTATGTCTTTGATTTTATATCCACATGTACTAATTAAATGTGAAGATGCCAAGTGTCCTAATCGTGGAAGTTTGAAGCAAAGATAAATGATCCACATGTAAATCTAGAGTCAATAAGCTAAACCCAAAGATCAATGGCATACATTAATAGTATAATGAAGATCTGATGATGAGCATAGAATCAAGGTGTCAAATACCATGCAAAGGAACATGAGACTAACAAGTGTCATGATCTTAGCAAAGAAGTAATAGATCTAACACCAACTAAAGGTCAACAAGTCAAGGATGATGAGAAGGAATGTGAGAGTGACAAGTGTCATAATCTTAAAAAGTGATCAAGAAAATCAATGGCCTATGTGTGAGCTTATGTATAAATATAGAAATCAATGATTTGTGCTTGATGGTATAGTCTGTAGATCAATGGTGCAAGTTTAATCCCATAGAAGGAAGATAAATAGCTCATAATTGATTGTATATTAAAAATCAATGGTGTGAGTAGAGTCAAAAATTCAAAGATCCCAGATCGAATGAGATGCTACCACATAGTGCACAAGTGTTCAAGGGATGAAACTATGTGTAAAGTACATAGAGAGCCTATGAATTTGACAAGTGTCCCAATCTTGGGAAATCAAATAGAAGATCAATGACCCATGATGAAGTTAAGGTTAGAAGACTTATTAATAAATCAATGATGTGAATTGATAAAGCTTCAAGATTATATGAGGTAATGACACATGTCTAAAATTGATAAATAGTCACATTTTAAATAAATGAGTAGCATGACATGACAATGCCACATAGGCAAAACATGTCATATTAGAAGATCTTATGGACCTGAGCATGTAGAAGGTATAAATGTACAATCCAAATGCAATCTAAGTCATCAAATCTCACATTTCAAACTAGCTTACCACCATTAGAGCTCTACGTAAACCTCTAAAAGCCCTAAACTATATGGAAAACCATAGATTATCTTTGAATTCACTATGATTGAGCTGAGAGGAGTTGAATTACTATGTAAAAAAGGATAATTCAATTGGAATTATAGAAATGGTGACTCATACACATGTTTCAAATCAATAAGTTGAGATATATTTGACATTAGATGCCAAAGGATGAGTGTTCAAGGACACTGATATTGTTGCTTCTATTTTTAATACAAGGGATAAAAATTGCTCCAAATTGTTTTGGATAATTGAAAACCAACTAGATATTGCTAAGGAATAAGAAAATATCCTCCCAAAAAAGAGATTATATGGTGACATTATCTTCATCTGGATGACTGGACTTCACTATGTAGCTGCAAAAATAAAAGTACTTCATTGCATTGATATTCTTGGTCCCATTTTTAAGGAAGCTAAAATAGACAAGGGTATGTTAATTAATAAACATAATTATAGGAAATTTGTTTACATTTCCCTAATTTACTTTGAGTCTTATTACAAACTACTCAAGCCCTAGATTGACCTAATCTCAATTAATTCATGGGCTAAGCAACATAACATAATGGACACCCTAGCTATGTGGTTAGAATTTGGTAACCAAGTTGTTATATACCCTACAAAAAACATCCCAATAAGTCAATTTAGACCTATGTAAATACAATGTGGGTACCTATGGTGTATTTCATCATTTAAAAGGTGATAATTTCTCCATTGGGTGAGAAATCAGCATCTCCCTAAGTAGAAAAATATATGCAATCAGGCATAGGAAGAAGACTGAGTTTTACATGATGTCTTATCTTTAAATTACCCTATGTGTAACCACAAATATTTCCAACCAGAGAGAATGGTCTCCAAGTGGTACTCATACCATCTCCCAATACTATTTTAAGTTACATGTCTATAATTATAGAGACCACATTCAATTTATTTGTGATTGTGTCTACCCTACACTAAGTGAAACTATAACCAGTATCCCTATGGAGAGAGTTAGCCCTCTAATCAAGAAATCTATTGAATCAATGGGAGACATATGGTTATACCCTGAATGTATTTTTCTAAGGATTTAAATAACTCAAAATTGTCCTCTCACGTTACCAGTCCATGCTCTTGATAAACTATCAGAATAAGAGGTGGCCTATCAATTGTTCCATCGTATATATGGCCATTGTAAAATGAAGAAAAAATGTCTCCTACATAGATTTCCAATGATAATTATCAAGATAAATTTTAGATATTGGGATCACATTGAGGTTGCCTCAAAATATAGGCTATCTTTCAACCTACAGATGGATGATTTTAGGCAATGGGACCTTTATGTTAGGGCAAAAGAGCATTTAAGGGTCAAATACATTTTGAATGTACCTTATAAACATGAGCCTAATATATTTTAATTCATATACATCAAATCATCCTTTAAGATATGAATTTTCTAAGATATTAAAGTAACACAACATAAAACCTAAGTATATATTGAATAGGGACCAGAAAATGGAAGATAGGTGGAAAATAGGCCCAAGGTAGTATCATTTGATCAATGTCAGTTCTTCTAAGTTGCCCACAATAGAGACACTAATAGATCATAGGAATGAAGGGAAAAGGCTAGATGAAATTTATTTTAGTTCATCAATTCCTAAATCTTGAAAAGCATTAGAGCAAGATCTACCTCAATAGTAGGTACATATGATAGAATTGGACCCCAATAAATATATTGAGGATGCACTTAAGATGTTATCTATGACTTTTAAGATAGATTCAGATGAAGAGGCAAAGGTTAAATAAATCAAATATGATAAGGAAAAGTCCTTAGACCTAATGGTTATTGACACCCCTAAAAGGAAAGCTGAGATGCCCATTGTTCTAAAAGCAAACAAGCCAAAGGTAAATATTCCACCACCTTTGAATGAAGTCAAATTTTTTAGCAAAGAAAACATATTATATGTTCCACCTATCCCTGAGTGATTCATTTATGAACTAAGGTTAGAAAAACTTCCCACTATTCATCATTCATGAGCTATGGTTAAGGCTAATAACATTCCCCTACAACAAAAATTGAAGACATGAATCATTGATCTACAAGAAGAAGAGGCAACATGATTGGCTACTCCAAGCTAGTCACCCCAATCAAAATTAGAAATCCTAGTTCCACATGTGACCCAATCTTCAATTAGGATCAAGTATTATCCATAGACTATTGGTTTTCAAAGATTGATCAAGAAAATAGTCATTGTAGGTGGTAAAGAGATTATATATCAAAATATGGATCCATTGACTAATTTGACCCAAGAGAAGTGACAGAGACCTAGTGAGGATCCAATATTTGAGGAGGATATACTAAAACTAGTTCAAGTATAATTAGAATAATTACAAGTGACTATCGAAGGCCTAAAGTGGAAAAATAAGAACTTAGAGCAACAGTCTATCTTAACATTGCTAGGGGATATTATCAAAAAGTTTGAGGGAATTATCTATGATACATTTAGTTCCTTAAAGACAATAAGGTCTAAGTTGGATACATTGAACAAGTAGCATTCTAGGGATATGAGCTAAGTAAATCAATGATAAGATTCAAGAAATAAGGCAAAGGAGTTGATTCATATATTGACAGAGGGCTAAATTCCTAATTTAAAAATAGTTAGCTTAACCCATTTAAATATGGCTATGGTAATCTTTATTGAAAAGATCAAGGATTTGAAAAAATGATCCATAAGCATGGAGGATCTTTCAAAGCATTTCAAATAGCTATAAAATTAGATGGTGCATATATTGGGTGGCTTGATTAAATACCCAACTAACCTTATTCCCATTGGCTTGATAAAAGATGAGGAGTTAAAATATAGAGATACTTCATGCAAGAAGTAAAGATCAAAAGCCAAGGCACAATAGGGGTTGACAATAAAAGGATCTTAGACATGATCCTATCTATAAAAGGAAAATTGGTGATGCTAGAAGCATCAAAGAAGACATATGTAGGGTTGAAAAAGCCTTGAAGGACCTATAAAATCAAGAAGAAGAGTTGTCTATGGATCCATTTATCAACCTTATGTTGATTGATGGACAACATGATAAAGCAATGAAGATCTTGGCATAGAAGTAGAAGGCTAAAACTAGAGGAACTTTTCGAAGTCAAATTTGTTGACGTAGCATATTCTTATTGTAATAAAACATGTATATCATTTGAAAAGAGAATATTTTGTTTTTTAAAATCATGTGCATATTATAAATTGCATTTTTTATAGGTCAGCCCACCTGGAAAATGTCATTAGTTCTAGAATGTTGTAAAAAGATAGCTATCCTTGACACTTATGTAATTATAATTTGATATGACTAATCGACATACCTCAAAGTATTCTATAAAAGTGGTATTTCCATTTGTAAATGAGGAGGGAGTTTTTAGACCAAAAACTTTATGTAAATTTTGAGCAAATTAATTCAAGTAAGGGAATTTTTCAAGGATTGTCTCGTATTTATTTGTGTATTTTGTTATCATGACTATTGCCTCAACCAACCAGTTTAATGTTTATATGTGAATGGTTTTTATGGATTATATATGTGCATATTTGAATACAAAGTTGTAAATTTATGTTTATTCTAGATTTATTTCATTTTCCTTGCTTTTTTTAGATGTGATAAAGCAATTCGCTTGTGGAAGTAAATATTTAAATTGAATCTAGTTTCTTATTTACATTATTATAATTGTTTTGTTCTTATTTATTGAATTATATTTCAACCAAAGCTTTTAAGTTTTGGATCAATGGTATCAGAGTGGTTTATCTTAAGAGTATATAATCATAAGGATGAGGTCAGACTATTAGAAGCTTGGGTGGAAAATATAAGATCCAGTAGACTATCTACCTATTCACTCCAAATGACCTCAAATGGAAAACAACACTGAGATATTCCATCTTTTTAAAAAAATGGTGAATGAAGCCCTCTAACAGTAGCAAGTGTAGATGTTATAACAATTCATCCAAATTCTCCAACAAATCTTGATGGAAAATTTTAGCTCCTCATCTGCACCCCCACATTCTATCAATGCCCCAACACCCTTCAAGGTTTAGGTGAATTTTGATATCCCTACATTTGAAGATAAAATCAATGATGATGTAGTAGAAAATTAGTTAGATCAATTGTCTTCTTATTTTTCTTTAAATAAATTCACTGATAAAGAGATCATTTTTGCTCTTTTGAAAGCATCATTGTCTATAAAAAAATTGGTGGGAAGTGTACAAGAAGAGATTCAATATGGATGATATTAGATTTGAGGTGGAACCTACCTAGGATAGTTTCATAGAAGCTATAAAGGAAGAATACTACCCCATTAGAGCATATGATGATCTGTATATAGAGTGGAAATAACTTTTCCAAGGTAAGGAATAGTTTGTTCAAGATTACACTCACATTTTTCATTCTCTTTATATGAGATTGAGCATCAAAGAAAGTGAGAAACACAAGGATATCAAATATCATGGTGGAATACAATGGTATATATGAAGGGAGATGGAACTCCTCAATTTGGAAACCCTCAATAAGGCATACAAGTTCATGGTGAAGATTGAGTTGAAGCATGGAAGAATGAATACAAAGAGTCAGGATTCAAAAGGAAAAGTGAAAAATAAGGTCAAACATGAGGCCAAAATTGGAAGAAAAAGGAAGGGAAGATTGGTAAATGGTGCGATTACCATAAATTTAGAATGCACTCTAAAGAATAATATCAAGCCATCATGTCTCTGATTTCTAAGTCACAATCCTCAACATTTATTTCTCAAACTCATACACGCCTTGCATTCGAAGAGGATGAAGAAGAGATTGTAGATGTTGAGCTCAATGTGATCATTGCTTCATCATAGACCCATGAGGAGAGGCCAGATGATAAGGAAAGGTTGTCTCACTCTAAGTTATGGGTGAAAGGTAAGCCTCTAGATTTCATTCTTGATAGTGGGAGTCAAAAGAATTTAATATCTTATAATGTTGTGAAAAGCCTAAATTTATCCATGAAGCCTCACCCAAATCCATATAGTATTGGATGGTTGAGTCTAGGGATAATCCTCCATGTCAGCCACCAATGTCTTCTCTCATATGTAATAAAACCTTTCCAAAAGGAGTTCTTATGTGATGTGGTCAATTTGAATGTTTTTAATGTATTCTTTGGTTATCCATTCATGTATGATTAACATGGTATATATTAATAAAGAAATTAAAGGATCACCCTCACTCTTATAACATGATGCTATAGAGTACTAGAGGTACCATGTTCTACATCTATCTCCTTGATTAGTGCAAAGAAAGTCATTCTCATGGTGGTCAAGCCACAAAAATCCAAAAGGGCTGATGTTGTAGCCTTGAATACACAAATAAAACAACAACAGAAGAAAATAGATACCAAGATAAAAGAATGCATGGCCTTTCATCCACAGACTGATGGTCAGATATAAATGGTGAACAATTGGGCCCTACATAGCTCCACAAAGCACAACTCCACAAAACACAATCCATTCCAAGTATGCATCAAGAATCAAATCAAAACACAAATATCAAACTTGATAACAAATATTGATGAAATGGATACCATTGCTTCTCAAGGAGGGAGGAATGATCTAATCAACATTTCAAGTGATAATTCAGATGACGATTCTATCATAATTGGTGGAAAAAATTTTGGAAGCCATAACTTTTACACCATAACTCTGTTTGACTCCCCATTTGAGTTGTTGGAAAGCTAAGAATGAGGGGAACACCATGAGATGGCATGAGATTTTATTAGTGGGTTTTGACCATCAAAAACCAAATAGAAGTGCCCTAAATTTCAATTTTAGTAGTGCAATCTAAAAATTGTAAATTTCTAGAAATAGTATTTCTTTGAATTTTGTATTATTATGAATCATGGAAATCAAACCATTTAGTCTCCCTTGAGATTGGTGCCCCTCCACATCTTCCTCCTACCTTCAAAATGTGTATAAATGAAGATGTAACCTAAAAAGGAAAATTAGACATCTTTTTTCAAAGATAGGCATATGTTTGAATCCACAAATTTGATCAATAAAACATCACTTCTCAAAGATAGCATTATTAAAATTGTTTTATTCTTATTTCTTGAATTATCTTTCAACCAAATCTTTTGAATTTTGGATCAATGGTATCAAAATGGTTTGTTTTAAGAGTGTATGATCTTGAGGATGAGGTTAGACTACAGGAAACTTGGGTGGGAAATATAAGATCTAATAGACTATCCACTTGTTCACTCTAAATGACCTTAAATTATGGACAACACTGACACATTTGATCCTTTCAAAAAAATGGTGAATGAAGCCCTCCAATAGTAGTAAGTGTAGATGCTACAATAATTCACCCAAATTTTCCAACAAATCTTGATGGGAAATTCTAGCTCCTCATCTTCACCTCTAAATCCTTTTAGTGCCCCAACACCTTTCAAGGTTTAGGTGAATTTTGGTATCCTTAAATTTGAAGGTAAAATCAATGCTAATGGAGTATAAAATTGGTTGGTTCAATTGTCTTCCTATTTTTCTATAAATAAATTCACTGATAAAGAGAAGATCACTTTTGCTATTTTAAAAGCATCATTACCTATCAAAAATTGGTGGAAAGTGTACAAGAAGAGATTTAGTATATATGATATTGGCCTTGAGGTGGAACCTACCTAAGATTATTTCATAGAAGTTGTAAAGGAAGAATACTACCCCATTAGAGCATATGATGATCTATATATAAAATGGTAATAAATTCACCAAGGTAAAGAACAGTCTATTCAAGATTACACTAACATTTTTTATTCTCTCTCTATGAGATCAGGCATCCAAAAAAGTGAGAAACACAAGGTTCTCAAATTTCATGGTGGAATATAATGGTATATAAAGGGGGAGATAGAACTCTTTAATTTGGAAACCCTCAATGAGGTGTACAAGTTCACGATGAAGATTGAGTAAAAGTATGGAATAATGAATACAAGGAGTCAGCCTTCAAAATGGAAAAGTGATAAAAAAAGGTAAAACATGAGGCCAAAATTTGAAGCAAAAGGAAGGGAAGACTGGGAAATGGTGTGATTACCATAAATCTTAAATGCACTCCAAAGAAGAATGTCAAGCCATCAAGTCCCTACTTTCTAAGTCACAATCCTCAACATCTACTGATCTACATCATACACACCCTATAGTCGAAAGAGGATGAAGAAGAGATTATAGATGCTAAGCTTGATGCCATTGTTGCTTCATCACAGACCCATGAGGAGAGGCCATATGACAAGAAAAGTTGTTTCACTCTAAGTTATGGGTGAAAGGTAAGCCTATGCATTTCATTCTAGATAGTGGGAGTCAAAATAATTTAATCTCTACTAATGTTGTGAAAATCCTAAATTTTTCCATGAATCCTCATGTAAATCCATACAGTATTGGATGGTTGATTCTAGGGAGAAACCTCTGTGTCACCCACCAATGTCTTCTCTCATATGTAATAAAACCTTTCCAAGATGATGTCTTATGTGATGTGGTTAGTCTAGATGTTTTAAATGTACTCTTTGGTTAGTCATTCATGTATGATTTACATGGCATATATGAATCAAAAACTCAAAGGGTCACCCTCACTCTTAAAACATGATGCTACAAGGTACCAGAGGTACCACCTTCTACTTCTATCTCCATGGTTAGTGATAAGAAATTTGTTCTCATGGTGGTCAAGCCACAAAAATCCAAAAGAGCTAATGTTTTAGCCATAAATACATAAAAAACACAATAATAGAAGAAAATAGATACCAAGCTAAAGCATTTCATGGCATTCCATCCATAGACTAATGGTCAGATAGAAATGGTGAACAATCGGGCCCTGCACAGCTCTACAAAGCAGAGCTCCATAAAGTACAATCCATTCCAAGTATGCATTAGGAATCAAATAAAAACACAACTACCATTCTTGATGAAATGGGGACTATTGATTCTCAAGGAGGGAAGAATGATCCGATCAACATTTTAGGTGACAATTTAGATGACGATTCTACCCTAATTGGTGGTAAAACTTCTAGGAGCCATAATTTTTGTACCATAGCTCTATTTGACTCCCCATTTGAACTGATAGAAAGATAATAATGAGAATAATTCTATGAGATGGCATGAGATCCTCTTGGTGGGTTTTGACCCTCAAAAACCAAATAGAAGTACCCCAAATTTCAATTTTAGTAGTGTAGTCTAAAAATAGTAAATTTTTAAAAATAGTAATTCCTTGAATTCTGTATTATTGTGAATCATGGAAGTCAAACAATTTAATCTCCCTCAAGATTGGTGACCTTCCACATCCTCCTCCTACATTCAAAATGTGAATAAATGAATATGTAATCAAAAAATGAAAATTAGACATCTCTTCTTAGAGATAGGCATATGTTTGGATCAACAAATTTGATCAATAAAACATCTCTTCTCAGAGATAACATTATTAAAATTATTTTGTTTTTATTTCTTGAATTATCTTTCAACTAAATCTTCTAAGTTTTAGATCAGTGGTATAAGAATGGTTTATCTTAAGAGTGTATGATGTTGAGGATCAGATCAGACTATAGGAGACTTGAGTGGAAAATATAAGATCTAATAGACTATCCACTTGTTTGCTCTAAAAGACCTCAAATGGTAGATAACACAAAGACATCTGATCCTTTTAATAAAATGTTGAATGAAGCCCTCCAATAGTAGTAAGCATAGATGCTAAAATAATTCCCCCAAATTCTCCAATAGATTTTGATGGGAAATTTTGGCTGCTTATATATACACCCATATATTTTCAATTCCCCAACACCCTTCAAGGTTTAGGTGAATTTTTTATCCCTACATTTGAAGGAAAAATCAATGCTGATGTAATAGAAAATTGGTTGAGTCAATTTTCTTCCTATTTTTTTATAAATAAATTCACCGATAAAGAGAAGATCATTTTTTCTCTTTTAAAAGCATCATTGCCTATCAAAAATTGGTGAGAAGTGTACAAGAAGAGATTCAATATGAATGGTATTAGCCTTGAGGTGGAACCTACCTGGGATAATTTCATAAAATCTATAAAGAAAGAATACTATCCTATTGGAGTATATGATGATCTATATATATATTGGTAACAACGTCACCAAAGTAAGGAATAATCTATTCAAGATTACACTGACATTTTTTAATTTTCTATCTATGAGATTAGGCATCCAAGAAAATGAGAAATACAAGGTTCTCAAATATCATGGTGGACTACAATGGTATATATGGGGGAGAGATGAAACTCTTCAATTTGGAAACCTTCAGTGAGGTGTACAAGTTCACGATGAAGATTGAGAAGAAGCATGGAAGAATGAATATAAAGAGTCAACCTTCAAAAATGAAAAAGTGACAAAGAAGGTCAAATATGAGGCTAAAATTGGAAGCAAATGGAAGAGAAGACTAATAAATGGTGTCATTACCACAAATCGAAAATGCAATCCAAATAAGAATGTCAAGCCATCAAGTCCCTCATTTTTGAGTCACAATCTTCAACATTTATTGCTTAACCTCATATACACCCTATAGTCAAAGAGGATGAAGAAGAGATTATAGATGTTGAGCCTGATGCCATCTTTACTTCATCACAGACCCACTAGGAGAGGCCAAATGACAAGTAAAGGTTATTTCACTCTAAGTTATGGTTGAAAGGTAAGACTCCACATTTTATTCTTGATAGTAGGAGTCAAAAGAATTTAATATTTGTTAATGTTGTGAAAAGCCTAAATTTTTCCATGAAGCCCCATCCAAAGCTATATAGTATTGGATGGTTGAGTCTAGGGACAAACCTCTGTGTCAGCCACCAATGTCTTCTCTTATATGCAATAAAACCTTTCCAAGATGAGGTCTTATGTGATGTGGTTAATCTAGATGTTTGCAATGAACTCTTTGGTCAACCATTCATTTATGATCGACATAGCATCTGTGAATCAAGAACTTGAACGATCATTATCAATCTTGAAACATGATGTTATAGGGTACCAAAGGTACCACCTTCTACTCCTTGATTAGTGCCAAGAAATTCATTCTCATGGTGGTCAATCCAAAAAAATCCAAAAGGTTTGATGTTGCAGCCTCGACTACACAAATAACACAATAAAAAAAGAAAATAGATACCAAGCTAAAGGATTTCATGGCCTTCCATCCATAGACTAATGGTCAGACTAAAATGGTGAACAATTAGGCTCTACACAGCTCCAAAAAGCATAGCTCCACAAAGCATAGTTCATTCTAAGTATGCATTAGGAATTAAATCAAAACATAACTACCACACTTGATGAAAAATATTGATGTAATGGGGATTATTTATTCTCAAAGAGGGAGGAATTATTTGAGCAACATTTTAGGTGACAATTTGAATGATGGTTCTACCCCAATTATTGGTAAAACTTTTGGGAGCCATAATTTTTTCACCATAGCTCTATTTAACTCCCTGTTTGAACCATTAGAAAGCTAAGAATAAGAGGAACTTCATGATATGGCATGAAATCTTATCAGTGGGTTTTGACCTTAAAAATGAAAAGAAAGTTCCCCAAATTTCAATTTTTGTAGTGCAATCTAAAAATAGTAAATTTTTAAATATAGTAATTCTTCAAATTCTATATTATTATGAATCATGAAAGTCAAACCATTTAATTTCCATAGAGATTGGTGATATTCCACATCCTCCTCCTACCTTCAAAATATGTATAAATGAGGATGTAACTCAAAAATCAAAATTAGACATCTCTTCTCAAAGATAGGCATATGTTTGGATCTGCAAATTTGATCAATAAAACATCTCTTCTCAGAGATAGCATTATTATAATTATTTTATTCTTATTTCTTGAATTATCTTTCAACCAAATATTTTGAGTTTTGTATAAGTGGTATCAAATTAGTTTGTCTTAAGAGTGTATGATCCTGAGGATGAGGTTAGACTACAAGAAGCTTAGGTGAAAAATACAAGATCTAGTAGACTATCCCCCTATTCACTTCAAATGATCTTAAATGGTGGATAAAACTGAGACATCTAATCTTCTCAAGAAAATAGTGAATGAATCCCTTCAATAGTAGAAAGCATAGATGTTATAATAATTCACCCAAATTCTCCAACAAATCTTGATGGGAAATTTTGGCTCCTCATCTACACCCCCACATCTTTTCAATGCCCCAACACCCTTCAAGGTTAAGATGAATTTTGATATCCCTAAATTTGAAGGCAAAATCAATACTGATACAATAAAAAATTGGTTGGATCAATTATCTTCCTATTTTTTTGTAAATAAATTCACTGAAAAAGAGAAGATCACTTTTGCTCTTTTGAAAGAATAATTGCATATCAAAAATTGGTGAGAAGTGTACAAAAAGAGATTCATTACAGATGATATTAGCCTTGAGGTGGAACCTACCTGAGATTATTTCATAGAAGTTGTAGAGGAAGAATACTACCCCATTAGAGCATATGATGATCTATATATAGTGGTAATAACTTTGCCAATGTAAGGAACAGTCTGTTCAAGATTACACTCACATTTTTCATTCTCTATCTATGAGATTGGGCATCCAAGAAAGTGAGAAACATAAGGTTCTCAAATTTCATGGTGGAATATAATGGCACATATGGGGGGAGATATAACTCTTTAATTTAGAGACCCTCAATAAGGCATAAAAGTTCACAGTGAAGATTGAGTAGAAGCATGGAAGAATGAACATGAAGAATCAACCTTAAAAATAGAAAAGTGACAAAGAAGGTCAAACATGAGGCCAAAATTAAAATCAAAAGGAAGGGAATACTAAGAAATGGTGTGCTTACAACAAATATAGAATACACTCCAAAGAAGAATGTTGAGCAATCAAGTCCCTACTTTCTAAGTCACAATCCTCAGCATCTACTGCTCTTCCTCATACACACCCTAAAGTCAAAGAGGATGAAGAAAAGATTGTAAATGCTAAGCTTGATGCCATATTTACTTCATCATAGACCCATGAAGAGAGGCTAGACAATAAGGAAAGGTTGCTTCACCTCTAATTTATGAGTTAAAGATAAGCCTCTACATTTCATTCTTGATAGTGGGAGTCAAAAGAATTTAATCTCTACTAATGTTTTGAAAAGCCTAAATTTGAACATGAAGCCTCACCTAAAGCTATATAATATTTGATGGTTGAGTCCAAGGAGAAACCTCCATGTCACCCACCAATATATTCTCTCATATGCAATAAAACCTTTCCAAGATGAGGTCTTATGTGATGTGGTCAATCTAGATGTTTGTGATATATTCTTTGGTTAGTCATTCATGTATGATCAACATTGAATCTATGAATCAAGAACTTGAAAAATCACTCTCACTCTTGGAACATGAAACTATAGGGTACTAGAGGTATCAGCTTCTACATCTATCTCCCTGATTAGTGCTAAAAAATTTGTTCTCATGGTGGTCAAACCATATAAATATAATAGGGCTAATGTTAAAGCCCTGACTACACAAATAACACAACAATAGAGTTAAATAGATACCAATATAAATAAGTTCATGGCCTTTCATCCATATACTAATGGTCAGATAGAAATGGTAAACAATCGGGCCCTGCACAGCTCCATAAAGCACAATCCATTCCAAGTATGCATCAAAAATTAAATCAAAATACAACTACCATACTTGATAATAAATATTGATGAAATTGGGACCATTGCTTCTCAAGGAGGGAGGAATGATCTGAGCAATATTTTAGATGAAAATTAGGATGATGGTTCTACCCCAATTGGTGGTAGAACTTTTGAGAGCCATAACTTTTGCACCATAGCTTTGTTTGACTCCCCATTTGAACCGTTGGAAAGCTAAGAATGAGGGGAATGCCATTAGATGGCATGAAATCCACTCTGTGGGTTTTGACCCTTAAAAACCAAATGAAATTTCCCCAAATTTTAATTTTAGTAGTATAGTCTAAAAATAGTAAATTTCTAAAAATAGTAATTCCTCAAATTTTATATTGTTATGAATCATGGAAGTCAAACCATTTAATATCTCTCAAGATTGGTGACCTTTCACATCTTCCTCCTACCTTCAAAATGTGTATAAATGAAGATGTAACCTAAAAATTAAAATCAAACATCTCTTCTCAGATATAGGTATATGTTTGAATCTACAAATTTGATCACTAAAACATCACTACTCAGAGATAACATTATTAAAATTGTTTTGTTCTTATTTTCTAAATTATCTTTCACCCAAAGCTTATTAGTTTTAGATAAGTGGTATCAAAGTGATTTATATTAAGAGTATATGATCTCAAGGATGAGGTTAGACTACAAAAAACTTTGGTGGAAAATATAAGATCCAATAGACTATCCACCTATTCACTCTGAATGACCTCAAATGGTGGGCAACACTGAGACATTTGATCTTTTCATGAAAATGGTGAATGAATCCATTTAATAGTAGTAAGTGTATATGTTATAAAAATTCACCCAAATTCTTAAAAAAATATTGATGGGAAATTTTAGCTCCTCATCTATAGTCCCACATCCTTTAAGTGCCCCAACACCCTTCAAGGTTTAGGTGAATTTTGATATCCCTACATTTGAAAGCAAAATCAACGCTGATGAAGTAGAAAATTAGTTGGATCAATTATCTTCCTATTTTTTTGTAAATAAATTAATTGATAAAGAGAATATCACTTTTTCTCTTTTGAAAGAATCATTGCCTATCGAAAACTAGTGGAAAGTGTACAATAAGAGATTTAGTATAGATGATATTAGCCTTGAGGTGAAACCTACCTAGGATAATTTGATAGAAGTTGTAAAGGAAGAATACTGCCCCATTGGAGTATCTGATGATCTGTATATAGATTGGTAACAACTTCAACAAGGTAAGTAATAGTATGTTCAAGATTACACTAAAATTTTTCATTCTCTATCTACAAGATTGGACATCCAAGAAAGTGAAAAATAAAAGGTTCTCAAATATCATGGTGGAATACAATTGTATATATGAGGGAAGATGGAACTCTTCAATTTGGAAACCCTCAGTGAGGCATATAAGTTTGTGGTGAATATTGAGCAAAAGCATGGAAGAATGAATATAAATAATCAAAATTTAAAATGGAAAAGTGACAAAGAAGGTCAAATATAAAGCCAAAATTGGAAGAAAAAGGAAGGGAAGGATAGGAAATGGTATAATTACCACAAATATGGAATACACTCCAAAGAAGAATGTTGAGCCATCAAGTCCCTACTTTCTGAGTCACAATCCTCAACATCTACTACTCTACTTCATACACACCTTGAAGTTGAAGAGGATGAATAAGATATTGTAGATGTTTATCCCTATGCCATCATTGGTTCATCATAGAGCCATGAGGATAAGATAGATGACAAGGAAAGTTTGTTTCACTCTAATTTATGGGTGAAAGGTAAGCCTCTACATTTCATTCTTGATAGTGGGAGTCAAAAGATGTTAATTTCTACTAATATTTTGAAAAGCCTAAATTTGTCCATGAAGCCTCACCCAAATTCATATAGTATTGGATGGTTGAGTCTAGGTAGAAACCTCCATGTCACCCACCAATGTCTTCTCTTATATGCAATAAAACCATTCCAAGATGAGGTCTTATGTGATGTGGTCAATCTAGATATTTGTGATGTACTCTTTAGTTATCCATTCATGTATGATCAACATGGCATCTATGAATCAAGAACCTGAAGGATCACCCTCACTCTTAGAACATGATGTTATAGGGTATTAGAGGTACCACCTACATCTATCTACTTGATTAGTACCAAGAAATTTGTTCTTATGGTATTCAAACCACAAAAATCTAAAAAGGCTAATGTTACAGCCCTAAATACACAAACAATACAATAATCAAAGCAAATACATATCAATCTGAAGAAGTTCATGGCCTTCCATCCATAGACTGGTGGTCAAATAGAAATGGTGAATAATTGGGGGCCCTACACAGCTCCACAAAGCACAATTCATTCCAAGTATGCATTAGGAATCAAATAAAAACACAACTACCACATTTGATGATAAATCTTGATGCAATGGGGATCATTGCTTCTCAAGGAGGGAGGAATGATCTGAGCAACATTTTAGGTGACAATTCAGATGATGGTTCTACCCCAATTGATGGTAGAACTTTTGGGAGCCATAACTTTTACACCATAACTCTATTTGACTCATTTAAATTGTTAGACATCTAATAATGAGGGGAACACCGTGAGATGGCACAAGCTCCACTCAATAGGTTTTGACTCCCAAAAACTAAATAGAAAGTGCCCCAAAATTCAATTTTATTAGTGTATTCTAAAAATAGTAAATTTTTAAAAATAGTAATTCCTTGAATTCTTTATTGTTGTAAATTAAGGGAAGCCAAATCATTTAATCTCCCTCAAGATTAGTGATCTTCCACATCCTCCTCCTACCTTAAAAATGTGTGTAAATGAAGATGTAACCTGAAAAGGAAAATTAGACATCTTTTCTCAGAGATAGGCATATGTTTGGATCTGCAAATTTGATCAATAAAACATCTCTTCTCAGATTTAGCATTATTACAATTATTTTGTTCTTGTTTCTTGAATTATCTTTCAGCCAAAGCTTCTAAGATTTGGATCAGTTGATCTAGTGTGTAGACATTTTTAGACAACATACAAAATGATAACATGTTTAATATGAGTGAATAAGTGAGCTTAGTATTGTAAGTATGTAAAAATTAGAGGTAACACACTTATAAAATATCACACACATATTTTGTT
Source organism: Torreya grandis (assembly GCA_037957365.1). Classification (NCBI taxonomy): domain Eukaryota; kingdom Viridiplantae; phylum Streptophyta; class Pinopsida; order Cupressales; family Taxaceae; genus Torreya; species Torreya grandis. The sequence goes on along the minus strand of JARHVA010000338.1, from coordinate 5,743,953 downwards.
ACATGTAAAATAATTTAGGAAAGATCATGACATTGAAATGATACAGAAAATTATAATTTCTTTATCGTGATATAGATTTGATACTCATGTAGAGGCTTATATTTTTACATTCTTAGATATTTTAATGTGGAATTATAAATGATTGTGAAAAAGATACTTGGTGAAAATAAATAAATAACTATTGCACAACTACAAGTTACTTTGATTATTGACTCAAATATTATTGGATATGGATGAAAAAGACATGTGTCATTAATTTTTACTTTATTGAAAGGAATATAACCTTTGGATGTAGATGGAAACTTGAGGGAAAATGTGAATTTATCTATTTTTAGATGTCCCATCTAAAGAAGCCTATATATGAAAGGTAGGGTGTACAAGGCATTATCATCCTAGGACAAGAAAAAGTGGAAGTCAAGTGACAAATTGGAGTGTTCATATTATAAAGTATAGCTAAGAATAAAGAAAGGAATTCTAAGACATACATTATTGTATATATAATCTCTCATTTTTATCTTAATATCTAAGTGTATCGTATAGCCAATACATTTAGAATAAATATGTGTAGCTAGTTATTTGCATTAATATATCAATAATTAATATTTTAGTTTTCATATCTAAATCTATGTGTGTCTATCTATTTCCTAAGCCAAACATTTCCTTCATTGGAAACCATGTCCCTATGAATACATTAGGCATCCAACTAGTTTAATCAATATTAAGTCATTTATAGGAAAATATAACCATATATTATTATTATCATTTAATATAAACTCTTATTTGGAGTTGATTATTTGACTATAATTTTTTTCTTCCCACAAAACTTACTCCTTTTAATATTGAATATTAGTCATCATTAGGAAGTCATATGAAATCTCAACTAGTCCAAAATATATTATCCTATATTTCAATTCTATATTTCACCTTGTTTCATCCTTTTGAATGATGTATCAAAAACTGTATAATATTCATCCATTAGAATTATAAAAATGATAAACTTATCTTTCCTAGGGTTATAAATTAAAAGATGAGCCATGAGTATTTGATGATCATTATTAAACTCACTAATTCAATTATAAATATTAATGAAAATAAAATATTCACTTATTATTGTTTAAAATAATAAGAATTCATTATACTATCACACTTGAAAAAAAAACTTCTTCATAATGGTATTTGAGATCTTATTAATATTATTCTTGAATTTAACAACCTTCATGATACCTTTTAACAATATGCTCCAACTAATTAGAAATGAACTTTATTTCTCACTTGCATAGTTTTTATGTTTTTTTCACAATGATTTCAAACAATTTTATAATAAATATGATAGTGTTTAGAAAATGTGTCTTGAGATACCATGTACTCTAAAAATGATTTATCATTTTCTTTGAAATATGCAAAAATTGCTATATTTAGTTATTTTTTAAACGTTAAGTCATTTTTAAAAAGTATTTATGTTCACCTTTCTTGATACTCTTACAAAATAAACATCTTGATCTAACTTAACAATTATATCATATTTATATTTATCACCAATACCGTATTTATGTCTATATAAGTTTTTTTTGTTCATTATTCCTTTTAATTTCTTCTAGTGATGAATCTTGATCTAGGAAATGCTCCAAGATCAAAAATTGGAAAATAATTGTCCATTATTTTTTAAATATGTCATATCATCCCAATAAGTTGTTTTATTTCTTGAATATTTATTTTTTTAAATTCATCCTTTTAAATAATGTTTTTAAATTTGAATGTACATTTGATGAATATGATCCAATGGTCAATTTGTGAATATTCATCTAAGCTATATATTCCATTGTGGAGAATATTGTATAAATAAAAGTTGATACATGATGTTTTATATTTGAACCATTATATTTTCCAACAATATAATAAAATTACTATTGAATGTGTTTAAATTTTTAATAGTACAAGATTTATTTTATACAAAAATTTACTAGCCTCAATGTAACTTAAATATACTTAATTTTATGAATAATATTTTATGTTTCCTTGACGTAATGTTTCTTATTTGTGATCTAAAACATTTTATTGGTTACAATATTAAACTGGTCTATAATTGAATATAAATACTAAAATCCAACAATAGTTTTCCATTCACATCTAAAACCATTTCCCCATATTTATATACTTTATATACAAATGGGATTAATAAAGCATCATGAATAGGAAATTATTGAGAGTGATTGAAAGAATATATTATATCATTAAAGGTAGTTAGTTTCACAAAGATAATGTTAATTGTAAGAGACATTATGTCATAATTATCAACATCCACCTTAATGATATATTTAGGGCCTCTTATAAACCAATACTTGTAAGTTTGAATTGTAATTATTATTATTTATATGTTATTCTCAACACATTAATTTTTATTAAATATTTTGAAAACTTCAACTTTGGCACACTTTGAAATAATTATATATTTTACATATATTAGTTTTTTTGTGCAAACATTCCCTCTACCCATATACCCAAATTTTTCCTTGGACAACCTTGTATTTTAGATACAAATATTTAGGATTAGCCTAGTCTATATAATAAAATTCTATAATCCTACACAAACCATCTTCATATCTTAGATTAAATGATGTTTACTCCCAGGAAATGTTTAGTAATCACTAGATAGTTTCACTTACTACATGTTTTTGCATATACTAGTAGTGTCCAACAACATACAATGTCTAATTTTTTAATTTGTAAGTCTTTATTAGGTACTCCTAGACACATTTCATGGGTCATTCATATTAGGAAATAAAAAAGATTAATTTATAAATAAAAATCAATCCTAAGGTTATACTCATCTTAGAACCTCCTAACAAACTTAATAAATTCACTAGGACTCTTTCAATACATTATCATAAAGGCATAAAAATATAAAATTACCTCAAATAAGTATCCATAGAGCCATGTCTAAAAATAAATAAAAATCAAATTTGGATGGTTCCAAGTGTAAACAAGAAAACATTGTATTGCATCCCAGATTGATCACTATGTTTCACACACACATAGGTGAGAACTAAATATGGTTTTGTCCCTCTTTAGATTATTATAATATATTAATATTTTAATCACTCAATGGGGAGTGGTTAAGGTTATCCAACTTAAATAAAAATCCATTTTTAAGTGTCATCTTGTGATCAAAAGAAAAAATAGGGTTTGGATGGAAGGAAAAAGTAAATAGAGATAAAAACATAATACTGAATGAGAGTACACATAAAAGAAACATTTTTGGCATAGGCCCATGGGTTTGAATAATTTAAAATCTGCAAAATTCATAGGGACATTTATAGCATAGTTAGGATAGTATTAGTTTCCTTAGTGGTGAAACTATTACCAATATCATCCAAGTAATTTTTAAGATACAATTTTTAGATGTAAATATTGATATAAAATATATAGATAATTTTTAGAATTAATGATGACTTTTAGAATTGGAAAAATATAGAAAGAAGCTAAGTATATTCTCCCTTTTTTATTTTTTAACTGAAATCATCTAAGTACACTATAAATTTATCTATTTCTCAATTCAAATTAATGTATTATAATTATATTTTACATAATATGAATTACCCATAGTTTTACATTAATTAAGATAAACTTAATCTAAAATAATTAAAACATTTTGATGAACCCAATCATTTATTTTAACATAAAAATCCATAAATTTATCTTAATTTAAGGTTTCATATTTTATTAGGGTTTTAAATTTATCCTCCCTTCTTGTTTGAATTTCATATATGATTTTTGATTTACATTATACATAAGCAATGCCCTCACATATCTAAAATTCATGCATATAGTTTATATTTTTAATTATAATTTGTTATTGTTATGATTTTATTGTTTTCCGTAAAATACATAATATGTTTAAAATTCATGCAACAAAGTCAATTTAATTCATCTATAATAAAATTAAACATGATATTGTAAATGATGAAACCCTAGGTCTTTAGTAATAATTATTTTTTGAATTTTAAATATGAGATATTTATATTTACTACTCAATAGGGAAAGAGCATGTATGACTCATATCACTCCTTATCACTCAAGACCGCATGGTGGTGATATCCAACGTCCCTCCCCAATTATTTTCCCTAGCATTATTTTAAGGCATAATTTATACAAGTCCTATTTAATTTAATATGTTGTATTCTTACATGAATATCATGTCATTAAGAAAATAATTACTTAGACATTAAGAGTTACTTCACATGATATGTTGAGATATTATCATCCATATAAAGTTTATGTATATGATTGTGAGAATATGTATAATTTTTATTACAACATATTTAATTTAGTTACATAGGCCTATCATAAGGGAATAACTTTTTGATGTGTGTGCTTAAGTGTGCATGGAAAAGGGAGACAAAGTGAAGTAAATTGAGCTACATAGATAATCTATTAATCATTTCTTCACCTGAGGTGTTAAGTGTGTTACTATTTTTCTTGTTATTTTTTATGCATTAAATTATTTTTTAACTTGGAAATGTATAAAGTTATATTCTATTTATTATTAATTCCTACCTCTTCCAATTTTACCCTTGACCCTTAAATATTTATAGATGAATTTTGGGATAATTTTTTTTGGTTCATTAATGTATGGCCACTTTCAACACTTGTATTTTAATAAATAGTGAAATTTATGGAGGGTGTTTGATAGATTTTGGATTCCCTAGGTGATTAAATAGGCCCATCAACCTATTATATAAATTAGACAAAATATCCTTGGAATCATGTTGAATTTTGAGTGTCCTTTTAACATTTTGAATTACTTAGTTGAGAAGAGAGTAAGTTTAGTATATGCGTAGTAAATGGAAGTGTTAGAGGGGAATGGTGCCCATGTGACATGTAAGAGATACATATATTTTTCATAAAGTACATATATTGGTGAGGAAGAATTCAGGGGAAATTTTTTTGAGGTGTGATTGACAAATGATAAGTTTAAAATGAGTAATGTTTTTTTTCAAATATTTTCTATAAGTATGAGAGATACTCACTTTTTAGGAACTTATTCTTCATTCATTTATTCCATACTTGGTCATCCCTTATCTCTTCTTGCGTTTTTTAATAATTTACCTCTGATTATTTTATGGATTTGATATTTGGGTTTAAGGGGAGATGTCTAAATAAAGGACAACTAGTTTCTTTCATTTGGTTAACATAAGGTAGGATCTTAGTCATGTAATCCTCCCCATATTTTAATTAAAATGAAAATAAATTTTTTCCCATTTCTTCTTATTTGTTTGTAATTATGTTTTTGAGGCTTATGGGATTATTGATTTTTGAAGAATTTATGATTTCTTACTATGTATTTTATCACCATTTTAAGGTGTTTTGTGAGTGTGTTAAAATATTGATGTATTTAATTGAGATCAGTACGTTTTTTTTTCCATATAGGCCAAAAAAATTGTATATATATTAGATCATCCACTTGAATTTTGTGCTTAAATGTGTGTCTTGGATACATTAAATATGTGTCTTGGATCCATTTTAGACATGTCATAGTGTTCTCAAGTTCTAACCATGTCATGTGAGTGGTGAGCAGAAACTTGGATGGTCAATGTTAATCATGGTCAAGTTAACTTTGAAAATAAGTTTTAAACCATGTGTTGTCTCTAAATATGAAACTTTTTGAATTATTATTTTTATATTTATTAAATTGATACTTATGTATAATTATTTTTTTATATTATTTTATTTCCTTTGGAAAATAATTCAAAATAGAAACATTATATATAGACCTGTAATATTTTTTGTACATTCATTCAAGGCTATTATTAAACCTAGGGTTAGGATGACCCATAAGATACCCTCAATTAATTTTTCCTCATATTTCCCATGGAAGTGGTTTTAGGGTCTAAAACCATGTTATTTTTCATAAATAACACATTTCTCAAAGAGAGACTATTTTAGCCTCTTTATATTTTGTTGGCTCTTGATAGCCCTGAGACAGGTTGACCAAAAAATGTCCCCCTTTAAATTTACAACTCATACCACAAGAAAATAGCCTCAAAACTTTAAATTAAAAATAAATAATATTTTATTTTTAACCTAGACATTGGTAGTTGTTAATGGTTTTGAAGGATCTTGAAGTTCCCAAACACCAATTCAAAAATAATAAGAGATTGGGACCTCCTATATATTACAATAAAATGGGTACCTATATAATATACCTGTAAAAATTCAAGATCCCATAAATGGTGGTCATCCAATGATATAAAAGGTGAAGAGGGATGACTATGGATAATTCATCCTTAAAACCTTCCTTCCCCTTTAAAAAATAAGAAATTTTTAACTTTAAAAATTAAATTAAAAAATTTGTTGACTTCTACAAGAATTCATATAGTTTCTTATACCCATCATAATCTTGTAGTTGAGATGAACAGATCTAATGGTTGAGATGGAATTCTCAATCCTAAAGGATCTAAAATATATATTTTAAAACATTTATTTTTGTCACATGAGTATATATATATATATATATATATATATATATATATATATATCACTTTTATTAAAGGTAAGTAAAATTTAAAATATATTTAATTTATGACTTCTGTTACTAACTTATCCATGTGCATAAACCAAATCTTCTGAGGTCCCATTTTAACCTAGTTAATAGTTAGGACAAATTGTTTGATCTAATTTTTTTCTTCAATGAACCTCACTTTAGTCATGTCTTCAATTTGGGCCTTGTAAATATGAGGCTCTCAAGTTTTACTAGGTATTTGTAGTCTAGTGGAATATTTTTTATGTCAATTAGATAAAGTGAGTACAACATGGTTACTTATTGATCATGCGGCCACTTGCATGTTTAAATTCATGTTATTTAGCGATGTTTACTATTTTAGTGTATTGGGTCTCATGCCACAAAGTTGGATAGCCCATTATAAGTTTTGGTTTTTAGTATGTGTGTTGTACATTAAAAAAAGAATACTTTTATTTAGATTTATTCATGTGAAAATTTTGGAATGACATTATTGTATTAGAGAATAATATAAACACAAAGAGCTTTGGGAATTTTTTTCATTACCACTTATTCCACATAAAACTAATTCATGTAATTATTGTGTGGTAAATATCATTGAAGAGGTAGAAAAAGTACATAAGAAAAGTTTACTAGGACTAAAATGGACCTGATTCCATGGAATATTCACTCCAAGTAGTAGATACTTAGTGACCACTTAGTTGGATTATATGTGATAAGAGAGATATTTGAGATATTTTTGGTAGATTCAAAATGAGAATTTGGGATCATAAAATTGAATTTTAAATGTTCCTCCACATAGGGATAGTCTATGAGATGTACTAGTATTGGGGAAGAGATAGGAGAGTCTCACTTGAAACCCCAAAACACATTATGCCTCGACTTGATTGATTTTTTTGTTTGGTATAGAGGATCAACACTAAATCCTAGTTTTTTTTTTGTCTTTACACCTTTGATACCCTCATCAATTACCATTATACTTTCACCCACCAAGGAAAGTTGGTATGATTTGGTGAAGGTTGAGAGAATAGAATTTAAAATGGTGTTAGGAGGAAAATATGACCATAAGGGCCAAGTGATCATTAGCTCATGAGTGTGTTGTTGTGTACAAGGCTTATGTGTTTTCCCCATCACCCTAGGCATATGCATATTAATCTTGAGGAATTATGAGATAGTTTTGGGATGGATTGGCCTTAGTTTATTGAGACCCATTTGGTAGGTCTCAACCACACCATCGAATGTTGGGTTAACATTGGGTGTACATAAATATTTATAGGTTCAGTAACCCATTCCCTTTCAAATTTTTCCTCATTACTCAAGTTGATTAGGTGAGATGTAATTATTTATTTATTATCACCTTGAATGATATATATGAATGTCTTGAAGATTCATTTTTAATGAGACCACCACATTCCCCTTCTCTTTCTTTTGAGAGGAGTTATAGGTAAAGTTTGGGCTTTGTCCCTCACTAAGCCAAAAGGCTTGTCTAGGTAGATCATAGAGATTTTTTAGTACCTTAGGGGTATTCTTATTTCATACAAGGGACCAAGAGCCTCATTTTTTTACACATGGATTTTCACTTGAAATATATTTGTTTATGTATGAATGTTGTATTATGTTATAATCATATTATATGATGGACTAATGATTCCACATGAAATACATTATTGGTGAACCTCATGTAGATTACATTTTTTTCACTTATCTTCATGTAAAATGATCCTTTCATTTTTTTATTGGGCTATGCCTTTTTTGTAACCATGTAATGGAGTTTCATGTTGGTGAGGGTAGGAGTGGAACATATAGTCCTTCTATGGAATTTAGGCACTAATCAGGTGTGATCATAGACTTATTTAATTCATGACTATGTTAGATTAATATTACTACCTATTAAAACATGTTTATGTTTTATCCAAGGTATACGAATCCATTTTAGATGTTGAAATCTGAACTTTGTGGTCATCAACTCATTTTAGGTTATGACCCCTTTATTAGAATAATTTGTATTTATATTTGGAGTACGATGTAGAGATCAAGACCACCAAGCTGGTAAGGGGAAGAGGGATATGTGAACACCTAACTACAGACTAAAAATAATCAAAGGAGGACATTTTGGTACTCCATGATGAAGTTGTAGCAGAAATACCTATAATCATGAAGAGTTAGGCACAAGACATGGTTCATTTCCTTCAAGCTGGTGAGTGTCCATAAGGTCTTGATAGGATTAGGAGGAGGTATTTTAGGCTTCAATCTCTTCCTGATGTCCTAGTTGATGGAGTGTTATTCAAAAATGACCTTACTCTTGAGATGAATTGATTTAGACCAAGCTGACAAGGTGTTGTTTTTCCATGATGGACTAGCTAGTGGCCACTTTGCTCCCAAGGCCATAGCTACAAGGATTATGAGCGCTAGTTACTTTTGGCTTAGTTTGTTTAGATACACTCAAACTTGGGTGGGGAAATGTCAAAAATGTGATATATTTGATGGGAAGCAATGGTTGGATATAATGCCTCTTCATCTTATTCAAGTGGAATAGCCATTTATGCAATGGGGACTGGACTTCATAGGATTAATCAACCCTCCTAGTGCTAGCCACAAGTGGGTTTTAACTTCTACAAATTATTTCACAAGATGGGTAGAGGTTATAGCTTTGAAAGAGGCCAATGAGAGTGTATTCCTAGACTTATATGAAGTCATAGTGATGATATTTGGTGTCCCAACCACAATCATTTTAGATAATGCATTGGCTTTCTTGGGAACAAAGACAAGTGAGTGGGTGTTAAAGTATGACATCTATCTCAGCACTTGTTCCAACTACTACCCATAAGGGAATGGGCTGGCTGAGTCCATAAATAAGAATCTGATTAGGATCATTAAAAGGACAATGGAGGAAAATCAAAAGAGTTGGCATGCCAAGTTGAAGACAGCTCTTTGGGCAGGCAGGATCACTCCAAAGAGGGTGATTGGGAATTCACCATACACACTTATGTATAGAAGGGAAGTTAGACTTCATATTTCACTTGAGTTACTAGTCTTGGTTCTTGCCCATCAGCTATAATTGGTGGAGAGTGATAGCCTGGGAGTCAGGTATTGTGAGCTAATGGAACTTCAAAAAGTAAGAGACCAATCTATGGATGCAATGACCAACCACCAATATCAAACAAAGAAGCATTTTGACAAGACGTATACTCCAAGGAGCTTCTCAAAAGGTGATATTATTTGAAGTGGGAGGAGGATCAAGCCAAACTTGAAAGAAACATGAAGTTTGACACCTTGTGGAGTGGCCCATATGTCATCACCCAATGCAAGCAAAATAATGCTTTCCAACTCTCCAAGTTGGATGGTGAAGAGCTACATATCCCAATCAATGGGATATATCTTAAACATTGTCACTAGCTTTCTTTTGTCATGTACATAGTTTCCCTATCTTTTCCTCATTTTTCCTAAGTGCTTTTATGCATATATATAGTGTTTTTAGACTTTGTGTGTGTTTTCCTTATCATTTAAGGTAAAATATTTGATTAGTTCTTAGGTTTTTACAAGGTTGTTGCCAGCTTTTCAAGCTGCATCCTGACTCCATGCCTAATGGACTTTTAGGCCACTAGTCTTCTCAAGCATAGCAGGCATGCTTCTGTTGTGAATCACCAAATGTGTTGACCAATTTTTGGTCCTACAAGCCAAAAAATGGTCACCCCTCTTCTTTTATTGCAATATTTTTTTGATCCAAGTTTTGGCTAGTTCATTCCTTAGCTACCTTGTGCTAATTTTCTCTAACAAGTCATTTTCCATGGAAAAACCAAGTGTTTTCCTCTTTTGCTTGCTAAGTTCTTTCAAGTCTAATAGGCAAGAGTTGACTTGAAACTCAATTTTGTCTCAGATGATTCACAAGGTAAGTAAATTACTTTGGAGGGATTTTTATCAGCAAAATAAACCAAGTTCAAAAGGCTAAAGGGTCATTTGCAAAAAATTTGAAGGGTAGGTACCCTTACAGAGGGCACTTAGGTGGTAAGTGGGACCTTTAAAATTCTTTTGAAAGGTGAATTTGGATGCCAAAGAGCCCTTGTGGGGGGTAGGCAATGATAAAAATGGACCTTTGAGAAAATATTGAAAGGTAATTTTGGGCTCGAATTGCCCTTATAGAGGGCAACTAGTGGAAGCAAAGGGGCAAGGTAAAAATCCCGAAAGGAACTTGCCCTTCAAAAAAGGTGATAAGCCAAAAGATTATTCCTTCAAAAAATTTGTCTAAAGAAAATCTAAGGGGTAAAACTCAAGGAAGAAATATTTTTAAACAAAATGTCTGAAGGAATTCCTTAAGACATTTTGTCCAAAAAAAATTGATAGTCAAAAAAAGTGCAAAAAAAATTGAAAGACCAAAATTTCAAAGGGTAAATGTCCTTACGGGGGCACTTGGATTTGAGAGAGGACCTTTTCAAAAAAATTTAAGGGTCACTTTCCCTTTAAAAAAGTTCATTTGAAAAAATGCAGAAGGAATTGTCTTGGTGGGTGAAGGGTCCACAAATGTCAAATTTAGGGTAGTAAGCTAGCCATTAGGATTCAAATGTCTGGTGACAAGCCTAGAACATCAAATTTAAGGTGGTAATATATTCATTGGGAGTAATCAAAGAATAATTCTTTCAGATAAAATGTTCAAAGTACTTCCTTTAGACATTTTGTCTGAAGGAACTTAGAAATGGAAGCTCGAAGGCTCATCCAAGGAAAACCAAGGTAACAAGCCCAAAGGAGAATTATTTCATAAAAATGTCCAAAGGATTTCCTTTATACATTTTGTTGAAAGGAATTCAAGATCTTGAGATCCTGAGGAATGTGATTAAATAAGTGAAGAAGGGAGCCTAGGGAAATAATAATCACCAAGAGCCTGAATTGCCAAGCAAAGAAGGGAAAGACAAGGTAGGTAACCCATAATGCAGCCATGCACATATAAGATAAAAGCTTAAAATTCTCTAGGTGACATATCAAGTCAAATCATAAACCCAAAGATGAACCAGATCAAGGTAGGTGGCACAAGATTCATCATCAGGAGAAGTAAATACACAGGTGAAATAGTCTCCACCAAAAACTAATAAAGGGATTGGTTGTGAGCATTGAAGGGAGTAGCCTATGTTTTCTTATTTTTCCATTAATGAATAGTTAGTTTCACTCCACATTGAAGATAGAATTTCCCAATCAACATAATTTGGGGATGGCCTTGTCAGTTGCTAGGAAGAGTAACCCATGCTCTTATAGGCCCAGACAGCAAGGATAATGACTTAAGCACCTACAGCATGGCTTTCTCATATGCATTTAAGAGGAAATGGTAGTAGCATGGGCTTGTGGTCACTATAGGAGTGATTAATATACCATGGGTTTCTTTCCCTTGACTAGTTAATGATATATTTTCCAAGTTCTCTATATAATTGTAACTTTTGATTTTGAAAAATGATCTCTCAGCATTGTATGGTGAAACCCTTAATAATTTTACCTTAAATCAAAAGAAGAATTTTACCTCCATTTGAGCTTACACATTTGCATATGTCTATGGTTTTATCTTATGTTTAGTCATTTCCTTTAATGCTTTCATAAGTTTATACCAACATATCTAGTGTATTTTGAATTCTTTTCTATAGGTCAACAAGAAGTGTCTAGCTCAAAGTATAGGTGCATATGAATAGATTGTCCAACAGTGTGTCTTTAGAACACCTATGGTAGTTTCTTCCTCCTTATACCTCCATAGGATCCCATGTTGAAACACTGATGCAGTCAGTTTCTCATTTGAATGAAGTGTATGTTTACTTCTCTTTGGTGTAAAGTGTAGGTAAAAGCTGAGTAGACCAACTAGTTTATTGCATCACCACATTAGTTAGGTTTTATTTTTTAGTATCTCTCTCTCTTTTCACCCCCCATTTTTAGTAGTAGGAAATCTAGGGCCTCAAGGTGCATCAAGGGGACCTAGCCCCTAATCTAGAGATCCATCCCTCAATTTTTCCACCCACAGTAAGAGGAATGTTTCCATTGTGCTATGTGGAGGAAGGGAGCTGAGTATCCTTTCAGAGGGTGAAATCAATAGTGTCAACAATACCTAAACTTTAGAATTGCCTTGATGGGATCATAGTTAGTTAATAATTTATTCAACTAATAAATAAATAAATAAATAAAATTCAAAAAAATAAAGATATTCAAAAAATACAAAATAGGACCTACACATGACATGTTTTTAAGGTACACAAAATAGATTAATCTTATCCATTATATACATGGTGATTTACATATCCATTTTATATGCACATGTTTTTCATGGTATACATGAGTGTGATGTAAGACATACATGTTATATATGATACATGGACATATAGATGCGTGACATTACTAAAACCCATGGGAAACTTTTCTACACTAGTTTCATGCCTATAGTAGGGGAATATTCATACATTATTAGGTTATATCTTTCTATACTGGTCCATTATCATAGTAGACTATTATACATGGCTTGCTCTTGTTGATACTTTTTAGGGTGATACTTCCTATGGATAATGTGATTTATTATGTTAGATTATGGCATTGATTGGTTATTAGTAATAACATTGTGTGTTCCCTATGTGTATGATATCGATGATTTTAACATTACTTGGTCATTTATGTGTGTTATTGGGTACATTAACTATGAATTTTTACACCATGTGTCAATTATGCTATAAGATCCTCTAAAACTATCAAATTCATCAAAATATAAGAATTATAATTGAGAGGTGAATGGACACAAGAACATAGGGTAAAAGATAAAATTAGCATGCAAAAAAATGATGTAAAATTCAAATCTAAAAGGTGAAAATATGATCCTAATAGGAAATTGTATATCCCTAAGAGGTTGATACTTTCAAATAATGGGAGTGGTACACTAAAATATTTTGATGATTTGTGACATAATTGGTAAGTGCCAATAAAAAATAATAAAATAATGGCACAATGGAGGCATATATAAATAAAATAAATATCATTGATAAGATCTACCCTAAAGCCAAAAATAGTGACTAAAATTATAATTGAGCATTAAATAAGAAATAATAACAAAAGAGATAAATGATTGAAATAGACACAATTGGGCACTATGACTAAATGTAGAGAATATAAATAGGATTATAAATATAATTTAACTAAAATTATATAATATAACTATAATTTAGATGAGGGATATAATTGGTTCATTATTGATTATGGCCTAGGTAGAATCATTCACTAATTGTGAACATGTATTACTAATTGTGACATGCTACTATGTTCTCTATGATTTTTTAGCATATAGAATTTTATGTTATTGCAATGGTATATGATGACTAGATTTGTAGGTTAATTATATCTAGTTGATGTTTAAAATTGTCTTTAATTTTTTATTTATATAACCCTATTTTTCCACAATGTTTTAGTAATATATAAATGTACAAAGTTAGTGGCCAAAGCCTCCCTTTTGGGGGTTACATATAAATATCTCACATGCTTGAAATTAGGTATGAATGTATTTATATTTATTGTGAGTGTTATAAATAAGAAATTGAGAAATGAATTTACCTACTCTCCCTAGATAATAAAATTTAACTATATGTTTCACTATAAGCTATTCTTGGTATAAGTGTGATGACACAAGAATTGGATTTATGTTGATGAAATATAGGATTAATGCACAATATCCTTGATAAGTGTTAAATAAATATACTAAATTCTTTTCTTGATAACTTTATATATCTGAGGTTAAAAGGTGAAACACTTGATATCAAATGATTTAGGGTATATTTTTAAATTTGGGATCTTAAAAGAAAACTTCACACATAAGTTAACCGTAGAGAATAGTGAAAACAAATAATCAAGGTCTAAAAAAAAGTGTAAGGTAGAAAGGGACCAAAATAGGAAGAGGTTATAATTGGTGAACCACTGATTATGACATGTTTAGAATTGGTGAACCATATATTATGACCCAAAAATAACAAAGGCTCAAACAAAAATTAAACTAAATAGAGGATGCCTAATTGAAATCTTAATGTTGACAACTAATATATATTAAGTTTTTATAAGTAAATATACATGAAACAAGTTTTTTAAAGTTCCAATGTAGATGGGAAGTATTTGAAAAGAGACAAAATGTACACAAATAATCCAAGTGTGATAAATCATGCCAAAGACATAATGGAAAATGCTCTTATACTATAAGTAGTTGTATACAATTTACTTTTAGCATCTTATTATATTAATATTATATCTTGATTTTTTATTTTATTATCAATTATTCTTATTTGGACATATATCTTGTTTAAACTTTTAAGTTACCCTCCTTTCATATCTTTAGTTTTCTATGTCATGTTTCTAGCTTCTTGGTTTATATTGATTTCATTATTTCTTTGGCCCTTGATTTTCACTATTTTCTCCCACCCTAAAACCTTGAAAAAACTTATCAATGATTATAACACACACATATTTAAACCTTTAATCCTAGTACTCACATAAAATTGAGGGAATTTTTAGGCTAGTAAGTATCATCCTCTTCTTTCCAATTTTTGCTCTCGTCTCTTGGCTTGTTTATTTCTTGATTGATACACCTCGTATTAATTATTATTTTTTCATATTTACTTATTTTATTTCGTTGATTTTTTCCTATAAATATGATTAAAAATAACATAAATTTTTATTCTCCTTTATTTTTTTGTGCTAAATAGTTACACAATTCAACATATCATGATTATCATTTTTTTGCTAGATTTTTTAAATATGTATTATTTACCCAATGTAGACACCTAATTCTAGTACATAGTTATTTTCCATTACATATTTTCCAATATTTATCCCACTTGTTCCATGCACACACATTTTTATCTTTTAGGTACACTTTTATCTTGTGTTAGGACCCACATTTTCTTTCATTCACTTAGGATTTCATTATACCTTAAATGTTTATTCACTTTAGGTTAATGATAATAAATTAATTTAGTATGAAATGTATGAACACATTTAGATAAAAAAATTATTTTCCATTGTAATACCCTAAATGCTTTTGGAATGTCTAAAACATTGTTTTAGGGTCTTTCTTTAGTCATAGTTAGCCCATAGTTTAATCATATTTGACTTGTGGGTCATTTATGTAATTAACCACATTTTCATGCCTTAATTTTTGTATTTCAATATTTTATATGATTGTCCAATTTATAAATGTTTCCTTGTGAAGTGTATATATACAAATTTACCTTTAAATATTTCATTATCAATTCATATCAGCCAAATATCTTACACCCAAGTATCTCACGCAAAATCATCAGGTCTTATCAAGTGTTTTACATATTTATCAAATGAATCTACATATTGATCCAATTATTCCATCATATATATTGTTCCACCATACTGTACTAATAGAATAACTATCTAAGAATATAATTGAATTTGATTAACTAAGGAGAGAAGGTGAAGTCATTTCTCTCATTTGGGTTGGGGACACTTGCAAACACTAAAACTATATTAGGCATTGATTATGACTGTGTATGATATATATCTAAAATCCACAAGAGGGAGACACAAACAACTAATACTTTCCCATTTTATATTATTTTGACATTATGGTGAATTAGGTATAATTTAAATAATTAAATCAAACATTTATACTCATTGTCAGATCAAGTAAATCAATATTCTTAGGCATATGCCTTTATAAAACTAGCCTAAAAAAATTAGGTTGAAAATAAGTAGACATAAAGTTTGTAGATGTGGGTCACAATCATCATAAAAGGTCAAAATAAGCCTATGATTATGACCCAGGTCATAATCAATGACCCACCGATTGTGACCCTTTTTTGAAATTTCTATGTTCATGAAATGGTTTATAGGTTTTGTTCATTTTTTTGTTTATACTCATTATCTATTATTTTTAACCTCAAAAAATGAATCGGGAAATCAAATTAAAGAATTTATCTATCAGCCTCCTTGGTCAAAATTTTAAATATCTAAATATATATTTTGATATAATTCATATTTGTATTTATTTAATTGCATATATTTTTCATAATGTCATAGTTTTACTTGATTTTTCATATTTTAATTTGTTTTGTGTGATAAATTAGTAAAATATTTTGGTGTACCTAATCTTAGTGATCATATAAGTTAGATTTTAATAATCCCCTAGGGTTTGGTTATTTATATATTATGATAGTTTTAGGGTTTTCATAAAATCATGTCATTATTTGGGCCTTATCATTAGGCTTCCCTTTTCTTAAACTATATGGGATTTACTAATCCTTAGTCCTTTCTCCCCTTGATTTATTAGTTGTGTGTTTGTGTTTCTTCTCTTTTCTCATTGGTAGATCATATATATATATATATATATCACAATTATTTATGGAATGGAATATACATGGAGGATTTATATATTTTACATGTTTTTAGATTAGATGATACAGTTTTTATATAAATATTAATCAATGTTTCCACATTTATTTCCTAGAATTTATCATATAATATTAGATTTTGAATTTAATCGTGATGGGTTTCAATGTGATATCAATGATTAATGTGATGATACCCTTGAAATGATAACTTATAGGGATAAGGAAAACAATATTTCTATTCCTCCACTTACTTTCAAATTTAAGATGAGATTAACCAACACCCCCTCTTTAAGTGACTAATATTCCTTCTTATCCTACTAGGATTATAATCCTAATGCCTTTGCATACATACATACATACATACATACATATACATATACATATAAAGATAAACACACACACACACACACACACACAAAGAGCCTTTTGGATTTAAAAACATGTGAAGAAGTTTTTGATCGACATTTTGGATCACAATATTTGATCCATTATCAAGAAGAAAACATAAGTGTTATTTATGATGATGGATATCAAAATGTGATAAAAAAAATTATTCACATAGTTTTTATCCAATACCCTCTTTATATACTTAACATGAGTTGTGAAATCATAAATTTATGATAAGATATTTTTGATTAAATTCAAAACAACCATGTTAATATGTATATCCTAGAGTTTCTTAAGAGTTCAAATATTTAAAAATATATATTATATGAGGCCTCACATGATTATACTTTTTCACATAATAATAAATCCACTTAATATGATACCATTATTAACAAACTAAAAATAGTGATAATTTCATCTATTTTTTAATAAAGTAATTTATTCCTAAAGATATTATAGACCAACATCCACCCTTGTACATTCAAGTTATTATTAATCATAATGGAACTAAATGTGTCCATAGACAATGATTTGAGATTAAATATTTTTAGTGAGGCATTTATTAAAACACTTTGTATTGGTTATCATTATCATACACCTTTATATATGATCACAAAAAAGTTTAAAAATAAACCAATAAAATCTCTTTGAACAATCATAATAACATAACTCTTGGAAGAAAAAAATTACCTACACAATTTCAAGTAATATTTAATGATGTGAGATATAATATTTTACTTGGTAAGCCATAGATTCATATTATGAATGTGTTTACATCTAATTTACATATAATAATACTTTTTTTTCATGAGGGGGTCATATATACATGTCCTACAAATGATGATTGTTTCTAGTTTTTTAAGATAGAAAAAAAACATACAATAACTTATACCACAACAATATAAACTTCAACCTTCTATTGTGGCACATAAGAAAGTTATTCCACTAGAAAAAATTATCACTTTTTGATTATATTATTATAATAACACTCGATATGATAATGAATAGAATATTATTACACACCTAATATAATATGTAAACATTTATGAAATATTAAGTATACACCATATAGTCTTAAAGAACACAAATACGACATGAATAAATTTAAAATTGGCCAACTATATCTTATTCCTCATGACTATGGTAAACTTAATAAATAATTTTCACCTAATATTAAACCATATTACACTAATAAAGGTAAATGACCTATGATAAGAAATTATTTTAACACTACTAAATCTATCAAAATTCCTAATATTATTCAATTATCATTGATCTAATATGTATTCAGATTCACATGTGAAAAAATAATGGGATACAAGGGTCATGATCTAGGAAAACATGAGTATGGAATGAGCTAGATGATTTCTAGTTACAACTGTGTATGGAATTTTTGATCAAAAACTACATACGCAGTTGTATCCAAAAATCATCTAACTCATTATCATGGAATATGAAAACATCAAAAATATTATGACTATATAAATTAAGAGCCTATTATTTAAAAGGCTCATCACTTTAATCAAGGTATTGGATGCAACAAATTTCAAAACATAAAATATATATCTTCTTCTATGAATCATGGAACATATAAGAGTGATAGATACATTAAATTTATCTACACTTATTTTGTCATCCAAAATAGGTTATGCATAATAATTAAACCAAATAATGAATATGTAACAGTCAAATCTAAAATATCATATGCAATGAATAAAATTAAGTTTTTTATTCAATGGCATTGATCAATCATGAAAACATTTTTAAAAGTCCAGGCACTATATCAATACCCATAGGACATCTAAAGATAAAATTTAATATAACCTAAAATTAGTACCTAAGAAACACATATGTTAAGATAAAAATCAACCCCTTATAAGGTTAACACAAAATTAATTACATCATTTGATTAGTAGGATAATTCAAATCAAAAGTACACATCCATACATCAGAGGACACCAATGTTATTAATCATGGCTTAATAGATTTAATTCATAATCAAAATAATAGTAAGACATTTGATTTAACATATGCAACTTATAATGACTCCACAAGACTTTATAGAACCCATACTAGATACATGTTATCATTTATTCATGGTTGGTTTCAAGGACGTTATGGTGGCACTTTATTTTCTATTTTATATTAATTAGGCTTATAATTTCTTGGCTGGTCATTTTTATTTGATTTTATGACTTTTCATTTGCCACTTGGATTTGATTATTTAATTTCAGTCATTCATCCCAATAATTTCATTTCTTGACATTTCATTTTATTATTTTTTCTTTGTGTGCACAAGGTTGATCTTGATCATCACTTTAACCATAATTTCACTAAACTTAAACAAATTCCATGGAATCTAGACTTATAGTGTCATAATTTTTGGAGTTAGAAGTGTTAAGATTTATATTATCATATTCCATATTGTTAATATAAAACTCTAATATCTATAATATCATATTACAATATTTCTATTATCAAATTCAAATATTTCTATTATTAGATTCCATTAATCTCATTATGCTTTTTCACCTTTTCATTCACATCTTAATGTAAGTATAATAATATTAATATTAATTTGGAAAATATCATTGATTACATGAATAAACATTAATATTATATTCATATCTCAACAATTATGAACATAGAGGATGTTATGTTCTAAACAATCTTAATTACATATAATAGTCATTGAGGGCCTAGTGGCCACTAGGTTCTAAGTTATTAACTACATATAATGGTCACATTGGGCGTAATGGCCACTAATTACAAAATTTGTTATTAATATTTAATATTTATTGCTATTATGAAAATTAGCCATGATATTTACATATATTTTTATTGTGAGCCTGACACCTATTAGGTTTTTAACAATAATCTATATATATAATGAATTTTGGGAGCCCAGTGGCCACTAGGTTCCCAACATTATTCTTTAAATATAATGGTTTCATATTATTATTAATGGTAATCATGCTATTTTAAAATATTTTATGAAATAAAATCATGTTTCCTTTTGTTTTCTATTGATATCATTGATTCTAACTAGTTAATAAGTTAGTTGGGAATCAACTGTCTAATAGGTTCCCAGTATTGTTATTTATATATTAAGTTTATTAAGAAACTAGTGGCCGCTAGGTTTCCAATATTATTATTTAGATTTAAGTTTGTTGGGATCTTATTTTCCACTAGGTTTCCAATATTATGAAATATATATTAAGTTAGTTCATAACCTAGTAGGTAATAGTTTTTCTTTAAATAATGGTTTGTATTTCCATGTGTGACAAATAATGTGTTGAAATACATATTAATTTCACATTAATATTAAACAACAATAAATTATTAAGGTCTTGCATTTCACATGTATTCAAAATAAATTAATGAAATTAATATTAATCTTCTATCCATATTTAATAATAGTAAAATATAAGGTCTTATTAGAGTGTGATTTTGAATATAAATTTCAAAAAACCCACTTCTCAAGCCAAGTTGATATCATATATGATGCTACATAGATTAACTATTCCTAAAACCTATGACATACTAATCATCCACTAGTTCACCTTATAATTTATTTACATGTTAAAGTTATACAAGGTATGGCTCAAGGGCCTCATTAACTCTATCAAGTAATTTCATATTTTCTTCTTTCCATGTTTTTTTGGTGAGAATGATCACACTATAAGCATAAATCTATGATACTATTTTTATTGATTGTATAAAATATTGATTTAACCTCAAATAACCTTGATATCATTTAACTATAACTTGTTTTGTCCATATTATTAGCATCTTTGTTTAGGTAAATATCCATCTCTACCCTAACCATCCATATTCGGATATGTTCATCATCTAACCATAATATATGCATATATTTAGTTTACATACCCATCATTAGATCAAATTATTATTTAGGGATTTCAAAAAATTCCCAACATAAGTATTTGTGTGTGTGTGTGTGTGTGTGTGTGTCCATATATATATATGTATATATATATATATATATATATATATATATATATATATATATATATATATATATATATATATATATATATATTCTAACATCCCACTAAATTTTACAAAGGATTCATCCACAACACAAAAATTGGTTGGAGATGTTTTCACCTTTGGAATTTTGTTATACTTTTAAGGTATTTTTATCACATTGTGAGACTTGTAAAGTCATGATTATATTACATTCCACATAACTGCCTCCACCTCTTTCAGTTCTTATTTAATTTGACAACCATAGGAAAATTGGTGAGGTGGGAAAATTGGGTATAAGGCAATTGTATGAGAGGGTATTCTAACATTTAATAAAATTTACAATGAGGGTTGAAAATTTGATCAATAAAAACACCAAAAGTGTTGCCATCCAATACTTTAAATCACATAATGTTTTATTCAAGCAATTTTTTAAATGTTTCCTTTGTAATAAAGTTTCTATAAGATTATCATAAATTCATATACTTATTTTTAAATCATACTAAATTATATTTAAGCCCTTCCACAATTTTTTTGACATTGGATAAAATTTATGTTCAAGAACCATATATATTGTTAAAAACTCAACTCAATATTTATGACCAACACATGTCAGTCAATTCATTATCCTCAATGCATCCTTCTTATATAACATGATAATCCTTTGAATCAATACCTAGGGTGGACTATATATGATCAAATATAACATGTGATATAAATGAATATGCATGCTTGAGCATTTATTCTCTTCCTAGGGGAGATAGTATTGATTTATATATCTGCCAAGGTTTCTAAGTCATATACTGGATAAGGCAACCTGAATTTCCCATCCAACACTATGCTAAAACCATAAAAAATAATCCTCTTACCATGTATCTATAATTTAATTGATTTTTTCCTTGATACAATCTACCTCTAAAAATTTTGAGCCTTGTAAAAAAAATAAAACATTCTCGCACTCTTTGTATACAAAATACATGTTCTCTTGATAATGTAAAAAAAGAATGATATAAAATAAAATTTAAATTATTAAAATTGAAATGTAATGTGAATATAAATATTTTTAAATTCATATATTTACGGTTGACAACATATATCAATAATATTTGTATTTTTAAGATATAGGATAAAGATTAAATATATCAAAATAACTTATTTCACTAGTATTTGTTGTATGATGTCTTCTTCCTAATAACACCCACACTTTGATAATAAATTATTTCAATATTTTCTTGGAAATATAAATAAATTATTAATAATATTGGTAAGCTATGGAATTTTGTTTCATTTTCTTTGTCAAATATTAATAATTCAAATCATATGTTTATCTATTTTGTCATACAATAAGAATTTAACAATATCAACATATTGAAATATATAATTGATGTAATTAAATTTAAATATCTAATTCATTTAATTAATGTCATTGTCAAAAATTGGTGTTAGTCATATATTTCATTCTCATAATATAATAACAATCATTGTCACTATTGTGCATCTTAATGTTTCTTTCTTACTTTTAGAGAAATTTCATTTTAAGAGGATTTAATTGATATTATGTTTTGAAAAATGGCAATGATATCAATGATGTCAATTTTTTAATCACTTCACTTTAAATTTTTCTACACCTCACCTCATTATTTAAATTAAAATTTTCCACACCTCACCTCATCTTACCACTCTCCATGAATTTCAAAATCTATAAGTAGTTATGCAATGTGATTCAAAAGCTCACACCTCACTTTGTGTTTTAACTTTGCTCCACCTCACTGTACATTTATTTTTATTTTTGAAGTCTTGTAACTATATGTATTAAAATTAAAATATCTTGAAGGGATTAAATTATTGGCTTATCAATAAGGTTGAGGTATTTTCATTATTCTTACTATATTTTTTGGCCAAAAAAATAGAGTTTAATGATTTGATCAGTTTGCACTCTAGTTTTTGTAAGGAACATGAAAGGAATATATTTAACCCTAAAATTTATTCTATAATGTAATTATCTAGGGTTAAAGTGGAAGATATTTCCTAAGGCAAAGGGATGGTAAAATATATCTAAATTAAAATAATTAGATGTTAAACTCAGATATAACATATGCTAAAAATCTTATGTTGAGATAGGCTAAAAATAATAAGTAAAAATATGATAAATATGGAAATGAAAAATAAATAGTGTACTTAGTTGGTTATAATGCTAACATAGTTATTTATTTGAAATAGGTAGGAAGTAGACTAAAATATGATTCTAGAACAATGTTCAAATTATGGATTGGATGCATTTAGAGACATGGATACTAGCATCATCTTGGGATAGTTGTGTTGATGTTAATGTATGAACCTAACACAAGCATCATGAATGGAATACATGATGTAAAATGATTTAAACACTTGGATGTTTTTGGGTTTGTCTTCAACTTCACTCTAGTGCATTCAGATCTAGGTTATAGACTATTGTTCTTCAAGAATTTGCAAAACCCTAGTTCTTCATCTTCATTGTGACCTTGGGTAAAATGGGTTTATGGGAATATGGTGTTGAGATAACCCCAAATACCCCTATATCAATGATTATTTCCTACATATACAATACTCTAAATAGGACCTCAGACTGATGCAATTCTCCCCTATGTGTTGGCTTGTGTGTGAATCATGTAATATATGCAAAATAAGTACAAAAATGACCATCTTGTAACTTAGAAAGTCAAGATCTTAGGCTAATACTTTAGTAATTTAGACATGTGTATGTATTTTCCATATGATTGATATGAAAATAAGACAAAATAGGGAGTATTTAATTTATTGATTTCTCGATTGAGTGTTTTGATAAGTTTATTTAGGTCATTTTGAGTGTATGCTAGGTGAGGAATGAATGAGGGTTGATATTTTATTTATATCAATCCCTTTGTATAATTAACTCACTTAGTATGACCATTAAGATACACTTCATTTTAAAATTATATGGCTTTAGAGCACTAGACACTTGCATTAGAGTAGGACACTTGTATCGATCTAGGTGTTTGTCTATGATGCTAGTGTCTAGGGAATAAGAAAGTAGGTACAAGCTCAAAACTTTAATAAGTGGAAGATAAGTAGGTTTTGAGCATTCTAGATAAGATAAAAGGTCTAGGTCATCAACATAAGACTATTTAGACCAAAATATAGGCCAAAAGTCATAATATAGAGTAGATGCGAGACTTTTTAAAGTGGGAAAGGTCTAGAACTAAGAGAAACAACCAAGGTCTAAGTTTTACAAGTGTAAAATATTGAGATATTATATAATCCATAAATATCATCTACATTTTACCCCCTTTAATATATTAATGTAATTGATTGTTTAAAGGAAAGGAACGCTTCCTTGGGTGTGTATAACACACTTTGCCTTTGTTTGAGTCCTAATTGACACCTTTGTTAGTGACTTGCCTGAAACCAAGATCATGTTATAGTATATAAGTAGTGCTTATAATCTATAATTTTAAGTATTTGAAATGATTGAAACTAAAATACAAAGGTTTAAGAGTATACATGTGTATCGATGTAACCACCTTGACTATTAGCAAGTTTATTTGAAATATGTATCATTATAAGGCTCTAAAACTAAGATTGGGATGAATATGTATAAATATGGAAATTATATATATATAAGGATATAGAGAGAGATAGAGATATTGGAAGGTACATTCCCCTAACCTTAGATAAAATGTGAGTTTCTAGCTGACATTTAAGATTAACCCAACTGTGCAACCCAGTCATACTTATAACTTGGTGAATATGAGTGAACAAAGTTAATTCATACTATCAAATTGGTAAGGTTAGATGATAAAATCAATTCCAACATAAAAAACTTGGAAAGATTGAGTGATTTAATCACCTCAAATATACCAAAATCAAACCAACTACTATAATATATTAGTTAAATACAATCTATAAAATTACATCATGGTGGGTAATGATAATACCTGAGAGTGTTTTGAAATCTAAAATTAATTTGGATTTTTTAATATTAGGTACACATTGCATATCATATACACCTTAGATATGTCTCATGTTGAAACTATGTATAACAATGGTACCAACGTATATAATTTTTGTGACAACTGTGAATCTAAATTATATAACTATATTAATTTGGCCAATTTAAAAACTAAGTGTGTATAACATGCTTCTAAACCATGCACCCAATATATATGGATAAATTTAAAAATTGATATAAGTGCCAATGAGAAGGAAATTTTTCCAAAACATGCCCCCACAAAATAAAGGGGGGGTAAATATTTAATATGTTATATAGAACATGATTCCAAATCATGCCCCCAATAAATCTAAAAACTATGAATGTGTGGAAGTCATGCCTATATGGCATGCCCCCACTAAATATAAAAATTGGTAGAAGAAATATATACTAAATAAGTGTTGATTATATGCAATTATAAATGCATCATATCCATAAGTCAATCCTAGATTAGATGGGATTGATCACACCTACACTTCCAATTAGGGAGCATACAATTATTAAGTAGGAGCATAACCAAT
This sequence comes from Torreya grandis, assembly GCA_037957365.1. NCBI lineage: Eukaryota > Viridiplantae > Streptophyta > Pinopsida > Cupressales > Taxaceae > Torreya > Torreya grandis. Next base: position 5,718,180 of record JARHVA010000338.1, on the reverse strand, counting down.
GTGAGGATTTGTTAGACCTGATTAAGGTATCACTTTTCACAACACACCATGTGAGATAGGGTTCCAAAACCTATAGTATTACATAATTGCATAACAACCCTAAGAGAGTCTTATGATTTAATATTTCACTAATATAAAAATAAGAAAAGTAAATCTAATCTAGTGCACACCAAAGCTTGTGGTACAAAGTGGGGGTTATAAATGAAACAAATAAACAACTAAACTAAACATATATAGAAGACATATACTCATGTTAATGTATACATAATCCTAATACATGGAAGAGAAGAATACAAATTCTCTATCTATCTATTCTTATAAAGGAGGAATAAAGTTAGGAATACTTACCTTTGAAGACAAACCTGTCGAGCCTCAATTTCCCCCTTGGATAAGGTTTTTTACAAGAGATTATCATGGTATGTAAGGATAACTAAGATAAATCATCTCTAGGCTACACAACCTATCCAAGCATCTAAAAGACTTATCCACAAGATGAGGCCAGAGCTCAAAAAAAAGTATTGAACCTTAGATATTTATTCCCCAAGTAGAATGGCCAATAGGCAAATGTTCATTCACACTTCTTCACTTAATTATTCACTCTTCTAAAATAATGGTAAATGACCTTGTATATATAGTAGTATCTTTCCCTAAAATCATTAAATAAATTTAGATATGCTAGGTCAACCCAGTTGACCTAGTATGTTTTCAACGCTGACTCTTTAGGTCTATGTTAAGTCAGCCAAGAGGCCAACAAACCAAAAGAGAGAAAAAGTCCCTAAATTGTGCTAGGTCAACTTGATTGACCTAGCACAACTAAAAATTCAAAAGGGTGTTAAGGCATAAAATGAGGGATAAAACATAGCAAGTGATAGGAATGGGTAGAATTAAGGAGAATAAGCTTGGGTTCAATAGTTTCAAGAGGCTAGAGTGTGGATGGAAAGTGGCAAAAGGAATGACAATATTATGAAGAATTGATGGTCTACCCACCTATTTCTCAATTTACCCCTTAAGGTATGCACTCAGAGAGATTGAGACTCGATAGGTTTATGCAAGATACAAAGTGTCAGTAATCAATAAAAGTTTGAAAATATTATGTGTATACATGGAGATCATGCTTCTATAGCATATCCCCACTGAATCTATAATTGTGACAATGTGGATAACATGCATCTATGACATGACCCCAGTGATATACCCCACTTTGAGGTGAGGGAATAATAGGAAATATTAGTTACCTCACCTTAAAATGATAAAACAACTATATAATCTATGAATGTAAGCATGTAGCATATAGAAGCACATGTATAGGTAAATGTAGCATTAAAGTGCATAGAATAATGTGATCACATGAAGGCCTAAGATGCATGATAAATATCATGTCAATGTATAGATATTAATAATATAATCTTAACAATAAAATAAAGCACACACACAAGATCACTCAAAATCAAGTCAAAAGGTAATGGTCCAAGGAGATCACAAATAAGGGGCATGTTCAACTTCCATTTAATTTAAGGGACATGACTTAGTCATATGTCCACAAAAGTAATGATGACATATTAAAATGTCCATACAATAATCAATGACATATGAAAATGTCAAATAATGTGCACATAGGCATGAGAGACATAAATAAAGGATCAAATTCAAATTCTAAAAAAAGTAAGACAATAGAAAGGCAAGACACATAAGGAAGTGAATAAAGGAAAACATAATCAACCAGTATAAACATATCATAGTAGCCCATGGATCGAATGTGTTAGCAAAAAATGTCAAGTGCATAGTGTATCAAGTACCCTGTGTAAGATATGATCATGGATAAAGGCATGTTTAAGTATGTATATGAGCTTAAAACATGATAATTTATAGTGACCATAGAATGATATAATTTATAATTATTGTGATCATAGAGGTGGATGTCCCCAATGTCCATATGATATGAGTAGAGGAAAGGCCCAACATCCAAAATAGGAATAAATCATGTATTTGTGTATTATTGTATCAATATCAAGTAGAAGTGTGGCACACATATGTATGTAATATTATCTAATATTCCATAAATTAACATGGAACTAAAACATAGATGCCAAGGATCCAATAGAACATGTTTTATGCTAAAAATGTTTTTTGAGTTTTGAATATTTTTTGATTTTTTGGGTATTTTTGGAATGTTTTAAGATGTCTAATAAATTAATTTATCATTATCAAAAGGTTTAGGACCACCTAAAAAATTTAACAAGATTTTTTTATATCTCTTCACTACCATCACTTCAATGTTTTTATTTAATGGTTTACCTAAAGCCAATGGTGTAGGAAAATAATCACACCCATAATATTGCATGTAAATCTCTATACTCATATCAATAAAAGTAACACACATGTTATATTATATATCTTATCATTCCCCTCAAATATCTTATTTCATCAAAACTTTAGTTTTAAATGTGGTTCATTGTCTAATATCCATATGGTGGAAGGTTCCACATGTGGGCCATAGGTTATAGGTAAGTGAATGTATCCTTATGATTTTGGAATTAATGGAGATTATATTTTTGTAATTATATAATAATATGGGGGTTTTAATCATTTTATTAAAAATATATATTCAATTCCCTTCATCATTCCATGAAGCATTCATTCACATAAATGATCAATGCATAAGCAAAACAACTACACAAGCATATCACAAAAAAACTCAAAATATATGTGGAAAACCCTCTTTAGGAATAAAACCCACTAAACCATTCACATGGAATAAAATCCTATAATTTCAAGATCCAATTTTTATTGAAGCACCAACTTCACAAGGAGCTCCAACCCCTATCTAGATAAGCACCCACTTAACTAGTCTTCTACAAGCTCTATCTTGCAAGCAGGCTCTAACCCCATAGGTAAATTAGCACAAAATAAGTAAAATATGATCTCCAATCACATTATAACACCTTTATATAACTCAAATATATATATTACAACCTTATTTTTCACTCTTTTCCCTTTAATCTCACTCAAACAACTACTTAAGCCTTCTCGCTCAATTAGCCCTCTCTTTGGTGAATTAGGTCAAATGACCTTCCTTAACACCTGCATAAAAATAGTTATATAATCATGTAATTTTTTTATCATATTTATAATTATCTTTAATTTGTTAATATTTTCTCCAATAACACTATATCTTTCACTCAATAGCTCAATTCTCTAACTAGTCAAAATAGGCTTATTAGGCCTTGACTTTATACTTGATTCTTTATAATACCTATATTAACCTAACCATACTTTTATTATGATTTAAATATATCAATAAGATGTTTAATAAGTGAAAAAAACAATACATAAGTTGGTCATATTCCATAAGGACCAAATCCACCATTAGGCCTAATGGAGACCTAATGCAATTAGGTTTGTCCTATCCACACATTACCATTATAAACCTTAGGAACACTTATTATCTTAAAAAATGGATTAAAAAAATAAAATATTCCTCCAATATACCCCTTATAATTTCAACTTTGGTCCCCAACTACATTTATCCCATTTCACTACTTGGACCTTCCAATTAGGTCTCCTTGCCAGTAGATCTTCTCACTACCTGTAAGTCTATCTTACAAATTTGAACCATTTAAAAAAATTTGGAAAATAAAACATGAATGTAATAATATTAATATGATATTTAATAATTAAAAAATTACAAAAATTATTTGGTCTCCATCACACAGTCCAAAAGGCATCATGAACACTCTTGTAGATGGCTTACTCAAAAATACTAAACACTGTCAACACATAGTCAAAATAATTTGACTCTCCAAAATTGAACAGAGACTTAAAATGAGGAAAAATTAACTAAAATTATCATATTATTCATTTATAACACCTTAAAAATAATTTTTTCCTTCATATTATTGAAAAATGACTTATAAACAACATTTTCAACCACACATAGAAAGTTGCCTATAACACCAAAAACACAGTCAAAAAAATCAACTTATAAAACACCTATGGGAATTCTTATTTGATATTAAATTTTATTTTTTAAAACCTTTATCATCATTATATCATATATATAAATATATATTTCATGGTCATATATCAATATTGGTCTTACAGACCAATCTCATTATGTCACTCTACACAAACTTCACTTTGTTAAACATACTAGTTTGATGATAGCTTTTTGAATAAGTGTAGGAATCATAAACACTTATATACAAATTGGATAGGATGGATAGGTCTTTAATAATTACCCAATTCCTTATGATCCATCCCTAGTCCTCTACAACTAATCCCTAATCTCATTCTCATTCTCACCTAGTTTTCTCATTATTCTACTCATTAGGCCAATTTAGTGATAGGCTAACTTCCATGACTATTTTAGAACATTTTTGGTCATAAAAATACTCAAAAAATTTCATGTTAATAAATTATAAGTCTTTCATATCATTCTTCATCCATTTTTATGCTTTGACCTGATCGACCCTGCCTGTAGCATAAAAAATATTAAAAATAAGGGTTTTCTTGTAACTTCTATTCACTATCAGAACAAACAAAAACCACCTGAGGAAAAATTGAAGATTAATTTACATATTTAAAACACAAAATAATTTAAAATTTACCATTATAATCCATAACTAATTATATCTTTCCTATCCAGTCTTTGTTAGCATTTTAGGAGGGTTTTGACTACCTTACCTTCTTAACAATAATTCATAAAGGATTGCCCCTCAACTCCAAAACCAATGCCAAGAAATTAAATATAGGGACCTTACCAAACTAACATGAATTTATTATGATATTATTTAAATTTTTAACATGGAAATGATCATGAGAAACTTCTTCTTAATCTGTAATACCCCATTTTGTGCACATTGTCAACCTTACCACCAAATTTTTTGCTTTCTCCTATAGGCTATGACTTAAAAATTGGTCAACATGCATAGAATAATTCCTCACACAAATTTCAATACTATAAATATATTTTTAATCATTTTAAAAAATATTTAACCCTCATTAGGCCACTTTGTGTACTAGGCCTTATACTACTAGTCATACTTGGACTATTGTCATGCCTTGAAACCACTTGAACTGTCTTCAACATTTCAACCTCATGACATATGGCCTCATATCCTACTCATAAATTTCCAATATTTATCACATAGGTATCATATGGCTTATTTTACTAAGGAACCAAGCTTGTGTCTTCTCACTAGGTCTCTTCGTGCAGGAGCTAAGATTCAAACTTAACTATTTTGACCTCATCTACCTCTTTCCCATGTTCAATCAACTTAGAACACTTACTTATGTTTGTACTAACCTAAAACATAAATATTTACCATGATTCATGCATATATATTCTTCATATATCTATACTATGCTACTAAATATACCTTGTAAGCTCCTTAGTACTTAGGGCTTAATCAAGATCCATTGAATAATGGAGATTTTCTTGTAGAGAAACCACCTTGTGTTTGACTAGCCATCTTAGCTTGTTTAGAATATCTTCTAGGTTATAAAACATATTTAAAAGGACCTGATATGATACCAAATTTTATAATTATATATTGATATGGGGGTGAATCATTTTCTTAAAAATATCTATTCAATTCCATTCATCATTCCATGAAGCATTCATTCACATAAAAGATCAATGCATAAGCAAAATAACTACATAAGCATATCACAAGAGAACATAAAATATATGTGGGATATCCTATTGTGGAATAAAACACACTAAACCATGCATGTGTAATACACTCCTATAATATAAATATCTAAGTTTTAGTGAAGCACCAACTTCACAATGAGCTCCAACCCTTATCTAGATAAACACCCACTTAACTAGTCTTATGCAAGCTCTATCTTGTAAGGAGGATCCAACCCCCTAGGTAAATTAGAACCAAATAATTAACATATAATATTTTATCACATTATAACACATATTTATAAATCAATTATATATTACAACCTTATTTTGCACTCTTTTCCCTTTAATCTCACTCAAACAGCCACTTAGACCTTCTCACTCAATTAGCACTCTCTTTGGTTGAATTAGGTCAAATGACCTTCCTTAATACCTATATAAAAATATTTATATACTCATTGATTGTTTTTATTTTATTATTAATGATATTAAATCTCTTAACCTATTCTCTAATAACATTATATCCTTCGCTCAATAGTTCAATTCTCTAACTAGGTAAAATAGGCTTATTAGGCCTTGACTTTATACTTGATTATTTCTCATACCTATCTTGGTCAGATAAGGACCTCACCATACTCAGATTTTTATTTAAATATATCACTACACACGTTTCATAATTGAAACAAATAATACATAAGTCAGTCATAGTCCATGAGGACCAAATCCACCATTAGGCCTAATGGAAACCTAATGCAATTAGGTATGTCCTACCCACATGTTACCATTTTGACCATAAGGAACACTTATTATCTTAATAAAAGGATGAAACACTTCATTCATGAATCCAATATACCTTTTATAATTTTACCTTAGGTCCCAAAATCTATTTGACCCATTTCACTACTTGGACCTACCAATTAGGTCTCCTTGCCAATAGACCTTCTCACTGTCTGTAAGTCTATCTTGAAAATATGAACCATATACAGAAATTTTACACATAAAACATGAATATAATAATATTAATAGTATCTTAAATACTTTAAAATCTTCCTAAAATGCTTTGGTCTCCATTGCACATGCCAAAAGACCTCAAGAACACTCCTATAAATGGCTTATTTAGAAACATTAAACACTATCAACACATAGTCAAAATTATTTGACTCTCTAGACTTTAATATGGACATAAAATTAGAAAAAAATCATTAAATTTATCCTATTATCCCTTTATAACACCTTAAAAATCATTTTATCTTTCAGCGTAGTGAAAAATGACTTAGAGACAACATTTTCACACACACATAGAAAGTTGCTTGTAACACCAAAAACACAGTCAAGAAAATCAATTTATAGAACACCTATGGGAATATTTTTGTGATATTAAAATGTATTTTTTTGAATATTTATCATCCTTATATCATATTTTTAAATATATATTTCATGGTCATATATTAATATTTGTCTTATAGACCAACTCACTATGTCACTCTACATAGACTTCATTATGTTAGACAAACCAATTTGATGAAAACTTTTTGCATAGGTGTAGGCATCATAAAACATTATATACAAATGGGATATAATATATAGGTCTTGAATAATTTTCCCATTCCTTATGATCCATCCCTATTCCTTTAAAACTAATCCTTAATCTCATTCTCAATCTCACCTAGTTTTTTCATTGTTTTGCTTATTAGGCTAGTTTAAAATAGGCTAACTTCCATGACCAGTTTAGCAAATTTTTGGTTATAAAATTTTATGGGAATAAAATATAAGTATTTCACATCATCCTCCATCCATTTACAAGTTTTTACCTAGTCAACCCTACTTATAGCATCAAAAATCTTTAAAATAAGGGTTTTCTTGTAGCTTCTACTCACTATCAGAATAAAAAAAAATACCTCAGGAAATATTAAAGAGTCATTTACATGATAAAAACACAAAAAAAGTTCAAATGGACCATTCTAATCCATAACTAATTATATATTTCCTATCAGGTCTTTGTTAGGGTTTTATGAGGGTTTTGACTACCTGACCTTCTTAGCAATCATTCATAAAGGATTTCCCCTCAACTACAAAACAAATGCCAAAAAAATAAAGATAGGTAAATTCCCCAAATTCCATGAAGTTCTTACGATCTCATGCACAATTTTCAAGTGCTAACAATCATGAAAAACTTCTTCTTGGGTCTACAACACCCCACTCTATACACACAGTCAACCTTACCCCCAAATTTATTACTTTCTCATGTAGGATATGAATTAAAACTTGGTAAACATGATTCTCACAATATCTCACACCACTTTTAATTCTCTTAATATATTTGGCATCCTTGGAAAATATATTTACCCCTCATTAGGCCACTATAGGTCACTTTGTGTGTTAGGCCTTATACTACTAGTCATACTTGGACTATGGTCATACCTTGAAACCACTTGAACTATATTTAAATATTAAACATCATGAAATATGGCCTCATATCCTACTCATAAATTTCTAATATTACTCACACAAGTCCCCTATGGCTTATTTTACTAAGGCACCAACTTGTGTCTTCTCACTAGGTCTCTTCATTCAGGAGTTAAGATTCAAACTTGAACTTTTGACCTCATCTACCTCTTTCCCATGTTGAATAAACTTAGAACACTTACTCATGTTTTTAATGGACCACAACACAAATATTTACCATGATTCATGCAAACATATTCTTAATAGAGCTAGACCAGCCTACTCAATATACCTTGTATGTTCCTCGGTACTTAGGGCTTAATTAGGATGCTTCCATTATATCTTGAACATAATCTTAACATGTCATAATAACATAGAAATAATACTAGGTTTCCTTCAAATTTTATCTCATCATAGAGACAAAACTTATTTGTTACACACTACTTCACTAATCATGACATCAATTTTGAATTTTGACATGAAGGACATTTAACTTAACTTTGACATCAATGACAACATCAAATGCCTTAATACCAACACTACGAACATACCTCAACATATATTAGTCAAGCTATAATATGTTCAAGTTATGCAAGAAATGTGGTACCACAAGTTATATCCTACTTATTATTATCAAACCAGATATGGTGGAAATATAGCCCGTCAATATTAGCAGTTATAGGTAAATCTTCATGCCTTGGTCATTTTCAGAGATAATTCTCTTTTGAAAGATATGAAAGATTTTTCCTTTTCCTTAAGTTAGACATAATGTGTAAGTGTCTTTCAATCTTATATTTTTCAATAATCAATGTTTCACATTGGTTTCTATTGTGGTCATTGATCCAATGATAAATATAATATGTTACTCCCTCTATATGTAGAAATTTATTACCTAATATGTGTTTGGTATAAGGTAAAGAAATAATTCTCTATTCAAGTAACAAAGATAGTATGGTATTTTTAGTATCTTGTTGTCTTGTGATTTGTAACATCTAGTGTGAAGTCTTTTTATAAAACTGCACATTATTCACTTGAAGTAATTGTATTTAACCCTTATATGGATGACTCAATGTTTTTAACCAAGAGGGATGTATGGAATAACAATCATTTACATGCATATCTGCTATTTTTGTTTTTCCCTTATCTAGATTCAATTCTATATTTAGTTTATATGTGTCAAGACTCATAGGTTCAAATAGTTTATGCAATAAATGATCTAGTAGATCAAATTTTAGTTTTTGTATTTTCTCATCTGTCATATCATAATATGTATCATCTTTACTATCATATTAATCTGAAACATGGTCATCTTTTTGCTTAATATTGACCAATAAAGAAAGCTCAAATAGTGGGTGTTCTTTTTATTATATTGGCTTATTTAGTAATGGTTCTTGATCTTGATGTGTATTTATGTGTACCTTAGTATTTAGTGCCTTATTTACATCTAGAGTTAAAGGATACATTATACTTGACCCACCTATTTAATACATGTGTATGTGCTCAATAGGAATGCATTATTTAGGTGGCACCACTATAGGAATGTCTTTAATTTTGGAATGTATAAATTTATAAAATTTGAAAGGTTCATCATTATCAAGCATGTATAATAAGGTTCCATCAATTATTGATTTCAAAATTTGGTTATTTTATATGGGATAACTTCCTTTGAATATATCCATGGTCTACCTAAAAGTAAATTATAATGTAATGATTGAGACATTACCTAAAAAGTAGTTGAAACTATTTTTGGTCCTAATGTCACATCCAATGTGATTTTACCAACTAGAGGGATATGTAAATTTTCAAATCCTTGTATGTGCATAACCATTTTTTTAATAAGTTTGTGTTAATACACATGGTGGTTAGGAATTTTATGCTACAAATGTTTAGGCCTGATTCAATATCAATTAGCACCCTTTTGATGCCTTTATTTTCATTGTCACTTGTATGAAAAAGGGTAAATTTTGGTTACTAATATATTTGGATGGTAAGTATTTTAGATCAAAGGTAATGATTTTTTCATTGTTCTTAAAATCTTTCATGATATTCACAAAATAAACATGCTCAATATTACTTGGAATTTGTATCTCACACAATGCCTCATATAGGATATTCTTATAAACATTAGATTGATTTGGGAGATCAAATATTGAAAATTTAGTATGTGTATTACTCAATTGGTCAATAATGTCATATCCCTTATATTTTATTACAAACTTAGTTTTAATACGCAACTGTTGTATATTAACAAGTGGTAGGATGGGTTGAGTAACCTTACCTCTTCAAGTAGTAACAACATGGATCATAAAATATATTATAACTCATGTGAAAATGATGTGTTTGGGATGGTATCTATCATTTGAATAATAATTAGGTAGAACAATTGGTTGAGAACATACATGTTGGCATCTAGATATTGGCTCTATAACATTGAAAAAGGAATTTTCAAGAGATATCAAGTGTGGTTTATATTTAAAAACCCTCTCATTATTGGTATGAATTTGATTAATATATTTAACAAGGTAACTAATGTACAAAATTATTTCAACTATGACATTTTGGAACCCAAAATGGATGATAGATGCATCCATGTTGTACATATTTTATAGTAATCAAGGAGTAGGAATAGATAAATTAGAAAACCTTAATTTACATAGAGTTTAATGTTTAAATAGTAGTTTCACCAAATATTTAACACTAAAATGTATTATATATTGGAATTATCTAGGATTAAAGGGGTATAGATAGCTTAGGGCACAAGGATGATAAACTATCTCTAAATCAGGTCAATTAGATGTTAAACTCAAATATAACATTTGTTAAATTTATTATGAATATATAGGATAAAAATAGTAATTATAACTATGTTATATATGGAAATGACAAATAAATAATTTACTTAGTTATTTCTTATGATAACATAGTTTTGGATCTAGAAAATGTAGAAAGTAGACTTGAAGATGATTCTGGAATAGTCATCAAATTCTAGATTGGATGCCTTTAGAGCTATAAACACTAGTATCAACCTGAGATTTGATGTGTCTATCATGTATAAAATACTATTATAAAAGGATGTGAACACTTGGATTCTTCTAGATTTGTATTCACCTTTTTTTGGTGTATTCAAATATGGGTCATGGACTAGCGATCTTCATGAATTTTGAAAACCCTAGTTATTCATCTTCAAATTGACCTTGGGGTAAAATGGGTTAGTGTTCACATGGTATCAAGATGAACCCAAATACCCCTATATCCATGAGTGATACCTACCTATCCAATACTCTAAATATGGCCTTAGATTAATGTAGTTCTCCCTTATGTGTTGGTTTGTGTGTGAATCATGCAATATATGCAAAGCAAGCACAATAATAACCTAGCTTATAACTTGGAAAATTAGGATTTTAGGTTACTCCTTCAGTACTTCATACCTATGTATGTGTTTCTCATATGATGGATATGAAAATAGGATAAAATAGGGAAGCTTTGATTTATTGAGTGCTTGATTGAGTACTTTGATAAGTTACCTCAGTATTTTTGAGTGTATGCTAGGTGAGGAGTGAATGAGGGTTGGTATTATATTAATATCAATCCATTTTGAGAAGTAACTCAATTAAATCACTTAATTAAACCATTATTATATGTTTCACTTGTAAATTATATGACTTTAGGGCACTAAAAACTTGCTTGTGAATAGGACATATGCATCGACATAGGTGTCTATCTGAGATGCTAGTGTCCAAGGAACAAGAAATTAGGTACAAGAACATAACTTGTAGAGGTGGAAGATAAGCATGTTTTAATCATACTATACAATATATAAGGTATAGGTCATCAACAATAGACTAATCAAACTAAGAGATAGGCTAAAGGACACAAGATAGAGTAGATGTGAGACTTCAGAAGGTAGGAATGGTCTAAAACTAAGAAGAACAACCAAGATATGAGTTTGCTAAGTGTAAAATACTAAAGTGCCATATAATCCTTAAATATAATTCATATAATCACAATTATTTTTTATTTAAAAATTGATGTTTTTTGTAATGAGTTTTTGCTTCTACATTTGTTTGACATAATATGTTTTTTTTTATGTATGGTTTATTAGTAAAACCCAAAAAAGGTATCATTTAATAGAAAATTTGGTTATTTATGAGTTATGGAGGCTTTAATTATGAAGGTGCATGTAATATCCTATGTGATGTTAGATATTAGTCATGTTCTATTTTATTTCATAATTGTTGCTAATTTTTGTTTTTATGTTCATATTAGTAATATAACCACAAGGAAGGAATGATAATTTTAGTAATTTTGATATTTTACAATTTAGATCTCAAGTATATAATATATGAAGCCTTATCAAAAAAATTCGTAGGAATCAAATATTACATAGCTTGATTAACTAGTAACTCTCTAACATAGTTTATCCCCTTTTTCAAGATGGTAATATATTTAAAAAATCCTTATTCAGTTATCACTAAGGTTTCAAGTATATCATGATCAAGAATCACTAAGATTTTAAGTATATATTGATTAAGGATCACTAAGGTTTCATTATATTGAATACAAAGTTTTTTGTGATGTTTTCCTTATGATTGAGAAATGTAATATCCAACCTAGTTATCACATGGATTTAATATGGTTTTGAGGTTAGATATCAATTTATTTGTATTTTATTCTCTTTGGTTAGCTTATAATTGGTAATATCAGGTAGATGTTGATTATACTAGTTGTTCATAGATGATAGTGTAATAAATTTGGAAAGAACTAAATGTAAGGACATTCAATGAAGAATGAAGATCCCACTTTCTTATAACTTGGCTCTAGTATAGTTAAAAAAATCATTACAAGCAAAGACACTACTAGCATTTGTGGGAATCCCAATGGTAAAGAGGGTTTATATTAATAAAATATCAAATCTTTTTTCAATGTTGGACAATCCATCAAGAGCAAGAAAAGACAAAATTAAAATAGAAAAGGGGATATGTTAGATAAAATGTATATTACTACTAATTAAATATATTTTCAAAGTAATGTATTACACTTGAAATTTTATTATTTAGATGGAATTTGAAATGTGTTTTTAAAATGTGTCACGTATTGGATTTAAGAAAATTTTCTTAGTGTTAAACAATCCCTATGTTTTCAAATCTAACTAGTTTCTAGACTTTCATTCTTCATGGTTGCTTATGAATATTTGAAAATAATAGGGAATAAATAGAATGGTAATAATGAAGAGACATAATATTGTTGGGAACATGCTTGATTTCTAAAATTATTGTTTAGGATTGGTAATTATTATTCTGAACTTAAGCCCATTTGGTTTGTAACAATGTTATTTATGTATAATACTTCATATCATTAATACAAATAGATATATTTCTCAAAAATATTTCATTTAAGGTGAACATGATTTCTATAATTTATTTCCTTTACATCATTATCTTGAAATATAGCATTGATGTCATTTATTTTTTATAATTTATAACTTATATTATTCACAAATATTTCATTAAATGTGAACATGCTTCCTATAATTTTTAATTTATATCCTTGATGTCATTGACATGAAGGATGTCATTGATGATATATATGTTAGGGATTAGTTTTTACATTGGGTAAAATATTATTTAAATTATTAGGTTATTTACCGTAGGGTAAATAATACTTATTGTAAGTTACCATATGTGTACATATAATAATATAATTAGTAACATTATTTTTATAAAAAAAATAATGTATATTTTGTTAGTATAATATATTATGAATAGAAGTTGTAATAAATTATTAGTATTATTATGGGTTCAACAACTACATAATTCTAGGATAGAGTCATGGGATGTTAAATTCCTAATTATAGGCTATCTCTTGTCTATATATTTGTCTCTATACCTACAGGTCAATGTAATAGAAAATTAAGAGTGTGAGAATTATAATAATATTGTGTGATTAAAATATTTATATGTGTATGGCTTCACTATGTCTTACATGAATTAAATATATGCCATAAGCTTATCTAAAATATAACAGTGGTATCAGAGCATCTTAATTCATATGGTTTTAATGAGTTTTTAAATATTAGAAGTGTCAACCATTATGTCTCATTTCCCCACCAATGGTGTTATATGTTTGAGTCATTATTATTCATATTAAATTAAAATTTTGATTTGATTTAGATATTTTGTGTATTGATTTAGCATATTTAGATTCTAATCTTCTCATTGTGTGTGCATAATGCACCAAGACTCTATTTGCCACTTTTAATAAATATGGAGAAATATATAAGCATGAAAATAGTATACAGATTAGATAACAATTATTTTCATCACTATTTTGACAAACCATGGGTGTGTTCATTTATATTTGCTAGCATTTATTCTTGATCAAGAAGAATTTATTATTGATCAAGATGCCTTTTCCATGTCATCTTTGAGATCCACCTAAGTATAATTATGTACATAGCCATTATTAAATACATGTATGTTGTAAATACTATGTTCTATGAATACCAAAGACTGAATTCTCAGACAGCAAAATTAATTTCCTCATTGATTTTGGTATCTTTAAATCTTGGCATGCAAGTTCCTTCAAAGGACTCCATAGGCAAATTGATCAACTTGTATAGGTATTCTCAGCTCAAATTTAGCACACCTGACTATAAATATACTTGATCTCTTATATGGCATTCTTTATAATATTCTCCTTATTTGGCATACATGGGTATATATATTCTAGTGAAGATGTATTTGTAATTATCCACCTCACCTAGATCTCTTTTTGACTAGCCTATATGAGAGTGTCAACATTTTACTTGATGCATATATGTTGACCTGTGCACTGATATTTGGTGTATATCTAGTTTTCAATGCATTTTTAATGTGTTTTCTCAATAACATGTCAAGAATCTCTCCTATGATGCCCAACTCACCACTCCTCAAGATGTCCACCTTGGTCTCCATGTAAAGTGTCATATAAGTTTTTGAAGTTAATAGTTTGATAAAAGGCCAGTTTGTTTTTATTTATATTTAAGCCCATTATAATGTCTCAATTATTTATAGGTAAAGTATTTGGTTATGTGGAGTTTGGTGCTATTTTATAGTGTTGTTTATTAGAGTTAGAGAGTCATTTATATGATCATATCAAAAGTCAATCCTTATGGTGAAGTCTAGTATTTCAATTTTTATGTGTTGTCAAAAATAGTCTTTTCAAATAATTTAAATATTGTATTATATATGATATTTATTAGTCATGACTTTTTTGTATGTTTATAATAGTCTATATAGTCATTAGATTTTGTAAAATTCATTATTGTTCAAATCAATCATGTCAAATATTTTTTATTGTAAGAGTCAGTTTTATGTCAAAAGAGTCATTTTCAAAGTGTGCCATATTTGTCAAGAGTCAAATAAATTGACATATTTTAGGGTGACCCTGATTTCCTATGAAAATGTATTGTTTCACATTGAGGGGGAAATAAACCCAATGTAGAAATTATTGATCTTCTATTTCCAATCAATTGAGTAAGAATATTATTATGAAAGAGGTTGGAGGCATTGAAGGATGGAGGCCATTCAAGCCTCTCACTAGCCACTAATGATGGTACCACTTATGCTTTAGTGTCATGTGTTTTTTAGTTGTGTGGTGTGATAGACAAATTTATTTTTTTATTATGTTTTGTAATTAGAATAGAGATTCATTCATGTTCACTTGTGAGTAATTCCCTTGTAACCCCTTTTGTAGAAGAATTGTATAATGTTGATCAAAATTTATTGTAGTAAACATGATGTAAATTTTATTGATAAACTTATGAAAAATCATTTGTGTAAAAGTTATTGGTGAGCCTGTAAAACCAATTATGTAAGGTTTATGGTGAACCTACAAAACCATTTTTGAAAGGTTATTGGTACAATTGTAAAACCAATTGGTTAAGGTTATTGGTTGAAGTTGGCTACCATCAAGGGACAAGTGTGGAGGATGAATGGAAGCGTAGGTATTTTTTCATGCCTGGGTGGTGGTTGTATCCATCCATGAAAGCCACTTGTAATAATATAGTGTGTTATAGTTTTGTGCAAGTCGAATGCTACATAATTAAATATTTGATCATGATCACACAAAGGGGGCATGCTAAAATCATATAATGTGATATGTTTTACCATTTAAAAATTGAGGGAATGTTAGGGATTAATATTTACATAGGGTAAAATACCATTTACATTATTAGGTTATTTACCATAGCGTAAATAATACTTGTTGTTTGTAATTTACCATATGGGTAAATATGGTAATATAATTAGTAACATTATTATTATAAAAAAAATAATGTATATTTGGTTAGTATAATATATTAAGAATAAAATTTATAATATATTATTGTTACTATGAGTTCAACAACCACATGATTCTAGGATAAAATCATGGGATGTTGACTCCCTAATTATAGGGTATTTCTTACCTATATAGTTGGATCTATACCTATGGGTCAATGTAATAGAAAATTAAGAGTGTGATAATTATAGTATTATTGTGTTATCAAAATATTTATCTATGTATGTCTTCACTATGTCTTGCATGAATTAAATATTTGCCACAAGCTTATCCAAAAGCTAATAATTTATTATTTATATATTCAACTACATAGTTCATTTGTTATATATATTTCCACATGATTTATTTATTATTTACACATGATTAATTGAGAACCTATCAGCCTTTAGGTTCCCAATATTGGTATTTTTATTTCCATTATGAGATGATATTGTTATGCAAAAATCATCACTTCCCTAATATCTAGCAGATGCTAGGTTTTGAAAATTGGTATTTATATATTGATTCTATAATGCTATTTCTATAATTAAAATGAGTGCATCATTTATATATAATAGTTTTTAGGTTTCCAACATTGTATTTTGATTTCCATTTGGAGGTGTAATTATTATGCAAAAAATACCACATTATTGAGTGATAGTGAACAATAGGTTCCGATCATTGGTATTTTTATATTCATTTTGGAATGTTATTATTAGCATTCAATTAAGAACATCATTGATAGAAATTGGATGATAGGTTCCATTTTTCCCCACTCTTGAATGTAATTTTTATACAAAAATAACCACATTGTTGATAGCTAGTGGATGTTATGTTTCAAACATTTATCTTTGTATATTCGATCATTAATGTTATTGATTTCCTTAAAATGAGTGCATAATTGATATATAGTGGTCACTAGGTTACCATAATTATATTTTGATTTGAATTATGATATTTAATGTTAATGTTAAAATAATCACATCAATTAAACTAGTGCATGCTAGGTTTTAAACATTGGTCTTTGTGTATTCATTTTGGAATGCTATTGTTAACCTTAAAATGAGTGCATCGATTGTAGATAATGGTTGATAAAATCCATAGATTATATTTTTATTTCCATTATAAGATGTAATTGTTAGGAAAAAAATTACCACGTTGTTGAGAGCTAGCACATGCTAGGTTCTAAACATTGGTTTTTTTTATATTTATTATGGAATACTCTATTATCTTAAAATGAGTGCATCATAAATAGCTAAAGGCCACTAGGTTCCTAATCTAATATTTTTTTTTTCATTCTAAGATTCAATTATTATGTGAAAATGACCCCATTTTTTAAGATTTATTAGACACCATGTTCCAAACATTGGTCTTTGTATATTCATTCTAGAATGATGTTGCTCGAAAAATATATGTTTGTTGAAAACCTAGAGGTTGTTAGGCTCCCAAGTTTGGAATTTTTATTTACATTATAAGATGCATTTTTTATTCAAAAATAACATCACTAAGAGTTATCATATGCCATTTTAATATATATACACATAGGTAGCTAAACAAAATTGTTTAAAGTCATAGGGAATTTTATGTGTTAATGATTAGCATAAAAATAAAAATGTGTCATAAACATGTAAGTAACAATAGACAATTATAAAAATATTAGTCTTGATTATGCAAAATCATATATTTATGTTCAGATGTAATTGTTAATTCCATACAAATTTCTAAAAAACTACCTTCTTCGAGAGATAGTGGCCATCAAGTTCTGAACATGATATTGAGATATACATACTAAAAAGTGATATATTGACTATCAATCTAACCGATCAAACTTACATATTTTAAGTGTAATGAATTTATAATGTATAGTGAGATGTAGCCATGTAATTTGAAAATATATCATTTAACGAAAACATGCTTTCTATAATTTTTGTATTGATGTCATTGATTTATTTGACGTAATTGACCTCATTATCATATTTTTATAGTTATGGTATATAATTTATAGCTAGACACTATGAGGCTCATTTTTTATATTTGGATATATATATTATAGAATGAAATCAATATCCTAAAAATAATCACATCATTAAGATCTAGTGGCCAAAATATTTCCAACATTGTCCTTTAAAAATTGACATTGTTATCTAAAAAATGATATTTCCCAACATAGGGGATGATAAATCTTGATGAGGTGATTTATTTGAAGACAAAAATTGAATCACGATGTAAATATAAAAATAAAAATAGATAAGTATAACTATACATGCACTGATTATGAAATTATAACAAATATGTAAGCAAACCAATAATAATAGGTATAAGCCATGTTAATTATATATTTATGTGTGATGAAAATTTATGCTAAAAAATAATACTATATTAAATATCTGGGAAGTGATAGGTTTATGGAATTATAAATTAGATAACATCACTCATAAGGCTCCCAATAATGGCATATATGTCAAAAAAACCTTAATTATCTATAGAAGAAAAAATTATAAAACATCATAAATAGTAAAATAGATAAATATCCTAGACCATGTTATAAGTTAAGTATTTTGGCTAATAGTTAGGTATGGAAAATAATTTGAACAATAGGCCTACCATAAAGTACTTTAATAAATAATTCACACAACTATCACATATATTTCCAACCTCACCAAGTTCAAAAACATTATGAAGTGTAGCACAAGATTCACTAAATTAGTGTAGATACTAAAATATGATTATATATGGCATCTTAGTCTTATAAACTTGAAAAATACCAATCATGACTCTACCCTTTAGTTTTATACCTTCCTACTATCGAAAGACTCACATTCACCATATCTTTATGCCTAACTAATTATATTATGGCTTAAACATATTATTTTTATGACCCAAATCACTCATACACTAAAAAAAGCTTAAAATATGATTTATATCCTTCACTAATATTTATAAACCTTCAAAGTGTTTTGATCCTATTGGACACTACTATTCACATAAGGACACTAACATCAATTCTAGTAACCAATTTCTTTATCTGGTGTGTGTACCTAATAATTAATCCAAATTAAAAATCTTTCTAAATATATGGGTCATCTCATATTTGTATTATCTAACCCTTCCATAATATGTTTTCAAATGATGTGGTATAAATACAAATCAAGGGCCTACTCATTATCCATATAATAAATACTAAACAATCACCTATTCAAGCTCATTTAATAAATTACAAAATTATGTTATATTAACATATTCTTACATATTTTTATATCAATCATATGATTGGTCATATTATAGGTCTAAAACATTCAAAGAAAAACCCATGATTACTATTTTTCAAGTAATAAGATAGATCATTGCATGACCTTGAATATGGCATATTATACACTTATGCACACACAAGCCAAAATTTAAAGGATAAATACATATGTATAATGATATCCTTATAATATTGGCTATGTATCCAAAACTTATTTAAAAATAGGTCTTTGAGGTCAGCTCAAATTCATGAGCCCATTAACCCATTTTTTAGCAAGGTGACATGACCTAAGGTGAAAAACTAGGGTTTGAGATATATATAATAATACAAATCATGTGCACACAATCAATACAATATAAATATAAATTTGGAATAAAACCCTAAAAATATTTTGTATAGGACATAAGCATTCATCCATAGATAAAAACATCAACTCTAGTGTCTATAGGTCTATGATAGTGTTCAGGCCTACAGAAATAATATTTACTTAATATAATAATGGGATCCTAAGCACAAATATGATTATTATGACATATGTACATATTATATTGACTTACACATATTTAAATATGCTAATTATTATCTCTTCTTTTTGTTGCAACTATTAAAATATCAATCAACATTGTACTTTATGTATTTGGTAATTTTTTAGATTTTGTATATTATGTTATCTAAACTAATTTAATTGTAAATATTTAAAATATTTTAATTCATCCATTTTATTAGTCTAATATACCCCCTTAATGCTTTATCTAAAATAAATTAAAAAACATTAAATATTTAGTAAACCTGACCTCTATGTCTTCTCATGAAAATCTTATCTTACTCTAGGGTTTTCAAATTTATAAGGTTTTTAATTTTTGTATTTACTCATATTTATTTTATTATTTATATAAAACCTATGGGTATTCCTTGATTAGGTGGTGTTCCTATTTAACATCTTGAGCTACCCCTTGGGCCACCTAAAATGTCTCAAGCTAATATCAAGTCAAATTATACTAATAATGAGAGTGTCAATAATGACAATGAGAAAAATAATGAAAACAATTTTATAGAAGATGAATATAATCACAATGATAATGAAACACATGAAAAAATTATCATGAACAATTATATCAAGAGTAAATTAAATTTATTTCATTATTTCAAAATTGCATTCATAAACATCCTAAAGATCTACACAAGATCCTTAATACTATATTGGAAACTGAAAAAGTAAAAGGTGTTCGTGAACAACAATTTATCTCTATTTATATAAATATTATTCCTAATAGATATGCCTATCACACATCCATTACATTCTTCCTCCCCTTAAGCACAAAGTTTCCTATTACATCTAGTGGGATCATGAGATATATTTTCACACCATTATTCCCTAAATATCAAACAACTATTGGCACATCCTCCATGGGAAAAATTAATAATCTAACACAATTATTGGTCTTTAATCCCTAAATTAACAAAAGTGGTGTTTACATCTCAATATTTGGATTCTCACATCTCAAATATAAATCCAATTTGATCTAATATGCAAACTCTTCTCCAAGTTATTCAAGATTTGGAAGCTAAGGTTACCGACATTAAAAAAAATGCTTTGATATCAACTCATGTTGTTGATTCACAATATGTATTATATAATTTTTATCACCTAAGATATATTTTTACATTTTTATAACTATTTGTTTTCACCCAAGTTCACATTTTATGATGGAAAGGGTGGCCCTAACTAGCATTTTTGATCTTTCTATACAGCATGCCTTGATTATGATTCAATTGATAAAATTTTGACCAAAATATTTCCAAGGATCTTAAAGGACTATGCTTTGAGATGATTATATGATTTAAAAATCCAATAAGTGAAATCATTCAAACCTATAAGGGATTAGCTCTTGGCATATTTATCTATCAACATCATTAAAAAGATTTTATATGCATAAATTGATAATATCAAACAAGGAACCAATGAACCTATTAATGAATATGTTTTGAGGTAAAAAATAATGTTGGCTAGAATGAAAAATCCAATGGTAGATAAAGAGCTTCAAGACATATTTAAGAAAAAAATTCTTGCATCATTAAATGAGTTTATTATCTTTAATAAGTTTAAATATTTTGATGAATTATGCCATATTATCTAAGATAATTAAATGAAACTTATTTATATGAATATACTTAAGTATGTAGAAAACACACCAAGTACATCTACTACCAAGTTTCATATAAAACTAAGCTATAAGGTTAAACCTAAAAAACTAAAATGGAAGCAAAAAAATGGTTAATGTATTATTACAACAACCTAATCAACTTATCTTATCTAATGCACTTAAGAAACACTTTATATGATTACCTAAGTATCCAACTTCAATAATTAAGAATCTTGTGGAGTGTCATTTCATATCTCTCCCTCCTCTAAAGGTTGATATGAGTCAACCTATACCAAAAGGATATAAATATATTACATATTGTGACTACCATTGTGGCATCAACAATTATTTAAATAGATGTTATACCTTGAAACATAAGATTAAAGACCTCATTGATAATCAATAACTTACCTTTGATGACCCTCCAAATAATTTAGGGTCATAACCTAATAACCATGAAAACCAAAATATGTTTAACAATCCTTTACAAGGTCATCCTAAGAAAATTTTGTAAGTGAAAATTACATATAATTCACATCATCCTTCACCTTATTATGGTCACCCATTAGATGGGATTATTGACACACTTACACACACTATACCTCATATGGTTCAAAATAATTTATATTACATTTTATGATAGTGAAATTATGTATGATAATTTATATCTTCACTCATTATTTATTAGAGAATGTATTAATCATCAACCTATACACAGTGTTATGGTTGATAATGGTTCTAATGAGAACATATGTACCATGATGTTACTCACAGATTTAGGATATACACATGATTTATAACCTTAACCTAAAACATGATATAACATTTGATGGGACATCATAATATGTTATTGGTGAGATTAATATACCTTTAGAAGTTTTTCCAACATATTTGATCACTACCTTTTCCATTATACCATACATGAGAGTATTTGATATGTTATTAGCACTACCTTGAATACATAAAATCTATGTATTACATTCCATAATGCATGGGTTTATTAAATGCATTAATACCAATAGGGTAATTATAGTTTTTGGAATCCCATATGAATATCCACTTGAACAAGAGAAATTTATTCCAAGTCAAATAATTATAAAACCTACTAATTTTAATTATGCGTGAAAGGGTAAGAAAAAGTTAATCCCATTTAATAGGTGGCTAAAACTTGAGATATTATTGTAATAAAGATACATAGAACTCCATAGATTCCTCATAGACACCTACATGGTCCACAAAATTGCTAAGAGAAAACAAACATGTTCCAATTATAGCTACACCGAAGAAATAATAGAACACTAAATAGTGGGTTACAAGACCTACTAATCCTTATATTACCTCTCCATCATCATAGAGTCCTATGAGACATATGTAGAGTACCAAAAATTATAAATTATAGATAGGACACATATAGATGCCCATTGGAAGTATCCCTAGTTTCTTTTACCATATTCTAAGTTTGAAGCTTCCTATGGGAAACCCTTAGAGGGATCATAGGCTATAATTTTCCTTCCAAATATTCCAAAAATAAATAAATAAATAATAAGAAACTCTAAAAAATTGAAATATTCCAAAAAAATGCAAAGACTATTCAGTATACACATGTTTACGAGCTTCTTGGCATGTATATTGTTTAATTTATGTTAGTAGATAGAATATTATTTATTTTCTATACATATATATGTTTCACATATACTTGAGTGTGATACAAGCATACACTAGATCCATGATACATGCACATGTAGATGTGGGACCTATCTTATTCCTATGTAACAAAATACATTAAGGGTATCTTATTTTTCTTTGATAATGATCATACATATTATATTATTTTATGATCACTTTACATTATCATGTTGAGATTATATACTAATTATTACACATGCATACATCCTACACCATGTAATTGATATATTATGTTACATGACATTTTTTCAAACACATATATGAAGTGACTAGTATGATATGTTTATGTTGGTTGTTTATACTTCATTTATTCACATTATCACTTATTTGAGTGTAATTATTTTACATTATCTTGTTTATGAAAAAATTGAATATGTTACTTGCTTATATTCCCTTGTACCACTAAGTGTTATGTATTTATGTGTTAACATTTGGATATGTCTTCCTATTGTCATGTTCAAATGCACCATGTCAGGTCTTGGACATATGTTTATTAATATAATGGCAACACTCATAGATTGTGGGTGACATATGATAGAAGTGAATATCTAGAGAATGTCAGCTCCTTCTCAAACCATAGTGCACTTGATTTAGGATCAGGTTGTAGTCCTAAAACCCACACTAACAAAGCTACATAAGTTATACTAATAATTTTAATCATGAAAAAAGTGAGAGATAAGATAAAATTTTGAAATAAAGGTGATACACCAAGTTGTATCATATCCTCTACCTACCTAGATCATCACAATAAGAATAATAAGGACTGAAATTCACTACACAATCTCCAAATAAGGTTTTTCAAGATGAGTTTTTTTTTATGAAGTTGGTGTAAAATTCAAGGTCTAGAAGGGATAGCCAAAAGGTATTTCACAAGACACAATTGGATAACTTACATAGCTAATAACTTGAATAAATATCTATAACACATCATATGACATGTAAAAGACATACCTACTTGCACCAAGGTGAAGGGAGATGGACGTACATAAGGGAAAACACTCTCTACCACATACATAGATCAATAAAACATAATAATCACACAAGATACAAGTATGGATAAGGTAAAAATTAATCTTTTATTAATCAAAGTCCTTAAGTAAGCATTAAAAGTATCTACAGAAGTAGAGTTTTACTATATCTAGTAGAGGGATTAAAAAATAAGACATTTTCAGCCTTTTTTATATGAAATGAGATCCAAGAGAAGAGATAAAAGCACTACTAAACTACATAAATATAGTTGTTACATCATAAATATACCTATCTAATATATAAAATAAGTAGAAATAGGAGTATTCACCTATCATCAACACACTAGGCCTACCACTTTGATAATTTATCATGGAAGATGGGTATAGTGGAGGAGAGTGCTTCAAGGTTTTTTTTTATCATTTGAAGTACTTAAACATGCATGATTTGGTCAATTAGATTTTCCGCTCTTTAAAAATGTGAGTTTCCTTGTGCTAATGGCCTTAAGTACTTAAACATGCATGGTTTGGTCAATTGACTTCTCCAATATTAAAAATATGAGTTTCCTTGTGCTAATGGCCTTAACTTGCTCATTTCCACCTTCATGCATGCATGCTAGAGCATTGTTGGATGGTTGACTTGAAAGAAGAACTCATATGTCACTTAGAGTCTTGAAGGTTGACTTGCCATGATGGACACTTCATGGAGGAGGTTCCACATCTTTAGGATTAGCTTTTAAATTCCTTATACCCCATCATGCTCTTGATGACCCTTGATCTCCACTATTCATAGTCTTGAAAGACTAGTCAAGAGACTTATCCAATGTGCTTCTCATGCTTAAGATATGATGGAGTTAAAATATTTTAAATCTAAGTTCGAGCCTACTAAGAGGCGTATTAGAGAGGCTTAGAATATTTGATCACCATCACATCTACTTATAAGAGTCTTTAAAGAATCAAAAAACCTACATTTGCGTGCTTGACAGTCATATTTTGCTCTTTCATCCTCCTTGTAAACATAAAACTAGCCCCTTCACAACCTTAAGAGACTCAGAAACACTTTTTTCAAATTAAAAACTTGGTGTTGAGGCGATAACCCTCTCATTTTTTCCAATCTTCAGGCCTTAACAAGCTTTTTCTTCACATCCAAATATTTCACCATAGTGATCTTAGAGATTTTTTGACCCTCTCTAAGTTTATATACATATGTTCTTATTCCTAACTCCTTAGAGAATCCTAAAAGGCCTTAAAAATAGTGTTTTTCCATGTGACTTTTGTACCCATGTTTAGGGACATTAGAATATTGGTGATAGGTTTTCTCAAGCCTATAATATTACAATTTCACCAATCCCACCTATAAATTTCATCACCACCTTACATTCCTTCCTTAAGGTCTTCTCAAACCTTAAACCATGTGTTTATATGTGAGTTTCTCATCATTTTTGAATTATATGACTTGAAACTCACCTTTGATCATTGATCTTGTCTTTTTACCTTGAAAACATGTTGAAA
This sequence comes from Torreya grandis, assembly GCA_037957365.1. Classification (NCBI taxonomy): domain Eukaryota; kingdom Viridiplantae; phylum Streptophyta; class Pinopsida; order Cupressales; family Taxaceae; genus Torreya; species Torreya grandis. The sequence continues at coordinate 5,692,251 of JARHVA010000338.1, read as the reverse complement.
ACCCTCTTGGACTTGGAATCTCTTAGTGTCACACCTTTCACCCATGCCTTTCTATTTGATAGCTTTCATTTTTAGGTATAGAGATCCCTTAAATGTGATTTAGACCTTGAAGAGATCCACTCATTCACCATCTTTCAATATTCAATCTTGTGCTAACATTTAGGTTTAACAAGGTCTTGCGAAATTTGTAGAGGCCTATAGGCCTACAAGCTCTTATATGAGTTTTGTGGTCATAAGAACACTCCACTTTCTCATTTATAATTTTTACATGATTTTGAGACCATCAAGAGAATCCTAAAAGCTTATGAAATTATCTCAATGATGTCCTTTAAGATCTTACCTCTTCTTTCATAAAACCTTTCTTGTAACTTAAAATATCCTCTTGCTTATGTTTGAAACCTTTATCTTACTCCAAACATGGAAGGCATGAGAGAAACCTTGAAATGAAGCCTTATCTTCTCTTTAACCTCATGAAATCACTTTTGGCAAATACACAAGCCTGGTGGTAGTTGTCTAGGGTCATTATGGCCACCTTAACTCTCAAAGAGTCCATGTAGACCAAAAGTCACTTTCATTAAGTTTTAAAACCTTAGAAAGAAGCTCAAAATCAGCCTATATGCTTTTACTCTTATGCAGCACATAGAGAACCCTCCTAAACATGAAATCTCTCAATGTTAAGCCTAAAGGAATGTAAGTACACCAAATTACTTTCGGGGCTTTCTAAACCATGTCATGTTTTACCCCTACTTCAACCTTTAAGTTTGAATCCCTGAAACATGTTCAAATCCCTCACAACATTTAAAACATTGACATAGGTTATAAAAGTCTCTAAAGGTCCTTGAGAACATTTTAACTCTTTAAACTTAGATTTCCATCCCTTCTCTTTGCACAAGGTTGTAAATTAATATTTCTTTAAGGCTTATTGAAACCAATTGTAAATTCTTAATGATGCTACTCAAGGTCTTATCCTTCCCTTCAAAAACATTACTTAGAACTCTTAATACCCTTGTAAACATGATTGACATCTTTGTGAACTTATTTTAAGGTTTTAAAGCTCGGTTTACCATGTTATAACCCCTAAACTTTCATTAACATGATTAAAACCCTTTGAAGACATCATATAAAATTGCCATATCATTATACAATCAATCATTAGGACCCTTTAGGGGCCTACAGGTCTATACATGCATGTTATTTGAGAACTTGAAGCTAGTGACTTGGTTTGCATATTTCATGTTTATAACCCTAACTCTCTAACATAGTATCATTTGAGTCTTAAAGGCTTATTCTTTCTTTAATTCTTAATAAGCATCTTGGAAACCATGATTTTACATATAAGCCTGCAACATTGTTATCATCATCAATATATCTACAACCTTATTTGTAGAGCATTTAGGCGTAAGGAAGGGTATTTAGAATTTTTTGTTGCCTTATTTTTAGGAAAAAACATATTGAAATACATTAAAAACCTCACTCTTTTTGTTAATAGGCTTGTATAGGTCTTTTTCAAGCTTGGACATCATTAAAACCATCCTCTTGGGCTTGCAACTTGAAATCTCTATTCAGGTGATCCTAGAGTATCCTTACACCATATTTAGACCTTACAATCACCATGCACTCACTTAAACAAGCAATAAAACACAAAAAGGTAGATTCATGGGCTCGAAGGTTTTGGCAAGGTTTAGGATTGCCTATAACATTTTTCAATGGATCAACATGCCTTAAATATCTTTAACTAATGGCTTGAGATGGTAGCTAAAATAATTCTTAACCTCCTCCATTACCAATTATTTTCCATGCATATATATAAATGCATTCAAACCTTGAACCATGCCTTCTTTGAGTTATTTATAGTTTGTTTAAGGGCTTCTTACTGATTGTTCATAGCCTTATTTCCTTCTTTCTACCTCAAAACACTTGGATATAACCCCTAAATACCTCCTCCATGATGGCCAATGGTTATACCAACCCATACAATAAGTGATAAAATATGGCATATCCTTTAATACTACATATATGTGATTACGAATAAGAATTTGAATTGATTTTTCTTTGTTTGGAGGATTGTGAGCTAGGTTTTATTTCTTAAAAGCATGTGAGGGACTAAGGGTGATGAGGGTAACTTGTTTGAACCTTCATTGCTAATGATAGACTCTAATAAGTTTTTTAAAAGATATTGGGCCCCTTATTTCATTAAATTATAGGATTCATGCCAACACAACATCCACAACAGCATGAGGGGATCATTTTGCATAGTGATTGGAATTTTGGAATTTTTGGCACTAGTTGAAGGTCGCAACACATACCTTGCACCAGCTGGTAGGTAGCTAATTTTTTCCAAGAATTTTGGGGCATCTTCTAGGATTGGAAATACGTGGAAACTATAGTGTATATTTTGCAAGGTTATGGAGCTGGTAGGTATGATGACCAAGCTTCATCTTGACACTCAAAATGTACCTTCCACCCTAGCAAAGATGCTCCTAGAATCTATTTAAAGAGATCAAACTAGTTAAATCAAAGGAGAGGAAGATATTGTAGTGAAGCTTTGGTGAATTGGAATTAATTCGTATACATTGCTTTGCTAGCTATTAGACTTTATATTAGTATGTATGACATAAAGGCTCCATTTATAAGCACTCGAGCTCGTTTATGAGCCTTTGGGACATTAGGTAGTAAAAGCTAAGCATACTCTATTCTAAATACCATGAATTATATACTTTATTTTTAAACTTAATTAATGACAAAGGTTATTGTGTTAACATATAATGTTTTTGGCTTAAGTATCTTTTGTATTATCAATGGAAAGAGTAATGAATGTAATGTCAAATTTTAAATTCAATTATGTTAAGTGGAGTTCATGTAATGATTATGGTTCACATCTTTAATGGAGTCCCTATAATAGATGGTAACATCATCATAAATATGGAGAGAGAATGATTATAGATCCTGTGCCAAGTGATTCCATCCTTGTTAGGAGCGCAAGTATAGCTTGATTAATGTGAGTGAACATAGCGTTTTGACCCTTCAAGTGTTCATATGACTCTAGGATTAGTCCCCCAAAAGGCTTGCACCTATAGGCCACTAGGCTTATTCCATAAAAGGCTTACACTTATAAATTTACTTTAACCTTTATTTGAATTGATTAAATCCCCTAATTGAAGTCTTACACCATGGCACAACTAGCCTGGCCCTAGTTCTTTCTTATTTGTGCTTCAAGTGAGAGCATAGGATTGTGCCTTATGTTGATTGATTTTGGTTTATCCAAGTGTTAAAATGTTGAGTGTAAATGGAATATCCCATGCTTACTCCTAGTTGTAATAAACTAAAAACTAATTAATATAATGTTGTGTGCCCTTTTCTACAACATTTTCATTCCATTGTTAGCACCTCATGTTGAATTTTGTTTTTGTAATGGTGTGACATAATGATGTACTAACTTTCTCTTGAAAACATTGAGATTTGGCTACAATAGGTGGAAGATAGATTTGCACTAAAGACTCCAAGCTGCAAGGGATAAAAGCCAAGAAAATGAGTTTAGAATAACCTATATGATGCTTTATATGAGGTATTTTTCTATGAGCTACCTAAGCATGTGTACTAGTGGTTTACTGCATATCAACCCACAGAAGAAAAAGTTATGGGTATTGTTATGAGTGGATGGAGTTCCAAGAGTGACTTGAGAGCATAGGTTCTACTTAGACTAGAGAAGTAGATAAATGGTGGTAAGGAGAACTGAATAACTACATACTAGAGTTTGTATTCTTAACATACTCATGCCCTAAGGAAGTTGAGTACCAATTTTTGTGTGACCCTAGAGGTAAGTTTGTGAAATAATTTGGCATAGAGCTCAAAAATATAATGGTGGTTTACAATTTTGAAACTTTAGGGATGGATGGCTAAAGTCCTTTCACATATGAGTAGTGCAAATGGGGAAAAGGGGATGTTTAGGTGAGGCATAATGGAAGGGGATGAGAAAATTGACACCTAAGAGCTTAAAAAATAGACCTATAATAAGATATGGCATAAACTAATGGAATATTTGGAACCTATAAGTGTTAATAGAACCTGTAGTGATTAAGAAAGGCATGTGAAATGATCTCTTTAAATATAATAGTGAAAGGATGATAAATATAATGAAGTGATGGATCGAGCTCAATAATTGATAGGTGTGGAATTCATTGGGTTCCTACAAGATTTGGTGACTACAAATACACTTGATGTGCCTACCCCATTTTAACTTATGCCACATGATCATGCACTATATCCCCCACTTAAAGAAAGTATAGAAGTAATAATTGATTCTATCGATGACTTTGATATTAGACATTGTATAGACTTAGATTACAACTTTGTGATTAAATAGATTATTCCATATAAAGTTGTTAGTATAAATACATCTAGACCATTAGGTGCTAGCTCACCATAATATAAATTAAGCACAATTAAACTAATTCAACTAATGTTATGAATTCAGAGTGGGCAACATTTTTTATTAAGTGTTCTAGTACCATAAATAGTATAGTGACATCAACATCAATTATACCAATAGTATTGATGGGACCATTACCTAACCCAGTGGCTGAAGGTGTTGGAGGACCACCACTAAGATAGATACTAGGGTGACAAGTTCCTCAAATACCAATTTTCCCTCCTCATAACAAATTCATTATAAAATAGCTATGCACTTTCTATAGTATCATGGTATGGATAATGTCGAAGAATAAGTACTAAAATGTGATCTACAGTGACATGCATACAGCATAACCTAATTGAAGGATAAGGCTATCCAATTTATGACCACTCTAATTGATCACACCCACACTTGGTATAAAAAATTTGATCCTAACCAGGTGATGGTTGACTATGATGTCCTAAAGGATGCATTCCTAAAAGAATTTGACATTTTGAAGTTTGAACAACAGAGCATTGCCATGCTAAAAGAGATTACCCAAGGACTCTCAAAAAGTGTCTTCCTATAAAATGTAAGGTTCAAAACTCTCATATCAAATCTCCCTTATGATATTCACCCTTCTCAGCATGCATAGTGGTTTATTGGAGGGTTTTTCATGTAATTCTAAATAGCACTTTTCATGAAGACTTTTATAAACCCTCAAGTAGTGCTTGAAGCTATGATTAGAGTTGATATAGTTAGAACCATAGATATTAGGATCAGATCATTTATGGAGGTGAATATTACATCTATGGCCTTCCATATCTAAAATCTTACTATTATCTCATTGCATGATGCTCAAAATGGACTATAGTGCATTGACTAAAAAGTAGAAGGCCATAATCAAACTAATTTCCCATTAAAGAATGTGCACACTTTACTTCTAAGATACAAAGTCTATCAAGAGTTACATGATGTTTGTAACTACTTTTTGTCATAACATGTTATCCAAGTTAACACAACCATCTATTGTCAGTTTTGTGATGCATATACACATACCCCTATTAATTATCAGGTGATTGATGAAATGCATGAGAATATGGAAAGAGGTTCATGATAAGCCATTATAGTAGTCAGAGGGTAGTCTAACCAAGTTAATGATGTTTAAAGCTAATAAATCAAAGGATTTGGTATGTAATGAGGAACCAAAGGGTGAGGTGGAAGATGTGTTGGTGGAAGGTTCCCACTATGCTCATGTTATAAGTATGGCTCCATAGAACATTATCAATGCAAATACCTTATGCATCCCATGTGTGGGTATTGTTGAGGGTACCATAAGGTTGAGGAATGCCTTAACCTATACAAAAAGTTGACCCAAGGTAGGCCTGGCATAGACAAGGTCAAAAGAATGATTAGGCATGAGTAGAAGATAGAAAGATGGACCCTAAAAGTGTAGCTGACCCACACAAAGACAATCAAGGTCTAGGTGAATACTCATAGTGGATTCACCACTTAGTCACTAGTAGTGCACATACATAAGTTATGCCTAGAATATGGGGATAAGAGTCATAATGAGCACATAGCATAGCCTAAACCTAAAACTACACTGTACCCAAACCCATTGCACTAGAAAGATGTATTGCAATAAGTTATGAGTGTCATCCAAAACTTGCAAGGGTAGATCCAATTCACTTGAGACCTAAAAGTGCAATTTATTTCCTCTCATAAAAGAAAGATATCCAATAAGTTAAGATATAATAATTAACTAAGACTTTTTGCCTTGTATAGATATAAAAATTGTTGCCCTTATTGAAGAACTTGATCTTGGATCATGTAGGTCAAAATCAAGTTGAAGTCACTGCACCATGCATGGAGAGGGAATGAGAAGTTAAAAACACACAAAATTTAGAGTATAACCAAGAACTCCTTATGAATGCCACTATTCATAGATGATTTGTCAATGAATTTCTTATAGACACATGTGCTAAATTCAATATCTTGATCAGGAATTCTTACGAGAAAATGAGTAAGACAGATTTGAGACCTTCCCCTCATGTACTCTTTGTGTCTAATAAGACTTAGGCACAATCTATTGGAATTTTAAAGAGTGAAGTTATAGATATCATGGGCATCAAATTATGTACTAACTTTGAAGTGATAGATTTAACAAAATAAGACAACTACCAAGTGCTTCTAGGAAGGCCATGGTGTTATACAAATAATGCAGATATGCACTTTATAAGGTGTTACATAACCTTTGAAAATGGAAAAGATAGGGTATTTATACCCATATCAAATGACCAAGGACCCCCTATGTCAAGATCATGGACATAGAAGATGAGATCAACCACATCTATAACATCATGGAGCAAAGCACCAAGAATCTAGACCCAAATGATCAAAGAGTCCTCTCTCGGGAAGATGGATAATCAGCCTTATACACCATTGATATTGCATGTGACTAATGGTTCAAGGAAGTAAATGAGACCAATGGTCAAAGGTACCATTTGGTGTGTGTAAATGTGCCAAACCTAGTAAAATAGGCTGGGTCTAGATTGATCATGCTTCTAAAATGTTAGTATCTTATGCCAAGAATAAGGGAAAGAGAGTGGTTTGCCATACTAAGGGCAAACTTACAATGCTTCCAAGATATGAGGGGAGTAATCCCATGGAATATTATGTATATGACCATGAGTCATACATCTTAAAATAAGTGAATAGAATGGTTGCACTAGTGTATATATTGAAGAGCACTACCACTCATTAGTGGGAAATATAGAGGCCTAGCTTGCCAATTTGGTGAGATGTAAAGGTATCTATTTATACTAGATTTGGACAGAGTAATCAGGATCTGGACATATCAGCTTACTCTTATGACTCTAACCCTATAGCACATGTACATCTTTGTGAAATAACATGGACCATCTACAACAAAAATGCCCCAAGGAATTTATGATCACACACCTTCTATAAGACCTTGAAGACTTGGGCATGGGCATGATATGTTGTCAATGAGATGCACCATGAGATAGCTAACTAGGATTCCCTTAAGGAGTGGTTTATTCACACCCTCTCCTTTTCTTCATAAAACCTTTAACTGATTGAGATATTGTAGGTAGTTTGAAAGTTAGTGTTTGAGGACACTATAATATTGGAAAAGTTCCTAAAAGTCATGTTTAGTGAAAAAGGGTTTGCACTCCCAACCTTATTTTAAGAACAAACCCTCAATAGTGACTCTAGTGATTAATATGATGACACATGGAAGGCATGAAAATAGAATAATTTGATAGGTAAAAATAAGTTAGTGTGCCAAGTTGAGGGTAACACCCTAGAATAAAAAGACCCTACCCATACTTGGATATAAATATCTGAGGGAAATAGAAAATTCAAGGATTCACACTAGGATAAGAAGGAACCCTACCATATGTTGTTAAAAACTAAAAAGGTAGATATCAGTTTAGAAGGGGAACCAAAGATCACCACTCTAGGAACCTATTGGTCTGACATGGAGTTAATGTGTATTATGGACCTCCCAAAGGAATTATAAGATTTTTTACCTCAAAACTATAGAGATATGAAAGGCACACACCCATCCCTCAAGAAGATCAGCATCAATCTAGTTGATGGTGTAAGACCTGTCAATAAATGACCTTACAATATGAACCCAAATCTTCATGTCAAAGTTAAAATAGAGATCAATAACATGCTATAATGGGTGTCATCTACCCCATATATTAATCAAAATGGGTTAACCCATGGTTATCAGCGTCAAGAAGGATGGGTGCATTTGGATTTATGTTGAATACAAACTATTAAATGCCTCCTACATGACTGACCCCTTTCCAACTCTATTTACTGATGAAGTATCGGATGGCATCATAGGTTATGAGATATACACCTTTACTAATGGATTCTTAGGATACCATCAAGTCCAGATCGATAAGAAGAATAAGCCCAAAACTACCTTTATGATAGAATGGGGTTATTTTACATACAAAATGATTCCCTTTCAACTAAATAATGTACCATTTGTATTCTCCCAAGTGGTGATCACATCTTTCAAAGACTTAATTCATAATTTCCTCCAAGTATACTTAGATGATTGGACTATGTATGGGTTAGTGAAGGATCACTATGAAAAATTGTGCCTTATGTTTGAAAGGTGTAGGTAGTTGCATATTTATTTGAACCTAAAGAAGTGTGTTTTTAAAAAACCATTTGGCACTTTGATTGGGTACATCATCTAGAAGGATGGTCTACTCATTGATCTGGCAAAGATTGCAATCATCTTTAGCTCCAGACCTCATCAATATAGAAATATGTTCATGAATTTTTTGTTAATTATGGGTACTATAAGAAGTTCATAAGGAACTATGCCAATATTATATCAATATTATAAGATCTCTAGTAAAAGGATGGCCCATTCTATTATGGTGCATCACATAAAGATGCATTTGAGACCTTGAAGCTCAAACTAGAAAGTGCATTGATAGTGAATTTTCCCAACTGGGTGAGTCCATTCCATGCCCACATCAATGCATTTGGTACTATGATCGATGCCATTTTGGCATAACCAAGTGAAGGAAAAATGGATCATTCCATTTTTTCACAAGCAAAAAACTAACAAAATTAGATCAAAACTACACCATAACTGAGTGCAAGGTGCTTGCCATGGTCTATGCCCTGCATAAGTTTTGGTAATATTTTTTGGTGATCCTTTTTATCTTCTTCATTGATCATGAGGCACTTAAGTACTTGGTGAATAAGCCCATTCTCCATATGTGTATTTGTTGATGCATTGTTTTATTTCAAGAGTTCCAATTCTCTATTGTAGTAAAACCTAGAAAACAAAAGTCAGGCTCAGACCATTTATCTTATATCAACTCTAGAAATGTGGTAATGCATATTGAAGATGATATTCCTAATTTACAAACTTTATAAGTTCTAGCATGTATCAAAAGGCTTGGTGAAGATTTCCACATTTCTAACATATAGATATGAACTTTAAGACATGATAACTAAGGAGAAGTAGTTCATGGTTCATGTTATCCCTTTCTAACTCATTGGAAAGGAAATATACAAGTTGAGCCATGATGAAATCATACATGTTTATGTTTCCTAGAGCATGAATGGTACTCAATCTTAAAATAAGTGCATGAAGGTATTTATGGAGGCCACTATGTTAGAGATGCTATAGCATGCAAATTACTACAATTGGGCTTGTGGTGGCTAGATCTATTCCAAGATGAAAAATATTACACCAAAGCATGTGACATCTACAATTGCATGGGAAAGCCAAACTACCAAGATGAGATGCCTCTCATCTCCATCCTTGACTAGGTGTCATTTGAAAAATGGGCCATTAACTTTGTTGGGCCTATTACTCCCATTATGAGGCACATAGGTGCATGATACATTCTGGATGCCATAGATTACTTCACTAAGTGGGTCAAAGAAGAATTGATCAAATATTATATGGCCTTCACTATATCAAGGTTTATCTAAGATAATATCATCAATTGCTATGGATTCTTGCTTAGCTTGACTAGTGACTATGATTCACACTTCATCAATGAAATTGTTTAGATCCTACTGACTAAATACATGGTGTCACACCATAAGATGCCACCTGATCGTCCCCAAGTGAATGGAACTACAAATGCATTCATAAGATATTTGGGATGTGCCTCACTAAAATATTTGATATTGGTCATAAATAATGGGATGATGATGTGCTAGTATTATTGTGGGCCTATTATACTATATAGAAGTCCCTGAAGAAGGCTACACCATTTCAACTGGTATTTGGTGTAGAGTCCATTTTACCTATAGAATTCCTAATGTCCTCATTATGCATTATGATTATTAGTCAATTAGATGACCAAAATTATTTGTGTACATTATTAGAATACTTGGAACACTTGTATGAGACATGCACCCAAGTAATATGGATCCAAAAAATAGAAAAGGTGTTCTAGAAACTATTGCATGATAAGCACATCAAGCACAAGGTTTTATTAAAGGTGCATTGGTCTTACTATATGACCCTAAATACCTCAAACACCTAAGAAAATTATAGATTAGGTATATGGGACCTTATATAATCCATAATATATTGGGTAATAGTGCATGTAATATGCACACATTGATGGGTGAATTTTAATGTCAATAGATTAAATCTCTATAGTCACTAGGATGGTTCTTTTGCCATTAGATACTAACTTCCCAGTCACAAGTTGGTTTCTTTGTTTTGACCATAATAAAATTTATTAAAATTAAAATTTTTCCTTATGTTTCTTTCATTTATGTTGAATGAATAAGTATGGTGCTTTCAGGCCTATAGGAGAACTCTTATATCACTTACACACATAAATCCATTCGAGTGAGTCAAGTACAAACACTCTCTAAGCACTTGAGGCTAGATACCTAAGTTTCTAAGCATATGAAGTTTACCAAATTCAAAAAGCTATGATTACAAGTTAAAAAAGGGAGGCACACAATATGCTCACGCAAAAGAAATCAAGAAGAGATAATGAAGCACTAGAGGACAAACACAAGGATTTGTATGAGGTATGGAAGGCCAAAGTAAGAGACATGAAAGTGCAAAAAAAATGACCAAGAAAGAGAGGCTCACTTGAAAAGAACATATCACTAAAAAGAGATGGAACTGAGGAGGTTGAATCATGTGCATGTGAAGCACTATGCCTAGGTTTCCATAAGAATGGATGAAGGTCATGCCAAGTTGAACTAAACATAAGAGAAAGATCATCAAGATAGATGGCACCCAACCAATGGTCAGTGGGAAGTGACCATTTGAATCACCTATTACTTCATTGAATAAACCATTAGAAAATTTAATGTTGTGATGGTGGAAGCATAAATATATGCAATAAATGAAAATTTTGTGGTGGATTTTAATAGATTTCATGGGTTTAGTAGATTTCAAGAAATCCATGCACTACTAAGCCATTAATCACCAATCATTAATGAGGTAGCTAAAAATAGAATATAAAGGGGTAAATAGAAAACTAAAATAGGTTACAAACCTTATGAGAATTCAAAATAGAACATAGATTCAAATAGAGATAAAGCCATAAAAACCCATAAATGCTACCATAGAGAACTAGTCATCCACATCCCTTCCAAGTGAGACGGAAATATAGATGACAAGATTATGTCCTGCTTTGAATTAGAAGGGAAGTGATGGGAGAAAAGTTGATAGATAAATAGGGTATAAATATTTATATAGAATGATGAGGCTACCATTAATAGTCCACAAAGCTTGAGATTCAAAGACAATCATAATTCTTGTGACTATGAAGAAGTGCAAAGCATGATTAAGGGCTTAAAAAATATCAGCCAACCATGCTTTAATAATAGTTAATTTAAAATAGGTAATAAAAGGTTAATTATAGGTCCACCATAGGCATATAAGGATGTGAATAAAGTGAAATCAATGAAAAAAGTAGCCACCATGAAATGGGAGGCATAACTTGTATAAGGCTTCAATGTCGTGATAACATATCCAAAAGTGAGTGTGAATCTTACCTATAGAGAGATGAAATTCCCCCTAGAGGTCATTATGGGTGAGAAATGGCTATCCTTTACATACATGTGAAAACTAAAGGATTATAACCATTAGATAGGGATTAATTCACAATAATTAAACAAATATTAGATGGTCTGACATAGGGAAGAAGACAAAGGTGAGCACCACACTCTTTGACATCTCCATCAAAGATAAATTGGCAATAACAAGTGTAATGTAATTTTTTGAGCTACCAAGATTTGTAAATATAGAATAATTGGTGTAATTATTAATCTCATGGATACATGGTGACCATTTCTACTTTTTAATATGGTACATGAGGATCTCCACATGCCTCACCAGTAGGATCATGGGACTACTAGGCACTGGTGAAAACATCCATCAAATTATGAAGGATGAAGTAGAGGTTGAGAGGATCATGATGCTCCTAGGCTAATAGAAGTCAGGATTTGCATTCCCCATCAATAAAATCCAATACCCTAGCATGAGGGTAGTGGTGCACTTAGTTAGCTAAAAACTATGCCTAGGTAGACAATGGTCCAACATTAGAAAGACCTTCCTGAGCATCGCTCACCACATGGCATAAGGGGTAAAATTCAACATATCCAAATTCATTATTGAATGAGATTGTTAAGAATGCATAAAAGTTCCATCAAGTGCATGAAACATTTATGTGGGGGTATATTTTGATATTGATAGTAATGGAAAAGATAGGTATGTTGGATGGTGACAACAACTTATGGGTGTTTCCACCCAATCATGAGTCCCCTATGATGAAGTATCAAGACTTTATTTTCCCACTTAGCCTCTCACAAAAGTACAAGACAAGGGTGTATGGGTGGTGTGATAGGTACATCAAAGCCTTTGGGATTGAATATTGTATCCCTCAAGAGCTTTCCAAACATCTGATGGGAATGATGACCTTTACTATAATGTATCATTTATTTGTAATGCACCTAGCACTCATGGATGGGAACTTATCCAAATGGATTAAATTACCCTATGTATTTTCTACCAAGTATTTCATGGTGGTTCCAAGGAAGATTCCGAACATGCAATAGTTATAAATCTAAGCTAAGACTATGGATTAAGATAGGATTAGGTTGAAGCACCATTTTATGTGCCCTAGGTCTAAATCCACCAAAGATGAGGAGGATTAATCCAATAGGTTGGACCTCCATCCCCTCTCAAGAGAGATTATATATGGGAGGATATTCAACCTCTACTAAAAAATGAAGCCATGTAAGAAGGGTGTCAATTATGAAAAATATGATGGTCACCCCTCCTAGTCAGTGATGAAGGGAAGGTTACACCAAAGATGTAGGAGAATAATATCTAGAAGAAGTAGGGAAAGAAACTTGAAGAGATCATGGAGTGCATCCAATTTAAAATTACCTCTGAGGAGAAAATTGTTCCCCCAGCTCCTAGGAAGCACATCACCTTCATTTTAGAGAGTGATTCCTCTAATAAGAATCACAATAAAAATATTAAGGGACCAATTGCATTCCCTAATATAACTCTAGTAGAGATGGAGAAAGATTCAACCCTCATGCCTGGAATGGAGGAGGAAATTGAAGAAGAAAGAGAAGAGACATATATTCTACATATAGAAGAAGAGGAAGAAAAGCCAAGTGCTAAGGATGTCTATCAAGCCCTTTAAAGTGACACAACCACCACAGTTGAGGAAATAGAGTATCTGACAAGCCCCTCATATAACAAAGAAGCCTCCACACTACCTTTGAAAATAGAAGATGAGAAAATAAGGGCTTGGAATAAAATAGGCTTGAGAGAGAAGGATATTAAGAAGGTGTTAGTTCTTAAAGAGAAGCACAAACTTTCCTAAAAAAAAATTGGCCAAGGTAGAGAAAAAGGCCATGAAGGTTATTACAAATTTAGGACTAGTAGTTAAAGTGGTCAATCAAGCACCAAGGTCCCCCACCAAGAAGGTATAATAATTTGCACAAGAGATTCACACCCAAGTAGTGAAAAGGTTCTTAAAGAAAAAGAAGGTGATACTAGTGACTTAGAAAAATAAATAGAGATAGTAGAGGAACACCAATAGCAATAAGGAAATATTGGCACTAAAGGAATTTCTATGGAGGTGAGTATTAACAAACCTTAAAAGGAAGAAGTAGATGAAGTAGAATAGTCTAAGGAAGAAACTCCTAAGGATCAAATAGGTGAGTCCTCTAAGGAGAACACTGAAGAGAGTGGTGGAAATAGTGAAGAGGAATAAGTATAAATAGAGATGGCCACTATCAAGGAAGATGACAAGGATCTGAGCATAAGGGAGAAGGTGCATAAGGGATGGGTGGATGAATAGCTTTACATGTATGATACTATGCCCCCCAATCCACCAAAACTAGGATGTACAAATAAATTTCATTTGTATTGATCATTATATGGATGAGCCTCATTTTGAGGTACCTAGAGTGGTTAATTTAAGCCTAGAAGAGCCTAAGGAGGGGTAAGACTCACTCCTTATAAACCCTCATTCCATGAACCTAGTCTAATATAGAATGCACTGATCATAATGGCCACATAGGTTACACACTGAAACATCATCAATGATAATAGGGCAAGAAAATGTAAAAATATCTATAAAGAAGCCAAAGATGAAGCATAGGCCACCAAATTCAAACTACTACAACTATATGAGTGTATAGAGATGGATGATACATCCCTTCTATTTGGCATTGATACATCAAACCTCTTAGAGGGTTGAAAAAATTTGTGTGCTATTAGAGTAGATGCTCCCAAGTTTAAAACTTGAACTGGTGCAAGAAGAAGAATATCCCTGCATCATGCTATAGAAGAAGCTAGTTGATAAGCTCAAAGAGATAGAAGACCTATTCACTAAACTATAAGGTGGAATGGATGTATTTAATACCATCTCTTTAGATTCTTGAACCAAGCCTTAGTCATAAATGTGCACCTAAAATAGACAAAGGTAGATAAGGAGAAGTTGATGGCACAGGTATACTCAATGAGATAGTTAGAGTGGGTAGAAATCATGGGGAGAATTAATGAACTTAATAATTAGATAAAGGATCAAGAGTATAAATTATAATCACTATTTTGTGCTCTACATACTAAGGCATGTAAGCAAGGATTCATCCTAGATGGGAGTGTATAAAAGGAAAAATCAAATGTCAAAGCCTTCCATAAGGAACTAGAAAATATGGATGTGTTTGTGCTCACTATTGTCTCCTTTGAAATAGATAGTGCTGCTAAAGAAATCAATCTTGCCATTAAGGGATTTGAATACTTTATCATTGATCTTAATTAGGAGAGTGTGCCTGAGTTATGTGCTCCCAAGAGCTTGACAGCCTAGTATGAGGATGGACTAAAAATTTTGTATGGGGTGATGTTGGGCCCCTTATTTCATTAAAGTATAGGATTCACACCAACATGACATATACATTGGCATGAGGGGATAATTTTGTGTAATGATTGTCATTTTTGGCACCAATTAGAGGTTGCAGTGCATACCTTGCACTAGCTAACAGATGGCTACCTTTATCTAATATTTCTAGGGCATCTTCCAAGAATGGTGATACATGGAAACTATGGCATAGAATTCATGAGTTTATGGAGCAAGTAGGTATGATGACCAAGTCCCATCTTAGAACTTGGCATGCACCTTATACCCTAGAAAAATACTCCTAAAAGTTATTTAAAGAGCTCAAACTAGTTGAAGCAAAGTAGAAGAAGATATTATAACAAAGCTTTGGTGAATTAGAAGTAATTTGTATACACTACTTTGCTAGATATTATACTTAGGAGTAGTATGGACTCCATGAAGGATCCATTTATAAGCACCCAACCTCACCTATGAGCCTCTGGGCTATTAGGTAGTATAAGCTAAGCATACTCTATTCTAAATGCCATGAATAATATACTCTATTTTTAAACTTAATTAATGATGAAGGTTGTTGCATTAACATATAATGTTTCTAGTTTGAGCATCTTTTACATTGTCAATGGAAAGAGTAATGAATGTGATGTCATATTTCAAATGCAATTATATTAATTAGAGTTCATGCAATGCTTTTGGTTCACATATTTAATGGAGTCCCTATAATAGATGGTGACATCATCATAAATTTTTAGAGAGAATGAATATAAATCTTACACCAAGTGATTCCATCCTTGTTAGGAGCATAAGTCTAACATGAGTAATGTGAGTGAATGCATACTTTTAACCCTTCAAGTACCCATATGTCCCTATGTTTAGTCCCCCTAAAATCTTGTGCTTATAGGCCAACTAGGCTTAGTCCATGAAAGGCTTATGCCTATGAATCTACTTTAAGATTTATTTAAATTTATCAAGTCCCCTAATTTAATTATTACATCATGGCACAACTATCCCAACATAGGCCTTGGTTCCTTCTCATCTACACCTTAGGTGAGCACATAAGGCATGTGCCTTATGTGGATTGATTCTGGCAAAGTCAAGTGTTAAAATGTTGAGTGCAAAGGGAGTATCCTATGCTTGTGTTTGGTTGTAATAAACCAAAAATCTATTAATATAACATTGTGCACCCTTTTCTATAATAGAAGACCTCATAAAACCCTATAATTTCATGAAAACCTTCATATCTGGAAGCTTTACTACCTAGTTTTGCTATTAAGTCATCAAATAAGGTTTAATACACCTTATGGATGTTTGAGGAAGGATTTAGAACCTAGTTTCATGTATAAAACTTCTACATACCTTATAATTTGTGTATTCAAGGCCAAAACCTACAATTTTCTCTAGACCTGCAACTTTCAATCAAGGCTTGCAACCTCATTCATGACTTATTTCTTTATGATCTTGCTTGAAAGTTCTTATTCCTTCCATAAATGAATATCCTCTTCATTTAGGAACCTATATATTTTAACATATTATTTTAAATACCTTTGGATTTTTACTAAGGTATATTACCTATGCATTTAGTTATAGTGGTTTTAACCACTTAGGTAAATAGGTTAGTGTTGATGCCTTAATATGTATCATAGGAGCTCAGAGTGTCTAAAGAATAATTATCATTTTATAATTAAAATAATTTAGTACATGAGTCGTAATTTGTGCTAATCCTGTTATCTATTGATGGAATAGAGGCAAAGCAAGTGGACTGTTTAAAATATTTATAAAGTTTAGTGGTTAGGAGCCACCTTGGCCTATATCTTTTCAAAGAATAAAGAAATATTATATAATATTAGTGAATTATTATCAAATATAATCTAAATACTAGTCTAACATGGATTTTTACAATGGAAATTAAGCTAGAGTGATATGGTTAAAAAAAGAAGGGTAAATCAAAAAAGAGATGGTATTGATCTTCATCCCAAACATTATTAAAAATTTCAAATGTCTTCCAAGTATGCACTTAACCAATGTATAATATGAAATAACATGAGCTAAAATCTTACTACACATTAGGCAAACATCTAAGGAATGAGAAAAAAATAAGAACTAAGTTCACTTTAAATATTTACCCTACAAACAAACAACATTAGCCCAAATGTTAGAAGAGTAAAGGAAATGAATTTGAGAAATTTTAGTCAACCTAGCATTGGCACAATTTAAAAACTATGAAATTAAAATATACACACCAAGATTTCATAAGAACCATTCAAATCTGGAAATAAGAATAAGCAAGTGAGAGAAAAACCATAATAATAAATGACATAAATGAATATGTACAATCTTTTTAGAATTACTCACTTGCATTAATTTCTCAAATTTTACACAAGTTTTTAGCTCAAAAAATCCCCCTCTTTACAAATGAAAATACTCCTTTTATATAATTCAAGGAAGTATGTCGGTTAATCATATCTAACTCCAAGTGTATAAGTGTAAGGACAACTATTCTTCCTACAAAGTTCTAGAATACATTAAACTTTTCCAAATAGACTGACCTATAGTAAATGTGTTTACAATTTGCACATGCATTTACAAAAGAATATTCTATTTTCAAAATATTATAAATTTTTATATAAATAGTATTCCTAACTAACTTGAGGTCCCTATTTTTGTTGAAGAATCTTCATCCATAGTTTTTCTCATTGATGAAATGGAGGTCAATAATAGGCTTCAGTAAGATCTCCTTTTCATGATCTTCCAGGTCCTTAAGGTTCTTCTCAAACTTCTTAATTACTTTCTTGATACCCTTGACATCTCCCATTTTTTCTTTTGATGATAGAAGTATGCCCATGATCCTCTTGTTGTCATCTATTTCCTGACCTTTCCTCTATATTCTCACCTCTTACATAAATTAAAAGGTCTTGTGCTTGAAATCTTCATTAGTTATAAGCCCAAAAAAGCTAAGGTTTATGGGTTCCTTAATCAAACTATCCAATATATGCAACATTCCACCTTCCTACTATTTGAAATCCTTGGCTAGGTCCTCCATTCATTTGGACTAGTTGCTTAAGGATTCAATATTGTCTACCAATATGTCCATAACCATTTTCAAATATGTTAAGATGATAGTCCTAAAATTAAGGACTAGGTTCTTATTCAAAGCCTTGATCAATTCTTTCACTTGATAAATTGAATCCTACCATTGGCTAACTCAACTTGTAGCCTTAGTGACTTTTTTCTCAATCACTCCCTATCCTATTTTGATTTCGTTCAAAGAGTTGAACAGGTCAGTCATGGTATCCTCAAACCTTTTAAATCTACCTTTATGGATTGATAAGATAGCAACTTCCATCAGATTCTTATTTTATTGTAAGAGGCCCTTGATCATGGTTTGTAATTGTTGTGATTAGGACTGGGCTACATTAAGGATCTTATCCTCAAATATCTTATCTTCACCTAGATTTTTCCCTTCAATAGGGGTCAAACATATGAATGGATCAAACTTTTGGAGGGTGAATTCTTCCCCACCAATCATGGCATTGTTTTTAATTACTCTTTCCAGACTGGCAGTATCTTGGTTAAACTAAACTCCCACTGATGATTAAGTCACTTTTGTAGGTTCTAGAGTTTCCTTTTGTGTGCCACTTGGATCCACTAGATTTGTCATCCTTTGTTCCCCTTATTTTTACAAGGTCACAATCTAAGGTTTGATCTCATCATGCACATGGATATTAACATGTTTTATAATGGCCCAAGGATGGTGCATGGTTGGTATTTTGTGTAACTTCCCATATATAAATCATTTAGGAATGCTTGGACTATAGATTGGGTTCTCATCACTAAAAAGGTTAACCTCACTCAAAGGATTAGTGAAGGTCAATTTGGGTCTCTTTTTTCCTACTAGAACCAATGCTAGCTCAGCATTCCTCTTGGAGACACTAACTGGGACTAAACCCAAATCCAATTCCTTCCCCTTCTCTTTCTTTACCTCCTCAATCTGAGCTTATTCTATTTGGGCATCTTCCTCATTTGATTTATAAGCACTATATAACATATGTAGTGCATCTACTATTTCACCAAAATCTAATGCTACTACATCAATGAATTTAATTGGTAACCTTGGTTCTTCAAGCTGGGCTAAAGATTATGCCACCTCACTAGGTATCCTTTATTTAGGTCTTTGTTTAATTTGTGCCCCAAATTTTTGGATATTTTTTTTTGATTATGGCATGTGGGAAGAAGTCTAGAGGATTGACCCCCCAACAAATGGTACTGCCTTGGACCTAGTTTCCATATATCATCATTCCCTTTGTGATCTCTCATCAATTTGGCATCTAGGTTGATGTGTTTTTTTAATCTTGTTAAGACCTTGATGAAGGATGATGCCTTTGTGTATTTGAGTCATAGACACCAATCAGATGTTCATATGTCACACTTATCATTTTTAATTTCAAATACCCCACTACCTTTCCTTTGGTATACCACTATGTTAGTTCATCATGTTGTCATTTCAAAGAGATTTTACATCTAGAAGCATCCTCAATATTTCCCCATTGCTGAAATATAGTCCTAACAATGGTCATGGGTAGGGTATGCAGTAGTCCCTTCTTCTTGTTTTTACACATGCCATTTATACCATTACATATCTAGTATGCTACTTCTTGCCCAGTTAACTTGTTTGGCACATGGACTGGTAGCCTAAGTGGGGTGGATTGGGTCCCCTCAATCCTAATGATTTTGAAATCTAGGTAAAATCATATGTCATCGATGGATTCAATTAAATTTTTGACCAAAGGACTGATTCTTGCCATTAGGTTTCCAATTATAGCCTTAATCAAGGCTAGATAGACATAGTCATAGATGAAATAAATGTGGTCCCTATACTTGAATATGTGAAACTTTGAGTAGAATTGGGATACTATATGTGTCCCTTCAAGTGACCATCCTCTAAAGTTCGGGATATTGGTAGTGGCAAGGAGGGCATCTAATAGGTAGGACATCATGTAAAATTGGTTCTTAGTCTTTTTCCCGACTATATAAATACACCTACATAAACATGTGCTAACAACCTTACCAATGGTAGGGTTGAGGTCCTTCTCGTCCATAAAATATACCAATGGCACCCAGATTCTATCAACATAAGTGGTGGTGGGATTTCCACACCTACATAAACATGTGTTAACAACCTTGCCAATGGTAGGGGTGAGGTCCTTCTCATCCATAAAATATACCAATGGCACCCAGATTCTATCAACATAAGTGGTGGTGGGATTTACACACATCATATTCATTAAAGTCATAATTATTTTGATCCCAGGTCAGAATTGGCTAATAGGGATGTTGTTATTAAGATTAAAAAAGACTTGATTTCTAGAGTATAGCCATGGAGTGAGGATAGTTTTTAGGTCATTCTTACTGGCCCATTCATTGATTGTGGCTACATCAATTTAGGGCTTGGTCAACTTATAATGGTTTTCAAAATCAATGGGAGAAATATAAGTTATAATTTTATGAGTATGTTCATTAACTAGCATGATGTTTTCAATCTTGTAATCTTTTAAAATAGGGGAGAGAACATCTATGCAGTGAAGTACCTCTAGTTTTGTCATAGCATGATGAAGGATCATCATTTTAATGGTAACCAATTTGTAGTACCTCCTTTTGACTGATGCACTTTTTTCATCTTCCTTGGTGATGATAGGTAGCTCTTCAATCATCCAAAAAATCTTAGACCAATTATTGTCTTCTATGTTTAAATCTACTACATTGAATTATATGTCCTTGAAGATTCTCCCCTTTATTTCTAAGGTCAAATAAAGTTATACACTTTTTTTGATTAACATGGTTGTGAGTTATGACTTTTTCTCACTTGCAGTCTATAGTTCAATGTTGGACTCAATTACACACTTTGAGATGATGATTTGATCTCCCAAAATTAATTATGATGAATTATGGATCAAATTAGGATTTTTTTAGACATTAGGATTCTTTTATAGGTCCTTTCAGAGATTTAATGGTAGTGACCATTTTCACTTAATTGAGCTTGTGCCTTATATTTCATTTAGATCCATGTATTTATACCTTTGCCCTTTTTGATCCCATAAGATCTTCAAATTTCTCACTTTATGTCTATGTGGCATCACTATGGCATCTATATGGCATTTTCATGGCAAACTTGCTCATTAATCTTTAAAAATTGACCATTGCCTTTGAATTTAGATCCAAGTATCTATCTTAAAATTGATGTCCTCATGACTATCATAAGACATCCATGTGAATGTCTTTGATGGGTGTGTGATCATCAATTTTAAACACATCATATATGTTCTTTATTATCTTAAAATTGACATCCTTGTGATCATCATTTGATGTTCACATAAAGATCATTGATGAGTGTGTGAACTTCAATTTTAAATCTATCATTGAGGCTCTTTTTACCAAGATTACAATTTATTGCTTCTTGGTTCATTCTTTTTTTTTGTATGTGCCACTTAACAATTGCTTCATGCTTTTGTTCCCTTTGAAAAGTATATGTTGATCTCACATCATTAGATCATGTAGGTATGAATCAACATAAACCTTTGATATTTAAAAATTACTTAGGGTTTAATGTGTACTAGGTTCCAATGTTGTGCCACTTGGTAGTCTTACAGTCTTAAGATTTGTGCCTTATCAATTCTATCAACTCACATGGTTTCACCACATGGTAGCCTTATGTTAACTTGGAACTTTGTTGGAAGGTCTTGACCTAATATGTTTCATTGATCTAGATCTATATGCCAAAATATGTACCATTAATCTTCAAAAGGTGATCATTTTTAAAAACTGGGATCTATAGTTTGACATTTCAATCATTAATTTCACTCCATAGGATTAATCTCATTTGGGTGAACACGGGTCATAGATCATGGTCCATGTAGTCAAATGTCATTGGTTCTTACAATTATAAAAGGATTAAGTAATCCTAGGAATATATGTAAAGTTTTTGACTAATGCTTTTATTCATATTATTAAATATGAATAAACTTTAGTCTAAGTTCTATGATGTTAGGTTTTCAACATATTAAAGGACCCTATAAATAATTAAAGTCATAACATAAGATCTTAGCCTAAGGTTTTACTATATTAATAAGTATAATTAAAACCTTAGGGTAAAAATTTAGGTTAAGCCTATGTTATAGTAAAAGGGACACTTTTAGTCTTAATTTTGATCTCATGTCATTGGATCAAGGTTATCCAAGTGAAAATGAACCATCAATCTCAATCCATGGGGTCGATCAAGATTGGTCCTATAGATTAGGATCCTTGGCTCATCAGGCCCATCTCACACCATTTGATTAACTTCACCTAATTAAATGTGGATCATTGATATTGTGAACAAGCATAATGTTTAAGTTAGGAATCAGAGATATATGGAACTTAGGACAAAATCTTAAGACTAAGGTCTTATTTATGTTAAAAACATGAATGAGACTTTAGGACTAAGATTTTAGTCTAAGTTATAAAAAAATTACCATGCATACAATAAATTTAGACCATGCTTAAAATAAAAGGGAATGAGGGAGCTTGGGACATAAAGGAGACCCAACATATAATTTTAGACTAAGGTTTGGTTGTGTTGAAAAACATGACTAAGCCTTAGTATAAAAATTGAGCCAAGTTTATAACTATTTAAAAGTGTTCCTGCATAAATTGTTCCTGCCAATTTTGAATTTGGTCCAAGAGAAACTATGCTTAGGGTTTCAAGAATTTTTAAGCATGGATTTAACTTGAATTTTTATAGACTGAAGTCTAGTAATAGGCCAAATTAGGATTAAACCATAAAATTTAGGCACAACCCATTCAAGAAGGGCTTCATCAAACTTGCAACCTGAAATACAAAGAACACATGTTAAAAAACTTAGACAAGGTAAAACTAGAGCCATGAACAAATAAGCCAACCAAGTGAAGGTATTAATGATCTTCAAATATAGATAATGTGCAAACATGCTAGTGGCACTCTGGTCAAGTAATTTTTTTATTATAAGGTAAAAATTTGCATAATTTGACACAAGGGTCCCCATTTTTTAGAAATGAGGTATGTTGACCTTAAAAAATGGTGACTTTAAGGAGAACATAGTAATATATTAGAATTTAGAGATTTTGGTTCAAATAAATAACTAGATTACTTATTCCACTTGATCAGTGCAATTATCAAGATTAATTTATGGTAAAAACAAGTCTTGTACCTATAAAATTAGGATCAAGCATCAAAACCTAGCCATGTTATATGTGTGATTTGATTCCACTTACTATTTTCCATTGGATTTAGGGGAAAACTTCCATATTTTATAACTTTAACCATTAACATTGACTTATATCATGTTTAGACATCCATTAAGAACCATGATTTATCTTAGGGAAGGCTTGGGCATTACTCTGTTACTAACCAAGTGTCTATAGCCTCGATAGAGATGCATTTGGCTCTACTCAAGGTATTTTTACATGACCAACTAGGAATTCATATCCCTGGTGGAGATTATCAGAATCACCTTTTCTTGGAAAACATTTGCTTTTGCAATAAGCTCTTATTATTGTATTTTTTAGATCATTTTAGCTTTATATAAAAGGTTGGGAACTAGGTTATCTAGGTTTAGGGATTTGGTCAAATGTTTGATTTTTAGATGACCACCTATGGTTGTGACCTTTGTCCCAGGAAAAGATATTTGTTAACTGCAAACATGACTGTGTCTTAATAATTTAAGATTTCATCACATATGTGTAATCTTTATTGAAACCAAACTTTGATCAAAACAAGGTTTAAAACCTTATGAAATCAATAACCTATCCATTAATCCTTACAAGTTTCACTAAAATATAACATTAAGCTCAGTATTCAAACCCTTGGTCAACATATGCTTAAGATTTGTACCTACATTTCTAAACTATGGAGTTCCTAAGTAATTAGGTGAACTTTGAGTTGAGGGCTATCTAAAAGGACTTATTAAGAGATAAGAATAAAGCAGAGAAAGAGAGAACATAAATGAAAAGAAATAAATCATAAATACAAGGAAAATCAAACAAATATATATATAAACTTATGTACAAATAAGGGATAGGAAGGAAAAAAGAGAGAAACTAATCTAGCCTACCTACACTAACTCTAACTATCCTTATAATTTAATCTATGAAGACCCCAGGGGGAGCAGTAAAAAATTAATACATAAGGTAATACCCATTGGTGGGTAGTGTGAACTATGTTCCTTTTAGTTATTTCATCTTGAAGGTGTTATCTCTAAGTATCTCAACAATCTAGTAGGGGCCTATCCACAAAGGTGTGTGTTGACCAAATTTGACTCTTAGGTCAAATTGGGGCACCCCTAGGTAAAAAATTGGTTTTATAGATGTTTTAGGGGGCATAATATATTGTCATTATGTGTTTTATAGGTCATTTAATGTTATTAAATTATATATTAGCCTTGGTCATAAATTTTATTAGCCAACATGTCATATTGAGTCATTTTAGGAGTCAAAAAAGTTCATTTATGATTTATACAAGTTTTTTGGGAAATGTGAAGGTTAAAAAATATTATTTAATTCCCCATGTGTCCCTATAAGTCTTAGTTAACTAAAATTACTAAATATGGTGGGTTATGTAGAAGAAAAGGTAGTTTTCTAGTGAAAGGAGAAGAAAATGGCACTTGTACAGCCTCCTTAGGAAGTGTGCCACTTGGAAAAGGTTTAAATGTTAATTTTAAGATTATACATGATCCTATACACATTTTAAATGATCTATAAGTTTCATTTTAATTCTAAAATCAATCTACTCGTTTTCACCTTTCTTGGCAAGCAAAAGTGACCTATAGATTTGTACTTTATATGGTTAGCACAAGGGGTTTTAGGAAAAATAAACTTGGGGGTGTATTATACACTCATTAAAATTCCATTTAATTTTTTTTTGTATATTAATGGCATTCTAAGATTTATGAACCATTCCTAAGAAGTTGACCTTTCAAATTTGTATGTTAATCTGTGCACCTTGCAAGTTTTGATCTTGTTTGTGAAATTTTGTACAATTCACTTTTTCATATTAGTTACAAAGGATGTTTACTCCATTATGTCCTCCATGATTTTTTTCACTTTTTTATTTTATTTTATGATCCAACTATGTCAATCTGCAAGGAGGAGTGAAGGAGTGAAGTTATAGTCATTTTTGTCTTGTTCCAAAAAATTGGTCTTTTACAGATGTTTTGTGTGAATGGAAAAGGATGTCCACATGCATCAAATTAATATGTTCACCTCATTCTATATTTTTTTTCCATAATTTCATATTTTTAGTAGTTTAAAATCTTGTCTTCCTCTATTGTCAACTTCATGTTTGGTTTCACTTATAGTCACCTATATAGACTTGCTTAACTTGTTCATGGAGTGATAATCAGGGTATTCTAGTTTTACAAGCCATTAAAAGTTTGAGAGAGCACATTTATATGTTTTTAAAGTGTGAAAATTTGGTCCCAAGCATATTCACCATGCTAAAATAGTCATTTGATGTTTTTGATTGCTCTGTTACACGTATATGCAAGTGATTTTCAGATTGGGTAAGGTGTATTGAAGCTGGTTTCAAGGTTTCCAAGAATAGAGGTCATGTTTTTTAAGGTTATAAATAAATTTTAGATATTTTTAGTCTATTTACCACTAATTTTTTGCCTAATTCCATGGCATGCTTGTGTAACACACCTACTGCACACCTATAGGGCTCTTGATGACATCATATTGATGTGTGGAAGAGTGAATATATGTTCCAGCCTATTAGTCTTGTTAGAGGTGAATTTGGAGGTTTTATATAAGCATACAAATTTTATGTACATGTATGGTTTCAAATTTTCTCATATCTAATTCATTGTTAGTGTTAAAAATCATCCACTTACAAGGTTGGGTAGGGTACCAAAAACCTACATGAGGAGATGGAGACAACTTCACACCTTTTGAAGACCTTGATATAATGAATAAGCTTTGAAAATCCTTGTAAATTGTCTAAAAGTCAAGAATGAGTGTGGAATCATGTTGAAAGGACAAAGAGTTGTGTTTTGGGAAAATTGTCCCAAAAGTGTTAAAATAGAGGTCAAGGGGCTTCTTATGAGTATTTCAAAGCATGCTTTCAAAATGTTCCAAGGCATCTAACCTCACCCATCTTACATCTCCTAGCACACAAAAAAAATTTGACAAGAATTAAGGTTAAAAGTAGAGGGAGATAGGTTTTTTAAGGCCTTAATTATGCTCTAAAACACACTGAAATGTTTTAGTAACATCTACAGGCTTGTAGATGCAAATGGCCTTTTGCCACCTAAGAAGCAACAAATGGACAAACTTTCATGGTTAGGATGGCTAAGTTGATTTCATGAATCCAAATTAAATAAAATAAAGTATTAAAGGATTTATATGTTTCCTTAAAACCTCCATGACTATCTACAGTTGTCCCTTATATGAAGAACACACACATATAGTAGGGTCTTAAGGATAGAGGTGTCTTAGGCCAAAGAGAGTATAGTTTGAGATTTCATAAAACATATAAGTGGACCTAAGATAATTATAGGTGTTTTTTGACTTAAAATGGAGTTAAAATAGGTATATGAACATAATAACCATCTTATTTAGGGCCATATGTACCTACAGGTAGGGAAGTCTCAGTCCCATAGTGTACAAATAGTGACCCCTACCTTAATGCCTTTTTATGCTTTAAGGTCCTAAAAAGGTGAGTGAAAGATTAAGTATGCATTGTATGACCTAAAAATGTTTCAAGAGATTATTTTAACATCATGTAAAATCCAATAACAACATGGACACCTACAGGCAGCAGCCAAACTAGGAGTGTCTCAGTCAACAGTTTAGCAAGTTGAAAGCAAGGTCTAGTTGAGGTGTTTGGAAGAGTAAGGTGTTTGGTATAATTGGAAATGATTTAATTATAGTTTTAATAGTTTCATTCACTTCATAACTCACCATGAACAAGTTTTAAGTGGGAAAATAGGTTATCTATCATGATATCTCCCATCAACATTAGTTGTATAGAATTATACAAATAAAATGCAAAATAGGGTATTTTTGACCAATTTTTATGTTTTGTAGGTTGTAGAAATATTTAGAGCATGTAATAAAGTTTTGAAGGAATATATATACTTTATATAAACCCTCATGGCATTATATGCTTGGGAAAATCTTCTAAGTTTCCAAACAATTACCTTCATCTTAGCCAATCAAAATTGGCATAGTAGATACAAGGGTGATAAGGGTGAAAACTCCAAGTCTGAGACTTTTTAAAGCATGTCTAATGCCTATAATTCCATGTATGGTTTTAAAATGTTTCATTAACTCACTCCCATGGATTTTCATGTAAATTTTAAGGCATTTTTAGGCCAAGTGTGAAGGGTAACTAAAAAGGGAGTTTTTAGACTATAGATAGTGATGGCTTCTTTCCAAAAGTTTCTAAATGAGTAATAATGAAACCAATGCATGGAGATTCATTCTTGAAGGTATTACCTCTTATCCCAATCATAATACCTATCCATAGTCAATGGTGGGATATTAAAATAGGTTCAAATTATAAAGGTAGTTTTTGAAGCTGAGACTAGGAGTTTTATGCCATTTTTCATAAGTTTCATGACTTGTATGGACACTTGGTCCTCATAACATTGCATGGTTCATCCAATATCTATTTATAATTCAATTATAACCCCTTTTATCATATTTACAAGTGTATAAGTGACATTTAGACTTCGCTTGTCTTGTTCATCTCTCAAAAGCTATAAATATTGACTCTTTTAGCTCTTTTAGCAGTCTCCATTGGTTGATGGTGAAACCCTAGAAAAAAATTTACTTTACTATCTATTTAATCAATAATAAACATTAATTTTCCTAGTTAAATTTTGTAAAATTGAGTGTTAATTCAATCTTGTTCATTTTGTCTAGTAAAAGATGATCTTTTCTAGCATATTATCCTTGATTACTCTCCAATTTATAAAAGAGTAATTGTTAAAAGTATTTATTTATGACTATATTTCCCAAATTAATCAACCATTACCCTCCCAAGCATTCAAATACCTCTTAAACCTAACTTATGAAATATTGATGTGATAATTCATCTTGAGTTGTGAGTCTTAAGTGAAGAAAACTTTATTTAGATCTAAGTAGTATAATTTTAGTCAATAAGAGTAAATTCAATATTTTTGATTCACCTTTTAGTTTTATTAGTTGTTTTTATATACCCTTTTCATCCAAATTTGATAGGTAAGAAAGTACTTAAAAGAGTGTATCAAGGAGACTAGCCCTTCTAGATATTCATCTTAACAAATTGTTACCCATAGCAAGAGAGATGTTTACATTGTGTCTCTTGGATGAAAATATATAGGCATATCCTCAATGTTTTAAAATATAAGTTACAATGGTTTTTGGCATGCTCGGTTAGACTCTAAGTCCTAGAAGATTTTCTAAGATTGGTGTTGGTCTTGGCATAGTTATAACTACAAGAACATTTACATTTAGTACCTAGTGACTCCACTAAAGTTTCAACTCTTTGTTTATTTATTTTTCCCTAATCTCCATGCCAAAGGTGACCACTAGGTCTGCTGATAGAGGTATACCCTTTGATTTTGTGTAATTACCTTTGTATTCTATCAAAAGGTTTAGGTTTGTGAATATCCATCCTTATTCAAGAGAGTTGGTGTTTAAGAAGTCTAAGTTATTATTTAGTTCAACCCGTAATACTCATATTTCACATTCCAAGATGGATAAAAACCAACCTTTTGTACCTTTCACTAGATCATCTCCTTTGAATCTTTCCCAATATGACCAAATTCTAGGAGCAGCCCTTAAAAGTGTTCCATCTTTTAGTGGAGAAGGTCCTATTACTACCATTGAACATATTAGAAACATATAAAACTTTTGTAATATCCATAATATTACCTAAGATAATATGGATATTGGGTTATTTTCATTTTCTTTCAAAGGTAAAGCTTTAGATTGGTATGGGACTCTACCTAAAAATGATAATGGTTCATGGGATGAACTAGGAGATCTATTGACTAAGAGGTTTAGAGAGAAGAGTGATCATTTAATACTAGTTGAGAAATTGACCACTATCAAGAGGGAACTAAAATATTTTATGCAAGATTTTAACACTAGATTTCAAAACACATGGGATAGGATATTAGCCTTTGTGAGACCTACTCCAAACTATGCTTTGTACTATCTAAAAGCATTGAATTGTGATGTAGCCATGATGATCTAATCCATTGGTGGGAATACACTGCCTAATTCCTATGAGATAGCTATCAATGCTAATAATTATATTTTTCAAGTAGGTATTATTTATCCTAGGCCACTAATGCCATTTTTCCCTCATTTACAGCCTCCTAGTCAAGTTGCATTACCAACTTTGGTTGCTCAGCCTAGTCAAGAAAGGTCTGTCATTTCCCCCACAAATGAGACTCAAGAATTTAAGAGTTTGATACAAAGTATTACCAATTAATTGGTTGCCATCAAAAGGTGAAAAGCTCAAATTTATAGACCTTATCATCCCTATAATCAGTTTGGATAAGGAAATAGACCTCCTTTTCAAGGTAATGCTCAAGGACAAGGTCAAATCACTCAAACTAGACCTTACCAAAGTTACAATCCTAATGTTTCTTCTTCTTCCAAAGATCTTGTTCCCACTCAAAATAAATTTTTTCAATAACAACCATGTTATCCCTCCTATGACCAAAATCAAGGCCAAGTTGTATAACCCAATGAAATGCCTAGTCAAGACATGACAATAAAAGGAAATTAAGCATCTCAAGTTTCCACTTTTGAGATGCTAATGAAAAATGGAATGAAAATTGGAATGGAGAATGGAAAAAAACAATCTGATTCTACTCTCATAAATCATTTGGAGGGAGAGTTTTGTGCCATCAAGCATTTGGGGAATTAAAGCAATGTTAATGCTAGTGAGTCCTCTAACACTAGGTCTAAGAAGAGGGGTGTTGAAGAGACACAAGGGGATAATCAAGGACATATTTTTACTCCTACATCATCTCCAATAGTGGTAGGATATAATTCAGATCCTAATGTGCAAGAAAATTATAAGTTTTAGAATGTAAAGCCTGCTCCTACACATACACCTCCTCAAGCTACACCACAAGGTACTAGTGCTTCCAAAGAACCTTCCAAAGTGAGCAATACTTCTATTAATGTTGTGGATAAAATGAAAAAGTTTCACATGAATATTTCATTATGGGATTCATTAAAGATACTTTTACAAAAGGACATGCTTTAAAAATAATTGTAAGGACTTGGTAAGTAAGTTGGATCAGCTAAGAATGAGAATGTTGTCTTGCAAAATTCATCCCATTGATGAACAAGTGAAGAATACTGATAAGACTCCTCATTTTTACCTATCCTTGATTATTTTTTATTACCTAGTTCATAATTTCATCATAGATTGTGGGGCTAGTACTTCAGGTATGCCCAAGTGTATAGCGGATAAACTAGGCCTCAAATATGAGCCAATGGCTAAAGGAGTTTTACAATTAGATGGATCACCAATAAAGACCTTGGGAGTAGTCAAGGATTTAGACTTGATTTTACATGCTTGTCCTAATTTTTCCATCCCTCATGATGTGTTTGTGGTAGATTTACCTCCATACTTTACTCTTTGTTTGTCAAGAGAGTTTACAGCTAAGATAGGTGGATACTTGGCAGCGAATTAGTCCTATATGATTTTTAGGACAAAGTATGGTACTAAAGCGAATATTGAATCAGATCCTATCTACCACAATCACTTATATCATTACATGCCTAAAGTGTAAAATGTCAATTATGCCATTATTGATGAGGAAGAAATTCACATAGATCAATGTCCAACATCTTCTCTTGAAGGGGTTTTTGATTTGTACTTACATGAATGGGGAGATGAACATTATGAGCATGATCCTTACAAATTCATATAAGAGGATAGTCTTGGAGTGTATTACATGCATGAGGAGGAATATTCAATGCCAAATTTGTCAAGCCAAGTGAATACATGGATGGTTTATGGTAGCTATTCTTTGATGGATCTAGAATTAGGGTTGGGCTAGGTGGTGAAGCAATGTTGGTTTCACCATCCAAAGAAAGGTATTATTCCACTTTCATATTTCAATTATATTGTACTTGTAATGTGGCATAATATGATTCCCTCATTCATGGCCTTGAGTGGGCTAGGAAAAGAGGTGTGAAATAATTACAAGTGTATGGTGATAGTGAGTTGATTGTGAATCAAGTAAGAAGCCAAAATGTGACTAAGAACTCTTTGTTTAAGTCTTATAAGCATATATTATGGGATCTTGTGGAATATTTCCAAGATTTCAACATCACATCTATCCCAAGAGAAGAAAATAAACATGTTTATAGGTTGTCAACAATTGGATCTAAGTTTGATGTTCTGAAAGGGATAAGAGAAGATAAGAATTAGCCATATCTCAAGGTGATTGTAAGGCCCTCTATACCAGATAATGTCACTAATTGAAAAGTGATTGACAAAGACCAAAAAATAGTAATTTTTATACAAGAGGATTTTGAGTTTTCTTCCAAAAATCAGTCCAAACTACAACATAAATATGGAGGGAAGATTGTATAATTGAAGTCAAACAAGCTCTCAAAAGGCATAGTCACACTTGAGAGTATTTTAAATGATGATGACCAGTTGAATAAATAAAAGGTAAGCATGTCTAATAATCAATAAAACTATGATAAATTACAAATATTCAAGGATAAGTTTCTTACACTTGGGAAGGTATGTACTAGTGAAGAGAAACATGCTTTCATGGAGTTATACAAAGAGTTTTATGATGTCTTTACATTGGAATATACTTATTTGAAGGGATTTGATCCAAACTTAGCTCAACATACTATAGATATATATGATAATGCTAATCCTATAAATAAAATAAAAAGGAAAATTAATCCTAAGATTGAGCCTCTTATGAAGAAAGAGCTTACTAAGTTGATTGAGTCCAAAATCATCTTTCCTGTTAAGCATTCATCTTGGTTGCAAACTTAAACCCTGTTAGGAAGAAGAACAGAAAAAATTAGGTTGTGTGTTGATTTTATGGACTTTAATAGAGTTTCCTTGAAGGAAAATTATCTTATTTCTTCCATGGAACAAATTTTGCAAGTTATGGCAGGTAGTGAAAGTTTTTTCTCCTTGATGGATATTCTAGGTACAATCAGATTTTGGTGAAGGAAAGTGACCAATATAAGATAGCCTTTACTAATAATTGGGGTACATATTCTTATATGAAAATTCCTTTTTAATTTTCTAATGTTGGAACTACATTTAAATGCGTAATGGATATGTCTTTTCAAGGACTAATAAATGACATTGTGTTGGTGTATCTTGATGATGTCATAGTTTTTTCTAAGGATGCAAAGGATCACTTGAATCACCTTAGGAAAAAAATTTAGAGATGTAGAGAATTTTGAATATATCTTAACTAAAATAAGTGTGTGTTTTCTATCCATGAAGGCAAAATTTTAGGACACATTTTCTCAAAGAAGGTTCCATCCATAGATCCTGAAAGGGTGAGTGTAATCTTGGCATTGGATTTGCAGAAACACAAGAAAGGTTTGAAAATTTTCTTTGGGAAAATTAATTTCATAAGGAGGTTCATCCCTTATTTTTATAATTTATTCAAGACTCTAGCCTCTATGATAAGGAAGGATTAAGTGTTCACTTGGACTAGAAGAAGGAAGGAAAGTTTTAAAGAGATTAAACAAGCCATTGACCAAGATCCAACTCTTGCAAGTCCTAATTTCTCAAATGATTTCAACTTGTATACCTTTGAAAATGAGGAGGTAATCTCTATCATGATTAATCAATCAAATGAAGAAAACTTGGAGCATCTTATTTCCTTTTTTAGTCAAGTTTTGGAAGGCTATGAGGTAAGATACACCTATGTTGAGAAGCAAGTACTTTCAATTTTTAGAATCCTAAATAAGTATAGGCATATGTTATCTAACAACAATATTCACATATTGGTACCTCATCCTAGTATCAAATACTTTCTTTTGAGTATATATTTTAATGAGAAAAGAGTTGGTTGGATCACAAAAGTGATGGAGTATGATGTATAAATCAAGACAACCAATCTAGTGAAAGGGAAGGGGTTATGTGAGCATCTTGCTTCAAATTTGAAGGAATAAAATCATGTTTTTTTATCACTTCATGATGACCCTATGATAGTTACATCTTCATTAATGATTATTTGGACACAATATATGATTCATTTTATCCAAATTGGTGAGTGTCCTCAAATCCTTGATAGAGTTAAAAGAAGATGCTTTAGATTACAATCCATTCCTTATAGACTTGTTGATGGAGTGTTGTTTAGGAAGGACTTCTTAGGTATGTTATTAAGCTATGTTTAATTAGATCAAATTGAGAAAATATTATTTGAGTTTCATGATGGACATACTGGTGGTCACTTTGCTTTAAGAACCATAGCTACTAGGATTATGAGGGCTAGATACTTTTGGCATAGCTTGTTTAAAGACACCCATGATTGGGTAAGGAAGTTTCAAAAGTGTGCTCTCTTTGATGGTAAACAAAAACTTCTTGCCTTGCCTCTTTATCTAATTCAGGTTGATCAACCCTTTATTCACTAGGGTTTAGATTTCATAAACCTAATCAACCCACCTTCTGGTGCTAGCCATAAATGGGTGTTGACTGCCATAGATTACTTTACAAGTTGGGTGGAGGCTATATCTCCCAAGGAAGAAAATTAAAGTTCAATTCTAGACTTATATGAAGGCATAGTGAAAAGCTTTGGGGCTCCTTTAACAATAATTCTAGATAATGCATTGGCTTTCCTTGGGATGAAGACAAGTGAATGGGATTTAAAACATGGCATATATCTTATTTCTTCCTCCAACTATTATAAAAAATGGAATGGACTAGTTGATTCCACCAATAAGAATCTAATCAAGATCATAAAGAGAACAATGGAGGAGAACTAAAGGACTTGGCATTCCAAGTTGAAGATAGCTCTTTGGGCTGATAAGATCACCCTAAAAAGAGCTATTGGAAAATTACCATACACACTTGTTTATGGGAGAGAATTTTGAATATCTATTTCACTTGAGCTACCAGCCTTATATCTCACTTATCAACTAGAATTGATGGAAAATGAATGCATGGAAGTCAGGTTGTGTAAGTTGATGAAGCTCGAGGAGACAAGAGATCAAGTTATGTAAATATGAGAGCTCACCAAGATCAAAAAAAGAGATAATTTTAAAATAAATCCATGCAAAGGATTTTTAAATATGGATACATTACTCTAAAGTGGGATGAAGATAAGGCTAATCCTGGAAGACACACAAATTTTGATGCTTTGTGGAGTGGCCCTTATGTTATCACCCAATGCAAGTAACATAAAGCTTTCCAATTCTCAAATTTGGATGGAGAGGAGCTTCATATCCTAGTCAATGGGATATATCTCAAACATTTTTCCTAAGGTTCTTCTCTCTCCTTGTACATATTTTTTTGTTTTCCTTGTGTTCCTTAAGTGTTTGTGGACATATGTGAGTCTTGTTTGTTTCTTGATTTGTCTTATGTTTGTTTGGTGTGGTGTGTTTGTTTTGTGTTTGTTTTAGGTAATTCCTTGAAATTTGTCTTCAATAATTCATTGACTCCCTTGGCCTAGGATAGGATAAGGCTACTAGTCCTTAGTATAGCAGGCATACTACCCCTACGAGTCACCAATTTGTTGACCAAATTTGACTCTTAGGTTAACTTAGGGAACCCTTAGGTAAAAAATTGGTTTTATATATGTTTTGGGGGGAATAATATCTTTTCATGAGGTGTTTTATAGTTCATTTAATTTTATTAAATGATATATTAGCCTTGGTCATAAATTTCATTAGCCAACATGTTATTTTGAGTCATTTTAGGGGTCAAAAAGGTGCATTTAATACTTTGTACAAGTTTGTTGGGAAATTTTAAGGTTAAAAAATATTATTTAATACTCCATTTTTTCCTATAATTCTTAATTTAATTGAAAAAAATAAAATATGGTAGGTTATGTAGAAGAAAAGGTAGTTTTCTAGTGAAAGGAGAAGAAAATGGCACTTGTACAGCCTCTTTGGGAAGTGTGTCACTTGGAAAAGGTTTAAATTTTATTTTTAATCTTCCCCATTATAATTTTCACATTTTAAATTATTTTTAAGTTCCATTTTAATGCTAAAACTATTCTACTCCTTTTCACCTTTCTTGGCAAGCAAAAGTGACCTAGAGATTTTTACTTGGTACAGTCAGCACAAGGGGTTTCAGGAAAAATTCTCTTGAGGGTGTATTATAAACTCATTAAAATTAAATTTTATGTTTTTTTATAGATTAATTGTCATCTAATTTTTATGAACCATTCTTAATAAGTTGACCTTTCAAATTTGCTTGCTAATATGTGCACCGTGCAAGTTTTGCTCTTATTTATGAAAGTTTATACAATTCACTTATTGAGATTGGTTACAAAGTATGTTGAATCCCTTCCCTAATATCCTCCATTATTATTTTCACTTTTTTATTTTATTTTATGAGCCAACTAGCTCAGTTTGTAAGGAGGAGTGAAGGGGTGAAGTTACAGTCATTTTTGCCTTGTTCTAGAAAATTGGTCTTTTATAGAGGTTTTGTATGAATGGAAAAGAATGTACCATATGTATAAAATTCATATTTTCACCTCCTTTCATGTTTTTATTCAATCATGTCATCCTTTGAGTAGTTTTCAAGCTTGTCTTCCTCCATTGTCAACTTCATGTTTGGTTTCACTTGTAGTCACATGTATAGACTTGCTTAACTTATTCATAGAGTGATAGTCATGGTATTCTAGTTGTTAAATCCATCAAAAGTTTTAGAGATCCCATTGATATGTTTTTAAAAGTTGAAAATGTGGTCTAAAGCATATTCACCATGCTAAAATAGTCATTTGATGTTTTTGATTGCTCTATTCCACATATATGTAGGTGATTTTCAAATTAAATAAGGTGTATTGAATTTGGTTTCAAGGTGTCCAAGAATATAGGTCATGTTTTTTAGGGTTAAAAATAAATTTTAATGATTTTTAGGCTATTCACCACTAATTTTTTGCCCAATTCCATGACCTGCCTGTGTAACACACCTAATAGGGCTCTTATTGATGTCATGTTGATGTGTGGAAGAGTGAATGTGTGTTCCAATATCTTATTATTGTTATAGGTACATTAGGAGGTTTTATATAATCATACAAATTTTATATGCATGGATGGTTTCATAATTTCTCATATCTAACTCATTGTTGGTGTTACAAAACATCCACCTACAGGTGGTTGAGCAAGGTACCAAAAGCCTACATGAGGAGATGGAGACAACTTGAGACTTTTTTAAGACCTTCATATAATGAATAATCTTTGATAATACCTATAAAGTTTTTAAAAGGAAATAAGGAGTATGTAATCATGTTGAAGGTAAAAAGAGTTATGTTTTAGAAAAATTGTCCGTAAAGTGTCAAAACAGAGGTTAGGGGGCTTCTTATGAGTATTTCAAAGCATGCTTTCAAAATGTTCCAAGGCATCTAACCTAACCCATCTTGCAGCACCTATCAAAAAAAAAACTCTTCCAATAATTAATTTTAAATATTAGAGGTAGATAGATTTTTTAAGGCCTCAATTATGCTCTAAAACACACTAAAATGTTTTAGTAACATCTATAAGCCTATAGATGCAAATGGCCTTTTTCCAACTAAGAAGCAACAAATGGAAAAACCTTCATGGTTAGAATGGTTAATCTGATGTCATGAAGTCAAATTAAATCAAATAAAGTAGAAAATTATTGATATGTTCCCTTACAACCTTCATGAATATCTATAGGTGTCCCCTGTATAGAGAACACACACCTACAATAGGGTTTTAAGGATAGAGGTGTCTTAGACCAAAGAGAGTACAATTTGAGATTCCAAAAAAAAATGAGTGGACCTAAGATAATTATAGGTGTTGTGTGACTTTATAGGGAGTTTAAATATGTATATGAACACAATGACCATCTTATTTAGGGTCATATGTACCTATCGGTAGGGATGTCTCAATCCAATAGGGTGTAGATAGTGACCCCAACCTTAATGCCTTTTTGATGAATTTAGGTCCTAAAAATGTGATTTTATGATTAATTATGTATTGTGTGACCTCAAAAAATTTCAATGGAATATTTTAACATCATGGACAAGCCAATAACAGCATGGACACCTACAAGCAGTAGTCAAACTAGGAGTGTCTTAGTCAACAGTTCACCAAGTTGAAAGCAAGGCCTAGTTGAGGTGTTTGGTAGAGTAAGGTTTTTTTTATAATTATAAACTTTTAATAGTTTCATTTATTTCTTCATTGACCATTAACAAGGCTCAAGTGAGAAAATAGGTACAGATAGGGGTAGAAGGTATATGTTCCTGTCTAGCAAGGTATGAGATAGTGACCCTAAGATAGATATCCCAAATGGTCTTTTGAAGGTTTCCAAGGAATAATACAAGTGAAAATAGATGTTTTATAACATAAATATGGATTTAAGGATTTCCACAAACATCATAATCCAAGTCCTAGCATGCTCAACATACACCTACAATAGTCAACCAAGGTTTCTCAGTCCTATGGAAAAGGGGCTCAATTTGGTGAGTTAAAATGATAAATGAAACCAAATGGAAGATCAAACCTGATGAGGTAAGGTATTAACACCTCAATAAATATGATAGTTACTTTATAAACTACTCCAAGGGAGAAATGATGTTACATAGACCCCAAGACCCCTGTGTGCACTTACAGTAGGGTGAAAAATAGTAAGGGTAAGGTGAAACATAGACTTATTTGGAGAAATAAGAGAGTTATGGACAAGTTAAAGTGGTTTTAAAATAATAAAAAAGTGGGTTAATGACCCCAAAAATCCTCCAATATGTCCATCCACTCTTCCTTACTTGGCCAAAGGGGCAATAGTTCGTACAAAGAGCCAAGAAACCTCTTAGCACAATAGATGAACATGTTGAATCCAAGGAAAAGAGTATTTTTGGATGATTTAAAAGATTAATGAGAATTAACTGGATATTTAAAACATTTTATATCAACCTATAATCATTTTATTTTCTTTAATAGGTCACTCTTAGAAGGTTTGAAGAAAATGTAGGAAAATAGGGTTTTTAGAGGCCTTTCTAGAGCATTTGGAGTTGGTTAAACACCTAAACCATAGAATAAATCAAAAAAAATTGGTAAAAATCATAATAAATAATTTTAAAAACTACAAAAATATTCAATTTTCCAAGTATATTGAAATATCCCTGATGGATCCCTGATGGATCCCTTCTGGAGGTCTGCTGTAATTTGTATTCTGAAATTATGTTTTCCTGCTTCTGAATGTTTTCTTTCCGTAGTAGATGGAAATTTACAGAAGGGTTTGTTTGTTTTTTCTTTTGTTTTTGTGTTTTGATGAATTTATAACATAGAAAATTAATAGAGAACAACAAACATGAAACAAGACTGAAATAAATAAAGTATGTAGCGAAAATCAGAATTATTGCAATCCGTACCAAGCAGATTTATCTGAATCATAGAGCCAAGCAATAAATTCAATATATTTCCCAAAGCGCCATAAAAATTTGATGACAATCTAGAAGGTGAAGAAGGTTCCCAAATCCAGCATACATTTGGAGATGAATACAAACAATAATCTATACACCACATGGTGTATCTGCTGTAAATGGCGTCCCACAAGCTACAATGAACCACGTCCCAGCTGGAAAGATATTCTACCACACTAAAACCCCAATGAGAATGGATGCCGCTGTCCTTAATCACCATGCCCAATGTCTAAATGCTATGCCAAAGATTGCTGAGGGCTACGTCCCAGCCAATCACTAACCTGGGGTTTGCATCCCAGACTAGAAATCGCCCCTTTCAGAGCAAATCCAAAATCAAGTTGTCAAGTGTGTAAAAGATCCTCAAACAATGAAGTTTCCATCTACTTATAACCCCTTTCAATTGAAAAGTGAACCCTAAGTGTCTCCAAGTGGCGTTATGAAGTGAAGGTGTTATAATTTCTTATTTTAAAGTGGTCATGTTACTAGAAAATGACCCTTTTCCCCATAGACAGAAATCCATTCACTGAATTGCCCTGAGACCAAAGAGAAAGATTTAGAGAATTTTGAGACCTTTCCAACGAGCTATCATACCATAGGGTGCACATCCAAATGAGGCCAAAAACCCCTTATTACTCCAAAATGGCTAACAACTTAGCCTTATTTAATAAAAAGACGAAAACTTAGGAAATATTAAAAATATAACCCAAGTAGCCACAAAATGTCCAACTGACATCACGAACCAACAAATCATCTTGTCACCTATCTGTGACTGAAATTGGAAATCAAGGATCCACTGGCAGTCTCATCCCTAAAATCTAGGGATGCTCCTAAAAAGTAGGAGACGGCCCCAATCGACTAAAATTGAGTCCCAATGACTCTCCCCTACTGTGTGCACCTCTGAGAGAACTATCACCAAACTGGTAGTTCCTCCTAAAAAATAGGAATGCCTCCTAAAAAATAGGAGATGCACTCTAAGTCTCCAAAATGTTCGCCGAGGTCTCCAAATGCCTCCTAGACCACTCCTAGTCAATCCCTACAAATTAGGAATCCATCCTAAATTGTAGGAAACTGCTGTCTACTACTCCAAACTACCTGGGAGGCTCATGCATGACTCTCAGAGCCCCTGGGTTGGTTCCCTCTACGCTCTGCTGGCCTATGGGAACCAGATAATAGACTAACCCTGCTAGAAATGTTGTCACTAAGGAAGGGCATAAATTGGGGACATGACAGTCCTCCCTTCCCAAAGATTGCTTGTCCTCAAGCAATGTCAATTCAACTCCACAAACATCAGGCAAGTCCATACCATAACCAAGAATGATCC
This sequence comes from Torreya grandis, assembly GCA_037957365.1. Lineage (NCBI taxonomy): Eukaryota > Viridiplantae > Streptophyta > Pinopsida > Cupressales > Taxaceae > Torreya > Torreya grandis. The sequence goes on along the minus strand of JARHVA010000338.1, from coordinate 5,652,009 downwards.
CAGGGTCCCAAGCCATCCTAGAAGGTTTGTAGTACCATCTTCTAGAAACATTGTCCTGCATTGCACCCAAACAAGTAACCTCCTGCAAACCCCCTGAAGGAAGAGCAATCAAATACTGTACCAACTTTATCAACTCCTCAATGAACTGCTCTCCGAAAGAACCAAACTAGAACACTAAAGGCGAAAACTCTAGTAAGCCAACATTGGCTTTCACATCCTCAACTATTGAACTGTAAATCCAAGTGATTCCAAGATTCCAAATCAGCCTCAAAAGGGAACCACCATGCAGATATTGTATCCCTCTAAATAGACACGCAAACCCATACTACCAATGCCTCTTAGCAAGATCCATAATTGCAATCCTAGAACTTGTTGCCATCTAGTGTGACTGAACAAATATCATGCTCAACCATCACATGTATGCCTCAACATCTCCCCACCAAACAACTAACTGTTCCATTCTGACAAATATGCCCAAACACTCCAAACCATGAAGCAACTCACTAGGATCCTGAAGCACCAATGTATAAATGAGACCAAGGCCTGGATCTTGAGCCAAAATACCAGATGTGTTGAATGAGATGGAGTATCTCAACCGCACTCCATGAAACATACATACAATGAAGCAGATCAGCAAGGTGTGAAAGTGAACTCCCATAAACCAATATTCCAACCCACATGACCACCTAGCAATGCTGTTATAATTTTGACCAGCAACTCGAATGATATCATAGATGTCATCATACCAATGCCAAACAAAAAATGTCCAAAAGAAACACTCCTCAATGCCCTTATACTGAATCATGGATGTAGTCAATGCCAAGTCAAGTAGTAAATGATTCCAGCTTAGACAGCCACTAGTCCATAAGGAATCAAAGACTATGGAGTCACCAATCAACAAGGATACCACTGCCATATCAATGGATGTAGATGACAAACTCGAAGATGTAGTATGTATGCCATCATGAGAAAAACCAAAGCATGTGTCATTTGTACCCAAAATTGTAGGATTATCAATTCCTGAATCCCATATCGATCTGAGAAATGTTGCTCCACCCAACCACTGTGCTACTCTGATATAAACATATGTATACCAAAATTGAAGCAACCCAACATGAATCCACTAAAGAAATGCCCAACACATGTTGATACCAAGATCCCAAATCTTTGCACTAACACATCCCTCCAACATGTTGATACTCATTATGTTGTTGTTGTGAACCTGTACCTCATCTAACCAACTAAGAACTTCACTCCAAATGAAGCCACAATTACTACCAACAACCAATGCTGTTAGGAATTCACAAATGAGCCAATCATCGGCAAGGAAAGTTTGTTGAATACTTTTCCAAGTCCCCCAAACAACTGCTGCAACTTTACCTATATTTCCACAAATTAGTGTGCCTTCATTAAAGGTTGTTAAGTAAATGTTTTGTTTAACCATGCAACCAACGAAGTTCCTTATATTCTGATCTTGAAAGCCCAATGTAATATCTAAAAAGTCTGAATCTTCAATCAAAAGGTACATCGCTGCCCTATCATATGGAAGAGGTGATAAATCCATTGATGAATGTCTCAACAAAGACAGGCTCTTTGTGGCTGGTCCACCAAGTGTGAAACTAATATCATCATTGCTTGGAGCCTTTAAGGGGCTCTTTAAAAGAGGAACATCATAAACTTCATGATGCAAACTAGACCAAACTGAATTTTCTAAATCATAACTCTTTTCCTCTTCACACATCTCAACATGCTCTTCTTGTGGAGTTTCCTCAAGAAGCCCTTCCCTTGTATGCTCAACATCCTTACTTTCTTCCCTTGGAAGAAATAAGGATCTAATGTATGACTCTCTTTGTCTTCTTACATTATCAAGCTGATTGCATCTTTCCTTGACCTCTTGTAAGTGTTGTCTTGCTTGGGCAGCAAGCATCTTGGCCTTCTTAGCTCTATGTGACCATCCATTGCACGTCTCTTGAGCCTTTTTCACATCTTCCAAGGTGGGGTAAACAAAATCAGAACCTTTGTGGTTTGAATCTACAATATAAATCTCATGTGCAACACACTTAACCTGAGTACCATCATAGGAAGACTCAACAACCTCATTACCTTCATGTGAAATGGATGATACCACATGACTAGAGCTACTGTTGCAAAAATTAGAATAGGTATCAGAGCCTGGAGACATGCTTTCAACATCCCTAATGGACTAGTCCATGATTGTAATCTCTTCTATTTTGTGATCAACTTGATGAATCAATGGTGTGCTATGTGTCTCCTCCTGATCTAGAGTTATTTCTTCTTTAGGATTCCCACATGATGACTGATTTTTGTTTTTCATAGGCTGCAACTCAAATGATAACACATCTTCATGCCTTTCCTCTGCATACCCTGCAAGTGACTGTTCACCTGGTATGAACTGGGGTAACAATGGCCTATTCGAATTAGGTGTATGATGGCGATGCCTCCTACTGGACGGAAGGGAGCTCCCAGCCGAAGAGTGGGACTGATGGTTGCATTGACTACCCACTATTGAAACAAATCTACTCTGCCTGCCTCTATGTCTATCCATCTCCAACCGCTCCAAGGTATCCTATAATCGGTCTAAGGCTTGAACAATCATGGGCTGAGTGGTGATGAGAGTCATCATCTCTCTCTCTACCTCATCCTGATTTCTCTGAGCATCCACCTGTTCTTCTGCCATAATAGGCTCTTGTTCTGTCCCAAACTCCTTCTCGTACTGAGCTCTTCTGCGTGTATAATATCTATTTAAATTAGCTCTTCCCAGATGCATAGAAAACAATTTCTCTGAACCCCTCAGGCTGGCAGGTCAAAGGCTCTGATACCACTGAAATATCCCTGATGGATTCCTTCTAGAGGTCTGCTATAATTTGTATTCTGAAATTATGTTTTCCTGCTTCTAAATGTTTTCTTTCCGTAGTAGACGGAAATTTACAGAAGGGTTTGTTTTTTTTTTCTTTTATTTTTGTGTTTTGATGAATTTATAACATAGAAAAGTAATAGAGAACAACAAACATGAAACAAGACTGAAATAAATAAAGTATGCAGTGAAAATCAGAATTATTGCAATCCGTACCAGGCAGATTTATCTGAATTATAGAGCCAAGCAATAAATCCAATATATTTCCCAAAGCACCATACAAATTTGATGACAAGCTGGAAGGTGAAGAAGGTTCCCAAATCCAGCATACATTTGGAGATGAATACAAACAATAATCTATACACCACGTGGTGTATCTGTTGTAAATGGCATCCCACAAGCTGCAATGAACCACGTCCCAGCTGGAAAGATATTCTGCCACGCTGAAACCCCAATGAGAATGGATGATGCTGTCCTTAATCACCATGCCCAATGTCTAAATGCTGCACCAAAGATTGCTGAGGGCTACGTCCCATCCATCACTAACCTGGGGTTTGCGTCCCAGACTAGAAATCGCCCCTTTCAGAGCAAATCCGAAATCAAGTTGTCAAGTGTGTAAAAGATCCTCAAACAATGAAGTTTCCATCTACTTATAACCCCTTTCAATTGCAAAGCGAACCCTAAGTGTCTCCAAGTGGCGTTATGAAGTGAAGGTGTTATAATTTCTTATTTTAAAGTGGTCATGTTACTAGAAAATGACCCTTTTCCCCATAGACAGAAATCCGTTCACTGAATTGCCTGGAGACCAAAGAGAAAGATTTAGAGAATTTCGAGACCTTTCCAACGAGCTATCATACCATAGGGTGCACATCCAAATGAGGCCAAAAACCCCTTATTACTCCAAAATGGCTAACAACTTAGCCTTATTTAATAAAAAGACGGAAACTTAGGAAATATTAAAAATATAACCCAAGTAGCCACAAAATGTCCAACTGACATCACGAACCAACAAATCATCTTGTCACCTGTCTGTGACTGAAATCAGAAATCAAGGATCCACTGGCAGTCTCATCCCTAAAATCTAGGGATGCTCCTAAAAAGTAGGAGATGGCCCCAATCGACCAAAATTGAGTCCCAATGACTCTCCCCTACTGTGTGCACCTCTGAGAGAACTATCACTGAACTGGTAGTTCCTCCTAAAAAATAGGAATGCCTCCTAAAAAATAGGAGATGCACTCTAAGTCTCCAAAACGTTCGTCGAGGTCTCCAAATGCCTCCTAGACCACTCCTAGTCAATCCCTACAAATTAGGAATCCATCCTAAATTGTAGGAAACTGTTGTCTACTGCTCCAAACTACCTGGGAGGCTCATGCATGACTCTCAGAGCCCCTGGGTTGGTTCCCTCTACACTCTACTGGCCTATGGGAACCAGATAATAGACTAACCCTGCTAGAAATGTTGTCACTAAGGAAGGGTAAAAATTGGGGACATGACATATATGAGGGATATACCACACTATTTTGTCTCAAAGGTCAGCCAGTCCATGAAAATCAAGTTTTGGCAAAAAGAGATAGTGAGAGCAAAATGAGCAAAAGACCTGATATGAAGCTTTGGTAACATCATATAAATAGTTTTGATATTTATTTAAGTTTAATAATTGTTTATAATTACTATACCAATCTCAAATATATCTCTATGACCAAAATTACCCTTGCATACAATCCAATTAGGCAAGTTTCCACTAGGTCTAGTTGGTGAATGAGATAAGAGAATGAAGAAGGGTGATTTGGGGGTTATGAAATGGTATTTTAAGCTCAAATTGGCTTTTAAAATAAATTATACACCAACCTAACTATGATATATTATCCCTAGAATCCAAATCTAATGGGGTGCCTATTAGACTTTTTAGGCTTTGAGAAGGCCTAGTGCCAAATGGTAGTATAACTTCATTTATACCTCCTTGTGGACTATACAGATTATTGAAGCATGTTAGGGAGGTGGATATTCACATTATTTAACTCATATTATTTATATAAACCCATTGTAAATCCATGTCTAGTTTATAAAGAATACAAGTATGTAGGAAAAGCAAGGACAAGCACGAAGTGGTGTTTTCAAATGCTCATATCTTTTCTAAAGTTTTACATGGGAATAAAAGGGATTAGGAGAAGTTATTAGGGTCCCTTGGAATAAATTATTTTTAGTTTTTTCAAGGTTCAATTCCCAAACTTTATGAACAAATCTTAAGACCAAAAACTACCTAAAACCCTACTAAACCCTCAGCCAGGACCCAATGCAAAAAATAAGCTTGGAGAGATATCCAAATGAGATAGTTTGGAAATTAAAGTTGTTGTATAATGTATCAGACTATATTAGGATATCTCCCATCAATATTAGTTATACATAATTATATGAAAAACATGCAAAAGAGGGTATTTTTGACCAATTTTTATGTTTCATGGGTTCTAAGAGGTTTCATAAGATGAAATCAAGTTTAGATGAAATATATAGAATTTATATAACCCCTAATTTTCATTTAATTCTTATTAAAATCTTATAAGAGTCCAAACAATTACCTTCATCTCAGCTAGTCAAAACTGCCATAGTGGATGCAAGGGTGAGAAGGGTGAAAACTCCAAGTGTGAGCCTTTTTAAAGCATGCCTAATACCTAAAATGACATGGATGGTATTTAAAGGTTTCATTCACTCACTCCCATGTATTTTCATGGAAAACTTAAGGCATTTTTGAGGCCAAGTGTGAAGGGTAACTGAAAAGGGAGTTTTTTAAAATTGTAGACAATGATGGCTTCCTTCTAGAAGTTTTTAGATGAGTAAGAATGAAACCAATAAATGTATATGAATTCCTAAATTCTTTCCATTTTATCCCAATAATAATACCTATCCCTAATCAATGGTGGGATGTTTAAATAGGCTCAAATTATGGAGGCAGTTTTCTGAGCCAAGACTGGGAGTTTTATGCCATTTTTTATAAGTTTCATGACTTGTATGGACACTTGGTCCTCATAAAATTGCATGGATCATCCCATATCTATTTATCATGTAATTTTAATTTATTTTCTTATATTTACAAAGGTCTAAGTGACCTTTATACTTCCCTTGTCTTGTTCCACTCTCAAAAGCTATAAATATTAACTCTTTTGGCTCTTTTTAGTAGCCTTCATTAGTTGATAGTGAAACCTTGGCTAATTTTATACTTGAATATCTATTTAATAAATAAAACAAGTGAATTTTCCTAATTACATGTTTTATAATTGAGTGTTGATGCAATCTTGTTGGTCTTGTCTAGTAGAAGATGATCTTTTCTAGCATGTTATCCTTGATTATTCTCTAATGTATGAAAGAGTAATTATTAAAAGTCTTTGTTACTATTTTATCTTAAGTGTATGAGTTTTTTATAAGTGTTTTATGATTTTATTTCTCAAATTAATCAACCATTACCCTCCTAATCATTTATATACCTCTTGAAACTAACTTATGAAATATTTATGTGATAATTCATCTTGAGTTGTGAGTTTTGAGTGAAGGAAACTTTTTTTAGCTCTAAGTAGTATAATTTAAGTAAATAGGAGGAAATTAAATATTGGTGCATCACCTTTTAGTTTTATTAGTTTTTTTTCTATACCTTTTTCATCCAAAGTTGATAGGTAAGAAAGTACTTTAAAGAGTGCATCAAGTGAACTAGCCCTTCTAGAGATTCATCTCAATAAATTATTACCCACGATAAGAGAGATGCTTCCATTGTACAACTTGGATAAGGAGAGAGAGGAATCTCCTCAAGGGGTACAAATCTAAGTGACAACAGTGTAAACTTACCATGTTTACCTTTAGGTTTATATGCCTTGTCCCAAAGAAGAACTAAGTCTCCTTATCTGACACCTTTATCTTTGATTGATTATCAAACCACCTCTTCATTATGGTTTTGTTCTTTATAAAATTATTAAAAACATCTTATCATGCATCTTCCATTTGGATAATATCAAGTAACCTTGAGTTTTCCATTTCTTCATCCTCCTCTATGTATTCTTACATGAATTTGTATGTTGTTAACTTGAAGGTGATGGGAAATATGGGCTCTTGGCCATACACCAACAATAATGGAGATGCCTTAAGAGCCTGATTGATTTTAATTCTATCTTCCCAAAGTGCATAATTTAGTAGCTTATGCCATAACCTAAGCTTGTCTATTATAGACTTCTCTATTGCCTTTATCAAGTTCTTATTAGTCAATTTAGATACTCCATTACCTTAGGGATAATGGTTGGATGAGAACTTGAGAATGATGGTATTATCATATGCCCCTTATATCATCTCTATGTATATAAAATCATTTCCATTATCACAGACCAGAGATACAAGTGTCCCAAACTTGGTGTATATGTTTTCTTCTAAAACATTGATCACTTCTTTGGTCCTATATTGCTTCATGGCCACTGCTTCAATCCATATTGTGCATTATTCAATATAAGTTAGAATGTACTTGTGACATTTTGATGAATTAGGGTTGATTAACCCCATAAAATCTAATCCCCACTGAGCAAAGGGTTTATCTACAATAACTAGCTATAGTGACATGGTTGCCTTAGGCTATTTTGTGTTGAAGACTTGACATGAATGGCATTACCTTACATGCTTATGGGAATCCTTGAAGATTGTGGGCCAGCAGTAACTAGATCTAAGAATTTTATGAGTTGTTGTCCTTCTAGACAGATGTCCACTTTCCAACTTCTCATGAAAAGTTCTCATGATTTTAGTTTCTTCTTCTTTGGATACACATCTCAAGTAAATACCTTAAAAATTTTCTATATAGCACTCCATATTTAATCATGTAATGGGTGGCCTTAAGTCTTAGGGATATGTTTTGCTCCCTCATCAACCCTAAAAGACAAGTGACATTAATAAATAGATGGATAATAGGATCATACCAATCATTAGACTAAAAACTATTATTCAAACTGCATGACACTTAGCTTGGGGTTAGCATTGGTAATCAATTGAATTAAACCTTGGCACCTTACCAATTTTTTAGTATTTATTTCAATTTCATACTCGTGAAGCATAGACATCCAGTTACCTCTCTTTTCTCCTAGTTCATTCTTACTTAGCATGAGCTTGGTGACAAGGTTTGGTAAGATAGCATGCACCTTATTCCTAAGAATGTAGTGCCTAAATTTCTTCACTACCTTAACTAATGCACATGCTTGCTTGTCAATTAAATAATAATTTAACGTAGCATTCTTAAATTTTGTGCTCATGAAATCAATGGATGACCACATCCATCAAATTTTTGAGTTAAAATTGTAGCAATAGTATGATCAGAAGCAAAGGAATAAATGTAAAAATCTTTGGAGAAGTTTGGACTTTTTAGGACTGGAACTTGTCAAATTGCCTCCTTGATGTCCTTAAAAGCCTTCTTGGTTTCTTCGTTCCAGGTGATTTTGACATATTTCTCCAGCATATCATTTAATGGCTTTTCATTTTTTGCAAATTTAGAAATAAACATTCTTAAAAAAATTATTTTACCAAAGAATGACTTTATTTATTTCCTACTATTAAGAGGATCTATTTTTTATATAGCATCTAATCTGTCTAGATATATAGATATTCCCTCCTTAGAGATGACATGTCCTAACAATTTTTCCGTTTGTAACATATAAAATACTTTTCTTTGGGTTGTGATAAATCCCATACCTTCTGCACCTTTCAAATACCTACCGTAAATGCATGATGTGGTCTTCCCTATTCTTAGAAAAGATAGCCAGATCATCCATGTCTATAATAAAGCATTTACATACCAAACCTTGGGAAGCATGATCCATGGCCCTTTGGAATGTTTCCCCTATATTGATCATCATAAATGGCATTCTTTTCTAGGAAAATGTGCCCCACTTGGTAGTAAAGGTAGTTTTCATCATATCTTCTTGATTCACCAACACCTAGTTATACCCTAAAAACCATCAAGAAAGGACATTATGGTAGAACCATAAATGCTTTGTATTATTGGTCAAAAGAAGGTAGGGGGAAATTATCTTTCTCAAATGCTCTATTTAGGTTTATAAAATCAATGCACAGTCTAATTTAATCATTTTTATTCTTGACTAGGAATAAATTAGCAACCCAAGTGGAATGTCTAATGGGAAATACAATCTTGGCATCTAAGAGCTTCTTGACCTCTCTATATATTAGTGGTTCTTAGACTGGGTTGACAGGCCTCTACTTTTATTTGAAATCTTTGTAGTTTTATTTCAAAGGTATGGTATGAGTTATGACCTTTGAATTAAAATCTTTAGGTCATCATAGGACCATGATATGATATATTTATATTTGGTCAGTATTTCTTTGGCTCTTTGATTTTCTAGACTTGTATATGTTGTACCAATATTAACCTACTAAGGTTGACCTTGAAATCCAAGATCAATTACATTGTAATCCTTCCCACTTACTTAGGGAGTCTTGGTAGTTTCAGCTATTTTATCAGAATCAAAGAGTCTCTCCAACGCTATCATGCCCTTAGGGATATTATTATTATTCAATTAAATGACTTTGTCTTCAATTTTTCCCTCAATGACTTCATCATCAATGAGACTAGATTCATTAATAATGTGACCCTCAAATACTATTGAACTGGTCAGGAAATCTATGATCTATTGATCATCATTGAATACCTATAAGTGGTTGACATTATTAGGTACTAAGGGACATGGGACCAACTTAATACTAAGGTTTGGAAAGTCTTGTTCTGACATAAATTTGGCTTCATCATCAATCTTTCTTTTCTTCCCTAAGGATAGAAATAATATTAAAATCATTAAAATACTCAAGTAAATCCTAGACTCTAAACTTATACCTCTTGAGATATGACAATTTACACTAATATTTACTCTTTACCTAATTGACTACTAGCTCTGAGTCACCATAAACTAGCAGTTCCTTAACTTTATGTTTGATTGAAAATTGTAACCCAAGAATCAAATCTTCATGCTCAGCTAGATTATTTGTACAAGGAAACTAAAGTCGGTAAGTAGCATGATATTCTCTACTAATAGGGTTAGTTAGAATAATTTCTACCCTAGATTTATACTTACACCTCACACCATCAAAATTTAATTTCCATAGGGTACGCAAAGCATGAGAATTCTTAGGGTCACATACCTTAGAGGTCTCAAGAGTGTAAATCCCAAAGTTATCATCAACCATGTTCACCATTTCATTGATTACATTGTATTCAATGATCATATGTTTCATTTTAGTCTCCATTTCTATCATAATTTGGTTAGGGACTTTATTCCATGGTAACCACATATGTGAACAATCTATTGACATATAGCCATTCAAGCTTCTAGTCTAGTCTCTACTCAATAGCATCCCATAAGCATCAGGGATGTCCACCACCTAGATATCTATGACCTATTGGATCCTTAGATTTAAGGTAATCTACATGTGAACATTCAATAATTCACCAATCACTTTGACTCTTGACTTATCTAATTGAGTCACAACTCTATTAGACTTAATAAGAGTCAAACCTAATTATTAACAAATAACCTTAGGCATTATATTTTTGAATGCACCAAAACATAATAAATAATTATGTAAATTTTCACCAAAGATCTTAACTGTAAGTAGGAAGGGAGGAACATCTACCTTAATTTTGTGTATTACAACATTAGGATGTGCAGACTTTTGAGACTTGATAGGATTTTTAGATAAAGATTTCAACAACATATATCTCTATTCAATAATTTGTGTTAACTCATGCAAGTTAATGTTAGCCTTGATCTTCTTCATGTCCTCTACTATGTTATACCTAGTCCTATTGGTAGAATTAGATGCATCAACACTAGGTTTAGAAGTACTTCCCTTAGGAGGATCTAGATTGTTGTCTGAGGTAATATCAAGAGGAGTTTCAAAGTTATTTGGAGGAGATGAAGTGGTCAATGGTTGATTTGTCTCCCTATTTTTTAGAGTATAAATCTTCTTCAAGAATTACTAAAAATCATGAATCTCTTCAGGAATATCCTCAGCCTCATTATCCTCTTGAAGAGGGAACTAAAATGTATCCACCATGAGCATTACATCAGTAGAACTAGATGACCTTGAGCAACCAACTATACTTGCATCACAATTATTATTAAGGATAAATTTGAAATTATCTAATTCTTCTTGGAAGGATTCAAATACATTAAAAAATTCAACACAATCTATTTCCCCATGTTTATAATTATAATAAACTCTATAATAGTTAGGTAAAGCAACATCAGTAAGATTTATATCAAGCACATTTTTTATAGTAGATGGTTCATTATTCTTGTTGTTGTGGTAGTTATCATTCTAAAATTTGTTAGTGGTTGAACCTTTGAAAAGAGTAATTCCTACTATAACTTTCTCTGTTATTACTTACTTTTACAACTGAAGGAGGTCAGTGCTAATATTTTAGACCATCTTGAGGATAGAGTCACTCTCATTATTTAGGGCCTCAAAATTATGAACCTTAGTATTGGTATTAGCTGTAGACATTAAATATTTTTGATCTTATGGATGTGATCCATGGGTAGGATTATTTAGGAATTCTAGGTTTTGAGTAGGATGAACATGCCTTAAAGGTAGTTTGTTCATGGCTGGCAGTTGGTTCAGGGCAAACACATTTTGGTTAGCATTGGGAATAATATTCAGAATGGGTAAATGGGGATTGGCATTAGGAATGAAGTATGATAATTATCCTTGGGGTTTCATCTAGTTATTAATAATCATAGCCTCAACATAAGTTAGAGCTAATGTGTTCATGGATCCAATAGCTCTCTTTATAAATATAGAAGTTATAAGATCTAAGGCTTCTTTATAGAATTCCAAGGCTAAAGCCTCATTAGGTCTATAAGGAGCTATAGTCCTACTAATAATTTTTTAGAACCTAACATTGAAAGATATTATGGGCTCATTTGCATCCCTTTTTACTATGGTGACTTATCAGTATAAGACATAAGGACTAATAATTTTATGAAACTAGTCAATGAAGACATTGTTAAAATCAACCCAATTTGTAATGTAATTTTTAGGGAGATTTAAAAACCATTCATATACATATTTAAAATTGAAAAGAAGTAGTCTACATGCTACATCTTCATGAGTGACATTTAATAATCTCAAAGTATATTTGAATGACTTAATATGTTCCTCAATCATTATAATGCCATTATGACTAAATGTTGGCAAACATTTTTTAGGGTTGCGAGGAAGGTCATGTACCACACCTAACACATTTATCAAAGAACCACCTAGCCAATCCATACCTTGACAAGGATCAAACATAGGAACAACCTAAATTTTTGAAGTTTGAAAATATTTTGAAAGCCTACACTTACCTTTGTCCCACTTAGCTCTCTTATGGACTTCTAATTCAAGCAGAGGTTCCCTAGTCTTTGAACGTGACCTTGTTCTAATTCTTGGTAATTTTAGATTTGAGAACTTTGAATATTATTCGAAATATGATGTGTCAATCTTATCTTTGTATATAATAATGATTATAAATTCAAATTTAAGTAAATTTTTCAAAGATTCATATAAAGGATAGAAATATTTAACTAGGTTAGCTCAAAGATGTGTCCCAATATGTAAGTATGACTAATATTTACACATTTAAATTCAAATAAACTCAAATTTTCAAATTATATATTAATATTTAATCAAAATTATTGTTACTAACCTCAAACCTATTGGGTTCACAAATCTAAAGCTATCTTTACCACAATTCAACATATGTTTTCATAGAATAAAATCTTTATCTAAATAAGCACAAATACCAGTCTATAACCATGAAGATCACCAACCTTTACATGATTATGCTAAACAAAACACAAATATTCAAATATTAGAGTGGTTTATGAATAGAATTCCAAAAAATTAATGAAGCTACTACAAACATACAAAGAATTGGCCCTCCTAGCGCTAGCAAAACTCCAGTTGTTGATGCCTTAATATGTAACACAGGATCTTAGATTGTCTAAAGAACACTTCTCATTTTATAATTTGAATAATTTATTTCATGATTTGTAGGTTGTGATAATCTTATTATCTGTTGATGGAATAGAGGCAAATCAAGTGACTATTTTACAATATTTATAAATTTTGGTGGTTGGGAGCCACATTGGCCTATATCTTTACAAAGAATGAAGAAATATTATCTAATATTAATGAATTATGATCAAATATAATCTAAAGACTACTCTAATGTGGATGCTTACAATGGAAATTAAGCTAGATGATCTGGTTAAAAAAATAAGGGTAAGGCAAAAAAGAGATGTTGATCTTCATCCCAAACATTATGACAACTTCAAATGTCTTTCAAGTATGCACTTAACCAATGTATAATATGAAATAGTATGATCTAAAATATTACTACACATCATAAAAACATCTTAGGAATGATAAAATTAATAATAATAATAACTAAGTTCACTTGAAATATTTACCCTACAAAAAAACAACATTAGCCCAAATGCAATAAGAGTAAAAGAAACAAAATGAACTTAAGAAACTTTAGTCAACCTAGCATTGACATAAGTTAACAACTCTAAAATTAAAATATTCACACCAAGATATCATAAGAACCATTCAAATCTAGAAATGAGAACAAGAAAGTGAGAGAGAAACCATAATAATAAATGACATAAATGAATATGGATAATCTTTTCAGAATTCCTCACTTGTATTAATTGCTCAAAGTTTACATAATTTTTTGGCTCAAAAAATCCCCCCATCTGCAAATGATAATAACCCTTTTATAGAATTCAAGGAAGTATGTCAGTCAGTCATATCCAACTACAAGTGTAAGGATAGCTATCCTTTCTACAAAGTTTTAGAATACACTAAACTTTTCCAAATGGACTGACCTATAGACAATGTGCTTAAAAATTACACATGCCTTCACTAAATAATATTCTATTTTTAAAATATTACAAATTTATACAAAAATAATATTCCTAACTAGCTTGAGGTCCTTGTTTTTATTGAATAATCTTCATCCTATAGTATTTCTCATTGATGAATGGAGGTCGATAACAGGCTTTAGGCAGATCTCTTTTTTAAGATCATCTAAAAATTTGAGGTTCTTATCAAGCTTCTCAATTACTTGCTTAATACCCTTAACATTTCCCATTTTCTCTTCAGATTGCAGAAGTAATCCCATGATCCTCTTGTTATCATATGTTGTTTGACCTTGCCCCTAGATTCTCACCTCCTGCATAAACTAAAAGGTGTTATGCTTAAACTCTTCATCAGTTATAATCCCTAATGAGCTAAGGGTTTTGGGTTCTTTGATAAAATTCTCCAAGATATGCAACATTCCACCTTCAAACTCTTTTAAATCATTGGCTAGGTCTTCCATTCATTTCGACCATATTTTTAAGGATTAAATATTTTCTACCAATATGGCCATAACCATATTCAAATGTGTTAAGTTAATAGTCCTAAAATTAGGGACTAGGTTCTTAGTCAAGGCCTTCATCAAGTCTTTCACTTGATATCCCGAAGCCTACCATTGGCCAACTCAGCATGTAGCCTTAGTGATTTGCTTCTCCATCACTCCCTACCTACTTTTATCTACCTTTAAAGAGTTGAATAGGTCAGTTATGGTATCCTTAAATATTTTGAATTTGCTTTCATAGACTCATAAGATAACAACTTCCTTCAGATTCTTATTTTGTTGTAAGAGACCCTTGAGCATTGTTTGTAACTATTGTGATTAGGCCTAGGCTATGTCAAGGATCTTCTCCTCAAATATCTTATCTTTGCCTAGATTTTTCCCTTCAATAGGGGCCAAACCTATGAATGGATATATCTTTTGGAGGGTGAATTTCTCCCCACCAATCATGGCCTTCTTTTCAATTGCTCTTTCCAAACTGGTAGTCTCTGGGTTTAACTAAACTCCAATTGATGATTCAGTCACTTTTGGAGGTTCTAAGTTTTCATTTGTGTGCCACTTGGATCTCCTAAATCTATCATCCTTGGTTCCTCTTCTTTCTATAAGTCTAAAATCCAAGGTTTAAGCTCATCATGCACATGGATATTGATAGATTTTGTAATAGCCCAAGAATGATGCATTGTTGGGATTTTTTGTAACTTCCCATATATAAACCATTTAGTAATGGTTGGACCATGAATTGGGTTCTCGTCACTAAAAAGGTTAACCTCACTTAAAGGATGAGTGAAGGTCAACTTAGGTATCTTTTTCCCTCTTAGAACCAATGCTAGCTTAGCTTTCCTCCTGGGGACACTAACTGGGACTAAACCCAAAGCCAATTCCTTATCCTTCTATTTCTCTACTTTCTTAGTTTGAGTTTATTTTATTTGGGCATATTCCTCATCTAATTGATAAGCACTAGATAACATATGTAATGCATATTCTACTATTTCACCAAGATATAATGCTACTAAATTAATGAATTTAATTGGTGAGCCTAGTTCTTCAGGTTGGGCTAAAGATGATGCCACCTCACCAAGTCTCCTTTCTTCAAGTCTATGTTCAATTTGTGCCCCAAAATTTTGGATATTTGTTTGTGATTGTGGTTGTGTGGGAAGAGGTCTAAAATATTGACCCCCTAGTAAGTGGTATTGCCTTAGACTAAATTGGCATATATCATCATTCCCTTTATGATCTCTCATCAATATAGCCTATAAGTTAATGTTGTGTTTTTTTAATCTTGCTAAGACCTCAGTGAAGGATGATACCTTTATGTATATTGAGTCATAGACATTAGGAAGATGTTCATATGTCACACTTATCATTTTTTATTTTAAATACCCCACTACCTTTCCTTTGGGATCCCACTATCTTAGTTCATCATGTTGTAGTTTAAAAGAGGCTTTGTGTTTAGAATCAACCTCAATATTGTCCAAATTTTGAAAAAAAGTCCTACCAATGGTCATGAGTAGGGTATCTAGCAGTCCCTTCCTCTTATTTTTACACACACACCATATATACCATTGCATATCTGGTATGCTACCTCTTACTCAGCTAACTTGTTTGGCACATAGACTAGTAGCCTAAGTGGGGTGCATTGGGTCCCATCAATCCTGATGATTGTGTAATCTAGGTAAAACCATATGTCACCAATAGATTAAATTAACTTTTTAACCAAAGGACTAATTTTTTCCATTGGCTTCCATTTATGGCCTCAATCAAGGTTGGATAGATATAGTCATAGATGAAAGAAATGTGGTCCTTGTACTTTAATATATGTAACTTTGAGTAGAATTGGGATACTATTTATGTCCCTTCAGGTGACCATCCTCTAAAGTTAGGGATCTTGCTAGTGGTAAAGAGGGCATATAATAAGTAGGACATCATGTAAAATTGGTTCCTAGTATTTTTCCTAACTATATAAATCTGCCTACATAAACATGTGCTAACAACCTCACCAATTGGAAGGGTGAGGTCCTTCTCAACCATAAAATATACCAATAGCACCTAGATTTTGTCAACATAAGTGGTGGTGGTATTTCCACATAGCATGTTTATTAAAGTCATATTTATTTTGATACCAAGTTGGAATTGGATAATAGGGATGTTGTTATTGAGATTAAAGAAGACTTGATTTTTAGAGTATAGCCATGGAATGAGGATAGTTTTCAGGTCATTCTTCTTGGCCCATTCATTGATTATGGCTACATCTACATGGGGCTTAGGAAACTTATAATAGTTATCAAATGTAATGGGAGAAATATAAGTTATACTTTTTTGAGTATTGTCATTAAACAGCATGCCTTTTTCAATCTTACAATATTCAAAAATAGGGGAGAGAACATCTATGTAGTGAAATACCTTTGGTTTTACCATAGCATGATGAAGGCTCATCATTTGAATGGTAACTAGTTTGTAGTACCTCCTTTTGACTAATGTGTTCTTTTCATCTTCTTTGGTAATGGTTAGTAGTTCCTCAATCCTCCATAAAATCTTAGACCAATTTTTGTCTCCTATGTTTAAAGCTACTACATCAAATTCCATGTCCTTGAAGATTTTCCCCTCTATGTCTAAGTTCAAATAGAGTTCTACACTTTTTCTAACTACCATGGAAGTGACTTATGACCTTTTCTCACTAAAAATCTACAGTTTAATCTTGGACACAATTACACTCACTTAGATGATGATTTTAACCCCCAAACTTAACTATGATGAATTTTGGATCAAATTAGGGTTTTTTTAGATGTTAGGGTTCTTCTATAGGTCCTTTTAGAGCTTTAATGGTGGTAAATAGTTACACTTAAGTGATTTTTTGCCTTATATTTCATCTGGATCCTTGTATTTATACCTTTAATCTTTCTAAGCCCACAAGATCTTAAAATTTGTCACTTTATGTCTTTGTCATATCACCATGGCATCTATATGGTGTTTTCATGGAAAAAATGCTCATTAATGTTTAAAAATTGATCATTGCCTTTGAATTTATATCCAAGTAGCTATCTTATAATTGACATCCTCACAATTGTAATAAGACATTTACATGGATGTATTTGATGTGAATGTGACCATTGATTTTAAATGCATCATCGAGGCTCTTTTCTATCTTAAAATTGATTTGATTATGACCATCATTTGACATTTGCATGGAAATCATTGATGGGTGTAAGACCATCAATTTTAAACATGTCATCAAGGATATTTTTGCTAAGCTTGCCATTTTTTACTTTCTGATTCATTCTTTTTCCATGTGTACCACTTGGCAACTACTCAGTGCTTTTGTGCTCTTTGAAAATTCTAAGTTGATCTCACACCATTAGATCATATAGGTATGAATCAACATAGACCATTGATATTTAAAATGTGCTCAGGCTTTAATGTATACTAAGCTTTGAGGTTATGCCACTTGGTGATCTTATGAGCCCAGGTATCTCATACCATTAATCTTGATCCATAGGGTTGAGTGAGATTAGTTCTATAGATTATGATCCTTGGCTCATCGGGCCATCTTACACCATCCAATTAACTTTTCCCAATTAAATGTGGGTCATTGATCCTGTGAACAAGAAAAATGTTTAAGTTAAGACTCAAAGATATATGGAACTTAGGACAAAATCTTAAGACTAAGGTCTTGTTTATGTTAATAAAAAATGAATGAGACTTTAGGACTAATATTTTAATCTAAGTTATAATAAAAGGACCATGCATATAATAAAGTTGTACCATGAATAAAGGAGACCTAGGATATAAATTTATACTAAGGTTTGTTCATGTTGAAAAACATGACTAAGCCTTAGTATAAAAATTGAACTAAGTCTTTAATATATTTAAAAGTGTTCCCACATAAATTATTCCCACCAATTTTGAATTTGATCCAAGAGAACCTACATTAGGGTTTCTTGAGCAAGGGTTTCAATAAGTTTTAAACATGGATTTAACTTGACTTTCTATAGACCAAAGGCTAGTAAAATGCCAAATTAAGATTAAACCATAAAATTCAAACATAATCCATTCAAGAAAGGCTTCATCAAACTTGAAACTTAAAATATTAACACATGTTAGCAAACGTATACAAGGTTAAACTAGAGCCATGAACAAATAAGCCAACCAATTGAAGGTGTGGATGATCTTTAAATACAGATAATGTGTGAACATGCTAGTGGCACTTTGGTCAAGTTATTTTTTAATTATAAGTTACAATTTTTCATAATTTAACACAAGGGTCCCCATTTTTTAGAAACAAGGGTATGTTAACCTCAACAATTAGTTGGTTTGATGGGCCTTGTTATTTTACACTACCTGATGATTATTATTTCACCCACTTCCTATATTATTAGGTGATTTTTTTTTGCCTATTTAATAGGATCCTCATGTATTATTTAGTATGCTAGTTAATTTATTTATTCATATATTTTTCTAAATCTAATTGGTCTTAGAGCTTGTGGTGTAGGAAGTTTTGGAGGTAGTTTATGGAGCGATAGAGGAAAGACTTGTTAGGGAGGAGTCTGAAGCACCTGGTAAAGAGTCATGAGAGGAAGAAAATCAATTTTATTTTTTTGTGACCATATGGAAAGGAAAACAAGTAGAGAAAAGAAGGAGAAGGTATATTAAAACCAAGAAAGAGGGAGAAGTCAAAGGAGAGGCTCTAAGGCCTATTTTTATTTTTTCCCTCCCCCACATGTTGTACAACACTAGAAATCACCATAGGAGAATCCAAGAATTCATTTATTAAATGTTTCTCCTATTTCTTGTTGCTTCAATTATATCTTATTTGAGAGAAGTATATTAGATATGATGGTATTCAATTTGCTAAGAAGTGCATCCAGAATCAGCCTCAAATTTTTTGTAGGTAGCCCATTTCTCTACAAATGTACAGGTATTTTTCTATTCATGGATTTATTTCATGTAAGTCTTTATCCTATGTTTTAATCCATCTAATCAGAAACTAAGTTGCATTTCATTTAAATTAAAAATTGGAAAAAATCAATTTATTATTTAAAATTTAGGAAAATTGATTTATTTCATAAATATTTGTTTGAAGGAACATAATTAATTATGTTGGGAGCAAACTATAAAGCTAATTTACTTGAAATATTCATCTTTTTCTAGGTTTTTTATCTGGATGTTGATTGAGAAGGAAATTTTGAAATTAGATTTTTAGACCTCCTAATTTAATTATTATTATCCATAATTGGTGTTTTTAAAGATAAAAAGTTTAAATTTTCCCAAACAATGTTGAATTTTTTGCTAAAAACTAGATGCATAGTCCAAATTGTGATTTGAGTTCATGGGTAGGAAGAATTTTGTGTAATTTTTTATAGTTTATTTGGTACATTATTTTTTGTAAAAACTAGGTCAAAATGGCTAATTTACAACACCTCTTATTGCCACATTCACAAAAATTGATAGGCAATAATTTTAGTTTGTGGGGTTACAAGGTTTTGATGATATGTGAATATCAAGATCTTGATCAAATAGTTCTCAATAAAGATCAAAACACTACCACTAATATTGATGACTATGATAAATGTCATTGAGATGATCTTATGTTGTTAAAATTATTAGTATTAGATAATATAATCTCAAAGATTATAAATGTGACCGATGCATCAACCCTATGGACTAATATTACTTCTCAATATCAAGATTTTCAAGCTGATAGGATATTATATTTGAATAATTTGTTATTTTCCACTAAGATATAAGAAAGTGGCTCCATTTTTGAGTTTTTGTTACACATCCAAGACATTAGCAATAATTTGAAGGTTATACATAAGCATGTTGATGAGCAAGATTTGATTGGTTTAGTTAAGCAGAATCTTCCACCTTCATTTGATTCATTTTTGGAGTCCTTACACATGATTGTTGAGATGCAGACTTTGGACTTTGAAAAGTTATCCACATTACTATTTTAGAAGGAGAGACAATAGGAGTAGGCAGTTTTAGCTACATCTACTTCTATAGAGAGTGCATTTTTTATCAAGGGAAAGGGTAAGTAGTTTGGTCAAGCTAATAGTTCTTCTATAGAACCTTCATAATTAAATGGTTCCAATAATATATCTAAGTGGAAATGTTTTTAATGTAAGCAACTTGGTCACTTTTAGAAAGATTATAAGAAAAGACAATAGGATATGGCTAACCCCAAAAATAAATTTCATCATTAGAATATAGCTAAAGGTGAAGGAGAGGAAACATCTCTTGATTTTGCATCATGGCCTCTAGTGGTAATTCTTTGGTGGATCAAGCTTGGTACTTTGATTCAAAGGGCATCTTTTCATTACATGTTCTATAAGGATTGGTATGTGTATTTTATTGAAAATAATAGTAGTAATGATTATATATCTTTAGGAGATGGTAGAAATTAATTAGTGAAAGGGTATGGTAACATTCAAATCATTTTTAATGGTACTATCTGATATACATTTTAGAATGTTAGGTATGTGCCTGATATGAGCAAAAATTTACTTTCAATTGGTGATATTAATATAAAATCTGATTTTGTTATTAAGTTTCAAGGATAACAATATTTAGTCACTACCAAAGACAACAAGATTATTACAATTAGGATTGGTGAGAAAGGCTTATATAAGCTCGTAGATCCACTGAGGGTAAATAAAAGTGCACTTGCAGCAGTTGATAGCACAAATTCACTATGGCATGAAAGTTATGGGCATTTGAATTTCTAGTAGTTGAATACATTGATCAAGACTAAGATGGTTAATGGGATTCCTTTTATTTAGGATAATCATCATGTATTTACTATATGTCAGTTGGGGAATCAAGTTAGACATTAATTTGATGTTGGTAAAGCTTGGAGAGCTAAGGGAATATTAGATCTATTTTATGAAAGTTTACATGGTCCAATGCAAACACCTACTCCTACTAGAGATCATTATCTTCTATTACTGGTTGATGATTTCTCTAGGAAAAGGTTGGTATACTTTATAGTGAAGATATTTGATTGATTTTCTAACTTCACATCTTAGAATGCTATGGTTGAAAAATAGGTTGGAAAACCAGTGAAATCTCTTCAAATAGATAATGGGGGTGAGTTCATCTCAAAATAGTTCAAGGAGTTTTGTTCCACTAAAAGTAAACATAAACAATATACTACCTCTTACACTCTATAGCAAAATAGAGTTGTGGAAAGGAGGAATAGGGAAATGATGGACAAGGCTCAATCTATGGTTAAAAGTAGATATGTCCCATATAAGTATTAGGAAAAAGTAGTGAATACAATAATGTACATCATCAATATAAGTCCTAAAAAAACATTGGATAATATGACTCCATAAGAGGCTTGGTTAGGTTGAACTATAGATGTAAGTGATTTTAGAATTTTTGGTTGTGTAGATTTTATAATTATTCTAAGTCAAAATAGAATTAACTTGGATGTAAATATCACAATGTACATGTTTATTGGATACAATGAGTATTCCAAGGCCAAAAAATTACTTGATGTTTCCAATGACAAAGTTTTGTTAAATAGAGATGTCATACTTCACAACAACTAGTACAGTTTTAGATATCAATTCATTTTTTATTATAATGATTATATTATAAGTTACGATGTGAAAATTGATCAAGATTATAGTTCATCAATGGAATCACATTCTAGGAAGGGAATTGATGTAGGTCATTATGAGGTTCCATCAGAATAACCAAAGAATCCAAAGTGGCACTCTGCCATAATATATGCACAAAAGGAGGGAGACTTGCCATAAGGTATGGAAGGAAGAAAATTGAGATTAGGAAAGCAACTTGGTAATAGATGTGAGCATGTTAATTTTGATTTAAAAACTATAGTTTCATAGTCATTTGAGCCTAATTATTTTTCATAGGCCAAAGGGAATCCTGAGTGGGAATAATCCATGCAATTAGAATATGATTTCTTGATGAAAAATAAGACTTAGGAGATAATATAGCTCCACCATGAAATAAATCCATTGGTTGTAAATGGATTTATAAGGTGGAGTGTAAGGCAGATGGTTCCTTAGACAAATATAAATCTAGAATTATTTCAAAAGGCTATACACAAGAGGAAGGGGTTGACTATGAGGATACTTTTGTTCCTACTGCTAAGATGGTAACTTTGTATTTGATTATTATTATTATTGATTAGTTTGGATGGTAGGTGAAACAAATGGATGTCAAGACTATCTTCTTGAAAGGTGATCTATAGGAGGAGGTCTAGATGTCACATCCATAGGGGTTTCATTTACTTGGTAAGGAACATAATATATGCATGTTGATTAAGTCCTTTTATGAGCTTAAGTAGAGAATTCAAGCCTAGTATATGAAAATAGATTCTTACCTTAAGGATTCTAGTTTTAAAAGGTGTAATTTTGAACCAAGTTTATATGTAAAGGTTTTTGGTGATGGTATCTTGATTTTCATTATATATGTTGATGATATATCCATCAATGGGAGTAGTGATAGTTTCATTCAATAGATGAAAGCTGATGTTTTTATAATTTTGACATGATAGACTTAGGATAAATAAAATATTATTTAGATGTAAAGTTTTGGCAAGGTAATTATGTTATATTCATGTCACAAAATAAGTATGTCAAATCATTGATTGAAATGTTTATAATGATGGATTTTAATCCAACTCATACACCTATGGAATTTAAAGTTAAACTTACATTAAACAATGCTTCACCACCATGTTGATGATCAACATTCCCCTATTCCCAGAATAGGGACCCTCCTTTCTTTAATTTTCAATGTGCCCAATATGCTAAGCATGTTAGATCATTTGATTACATATCGATTTGATTTAATTTACCATTAATTATGCTTATATAGTTTATGGTTAATTATTCATTTTGTAATAAGGATTAATACTTAGAAATATTCAAATTGTTGCAATTTCTTCAAGTTTTATTCAACAATGGATAATTGACCAAGGATGGTTCAATGTTATACACAATATTTTTCTAAGGAAGCATGACCTAGCTTTAATGGCCATAAACACAACAAGATTCACTAGGTTTTATTAGATTAACTTTATGTTATGTTTAAGGCATTTGGTTATGAAGTTATGCATTTAAACTTGTTTAGATTTGTTGAATATGGGCTATGACATCTTCAATAAACTAACTTAGTTTCTCTCTTGACCTCATAGGATGTCAAATTAAAGATATGATTTATGACACCTCATGGGACATCAAACTTTGGACTATGGCTTAAAAGGATAGGTGTTTACATCACTAAGATTTATAATAACTTAAGAATTCATCATGTCTTATGTAAGACACCTAAAGCAAATCTACCAAGTTCACATGTAACATGGCATCATCTATAGATCTCATAAAAAAGATAGCTATAAGAATTCAAATCTTAGGGTTACATGTCAGGATATTAGACCTTGTGACTAAGCCTATCTAATATAAGCTACCACATGTCCTCCTATAGTGCAAAATATCATAATATGCTACTACATGTCTCATCAATAACTAGCCAGACCTGAGAAATATTCTAAGACAATGCATATCCCCCTTGGGTTCATTTGAGGGCACCACATATCCACACCATATTGCATCTATCCAAATCGCATGATATCTCACAAGGTAGGCATCTAGGTTGTACTCGAACCATCCAATTATGATGTAGTGATATATAGTTGTGTAAGATGCCTTCTGTGAATGACACTTAGTATAAGAACAAACAATAACCCACAAGAATGGCATGTGTCCCCTTTAGACCCATTTGATGATGCCACATGTCATTCCCATTCCATCTCTATCTAAGATCCACAAGATATCCTCTAAAATAGATGTGTGTCTCCACCCAAGCTATCTAATTAGTGCCAAGTTACTGATAGTTGTCCAAAATCCTTTCGAGGGAGAATCTTGGTAAAGAAAGCTACGACCATCTATGAAAGATACACCTAGAAAAGAAAGCTTTGATTGCCTATGAGATTGATGTGTGGTACTCCCACAACTAATCAAAACTAAAATGCACCTCTCGAGAGCTCACTATGAATTGAAATATGCCACATGGTGAGATATAGATGAGTCATCATGTTAAGCTACATTCTGAGAGTCCATGAGGCATTAAAAAGGTGCCACATGTCTAGAATTCAAGCCAACTAGGCATCTTAGACACATTTAGGACATATGAGTACCTATTTGGATCTAAGGTGGAAGCCACATGTCAAAATGTGGTAATATTTAGCTTTAA
The DNA here is from genome assembly GCA_037957365.1 of Torreya grandis. NCBI lineage: Eukaryota > Viridiplantae > Streptophyta > Pinopsida > Cupressales > Taxaceae > Torreya > Torreya grandis. Next base: position 5,627,476 of record JARHVA010000338.1, on the reverse strand, counting down.
AGTTAAAATTGATGACAAATCAAAGGTGAATTAAAGCTAAATTTGAATTTTGGTGCAATTAATTGCCAAAATCAATAGTTTGAAAATTATTTCAAATATATGTAAAGTTGAAAATCTTTCCATTAATATGGCACAATCCAGGATCACTATTAGCATTACATTAATTAGAGTGATCTTTTAAAAGGATACAAAATCAAGACTATTATTATTTGCATTTAAGAACTATACGTGTTTGCTTTGTCTAATATTTATTCTCTCACAAGTTGACAAATCTCAAGCTATGAATAGATTGCACTCTCGATCGCCATTGTTGAAGCTTAAAGTTGTAATTGGGTACCAAAAGGACATTGATTAATACTCAAATTAGTATAAGAGATGGCATAATTAGGTCCCTCTACTCTAGGTAAGAGTATTTCTTTTGGGAACTATGACTTCCTATTCTAATATTGATAAGATCTTGATATTCAATATATGTAAAAATACCCTTAAGGTAGGGAAACACCATATAATACTCCTTTAAGAAGGAATAACTCCATAATGTCTCTTCGAGGGGACAACCTCCAATATCCTCTTACAATAGAAGACTCAATGCTTACTTGATATCTTTACCATGATAGTCATCTCCTATATATATATATATATATATATATATATACATCTATCTAACCCATGGATGGGTAACCTCCTAATCCCAATGTAGGCCAACCATTACCCAATGTACTACTTCCACAAGTTACTCTATTATCCTAATATATTGTACCCATATAACTAAGGGGATGTGTGCCATATGTCAGCATCTCCATCAACCCATATACATCAATATATCATATCCCTAGGTACATAGCATTACTTCCCTCTTTGACATGTTTCATCCCTGAAACATAGGAAGAAACCAAATAATGAGTGTGCTTCAAATCATTGCACACTTCTCTCCAATCTCAATCATCTAACCATCTATATGTGATCTTGGTAGGTAATATCTCTCCAAGTTTGTGTCCAAAATCCATTGTGCTCCTCTGATTTCGTTCATGATCATAATTATACTACTTTGGTGTCCAAGCATAATTATTCCTCTTTTTATTCTATGTACCATATTTCGCTGCACTACTCTGATTCCAACCATGACCATAGTAGGTATTCTTCCATGCATAGTCATAGTGATTTCCCCATTCATTTCATGTGCCATAGTATTTTTTCTTTGGACTCCATGCATATCCAAAATGATTGGAAATTTGATTTCCTGTATAGACAAAATGATTGTTGTTATGACACTTCCTCACCTGGTTCCATGATTGTTTCCTCTCATGATGATGTGGGTGTCTATATACCTCAACCTTTTCCAATAATTTGGCATTATCCACCTTTTACTTTGAAATTATCCACCTTTACTTCTAGCTCTTCTACCTTTTCCTTCTTTGTCTCTTGAGTAGATGAAGTGTTCATTTTTAGTGTGCCTTTATCTATATCATCTAAATCTTTATCATGATCTTCATCACCTATTTTAATCTCATCCTCATGATCTACCTGGTTGTTATTGGCGCCTTTTTCACTATGATATCTTCTAAAGTGATCTTATTTTTCTTATACCAAAATTTCATGAACTTTTTTTGAACATTAATATTCATTGTTCCCAAAGTCTCTAACCATGGATATCCAAGAACTATATCCACATCATCCATATCCAAAGCATAAAAATTTGAATGCAAAACATATTTTTCCATAATGAGATTTAGATCTTCAAACATTGAAATATTCTTACCATCTACTTGAACCTCTTTGATATTCTTTTCTTGAACATGTAGATTTTTGGACACATTCATGTTAATGAAGTTATACTTACTAGTATGGTTTATGGACACAATAACCCTTTTCTTTTGAATGCATCCATGAAATTGAAAAATTGACTTAGATTTCTTTGGAGCCAAATAATTTGAACCTTTATCATCCAATTCTTCTTCTTTTTATTTTCTTCTTCTTCTTCTTCTTCTTCTTCTTCTTCTTCTTCTTCATCTGCTTCTTCTTCTATTACTTCTTCTACTTCTTGTTCTTCTTGTTCTTCTATTTCTTCTATTTCTTCTTCTTCTTTTTCTGCTTCTTCTTCTTCTACTGATTCTTATTTTTCTACTTCTTGTTTTATAGCCCAATGATCTAAAAAGATATGTTCCATTTCTTTCCATGAAGAAAACCTTTCTATACAGCTCAATTGATCAAACCAATGTAGTGCAGGCCCAGACAAAAAAGGAAGTAATCATCTTTGCCCAAAATTTTTTGTAAAATGATTCTCCAAAAGGAGCCACCATTATCTAGCATCAATATCATCTTCTCCTGAAAATGTTTTCAACTCCATGATCCAAAAAAAAATTAAGGTTCATGAAACCCTAAAATGTCAAAACTAATCCATAAAATCGCAACAAATCACTTCAAACTCAAAAAAAATTGAAATTTTGACTGTGCTTCTCTTATATCTCCTTACATCTCCAGTAAAAATTTCAAATAAAAATTCCCTATATTTTGGAAGATATATTGAAATTATTATAAAACCTAAAATAGAAATAACTCCCTCAAAATGAATCAAAAAATCTCTATTTTTTTGCTGTGACTTATTTAAAATATTATCCATATCCAGTAAAAAATTTGTGAAAAAATTCACAACCAATCAAAAGTTATTGATGATTTTTTAAAAAAAACTAGGGTTTCACTCCACAAATTGCCCAAATCGAAGATCTGATACCACTTGATAAGATATTGATATTCAATATATGAAAAAATACCCTTAAGGTAGGGAAACACCATATAATACTCCTTTAGGAAGGAATAACTCCACAATGTCTCTTCAAGGGGACAACCTCCAATATCCTTTTACAATAGAAGACTCAATGCTTACTTGATATATATATATATATATCATATATATATATATATATATATATATATATATATATATATATATATGGTAAAGATATATATATCTAACCCATGGATGGGTAACCTCCTAATCCCAATGTAGGCTAACCATTACCCAATGTACTACTTCCATAAGTTACTCTATTGTCCTAATATATTGTACCCATATAACTAACTAAGGGGATGTGTGCCATATGTCAGCATCTCCATCAACCCATATACATCAATATAACATATCCCTAGGTACATAGCAAATATGGTACTTTTGTTGTCTTCAAATACACTAAATTCATTCTATAGCATCTAGTGACATCCACTATAGTAGCATATATTTCAATGTGGAAGTATCTAGGGATTTTTATGAGGATGAGACCATGCCTCACATAATATAACTAGCTTTGGATATCCTTACCATCAATGTAGTCAGTCTCCACAAGGCCACAACTAAGATAGAGGTCATGCCATATACTGACCTAGTTTATGGTATCTTTGGGAGGTCAAGATGTGAATACATGCTACTCAAGTAAATGTCCCAAGGGTTCCCTATTGATTTCATAATAGGACCCATCTTTGAAAATTATTACAACCTAATTTTACTGATAGATATAATACAACCAGGTCATCATAAATATTTGATATGAGGTGTACTCCCTAAAAAAAGGTCTTAGATTCATGGGTGACTAACCCAATAAGATATTTTCTCATGGATGATCAAGGAAACTTGCCCATCTAGAAATTAAAATAGGGATTCAAGAGTATACTATCCCTCCTAAATAGAATATTTGGTAATCCACATATTAATTATGTAGATATAAGGGTTATTCCACTACTACATATCATCCTAGAGGACTAGCAGATTCCCCCACTTGGGTAAATTATCTGTAATAATTTAGTGTATGTAATTCAGGACACTTGTAATATTGGTTCCCCATTCTTCATGATGATATACTTTTTGGATGCCATATGTGCAATAGCTTGACTAGGTCTGAATTTATGGTCTCCTAAGTGACAAGAGGTTGTGCCTCGACTCTTCTCTATAATACACATCCATTAGTTCAGATGCAACATAAGAGTGATTACAAAATAATTATACCCAATGGTTTATCATTTAATCATTAAATATGATATGTAGAGGGTTCCCCCCAAGGTTAGGTATACCTTGAGAGACGTGGGTAACTACTAGTTATACCCAGATTGTATAGTCATCATAATAAAGGGGGTGATTGTGGTTCATCTTAGATTGCCAAGGTATGCGCTAATGAAGCTAGTAGAAGAAGAGATGGCTTATCAATTGTTACATGGATTTTATGGATTATTTAATAAAAATAAGAATACATCCCCTAATAAGGTTACTTAAAAACTAAGGAGGACCAAAATTACCAAATGGCATGACATTATTGTAGCTTTTAGGCATAGGTATTCTTACCTATTGCCTAAGGATGACCTCAAACCTTGGGATCCTAATAATGTCATTACCAAGAATCTGATCAAATTTAATACATATATGGCAATGCAGTACAAACTTCAAGAAGAATTTCATGAATGGATATACAAGGATGTTATGAATTATGAGGTGGTTCTCAAGAATGCAATGAGAAAAAACATTGAGTTAGAGATTTGATAGAGAGAAGAAGGATGATATTTTTAGGTTTTATCTACCTTTAACTCATGGAGCATATTTGATGTTGATTATGAAGAAGGTTAGGATAAATAAAAAGAAGACAATGTTACTTTTATTAAGAATAGGCCATGTAGATCTCCACTTATTGCCACTTCAAATGGTCAGATACTACCTCCAAGATTTAAGCAAGGAGGATCTATTAGCCAACCTGACCCCTCCCAAGTGCCCACATTTATATTTGCATCTACTATGGGATACCTTCTCCAAATCTTGGATCAACCTAACCCTACTTCCATTGACCTTGAGGAATTGTAACAAGGTATTGATCTCTCTATGGAATAATTATAGGCATTGGTTGGGAGGAACATTGAGAAGTTATACAAGAGGAAAAGGGAGCCCAAAACCACCATGAGAGGAGTACTAACCCCTCTATCAACCTTTAAAGTGATTTTTTATACACTATCACACCTCAAGCCACCCATAGAGCACTATCTTCAAATTTAAGTACCTTCCCACTTCCTTCCTCTCTAATTTCAAGTATATCTCCTTCTACTTCTGCTTCTACATTTGCTCCCCTTACCATTTCTTCCCCATTGGCTTCAATATCATTAGCATGTGCAACTATCACTAATCAACTTTTAATTGACATTAGCATGAGTCAATATAGTATTTCTTTGGGATTTATCATCCCCCACTTCATTTCCCATGATACCTCTAATATTACATCTTCATCAGGCTCATAATGCACTAGTGCCTATTAAACTGTAGGTTCCACTCCTTCTTAGGTAGCCACAACAATTACATCACTTGTTATTGGTTCCCATACATTAGCAAGGAAATTAAGGCCCATTTAAAAGTTGTTAAAATTCCTAAAGCCACCTTTTCCTACATCCCCATTAAATATTACTATAGAAACAAAGGTGAGTGTGCCCCAAAGTTTCCCTTATTTATCCTAAACATGGGCCCTATTAGATCTCTATTTGGAACACTTGGGAAAATAGACCTAATGAGCTTACCTAACATTCCTACTATAGCTTTGGCCTCTACCTCAATTCAAACACCTCTATTATATCCACCTCTAAAAAAGCTAATGCCTAATGTTTTCTCATATTGGGTCAGAGACATTATACTAGAAGTGAGACAAGAGAGGCCTTAGGTGTTCCTCTCTACACCACAAATTGGTATGATATTTGATGTTGCCAAAAGTGTAATGAAGAGAATGGTGAGGAGGTAGGTTAAGCATCCCTAATCTAGCTCAGTTATGGCTCATGAAAGTGAAGAGTCCAACTTCACTTTGAGAAGGAAGATGGTTATCCCTAATGAGGTAGATGAATATGCAGAGGACCTTGTGTCCACAGTTTAAGCTAATGTAGAATCCATAGTGGCCTTGATGAAAGGCATGCAGTAGGTGATAAAGAGAATAAGGGAGAAATCACTACCTATAGTGATAGAAAACACCACTATTTAGGTAATCAATGTAGTCATCAATGTCTCCAAATTAATCGAGGTCATGAAAATAAGGCAAGATGATGGGACTCTACAATATATTATGGTCATTAAATTCGACCAAAAACTTGCACTTTATGATGTCAATTTAGAAAACTTGGATAGAATTAAAAGAAGTAACAAGTTCCCTAATCTCAAGTTATTTCCACTTGAGGATATCATCTCTATATAGACCATATTGATGAATATAATAAGGATACCAAAAAGATGGAAGGAACAGGTTAAAGATGCAACTGCATCCTTAGAAAAGATAGAATTCAAGATCGCCCTCTTGTTGAAAGATGTTATAGTCACTAGGGTGACTAAACCTGATGGCACCCTCATGGATAACCAAGAATTTAGGGATCAAATGAATATATTTTTTGCTAAGTTCTAGTAGGACATAGCCAGTGCAAAGAATACCACTAAGTTAATAAACATTATGAATTTTACTAATTAGAGGCTAAAAATATCTAAGGCCATTAAGGAAGCACTAAGGCATGTACTTCCAGAACATAGTAGGCTCATCTAAGAAATGACTAACCTATTTTAGCCCATGATCCTATATTTTAGTCAAATTAACTAGAATTACTTATTTTATGCAAAATTTTAGATAAAGAGGCAAAGAAGAAGAAGCAACAATAACAAGCTAGTCAGCAGACTCCTCTAAGACCTTAAGGAATATTCGGCCTTATTTTTTAAATTCAAACTTAGAATATGCCATTGTAATATTGACATTTTATCCACTTGGATATATTTAGGTGCCTTTTAATTCACCCACTTGATCTTACATAGGCATTCTGAGGCCTATATATAGGATTTTCCCCCTCATTGTAAAGAAGAATAGTTGTTATAGAATTAATACAAGAGAGCTAAGAATTTGAGAGATTGTTTATAGGCTTTATTATGTAATTTTATGGTTTTTGCTTCTCATGATTTTAGATATTTAATGGTTCCTTTTTGCTAACTAATCTAACAATAATATCATTGTATGCATCTGTTGGCTTGAGTTTAACAGTAAGCTAATAAATTTGCTAGTATATGTGCTTTAGTTTCTTCTTATTTACAATTGAATGTGCTTATGCAATTTAATGTGAATGAGTAACTTTTATGCAACATATGATTTTATATATATGCATTTGTTTTCCTTTAAATCTTCAATTGTATTTATTTGACTTTGAATATTACGCTAGGGTCAGTGAATGCTAGTTTTATATGTTTTTGTCATAAAAGTTAGAAGAATTGGCACCTTTGACCATCTGAAGCAAAATTTCTTCTCTACCTTACCCTACTTAACTTTGGATCTACATCATGGCTCACTTTAGTTTAGCTCATTATATAAATATTTGTGGTTTGTTTGTGTTTGGGCAATAATAGGAAATTTTCAAAACATTTTCACAAAGAGTAGCAAGAAATAAAGTGTCACTATGTATAATTTATTGTCCCTACAGTAGGGTCTACTTGAAAACTTTCAAATAGTGGCCATATCTCTACTATTTTTCTATCTTTATTAGTATTTATGTAAATAACTCAAGCCCTAAGTCTTATAGGACTTAAAATTGAGTTTATTACTTTCCCCCAATTCCCTAGTGACACATGGATCACCTTAAGTGCATCAAAAAGAAGGGAAGCATTAACACTAGAAGGAGGGCCTCTGTCCAATTACTTTCATGCATCTTAGTGAAATTATAGTGAATTTCATTGAATATATGCATAATTGTTTCAAAATACACAAATATCGTTAAAGAACACTAAATATCTACATTCTTTATATGAATCTTTATGTTCCTAGTAGAAATCTTTGCATTCTTTGAAGGATTTCATCAAAGTTAGTGTTCATTTGTATAATTTTGGTAAATAGTCTAGATATTTGTTTGAATTTATGCAAATATAGGTGAAAAACCTATTTCTTTAGGCATATTAAAGGTTATTTTGGGCATCTTTGCAAATATTTGATGTAAATTTGGTTAATAATGTAGATATTTGTGAGACTTTGTGCAAAGTTCAATCATTAAGACCTCAATTGTAATGAATCTAGGCATTTAAGATCACAATTACTCTAATTCATTTGAGATTAAGTAGACCTTTGAGTAGATTTGTGTTTAAAGATGTTCTATAATGCTTAAATTCTCTCAGATTGTTAAATTGGACATGGAAATGCTTTCAAATATTGGTTTAACACTAATCTTTGTAGGCTAATGTGTGGGAATAATAGTATTTATGTAGGTATTAGAAATTTTAAGGTTTAAAAGCTTGGATCCTAAAATATCAAGGTAAATCTACTTGATCTGAGGCTTTTCTATAAAATATTGACTAATCTTTGTAATATTTTATGCTTGTGAATCTACCTTTGAAGTTTCTTTGCTCTCAATACCCATTCTACATCTTAGATTTACCTAGGATTATAAACAGATCTTGATCTAAACCCAAGATCCATTTGACATCCCTAAAAACCCATAGGAAGGCTAAATTAAAAAAAGGTAAATTTAGGAGGTCTAGGACACAGCCAAATTCCCTATCTAACCAAAATTTACAAACTCTCTTACCAATCATGGTTTGGTTAGTTAGCTCATTCATTAACATCCCTGGTGTTGTGAATGATCTAGCAAGGAACCCAAAAAAATATTGGCCTCTCTTTACCCATATGGTAGAGTAACCACTGAAGAGCATATAAAGTCATTCAAAGCATATTTGAGGCTACTTAATGTAATTTATGAAGATGTTTCTTGTGATCTCTTTCCCTTCACATTTTAAGATGCAGCTTGTGATTAGTCCTCAACTTTAAAGAATATTCCATCATGGGATGGGGTCATTTTAATGATACCTTTATTTCCCAATTTGGTAGGGTAGTAATCCTAGGATTATGTATCAACAGTTCACAACCCTTAAAAGGGGCATAAATGAACCAATTAGAACATTCAATGCAAGGTTACAAAAGATGTATGGGCTAACATCCCCACCCTATAAACCAATAGATGATTTGGATTTATAAATATACAAAAATGACTTGGACCTGATGATAGTTTTCTTCTTGAGAAGAGCCTTGAATATTGACATATTACCTTTAGCATATGCTGAAACCATCCATATCGATGAGAAAATACACTTGCAAGGGCATCCTGCCTTTGTTATAACAAAAAATGATTAAATGTTGTCTACTCTAAACATCATAAATAATATGAATTAGAAAATGCCTATATTAAACCAAATACTAGTAATTATCCAATTGTCATTGAGCAATGTTGCACCTAATCAGTAGTTAGGATTCTTAAAGAAAGTGAATGCTAGAGCACATCTCCAGAACAATATCAATCAAGTACTGGTGCTTGTAAATAACACTAACATTCAAATCACAACCCAAAATAAGAACTTAGAGCCTCCAAAGGGAGAATTAGATTCAATATAGAGAACCATCCAAAAAAATTCTAATGATTTCTTGGATCTCAAAAAACAAATGGGAAATAATGGTGAGAATTCTAATAAAAATTATAACTTCTAGAGATCTAACAGACCCTTAAATAGGTCTAATAATAATAGCAAGCCCCCTTGAGCAAGTTTCCTAAGATCAACATTTGTGAATTAGCCTTGCCCAACTAGTGTTGAGTGTACAATACTGTGAGACATGGAGAATTGGACTATGTTGAATTATATCATGCATTCAAATCCATTTAGATCTAAATGGAGGAGATGAATCCCACTAATCAAAGTAATTCTAAAGGCTCTGATAATACTAATGATGCCTCTAGATCTTTAGAAACAATCCTCATGGTTGAGACCTATGATATTCCTAGTCAAGATGAACATGAGACTAAAGACAATGTAAAGGAGGTGCATGCTTTCCAATAATACCAAAGGAGCAACTATGCTTTGAGAATTAAAGGTCAAAACCCACCTTTGATAACTTCCACCCCACCTAATAAAATAGATACACCTCCCAATGGTAGGAGAAATAATAATCCCCCACCTTCTAAATGTAATAAAATTTAGCCAACAACATAAGCTCCTTACACAACATTAAAGGGTGGATATAACATAGCAGAAGATATGAAAATGATCAAGGAAAACATAACATTGCATGAACTCACTCAAATCACTAAACAGTGTGATTTGATATTGAAATCATTAAATGAAAAGCCTATCTCTGGCAAAGCTAAACTAGTTCATGCAAATGTGGTAATGTAAAAGAGTAAGCATGAAATTCCACCATTTTTATTGACTGTAAGGATTTTTGGTAAGAATATTCATAATTGCTTGCTTGATTCTAGTGATTCAGCTAACATTATGACTTTAGGAATATATGAAAAATTGGGATTAAACCTAGTCAAATCAAAGAAGGTAGTGGTACAAATGGAGAAATCAAGAGTGAAAGTGGTGGGTGAATGATTGAATATTCACATTCAGATCACTCATGAACCCTGAATATAGAAATTCATTGACATTCAAATCATTGATATACCTAAGGCTTATCGATTATTATTGATTCATGATTAGAAAAAATCCCTAAATTGATATATGTTGACTGATTGTTCCCACATGTGGTTACCTTAGCATGGGATTCTCAATCAAATCAAGATTGACCAAGAACCCAAAATGAAATACATAATCACATAATATAAGACCAAAAATGAAAAGGTAAATTACCAATCCTCTGACTTAGGTGTTTACACTTTAGAAACCAATAATGTTTTCATAGATAATAAGGTGGAAGAAGAAAGCAAAGGTCCTTGGACATCACACTTTGATGGTGCACGAGTGAAGCAAGGTTATAGCATTGGCATTATTCTGACAAATCCTAAAGGAAAATAGTATCTAGCTTCTTATACATTATAGTTCACTTGCACTAATAATTTAGCAAAATATGAAGCTCTTATTTTATGACTTTAATTTGTAATCAAACATAAGATAAAAGAAATATTATTTTATAGTGACTCAGAATTAGTTATTAACGAGGTTAGGAGCAGATGTCAATGTAAGCTTTCCTATTTAAGAAAGTATAAATTTAGAGACTATGATTTAATTGAGTATTTTGACTCATTTAATATTATTTCCTTTCCTAGGGAGAAGAACCAATTAGTATATTTTCTAACTTCAACAACAACAAACTTGGTGCCTCTAGAGCCTTTGAACTTGTAGGAGTTTACTATGGAAATAATTTCATGCCCTTCTATGCCAGATAACATCAATCACTTCCAATTTTTTGATGATGATAAGTAGATAATTAACTTCAAGTGTAATTTCAGTGTATTCAAATCCCACATTATTGATGAACAAGATGAAATTTCTATACAAAATTAGAAGGACAATGAAAATGGAGTAATCCAACTCAAGGGGAACCAAATACCTAAGGACATGATCTCCTTAGAAAGGATGTTTGACATGGATAAACAAAGAACTGAATCCAAACAAACCAAGGTGAGTGGAAAATATTGTAAATAAGTTGACTTGGGAAAGCCTAAGAATGTATGAAGTGTCAACATTGGCTTATTTTACACTGATGAAGAGTTGAAGGAAGTTGCTTCCCATTTAACCAAGTTCAAAGATGTCATTGCCTAGTTATATGATGATCTTAAGATATTCAATACTAGTGTGATTACTCAGACTATCCCCCTGAAAGAGGCATACAGACCCTTCAGGAAAAGACAAATGCCACTTAACCTAGTGCTGGAACCTCGTATTTATAAGGAAGTGAAAAAATTTCTAGATGCAAGGATAATCTTTCCCATACAACACTCGACATGATTTGCCAATCTTGTGCTAGTCTAAAAGAATGGAGAAATCAGACTCTATGTTGATTTCAAAAACTTAAATAAATCCTTAAAGAAGGAAAATTATCCCCTACCATCCTTGGATGAGGTCATTTAGTTTGTGATTAGGTCTAGAATGATGTCATTCCTTGACAATTTTTTAGGCTACAACCAAGTCCTACTGAATAAAAATGCCAAAATGAAAACTACCTTCACTACCAAGTGGGGAACATTTGCATCCAAATAAATGTCATTTGGGTTGATCAAAATAGGAGAAAATTTCTAACAATCCATGGACCATGCATTCCAAGGATTAATAGGTAATTGCATTATTATTTACATGGATTATCTAATAGTTTTTTCTAAAAATAGAGGTGATCACATGATGCAGTTGGAACAAGTGCTGGAGAAGTGTAGAAGGTATGTCATTTATTTAAACCCCAAGAAAAGTATCTTCTATGTAATTGAAGGTAAAATTATAGGACACATAATCACCTAAGAAAGTATGAATATTGACCCTAATGGGATAAATGCAATTTCAAATGTCAAAGTCCCTAACAGTAAAAAAGAGTTGAAATCTTTCTTTGGTAAGATTAATTTTGTAAGAAAATTAATCTCTCACTTTGCAAAAATTGTGAAACCACTCAATGCAATGTTGAAGAAAGATGCAAAGATAGAATGGACTGTTGAAGTAAAGAAGGCATTTCAAGACATTAAGGATGTTATTATTCAATCTCCTATCCTGGTAAGTCCTAATTTTAGCAAAGACTTTTATCTATACTATTTTTCTTCTAATCACAATATTGTCATTGTCTTGATGTAGAAAGAGGATAACAAAGAGCACCCTATAGCATTCATGAACACCAATTTGAATACTATTGAACTTAACTATCCTATTTTAGATAATCAATCCTACACACTAGTAAAATCCATCAAGAATTTTAGTAACTACATCTTATAGAATAAGATGTATGCCATAGTGTCTGATCTGACTATCAAGTTGATGATAGGAAAAAATGAACTTGGAGAATGAAGAGGGAAGTGGATGACCAAACTCCAAGAATATGGCATAGAAATAAAATATGCTAAGTTAGTAGAGTCTAGGGTCTAATCCATCTTATTACAAATACTAATTCATGCATTGATGTTTTATAGGTTAAATCAAGTCAAATATCTAGTGATGATTGGTACAAAGATATTATTCACTATTTTTTCCATGAAGTGTGTCCCCTAGACCTTAGAAAAGAGAATAAAGGGCCCTTAGGCTTAGATCATCTCATTTTATGATCAAAATGGGAGTCCTCTATAAAAAAAATTATGAGGGGATATATCTAAGATGTGTTTCTAAAGTTGAATCCATCAAAATCATTAACAATTTCGATGGCAAATTGGGAAGTGGTTACCTTTCAGGGCATACCACATCACATAATATATTTAGAGTAGGCTATTATTGGCTAATCATATTCAAAAATGCTCATGTGAAAATGTACCATCAATTTCAAGTGTTTAATTGATGAGAAACAAAGGCATCCATGCCTTTGTAACCAATGATTAAAGTGGATCCATTTTCACAATGGGGCCTCAAATTCATAGGAGTGATCAATCCTAACTCCTCAGTGGGACATAAATTTGTACTCACTACTACAAATTATTGCACTAGGTGTACTGAAGCAATGGCCACTATGAATAATAGAGAGATCAAAGTCATCAAATTTATAGAATAAAATATCATCACTCAATTTGGGATACCCTTATCTTTAGTATGTGACAATAGCCTAGCCTTTATGTTAGCTAAATTCATCGAGTGGGCCCATGACAATTAAATAGTCATCAAGTTTACTTCAAACTACTACCCTCAGGGTAATGCAATTGCATAATTTACCAACAAAATTTTGATGAATTCCATCAAGAAATTAGAAGAGAAGAAACCTAGAGAATGACAGTCCCTGTTAAGTATGCCTTATGGGTAGACAGAACTAGATACAAATAGGTTCTCAAGGCATCCCCATTCCTACTAGTCTATGGGTATCAACCTATTTTTTCCATCACACTAAATTTTATCACCTATGAGTTTATGATTGAGTATATGGAAGATGATGAAATATTACAGCCCCAAATACTAAACACCATCCAAATAGAAGATACAATAGATGAAGCATTGAAGAATTTTAGCAAGCATTAAAATTTTGTAAAAAGATGGTTCAATAAACAAGCCAAATTTAAATCATTTTGTATATCAAACTTGGTCTTACTATAGGACAAGGCCCAAGAGAAGAAAGGACAACATGAAAAGTTCACTCCTCTCTGGATTAGACCATATCAAGTTGCAGAAATACTAAGTGAAAATGCATTCAGGCTCTACAAGGGAATGACTTAACCTTGAAAGCCAATGGAAAATACATGAAACATTATTTCTCTGCCACTCTATCACAAACTTTGGAATGATAATAAATTTGTTTAGAGTTAGACTAAGTAGGAGTACAGTAGTTTCCTTTCTTACTTTATTTTCATGTTGTGTTCTTTTTTGCTTTCTTATTTTGCTTTTGTATTATGTTCTTTCTCACTTTTTGCTTGTTTTTCATTTTTTATTATGTGTTATAGCTTAGTAATAAGTCCTATAAACAAGAATTTGTTGGCTTGATTTGTGTTAGTCTATCCCAAAAAATTAGAAGAAGGGATTGTTAGTTTTAAACATTGGTCATTCACAATTTAGAAACCTCTAGCAGTGTTCTAATTTAGAAAAGCTAGGTGGGGTTAATTAGAAGTTAGATTTCTCATAGAAATCCTAGGTCATTTTAACATTGTAAAATAGTTCAGATGAATGAACACTTGCTTGAGTTAGAGTTTGAATTTGTGTGGACCATCATATTATCACTTAAATTTACCAAGTAAATGGCTAAGGTAGAACTTGATATCTAAAGGTGAATTACATCCAAACTATGCCTTGACAAATCCTTACACCTGGCTAATTTTGGTTCCCAACCATTCTTGTTTATGAATGTAGTTACAAGAAGTTGATATACTAATTAATTAAATTCATAAACTACTTTTAGATTCCATGAATGGTGATTTAGGCAATCTCTACCAAGGTTATGGATGCCTAATTGGCAATAGATCAAGGCCTGGAGTAGAGCCAAAGGTATCTCTATCGGGGCTATGGATGCCTTGATAGTAGCAGAGCAATGCCTAATCCATCCTCAACTAAGCAAAGTACAATTATATAAAATCTAAAAAATGCTTAAGTCATTTCATGTTTGATGTCTTGAAACTTGAAAGTTATCATTTTTGAACCCAATGACAATGGTTAAGGAACCTCAAATCACACACATGGTATGATTGTCTACAAGGTTTAAACTCTATTTATAGCTTGTGGGATTTCATTAAATCTAAAAAATAGTTTTGATACCAACTAAATATCATAATGAGATAACTAATTTTTTATTCATATTTGAACACAATATTTAGTTTCTAACATTTTACAATGTTTCCCCATAAAGGTTGCCATTTGTTTATGATCAACATTCCCCTATTCCAAGAATAGGGACCCTCCTTTCTTTAATTTTCAAAGTGACCAATATGCTAAGCATGTTAAATCATTTGACTACATATGTATTTTATTTAATTTACCATTACTTGTGCTTCTACAATTTATGGTTAATTATTCATTTTTCAATAAGGATTAACATGTATAAATATTTGAATTATTGCAAGTTATTCAAGTTTTATTTAACAATGGATTATTGACCAAGGATGGTTCATTGATATGCAAATAGGATTTTCTTAAGGAAGCATGACCTAACTCTAATGTACATAAACATAGTAAGCTTCATTGGGTTTTATTGGATTAACTTTATGTTGTGTTTAATGTAATCGGTTGTGAATTTTTGCATTTAAACTTGTTTAAATTTACTAAAGATGGGCTATGACATTTTCAAGAAACTTAGTTTCTCTCTTGACCTCATAGGACATCAAATTAAAGATATATTTAATGATGCCTTATTGGATGTCAAAGTTTTAACTATAGCTTAAAAGGATAGGTGTCCACCTCACTATAATTTTCAATGCCTAAGGAATTCATCGCATCCCATGCAAGACACCTAGAGCAAATCTACCAAGTCTACATGCAATGTGGCATCATCTAGAGAGCTCATGAAGAAGTTATCCATTAGAATTCAAATCCTAGGGATATGTGTTAGGATCTTATAACCTTTGAGTAAGCCTATATGATCTAAGATACCATGCATCCCCCATACATCTTGCCATAGTATAGAATCCTATGAGATGTCATCATGTGTCTCATTAGTAACCAACTAGATTAAGCAATCTTCTAAGGTGACACATGTCCCTCTTATGTTCATCTAAGGTCACCACATGTTTTATCCATCCAAATCTCATGATATCTTATAAATTAGACATTTGGGCTATACCTAAGCCATCTAATCAAGATGAGATGATATACAACTATCCAAGATGCCTTCTGATAATGATACCTAGTAAAAGAATGAATAATAACCTAAAAGAATGACATGTGCCCCATTTATAATTTCACAATGATACCACATGTCATTCCCATGCCATCTCTATATAAGATCCATAAGATTTCCTCTGAGATGGATGTGTGTCTCTACTCAAGCCACCTGATTAGCACCAAGTTATTGATAGTTATCCAAAATCCTTATAAGGAAGACACCTAGAAAAAAAAGTTGCAATCATCTATGAAAGAGACACTTGTCAAAGAAATCTTTGATTACTTGTGAGAATAATGTGTGGCACTCCCATGACCAATCAAAACTAAAAGGTACCACCCAAGAGCTTACTACAAATTAAAAGATGTCATGTGGCAAGATATAGATGAATCATCATGTTAAGATACATTCTAAGAGTTCATGAGGTAATCAAAAAGTGCCATGTGTCCAAACTTCTAGCTAATTAGGCATCTTAGTCACATTTAGGGCCCATGAGTACCTATCTAGATACAAGGTGGTAGCTACGTGTCAAAAGGTGGAAATTTTTAGCTTTAAATCTAAAATTGATGGCAAATCAAAGGTGAATTAAAGCTAAATTTAAATTCTAGTGCAACTAATTTCTAAAATTAATAATTCAAAGATTATTTCAAATATATGCAAAGTTGACAAGCTCATAATTAATATAGCATGAACTCAGATCACCATCAACATTACATTAATTAGAGTCATCTTTCAAAAGGCTACACAATCAAGACTATTTCTATTTTCATTTTAAAACTATAAACATTTGATTTCTCTATTGTTTGTGCTCTCACAAGTTGACAAAGTTCAAGTTATTAATAGATTGTACTCTTGACTACCATTATTGAAGCTTAGAGTCTTATGAGGGTACCAAAAGTACATTGATTTCTACCTAAAGTATTATAGGAGATGGCACAAATAGGTCCATCTACTCTAGGTAAGAGTAGTTCTTTTGGGAATGATGACTTCCTATTCCAATATGGTACTTTCCTTGTCTTCAAAGACACTAAATTCATTCTTGAGGCAATAAAATCTATAAAAATACACTATAGTACTATATATTTCAATGTGGAAGTAGTTAGGGTTATTGATTAGGATGAGACCATGCCTCACATAATCTAATTAGCTTTGTATATCCTTGCCATCAACATAGTCAATCTCCATAAGGCTATAGCTAAGTCATAGGTCATGTCATGCACTGAAATAGTTTATGGTATCTTTAGGAGGTCAAAATGTGAAGATGAGCTACTCAAGTCAATATCCCAAGGGCTCTGTATTGATTTTATAATAGGACCTAGATTTGATAAGTATTATGACCCACCCTCATCATAGATAGAATACAATCAAGTCATCATCAACAACTGGTATGAAATGCATTCCTAAGAGAAGGTCTTGGATTTGGGGTGACTCACCCAATAGGATTTGTTCTCATGGATGATTAAGGAAACTTACCCATCTAGAAATTTAGACAAGGATTAAGGATTAGCCTAGCCCTCCTGAATAGAATATTCAATAATCCACACATTGACTATGTAATATAAGGGTTATTCCACTACTAAAAATCATCTTAGAGGACCAATAGATTCCCTCACTTGGGGAAATTATCAACAACAATATGGTGTATGCCATTCAAGACACTTGTAAGAGTGGTGCCCCATTCTTCATGATGAGCCACTGTTTAGATGCCATCTATGCAATGGCTTAATTGGGTTAGAATTCATGGTCTCCTGAGTGACAAGAGGTTGTGTCTCATCTCTTATGTGCAATGCACATCCATCATTTTAGATGTAACATAAGAGTGATTGAAGAAGAATTCTACCTAGTGGTTTATAAGTTAATCATTGATTGCAAGATGTAGAGGGTTCCCCCTAAGGTTAGGCAAACCTTGAGAGACATGAGTAGCTATTAGTTATACCCAAATTTCATAATCATCAGAATAGAGGGGGTGATGGTGACTCCTCTTAGATTGCCAAGGTACATGTTAATGAAGCTGGCAGAAGAAGAGATGACTTATCAAATACCATATGGAGTTGATGGATTCTTCAAGAAAAAGAAGAAACTAGCCCCCCATAAGGTTCCTTGAAAATTAGGTAGGACCAAAATTACCAAATGGAATGACATTATTGTAGCTACTAGTCATAGGGATTCTTACCTATTGCCTAAGGATGACTTCAGACCTTGGGATCCTAAAAAAGTCGTTGCCAAACATCTATTAAAATTCAAGAAAGATGTGGCAATAGAGTAAAAGCATCAAGAATAATTTCATGAATGGATATATAGAGATTCTATGAATGATGAGGTGCTTCTCAAGAATGCAATGAGGAAGGATATTGAGCTAGAGATGAGATTTCATAGAGAGAAGAATAAGGAAGATATTTTTAGGTCTCGGCCACCACTAACTCATGGGAGAATTTTTTATGCCAATTATGAGAAAGGCTAGTATAAAGAAAAAGAATAAAACATTATTCTTGTTAAGAACAAGCCATGTAGACCTCCACTTCTTACCACTTCAAGTGGTTAGATATTTCCTCCAAGCTTGAAGAAAAGAGGATCTAGCAACCAACTTGACCCCTGCGAAGGGCCCACATTGATCTCTACATCTACTATGGAAGCCATTATCAAAATCTTAGATCAACCTGACCCTAATTACATTAACCTTAAGGAATTATAATAAGGCATTGATCTCTCTATGGAATAATTGTAGGCATTAGCTAGGAGGAACATCAAGAATGTCTACAATAGGAAGAGGGAACCCAAAACCACCATGAGAGGAGAAATAACCCTTCCATCAGCCTCTCAAGTGACTATTGTTACTACTATCACACCTCAAGCTACCCTTAGAGCACTATCTCTCAATGTAAGTACCTTTTAACTACCTTCCTTCCAAATTTCAAGTACATCTACTTCTGATTCTACTTCTACATTTTCTCCCCCTACCATTGCTTCCCCATTGGCTTTAATATCATCATCCTCTACAACTACCACTACTCAACTTTCAGTTGACACTAACATGAGCCAAGCTAGTGGATCCTTAGGATTTACCATCCCCCACTTTATTTCCCATGCCATAACTAATATTGAATCTTCATCAAGATCCTAATGCACTAATGCTAATTAGGTTGTAGGTTCTAATCCTTCCTAGGCATCCACAACAAGTGCATCACTTGATATTGGTTTCCCTACATTAGCAAGGCCATTAAAGCCCATTTCAAAGATGTTCACCTTATCAAAGCTACCTTTGCCTGCATCCCCATTCAATTTCAATATGGTTTCAAAAGTGAGTGTGCCCCCAAAGTTTCCCTCTTTTATCTTAAACATGGGACCTATTAGATATCTATTTGGCACACTTTTGAAAATAGACCTAAAGAACTTACCTCACATTCCTACTATAGCTTTGGCTTCTATCTTAACTCAAACACCTATAGCAAATCCAACACACACTACTATCCCAAATTGGGTCATAGATATTATACTATTAATGAGATAAGAGAGGCCTCAGGTGGTCCTCTCTGCACCACAAATTGGTATGAGATTTGATGTTGTCATAGGAAAAATAAAGAGAGTGGTGAGGAGATAGGTTGAGAAGTCCTAGTCTAGCTCAATTTGGCCCATGAAAGTGAAGAGTCCCCCTTCACTTTCACAAGGAATAAGAAGGCTATCCCTAGTGAGGTGGATGAATATGCAGAGGACCCTATGTCCATAGTTTAAGCCAACACAAAATCTATAGTGGTCTTGATGAAAGGCATACAATAGGAGATGAAGAGACTAAGGGAGTAACCACTAACTATATTACAAAAAAACACCATTGTTCAGGTAATCAATGTAGTCATCAATATATTCAATTTATACAAGGTCATGAAAAGAAGACAAGAATATGGGACTCTACAATATAATATGGTCATTAAATTTGACCAAAAACTTGCACTCTATGATGCTGAGTTGGTAAACTTGGCTAGAGTTGTAAGAATCAGCAAGTT
Source organism: Torreya grandis (assembly GCA_037957365.1). NCBI lineage: Eukaryota > Viridiplantae > Streptophyta > Pinopsida > Cupressales > Taxaceae > Torreya > Torreya grandis. The sequence goes on along the minus strand of JARHVA010000338.1, from coordinate 5,607,258 downwards.
CCCTGACCTTGAGTTATTATCGATTAAGGATATCATCCCAGCATAGACCATCCTAATGAAAAGAAGAAGGATATTGAAAAGATGGTTGGATCAGGGTAAGGATGTAATTACATCCTTAGAAAAGATAGAATTCAATATTGTCTTCTTGTTGAAATATGTTATGGTCACAAGGGTGACCAAACTTGATGGTACCTTTATGGATTGCCAAGAATTTAGGGTTCAGATGAAGATATTTGTTACTAATTTTTGGAAAGACATATCCAGTGTAAAGACTACCACCGAGGTAATGAACATTATGGATTTTACTAACCAGAGGCTAAAAATAGCTAAGGCTATTGAGGAAGCATTAAGCCATGTACTTATAGAACACAATAGGCTCATCCAAGAAATGTCTGACCTATTTTGGCCCATGATCTTAGATTTCATCCGAATTGACTAGAATTACTTAGCCTATGTAAAAGTTTGGACAAAGGAAGAGGTAGAGAAGAAAAATTAGTAATAATAAGCTAGTCAACAACCTCCTCTAGGACCTTGAGGAATATTTATCTTTATTTTGTAAATTCAAATTTAGAATATTCCATTGTAATATGTGGCATTTTAGCCACTTGGCTATTATTGGACACCTTTTAATGGGCCTACTTTAGCTTGTAAGGCATTTTTAGGCCTATATATAGGGGTATTCCCCCTCATTGTAAATAGTAATAGTTTTTATAGAATTAATACAAGAGAGCTAAGAATTCAAGAGATTGTCTATAGGCTTTATTGTGTAATTCTATGGTTTCTAATTCTCATGCTTTTAGAGAGTTAATGGTTCCTTTCTTATAACTAATCTGAAAATAATATCATTATATGTATTTGTTGGCTTGATTTTAACACTAGGCTAAGAAATCTGCTAGTATTTGTGCTTTATTTTCATCTTATTTATAGTTGAATGTGCTTATGCAATTTAATGTGAATGAGTAACTTTTATGCAACATATATTTTTGTATATGCATTTATTTTTATTTGAAGCTTCAAATGCATTTATTTGGCTTTGAGATTATGTTAGGGTTAGTGAATGCTATTTTTATATGTTTTTATCATAGAAGTTATAATAATTTGAACTTTTGACCATCTGAAGCAAACTTTCTTTCTTGTCTTACCCTACTTACCTTTGGATCTACCTCATGGCTCATTTTAGTTTAGCTCATTCTAGAAATATTTATGGTTTATTTGTGTTTGGGTAATAATTATCAAATTTCAAAATAATTTCACAAAGTGTAGCAAGAAATAGTGTCGATGTGGATAATATATTATCCCTATAGCAGGGTCTACTTGTAGACTTTCAAATAGTGGCCATATCCCTACTATTTTTCTATTTATAGTAGTTATAGGAACAACTCAAGCCCTGAGTCTTCTAGGACTTAAAATTGAGTTTATTACTTTCCCCCATTCCCTAGTGACATATGTATCACCTTAAGTGCATCAACACATCGGTTAATGAAAAAGTGTATCGGCAGTTAGTGGGTAGTCTCATATATCTCTCTACCACTAGACCATATATTTGTTTGAGTAAGTTTTCTATCTCACTCAATGTCTAAACCATAGTAAGTACATTGGTTATCTATAAAATGGGTATTAATATATTGCAAAGGTACTCTTAACTTTGGTATATTGTATAAAAAGTCTATAGATTTTGAGCTTTCAAGATATTTTGACTCTGATTGGGTAGGATCAGTAAATTTAAGAAAATATAAAATAAGCTATCTATTCACTCTTGGTTCAGGAGCTTTATTAAGGTAGAGAAAACTTCAAAAAATAGTGGAATTATATTCAATATAAGTAGAGTATGAAGCCATGGTCAGTGCAGGTTGTGAAATTATGTGGATAAATAAAATCTTAGAGGATCTTCAGTTTGAGTCATCAAAGTCTATTCCAATTTTCTGTGACAACTAGAGTGTTCTAAAGATGGTGAATAATATAGTATTCCATTCCAAGACCAAAAACATTGACTTTTACCATCATTACATCCAATAATTTATTAAAAATTAGCACATTAGTCTATTCTATTTACCCACTACAAACCAACCAACTGATATAATGACCAAACCACTTAGTTCAAACAAGTTCATAAAATTCAAGGATAAACTTAGTCTTATTTATAGTTTAGTCATTAAGGGAGGGTGTTAGAATATTATTTTAAATACATTAGGTTTATGACTAAGGTGTATTACCTATGCATTTTTTTATAGTGGTTTTAACCAATTGGCTAAATAGGTTAGTTGGTTTGATGGGCCTAGCTATTTTCCACTACCCAATGATTATTGTTTCACCCACCTCCTATATTATTGGGTGGTTATTTTGTGCCTATTTAATAATCTCCTTGTGTATTTTTTAGTATACTGGTTAATTGATTTCTTCATCTCTTTTGTTAAATATAATAGTAGAAAGTTTTGAGACCATAACCACTTTAAAAGCATGGTGTTTTCTCCATTATGATTCTATAAAAATTATAAAATATGATTGAAACCTCATGCTTGAAGCTTCTATCCTTGAGGGAAGTTTGAAATCATGAGAAAACTTTAACCTTGGTGGATTGACCTTGAGAATATCCTCATCAAACTTGCAACAACACTCCTAAAACCATGAAGCTACCATGATCATAATTGAAGGTAGAGCAACAATTTTATGATGGTCAAGTGCACTTTCCTCACATTGGGGAGAATTAAATGCCACTAAGGAATAAAATAGAGAGAAATGAATAAACTTCAATGCCATTTTGATAAATTTTATATATGGAGAAACTTATAAAGAGACTTTACATATCAAGATGACTTCATTAGACCTCAAATGGGACCATTTAGTGTATTTTTGACCCTATTATGCCCCTTAAGACTCTTTGTCACCTTATTATTCATTGGAAGGCACTTGAATATTCCTTTCTAAATCAAATATGATGCTAACAAATGCATTAGACCCCTTTGGGATGCATTCACCCTCAAGACATGGAAAATGAAGACACTGACCATGGAATGAACCTTAATAAGGTTGGTATGACTATATATAAGATGTTAAATGCATTCATACATTGACATCTATGCAACTAGGTTTTTTTCAATGCCATACATCAACTTGAGACCTCATTCAGGGTGTTAGATCATAATAAATTAATAATAATCTATTGTTTCCAACATGTTCCATTTTCATAAGAAATGGGGAACCCCTCTTTTAAAAAACTGATCATTATATTTTTTGAATAGATTCTCACATTTTGGTTCACTCTACTTGCACCAAGTCTCTAAAATCTAATATCACCCTATTTCTTTTTTCCCTAATAAAATTATGTGGATAATGGCCAATTGATATGACTTATAGGCCTTATGGCTTTGTGAAAGATACCAAGTAAAATCTAATCTATACTCCATTCTTAAGATAATCCCTCTTGATTTGAATGTTTAACTCATTGACTTCATAGGTTCACCCTTACTCAGATATTCTTGGAGTCTAAGTCCTATTCATAGTGTATCATATTTTGGAGTCCTATATGGTGTTACAAAACCTAGTTTGTGGCCAAGTGAGTAGTTAATTGATAATTATTCCTTTCACATTAACTTAGTCATTCTATATGTTTTTACAAGATCTTCCATGTGTCAAAGTCTCGATGATATGCAGCTTGAGGATATTCAATTAAGGGGTAGTTATATGTTTCATAGTAAGAAATAACCATGCATCATGTGTTAAACATGCCAATCCCCCAAACTTGACAAAAATATTAGACCCTAGGAAAGCTCGATGCAATAATAAGTGCCACATGGCCCCAAATTAGAATCCATCAATACTCCAACCAATCACCCCATACCAAAGGAGAATGGCTAGTCTCCCAGACTTAACCAAGATGTCAGACCTAAGAGATTCTAGCCCAACTAATGAATACCATGTCAACTAGTGATAGAGTGGTTAGTCTCTTAGTCCTAATAAAGATGTCAAAAATTAGGAGAACCTAATTGAATCAAAAGATGATATGTGCCCTAAATTTTAGTAGTGCCCAAATTTGACCAATGAATCTCTCATTTTTCTCAGACTTATCATTATACCAATTTGATAGATGTGTCAAAACATAGGAGATCTTGATGTGATAAAAAAGTGGCATGTAGCTTGTGGTCAAAAGAGTTAGTCTCCTTTTATCTAATAGAGATGTTATAATCTAGGAGAGCCTGATGTATCATTACACAACACATCATGTAACTAAATAATTTAATAGGTGGTCTCCTAAAGGTCTTAAGATGGCAAAAATGAAGCATAGGTGTAACTATAAGGGGATAATCAAATGATGCCATGTGTCCTAAACTAACATCTCATCTCCCCTAAAGGTATAGCAATAAAATGTTGTGTTGTACTTAGTCTCAACTATTAGCATGAGGACCAGTTAAGAGGTGAAAATGGTGCAAGCTTAGAGCTCCCATGAAGATTTAAAGATGAGGTGGTTGTACACCTACCCCATTATAGACATTGATAAAGTGGGGAACTAAACCCTGAGTGTAAAATTTAAAAATGTCACATCACCTTTACTAGATATGGTAAGTGGTGCATAATCATATACTCCAAATTTAACTTTGGATTGGGAAATCAAGTGGAAGATTGAACCACCCACTAAAATTTGAATCCATGATGTATGAGCTACCAAACACCATTAATTCATGGGTATGAATGGGTATTTATATAATTATTCCAAGGAAATCTCATTAGTTGACATCTCAAAACTCCCAAATTTAGCATCCTTACTTTTTTCTCCCACCTATTACTTTTATCACCTCCTCTTTTGACTAGAGTTTTTTTGCCAAATTTCATCTCAATATAATGGATGCTTCATCTTCAAACCCTCAAACTAAGCCTGAATACAAGGACACTCTTTTCCCAAATACTTTGACCCAATTTAATCATTATAATGAAATATTCAAGGCCATTAACTAAGTGCCCAAAGAGTCAATTACCGATGATGATGATTAGGATAAGTTTGAATATAGCTTATAAGCATACCCAAAAGTGTGTCCTACACTGAGCCATGGCTAAGCCTAAATTATTCCCATGCTCTAACTTATGAGACAAGTTTCTCTTCATTTCTAGGTGGGTGTAGGATGATGTTTATGATTAGGTTTAATCACCCATCTCTAAGTACCAAACTTTTGACATCTCATGAATGGCCTACAAAGAATATTACAATCCCCCAAACTCCATTTTTTCATATGACTTGATGGTGGTGTAGATCTATAAAAACACCTTCCAAATCTATAATGTCCTTAAAGAATGGGTAGAGAACTAGGATGCTACATGGGTGAATAATGAGGATGTTAATGCATACATGGTTTGCACCTTCAAGGAGGATATATTGATTAGTATGATCCTATTAAAATAGTTGTTCAAGGCCCTAGATTGTCTTCACATAAATTAATAATAGGTGCCCTTACTTTACATGATCTTAGACAACTCCCAAGTACCTGACCTAGAAAGAGTGGTTAATTTTATCATGGTTAGAGCCATATCAAATGCATGATAAATGGGACACTTTTACATGATGATCTATCTTATAAATGTAGTCTATGGGACACTCACTTTTAAGCCGTCAGCCTTTCCTACATGGTTTCCTAATGCCCTTGTAGTCCTTCTAGATTTATACAAACTATATGGCCACCAATACAAAAATAACATCTAGGACATTTGTTAGTGTTTCTACCTAGTGGTACACAATGTGATCAATGAGGAAACTATGTCTTGTCTATCAAAATAAATTAAAGATTCATTAGATCCCATTAAAGACTATTAGTATCACTAGGAGGACATAATTATCTGAATTGTATTAACTCTTAAGGAGCCCCTTTGATTTCCCTATCACATCTTAGATTGCCTTGGCGAGATCAAAATTACTTTTCAAGTATTGTATCAATCACTTATAGAAGGCATGCCCACCTATTTTGATCATCATCATGCACCATGTATACCACTCTTTCCATCTGCTACAGATGATGGTGGCTAGTTGAGACTCTTTGGCCTTGGGCAAAGCCAAAATATGAGATTAGGACCCATATGACATGATCCAATCCCATTTAGAAAGGTATTTGGCTTACTTCAACTTCAATTATGGCCACCATATAGGGGATTATGATGATTTGTACTAAATGCTATGGATGAATAAGAGATGATCATAAGGATCAAATCCCGTAAGAAGGAGAAAGGTAATAAGGTCTAGACTAAGCCCTCCTTCCCCCCTTTATATTTACTTAGTCTTCAAGGGATATCACATTGAATCCCCCCATAATTTATATAATAATATTATAGGGAATCCTTCCACCTTATCCATCAAAAATAACAACTCCCCCTACCATGGCTCTACCTCCTCCACCTCTAGTAGCTCAAACACTTTGGTCCCAACCAAGTTAAAAAAATTTGACTCGATAACAAGCAACCTAAGCATAGGCAAATCCATAGTAGGAATATCAACCCTAGGCCACCCAATCTCTGATTTTGGACATTAGTAGCAACCCAAAAATGAGCCCAAAGTGAGATTAACAACATGCATTGGTACAAGTTCCTCCCATAACTCTCTTCACTTTCCAACTACCTCCTACAACACCACTACTTTTCCTAATTTTACCACCTCCACTATTCTCCCAAACATCCATTACCTCCATAATCCTTGGTATCCTTCCTTATTAATTTCTATCCACCTCTTCCATTCCCTAACTTGTAACTTTATTAGTGTCCTTGCTAGCCATTCCTTGAATTTAGGTTCATGTGAGTGCCCCATGTTTATTAGCTACCTCAATTATTCCAATACTAAGTAAATTTATGTGCATGTATCTAGTGATTAGTACCATCCAATAGTTCCTATGATGATTTTAACAACTCTCATTATCAACCCATATGGCCCTCTCTACATCAGATCCATATATAAAAGCATTTGGATCTAACCCAGGTAAAAGGCCAAAGAACAAGTGAAAGGTAGTTCACACTCAACCCATTATGTAGGTACCAACTATTCCTATTCCACCATCCTTACCAGTCTCTTCTACTCCTCTAGTACCAGTCCTATTGGCTCCTCTCTTAACTCCTCAACTCTTTTTTTCCATCACCTCAAGCCCCTATAAATTTGGATTTAATCAATCAATCACATCCCTTATGTTTAATAACCCCCTCCTAAGAGTTAATTCCTCTAAATTAGGCATGACCCAGAGTTAGTGGTGAACACAAATGTTCCCTTGGGCCTCACTATGAATTTTTCCCCTTTTGCCCCCATGCCTTCTCCTCCATTATTTACTCCCCTCAATCCCTCTACTTCTTCCATTCCTCCTCCACCTCATCTTACACCTATCATTACCATCTATGCCACCCCACTAATATTTCTCAAGACCTTAAGAATGGTACCAATATACTAAGTGCTAGAGATGATGATTGAAGGCATCTTAGAAGTGAAATGGGATTTTGGTAACACCATGGGGAGCATGTAGAGAATCCTCACCCAAAAATTCATGCAATATGGAAACATTATGGTATGTAAGACCCAAAAAGACTTATTCTCTCTCAAAAATGTGAGGACTCTTGAGGGAGAAGATAAAATGATAGAAGACCCTATTAGCCAATTTTCACACCTAGTTTTACACCTTTCATTTTGGCTAAGTGCAACATTCTTAATTGGTTTATCCCCATAGAAAAAATACTAATTGTTATTTCCTTCAAAAGCCTTTTATTCAATCTTTTTTCAAGTGTTATTTCAATCTTTTTGCTCAAGTTTTATTTCTTTTGGCAAGTTTTACTTCAGATTTTTTGTTCAAGTTTTTAAGGAATTGTTTCAAACTTTTTGTCTAAAATAAAAAGCCCTAAAATAATTGGTCACTTTCAAAATCCTAAAGGAATTATTTCTCATGGAAGGATCCTGTACAAAAATTCTGAAGGGTACATTTACAGATTTCTTAAGGATCATTTCTATAGAGAATGGACATTTCTATATTTCTGAAGGGACACTTCAACTTTTTTTATGGGTCTTTTTCTCATGAAAGTGTCCTAAATAAGTTTCCTAAAGGGTAATTTGTGAAATTTTTGAAAGAAATGTCCCTTAAATTTTTTTGAAATAAATTTCTCTTGCAACTTTTATAAAGGAATTATTTTGGACATTTTGTTTGAAACAATCTTTTTGAAGGGTCTTTTTCTTGAAAAAGATGTCACTTGTAAAAAGATCAAAGGAAAGTGCCCCTTGAAATTTCTCCAAAGGAATTCATCCTTTCAACTTTTTCTAAGTAATTGAGCATGTGAATCTTTCCAAAGGGACATTTTCATTCTTCTAAAGGGTCTTTTTCTCATGGAAGGGAATAGTTCATTTCTCTAAAAGGCATCTTCCAAAAGTTTGAAGGGACATTTCCAAGTTTTTTGAAGGAATTGTTTCAAACATTTTGTCCACAATAATCCTTCCAAAGGAATTGTTTCGAAGGAAATGGATTTATAATTGGTACACTTCAACTTTTTTGAAGGGTTTTTTTCTTAGAAAAGTGGTCCTTTTCAATATTTTTTAAGGGTTCTATTTCAAGATTGTTGAAGGGCACTTTCATTCTTCTTAAGGCTAACTTTATATGCAAAGTGTCCAACTTTAAGCTTTCGAAGGGAAAAGTTCATTCCTTAAAAAGGTGCTTGCAAAATGTTTGAAGGAATTATTTTAGACACTTTGTCTACAAATTTTTTTTTAAAGGAATTATCTTGAAATAAGTGTCCTTTGCCAAAAATTTGAAAGAATTGTTTTAGATATTTTGTCTGAAATAATCTTTTCAAAGAGATAGTCCAAAATCCTGAAGGAACATTCTTGGTAAAGGTGAACCAATCCAAAAGGGCCTAAAAGGTGGTTTCTTTTAGAGAAAAATACCTGAGGAAAATACCTGAGAAGAGTGCCAAAAGAAAATGCTCTGAAGGAATTGGTCCCATTAGAGTGACAGTTATATAGATGTCAACTTTAGGATGAGGGACTAGACATTAGCATTCAAACAAGAAGATCCTAATAAAATATAAGGGGCTCACATTCTACATCCACCAAAGTAGATTGGAGGGCTTATTTCACCATTGATCAAATCATAATCCAACTCATTTTTTGACAACTAATCAAAGGAGGATAAGGAAAATAGTATGAAAATGATTTTCCCCTAAATTTTTACACACCTCAACAAGCTGATAGAAATTTATTAACATTAGGACAAATCTGTAATAGGTGGACTCTCTTGTAATATTTGCATTGATGTTATTACTCAAAATATCTTGATTTTACTAGGCAACTATTGGAGAAGCATCTTTGACAGATCAATCCAAGAGTGATCAAGGGAGGTAACATGAATTAATCAAATGACCTAAATGAGCATCATTTGAAAAGTTAGTTACAGTTGAAGATGGATACTTCTAATAAATTATACCAAAGGCCTCCTCTTCTCACTTCATTTTAGCTATAAATACAATCTTTGTGCTAGTGTAAAGACAAACACACAGTTTATGGTGAAGCCCTACTAAATTAATGTCTTGTTTTACCTTTAATCATTGGTAAAAGTATTTTTATTTGAAGATTTGAGTAATTATCTAAGTGTGTAAGTGACATATAGTGACAAAAAGTAATGGTTTTCATCCTTATATCATTTATCGTTCATGCTTGATCAAAATTTCTAGGTCTAACAGGTCATATAGAGTGTGTCCAAGTGTGTCAAATATATACATGTGTATAACTATTCTTAGAATATACAAGTTATCTTTCAGTTCATTTGCCTTGTGTCATTTCATACATCTCACCTCTATAATGAAATACTTTGTGTTAGAATCTTTAGATCTTGAAAATATTCTATGTATTTCATTGTATCATGCACTAGGGTATGGTATTCATGTGGAAGATAATCTTGGTGCATCACCATTCTTAGAATAGGTTTTATTTATGCAATTTCTAACTCTTTTCCCTTCAATCAAACTAGTTTAGATAGAGGTTGTTTTGCAGAGATACAATTAGGGAGATAGACCTTTAAATCTTGCAGTTCATTTCCTCTGTAAGTATACCCACATACCTAGAAATGTCCCAAAATTTCCCAAATCTAGAAGAGGATTGAACACTCTCTTCTAGGGTGTAAGATTTGGAGACAATAGTTCTGGCATGCTTGATGGGATAAATTATTGACATGTCAAGTTGAATGCTACTCTTAACAAGCCTGAGGTTGTATAAATATTCTTAATCTAGCATTTGGTGACTCCAAAAGTGAGAATCTCTGGTTGTAAATCAAGTTTCCCATGTTATACTTCATGGTCCTCACTATGTCATCTTGTATTTTTTATCAAGCCCCTCTAGTTGAAGCTCTTCTTGAAGAATAATGCCCTAAACCATTCCTAATGCTTAGAGATCCTTGGCAAGGAAGTTTTAGAGAAGAAGAAGAATAAGTTGAGGAATTTGGATAAATAAGAGATCAAGAGGAAATAAGGGAAATGTAGAGGTATCAACCTTTCTCAACCTTTAACACCCAAAATCTAATTTACCTTCCTACATATGACCCTATTCCTCCCAATGCTACCAAGAATCTCCCTGGTTTTAATGGAGAGGGTCATCTTACACCATCTAAGAATATTAGGTCCATCTCAAATTTTTTTAACTTCCAAAATGTCACCTAAGACAACATAGCCATTATATTGCTTGCCATGTCTCTAAAAGACAAGGCACTTAACTGGTAAAGGACTTTGGAAGGTGTTTGCATTATAAGTTGGGATAGCTTTAGGGAATTGTTGGTAACTAGATTTGAAAATAAGATTGACCATACTTCACTAATCCATCAGTTGAATGTGATAAATAGAGGTCCTAATAAATCCATGGGAGATTTTAATGAAAGATTTATAAGGACATGGCATAGGTTACCACCTGTCATGAGACCTCCTGTGAGCTTTGTGTTTCCCACTTATCTCAAGGGTATTGGTACTGATGTGGTGATGATTTTATAGTCAATGGGAGGATTCACTTTGTTAGATTCATATGAGATAGCTATTAAAGCTAAGAATAAATTGGTATAAGTTGGAAAGCTACCTACAAGAGTTTCCATACCTTTGTTGTCTCATATTTTAGTTAAATATCCAAGCGTAGCACAGTTTCCTAATGCCAATGTCAAGTTGAGAACCTTTCCCAAGAAGATGGATAATGTTGTGGATAAGGATGAAGAGATCTGATCATTAAGATCTCAGCTCAAGCAAGCTTAATTCTAGGCAAGTGCTCCACCTAACCCTCAATATTATCCTCAATAAGTCTATAGAGTTCCACCCTTATAAAACTACCAGGAAGAGGACAAGGTCAACAAGGTTTCAATAGGCAGGCCAATGCCTATAATCCTAATTCCACTCCTTCCATGAAGGTTATTGTTCTAGTGCATACTAACCTAGTCCAAGGGGAGGATCATTTAAACCAATGGGGATGACCTCAAGGTTAATTTATGCATGATTGTGGAGAACATGACCAAGATTTGGTGGCACAAGAAGAAACTACTCCTTACATGACATTAGAAGAAGTGAATCCCATCTAAAGGGATATTCATGAAGAGAGTAATAGCCAAAGTGTAGGTATAATGAACTTTCAAATGAAGGATTATTATGTTGAATCAAAGCACATCAATTACAGCCTACACAATATCTAAAAAGAGAGCTCTACGAGATGTTCTAGGAGTACATGTGACTCCAAGTGATGCCTCTCCAAGGCCACAAAGTGTGAATCCTAATGCAATGCCTACTACTAGCCATGCTCCTCAACAAAGTTAAAATGCAAGTAGGGTTTTCAAGCCTACAATGTAGTAGGTTTAGATTCCCTCACTACCTTCAAGAATACAATAAAAGGTGAATACTTCCCCTCTAAATTTTTTTTATTATTTGAATAATACCAAGACAAGCATGTCTCTTTGGGAAGCCTTGCATATGCCTGGTCAAAAGGAGCTCTTACAAGAAGAGCTTGTAAACATTCATATAGCCCCTCAAACTTCAAAACATAATAGTGTATCCCTTACCAATTCTAGTTTGTCAGTCAGATATATATATATATATATATATATATATATATATATATATATATATATATATATATCTAACTTATATATATATATATATATATATATATATATATATATATATTGGTAGACTGATCAATGCAGGAAGTCTACTTGGGGATGTTGTTTTATTTTGTGGTCATGTGAAGCTGATCGATGTGGGCAGCTTCTGAGAGGGTGCTGTTATGATAGCAAAATAGCCATCCTTTGAGGGAGTGGTATATGTTTTGCTTTGTATGTGCTGATGTCTTTGGATAGCTATCCTTCAAGGGAGTAGTCTATTAGTTACAACAATAATGTAGCTATCCTTCAAGGGAACAGTCTACATTTATAGTTTATGACCTTTTGTTAGGCATCCCAGTTTTATGTTTTGTTTATTGACTGAAGTTTTAGTCATGGACTAGACTATAGAGGTTTAGGGGTTTCCCCTTTATTAGGAAAAAGCACTAATGCTTGAAAAAGGGTTAACTAATTGTTTTAGGGAAAAAAGGAATAGGAATGAGGATGACGGGGGTTGCTCAAGGGACGATCTCAAGTTAAACATCAAGTGAATGATTACTTGATTAACACTAGAATGGTCGTAGATGTAAGGCATTAAGGGGCTTAGGTTCTAGTTGGCCTTCGAGGTAAGACAGATGATAAGTCCCTGATCCATACTTGTGTGTTATTATGTAAGGTTCAAGCCAATTAGGAGCAAACTTGCCTTGTTTGCATCTTTCCATATTGGTCACGTGTTGATTTTCTTTAAGGATGAGATCTCTGATTTTAAAATCTCACTCTTTCAGATATTTATTATAGGCACGTTTGATGCGATGTTGGATGTGAAGTGGGTTAGCATGTTGTTGGCATTTGATACAATGTCAAACATAGTCACTACAGTCTTGGTTAAGAGTGGGCCAATAATAGCCCAAGCAGAGGATGCACTTTGCAATTGCGTTGCCACTGAAATGTCCCCCACAAATCCCATCATGGACTTGTTTGATGGCATGAGATGTCTCAATGGAGGTTAGGCATCGGAGAAGGAGGCCATCAAGGCCTTGTTTATAGAGAAGACCCCCTAGCATGGTGTATCAAATAGTACTTTTGATAAATGCCCATCGTCTATTGCTAGAGAGATGAGGAGGAATGATAGAATAAGTCAAGTAGTCAACAAGTCATTTATACCAAATGTCATGTGGACTAGAGAGGTTAGGAGGAATTTCCCCCAGAGATGTTGGTTGAGATGTGCCCAAGATAGAAATATTGGGTTTTGGTGGTTGAGAGGGCTTGGCAAATGGATATGTCAAAGGGGTAGAGACCTTCTCTTTTCCTTTATCCTTTGGGGTTTGGGACCTGGTGGCCACATTAACAGTGTTGATTTCAAATAAAGGGGGAGAAGGTGGTAAAGGAACCATAGTCTCATGTTGGGATCCCAATTTAGGTGAGGAGGTTTGGGAGGCATGGGATGGTGTCGGTAGTTTGTCAAAAGTATGGTCGAGAGAATCCTCAACAAGAAGGGTGCCTTTTTCCAAGTGTTGGTGAATGGAAACCTTAAGGGCGTAGCAACACTCAGTATCATGTCCAAGTGTGTGATGATACCAGTAAATTTGAGTGTCGTCGAACCAAGATGGTTTTGATCTAAGAGGTTAGTATGGTTTAATGGGTGGGAGGACGATGCTAGAAGACTGCAACAATCGGCATAACATCGAAGCATAGGAATGCACCAATGGGTCTTCGCTTGTTGCTGTAGTAGGGGTTGACAACTTCTATTTAGAAGTTGTAGGGGGAGGTTTTTGTACCTCCTTTTTGGTTGGTGATGTGGCCACATGTGTAGATGACACTTTCTTGGTGAGAGGTGTCAAATTTTTTAGAGGAAGTATGTTTTTGATAGGTAGATGGAGTAATGGAGGCAATTTTTTTTTGTAAGGTGTTAGAGTAGGGAGCACTCCTATTAAAGTAGAAGGATGTGGACCCAAGATAAAGGGTAATGATGAAGGTGGGGGAGGAGTTCTCTGACGTGGTTTAGTAGCCTTTTTTAGTTTAGTGCAAGGACTACTATTATGTGGGGTGAGGTTCAAATCTACCTTCACTTGTGGGTGATTGAGGCTTGATACAGGGTGAACATCGAGAGATTTAATCTATTTTGGCATGGTGGACACTTGTGAGGGTTTGGCATCAGACATGAAAGGTTGAGCTTTTAATGACTTAAAGGTGGAAGCCTGATCCTCATCAGAAACTTTGGGGTGAATTGTCATGGAAGGGTTGGTAGTATAAGATGAATCAGGATGTGTAAGGAGACTTAAGTCACTCCCATAATGCCTCATGTTTTAGGTTCCTAGAATGGAGAAATCCTAAGTTTTCTACCAATCATGAGAAGGGTTTAGGTGACATCATGTGAGGTCTTATAGTCAGTCTATTGGAGGATTTGGGTGATCGCAAGAGTGAAAATGTGTTAGACGCAATGATCATGGGCCAAAGGTGAGAGAAAACCGTCACCGGATCTTCCTCGACCAAAGTGGGTGAGACGACAAGTTCTTTTCTCAGTGGAGAAGGGATTGGAGAATGTGGCTCTTTGAGAGGACAGAGCACAGGGATGATCATGCCTTCCACGTGTGGTCTAGGAGTGGGGAAAGTATGATCCCCTATTGGTAATAATAAGGATGAAGGCGAGGCCACTGGCGTTGGTGCCATCAAAACATCCTCCAACATGGGAGAGGTCAAAGTAGACTCTCCTACGTGTGAAAGAGGGGTGGATGGAGGACTATCCCCCATCGGTGGAGGACAAATAGGAGAGGAAGACTCCTCTAAAGGGTGAAGTAGAGGGATTATGGCCCCTTCTTCATGAGGGTGTGGGGTATGAATGGTCACTTCTTCCAATGGTAGAATAAGAGGGAAGCTTGGGGTAAGAGGAACAAGTAATATGGGCTCCTCATGAGGTAGAAGTATGTGTGGAAGAGGTGTTTGATGTTGTGGGGGTGGCATGGGTAAAATAGGCTCTTCTACCTGTGGTGGAGAAATGGGTTGACTAACCTCTTCAGACTGTGGGAGAGGTTGGATAGGAATAACAGGAAAGACCGTGTTGACTGTGCATATGTTGTGCTCTTGGGAGTCATCGGCCATGGTCTGAACATTGTTTTGACTTGGGGGATGGTTAGGGAATGGTTTCCTAAAGATATCTATGTTTTGGTTAGCCAGAGCATTTGGGTTATCCAAAACAAGGTCCCCTTTGTCCAACATGCCTTGAACAACATTTTTGAAGGTTTTACAATTGTCCGTGTCATGACTGTTCACACGGTGATAGTTACAAAAGTCATGTTCCCTATACCATGCAGGGATGGCTTTTGAGGGGTCAAATTGGGGTGGTCAGATTTGAGGGAGATTGAGGACCCCCTGATTCACTAATTTATCCAATACAGAAGCGTATGATTCTCTTATTGGAGTGTATTGACACTATATATACCGTTGTTGGAATTGTCTTGTAATGCTTTGTGATATGGAGGGCTCAGATTGGTTAGTTGTGGTAGAAGATGATGATCTAAGTACCATAACATTCACTAATCCCTTGGTCTTGGAGCGGGAATAAGAATGTTTAGAAGAATAAGGGTCATTGGATTTTGCATTGGTATTTTTACCACGCAATTTAACCTTATCCTCTTCGACTGCACGGAGTTCAAGCTTTCAGGCCATAGTGAAAGCTTCATCAAATGTGTGGAAAGTTTAAACCTGCAAAGTGGATGAGATGTGCTTGGCACACACTCTTGAAAAGAGCTCAATGAGCTCAGGTTGAGGTAATGAAAAGGAGAGTTGGTTGATCAGACCTCTGCAACGAGAGATGAAGTCTGCTATTGATTCATCATCAAATTGTCTAATAGAATATAGGTCTGTGATGGAGACCTTCTTAGTGATGTTGATTGAGAAGTGGTCAAGGAATAGTTGAGCTAGTTGAGTGAAGGAAAAGAGAGAATGATTGGCAATAGAGCTATACCAGTCAAGGGTGGCACCTGAAAGTGACATGGGGAATGTGTGAAGTAATAATGCATCATCGTGGGCTATAAGGTAACAAGCGTGTCTAAACACTCATAGATGTTGTTGTGGGTCCTCTTTACCCTGAAAATGAGTAAATTTTAGGAGTTCCCACTATCTAGGATATGGTCAAATAGGGACCAAAGGATGAA
Organism: Torreya grandis; assembly: GCA_037957365.1. NCBI lineage: Eukaryota > Viridiplantae > Streptophyta > Pinopsida > Cupressales > Taxaceae > Torreya > Torreya grandis. Next base: position 5,591,045 of record JARHVA010000338.1, on the reverse strand, counting down.
TGGGTTCGTTGCAGATTTGTTCGTATGAAAGAACATTCTTCGAACTTGAAATGGATGTCTCAAGGTTGGACATCTTATCCATCAGCATCTTAATTAGATCGGCTGATAGATTGGCAGGAGGGGCACCCCATAGGTTATAGGGTACTTGGAAGGCATTGGGAGGGGTGTATGATGTACTTGGTTGCATTTGTGTAGGCACAACATATTGGTAGTTCATCATAGGGACTGATATTGAGGTCAAGGGGGTTTGTGCTGTGAAGTTGGCGAGCACAACTTGACTAGATGTCACCAAGGGTGGTTGGATGGCAGTGACACTAGTGAAAGGATATGTAGTCACTCTTGTATTTATGGGTGCAAGAGTGGGTGGGATAGAGACAATCAAGTTCTGGAAAGGTGTAGAACTTGATTGAATTGTTTGTGGTTGAGGGGGTACGGAAACCCCGATGAAGGTAGGTCTAGAAATAGAAGGAGAGGCCAAATCTTGATCATTGGCCATGGTTGGGTTACTAGTCAAGGCAATGGCCTAAGTGACCATAGGTTGGGTAATGGAGGTTGTTAATATCATTGCCATTTCAACCAAGGAAGTTGGCATCCCATAAACAGGGTTACCTGAAGGATCTCATGTTTGGCTTCTAGCGAGATAGTGTTGGAGAGCCTTGATGTTATGGTCAAGGAATCTCTCAAAGGCTTTATCCCCTTTAGGAACAATTGGAGGTTGATTAGGAGTAGGTTGGATAGCAGTACGCTTAGTGTCTGAAGTATACTCCATTTGGTGACTTGATATGAAAGGCAAAGGTGAAAGTGGTTGTTGACGTGTGTGGTCAACAAGAGATTTGGCTTGACTGCGTGTCAGAACCATCTAAGACAAAATGGATTCAGGTTCTAAAAATTGTGTGTTTCAATTTTAGAAAACCATAATTTATGTTTAATAGCAAAAAAGTTGGGTTTTAAGCTTGCTGTTTGGGATGAAAATTTGTTGACAGTGACCGATGTCAGTTGAAGAACTGATGTTAGTGAGGTATGTTGCTGATGTCGGTCAGATAATCGATGTTGGTGAAAATATTTGCTGACGTCGGTGGAAAAACTGATGTCAGTTTCTGTGTAATTCTAGAAACATAGCAAACTAATAATTTTTGAAAGAAGAAGAAATTTTGAGTTGTTTTTGGACCTCAGAATGATGCGACCTCACTAGCTCAAAAAAAAAAAGATAAAAATAGCAGAATAGATGATGGAAAGCAACCTCTAAAACGTTAAATTTCTAAGAATAAATTTTAGAGTCATGGTGGCTTATGGCCTTAGAAAAATATGTTTGGGAATTAGGCTTTTAGAACGGGTCCTAAAGAGGAAGTCTATGGCTGGTTTCAGGTTATGTTTTGGTGCTCAAAAATTTGTGTTAGGTTTAGTACGTGGCTTGGTGCTGGGGCTTGCTCCCTTCACTTCACAAACCCAGAGCCGAGTTGGGCCGCTTAGCCAATATATACTTTGCCTATAGTTTATACTCTACCAAAGAACAGAGTGGGTCCTCCCCTTGGTAATGAAGTCCAAGTAGGATCGCCAGGTGGGGTAAGGTATCTGCTAGGTGATGAAATCCTAGACGGGCCTTATCTCAGGTAAGTTATATGTTTGATTTGATTGTGATTGTGATCTGGTTGTGTAACATTTGTGCACTATGATTTATTCATAATGATTTTTTAATTACTAAGTGAGCTAAATATGCATTAAAGCAGGAATGAAATGCAATAATTTTTAACCTAAATTAAAATGTTTTCAGATGTAAACAATTGAGAAGAGGTTAAGAGTATGAATTTTCACTACTCTAAGATGTAGGCAAGAGGTGACAAGAAGAAAAAGAAAGATGTTCTTTTTAACTTGTGCTAATGGTTTCTTTTCAAAATAAAAAGAAATAGAAGAAGGATGCAAGAAGAGAATATTTTCCTAATGCATCTATATGAAAGTTTACTTTTTAGAAGAATGAACCCAAGGAAAACTCCAGGGTCCCACCAGGTGTCCCAGAATGTTTCTCTACGTTTTTGCTAATTACATTCAGAAGAAGAAAGAAACTAAAGGTAAGGGGTCAGGGGTTTGTACGTTACCCAGATTAAGTTTTGCACTGTATCCAAGCGTTGTAGGAGCTCCTCTTTGGCTATGGAGGAAACACCTATAGAAAGAATAAGACATAAACACATAAAATGTTAGAATAAGATATGGTGGACTGCCAAGCTACGCGCTTGGTCCCAAAAGCGTAAAGATCTATGAGGGATGACAGTCCACTATTTAAGACAAAGGGATTCATATAAAATGAAATGATGAAAGACTAAGAAAGAGAAAGTAGATAACACATACCTATTCTCTGCAATCAGTCTGTCACAGTCACTGACATTGGTATTCCTGTCGAGGTCAGTTGGTTAATGATGTCGACATCGGTTATACTATCGATGTTAGTAGGGCAATGGGCCTTGGATGGGTTTTGGAATATGTCTGTGGTCAACAGAAGGGTTCGTGAGTTTAAAGGTTTGTGCAGGGTTGCAGGGAGATGTATAAGCTCTGAGGAGAGGCAAAGGTAGAGGGTAGGTGTGAAAAGAGGGTAAGGATAAGGGGAAGGCTTTTCAGCCTCTCCACAGAAGAAGTTGGGTCTGGTCTCTCAACAGTACTTAGATACACCAAATGGAAACTAATTACCAAGTTATTCTATAACTTTGAAATGGAGACCAGAAGAATACTTAGCTTTCTGGTGAAGACCTGAGGGTGTCAAGATGATTATTCCTGTTGCGGCTGATGTCGAAGACCTCATACAATATTTTCAATCCAATGTCTGGAGTGAATTTTGTAGAGTTTTTATAGCCTGGAGGATGATAGTCAAATTCTAAAGATTGGTCTCAGAGTGTGCGCATCGATCTATAAAGACTTGGGGGTAGCTCAATGTTAGAGCCTAGGCTATGTAACTGACGTCAGTGATCCCACCGTCATCGGCCAATAGTTGACTGATGTCGGTGCTAAAAAATGGGTAAAAGGGCTATTTGGCTCATTTCTCCATTTGCCAAGTGCTTTTGCTATTCTAAAATAGTCAAAAGATGGGTTTATTAGGCACGAGGGTTAGTTAGGAGGTTAGGATGGAGTGAGAATAGGTCATGGGTAGTTAGGGTTTAGATGACCTAGTCTCAGGGTGACTCATAGGGTAAGAAATGGTCTTAGGGTGAGGTGTCCAAGGTGAGGTGTTTAGGTGAGGTCATTAATTTAAAATAAGTAGTTTATTTTAAATTAATAAGGTGTGTTAACGTGTTAGAAAGGGACCAAGGGGGGGTTGACACAATGTTGGTGTCTACATTATGAAATCAACATAGAGGCAAATTTATCCATTCTTTTTTCTCATAGGGACTATGTTTTCAATCCAGGTGGAATGATGGATTGGAAAAATTATCCTTGCATTTAACATTTTCTAGATCTCAGAAAGAATAGTACCTGATATCTTGGGGTTGTACTACCTTTGTTTTTGCTTGTGAGGCAATGACCCAACCTTGAGAGGAATTTCATGCTAAATTTATTTAGGCATGAGAGATTTTAGATCATCATAAGATTACACCAAAACATCAATGTAATGGTGAAGCAGAGTAATGAATTTGATTTTTTCATCAGGAGTGCAACAATTCCCAATGTTGACCATTTTGGGATTATCTTCTATACTCAAATTTATTTGATCAAAATATTTGGAGGAACTCAAATCCATTTATTTCTTATTGATAAACCTATCATGCTTATCAAATAAATTCTCAAGAGAAACTAACCCTTTGGGAATTCTATTCCCTTTGAGCTGAAGGAACTCTTCACCAATTTTTAAATTTGTTTCGAGAGCTGATTTCTACGACAGAGATTCATTACCTTCAAAATAAAGATCCTCAAAGCTATCCATCTATTCTAAAAAAGAAATGATTTGGTTTTCACCATTAAACACTTGCCAATGGTTAGCATTATCATGTACACTTGGTCGAAAGACCAACTCAATAGTGTACTTATTCCCTTTAAAATCTTAGTGAGGAACCATGAGAGTTGCAAAGATGGCCAAAGAATCTGCTCAATCATTAAATTCTCTATGCACCACAGAAATACTGAAAGCCTCAAAAATTTCAAGGTAGTCCCACACCAGATTGTGATAATGTTGCAATCTTTCATTCTTGGTTTGATACAGGTTCCTCACTTGACAAACCACCAGTTCAGCATCTCCTCAGGCATAAAGAAGTTTGATGCCTTTAGCTTAAACAACTTTCAATTTGAGTAACAAAGATTCATACTCAGCGATATTGTTGGTATTACTGAACTGTAACTTATATGAATAGGGAAAAATATCTCCTTATGGAGATATCAAAATAATTCTAGCTCCAGAACTGGTAGAAGAATAACTGCCATCAAATTCTAGAATCTAGACATCATTAGAATCTGATCTCCTTTTAGACTTTTCTTCATTAGAGAGGGAAGATCCTTTTTTATCTGAATTGTGCTCCACCAATTCTTCTGATGTCTTGTCTAATTTTTTTAAATTGTCACTCAGTAAACTTTCATATGATGAAATAGAAACATCTTCTATGGACAAAAAGTAATTACCCATTCCTAAGGTTTCAAATAGAATTTGAACTTCAGGGGCTGATGTTTGGGTGACAATGTATTTTGATTCCTTAGGAAGTAGCCTTTGCATGACACCCTTGACAGGTATCCTCACCTCAGATAGGTCCATGTTCAATTCTCCACCAACATCCTTGCAAAAATTTTGTCTAAGAAGAATGCCATAGGGAGTTGGAACGTCAGCCATCAAGACTGTCATTTTAATCCTTTTTTCTAAGAAAGCCATGAATGCAAAGTGGGCATCTTTGATCTATCCCAAAAGTGGCACTTGCTTGTTTTACATGGAGAAACATATCCCAAAATTTTTAGTTAGAGTGAGACTGAGAGAGTCTACTACCTTGGTGGGCATAACATTGTCTGAGGCTCTAGAGTATATTATATAGTTATTTAGCTTATGACCATTTATCAACAGGGAAACATAGAAAGATTCTATCTTCTCTGGGGAAACATGAGGAGAAATGACAAGATTGTTTTGGGTGGATGTATTATTTGGGGGATCATGAGTCACCTTTAAAACATTTTGTCCTATAGGGACAATTTTATTCTTGATGCATTCAACTCGCCTATCCAACTGCTCAGAGTTGGCTTGTAAGTATTCAAACTCAAACATTTAGATCTTGGTCTTCCTAGTATGATCAATTATGTCAAATAACTAAAATGAAATAGAAATAGAGGAAGGAATTCCATCATTCTAGGTTTATTGGGTATGGTACTGGTCTAAAAAATTGAAGCAGAAGGTGCAGGGTTGTTTGAGGTACTTACTTTTTTTATTGATCATCAGGGCCTTTGATTGGAAAGGCAGTGAAGTTCCCCATTTAGCAATTAAAATTTCTAGTCAAGACTCTTCCCTTATTTTTACCTTATTAGCTTGTTGAGTTGACTAGTTTTGGGACCTGGTAAATACAACGTATGATCCATCAAACACTTCTCCCTTACTTCTAGCTTCATCCTGGTAATTCAGGAAACTAATGTTAGAGTCACTAGCTAATTCTTATTCACCTTATGCAAAGAGATTAGCATCATCTTCTTGGTCTAACTCAAGTTGGAAAGATAAATCATGTTTAGCTTCATGATAACCAACTGCTGAGTTAACCGGTGCTGCTTCAATGGCAAGTTTCTCCTGTGGGGGAGGAAGATGATTTGGTTGCCCTTGATTCCTGGTAGTATTTCCTTGATATGACTGGTTGGGAAACATCCTCCTTGGTATATCTTGATAAGAAGGAGGGGCAAACATCCCTTGTGGCATTTGTTTTTTTAGAGTTAGTAATTCATTTGCTAGCTTTTTCACCATAGGATCAGTGGTGCATGTAGATAACTTTTTAGATGATGAAGAATATTTATTTTTATTAGGATCTCTTCTTATCTTTCCTACCAAGATAAGATCATCTTTAACCTCAGTGGCCAAAATTTGAGATACAACAAGATCTATGTGGCCAGCTCATCCCAACAAGAAACTCACTTTAGGAAGCTAAGAATTAATGAAGAAGCACTTAAAATTTTTTGGCATCAGCTGAGCAATTATAGGAATCCTGTTCCTTAGCTTGTCAAATTTAGCAATGAAGTCTCGCATAGGTTCATGAGACTCCTTCTTCATTTGTGTAAGTTGGGCTAGAAGGGCATGTGCATTTTCTATAGGTTTGAACCTAGCCTCAAACTTAGCCATGAGAATGTTCCAGTCAGTTACTGTTTGTGCTTGCAGATATAAAACTAGTCTATGGTAGTGCCTTGTAACATTTCCACAAATAGTCTAACCACTATATCTTTAAATTCAACACCTATCACACCATAGGCTATGAAAAAAGCTACAATATGCTCATCAAGATGAACTCTCCCATCACCATAGAACTTGGAAAAATTCTTTTTTGAACTACGAGGTAGTTCATGTAAAGGCGGGGTTAGATTCAGAGGGCCAAAAGTGTTACCCCAAGGGCCTTGGACTACCATGATATGATGATTTAAAGGAGGGACAACAAATATTTATAGGGTATGTATAGATAAATATTTGCTAGCAGAGGAAATAGAAGCTTTGCTTGGTATTGGGGACCTGATGTTGGTAGGAGGAAAACTCTTAGTTTGCTGAAGGTGAGATTGTGGAGGAGAAAGGTCAAAATTATTTCACTACACAAACTCAAACACGTGATCAACAATACCTTGAGCTCTCTAGCTTCATGTATACCATGGATCTTCCAGAGTGTAGAATGGAAAAGAACTAGAAATGCTTCAATTAGAAGCTTGAGGCTTCAAATTATGCGTTCTTCCCCAATAGAGTCACCAAAAAGCTATTGGGTGAATATTTTTTCATCAACTAACTGATGGAAAAATGGGTATATCAACCACATCAAAATGAGATTTATATGGAAAAATGGGTGTGGTTACCACAACATGATAAGATAAATCTCTCCTCTCAGCAAGGGGAGGTTCCCTATAAACTATAATATACTAATATAAACTGAAAATAGACTCAGGGGTGAAATTATACCATCCATCTCTCTTTTTTCAGAGATGTTTCATAAAATAAAGGATAATTCTTGTGTAATTACTGAAGGCATTTCTCTTCTTTCAAAAATGATGTTCAGAAAATAGCAGGGATTCTTCCTGGGTAGCAACTGGATCCATAAGAAACCCATGAAAGCACAAAGTCTTTCATTATTTCTCCTACTGATTTAGGACAAAGTAACATAGTAAAATGAAGTGCAACACAAAGTCTCCATCAAAAATTACAACAGAGTAAAATATTACGAATGATAAGGGGAGCTCAAAGTCTCTCCAATATCCTGAAACATAAAACACACACAGACTAAAGACAATTATGGTAGCACAAAGTCTCCCATAGTCAACTTCAGGACATCTTTCAGATTATTTCCACTTGTTCTACTTATTTGATTAAATGGAAAATACTGCATTTAGGAAAAATACATAAGAATCATTTCCTAGATAACATAAGCTATTTTAACACAAAGTCTAAAAGGTCACTTGCTTTCTCATTCACTTGATAAAATATGATTAACAGTTTTAGCTCAAAGTCTCAGGAATGCATTTCAATTTGGGTAGAGTTTTGCTTCTAATCACTGAGAGATCTCCCTTTTTCAAAATGAGAGATTACAATATATAGCATCCAAAGAAAGACTTGGGTACTTGTTTTCATGAAATGGCCCATGCTGCATTGAATGCTTTAGAAATTTTGTGAAGGGGCCATGATGGAACAGGTCATTGGCCTTAACTTTTTTGGTGTTGTAAATCATCTCAAATGTCTCCTCCAAAGCATGGGTTTCCTAGTCTTCTGAAAGGTAATGTCACCCCTCTTTATGATACTTACATGACTGTCCACTCATCTTTACTTAAACAGAGAAAAATAGGCCATACCATTAAATTCTTGCACTCTCTGATATACACCTGGTGGACTGCTCCACCTACTAGAATAACTCTTCTATAGATATTTTGGATGTCTCTATAACTTTCCCTCTTTCCTTACTACCTTTTGTCTCTTTCTGGTGATCCAATCTCTCAAGGATATATTCTCACCTTCTGCTAGCTTCTTCGGCTCCTTTCTTAGCAGATAACTGAGTTTGTCTTTGGGTTTGTGTTATTTTAAAAATCAACGGTTATTCCATTACCCTAAATTTGATGTCTATAGGGACGTCACTAGTTGCTTTGAACCACTATGAATGTTGAACCCTTTGAACCTTTTAGAGTTCAATGGTTTAAGGTTTAATGGTTCAAAGTTCAATGGTTCAACAGTTTGGTGGTTCAATGTTTTGTAAAGAGTCACGTTCACTTAGTCTTCTTTATGTGTTCAAGGTGTCATTGAACCAACTGTTTGCACCATTCAGTTGAACATTTTTCTAGAATCTTCTACTTGAACCATTCACTTCAACCTTTCGCTTGAACCTTGAACTCTTTGAACCTTTGAACTCTTTCGGAGGTGGAGTTCAAAGGTTCAATAGTTCAATGGTTCATTCCATATCATTGAATCCCATCGATGACCCTTTTTGATTGAACCTTGGCATTGAACCATCCTTATAATTTTTAGGAAATGCCTTAAGTGTTTTGATATTTTTCCTTATGAAAGCCCACCTTTTAAACATGTGATTTCCTTAGCTGAAAAGGCTTGTGCGATTGAATAACTTGATTGCTCAGAACATTTTGAGAAATAAAGAGACCATTTTGGCCTGCAAGATCGAAATGGTCAACATGTTGTCCAAAAAAACAAGTGACGAATTTTGGGAACAACAAGACATATCAAAAAATAAGGTACTAAAGTCATCTAATAAAAAGTGACATACTAAGTTCTTATCCTATAGAATACCACTAGTGTGTGTAGGGATCAATTTTCAATTAACTTATCTAATTGTGGACTTCATCTAATAAATCAAGGTTAAACTGGGCATTAGATTTATTTGGGGGTGTTAATGATCTCATGGACTATAGGGTAATGGTGCAGGCATTGATCTATTGCCAAATGGGCATCCATATCCACAACATAATACCTTTAATCTCATTTGAGGCCTTGCTCCAATACCATCTAGGCTAGAAAACATGCAATGGAGTTTGCCAAAAGAGCCCTTTTGAGGAAGACTCATAATTTAAATTATGCATATTTTTCTATTTTTATTTCAAGGTTCATTGAGAAGAGATTTATTAATCTTTGTCCATTGATGGTTTGGGACGAAGCCATTGTTGATAGGGTGAAGAGGAAGCTCTAAATATATAGTAAATTTTTGATTGTCTTGAATGGTCCCACCTTTGTAAGATGTTATATTAAGTGAAACTTGGTGGACTGTATTGGGGTGTAAGCTATGCTAAAATACACTTATTTATTTAAGAGTTATTAACCCTCAAGATTTGAAATGTAAAGTAATTACTCACCATCGATGATTAATTTGGATCAAAGACTCAAATTTAGTCCTATATAACTCAACAATGCTTTCTAGTATTTGGTCATCATTTAGAGTTGTTATTGATTTCTCTTCTCTGGGGATCACCATATAATGCGGTTTATTTTCTCAATTTTGACTAGGGGTCAGATTTGGGGTAGGCAAACACTATAAGGACACAACAAAAAAACAAAACAAAAGAACAAGTAAATAAATTACACAAAAAGAAAAGAAAACACATAACTAAAATAAATTAACCTACTAAATACATTACCACTACTTGTTGAGGCTATTCTAAAATTGTTTGGATGGAGTAGCTGAGAAGTAGTGCTTCATTAATTGTTTATTTTTTGAGAATGATAGGTCATTACCTTCTAATTCTTTAAGGTGAAAGGTGTACTTTCCTAAGATTTCAACCATTTGATAGGGTCTAGCCCAAAGAGGATAAAACTTTGATTATTGGCCTTTCTTTTCATGGGATTTATCCCACATTAATACCATATCATAGATATTTTTTTTTTGATTTTATCCCTCTTATCAAATCATCATTTAATAGTCAATAATTCACTTTGTCTTCTAATTATATAAATTATAGCATGAACCTATAAGTCAATAGTGTGAATGCGATCGACATGATTAATTCCAATCCATAGACTAAAATAAAAGGAGAGATCTTGAGGGATTTATTATACCTAGTTCAATCAGCCCATAAAGTAAACTTTAGTAATGAGTGCCATTCCTAAGGTTTCTCTCCTGCAAATTTCTTGATGGCATATATAAGATTATTATTAGTGGATTTCACCAATCTATTTCCTCGAGCATAGTGATTGGATGAGAACCTCAGTGTGATACCATTATCATAAGCCCATTCTATAAACTATATGGATTTTAAGGTCTAACTTTTATCACATACCAGATAGATTGGGACCCCAAATTGGGTGGTTATAGTGTTCTCCATGAACTTGGTGACTTTGGTAGTGGTGATTTTTTCAGAGCAACTACCTCAAACCACATTGTACAATAATATATGGATGTGAGAACAAAATTATGGCCATATGATGATTTGGGGTTGATGAACCTAATTAAATCTAGTCCCCATTAGGTAAATGGTCAAATCTACCATGGGTTGAAGTGGCATTACCATGTGGGTATCCATTTTGGAAAAGGTATGGCATTGATGATAAATAAGGACATGAGAATGAATATCTATAATCAAATTAGGCCAGTAATATCCCACTCAAAGGACCTAGTGTGACATGAAATTTGTAGTAGGGTGATTGACTCCTAGTTTTTCATAAAAACTTGCCATCACTTCCTTGGCTTCATCTGGGGACAAACATATGAGGTATATTATTTTTGAAGATAATTCCCTTCTTCAACATATACTATGTAGATTTTAATCACATATCTCTCTTCTATATATAGTTGAGTTTGAGTAGCATTTTTCTATAGAGTAGGAAATGTATGATCAGAGTATACATGTTTAGTTGTAGCCTTAACTCTTGTTGTATTTGGTGTACATTTATTCTTGAGGTTATCTCAGTTATCAGCTAGGTAAGGTCCTATCCTCATACCAGCTTGGCTGGTTTGATCTCTAATTCATGCTCTTGTAATTTCTCCATCCATTGGCCTCTACATTCACATAATTTATTCTTCCCTAAAATTTGCTTTATGGCCAAGCCTGGGATGATAGCATGTACCTTATTCTTGAGAATATAGTTCCTAAATTTCTTCACTACTTTAAATAGGGCATAGACATGTTTGTCAAGAGTATAACATCTTAGTTATGTGTCCTTGAGATTGGTACTTATGAAATCAATAGGATGTTCATCTCCATTTAATAATGGAATACTTGATTTCCTAGAAAGCTTTCTTATATTCTATGTGTCATTCCACCTTCATGTCCTATTTCAACATAGCATTTAGGTGTTTTATAATTTTAGAAAATCTAAAAATGAATTTACGAACAAATTTATTTTTCCCAAATAAGGATTTTAATTATTTATTGCTATTAGGTAGAGGTAATTTAGAAACAACATTAGCCCTTTCTGGATCAATAGAAATACCTTCTTTTGTGATGATATAATTGAGAATCTTACCTTTAGTAACATCAAAAACACTCTTCTTGGGATTCAAAGAAATACCATACCTTATACACTTTTCATATACTTTTCCAAGTGGTGATGTGATCTAAACTGTAATTTGAAAAAACACTCGAGTCATCCATATAAAATATTATACATTTACCAATTAGTCCTTCAAAAGAAAGGTTCATTTCTCTTTGAAAGGTTATGCCAACATTTATCAACCCAAAGGAAATTAAATTGTAGGTGAATGTTCCCCATTTAGTGGTATATACAATTTTAGCCTAGTCTTTTGAATTAACCAAGACCTAGTTATATCCCAAAAATCCATGCAAAAAGGACATCATCTAGGATTGACTCATAATTTAGATCACTTCATCAAGGGAAGGTAATGGGAAATAATATTTATCTGAGGCTTAGTTCAAGCTTTGGAATTTTACACATAGGCAAATTTCTTTGTTTTCCTTCTACATAGGTACTAGGTTGGTCACCCAGGTAGAATGGCAAATTGGGAAAATTGTACCATCAATGAGTAATTTATTGACCTCCTCATATATTAAGGGTACCATGATTGGGTTTTTTGGTATCTAAATCTATCTAAATGGTCTCTAATCTATCTTAAGGGGGGATATTATGAGTGACAACTCTTGGGTCAAAGACCTTAAGGTATCTATAGGCCTAGGTAATTACATCTTTATATCTCAATAGTAGTTTTTACAACTACTCAAGCTTAGAGTCTATTTAGTTAGGATCCACACTAACCATCCAAGGGTTTTCTACTGAGTCGAGGTTGATGAGAGGGAATTTTTAGCTCTCTAACTTGGGCATCATTATTTGAAACATAGGGTATAAAATATAAAATGCTCTTTCTAATGAAATCATGCCCTTTGGAATCTGATTCCCATGAATATTAAGGATCATGTCCTTGTCTAACTCATTCCTACGGATGTCCATGTCTACCTCATAAATGATTTGGGTTTAAAATACCCCATTTTATTAAGGAACTAGATGATCTACTAGTCATATTTAAAGACTTGAAAGTTTGTCACATTATTGATTATATAGGGGCAAGGGACAAGTTCCATAAAGAAACCTTGCAACCCAGTGTCATCTAGGGGGTTAAGCTCATTGCTATAGATATGAGCAAGTCATCAATTTATTTTATTTCATAGGGATAGAGATGATGTTAAATTCAATAAATGTTTTAATTAAGCCCCAAGCTTGATACTTATACCTTATAAGATATAATAGTTTGCATTGAAATTCACTCCTAATATGGCTGACTACCAATGTAGAGTCACTAAACACTCTAAGTTTGTTTGAATTGTGTTTTAATGAAAATTATAATCCTAGGATTAATGTTTCATAATCTACCAGATTATTTATGTAGGGGAATTGTAACCTATATGAAACTAGGTATTTCTTCCCTCAGGGGTCGATTAACAAAACACTGGCCCCACTACCTTATTTAGAATAATCCCCATCTACATAAAGATATCATATGGCTAGAAAGTTTGGTTGGTTATTAATTGTATATTTGGTTGGTTTTGTACTTAACATATATATTTCTAGGTCTAATGATGTCAAGTTCACTTTTTTGTAGCTCGATACTTATACCTTATAAGATATGATAGTTTGCATTGAAATTCACTCCTAATATGGTTGACTACCAACATAGAGTCATTGAACACTATAAGTTAGTTTGAATTGTGTTTTAATGAAAATTATAATCCTAGGATTAATGTTTCATAATCTACCAGATTATTTATGTAGGGGAATTGCAACCTATATGACACTAGGTATTTCTTCCCTCAGGGGTCTATTAACAAAACACTAGCTCCACTACCTTATTTAGAATAATCCCCATCTACATAGAGATATCATACGGCTAGAAAGTTTGGTTGGTTATTAATTGTATCTTTGGTTAGTTTTGTACTTAACATATATATTTCTAGGTCTAATGATGTCAAGTTCACTTTTTTGTTGGTGGCATTGTACATAGTTATCATGTGTTTCATGAAAGGTTCTCTATGTACCCCAATTTGATTAGCTACCCCTCTCAAAGGTAGCCACATCTGAGAGAATTTTATGTCCATATACCCATTTAGGTATTCATACCAATCTATACTAAGGAGCATGACATAGGCCTTGGGAATATCTACCACCTGAATCTCTATGAAGTGTTGAATCTTAGGTTCTGATTCTAGCTATATATGGACATTCAAAAGCTCACCTATCACTCTAACCTTAGACTTATCTAGTTGAACCAATACCTTATTTGACTTGATAGGGACCAACCTTAACTTTTCATTGATGCATACTAACATTACATTGGCTAAAACTCCTAAGTTTACTAAGAAATTATGCAGGTTTTTACAAAATAATTTGATGGTCAAAAGGAAGGGAGGAACTTCCATCTTATTCTTATGAATGAACACATCGGTATGGTCTGATTTAGATTTTTCTTGGGTGGGTTGAATTGGCTTATTGATTAAGTATTTTAGTAGAAGATATTATTACTTTGTGATTAATAAAGTTCATGGAGTGTGATGTTGGATTTTATATTCTTCATGTCCTCTACTATAATATATCCTCCTTTTTTCTAGATATGTTGGGTTTCCATGGGAGCTTTAGGTTCTTGAGGTTTTAGAGGTGGTAGGTCATTCCTAACATTTTTTTTAGGTGGGGTTGCACCATTATTCAGGGGACTTGAGGTAGTGAAGGGTTATTGTGGTTTAGTGTTCCTAAGGGCATAATTACTACTTTGGAATTCCTGAAATGCTTACACTTCACTAATACCCTCCTTTGACTCATTTTATTCTTGATATGGGAATTTCATGGTTTCCAACACCATGGAAATTCTAAGGGATATACCTATATTAGATGGTTCTAGGTGATTGGGGACCACCTCATGCTCTTCCATTTCTTTTTAGAATATCTCAAAGGCACAATTGAACTTTGTGTAGTCAATTTACCCATGGGATGTCATGCTATGCACTTGAAACTATTTATGTAAGGCTATATGAAAGATATTAATTTATAACAACCTATTAAGCAAGGGTTCTTAAGGATTGTGAGAATGTTTATAGTTATTATTTGGTATTTGATATGCAAATTTTTTACTAGAACTCTATGCATTAGAATTTCTTATCTACCTTTATAGCCCACAGAAGTCATTACTGAGTTTTTATACCATTCATCAAATGGAATCCAACTCATTCTTTGTAGAATATTAGGGTATGGTTAGGCTATTTTAATGTACTTCTAACATAACTTGGTATTAAAAATAAAAAGACTTTTCATGGTTCCCTAGGTTAAGTAAACCCAAGTGTTGGTTTGGTGCAACATGACACAATATGATTTGATTTGTTACAGGGAGTGACTGAAGCATTGGGATATTTTGATTAACATTGGGAAAGAGGATCAACATGGGAATATAAGGTAACACATTAGGAATGGGCTCCATCATTTAACCTTGTGGGTTCATCTATCTGTCTACCTTGATGGCCCCTACATAAGCTAGGGGTAAGTCCACTATTACTAGATCTCATCTCAGAAACATAGTCATTTAAGAGTCCAAGTCATTTTTATACATTTCAAGCACTAGTTGTGGGTTGGATTGGTAGAGCATGGTAATCTAACTATACATATTTTAAAACCCAGCATTAAATTTCCTAAAAGGTTCATTGAGATCTCATTTATTAATGGAAAACTATTGGTATAAGACATTAGGGTCTATTATTTGCCTGAACTAGGCAAAGAAGGTAATATTGAAATAGTCCTAATTAAGGGTCAAGTCCTTTAGGAGGTTGAAGAAATATTCATAGGCTAATTCCATCAATGTGAATAAGAAACATATACATGCCACATCCTCATGTTCTACATTCAAGAGTTCTAGGGTAGTTTTGTAGGAGGTCATATGCTCTTCGATAGTCCATCCTACACCATGAGTGAAACAAAGAAGATACCTTTTGAGGTTTCTAGGTAAGTCATGGACAACTCTTAGGACATTAATGGCTAAGCCAATAATCAATCCATCCTAGGTGGTCTATTTGGGAGAAACTAATGGGATGAGCTAGTTGGAATCATTATAGGTCAAAATCTATTGAGACTGGGTCTTCTTTGGAATAATAAGGGGAAACCACCAACCAACCATGATGGGACCTAGCTCTAGTGATGGGTGAACTAGTCTCTAAGATGCTTCACAAATAAGTAATAGTTAGTATGTTATTACCAACAAGCATGATTTCAAATAAGTTAGCATTCAACATATAAATTATTGATTTCTTCCTTTTCATCCACTATTATTTTGCATGTTTGAAGCAAAAAAAAATGAAGAGAGCATAAAGGAGGGGGAAAAGATTCAATCAATAAAATATTCCTTTTAGGGTTTGGGTTCCTACTGATAATTATCATTAAAAATAAAAGGGCTCTGTTTCTAATGCTAATTGTTTTTTTATGTTTTAAGTAGGAAATGGACTAGAAGAACAAATAAGAGGGTGAAAAGTTTACAATCAAGGGTAAGTATGAAATATTTTGATCTAGGCCCTCCTTGTAGTACCGACTATTATTTTTTCCAACATCCCATTCCAAAATACTCATGAGGTTGAATATTTTCAAAGAGAATAGTGAGGAACATTGATGAAGCTTTGTCCTCCATTTTAGGATTGATTTAAAATTAACTGAAGGCACAGTTTTGGATTTTTGGCTTCAAAATGAAGCTTGCATGGAATTATATTTGAAAGAAGAAATATCACCATCGATGGGTTAGTATTTATGTCCAAGAGTAAATGAATGAGTTATTTGAATCTATTACTTATATTCAGGCACTTTTCATTAACAATTTCTAAATAAAATGGAAAGGATAGTTAAATTTACAAAATAAACACAAAAGGAGGGAAGGTAAGGTAGTAAAGAATGTTTCCAGATCTAGGTTAAATTAATTTTTCAATAATTAAGCTAAGTACATCTACCATAGTTATACCACTGTGTGTTGAGTCTCACCAAAGGTTTTAACTCCAATGCTACACAATGGGAAGAGTCTAGGAAAGCAGTTAAGAATGCTTAATTTATGGTTCCTCACTAAATATCAATACTATAAGTCTAAACTAAATCACACATAAAATTCTAAAATAAATTTCATGCTATCACACAATTTATCATTATCATGAATAAAATGAGATGAATTAACAAAGAGTTTATGATAGGCAAGCACATCATAATTGTTGGATGGTAGACCCTGATCTTATTTTAATGCCCAGTTCTTGATAGGGGGTGTGGGGGGGGAAACACCCCATACTATGGTCACCATGGGGGTCTAGGTAGAGATGACCTATTTTGGAGCCCCCATTTTTGGGGGTTTGGGGGAAACATGCCTGAAGAATTTTTTTATGAAAAATGCATTATAAAATATTGTAATTTCATAGTTAATTTAGACCGTTTACTATTAGGTTTTAGATCTAATGGTAGAAATTAAGTTAGTGCATTTTTTACCTAATTTGTAACCCTCCTTTGAAATGAGGGAATTTTAATCAGGGGGAATAGTGTGAGAGTGAAGAGGATATTGTAGTGGATGTATTATAGGGTTTTCCCTTCATTTATTGGATTGAATAATAAGGACTGGTAGTTTCTATGTGGATGTAGGCCATATTGGGAGATCCAATTTAAATCTGTGTCTCTATTATATTGTGTTTTTTAAATTTTAATTTTGTTTTTATTATTAATCTACATTCTATATTCTTAACTAATGGTATCCGAGTTGAAGGTTTATTTGGCAGATAAACTCATAGGAAAAGAGGTTTCCTAGTTCAATTGGGGGTAATGGTGGAAGAAGGCAATTTTAAGGTTGAGAATTTCAATGGCCAAAACTACCAACTATAGAAGATGCAAATGGAGGACTATCTATATCAAAAGGATATTTTCCTACCATTAGGTAGAATAATAAATAAGTTGGTGACTATGCAAGATGAAGACTGGGAGGTTCTTGATAAAAAGGCACTAGGAAAAATATGACTATGCCTAGCAGCGTTAGTGGCCTTTAATATTTAAAAATAAAAGATAACATCAGATGTGATAAAATCATTAGATAGAGTGTATGAAAAATCCTTAGCCTCCAACAAGGTATTTCTTATGAAACATTTATTTAATCTAGAAATGTCAGAAGGTGGGTCTGTTGCTGACCATTTAAATAAATTTAACATGGTCATAAATCAGTTAAACTCTGTAGGATTAAATTTTGATGATGAGGTTAGGGCTCTTTTGATTCTATGCTCATTGCTAGAAAGCTATAAGAGCTTGGTCATGGCTATGAGTAATTCTATCTCTGACTCAAACACTTTAAAGTTTCATGATGTTATTGGTGTTATCCTTAGTGAGGAAATGCAATAGAAAAGCACATGTGAGACATTAGGTAATGCTTTGAATATGGAGAATAGGGGAAGACAAAAGGATAGAGGAAACAGAATAGGGAATCATGGGAAGTCTAAGAAGGGAAGATCCAAATCTAGAAGAACATTGGTGTGCTAGATTTGTGGGAAGAAAGGACACCTAAATAAAGATTGTTGGTTTCCAAAAGGAAAACAAGATGGACAATAAGATAAAAAATAGGAAGCAAGTGTAGTAGGTGATGTGTTATAAGATGATTTAATCCTTAATTTAGATAATATTAATGATTATTGGGTGTTAGATTTAGGGGATTCATTTCATGCTATACCCCATAAAAAATATTTTCAAGACTATGTTTAAGGTGATTTTGGGTAGGTTTATTTAGGTGATGGTGAACCTTGTAAAATTTTAAGAAAGGGTAAGATAGAGATAAAATTATAGAATGGAAATAAATGGTCTCTAAAATATTTGAGGCATATTCTTAAGTTGAGAAGAAATCTAATTTTAGTAGGGTAGCTGGGAAGTGAGGGCTGCATAATTACATTCATAGAAAATTCAAGGAAGGTCACTAAAAGATCATTAGTAATATCAAAAGGAGAGAAGGTAGGTACATTATATTTATCTAATGGTGATGTTGAATCTTCCATTAATTTAAATTCTATAGAAGTAGATATAAAATTATGGCTCCATAGACTTGGGCACATGAGTGAGAAGGGGATGCAAGTTCTCCACTCAAAGAATTTGTTGCCAAATTTGAAGAAGGTGGATTTGGATTTTTGTGAGCACTGTGTGTATGGAAAATAGAAGAGAGTCATATTTATCAGAGTTGGGAGGACAAAGAAGGATTAAAAGTTAGAGCTTGTGCATATAGATGTATATGGACTAGATTAGGTATCATCCCTTATTGGCTCTTCTGAAGGTATTGCATATGAAAGAAATTTCATATTTTTGATAATTTTAAGAAATAGAAAGCTTTGGTTGAGAATGAGATAAGAAATAAGTTGAAGTATGTTCTATTAGACAACAAAGGTAAATATTACAGCAATGAGTTTGATAATTACTATTCATCTCATGGGATTCATAGAGAGAAGATGGTTCCAAGAACACCACAAAAAAATGGTGTGTCAGAAAGGATGAATAGGACAATCATGGGGCATGCAAGGATCATGCTATTGCATGTAAGGTTTCCTTTGTAGTTTTGGGTAGATGCTATGGATACTAATATTTAATTAATAAATAGAGGGCCTTCAAGTCCTTTGGATGGTGGCATTCTAGAGGAAGCATGGACAGGTAAAAAGGTAGATTATTCATTTTTAAAGACCTTTAGTTGTGAAGCATTTGTCCATATTGATAAATAAAATAGAACCAAGCTTGAGGAAAAATCCAAGAAATGTACTTTTATTGGATATGGAGTTAATGATTTTGGTTACTATTTATGAGATATTGAAAATTGTAAAATCATTAGGAGTAGAGATGTGATCTTTAATGAAAATGCCATGTATAGAGATCAGTTAGAAAAAAAGAAATAGGAAAAGTCAAATATAGAATATGTAGTACTTGATGAAATTATTAGAAATGAAATTCCAAAAGTGCTAAAAAATTAGAATGTGCAACAACTACAAGTACCTCAAACTCTTGGAAGTGTAGTTATAATATATATAAGAGTAAGTAGACTCCCTGAACATTACTCTCCTTCACTTTATTATTTATTATTGACTAATGGTGGTGAGCCAAAAATATATGAAGAAGAAATGTAGGTAAAAACTAGAAAGAAGTGAGAGCAAGGAATTTAAGAGGAGATGGACTCCTTGGTACATAACCAAACTTGGGATTTGGTTTAGTTACTTACAGGTAAAATAACATTGTAGAATAAATGGGTTTATAGGTTAAAGGAAGAAGATGGAGGCAAAAAGAGGTAAAAATCTAGACTTTTTGTAAAGGGGTTTGCACAAAAGAAAGGTATTGACTTTGACAAAATATTTTCTCCAATAGTTAAAATGACTTCTATAAGAATTTTTTAAATTTTGGTAGTAATAGAAGATTTGCACCTTGAACAGTTAGATGTGAAGACTGCATTCCTTCATGGTGATTTGGAGGAGGAAATATATATGGAGTAGCCACAAGGATACAAATTCAAAGGTAAGGAGAAATTGGTGTGGAGGTTGAAGAAGAGTTTGTATGGCTTAAAATAAGCTCCAAGATAGTGGTATTTGAAATTTAAAATATTTATGATAGAATAAGGTTATAGTAGATGTCATTCTGACCACTGTGTTTACTTTAAGAGATTAGATAATGGTAGCTATATTATCTTGTTATTGTATGTATATGACATGTTTGTTTTAGGGTCTAACATGCATGATATAAATGAGATAAAAAAAACTAGTAGATTCATTTGTAATGAAGGATATGGGTGCTGCAAAGCAAATCCTTGATATGAAAATAACAAGAGATAGGAAAAATAGGAAATTGATGTTGTCTTAAGAAGAATACATCAAGAAGGTGTTAGTCAAGTTCAATATGCAAGATGCAAAACCTATGAGTAAACATTTGGGAGGGAACTTCAAATTAAGAAAGGAATAGTGTCTTATAACACAAGAAAAAATCAATTACATGACCAAAGTGCCATATGCTTCAATAGTTGGAAGTTTAATATATGCTATGATGTGCACTAGACCAAATATTGCTCATGTAGTGGGAGTTTTTAGTAGGTTTATGAAAAATCCAAGAAAAGAGCATTGAGATGTAGTCAAGTGGATTCTTATGTACTTGAGAGGGACCACTGATAGACATTTATGCTATGAAGGGTCAGATTTTACCTTACAAGGATATGTTGATGCAAACATGGCTAGAGATTTAGATGGTAGGAGGAGCACCACAGGTTATGTATTCACTATTGGTGACATAGTAGTTAGTTAGATTTGAAAATTGTAGAAGATAGTTACTTCATCAACTATAAAGGCAAAATATTTTGCAACTACAGAGGCTAACAAGGAGATGATATGGATACAATAGTTCATGGAAGAGTTGAGGCATAAGTAGGAAGATTGTAGGTTGTATAGTGATCGCTAAAGTATAATTCATTTATCAAAGAACTTGACATTCCACTAAAGAACCAAACATATATAACTTAGGTATCACCTCATTCATTCAGTTTTGGAGGATGGTCAACTAAAGTTAGAAAAGATCCATATGAGTTAGAATCTTGCAGATATGCTAACAAAGGTAATCACTAAAGATAAGATAGAGAGTTTTTAAATGTTAATAGGTATTCAATAATAAAAGGAAGATGAAAAACATGCCAGGGTTAAATTTAAAAAAAAATTCCAAGTAAGATTTGTAGTGGTGGAGTTACAATAATTAGTCTCCAAGTGGGATATTGTTAGATGGTGGAGCCTGATATTATTTTAATACCCAGTTCCTGATAAGGGGTGTGGGGGGGGGGGGAAACGGACCCCCACTATGGTTGTCATGGAGCTCTTGAGGGAAATGATCTATTTTGGATCCCTCTTGGTAGGGGTTTGGGGGCAACACCCCTGAAGTAAAATTTTATGAAAAATGCATTATAAAATATTGTAATTTTATAGTTAATCTAGACCATTTACTATTAGTTTTTAGATCTAATGGTAGAAATTAAGTTAGTGCATTTTTTCTCTAATTTTTAACCCTCCTTTGATATGAGGGCATTTTAATCAGGCATAATAGTGTGAGAGTGAAGAGGATATTGTAGTGGATGTATTGTAAGTTTTTCCCTTCATTTGTTAGATTGAATAATAAGGACTGACAATTTTTGTGTGAATGTAGCCCATATTAGGTGAACCATGTTAAATATATGTATCTATTATATTATGTTTTATAAATGTTAATTCTATCTTTATTTCAGTAGTATTGCTTTATATTAGATATTCCTAACAATAATCCTTGTATTCATAAAGTAATAGAACCTTTAAGTAAATATATGAGCACTAATATTCTCTTAAAACTGAAATGAAATATGCTTTGATAAACTGAATATGTGTCACTTAAAGGATAAAATTACATTCATTAATATAACTAGTTCTAGTATAAAGATTGATCTTTGCCAACTCTTTAAAATTCAAAAAGGGGTGAAAGAAACTATAGGAGAAATCCTAGCTTGATTCCAAAAACAATTTTTAGCTAAAAATTACCAACCCTAAAATTAAAATATGCTTGCACTTTTATAGATAAGGATAGGATTCACCTCCAAGTAGTGTGAGATTATAATCCTAGGATAGGATGCTCACTCTTAGTGGTTACAAGTACATAATTCAAAAAATAGATAAAATCCTCTAAGCTCGCCTTAGAAGATTTATGGGGACCACTCAACTAATACATGGAATTGATGTTGAAGAGATTTATCCCAAATACTTTTAATTTACTTACCTAGGCTCTAGTGTGGCTCCCAAGAGGTCAAACTCCCAATCCAAATTAGTGAGGTTCATTAGAAACACTCTAAAGATTATCTCATCCTAGGTTACTGGTCTTTGGTACACCCAGAGGGGAGCCTCCATTGACACGTATAATTTAACCACCTATCTTATGTTCATTTTAGATTGAGTTGAAAGATTTAGAACTACTTGATATCCCTCTTTATTCATCTTGGCCACCTTTTCCCTCATGACCTAGTCAAAGTGACCTAGGTGGACTCCAAATTCTTCCCTATCCAGTAGATTATCATCTAGATGGAACAACATAAAGATATTAAATTATTTAACATAAGCCAATATATTATTTTTGACATATTTCAAGGGTCCCATCACCATTTGGGCTAAGTCATGCCACTCCTCCATTTCAGTCTTCATGGTCCTAGTGTAGGTCTGATACAAGCTCAAATCTGAAGTGGGTCATAATTTGTGCTTTAGGAACATGCTATTATTAATCATAACATTCAACTTTTAGCACTTCCCATAAATTGTAGTGACCCTCTCTAGATAATATTGGGTCTACTAGATGAGCACCTAAGTCTCCATGATAGCCCTAACACCATTCCTAGAATTGAAAAAAGTCTTAGGAGGGCATCCTTGACATGCCCAATTAGCCTAGGAGGGAAAGAGTTCTTTATGCCTCAAGATTTCAGACCTAAATCTACATGTCCTCAAGAATCTTATCTAACATATAATGTGTCACCTAGGGAACTGAGAGTGGGTCTATTTATCTAAATCGTGCACCCTAGAAGAGAGTGTTCAATTCTCTTCCAGATTTAGGCAATGTTGGAACATTTCCAGGCATGTGGGTATGCTTATAGAGGAAATGAACCTCTAGATTTAAAGGGCTAGCTCTTTGAATGTATTTATATAAAATAACCTCTATCTAAACCCATTTGATTTAATGGAAAAGATTTATAAATTGCATAAAGAAAATCTGTTCTATGAATGGTGATGCACTAAGATTATCCTCCACATAAATACTATACCCTAGTGCATGATAAAACAAAATACACATAATATTTTCAAGCTCTAAAGATTATAACACAAGTATTTTAGTATAGAGTTGATATGCATGAAATGACACAAGGTAAATGAAGTAAAAGATAACTTGTACATTTTAAGAATAGTTATACACATGTAGAAATTTGACACAATTAGATGCACTCTATATGACTTGTTAGACCCAAAACTCTTGCTCAGGTGTGAAGGACAAAGGATAGAAGGATGAAAATGATCACTTATTGTCAATATATGTCACTTATACACTTAAATAATTACTTATAACTTCAAAGAAAAAATACTTGTACCAATGCTTAAAGGCAAAACATGACATCAATTCAATAGGGATTCACCATACACTGCATGGTTGTCTTTACACTAGCAAAAAAACTATATTTATAGCTAAAAGGAAGTGAGAAGAGGATGCCTTTGGTGCCAAAAATAGGAATCATTTTTTTTAAATTCTCCATCTTCAGCTATAATCAACTTTATAAATGATGCTCATTCAGGCCATTTGATTCATCCATGTCACCTCCCTTGATCACTCTTGGACTGATCTCTCAAAAATGCTTCTCTAATGGTTGCGCAATAGAATAAAGATATTTTAAGTAATGGAATAAATATGGTTATTAAAATATAGTCCACCTATTGTATATTTATCTTGATGCTAACAGATTTCCACCAGCTTATTGAGGTGTGTAATGGTGTAGGGGAGAGTTATTTTCATTTTGTTGGCCTTATCTTCCATTTTTGATTGGTTATCAAAAAATGAATTAGATCATGATTTGATCAATGGTGAAATGATCCCTCTGATTTATTTTTATGGATGTAGAATGTGATCCCCTTGGATTTGCTTAGGATCCTCTTGTTTGAACACCAATGACTAGTCCCACATCCTAAAGTTGAAGTCCATATAACCATCACTCTACTGGGACCAATTCCTTCAAGGCATTTCTTTGAGAATTATTCTTGGAAATTTTCCTCAGGAATTTTTCTTTGAAAAAAACACATTTTGATCCAATTTATATTGGTTCACCTTTGCCAAGAATGTTCCTTCGGGCTTTTAGAGTATCTTTTCAAAAATATTATTTCAGATAAAATGTCCAAAATAATTCTTTCAAAATTTTGGCAAAGGAAACTTCTTTTGGGATAATTCCTTTAGAAGAATTGTTGTAGACAAAACACCTAAAACAATTCCTTCAAACCTTTTACAAGTGCCTTTCAGAGGAATGAATTGTTCCCTTTAGAAGCTTAAAACTAGACACTTTGCATAGAAAAAGACCTTTCGAAAGAATGAAAGTGTCCTTCGGCAATATTGAAATAGACCCCTTCAAAAATATTTCAAAGGACCACTTTTTTGAGAAAAAGACCATTTGAAAAAGTTTAAGTGTACCAATTGGAAAGCCATTTCCTTCAAAATAATTCCTTCAGAAGGATTGTTGGAGACAAAATGTTTGAAATAATTGCTTTGGAAAACTTGGAAATGTCCCTTCAGACTTTTGGAAGATGCCTTTCAGAGAAATGAACTATTCCCTTCCATGAGAAAAAAACCCTTAAAAATAATGAAAATGTCCCTTTAGAAAGATGGACATGCCTGATTCCTTCAAAAAAGTTAAAAGGATGAATTCCTTTGTAGAAATTGCAAGGGACACTTTCCTTTGGACTTTTTTCAAGTGACCACTTTTTTGAGAAAAAGACCCTCTGAAAAGATTGTTTCAGACAAAATGTCCAAAACAATTCCTTTGGAAAGGTTGCAAGATAAATTTATTTTGAAAAAAATGTAAGGGCCATTTCTTTCAAAAATTTCACAAATTACCCTTTGGAAAACCTGTTTAGGACACTTTCATGAGAAAAATACCCTTCAAAAAAGTTGAAGTGTCCCTTCAAAAATATGGAAATGTCCCTTCACTATAGAAATGATCCTTTAGAAATCTTAAAATGTACCCTTTAGACTTTTTGTAGAGGATCCTTCCATGAGAAATAATTCCTTTGGGCTTTTGAAAGTGACCAATTCTTTTAGGCCTTTTGTTTCAAACAAAAAGTCTGAAATAATTACTTTAAAACTTGAACAAAAAAACCAAAGTAAAACTTGATAAAAGAAATAACACTTGAGCAAAAATACCAGAGTAACACTTAAAAAAAGACTAAACAAAAGGATTTCAAAGGAAATAACACTTAGTATTTTTGCTGTAGGGATAAACAAATTAAGAATGTTGTACTTAACCAAAATGAAAGGTGCAAAATTGGGTGTGAAAATTGGCTAACAATCTTGGCGATTCCTAGAGGAGGCATGCCTACTATGCCTAAGACCAGTTGCCTAAATCCTTCCATTAGGCATGGATTCATGCATATAGGCACTCAAAAATGACTTGAATAGACCTTTGGCTCATAAACACAAGCTAGTTTATTCACATGCACAAAGGTAGATATGCACACCAAATAAAAGGAAGGAAACACACTTGTGCTACAAAGCACTTAGGGAACATAATGAAAAACCAAAGGAAACATACACCTAAAATAGTATTTATAAAACAAACTTGTAAGGAATAATAATAAAACTTTAGATGTGTCCCATTCATAGGGATAGGGAATTCTTCTCCATTCATCATGTTCAGCTAAAATGATTTACTTTTCCTGTACTTGTTAATGATGTAAGGGCCACTTAAAAAAGTGTCAAAATTTGTATGTCTACCTAGTTTTGCTCTATCCTCATCCCATTTTAGGACCAAGTCACCTTACTTAAACACTCTTGCACTTGCTCTTTTATCAAAGGACTTCTTTATGAGTACTTGGTGGTGCTCCATGGCCTTGTGTGCATTGTCTCTTGCTTATTGTAGCTATATTAGTTCTATTAATTTGACTTCCATTGGAGTATTTTCAAGTAGTTCTAGCTGATGTACAAGCTTTAGAGCAGGGAGTTATTGAGATATGGACAACCTAGCCTCTCTCCCATAAACAAGCATAAAGGGATAATTACTAATTTATCTCTTAGGAGTAATCTTATCATCCCATAAGGCTATCTTCAACTTATTCTGCCATGCTCTTTGATTTTTCTCCAATGTCCTCTTGATGATCTTGATGAGATTCTTACTAATAGATTTAACCAACCCATTACCTTGAGGGTAATATTTGGATGAGGTACTCAACTAAAATCCATTCCTATTTTCCCAATCCAAATTTTTAGCACTTATTAAAGCAAGTGCATTATCAGAGATGATAACATATGGAACTCCAAACCTTGTTATAATGCTCTCATAGAACTCCAAGATAGCATTTTCACTTGCCTCCTTCAATGAAATAGCCTATACCCACATTTTGAAGTAGTTAGTAGCAGTCAATATCTATTTGTGTCCAACACTTGATGGAGGGTTGATCATACCAATGAAATCAAGGCCCCATTGCATGAAAGGCTTGTCTACATGGATAAGATTCAATCGAAGGGCTTCAAGTTTCTATTTGCCTACAAAGAAGGCACATTGAGGATTTTTTTTAGCCCAATGGTAATAGTCCTTAAAAATACTAGGCCGATAGTAACCAACCCTCATTATCTCTATAGCTATTGTCTTAAGAGAGAAATGACCTCCATCTGTACCATTGTGAAACTTTTCCAATAGCATATCAAACTAGTCACTGTTAACACACCTCAACAACACTCCATTCACATCTTTCCTAAGATAAAACCATATACAAGATATTAGGGAATGGTTTGAAATCTAAAATACCTCCTTTTAGACTTGTTTAAGCCATTGGGGCACTCACCATTTTGAAGAAAAATAATGATGTCTTGTGTCTAACTTTAAACTTGTATGTGATCAGCTGGTTGGGGTTGAACTTGGTTGATCAAGACTTCCTCCTTTGGCTCTTGGAAATCTGAAGTTAAATTCTCACATAATCCTTTTCCTCATACCAAGTTTGTAACCTTAATATCCACATCATACTCCATCACCTTTTTAATCCAACCAACTCTCTTTTTATTAACGTCTTTGCTTAGGATAAACTCCTTGGTGCTAAGATGAGAAACCATGATATGTATCTTACTATTTTAAACCATGTGTTTAAATTTTTTAAATCCTCTTATCACTATTAGAGTTTACTTCGCAACAAATATATACTTGACCTCATAATATTTCAATCCTTGGCTGAAGAATGCAATTGGTTGCTCTACCTCTTCATCATTCTTTTGCATAAGCATAGATGAGATTATATCAAGGTTAACAAAGGTATAGAGTATACAATATTTGGATTCAAGAGAGTAGGATATTTTTCAATTGCTTACTTTATTGCCTCAAACTATTGTTACCTTCCTTTATCCAAGAAAAATCTTGGTTCTTCTTGAGCATGGTTGTGATAGGATTTACCATAGTTTCAAAGCTTGGAATAAACCTTATAAAAAAGTTTATTTTCCCCAAGAAGATTTGAATTCCTTTATTGTGTTGAGGCAAAGACAAGCCTATAATAGTGTCAATCTTCTTGAGTCAATAGATAGGCCTTCTTTTAAAATAATATGACCCAATAGCTTACCTTCATAGATAGAAAAGATGCACTTTTTTGGATTAAGGGATATTCCATACTCCCTAAACTTTTCAAACACTTGCCTTAGATGTTTAATATGATCAATAACACCCTTTTAAAAAATAGCTATATCATCAAGGTACACAAGTAAAAACTCATTGATCAAACCCTTAAAAGCCATGTCTATTGCCCTTTGAAATGTAGCTCTAGCAAAGGATAAACCAAATGACATCTTCATATAGGCAAAGGTCCCCCATTTTGTAGTGAAGGATATCTTGAACTTATCCTCTTAATTCAATAATATTTTATTGTAACTTGAATAACCATCAAGAAGTGAGAAGTGTTGAGAACCTGAAATAACTTGTAGAATTTGTTTCGTAGAAGGTAGTGGATAATGATCCTTGAGAGACACTCTATTAAGATCTTGAAAATCCACACAAAGTCTGATCTCTCCATTCTTATTTCAGATAGGTACAAGATTAGCCACCCAAGTTGAGTGTTTGATAGGAAAGATAATCCTAGACTCAATCAACTTGGTTAGCTCTTTCTTCATGAGTTCCTCTATATTGGGATTAATAGGCATTTATTTTTGCTTGACTAGTTTAGCTCTAGGTTCTAAATAAATGGTGTGATGAGCTAAACTTGGATCAAAACCTTTTAAATATTTGTATTCCCAAAAAAATATTTCATATAACTATATGCATAATTTAATAAAGGCCTACCTCTCGATCAGAGAACATACCTTACCAATTTTTAGGAGCTTGTCCATGTAAATCATGACTCTCTCATAGTTCTCTTATTTTTTTGACATGATCACTCTTTGTTTCTTATTTTGATCATATTCAGTGAAAAAACTCTGCAAAGTAATCAGTGCCTTAGGTATCTTGTTTGTCCTCAGCTGAATAACTTGTTCTTCATATTGATCATGCAATATCCTTTGGTTCCTCAAGGAGAATCTTGCTTCATTTTGTAAGAAGTGTGCAATGTGTTAATAAATTTCAAACACTTTCCTTGAAAATTAATTATTTGGAATAGAAGGGCTCACAATGACCTTGATATGGGATTGATCCTTCTCTTTCCATATTTCAACAACTATGTCAAACTGTGCTCATATGGCAACCAATCTATCATCATGTTTATTTGAATCCCTTGGTATGGGTTATACATTGAAGGCATCAAAGTCTTCAATTAGGTCCCATACCCTATGATTTTAGGATTTAAGCAAGGTATTCTTGGCTATAGATTGATTTCTCACTTGATGGATGACCAATTCACTATCCCCATAAACCTTCAAATTCTTAAGCCCTCTCTTCTTTGCCCATTAGAGGCTGTGAAATAGGCCTTCATATTCTACCACATTACAGGTGAAACTAAAGTATAATATATATGAGGAATAGTATTAAATATTTAATGGATAAACTAAAATAATTCCATATCCTACACCTACTTTTCTTCTTGAGCCATCAAAAAACATTTCCCATATCCCTTCAAGTTCATGGTCTTCATTAGTGAGTGAAGGAATGGAAGCATTTTTTTGTGCATACAATAAACTCCCAAATAAATTTATTATATGAATTTATATGGATCAAGTCCATGTGTTTTATTGCTATAATTATCAAGGAAAATATCATAAATACCTTCAATGGGGGAGGATGATTCACCATCCATGACACCTTCTTCTTCTTTACCAATTAAACAATTCTGATTTGAACTTGTCTCCATATATGGCTCAATATTAAACCTTCCTAAGGGATAAGTCCTTATAGTCACATTAGTTACATATCTTATTTTAAAAGCTATAAAAGACCAATTAATAGAAAGGTACCCTCTTATCTTAGTTGTGAAGTCCTTTGACAATCATATAACAAAATGAGATAGAATGTCTACCACCACAATGTCTTCTAAAATGGGGAAACTTGGGAAATCATGTAGAAAGTATTTCAAACCTATGACCAATCCCAATATCTTGGTTGGAGTCCCATAAAGATATAACACACCTTTACTATGTGGTTCATACTTCAATCCCAAATTATCAGCCACCACTTTAGGCATGATAGTGGTACTAGCTCCACTATCTATAATACAAATGTGAACCAACTTGCCTCCCACAATGAGTGTGAGGTAGAAGGGTGGAGGATTTTAAGATTTTGTGGGGGGATCTAAGACATTATTTATATTAAGTCATGGACTAGCCTATAGTCGTTCTCAAGGTCACCTATAAAAGGGGAAAAGTTATCCCTACTAAAAAGGGTTACGCTATCCTCACATCTCACATAATCACACCTATTACCCCAACATTCTCAAGGGACTTTGAGCTCACTTAACGTCAAGTGATTAGAATACTTCTCTAACACCAACCAATGGTTAAATGATGTAATGCATGAACGGGGCTTTTATTTGCAACAACCCTATCTATGCTATCATTATGGTCCTTGTCAATGAAAGAGCAACCTGCCTTTTACTTCTTACACACTTTCATCACATGCCAATAACATACAACCAAAACATATTTCCTAAACCACTAACATAACATCATGATTTATTTAATGCAAATACCACTTTGTGTTATATAAATTATCTTAGCCCATTCACACTAGTTTTTATGGAAAACAATACACATGGAAACTATCAACCAAACACAATTTATGTCAAGCATATACCATCACCAATATGGAAACTTGCTGAAGCATAAATAAACTCATTTCATTTTTAGCATACACCATCACCAAATATGGAAAATTTCTAAGGATGAAAAACCACATAACCTATGTTACAGCATACACCATCACGCAATATGGAAAAGGCTGTAACATCATCATACACTCATTTCATTTTTAGCATACATCCATCACCAATATGGAAAAATGTTAAGGATGAAAAACCACATAATTTATGTTACAGCATACACCATCACACAATATGGAAAAGGCTGTAAAATCATCATACACCCATCATTTCAAACATAACCAAAACAACTATCAACCAGATGTAATTTATGTTAAGCTTATACATCACCAATATGGAAACTTGCTAAAGCATAAATAAACTCATTTCATTTTTAGCATACACCATCACCAATATGGAAAATTGCTAAGGATGAAAAACCACATAACCTATGTTATAGCATACACCATCACACAATATGGAAAAGGCTGTAACATCATCATACATTCATCATTTCAAACCTAACCAAACACAACCTATGTTATAGCATACACCATCACACAATATGGAAAAGGCTGTAACATCATCATACATTCATCATTTCAAACCTAACCAAAACAACTATCAACCAAACACAATTTATGTCAAGCATATACCATCACCAATATGGAAACTTGTTGAAGCATAAATAATCTCATTTCATTTTTAGCATACACCATCACGAATATGGAAAATTGCTAAGGATGAAAAACCACATAACCTATGTTACAGCATACACCATCACACAATATGGAAAAGGCTATAACATCATTATACCCTCATCATTTCAAACATAACCAAACCAACTATCAATCCCTTTGACCCTTCTTCCCTTCTGGGGAGAACTACATTGGCCTAAGGCCCTTGCATGGGCTATGTAGGCAGCACTCAGTTGACATGGGTTCTTCTGAGGTTAGCTCGGCCATTCATTCATTCATCTACTTGATGGACCAACCATATAACCTTTAACCATGACTTAACCTAGTCAAAACCAATCCATAACCTACCCTCTTCTTCCCTTTTGGGGAGAATTACATTGGCCTGAGGCCCTTAAAATAGGGGCTATGTAGGCAACACTCAGTTGACATGGGGTCTTCTAAGGTTGGCTTGGCCATTCATTGGTTCATCTACCTAATGGACAACTATCTAAACCAGTCCAAAATCATGACCAAACAACCAGCCCTGACACTGTAGAATCCACCTTAGACTTCTCATGGGGCACATTAGAGATCATATACATCTCCCTAACCACAATAAACAACACTTGAGATCACTTATATCTCAGCCCGACTCGACAAATGACCTTGGAGATCGTGACTATCTCCTCAGACCACGACCACTTTTGAGACAACTTTGCCTTAGTTGTTTTGATTGCATATATGCTACCTCACGAATAGTTAGCAAAATTATACGCACCCCACATTATGACCCTCACACATATTTTCAGATTATGACCAAGTTGATCCCCAATATTTGTGACATTTTCATGTTTTCCAGGAGCACTTCTTAGCTAGAATACTTGGAACACGACAACCATTGGAGTTACAGCTTTGATCGATTAACCCAATCAGCTACGACTAAAAATTTGGGGACTGATTACTTTGATTTTAGTACTCCTCAACCATCAGAGCTACAGCTTTGATCATTTAACCCAATCATCTACCACTAATAAGCTGGGGACCAGTTATTTCAATTTTAGTGTTCCTCGACCTTGCCTGCAATAATTTGACTTGCCTATCATGTGAAGTGGCATACGCGCAATCTCAACTATTGCAGCATTCACATTCCAACTTCACCATACCCATCCACTACCTATCAAATCAGCACCCAATTTTAGACTCCCTTCTCTCGACTCCCACTTTGAGGGGGAATACCTCATCCCCTACCTGGGGCAAACAACATCTATTTTTGTCTTGCAGTTCATCAAGACAAACCACAAGACAAAAAGGGGCAAATGTAGACACCAACATTGTGTCAACCCCCCTTTGGTCCCTTTCTAACACGTTAACACACCTTATTAATTTAAAATAAACTACTTATTTTAAATTAATGACCTCACCTAGACACCTCACCTTGGACACCTCACCCTAAGACCATTTCTTACCCTATGAGTCACCCTGAGACTAGGTCATCTAAACCCTAACTACCCATGACCTATTCTCACTCCATCCTAACCTCCTAACTAACCCTTGTGCCTAATAAACCCATCTTTTGACTATTTTCCAATGGCAAAAGCACTTGGCGAATGGAGAAATGGGCCAAATATCCCTTTTACCCATTCTTTAGCTATCGACATCGATTAACTATTGGCCGACATTGGCGAGATCACTGACGTCAGTTACATAGCCTAGGCTCTAACATTGAGCTACCCCTTGGCTCTTTGTAGATCGATGTGCACACTCTGAGACCAATCTTCAAAATTTGACTATCATCCTCTAGGCTACAAAAACTTTGTAGAAGTCACTCCAGACATTGGATTGAAAATATTGTACGAGGTCTTCGACATCATCCGCAATAGGAATAAGCATCCTGACACCCTTGGGTCTTCACCAAAAAGCTAAGTATTCTTCTAGTCTCCATTTCAAAGTTCTAGAATAACTTGGTAATTAGTTTCCATTTGGTGTATCTAAGTACTGTTGAGAGACCAGACCTAACTTCTTCTGTGGAGAGGCTGAAAAGCCTTCCCCTTATACTTACCCTCTTTTCACACCTACCCTCTACATTTGCCTCTCCTCAGAGCTTATACATCTCCCTACAACCCTACACAAACCTTTAAACTCACGAACCCTTCTGTCGACCACAGACATATTCCAAAACCCATCCAAGGCCCATTGCCCTACCGACATCGATAATATAACCGACGTCGACATCATTAACCAACTGACCTCGATAGGAATACCAATGTCAGTGACTGTGACAGACTGATTGCAGAGAATAGGTATGTGTTATCTACTTTCTCTTTCTTAGTATTTCATCATTTCATTTTATACGAATCCCTTTGTCTTAAATAGTGGAATGTCATCCCTCACAGAGCTTTACGCTTTTGGGACTAAGCGCGTAGCTTAGCATTCCACCATATCTTATTCTAACATTTTTTGTGTTTAAGTCTTATTCTTTCTACAGGTGTTTCCTCCACAGCCAAAGAGGAGCTCCTACAATGCTTGGATATGGTGTGCAACTTAATCTGGGTAACGTACAAACCCCTGACCCCTTACCTTTAGTTTCTTTCTTCTTTTGAATGTAATTAGTAAAAATGTAGAGAAACACATAAATCTAAATTAATCCTCTTTAAAAGACAACTACCCCCTGCCCATCATAGATCAGCTACTACAGACAGTGACTGGCTTAGAGATGTTATCAATGTTAGATGGTTTTTTAATATATAATCAAATGGAATTTGGTGAAGCAGACCAACATAAGACCACTTTCACTACACCTTGGGGCACTTTGCACATCATAGAATTCCTTTTGGTTTGATCAATGCTAGTGCTACTTTGTAGAGAGTGATAAATCTTACCTTCAGAGATGAAATGGGGAAGTTCATTATGGTATATCTTAATGACTTGACTAACTTTTCCAAACATCATTCTGATCATGTGCATCATTTATAACAAATGTTGGAACGATGTCGACAAAATGGCATTTCTCTGAATCCCAACAAATTAGTTTTTGGGGTTACAAAAGGGAAAATTCTCGGTCACACTATAACCTGAGAAGGCATAAATATTGACCTAGAAAGATTCAAATCCATCCAAGAGCTTTCTCTTCTTGCTAGTAAGACTGCAGTCCATTCTTTCTTTAGAAAGGTGAATTTTCTATGAAGGTTCATTCCTGAATTCATAGAGAAGACTCACCATATTTTCAACATGATTAAGGGTAAAGCTAATTTCCATTAGACTAAAGAAGGCAAGTCAACATGCTATTACCCATGCCCCAATCTTAGTTTGTCCAAATTATACCAAAGACTTTGTAATATATAGCTATGCTTCTAAACACATTCTTTCATCCATTTTAGTTCAATAGAACAAATAAGGTGTGGAGTCCCCCATATCTTTCATGAGTTATCCTCTCAAAGCTCATGAGCTGAAATATTCAAACATGGAGAAGCATGCTTATGCTGTGGTTAAGGCGGTAAAAAACTTCCATTTTTACACCTTGAACTCACACATTATTTCTCTAGTTCCTAATACAATAGTAAAGTCCATTCTAACTCAATAGGAGTTTGGAACTAAAAGGGGCAATTATATTGCTAAAATATAGGAGTTTGATCTTGTTATCAAACTTACGAAGTTTGTGTGGGGAAGAGGTCTCTACTAATTAATTACTGATAATATACCAGAGGAAGCATGGCATGAAGAAACAGAGGTTACATACATTCCTATAGTTCTCTTTATCACCACTATGAATAAGTGGTATTCTAATATTTCTCATTTTCTTATCTATGGTGAGTGTCCTGCCCACATGTCTCATAAAGAAAAGAGGACTATTAAGTTGAAAGTTGCTAACTTTGTCCTATGGGATAATAGTTTGTACAAGAGGAACCTTAATGGGGTATTTCTTCGTTACATGGATAAAGTGCAACAGAGGAAACTTTTAGAGTATTTCTACAATTTGGCTTGTGGAGGACATTTTTTTCCACCTATGACTACCCATAAGATTCTACGAGTTAGGTACTACTGGCCTACTCTATTTTGAGATTCATACGCTTAGGTGCATAGATGTGAACTATGTCAATAGTTCATTGGGAAACCTAAGTTGGATGTGTTACCTCTCAAACCTATGGTGATTGAAGATCATTTTCAGCAATAGAGTATTGATTTTAGTGGTACTATAAACCCATCTTCGAGTGCTGGACATGACTATGTTCTCACGGCCACAGACTATTTTACCAAGTGGGTGGAAGCCATTTCAGTCAATCATGCTACTTTAGAAGTGGTATATAATTTCTTCAAGGAAAATATTATTTCCCAATTTAGAGTCCTAACAAAGATTGTAATAGACAATGCAGCATATTTCTCTTCTCATGAGGTTACCTAGTTTTGCTACTATTATTCGATTATTCTCTCCTACTCTTCTGATTATTATCCATAAGGAAATGGTCAAGCAGAATTAAGTAATAAAAACCTGGTGACCATTATTAGGAAGCTGGTAGATAACAATCAGAGAACCTTGCATAAAGCATTATTTGACACGTTATGGGCAGACAAGATTACACCCAAAAGGGTGATAGGTATGTCACCATTTCAACTTTTGTATGGTTTGAATGTAGAAATACTAATCACACTAGAACTACCAGCACTAAAGTTAGCAAAGGTAGTTAAAGATCAAACATTTGAAGACTCTATTGACAAGAGGATCATGTGCTTGACTGAACTAAATGAGTAGTGAACTATGGTGGTGGGCCATATTACTGCACATCAAAATAAGGTAAAGAAACTCTTTGATAAAAGGGCAAGGATTCATGACTTTCAAATTAGAGATCAAGTCTTTTTATGGGACAAGAGGAGAGAACCAAAAGGAATGCATGGAAAATTTGATTCTTTGTGGAAAGGTCCATTCACCATCCATCAATTTAGTGGTGATAATATTTTCTTATTGAGATATCAAGATGGGATGCCATTTTCACTACCTTACAGTGGGCAGCATCTGAAGTACTTCAATCCTTGAAGTATCAGATAAGTCCAGTTGTACATTTATATAGTCTTTATTTATTTTGTGTTATTCATTTGGTTTTTGGTGTCTTTTTTTTTTTAGGTGGCATGACTCTGTAGCCTAATGGCATAGATGAAGGTACTTAGAGTTTGGATTCTACTCCCTTCAATTACTTTAAAGTCTAATCGATGGAAGTTCCCCAACTAGAGCCAGTTGTTGTTACCAAAATCTATCACTTGTTTTTGTGGACAACATGTCAACTATTTCGGTCTTGTAGGCCAAAATGGTCTCTTTTTTCCTCAAAATGTTCTTAGCAGTCAAGTTATTCAATCACACAAGCCTTTTTAGCTAAGGAAATTGTAGGTTTAAAAGGCAGGCTTTCCTAAGGAAAAATCTCAAAACACTTAAGGCATTTCCTAAAAATTATAGGTATGGTTCAACACCAAGGTTTAATTAAAAAGGGTCATCGGTGGCATTTAATGATATGGAATGAACTATTAACCATTGAACCATTGAACTCCACCTCTGAAAGAGTTCAAAGGTTTAAAGAGTTCAAGGTTTGAGCAGAAGGTTGAAGTGAATGTTTCAAGCAAAAGATTCCAAAAAAAGGTTCAACCAAATGGTGCAAACAATTGGTTCAATGATACCTTGAACTCATAAAGAAGACTAAGTGAACATGACTCTTTACAAAACATAGAACCACTGAACTGTCAAACCATTGAACTCTGAAAGGTTCATAGTGGTTTAAAGTGACCAGTGACATCCCTACAGATGTCAAATTTAGGGTAATGGAATAACTGTTGATTTTTAAAATAACACAGACCTGAAGACAAACTCAGCTATCCACTGAGAAATGAGCCAAAGAAGCTAGCAGAAGGTGAGAAGATATCCCTGAGAGCTCAGATCACCAAAAAGAGACAAAAGGTAGCAAGGAAAGAAAGAAAGTTACAAAGACATCTAAAATATTTGCAGAAGAATTATTCTAGTAGGTGGAGAAGTCTACCAAGTGTATATCAGAGAGTGCAAGCATTCAATATCACAGTCTATTTTTCTCTATTTAAGTAAAGACAAGTGGACAGTCATGTATCTTAAGAGGGGTGGCCTTACCTTTTAGAAGACCAAACAACCCATGCTTCAAAGGAGACATTTGAGATGATTTAGAATGCCAAAAGTTAAGGCCAATGACCTGTTCCAGCATGGCCCCTTCACATAATTTCCAAAGCATTCAATGCAATATGAGCCATTTCATGAAAAAAAGCACCCAAGTCTTTCTTTGGATGCTATATATTGTAATCTGTCATTTTGAAAAAGGGATATCTCTTAGTGATTAGAATCAAAACTCTACCCAAATTGAAAGGCATTCTTGAGACTTTGAGCGCAGACTGTTAATCATATTTTATCAAGTGAATGAGAAGCAAGTGACTTTTTAGACTTTGTGTTGAAATAGCTTGTGTTATCTAGAAAATCATTCTTATGTCTTTTTCCTAAACGCAGTCTTGTCCATTTAATCAAATAAGCAGAACAAGTAGAAATAATCTAAAAGATGTCCTAAAGTTGACTGTGGGAGACTTTGTGTTGCCATAATTATCTTTAGTCTGTGTGTGTTTTATGTTTCAAGATATTGGAGAGACTTTGAGCTCCCCTTATCCTTCAAAATATTTTACTCTATTGTATTTTTCAGTGGAGACTTTTTGTTACACTTCATTCTACTATGTTACTTTGTCCTAAATCAGTAGCAGAAACAATGAAAGACTTTGTGCTTTCGTGGGTTTCTTGTGGATCCAGTTACTACCCAAGAAGAATCCCTGTTGTTTGCTAAACATCATTTCTGAAAGAAGAGAAATGCCTTCAATAATTACATAAGAATTCTCCTTTATTTTATGAACATCATCTCTAAAAAAAGAGAGATGGATGGTATTATTTCACCCCTAAGTCTATTTTTAGTTTATATTAGTATATTATAGTTTATAGGGAACCTCCCCTTGCTGAGAGGAGAGATTTATCTCATTATGCTATGGTAACCACACCCATTTTTACATATAAATCTCATTGTGTTGTGGTTGATATACCCATTTTTCCATCAGTTAGTTGATGACAAAATATTCACCCAACATGTCTAAAGATATCTCTTATATTCTCTGTGTTTTTCAAGAATAGATAATTAATAGATTGGGTTCTAAGTGCTTGTCACCACTTTCCCCATGTTTTTTTCCATTTATTATGGCCAAAATTAACCATTTTCATTAGAAATGGGGGACCCATCTTTTAAAAACTTGTAATCAAATTTCCCAGACCCATTCTTGCATTTTGGTTGGATTCACCTACACCAAATCTCTAAAATCCCATGTTGTCCTATTTCTTTTTTTCTCCCCAAGAAAATGATGTGGATAATAGATAATTGATCTGACTTGTAGGCCTCATGGATTTTTGAAAGAGAGCAAGGCAAATCCCATCTATACTGCATGGTTAGGATAATCCCTCCTACTTTGAATGTTTAATTCATTGACTTTGTAGGCTCACCATTACTCAAATATTCCCGGAGTATTAGTCATGTTCCTAATGTATCATATCCTAGAGTCCTACATGGTTTTGAAAAACTTAACTAGTGGCTAGGTGAGTATCTAACTGATAATTATTCATTTCACTTTAACTCAGTCATTTTTTATATTTTTTTAGGATCTTCCACATATCTATGTCTTGATACTAGGTGACTTAAGGATATTCGACTGAGAGGTAGTCAAAGTTTTTTCAATAAGAAAACCCCATGTAGGTTGTGTAAGATGTGTCAATCCCCTAGACTTGATATAAATGTTAGACCTTAGGAGATCCTAATTCAATAAATAAGCACCATGCATCCCCAAGTTAGAATCCATCAATACTTCAGCCAATCACTCCATGCTAAACGAGAATGGCCAGTCTCCCAAACCTAACAAAGATGTCAAACCCTAAGATATCCTAACTCAACCAATGAATGCCACATCAACTAGTGATAGAGTGGTCAGTCTCTTGGTCCTAAAAGAAATGTCATAATTTGGGAGATACTGACCAAATCAAAATAACCCAAATGCCTTTAATGTTAGTGGTGCCTAAATATAACAGATGAATCTCTCACTATTGTCAAAATTGTTAGTCTTATAGTCTAATAGAGATATCAAAGCCTAAGAGATCTTGATACAATAAGGGAGCACCACATAGCTTGTGTTTAGAATATTTAGTCTCTTTTTTATGACAAAGATGTTAGAATCTAGGAGAGCCTAACATATCATAGCATGACATGTGGCATAATTAAATAGTTTATTAGGTGGGCCCTTAAAGGTCCCAGGATGGCCAAAATAAAGCATGGGTAGAACCATAGGGAATAATCAAAGGATTCCATGTGTTCCTAGCTGACATCTCATCCCCCTTAAAGGTATAGCAAAAAAGTGTTGGGATGTGCTTAGGTCTCAATTGTTATTGTGAGGACTAGTCAGGAGGTGATAAGTGGTGTGAATTTAGAGCTCCCAAGAGCATTAAGGGATGAGGTGGCCATGTACCCACCCCACTCTAGACCTTGATGAAGTGGGGGACTAGACCTCAATCAAAAAATTTAAAATTTTCACATCACCTTTACTAGATCTTTTAAGCAACATGTAATCATAGACTCCAAATTTAATTATGGATTGGGAAATCAAGTGGAAGATTAAGCCACCCACTCAAATTTAAATCCACAACAGATGAGTCATAAAATTCCATTAATGAAGGGAGATGAATGGGGATTTAAATAAGTATTATAATAAAATATTGTTAGACATTATATCTCCAAACTCCCAAATTCAACCTCCTTTATTTATTTTCCCACCTATTTATTTTACTACCTTCTCTTTTAAATAGATATTTTTTTCCCCAAATTTCATCTTGTTGCAATGGCCACTTCATCTTCAAAATACAAGGCTAAGCCTCAATATAGGGACACTCTTTTTCCAGATGGTCAACCCAATTTAAGCATTATAATGAAATATTCAAGGCCATCAACCAAGTCCCTAAAGAATCAAGTATCGATGATGATGATTAGGTTGAGTTTGAAGATGACCTACAAGAATACCAAAAGTGTAGCCTATACCAAGCTATGACTAAGCTTGAAGTCCTCCCTTGTTTTGAATTATTTGGAAAGTTGCTCCTCACTTCCAAGTAGATGTAGGATGACATTCATGATTGGGTTTGATCAAATAGCTCTTGATACCATAGTGATGACATATTAGGCAAGGATTACAAAGCCTATTACAATATCTTGGACTCCACTTTTTTGTATGACCTAATGGTGGTGTGAAATTGAACCAACACCTTCTAAATCTACAACATCCTTGAGGATTGAGTAGAGAACCCAGATGCTAAATGGGTAAACAATGAGGATTCCAATGCATACATGATCCACACCTTCAAGGAGGAGATCTAGATTGGTATGATCATGTTGAACTAGTTAGTTAGGGCCCTAGATTACCTTCACATTAATAGTGTGTGCCCCTACTTCACATGATCTTGGATGGTTCCCAAGTCCCTAACTTAGGAGTAGTGGTTAATTTCATCATGGTTAGATCCATATTGGATGCACGGGTAGGGGACACTTTTATATGTGAGTTATCTCATAGATGCAGTCTACAGAACACTCACTTTAAATCCCTCTACCTTTCTGATATGGGTTCTTGATGGCCTTGTGGTCCATGTAATTTTTTACAAATTATATGGCCACTAATATAAAAATAACATCTATGACATTTTTGAGTGTTTCTACTGAGTGGTATACAATGCAATTAATGAGGCCCCTATGCCTCATCTATCAAAATAAATTAGAGATTCACTAGCTCCCATCAGAGACTACTGGTATCTCTGAGAGGACATAGGTATTTGATACATAGGCATTCTTAAGGATCCCCTCTATATACCCTATCATATTTTAGATCACCTTACTAAAATCAAAATTGATTATTAATTGGTGGAGGGCATTTTTGGACACTATATCAATCACTAATAGAAGGCCTATCAACCTCTTTTAATCATCATTAAACACCATGTGTACTTCTCTTTCCCTTCCTTATAGATGATAGAATTTGGTTGGGACTCTTTGGCCTTAGGTAGAGATAAACTACATGATTATGACATAAAGGGAATGATCCAAGCACATTTAGATAGGTATTCAACTTGCCTCAACATTAATTATGGCCATCAACTAGATTATGATGATGAGTTGTATCTAAATGTCACAAATTAATAGGAAGTTCCCATAAAGATAAAATCTCATAAGAAGGATAAAGGTAATAAGGTCTTAACCCCCTCTGTATTTACTCAGTCTTTAGAGGATATCACATTAACTCCCCCCATAATTTCAAGAAGAATCCTACACAAGATCCTACCACCTTTTCCCCCATGACCAATGGCTCCCCTCATAATGGCTCTACCTCCTCCACCTCCAACAACTTAAACTCTTTGGTCCTAACCAATTCAAACTCATGTGACTCAACAATAAATAGACCAAGCACATTCATCTCTATAGTAGGCACTGTGACCCCAATCTACCTAGACTATAAGGTTCAACATCAACATTAGCCTAGAAATGATCTTAAAGTAGGATCAATAGTAGGAACTGGTATAAGTTCATCCCCTCCTTCCCTCCACTTTATAATTGCCTCTTGTAGCAATACCTCTTTTCCTAATTCCACTACCTATACTCTTTTCCAAAACATTCATGGCCTCTGTCATCCCTGGCATTCTATCTTATTCATTGTCATATGCCCCTTCCATTCCCTAACCTATAACTTTCTTGTTGCCCCCACTGACCATTCCTTAAATTTAGGTTATTTTGAGTTCCCCATCTCTAGAAAACCACCTTAGATATTTTAGATTAAGTGCACCTATGTGCACATCTATAATGATTAGGACCATCCTAGCTGTTCTTTCAAAAACACATCAACTCCCATACTTAACCCCTTTGGCCCTTGCTATATCAGTTCCTTATATATAATCATCTAAAATTGATCCATGTAGAATTATGTGGAAGAAGTGAAAGGTAGTTCAAATTTGGTCCATATTTCAGGTATCTACTACTCCAATTCCATTATCCCTATCGGTCTCTTATGCTCCTTTAGAACCAACCCCATTGGCTCTAAATTCAAGTTCTTATGAGTGCCACATCTCTAACAACCACCTTAGATATTTTGGGAGTAAGTGCACCTATGTGCACATTTATAATGATTGGGACCATCCTAGTAGTTCTTTCAAAAACACATCATCTCCCATAATCAACACTTGTGGCCCTTACTACATTGGCTCCATATTTATAAATGTTTAGAATCGACCCATGTAAAAGGATGAGGAAGAAGTGAAAGGTATTTCATGCTTGGTCCATAATGTAGGTACCGACTACTCCAATTACACTATCCATGCTAGTCTCTTATACTCCTTTAGAACTAGCCCCATTGGCTCCTCTCATAACTCCCCAGTTCCCTTTTTACATCACCTTAGGCCCCTAAGGATTTAGACTCAATCAACTAATCTCATCCATTTTATTAAATACCCCCCAAGAATCATTACCCCTTAATTGGGTATGACCCAAAGTTAGTGGTAACATATATGTTCCCTTGGGCATCACCATTTATTTTATCCCCTTTAACCCCCATACCTCCTCCTCAATTGATTCCTCCCTTCACTCCCTCCACTTCTTCCATTCCTCCTCCACCTTATCCTATGCCTATCATTACTATCTTCACCACCCTGAAAACATCTTATAAGACTTGATGAATGGTCCTAGTGTTATAGGTGCTAGATATGACAA
Organism: Torreya grandis; assembly: GCA_037957365.1. Taxonomy (NCBI): domain Eukaryota; kingdom Viridiplantae; phylum Streptophyta; class Pinopsida; order Cupressales; family Taxaceae; genus Torreya; species Torreya grandis. The sequence goes on along the minus strand of JARHVA010000338.1, from coordinate 5,547,973 downwards.
TTTAAGGCACCCTAGAAGTAAAATAGTATTTTGACCACACCATGGGGAGCATGTAGAGAATCCTTACTCAAAAATTCAAGAAATAAGGAAACCTTGTGGTATGGAAAACCTGACATGACATATTCTCTCTCACCAAGGTGAGGACTCCTGTGGGAGAAGATAAAATGGTAGAATACCCATTCTTAGTTCTCTAGGTGATGAATGATATGGCAGAGAAGCTTCTTGAGGATGTGTATAACTAGGTCAAAAATATTGAAGCATAAGTCAAGAGATCCATCCCTCTTGGGCTAATTATGAATGTCAAGGATGCCCTCCTACAACTTATCTTAACTTTGATAAATGTGGTAGGGACTATGATAGAAACCTAGGTGATCATCCAATAAACCCAGGACAATCTAGAAAGGGTTACTATAATTGATGAGAAGTGCCATAAGTTGACTATTGTGATTAATAAAGGCATGTTTTTCGAGCTCAAATTGATTTCCACTTTAGGTTTAGGCTTGTATTATACCTAGGCCAAGGCCATGAAGACTATTATGGAGGAGTGGCATGCCTTAGACCAAATGGTAATGGGACCTCTAAAAGATGTCAAAAGGAATCTATCAACTTATTTTTAAAAAGCCAATATCTTGGTGTTATTCCACTTGTATATTACTCTCCTAGATATGGGAAATTTAAGAGTCCACATGGGTCACTTTGACTAAGTCATGATGGGAAAGTTGGCCAAGGTGAATAAGGAGGGAGTTTAGGTGGTTCTCAATATTTTAAATCAATCTATGGTGAGCATCAACCAGGTGGCTAAGTCTAGGTGTCAATGGAGACTCCTTTCCAATTGTACCAAATATTGGTAACCCAGGGTGAGATGATATTCAAAGAACCTTTTATGAACCTCACCAAGTTAGATCAAGATTTTTACCTTGTGGTATCAATACTAGAGGCCATGGAGGTGAATTCAAATTAGTTGGGAGCCAACTCTTCCACACTACCTTTGTGTATCATTTGAGTGGTCCCCCACAAATCTTTTGGGGACATGCTTAGAAGATTTTAATTATTTTTTGAATTATGTAGTTGTAACCACCAAGAGCAGCCATCATGGCCCAGGATGAAAATCTCACACTACTTGGAGGTGAATCACATCCTTATCTATAAAAGTGAAATTACATTGCAATTTTAAGGTTGATAATTTTTATATAAAAAGTGTTATCAAAATTAAGTTAGGATTTCACCTATGGTGTTTTTCACCCCTTTTTTAATTAATGAATGCAATTTTGAAAAGAGTTGGACAAGATTGATATTTTTAATAAAATTGGTTATATTAATGAATGCAATTTTAGCTTTTAAGTGACACATTTTTTTATGACAGTATATTTCATTTCAATTTTAAGTGAATATTAGTGTCTAGGTAATTATTTTAAGGCTTTGTTACTTTATGAATGCAAATATTATGATGTGCCTACCTTTCATAAACTCTTTGTAAATTCCTCTCATTTTATTTTTGATATTGATAACCTTTGTGATAGCCTTCAAGTCATTTTGGAAGTTTATATGTGATTTATTATAGACTTTTAATATTTATATTTAGTTAGGAACCACAAATTAAGCATTCTTAACTACTTCTCCAGACTCTTCCCATTATGTAACATTGAAGTTAAAACCTTTGTTGAGACTCATTAAATAGTGGTATAACTATGGTAGATGTGCTTAGCTCAATTATTTAATAATTAATTTCACCTAGATTTAGAAACATTTTTTACTACCTTACCCTTCTCTCCTTTTGTGTTTATTTTGGAAATTTAACTACCCTTTCCATTTTGTTTAGAAAGTGTTAGAGAAAAATACCTAAATATCAGTAATAGATTCAAATAAATCACTCATTTATTTTCAGCCATTAGGACTAAACCACCAGTGGTGATTTTGCATATCTCATAGATTATTCCATGTAGGATCCATTTTGAATTGAAATATCCACAATCCTACCTTGGGTTGATTTCAAATTAGTCCTAAAATAAAGGATGAAAGTCCATTAGTGTTCCCCACTATTCTATTTTAAAATACTCAAACTCATGAGAATAATTTTATAATGGGATCTTATATTGAATAACATAATCCACTTAGGAAACATGAAAAATCTTTGACATACTTGATTCTAAGCCATAATTGTCATCATAAAGGTGTTATGGAGCTCATACTCAACTAATTTTTACAAATAATACCCCTCTCCAAGTACACAAGTGTCTAAGGGACCAATAGTGGATAAAATATTCAACATTATGGTGACCTAAAAAGGGTGTTTGCCTAACTAAACACTTAGACCAATTGCCTTATCAAATCCTTTAGGCATGGACTCAAGAAAGAACTCAGTTTGAAAGTGACACTTTGTTGGAACTTGCCTTAGGAAAACTAAAAATACCTACAAAATAGAAAACAAATAAGGAATAACAAAAATAACTATGCTTAGATCACTTATAGGAATGAAAACATCTAACCTATAATGTAAAAGGTCTTTAATAATGATTCACTCAACCTAGATCAAATCAAAACCCCCTATAATATTTTCTACTCCATGCAAACATATCACCATGTGGTTGACAGGGGTGAGTGAAAGTTGGTTTTATAGACTAACCTCTTGACATATCAACTCTTAATAATTATTCCTTGATAATGACCTATTATCCCATTCTCTCTTTTTTATCACCAATATCACTTTCTTGCTCTCTAACTGCTCAATCTGGGTTAAGAATGCTTTCTATATTGACAACATTCTTTGGTAACTCATTAACATTTAACTATGTAACCTAATATTCATGGCACCTTGAAAATTTGGATGATATTTGAAAATATATCAACCTCTTCTTGAAATAAATGAGTTCTTTGGAGATAATTATCAAAAAAAAGTTCCAACCTTCTTTATTGTTTGGGGTAGTAAGCCTTACATTGATTTGACAATTTAACATTGATCTTACACGATCAATGTTAACATATATCCTATAATTTAATTCACATGATAGGCATAATGCAAAATAAGATGGGAGATCTATAAAGAAAACATTTTGGGTATTGAGAAATTAGGACAAGTGTGCAAAGTAAGACTCAATCCCCTAATCACACCAACTATTTTTGTGGTTATACCATATAATTTCACTACTCCCCTAAAAATTGGTTCATACTTCAATCTTATTTTATCATCTACTTGATTAGGCATCATATAACTACTTTCACTAGAGTCAACCATATAGTTATGAACCAACCAGTCACCGATGATTAGAGAAAGGTAAAAAGGATGGGGCTTGTCACTTACATTTGAATGTTCTCCCTTAGGTTGAGATGAACTATTAAGGACTAAATTTACCTCCCTTGCTGCTCTAGTTGAAATATGAAGGTTGGACAAGGATTCTTACAACAAGTCTTTTTATCCTATGATGGATAGAGCCTCTCACATGGAGATACTGGCATTTATCTTATTCAATTACTTAATGATATTGAATGGAATATTCAATCATTTTGATTAAAATTCTAAAATAATAATATCTTCCCTTTCATTTTGGTTTATTGGGAGATGAGTTTCCTTTTGAACAACTAGATTTTTTTGTGATTTGGTTGGCTCAACATCTATCTTTTCCTTGGTAGCCTCTTGATAAGCATGTGGAGTTACAACTTGACCAATTAAGGAAGAAGGATCTTCCTCTCTACTCTTATTTTTTACCTTTTATTATGGACTATTGGTGTGCCACCTTTGTTTTAAGACTCATTTTGCTTTATGGCACAAAATTCACTCTCTTGCCAATTCAAAAGAGTGGACTCACCTTGTACTTGAGATGGTCCATGCCCTCCTTCAACTTATGGAGCTGGTTCACTTGCTTGCCCTAGAGAAGATGATACATTTGCACCATCAAGGATTTATTGAGGACTCCACTTGCACAAATTATCTAATTATGAGGTTTTTGTAAGGAAATTACCATTCATAATCATGTACCAAGTTCTTTTTCATAGACACAATTTCCTTTCTTGAAGGTACTAGAAACATTGGGGTTGTGATTATTGTAAGGCATATAATGATTAATTTGTCCCTATGTTTGATAATTTCCCTAACAGGGATGTCTATTAGGATATAAGGGTTGATTGTATGGATGATGAGGTCTAAAATTCTATAATTTCTACCTCTTCAAAACAACCAATTCATTGCCAAAGTTTTGAAATAGTAATTTCACCTCATGTAGTTTACTAGGAGTTAGCCCTTGACTAGAATGTTCATTTTTTTCTACCAAAATGGGTGCCAAAGTGGGATGAGTGGTTGGTGTAGGGGATAAATTCTATAAAAAGTGGAAAGGGAGACCTTGGGGAAATTTTTAATCTTGTATGAGGCATTTTTTAGCCCTAATAAAAATATCATAGGCATCAGGGAGAGGTGTACCCTCCATGGACTAGATCATCACTACTATATCACTATTTAAAGATATCAAATGATATAATAAATCAATGTTAGGGATGGGTTTAACTAGTTGTGGGATTCTATCCCAAGTATTTAGCTATATAAAATTGAAGTCCACCATATATTCATATGGAGATCTCTTAATGGTGGCTAGTTACTCCATGAGTGAAATGTGGTCACTTTTGTCTTCAAACTACTAACACAACATTTCTCCTAACTCATCCTAATTATGGATAGAACCTAGTTGTAGACCTATGTACCATTAGATAGCTCTCCCCTTAAAGGATGTAGCTAGAAGCCTCACAACTACATTATCCTGGGTGACATAGTGAATTGAATATATGTTTATATCTTGGATGTTCTTAATAGGTGTCATGGAGTTTTAACCAGTGAAGGATGAGATGATATTTAAGGATAAAGTAGGTATGTCATCATATTTTTCAATTTATAATTGGATGCCACCATTGAAGGGTACAAATATTTGGTTCCTTTGTAATAGCATGTGAGAGATTTGAGGTGGTACTAGGATGTGTTAGGGAGAATTGGTAAAAGAAGGGGGTCTAGAATATGGAATAAACCTTGGAAATCTATTCCTTTTAGCTGAATATGATGATAAATCAATAAAATCAACATTTTTACCTCTATAAGATGCCATTATTACTTTTAGAATAAATACCAAGTATTAATATGAAACTAGGATCTTCTAAATGCCTTTTGAAGTTGCCAAGTGCTTAATATGTGTGTGCAATAGCTACAAATTACTAAGATCAACACCAAATTATTCAAAAAGTCTTCAATAATATGAGTTATTTATCCCTTTGAGTGTGATATAAACAATTATCATGTTGAAATGTACCCTATGAGGTCTTGATATGTATTTCAACTGACACAATGGAAACACTCCTAAGTTATGGTTGACTTATGATAGGAGAAAATCTCTAGATAATTATATATCCTTCTCAAACCATAGTGCACCTAATTTAGGATCAAGCTATATTCTTAAAACCTATAATAATAGAGCCTACCTAATCTACACTAAGAATCTTAATCATGAAAAGAGAGAGAGAGAGAGAGAGAGAGAGAGAGAGAGAGAGAGAGAGAGAGAGAGAGAGAGAGAGAGAGAGAGAGAGAGAGAGAGAGAGAGAGAGAGAGAGAGAGAAGCTAAAAAATTGAAATTGAGGTGATGCACCAAGTTTGAGTATCTCCTCTAGATACCTAAAAAAACATAATAAGATAGATAAATATTGAATTTCACTCTACATAATCTCCAAATGAGGTTTTTCAAGCATAAGTGTTTCATATGAAGGTGGTGGATGTAAAGACTAGAATAAATAGCCAAAAAGTCTTGCATAAGACACAATTGGTGAAATTGCACAACTAATAACTTGCATAACCAGTTGTAACACAACATATGACCTCTAAAAGACGTGCCTACTTGTACCAAGGTGAAGGGATATGAATATACACAAGGGATAACTCTATCTACCACATGCATAGATCAATATAACATAAGAATCACAAAAGATACAAGCATGGATATGGTAAAAACCAATCGCTTATTAACCTAATAGCCTTAATCTATCATTACAAGTCTCTACAGAAGTAGAGTTTTGCTATACCTAGTAGAGGGATTAAAAAATAACACATTTCCATCCCTTTTTATAAGAAATGAGATACAAGAGAAGAGAAAAATCACTAGTAGACTACATAAATGCAGTTGTTATATCATAATTCAGCCTATCCAAAAGAGAAAACAAGTGTAAATAAGAGCATTCACCTCTCATCAATGCACTATGCCTACCATTTTGATGGTTTTTCATGGAAGATAGGCAAAAGAATGGAGGATAGGGATTAATTATTGTTATTTATATCATTTAGAGTGTTTAAACATGCATGATTCAGTCAAATAGTTTCTCCACTCTTGAAAAACATGACTCCCCTTATGCTAGTGGCCTTAACTTACTCATTTCCACTTTCATGCATGCATGTTAGAGATTTGTTGGATGGTTAACTTGAAAAAAGACCTCCTACACCACTTGGAGTCTTGAAGATTGAATTTTCATGATGGACACTTCATTGAATAGGTTACACACCTATTATTAGCTTTCTAACACCTTAGACCCCATCATGCTCTTAATAATTCTTGATCTCCACTATTGATAATTTTAAAGGACTAGTCAGGAGACCTATCCAATGTGTTTGTCATGCTTGAGATATGATGGATTTGAAATTGAAACCAGCCTTGGAACCAATCAAGATGCCTCTTGGAGAGGATTATAATATTGGATAACCATCACATCTACCTATGAGAGTCATTAAATAAGCAATAATCCTGCATTTTCATGTTTGATAGTCCTATTTTTCTCTTTCATCCTCTTTTTAAACCTAAAACTAGCCCATTCACAACCTCAAGAGACTCTTAAAGACTTGTTATAAATTCTAAACTTGGTGTTGAGGTCATGACTATCTCAAATTTTTTAATATTTAGGCCTTAACATGTTTTTTCCTCACATCTCTCTTCATATAGTTCTCTAATATTGGACAAGACACCTTGAAACTTCTTCAAACTGATTTACTAGGCATGAAAATTTAAAGCTTTAACCCTGGTGATCTTAGATATTTATTAACTCTCCCTAAGTTATTAGACCTATGTTCTTGTTTCCAAGTCCATAGAGAGTCCTATAAAGCCTTGAAAATAGTGTTACAGGCATGTGACTTTCTTACCCATTTTAAAGCCATTATAATCTTGGTGATAGGCTTTCTCAAGCCTACAATCTTACAATTTCACTAATCCCACTTGCAACTTTCATCATTACCTTTAATTTAGTCCTATGGGTCTTTTTAGACCTTAAACCCTATGTTTTTATGTGATTTTTTACTCATGTTTTAATGATAGGATGTGGCACTCATCTTTGATCATTGATCATGTCCTTATACCTTGAAAACATGTTAAAAACCCTTTTGGACTTGAAATCTCTCACTGTCACACCTTGCACCCATGCCTTTATCTTTTTTAACTTTAATTTACAAGTCTTCAAGTTCCTTGAACATGTTTGAGACTTTGAAGAGATTCACTCCTTTAGCATCCTGAAATCTTCAATCTTGGGTAATAACATTTAGGTTTGACAAGGTCTTGAGAAGGTTGAAGAGGACTATAGGCTTGCAAGATCTTATAGGAGTTTTGAAGGCATAAGAACTCTCCACCCTCTTTTTTATAATTGTTAGGTGATTTTGAGACCATCAAGAGACTCCTAAAATCTTATGCAATTGTATCAATGATCTCCTTCAATATCTCACCTCTTATTTCATAAAATATTGCTTTCAACTTAAAATATCTTCTTGATTATGTTTGAAACATTGATCTTCCTCCTAGCATGGAAGGCATGAGAGAAACCTTGAAATGAAGCCTTATCTTCTATTTAACTACATGAAAACCCTTTTGGCAAGCCTGTAGGCCTATTATTAGTTATCTAGGGCCATTGTGACCACCATGACTGTCAAAAAGTCCATGTATACCTAAAGTGACTTTCATTAAGTTTGGGAACCTTAGAGGGAAGCTCAAATTAACCTATAGGCTTTAAATATTATGCAACATGTTGAGAACCCTCTTGAACTTGAAATAGCACTATCAAGCCTATAATACTATAGGTACATTAAATGACTTTGGGAGCTTTCTAAACCATGTCATCTTTTACCCCTACCTCAACCTTTAAGGTTGAAACCCTAAAACCTGGTCAAATCCTTCACAATATTTAGAACATTGACATAGGCTATAAAATGATCTTAGGTCCCTTAAGAACATTTTAACTCTTTAAACCTATATTATCATCCTTTCTCTTTGCATATGATTACAACCTCATGTTTCTTGAAGACTTCTTGAACTCAATCACAACTTTTAAATTATGTTACTCAAGGTCTTATCCTTCCCTTCACAATCCCTTTTTGGAACTCTAAAGCTCATTGTAAACATGTTTGGCATCTTCATGAACCTGTTTGAGGGTTTAGAGGCTTTTTTAATCATGTTATAACCCCTAAAATTGCACTAACATGTCTAAAACCTTTTGAATACATCATACAAAATTACCATATCACTGTGCAATTAGTCATTAAAACCCTCTAGGGGCCTAAAGGCTTATACATGCATGTTTTTTGGGAACTTGAATCTAGTTAATTTTTTTGAATACTTCATGTTAAAAACCTCAACTCTCTAGGAGACTATATTTTGAGTCCAAAGGGATTTTTCTTTCTTGAATTCTTGATAACCCTCTTGGAAACCATGATTTTGCATACAAGCCTACAACATTGTTATCATCATCAATTTGCCTAAAACCTTCCTGATAGACTATTTGGGTGTAAGGAATGGTATTTGGACTTTTTTTTTACACTATTTTTAGGAGAAAACATCTTTAAATAAATTAAAAACTTCACTTTTTTGTTAACAAGCCTATAGAGGTCTTTTTCAAGCTTAAAACTCATTAAAACCCTAATCGTGGTCCTCTTGGGCTTGCAAATTGAACTCTCTATTTAGGTGATCCTAGATGATCTTAACACCATGTTTATACCTTATAATCACCATGCACTCACTTAGACAATCTCTAAAATATCATAAGGTAGATTCATAGTCTTTAGGATTTTGGTAGGGTTTAGGACTGCCTGTAACATTTTTTATGGATCAATGTGACTCAAAGATATTCATCATAGTTTGATGGATTTATATGGTATATAACATAGTTATTAACCTCTTTAATTACCCATCCTTTACCATGCATCTGGGAAAATATATTCAAATCTTGAATCACGCCTTCTTTGAGTTATATGTAGGTTATTTGAGGGCTTCTTAATGATTGTTCATAGCCCTATTTCCTTCTTATTTCCTTCAAACACCCAGAGATTTCCCTTCAAGACATCCTTCATGTTATATAATGGTCATACCAACCCATGCAACAAGTGATAAAATATGGCATGTCCTTTAATATTGTATGTAGGTGCTTGTAAGCAATATTTTGAATTGATTTTGTCTTGTTTAGAGGATTATGAGCTAAGTTTTCTTTCTTGAAAGCATGTGAGGTCCTAAGGGTGATTAGGGTACCTTGATTTAACCTTACTTGTCAATGGTAGACTCTTCAAATTTTAATATTAACTCATAAAACCACATAATTTTATGAAAACCTTCATATTTGGAAGCTTTCCTATCTAGTTTTACATGTTAAGGAATCAAAGAGGATTTGATACACATTATAGATGTTTAAGGAAGGATTTGGATCCTGGTTTCATGCATAACAACTATGTAACCCTTATAACCTATGCATTCAAGGCCAAAATCTAAAAGTTTCTCTAGACCTACAACTTTCACTCAAGGCTTGCAACCTCATTCATGAATTATTTCTTTGTGATCTTGATTGAAACCTAATATTCTTTCAATGAATTAATATCCTCCTCATTGATGAAACTTCACAATTTTTTGAGACCATAACCACTTCCAAATCATGTTGTTTTCTCCATTATGACTCTAGAAAACCTACAAAATATGATTAAAACCTCATGCTTGAAGCTTCTATCCTTGAGGGAGGTTTGAAATCTTAAGAAATTTTTGACCTTGGTGGCTTGACATTGAGAATATCCTAATCAAACCTAAATTAAAACTCCTAAAAACATGAAGCTTCCATGATCATGTTTGAAGGTAGAGAAATGGTTTTATGATGATCAAGTGAATGTTTCTCATATTGGGGAGAATTGAATGCCACTAAGGAATAAAATGGAGGAAAACCAACTAACTTTAACAACTTTTTAACCAATTTTATAGATGGGGAAGCTTATAAAGAGTCTTTACATATCAAGATGACTTCATGAGACCCCAAATGGGACCATTTAGTGTATTTATGACCCTATTATTCCCCTTAAGACTCTTTATGACCTTATTCTTCATTAGAAGGCACCTGTATATTCATTTATAAAGATAATATGATTCTAACAAATTTATTAAACTCATTTGGGATGTATTCACCTTCAAGACATGGATAATAAAAACACTAACCATGAAATGAACCTTAAAAAGGTTGGTATGATTGTATATAAGATGTTAAATGCATTCATACATTGACAACTATGAAATTAGGGCCTTTGCAATGACAAACATCAACTTGAGACCTCACTCAAGGTGTTAGATCGCAACAAATGAAGAAAAATCCACTTAGGAAACATGAAAAATCTTTGACATACCTAATTATAGACCACAAAAGTCATCATGAAAGTGTTATGGAGCTCATACTTAAGTGATTTTCACAAATAATACCCCTCTCCAATTATGAAAGTGTTCAAGGTACCAATAGTGGCTAGGATATCCAATTCCTCCCTTTGAGTGTGCAACATTTAAACATGCCCCTTGTTTGCAGTCTCATTATACCCCTTTTATTTGACATTAAATTCTCTTTTGTGTGTGCTTAATTTTTTGATGAGCTTGTATTATTAATTTATAGATGTTGCCATGATTCTCATCATGCATCTTAGGGATTTTTTTGATCACATATTGTGAGCTTTGTTGATATATCTACTTATACATGCTACTCCTATATGTTGCATGATTAATACACATATAATATAGTTATCTTATCATTTTAAGGTAAGGTGACTACCATATTCCACTCCCTTCACCTAAAAATGGGGGACAAATTAGTGGGGGAATGCCACAAAGACATGAATACACACATACATAGTTAGTAGAATTTGATATAGATTACATGATTCAAAAATACACTTAGATTAGAATCTTATACATTTGGAACTATTTTTTATAGATTAGGAAAGAGTTTTCATATTTTTTATATATATAATACACAGTTATATATCATAGGTTACATACTTGATATATAATTTAGGTTGATACATACTAAAGGTGAATATTCTATGCAAGTGCACCAAAAATTATAAATACACACTCAAAACATTTTGCCAAGAAACATCATTATTACCAAGAAGTGCCATTTTGAGCCTTTCTTATCTATAGCTATTGGCTCCTTTTACTAGTGCAGTTGAGATTCAACACCATTGATACCCTTATCACTACTCCCCTTTTATAATTTGAGTTGGTAATACCACTTAACTTGGTTTTTTTACATTTAATTGAGTTTTGTAATTGAGATTCAATGATATCAATGATCATGTCACAGCTCACACTTGCACCAGATTAGGGGCATAATTACCCTCCAAGTTTCCTCTTTAGATATCCAAGGTTTATTTATGAACCTCTCACAAATCCAATGCTTCACAAGGAGCATTGTTACTAGAATAAAGTACTAAGGGGAAACATGGTGTCATCAAACTATAAGTGTACTCCTTCTTTACTCTCTTTACTTTTCAAGAATTTCAATTATTCAATTTTAGATTAAATGCATTGATTTATAATGTGGAATGTTCTTGGTTACATGTCATACACCAAAAATAAATTAACCAAGGCTCAAGCAAAGGAAAGGTGTGTTATACACACCCATGTACACATTTATTTCCTTTAACCTAGTAATTTCATCCTTATGCATTACTATATTGGGTGGGTATTGGGGGGTAAATTGTACATACTAAAATCTAATTACATATAAAATTTCAATATTTTACAATTGAAAATACCAATTAGGGATCAACCTTTCAATTATATACTTTTGTACTGCTAAAATTCTAGCATTCACCATCTCATTGTGCTTAATTACTTATCTTATGATTCAACCATATCATTATAATGACCTAGATAAAACACACACTACATCAATATTAAGATATTATTCATATCCTTCACTTCTATTTATATTCCTTCAAAAGTTTACTATCCTGTCAGACACTACCATTCACATAGGGACACTCGCATTAAATCTAATGTCCAGTTTCATTATCTAGTGTATATACCAAAAATTTCATCCAAATTAGAAATATTTAAAAACATTTAGGTTGGAATATTTATCTTATTTATCCATGTTTGATATATTTTCAAAATGTGTGTTATAAATACAAATCATATATTACTCATTATCCATATAGAAAATATCAAGCAAGCACCTATTCAAACTTATTCAATAAATTACACAACTAATTTATACTACCATATTCTTCCCTATTTTTATATCAATCATAGGATCAGTAAAATTATATGTATTAAATATTAAAATAATAATCCATGAGTAGTAGTTATCAAGTTACAAGCTATATCATTGCATGCCCTTGCATATAGCATATTGTACCCTTGTGCATACATAATACCGCACTTAAGGGAGACCTACATATGTTTGACGCCCTCCTTGGAGTACTGGATATTTAGGTAGTTCTCATTAATAAATGGGTACTTGAGGCTATCTCAAATTTACGATCCCACTAACCGACTTTTTGGCAAGGTGACATGACCTACAATGAATAACTTGGGTTTGAGCTATAGATAATCATACACATCTTGTGTGTTTGATCTAGACATATCAATAAAAAGGAGACATAAAACCCTAATATTTATAATTGGTTGATTTTTGATACAATGAATATTTTTTTATAGGACATAAGAATTGAGCCATAGACAAAAGCATTGATTCTAGTGCCTACAAGTTAATGGTAGTGTTTAGGCCTCCTAAAATAATATTTCCAAAATCTAATGATAGGATCTTGAGCATAAGTTTGAATATTATTGTACATATCATATCCACTTATGCATCTACAAACAAGCTAAGTATTATCTATTATTTGTGTTATAACTAATAGAATATCAATTGATGTTATACTTTCAATATTTGGTAATTTTATATATTTAGTATATTACGTTATCTAAATTAATTTTATTGCACTAATTTTGAATAGATTTACTAATCCATTTTATTAGGCTATTATAACCCCCTTAACCCTTATCTATAATTTATTTTAAAAATGGTTAAATAATTAGGTATGACTGATCTTACTTTATTTATGTATGGTAAAGCTACAATGCACAATGATATGAGGTATCACAAATTTAAAAAGGAACAAGGAGGTGAAGTGTTGAAAATTTTAGAAGGAACATTAAGGTTTGATGTTTGAAATTTCAATGATGGATCCTTGTTAAAATAAAATTACATTAGGTTCCAAACATTATTATTTTAGCTAAACATACATAATAAATTAGCCATCCTTTAATCACTCCTATTCAAATAATTAAATACAATTGTCAATTAATATTATGTTATTATGAATTTAATGTTTATATTTTTTAGTAAATTTTAATCATAAAATATTTCCATCAATCATATCCTAATACAAGCATGAATTATTAATATGCAAGTCTTAATAATTAGTCATCCACTTTTAAAAAAGAACCCTTCCCTCATTTTTGTAAAGAATGTAAATAAAAAGTGAAAAAAGAAACCTAATTAAAATAAAACCAAAATTTAGAAAACCCTATCCATAATATATGCACTCCAAAATCCCAAATAAAACACATAATCATAGTAAAAAACTAGGTCTGTTGTGATATTTTTTGCTATTTTTTATTAGAGGTAAAAAGGGGGTTTTGAAAGAGCCCCCAAACTTAAAGAGTTAAGTACCAAGTATAAACATGAAAGTATCACCATAGAAGATTAAAAAAATAAATAGGGATATCCAAAAATCACACAAATAATAGAAATAAATAGCTAAGAACCAACTAAAGTACAACAAATAGACATTAAAGAAACAACCTAGAACATAGTAAGAATATCTAAAGTTGTTAAGTTATTTATCCATCTCCCATTCCTTAGACATGAATTTGAGTTAGTCCTCCAGAATATTTTAATCCACCTCCTTGGTTTCAATAGCCTTTCTTTTTTCTTTCATCTTGATCCTCTTGCTGAGTCTAGTTACCACATTTTTTTCATTTATCTATTTGAGGCTATCACACATAATAGTGATACTCATCACATAATTTTTATTATGGTCCTAGTGATTTGTATTAACATGTATATGTCTACTTTGAATTTATTCCTTTCACTATACATTTGATTCATTTTATCCTCCACCTAAGACATTTTACTTTTTAAATTTAGCATTGTTTCAGTTAAGGACCTTGCTTCCTTATTTCAAGTCAAATTTATATCATCATCTTTCCCATGGACTTGTAGAATCAATGATTTTTTTTAAGATTTTTTATGTGGATTTTATGCACACCATATAAATTGAATGAGGTAGCCTCTAATGTTTTAGGATCTCTATAGAAACTAAGTTCCACTCCAAGGCATGAGTTATAGGTATGCAGTTAAAATAACTAGTTGGTAGAATAGCAAGTTGAGCACATAGTTCATTTAACCAATTAAATGGATGCATGTGTGAAATCTAAAAGAAGTAAACACTATGTAAGTTGGTTGGGTGGAGAATTATTCTATTATGGTTATATTTAAAAATAAACTCAAAAAAAAAGGGAAGGTAAGGTAGAAAAGAAAGTCTTATGTTCTCAAAGGGTCACTTCCAAGGCTATTTTCTTAGTGTATTAGTATCTCCAAAACCAACATTTACCATTTTATAGCTATTGCACACTCACGAACAATCATAGTAAAGAAGTCTAAGAAAAGTAGGTATAAGAAACTTAGTGGTATCAACTAAAGGTTTCCCTCTTTAGAGTAGCTATTGTACACCCTTAGTTGAGAGATTATAGCTTAGACTAGGAAGGTATCTAGAGTAACCACAATGCACACCTAGAACATTATACCAGAGAGAAACACTCCTACACACCTTAAAATATCAACACAGTCTAAGCTAATTGCTTAAAAATCAATGAAATTTACTAACTTTCAGTAGCTTTCACACATGTATGGTTAGTATACATCAATGAAAACACTAAATATTATCCATAGATTTTTTACACTTCAAAAATTACTAAATTGACACAAACAAATAAGCCAAAATCTTAACAACATAGAAAAGGGAAGAGAAAGAAGTAACACAATTGCATGACAATCAATGACTTGATTTATTCCTATATTGATCAAAACTCCAACCATTTGAAAGAGGTTTTTACATGTATTTAAATACTTCTGAAAGGGGTTACCTCATCCTCAAAGTGTAGTAAATCTTCAAGTTACATTTTTTATTAAAAAAAATTTAAGTTTAGTTCTACTTTGCAAAACTGTATATTACAATGCATAGATTACAATAGTCATGCAATGAGTGAATGTTGGCAAAACCACTTTAGTTAATTATAAAATGAATACAATGAAGCCTAACTAGCTATAGTTAGTTTGAATAAATCCTACATGAAAAATTGCATACATGGTAGATGTTGGAATATCTATGGTCTGCTCACAACTAGAGTCTGGGCTATTGAATTGGTAAATGGAGGCAAAGTTAAAATTGGCACATTAGCTAAATTGGTAGATGGAGTGGAGATAGACTTATTCTTCAATTCCAACTCTTAATAGAGTTTATAACTGATGGTGTGTTGTGCTCTTATTATATTCATATCTAAAAGAGGTGGTTTGTTCACCATGTCTACTTGTGTTATTAATCTTATATGTTCAGCTTTTATGGCTTTGAAGCCTACCTAAAATATCTCCACTTATATGGCCTTCTTCTTCAAAAAACTTAATGTAGTCTCAATCTCTTTGAGATTTAACACCTACATATTTTGCTTGAATTTGACTGAGTCTTATTAAACCATTTGATCAAAAATAGACCTCACCACCAACTTTCTAATTCCCTTTTTTCACATTTGTCAACTCCAATCCATTCAAAAAATTGTATTATTTGCTTATCTTATTTAGTTATCTTTAATACTAAGGCATCAGTATATGTTATCCACTCCTTTATTTCTTAGTTTTAGATGACCACTACTTTTAATACATTTTTTACTTCTAAGGGTGACATCAAGTCTAGATGGCTAAAAACCTTATTTAGGGTATATAAAACCAAAAAATTCAACTTGGTCTCATCTTCTTTTAGATATTTGAATAATTTGGCCATTTGAGTTAAATGAGTGGCCAATTGCATCCTCAGGGAGATAATAGTGTCTAGTATCTCATACAACCTTAAGGCTACATTTTGAACATCTTATTCTATCTTAGAGGGATCATGAATGACCTATTTTTTTTCTTTTATGTTCTCCAAATATTTCTCCAACTCTTTCATCACCTTCTCAGTACCCTCATGGATTGATAACAAGGATCCAGTATGGGTCTCCATATAGGACTTAAATTACTCAATGAAAGGGGATTGACCCATTTTTAGATTATGTCTTTTGGAAAGAGAATAGACTTCTTTTCTTTCCTTAGGAATAAAGCTTCACCCAATGTTGTGCTCTACCTTTCTTTTCTTCACCCTTTGCATAGAGCCAGTAGACTTATCAAACAATGAACTCACAATGGGTAGCTTAGTAATATTTAGGTCTAGCCTCTTATATGCTAATGCTCCTAATTACATGGCCTACTCTAGAAGTATCAATTAAGATGGGTCTACTACTTGTGCCTCTATCTAGGTATCTTTTGAAGGATCAATCTCAAGAGCTAAATTTGGCATGGAAGGGCATATTATTTTTAACCAGTCTACATTCCCCAAATGTGGCATTGGGTGGATAATGTAGATAGGCTTCTTCCTTGGAGTTTTTTTTAGTGTCTACCATTTTTATGATATGAATTAATCTTAAAGAAAGCATGGGTGAACTCAATTGAGTAGAGGATGTTGGCAATTGAGTACTAGGTTGGTTGGTGTTAATAGTAGCAATGGTGGAAACCAAAGGAATAGTTACAATAATGGATGTGGAGATAGGTATAGATGGAGGTGGTGACATAATAGGGAAAGAATTCATAAAGGGTAATGTGGAAATAGAAGGGTGGCCTAAAGGAGTAGTAGGAAGCAAACCCTTACCTGATTGGTCACTCTCGATGGGTTCCTATCCTTTAATTCCTTGCAAGCTTAAGACTTTGGCATGTTATAGTTCTTATTCATTTACTTTATCCACTAGATAAGCTTTAGTAAATGGTAGTGTATGTTCACTTGGTTTCTCTATAGACTGCATCTAAGGCCTTCATACCTTGGATTTCTTCTTATAGCATATAATTAACTTCTCAGTTAGAGTAGTAACCACTTGTTGGGTAGAAATAGGGACTTCCACATTCTATGTTGTGGTTGCCAAGGAAACAATAGTAGGTGTGAGGTATTTTGAGTTAGAAGAGTCTATATAGATAGGCTCATCTTCCTTCTCAATAGAACTCTATTTATCTTGAATTATCTTTAATTAAATTTCTTTTGTACTTCCCTCAATTCAACTATGGGTGATTGAACCTGATGAGCCTCCTTTTATATTCATCTTATAGCAACTGAATTTTCCCCTTCACCCTACTCTTACTCTATAACTATCATCATGGTGGGTGTATTTTAGGGGTCTTGGCTTTGATCATGTGGTTGTTAAAGAGGTCTATTTGTCCAAAATTCTAAATAAGTCTATCCTCCTAGTTATTGGATTTGTATACGCATAATATTTTCAAAATTTATCAATTAGTGATGCTTTCTATCTTACAAGAACTTGTCGAGTCTTAATCTCTCTGAGTGCATGCCTTAAGGGGTGCACCATGAAAGGGATGGGTATACCATTGCTTCTTCACATGATTTTTGTCTATTTATTACCACTTTCTATCTACACAACCAACTCTTAAAAACATTTCCATAAGCTTTGCCTCCTATTTTTCACCCTCCTCTAGTCATTTTCCACCTTTATTATCCCTTCCCTAGACTAAATTTTTTTTTGATGGTTTATGATACACTATCTAACCCATCAACCCTATAATCTAATTGATAAAACTCATTTAGGGTCTAGGTCAACCTTTGGACAACATAAACTAAGACTTAATTTATTTTTGTCAATAATGATATAGAGTCGATCGTGCTGACCTTGTTGACTAAAATTTCAAAAAGCACAAAGATTAGATCTAGCTATATAAACACATCCATTTCATAATTTTTAAGAAAAGAGAAGAAGAAGATATATATATTGTGCATCTACTTATCCACCATTATACTTAAGGAGCATATCTTAGGCTTTCATAATTTATTTGGAGATACGGATCTTGTCTTGTGGAGAAGTCTTTTGGATGCATTGATAGGTTGTGTAGCCTAGAGCTAATTTACATTGTCATCCTTACATACCACAAAAACCTTTTACGAGGCACCATGGCTAAGGGATAGATTAAGGCTTGGTAGTTTCATCTTCAAAGGTAAGTATTCCCAACTTTGTTACTCCTTTGTAAGAGTAGATAGATATGCATTTTTACTTCTCTCCCATGCATTAGGATTCCTTATACATTGATTTGAGTATGTCTTCTATACATGTGTAAATTTCATGTTTATTACCCCCACTTCATGCCATAATATTTTTTGAGCACTAGATTAGACTTTAATTTACTTTTTATTAGTTTAGTGAATATGAAAACATAGGACCTAATTAGGGTTATTGCATAGTTGTGCTTGATTGGAGGCTTTAGAACCCTCCCTAATGTTATTATTATGATAAGAGATCCCTTAATTAGGTATAGTGGATAAATATTGGTCATAAGCCTAAACATCTAATGTATCAACAATCAAAAGTGTAAGTAGGATTTATCTTATCTAAGCTAAGATTGATTTATAGATCAGTTGCATTTCCTTTTGCATACATTCTGGTGAACTTGACATGAATCTAACCCTCGAAGGTTTTCTTTCACACCATCATTTTTATCATTTTATATATTTTTCCATATAGTATTATATCAAACCAATTTATATATTTCTAAATTTCTATGTGTAGGTTTAACACACAATCACTTTAAAATGACTTTGTTTTGTTTGTGCAGGTCTTCATGAACTTCATGTTACTAAATCAAGCAGTTCAACATATTAATATTAGTTAGTTCTCAATTAGCATACACTATCAAACATTTCAAATCTATCTATTAATTCCTTATAATAACATATAGTTCAATGAACATTATTGAATAGGTTGACCCTATTCATTATTCTTCTTTAGTATATAGGGTTTTATGGAACTTGGTCGAACCAGTCAACCTAGTTTTTAGAATTTGAAAGTAATAACTAAAGTAATATAGCATAAAAATGCAATCTAAATCATATTCAAGCACACCATGGTTCCTTTATCATCTCTCTCTACCATTTTATTTCTTCTTTCACTTCTATTTTTCATAAGTTGGTAGTCTTCAAAATTGCAAACTATAGCTAACTAGGTCGACCTAGTCGACTTAGTTATGTAGTCTATCTTTTGTTTGAGAGATATAGTCAGCCTGTTCGACTCTAATCTTAAAGACCTTACTTATATAGAATAGAAATGACCCAGTCAATTCTATTTTGTACTATGTTCATACAATGTCACTTGAACTAACTCTATACTATTTTAAATCAAGGAATTAACATTTATTTTCTAGTAATTAATTCACATTTCCTTTTTAGTTATTTGCATGCTTAGAGTAACTCACATAGGCTAAGTAGGTGGTTTTTCAAAATTAGCATTTTAGTTACACTATTTTACTCTTTTTCACACACTACCAAATCACTTAACATTTAAAATACATTTAAACATTTATCTTCCCAAGGCCTACCTACTTGGATTTCATCACCAAGGGGGAAGTTGACTTGGTTTTCTAGCCAAGTATAAATATGTGGTTAATGGTATATATTATCAAAGTACCTAACACCCTTATCACTGTAAGATTTTGAAATGAGGGGTTAGACCCTGATACCAAGATAGTACCATTGCCAATATAGATCCCTTTCAACCCAAACATCTTGAAACCAACTTTACACTATTTTCTAGTTCCTTATTTCATCCAACTTTCCTATCACATTTAAATTAAAATTTTCTAATAATCTAATAACACTTAGGGTGAAAAACTAGTTAGCATTTACTTTTTAGTTTATTTTTTGCTAATTTATCACTATGTATTGTATTATAAATCTTACATTGGCACCAACCAGGTTTATGTTGTGTTCCCCAATTGGATCAATCACATTGATCCAATTATGTGTGTGTTTGCTTTCATTATTGCTTCAAACTATCTTGAAAAAAAATTCCCCTATTTTATAACATTGTTATCTTGGTCGATACAATCTCTTATAGACTATGTTTTACCTTCCTTCATGTAGTACATAGTTGATCTACATGATTGTGTCTTCTTACCTTCTTATTCAGTTCTCTATTTAGTAGTACACAATCAATCTACATGACTATGTATCCTTATCAGCTTTTTTATCTTTCATATCTGTAATACATAATTAACCTCAATGACTGTGTATTCTTATTTGTCTATTTGGTTAAAAAACATAGTCCACTGATTTGACTCTATATCATATTTTATGAATTTATCTTTGCATCATCATAATCCTTCTTAGCCTTTTTCTTTCAACATGAAATACCTTTTTGAGGACAACATAGAGTTAAATTCAATATATATGATTAAATTTACAAATCCTAATATATTTCCTCATAAATAGCTTATGGCTCCTACACTAGATAAAATTAATGTGCATGTATCCACTCACACTACCAATTATGGGACTCTTCCTCATACATCCTCATTTCATAACCCTTTGTTCCTCTTAAAAGATCAACTTGAATTAGAGTATACTTTGAAAATGCTTTTATTCATTAATTAACTTCCTCAACATTTAGTAAAATATCATTCTACTATTTAAAACCTTATGATAAGTGACTAAGAAGAATAACCCCATTCACATGGCCCCCACATTCTCACATGGATTCGAGGGTAATAGCTTTTTTACTTCTCAACCTCTTCTTTATTTTTTGACCCCTTCTCATACTATGAACTCTTCTTCCTTGATTTATTCTACCTTCATGCCAAGTATCTTTACGAACATGGTAGGTTCAACATCTAGTGGGCCTTTTCCAAGACCCACTCTTCTCAATCCCTCCACTAATGCATCATTTTCTACCCATGGTAATCATGCCACAAGTGCTTCTTTTTCTTCTAACCCCTCTACTAGTGCATCTTTCAAAACACATGTTAATCATGCCACTAGTGCCCTTTTTTCTACTAACACCTCTCAATACACTAATGTCACACATCCCACTACTCATAGTGGTACTTAAGCCACTAATACTAATGCTAATGCTTCGCATGCTATGTATACTAATAAAAACACCACTCCAACCCAATTTTATTAAAAACTCTTAAATAAATGAATTCTTTTCAAGCTAATAATGCCAACCAAATGATGCAAATGCAAAATCACCTTATTCATCTCCAAATGACCCTCAGCATGTTCTATGGGGAGTGCACAACCAAAATAGTGACCACTCTAAAAATACTTTGGCTCATTTTATTAATTTCAAGAAACTTGAGATAGAAACTACCCAAGATTTCATCAGATGGTGGAAGACCTTATCTAATAAGTGTGAACAAAATAGGGTATATGATAACCTATTTCATCTATTCACTAATGTTCTTTATCCCAATTTGAAATATCAAGTTATGACTCTCTCTCCATAAACTTTGTAAGAGGCTCTCGACCAAGCCAAGTGCCAATATTTTCTCATGCATCAATTTGAGCCATCCTAACCTCCTATGAGAACCTATATACTCATCAAAAATAAAAAATTTCAATTTCTAATGATGGTTTCACTAATTTCTATGATTCCATTCATAATATTCAAGTTATTTCTCCCAACACTAATCTAGAACAAGCTTCCCCTTTAAACTACACATTAATCCTCATTTTTATCTAATAAACAACATCAATGTTCATAATCCATTATCCCTAATGCAACTATAAAATTGTCTACCAAGGCCTCTTTCATGAGAGCTTGATCCCACTCACCCTATGAAATCATGGTATGATCCAAATAAATTTTGTTGGTTTCATGATAGTTGGGGTCACTCTCATGAGACTTGTAGGAAATTGTGTAACTTAACTATGGATTTCCTCTTTGGTCCAAATTTTGATCATGATTCACTCATTCATAAATGTCAACAAGCCTATGATATTGCCTTAAAATTTCATAAAGCACAAAGTAAAAATCAATATTTAAACTAGGTTAATTCTCATCTATCCATTTACAAGTATCCTCTTCCAAACCATCAAGATAATAATGATAAGCCTATTCCTTCCATCAATAACATTGAAAGTCTTATACACCCAACTCCTGAAGAGAATCTAGTCAATATGACTAATATGTGAAAGGTATTTATCTTCATTGATTCTCATCCTACCCATATACACTAATCATCTCACACTTTACATGTTATACAAGATTATTCCCCCACTTACCTAACATAGTTAGGGCAACAGGGCCTTATCTCTATTGATGAACAAATTCCAACACCTTCATTGGATAACACCTCTCATACCATTTCCACAATTTCTCTAGCCTCTTTACCCATCAACAATAATATTCAACCTTATAATACAACCTCTTCAAATCTATCACAAGATAAACCTACATCAACTACCTTATCCTCTCATGATAATCAACCAATTTATCTCCTAATTAAACCTCCTACATCCTATCAACACAAATTTACATCTACTTATAATCCTCCTTCCAAGGTGCTCCTCCAACATTAAACACCTCTATACAAAATTAAACTCATGGGTTATAATGAATAAGACCATATCATAGATCTTACCAATCTCCCATCTCAAATTCCCTTTCTCTAACTCATGTGGACTTCTCTATGTCATCGCAACCATCTTATACAAAACCTATTCAAAATGAACATCCCCCATCCTCCCCTAGCAAGATGTGAAGTCACCTTATCTAGTTCAAAAGATAGCATCTTAAAACAATGAAAAGAGATATTTATACATGTTTATGAAATAATGGACACTTCTCTCTCTCTCAAATTTCCTATTGCTTCTGTGATTCCAGATGAGATTCTGCTTCATGTGGATGATCCTCCCCTCTTTATAAGTATCTAAATTTATGACATCCAATTCAAGCATGATTTTATTGATGAGGGTTTAGGTACTTATTTTTCCTCTCTTGACTTCATTAAAACCCTTGGGTACTATGAGTGTAATCTTAAGTCCACACAGTACATGTCAAGGTTATGACCAAAGGTAAATTCCTCCCTTAGGTTGTGTATGGCTCCCTAATACCATCCCACCTATCACTGTTCAATTGAAGGTTATGATATTTAATTTCCCCTTTCCTAAAATATCTTTCTTTGTGGGAAATGGACTCATTGCATGAGGGCTATCACATCTTTTACCTGCTAATGTGTCAAGTTTCCTCAAAATGGTGTAATCTATAGAATTCAAGGTGAAACTAACCCTTGGAGTTTTGAACAATTCCAATACTATGGTGTATTCAAAATTCCAACCCTTAAACCCTTTTTAAGTATTTCATTCTAAGAATCTCAACATGTTAATTTCCCTATCAACCCTATATGAGGTTACCATGGTAACCAAAAACTCATCAGGAATATACCAGCTAACCTCTTAGATTTTTATGATGATAAACTCAATGAGATCAACCTAAAGATAAAAAAATTTATATCTCTCCTCATCTCATTTCCAAAATTCCATCATATTTAAAGCTACATTCCCATCAACCACCTAGTAATGATATACCCATAGTCTTAACTAGGACTTGGCACTTTATTCATCATGCCACCTCTGATGAGAAGGTCATACTTACACAATTGATCTTAATACACCTAAATATGATGATGGTTATACTTTTGATTACCCATTTATTGGAGGTCTTGTTTAGGTTCAAGATGCTGAGATCCTTAGTTATCATTTTTCTTTGTTTCAGTCTTTCTATTTATCTTGTCACATTCCATCTTATATAGTTCCTAATTTTACCATTATTACTCTTGTTCACAAGGTAAATATGGTGTGTTTTCATGGTAAACCTATAGTTTCTAAAGAACCTCTTAAGATCATGATTATGTATTATGCTATGACTATCCCTATCACTCTACTAGATACTAGGATCCTTATAGTCAACTTCCCCTTGAGATGCTTGTTATTATCCTTAAACCCTCTATGCATACTGCTCCTCCTTCAACTAAGCCTAGTTCAGATCATATTCCCTCTCTACCTTTAATTAAATATCTTCCTACTTATGATTCTATTTCTCCTTTATTCCAACCTCATCTAGTCTCTCCACTAGCCTTTCCTCCCCTTGGTGATGGCCTACTTCCTTTACTATCACTTGCTCCTTTACCTACCTAATGGCCTGATCAGCCATATTGTGATATTCATAGAGTTGACAGTTATTGGATTAGATATTATAAAATATACCAAATATTGAGGTTAATATACCCCATTTTTTTAAAATTAGGACCCTTGAGATAATTTGAACCTTAACCCTAAAACCATGGAATTGTTTTTAGCATTATTAGAATTTGAAGATCATCCACTTTGATAGAATTGACCTACTAGCTTATGGTTTTTCTTTAGGCTTGCCTAATGTTGCTAATAATTGGTCTTCATATCTTAAATATATAAGTTTCATGGAGCTCTTGTTGATGTATCATGCTTAGAGTTTATAGATTAACTCTATTTGGGCTTTGTTTTCTAAAAGCTCTCCCTCAAAAAACCCTAGCTCAAGCCCTTGGTTCAAATTTACATTTGGTAGGGGAAAATTGGTGGGAACATTTTAAATTAATTTGGACTTAGTTTGATTTTCATGTTAAGGCTTATTCATATTTATTAACATGACCAAACCTTAACTTGAAATTCCTATTTGGTCCCTTTTATTTCCCCCTTTATTTTCTATATTTCTAATCGAGTCTACTGTTCATGTTGATAGGGTCACTTTTAATTTTGTTAGAATGGTCCTCCTTATTATATATTTAACCAAAATTCTTAATTATAAGGCCCCATTCATGTTTATCAACATGAATGAGACCTTAGCCTTAACACTTTATCCTAAGTTTCTATCTACCCGATTCCAAACTTAAAAAACCTTGCTTGCTTCTTTACAGATCTAATGACCCATGCTTAATCAAAATTGAAGATCAAACGACATGAGGGAAGCTCAAAGGTTAGATGGGCCCCAGTATTAAATATAAAATTAATCCTAAGTTTTATTTTAAATCCTTTTTGTATATTTTAATACAATAAGACCTTAGTTTAAAACTTATATTTTCAACTTTAATTACTCAAAGGAACCAATCATGTATATATGCTCCAATCATGATCTACAGTTCATGATCACTCATAGATTTAGATCCAAAAGAGTGAAGACAACCACAAAAATTCAAAAGGCCTAGGAATCCCCATGGATCCCCCACATGGCACTCTCATTTACAATAACTTCATAAGCTTAAATGCAATATTCTCATAAACATCATTAGACGTCCACAAGACTATCATTGATGTCCACAAGACCATCAACTTTAAGCCCACTAAACCTAAAATACTTCATGATCTTAAATTTTATGTTCTCATAAATGTGATTTGACATCCACAAGGCCATCAAATTCAAACTTATCCAACATTTTTACATAGAAAGGGGCATGTTTTATGTCATTTGAGGGGTCAATTGATATTATGCTTTAAAACTTAGCATAAAATGTCTTAACCTAAGTCTATAGCATGTTTATTAACATGAAATAAATTTAGCTTGAAATATTTTAGCCTAAGTCCTTTTGATAACCATGCACTAACTAAATTTTATTCATCTTACAGGATCAATGGCTCATGTTGTGTCGAGCCTAGATGATCCAATGGTGTGGGATTTCTTGATGACTTTTAAATATAACTCTAAGAACCTATGGGCTTGTCAAATCGTATATGTTCATTTGATATATGACTGATATAAGATGTAGAGCTCAAAAATCTCATGGAGGTGGTAAGTGGCATAACCATGAGGCTTAATATAAAGATGGCCAATGACATACAAAGCCCTAGATTATGATCAATGGCCCATGTTGATCCTTAGATCTTGATAGAATAGTGTAAAGAAAAAGGCAATTTTTAAATGCCAATGGCTAGTGCTTCAAAGAAATTTATGAAAAATGCCATGAAAATTGATAGATAGATGCCAAATAAGCACCATGTAAGCATAAAATGATAAAAATAAAGATCTTGTGTGCTCAATAATACAAACATATAAAGGCAAACATCAAAATCAAATCTAAGGCACATATGAGCCAAATTCTAAGTAATCCATCACCATTAAAGCTTTAGAGAAACCCAAACTTTCATAAAAACCTTAATTTAAGCTAATATTGATCTCAGTTAAGCTAAAAAGAGTCTAATTGCAATTCAAGCACAAAAAATTGACCTAGAGACCATTTAGAACACAACAGTAAGCAATTTGCAAAATTTGGAAGCCATCATAGCTCAAAGGAAATAATATAGGGATGAGACAGAGTTGCATTCATCTATAGACAATAAAGATAAGGTCTTCAACAACATAGACCTAGAAATTGGTGCATTGAGCATAGGTAATCAGAATTAGTCTGATATCTTTTAAACCATTGAAGACATACAACCCATCATGAAATAAGAATAGAAGATCTCCACTATAACTAGAAGGTATTATGACCTAGTTACAATCCATATGTCTAGTCTCTATCATGTTACCACCATACCAGAGGTAATCCATTGTATCAACATCCTTCCTCCCATTTTCAAGGACTGTAGGATTGAGCAGGGTTGGATTATTCATGAAAGGACCTTAATAAGAATTGCATTCATTTCCCCATTAGCCTTTGAGAGTTATTACAAACTTTAGAAACCCCAAGAATATTTGCTCACTATTAAGGAATGGACTAGGAATAATGATCTAGACACCATCCTTAGGCCATGGTTGTTCCAAGGGAACCATATGATCTGAGACCCTGTTGGTAACATCCTAGTTGCCCAATTTAGAGAGAGGGTTAGGGTAATCATGAATCTATTAAATAGAATCTTTGGATACCCCTCAACCACTTATGTTAACAATATTTAGGTGTCTTACATATACTTCATGGTAGAGAAATAGATCACTCCTCTAATTAGAGAGATGATCAACATCTATTTATAATGATAACTTATAGCCATTAAGAAAAAAACTAGTAACCAATTCTTCATGATGTCCTATCTGTTAGATACTTTACTAGCCTCCACCCATATCCCTTATATTAAAAACTAGTCACCTTAGTGCAAATTTACAATTTTTCCACCACTATTCAAAGTTACACATATTCAAATATATGCATAACATCTAATTCATTCATGACTAGGTGTATCTAGCCTTGGTAGAAGCCATCATAGGGATCCCTATGCCCAGGGTAAGCCCTCTAATCAATAAATATGTGGAACTAATGGGAGACAGTTAGTTGTATCTATATTGTATAGTGATCAAAATTAAAGGGATTTTGATCTAACCTTACAAGTTGTCTATCTATGTTCCCACCAAGCTAGCAGAGCAAGAAATTGCATACTAACTTATTAATGGTGTGGATAGAGTGTAAAAAGACAAGAGGAAAGGCCTCCTCTATTATTTTCCTTTAACTACTGGTAGAACTATGTTACAGAATTAGGATCAGGTGAATACTATAGCTAGGTATAGGGAATATTTCAAATTGAAACTTGATGAGATGAAGATGTGGGACCCAAATGGCAAGGTCTCCACACACTTGAAATCCAAGCAATTATCCAAGCCAGTGTATCAACACCATCTTGGTGTCCATGACACCATATATATCAAAGCAAATAATTTTGAATAAATATTGGGTAGGATCAAGGGACATAACAATAGACTTGAGCATAGATTGACCAGTGATCAGAAGCCACCAACTGACATGTGGAAAATGGGACCTCCAGAATACCATTTGCTACCTAGACCTTCAAGATCCCCTCAAGAGAAACCATAAGTGGAAGGGCAGAAACCCCAAACATAGATTACATAAGGTCTTGGTAAGGAAAATTTGGAAGAGAGACTCGATGAGGGCCCATTATCCTCAATCCCTCCGTAAAGACTAGCATATCTAGTTGAATACCTAGACATGATTGCCGTAGAGCTTGATGAGATAGTGGAGGATGCCATCAAGATTCTTGCTAAGGCATATGACTCTGATGTAGAGGATGAACATGTTGAAGAATTACAAGCCCAAATAAAAGAAGCTAAAAAAGGAAAAAGGAAAGAAGTTGCCCTGGAACTAGTTCTAGTGGCAACATTAAAGAAGAGAAAGGTAGAATTGGCAATGGTCCCAGTTGGATCAAAGAAGCCAAAGTTGACTATAACTCACCCCATGAGTGAATTCAACTTATTTAGTGATGAATACCCCATCCATGGACCAATCATCCCTAATTGGTTAATCCACCTAGAACCACTCATGGGTCCTGACCAAGACTATTAACATTGATGTAAATGATGATATCAATCCATGGATAAGAGCTTTGATGAAGGAGGAGGAAGAAAGAATAATAGTGGCTACTGTAGGGTCAGATAACAAGTAGATAGATGCTCTAGAAACATCAAGTAGTACCTAAATGGAGACTTTTAAACCTCCAAAGTAAATTAAACCAAATAATATTGTGTAATTCAATTTAGAGATTGTTATATTAGAGAGAGTGACAAATATAAAATCCATGGTGGGGATTGAGGAATTCACCTTTCAAAAGGTTGAGCCATTTGTGGGATTAACTTCAATTAGAGGTCAGAGACCTGGTGAGCATCCCATCCATGTAGAGGACATTGAAGAACTAACTGAGGTTCATTCATCGTAGTTCAAAGTAGGCATTAGAGGTATTAAGAAAATAATAGCTAATTTGGATAATAAAAAGGAGAATTTAGAGACACAAGTTGTCTTATCAATACCTAAAGTAATGATTAAAATGCTTGATGAATCCTTCTATGATATGTTTAATGCATTGAAATCAATGAAGCCAAGGAAAAGTGTATTGACACAGAAGAATATAGTGGCTAAGGGTATAATAACCCAATGGCAAGATTCATAGGATAAAATAGGAAGGTTAATCAACATTAGAGTTGAAAGGTAGATTCTTATATTCAAAACAATAGTTTAGGACACTTGAATGCAATTCTAGGAATTGTTGTTAAAAAGATCCAAAGTTTGAGTGCATGGTCATAAGAACTAGAGAGACTCCTCAAGGATGATTAGGGAATAATGAAAAGGATTAAAAATATCCTCTAGATAATGCTCAAAGACCCTACATAGCCCACTATCTTAGGCATCATCAAGGTTGATGAATTCAAACATAGGGCTACTTTAGTGACTCAAGAAATAAAAATTAAAATTCAAGTCCAATCTAGGGTAGACAATAGTAGGATCCAAAAAATGATCCTTAATGTAGGGGAAAGAATAACTCAAGCCAAGAAAATTAAGGAAGATATGACTAGGAATGATAGGGAATTGAATGAGCTTATTGACAAAGAGGAAGAGTGTCTCTTAAAACTAGTTGTGGACTTAGAGTTGGTTAATGAATAACACCAGAGGGATATGAACATCCTTCAATAATAGCAATAAAGTTATTAGGCACACATCCCACCAACCAGCTAATTAATATTCCATTTTGTAAAAGCTTTGTAAAATTTTTAAAGAGGGATATTCTTTTGTAAAGGAATATGCTAGTTTGTTAGCATATTTGCCTTTAGGTCAGTTTAGTTTGGAAAAATATATGTATTCTATAAGTTTGTAAAAAAAGGATAGTTGTCCTTACTTCTTATACATTTTTATCTTATAACTGACCAGTATACTACCTTGTCCTCCTATAAAAGGCAGTACTACCATTTTGTAAAGAGATAGAATGTTGAACAAAATTTATACACTTTGAGTAGTTAATATAATCAAGGAATTATGAAAATATTATAAAAGTTTGTTTGTGTCAATTGTTACATGGCTTTTCTCTCAATTGTTAGTCTTAAGTCTTAAAATTGAATAATTTCTATGAATTATAAGTTGCATATTTTATTATAAAGTTGTTAATTTGTGTTTATGCTATCTTAATTGAATGATATTGAATTTACTTCATTTTATTTGCTCTACATTAGAATGTGCAAATTTAATTTGAGTATGGTAGCAAATCTTTAAAGTAAAATTTAGTTCTTACTTGTACTTCTTTATATCATCCTTGGAGGTTTGCCTAGTGTGTAGTGAGATCTGAGCTTATGCTATTTTGCACTATATATTGGTTAAATGTATACTTAGTTATAATTGAAACTTTGTCATAATGTTTGAGGCTAAGATCAATAATCACTTATGTTATAATTGGAACTTTTTCATAATGTTTGAGGCTAAGATCAATAATCACTTATTCTCTTTCTACCTTACCCTTCTCTTTTGCTTCTTTTTTAACAAGATCACCTTAGTTTAGATTTCATTATAAATGTCCATTTAGATTAGTCTATAGTTTAAGCTTTGATCATAATTCACTAGTATTAGCATAGATACTTACACTTTGTAAATATTTGGTCCATGGTGGCTCCCAACCATCAATTAATATAAATTTTGTGGAACAGTTAAACATTGCTCTATCATTATTTCACCATAGGTAACATAAGTTGCTAAAACCTACTACTCATGCTCTAAATTCCTAGAATTATAAAATGAGAAGTGTTATTTAAACACTAAGGACACTTGTGATAAATTTAGAGGCATTAACAAGTCTTGTTGGTGCTAGAAGGAGGGCCTCTTTTTGAATTGGTTGAATATTTGATAATCTTAGTGTTTTGATCTAAGATTGGTGTTATCTTTGCACTTTTGTATAATTCTATGCTCAAAATCATAAAGATCATTAATATTTGTGGTATTTGACCTATTTTTGTACTTTCTTTAGACAAAGATCATAGTTATTTAAAGTTTGATGCTTAATTTTGGTAAAGATGGCTTAAGATTTGAGAATTTGTGGTAGTTGAGGTTAGAATAACTTGTTTTGATAAAATATTGGTATATTTTTCATATATTTGGGTTTAATTAAGCTTGTACTTATAAAGATAGACCATATTTTCATAATTGGACACATCTTTGAGCTAGCTT
Organism: Torreya grandis; assembly: GCA_037957365.1. NCBI lineage: Eukaryota > Viridiplantae > Streptophyta > Pinopsida > Cupressales > Taxaceae > Torreya > Torreya grandis. The sequence continues at coordinate 5,516,632 of JARHVA010000338.1, read as the reverse complement.
AGTTAAATATTGACATTCGTTATTGTTCTTTATACAAATATTTACAAAATTAGCTTAATGTGTAGGTTTAATCCTTGTCCTTTATAAATATTAACTTAACACATCATATTTTAAATAGGATCTTCAATATTCAAGATAGAATTTCCAAGGATCCAAACAAGATCACATTCAAAAACAAGATAATCTTTACTTTAGCTTGAAGTCTATAGAAGAGCCAGGCAAGATAAAGGTAGGCATAGACATTCTAAATCTTTGCCAACCTCACATCTTAATGGTACCCTTGACTTTGACCTTTGCACAGGTTTGGCTTGGTTGTGAGATTCTCAAATCAACATGCCAGGTGTGGTACATGATCTCCCATGTAACCCTAAAAAATACTTGATAATATTTAGTCTAACTAGATTGTTTCCCTTTACTTTTAAAGATGTTGCATACAAATGGTTTCTAAATTTTCCTGATAATTACATTACTAGCTAAGATGATTTTAATAATGTTTTCATAGATCAGTTTAGAAAAATTGTTAGTCCATGTGTCATATGCCACCAGTTCACCACCATCAGGAGGGATGCAAGCAAACCCATAAGGTCCTTTAATGTTAGTTTCCAAAAAATGTATAACAGGACCATAAACACTTATAAACCTAATGATGTTTTATCTCTAGAAATCTACAAGGATGTAGTGTATCCTATGACTTTTTTATTCCTAAAAATATCTCTTCCACCTATAACTTCATTAGCTAGGGCTTATTCTAAAATAGTGATCATTAATGATCAAATGCAGCCCCAAGGACAAATGGATTACTTTGTTCTAAATATCAATCGACATTTGCCCACTTTAAACATCTTCCCCAACAACAATAAAAATGTTCTAGCCTTGAATCAACTCCCAAATATAAATCAATTACCTTTGAGTAATGTTGTTCCTATCCATAATTTAGGATTCTTGAGTCATCATGTTGCTAATGGATTCAATGCAAATGATCAAAGATCTTCAATACCTAACTTCTAGTAATAATAATAACCAAGAACACAATTTTTAAACTCCCAAGAATGAGAATGATTTTATTCTAAAAATGGTCCAAAAGTTAAGTACTGATTTCCTTTAGATGCAAAAACAAGTTGGTAATACTAGAGAGAGCTCTGATAGGAACTTATCATTCTAAAGGTTTAACAGGCCTAATAATGGTTTTAGAATAATATTTTCCACAATAATAATAATAATAATGAACCATCTTATAAAAAGAGGACCATGGACATTAATCTTACTGATATTGCTTTGCCTGAATATTGTAGGGTGCATTATATAGCCAAACATGGCAAGATTGATTGCATTGAGTTTTATAAGGATTTTGAAGCTTTCCAAGAAGAGTTAGACACATTTGAAGTGGTCCCTAATAAGGATAACGGTTCAAGTACTTCAGGGTCCAAGTCTTTTGATCAAAATTTCATGGTGGAGACATTTGATTTCCCTTTTAAAGAGGACAATGAACTTGATGATGTCCTTGATGAAATCCAAGCCTTCCAGCAATTCCTGAAGAAGACTTATCCTCTAAGAAATAAAGAGAAAAGGAAGCCCTTGACTACTTCAATGCCTCAAAATAACTTTGGATCTCCTTTAGACACATCTTCAAGTAATAATCCAGAACCACCCAAAGGGAGTACCTGTAAGCATAATGTTGATATTCCTAGTTCTTTCAATAAGGTTAGTTATAATATTATTGAAGACATGAAGAAGATAAAAGCTAACATCCCATTGCATTAATTAACATAGATCACAAAATAAAGGGACCTCTTACTAGAATCATTATTAAATAAATTCAACAAATCACCCAAAGCTAACAATGCTAATATGGCTATGCATAAAGGTAAGGAAGAATATCCTCCTTTCCTATTCATAGTCAAGATATTTGGTAAGAATTTGTATAATTATTTATTAGATTCTAGTGCATCCACTAATATAATTCTAGTAAGTATTAACAAACAACTTGGCTTGACACATATTAATTTTGATAGAGTTGTTACTCAATTAGATAAATCTAGAGTCAAGGTGATTGGGGAATTATTAAATGTCCATATGCAATTGGCCTCTGAACCTAGAGTGCAGTAGTTTATTGATATCAAAGTTGTTGAGATTTTTGATGTTTATGGATCTTATTAAGTATGAAATAGACCAAATCTTTGAATGTCTACAAGTCTATGGATTGTTCACATTTATGATTGCCTTGGAAAGGAGTTCCAAACCAAATCAGGGTTGAAAGAGAGCTAAGAATGAAGCACATGATCACTGAATACAATGTTGTCAATGAAAGGGTCAACATAATTGACTCAAACTTAGGGGCTTTCACAATAAATAATACAAAGGTGTGTGATCCTAAGAATACTCATTTTATGCTTGGGTTGTGGAAGCTACATTTTGATGGTAATAGGTGTAAGGCTAGATGTGGAGTAGGCATTATTATAACTGACCCTATTTGTAAGAAATACAATGCTTCCTATAAGCTTCAGTTCCCATGCACCAATAACCTTAATGAATATGAGGCCCTCATTTTAGGCTTACAATTTTCCATAAAAAATAAAATCAAAGAGCTACTAGTTTATGGTGACTCAGAACTAGTAGTCAACCACATGAAAAGCAAATAGCAATGAAAACTCTCATACCTCAAGATTTATAAGTTTAGAATCTCAGATATAATTGAGTATTTTGATGCCTTTAACATTATCTCCATCCCTAGAGAGGAGAACAAAGTTTTTTATGGGTTGGCATCTACTGTAGCTAACCTCATATTGGACCAAAACTCACCCAACTTCAACATTGAGCTGATACCTTATCCTTCGATCCCAGATAATGTGAATCATTTTAAAGTCTTTAGTGATGATAAATAAATATTAAACTTCATGACTAATTCAAGATTATTGGAGGCTTAGATCCTTGATGAGATTGATGAAAATGCACTTAGGGAAGGAAAATTTGAAGGTAAAGTCATTCAGCTGAATTATAATAATATCCCTATGGGGATGATTGCCTTAGAGAGATTGTTTGATCAAGACAATCTAGTTGAAGCTTTAAATATTATGAAAGGAAGTGGGAAGGATTACAATGTTGTTGGCCTTTGGCCCCAAGATCAACCCAAATTGGTTAATGTTGGGAAGGCTTGTATTAGTTTTGAAAGAAAGAAGGCCAAAGATTTGTTAACAAAGTACAAAGATGTCATAGCTTGGTCTTATGATGACTTGAAGATCTTCAATCCAAATATCATCACTAGTACTATACCTCTTAATGAAATTTGTAAACCCTTTAGGAAAAAATAAAGGCCTATGAATCCTATCTTAGAACTAATGATCTTCAAAGAGGTCAAGAGATTACTAGATGCTAGGATTGGGTTTCCCATCAGGCATTCTACTTGGGTGGCCAATTTGGTACCAATCAAGAAGAATAATGGAGATATTAGGCTATGCATTAACTTTATACATCTAAATAAAGCATATAAAAAGGACAATTATCCTCTTCCCTCTCATGACTAGGTAATACAAGTTGTTTTAGGATCAGTCATGATGTCTTTTCTTGATGGTTGTTTAGGCTACAACCAGGTGTTGGTTGACAAGGAAGATAGAATGAAGATAGATTTCACAACTAAATGTGGCATCTTTGCATACAAGAGAATGCCTTTTGGTCTAATAAACATAGGATCTAATTTTCAAATGGCCATGGACATGCCTTCCAAGGTATAATTGGTAAGTGTATCATTATATACATGGATGATCTAACCATATTTATAAAATAAGGGAATATCACTTTATGCCTTTACAATGAGTATTTGAGAGATGCAGAAGGTATGGAATCTCCCTCAACCCCAATAAAAGCATCTTTTGTGTTACTCAAGGAAAATTGTTAGGCCATGTCATAAATAAAGATTGGATCTCCATAGATCCTGAAAGAGTGGAAGCTATATCTAAAATAGAGCCTTTGAATAGTAAAAAAGAGTTAAAATCATTTTTTGGTAAGATAAACTTTGTAATAAAGTTCACTTCTAGCTTGGTAGAGATTGTCAAGCCATTGAATGACATGCTAAAGAAGGATTCCAAGGTCTCATGGAATGAGGAATCCAAGAAAGCATTCAATGACATCAAATAATTAATTAGTCAAGCTCTAGTCTTGATAAGTCTTGAATTTTCAAAGGACTTCTATCTCTATTCTTTTACATCTGACCATACTATGGCTGCATTTTTAACTCAAAAGGTTGATGGGTGCAATCACCTAATAGCTTTCATGTGTACTAATTTTAAGAATGCTATTGAACTATCCATTAATTGATAAACAAGCATATGCATTAGTTAAGGTAGTGAAGAAATGTAAGCACTATATCCTTAGAAATAAGGTGCATGTTATTCTACCTGACCCTGCCACAAAACTTATGCTAAGACAAAATAAACTTGGAGAATGTAGAGGTAAATAGATGTTAATTTTACAAGAATATGACATAGAAATGAAAACTAAAAAGCTGGTAAGGTGCCAATATCTTATTTAAATGATTGTTAATACCAGCCCTAAGCTATGTATTATGTAAGTTGATCAGCAAATCTTTTAAGATAGTGAGTGGTATGATTCCATCCTTCATTTACTAATTAATGGTACTTGTCCTGTAAGACTAACCAGGGAGAAAAAGAGGGCCCTTAGACTCAAAGAAGCACATTATCTAATCAAAAATGGGGTTTTCTATAGAAAAAAATTTCAAGGGGTCTACCTGAGATGTGTCTCAAAAGAAGAAGCTACCCAAATCATGATCACCTTCCATGAGAAGTTTGGTAGTGGATACCCATCTAGGAAGACTATAGTCCACAAGATCCTTAGAGTTGCATACTATTGGCCAACTATTTTCAAAGATGCTCATAGGCATGTGATGGAATATCACTCATGTTAAATCGTTAGCTCCAAATAACCAAAGGTAGCAATTCATTTACAACTGGCCATGGTTGATAAACCTTTTACACAATGGGGATTAGACTTTGTAGGGTTAATCAACCCTAATTCATCAGAAGGTCACAAGTATATCTTGATTACCATATATTATTGTATAAGGTGGACTGAAGCTATAGCCACCAAACAATGTAAGACTAAAGAAGTGATCAATTTCTTGGGGGAGAACATATGTACTAGATTTAGAACTCTAGTATTTTTGGTGTATGACAATGGATCCACATTTATATCCATAGAGATGATAGAATGGACTTAAAATAATGGCATTTGTCTTAAGTTTTCATCCAACCATTATCCCCAAGGAAATGGAATGTCTAAGTATACCAACAAGAACTTAATAAAATCAATCAATAAGTCTATTGCACACAAGCCTAGGATGTGGCATAAGCTTCTCAAGTATGCCCTATGGGCAGCTAAGATAAGGATCAAGTAAGCCTTAAAAGAATCATCATTTCTATTGGTGTATGTCTAAGAGCCTATCTTCCCTATCACTCTCAAGTTGCCTACCTATAAATTCATGTAAGAGTATATGGAAAAAATCCAAGAGATTGCAAATTTAAGATTTTTAGACATTATCCAGATGAAAGATGCATGAGAAGAAACTTTTGATAATTTTAACAGACATTAAACCATGATGAAGAGGTGGTTTGACAAGAGATCAAAGATCAAGGTGTTTAGGAAAAGGGACTAAGTTCTCCTTTGGGATAAATCATCTGAGCCTAAGGGCAAGCATGGTAAGTTCACACCTCTATAGATTAGCCCCTATCAAATTGAAGACACACTAAGAGACATCACCTTTATACTCAAATACTTATAAGGAGTAGAGCTCACATTACCCACTAATGGGGAGTACCTCAAGCATTAGTTTTTTGTTGCTCCTCATGAGGTCTTTATGGAGTAAATTAGAAAGATGGTTAGACTTAGTGTAGGTAGGATAGTTAGTTTCTTTTATTTCTTTCCTTCTTGTCCCTTATTTGTACATAAGCATGTATATATCTATTTGTTTCTTGATTTGATTCTTTTTGTTGTGTGTTTACTTTTTTTTCCTTATTCCTTGTTTCCAATAAGTCCTTCTATACAACCCTTAGCTAAAATTCTATTTAGTTTTCTTAAAACTCCAAAGTTTAGGAATGTGGGTATGAACCTTATACATATGCAGACCTTGGGTCTGAAATGTGAGCCTAAAGACAAATGAAAGAGGCAAACTACTCCATGAGATCTTAAACATTATCTTAACCTAAATTTGGTTTTAAAAATATTTACACGTATAGGATGAAAGATTAATGTATTGAGGCAAAATCATGCTTGCACTTAATAAACATCCTTTCCTGGGATAATGGTTATAGCCATAGGTGATTTTTTTAGGACTAAACACTTGACCAAATCCTTAAACTTGGCTACCCTAGTTCCCAACCTTGTTAAAAGCATAAAAGATCTAAAACTATAAAAAATAAGAATGCAATGAAAAATCAAAAGCTTTTCAAGCATAAATGATTCTAGTAATCTCCATCAGGTCTATAGACACCTAGTTATTAGTGGAACAAGGCCATGAGTGGATCCAAAGGTATCTCTATTGGGGATATGGACACCTAGCTAGCAGCAGAGCATTGCCCAAGCCTTCCCTGAACTAGAATCATGGTTCTTAACAAATATCTAAACATGTTCCAAGTTAGTGTTAATGATTAAATATATGAAACCTAGAAATTGTCCCCTGAATCCCATGGCAAATAGTAAGTGGAATCAAATCACACACATAGCATGGCTATGTCTTAATGTTTGATCCCAATTCTACAAGTGCAAGGTTTGTTTCAACCATAAAATGATTTAGATAATGGTGTTGATTAAGTGGAGTGTATGACTTAGTTATTTGTTTGAATGAGAGTCTCTAAGTTCTAATATATTGCTATGTTTCCCCCAAAATTCACCATTTATTGAGGTCAACATACCCTCATTTTTGAAAATTGTGACCCTTGAGATACTTTGAACATTAACCCTAAAATGATGGCATGTTTTGAACATTATTAGAATTTGAAGATCATCTACTTTGATAGAATTGACCTACTAGTTTATGGTTTTGATTTGAGCTTGCCTAATATTGCTAATAATTAGTCTTCGTGTCTTAAACATATAGTTTTCATGGAGCTCTTACTAATGGACAATGCTTAGAGTTTATAAATTAACTCTATTCAAGCTTCATTTTCTAAAATCTCTCCCTTAGAAAACCCTAGCTCAAGCCCTTGGTTCAAATTTACATTTGATAGAATCAAATTGGTGGGAACATTTTAAATTACTTTGGACTTAAGTTTAATTTTCATGTTAAGGCTTAGTCATATTTCTTAACATGACCAAACCTTAACTTGAAATTCATACTTGGTCCCTTTTGTTTTCCCCATTTATTTCCTATATTTTTATCCGAGTCTAATGTTCATGTTGGTAGGGTCACTTTTAATTTTTCTAGCATGGTCCTATTTATTATCAATTTAGCCTAAAGTCTTAATTTTAAGGCCCCATTCATGTTTATAAATATGAATGAGACCTTAGCCTTAACTCTTTATCCTAAGTTTCTATCTACCTAAGTCCTAACTTAAAAACTTTTTCTTCTTTTTAGATCCAACGACTCACACTTAAGTGAAACCAAAGATCGGATGGTGTGAGGGAAGCTTGAAGGTTGGATGGGCCCCAATATTAAATAGAAACTTAAACCTAAGTTTTATCATAAGGCCTTGTTTTATATTTTCATACAAAAAGAACTTAGTTTAAAATTTAGTTTTTTTACTTTAATTAATCAAATGAACCAATCACATATAAGTGCTCGAATCATAATCCATGATTTGTGGTCACTCATGGATTTAGATCCAATAAAGCGAAGACAACAATGAAAAGTCAAAAGGCCCAAAAAGCCTTGTGAAGCTACCATGTGGTGCTCTCACATACATGAAATTCATGAGCTTAAATTTGATGTTTTTATGAACATCATTTGACACCCATGAGGCCATCATTGATGTTTGTAAGACCATCAACTTTAAGCCCACCGAACCTAAAGGACTTCACAATTTTAAATTTGATGTTTTTGCACATGTCATTTGATGTCTATGAGTTCATCATTGATGTTTGTGAGGCCATCATTGATGTCTATGAGGCCATCAAATTCAAGCTTGTCTAACATTTTTACTTAGATGAAGGGGCATGTTTTATGTCAATTTAGGGGTCATTTGATATTATGTTTTAAAAATTAGCATACAATATCTTAACCTAAGTCTATAACATGTTTATTGACATGAAATTAACCTATCTTAAAATATTTTAGCCTAAGTCCTCTCAATAACCATGCATTGATTAAAGTGTGTGCATCTTACAAGATCAATAGCCCGTGTTGTGTCGAGCTTGGATGATCCAATAGTGTGAGATTATCAATGAATTTTTAGTAGAGCTCCAATAACCCATGAGCTTGACACATGGTGGATGCTCATTTGATATGTGACTGATATAAGAAGTAGAGCTCAAAAATCCCATGGAGGTGCCAAGTGGTACAACCATGAGGCTTGATTTAAAGATGGCCAATGACATGCGAAGGCCCAGATCATGATCAATAACATGCATTGATCCTTGGATCTTGATCGAATGGTGTGAAATAAAAGGCAATTTTTAAATGCCAATGACTAGTGCTTCAAAGGCATTAATGGAAAATGCCACAAAAATTGACACATAGATGCCAAATAAGCACCATGAAAGCATAAACCGATAAAAATAAAGATCTTGTGTGCTTAAAAGTGCAAATATATAAAGGCAAAGGTCAAAATTAAATCTATGACATGTATAAGCTGAAGTCCAAGTAAGCCATCACCATTAAAGCTTCAAGAGAGCCCCAAAATTACATAAAATCCTTAATTTGAACTTGGATTGATCACAATTAAGCTAAAAAGAGTCTAATTACAATTCGAGCATAAAAGAATTGACCCAGAGACCATTTAGAACACAATAGTAAGAAATTTTCAAAGTTTGGAAGCCATAACAGTTCAAAGGTAATAATACAGGGATGAGATAGAGTTATATTTTTATATAAACAATGAAGGGAGGATCTTTAAGGACACAGATTTAGACACTACTATATTGAGCATGGGTAATAAGAACTAGTTTAAGCTCTTTTGGACCATTGAAGACATATAGCCCATCATGAAAGAAAAATAAAAGATTGCCACTTTAACAAGAAAGTATTATGACCTAGTTGTAGTCAAGATGGCCAGTCTCAACCATGTTATTTCCAAACTAGAGGTAATCCATTATATCAACATCCTTGCTCCCATTTTTAAGGATTTTAGGATTGATTAGGTGTGTATTCTTCGTGAAAGGACCTTTAAAAGAATTGCATCCATTTCCTCATTGGCCTTTGAGAGTTATAACAAACTTTGGAAACCCCAAGTGGATTTGCCCACTATTAAGGAATGGACTGGCAAGAATAATCTTGACAGCATCTGTAGGCCATGGTTGCTCCAAGGGAACCATGTGATCTGAGACCCTACTAGCAACATCCTAGTTACCCAATTTAGAGAGGGGGTTAGGGTAATCATTACTCTATTGAATATAATCTCTGGAGCCCCTTCAACCACTTATGTTAACAAGAGCTAAGTGTCTTACATCTACTTCATGGTAGAGAAAAAGCTCACTCCCCTAATTAGAGAGATGATCAACATCTATTTAAAATGGTAATTTTTAGCCATTAATAAGAAAACTAGTAACCAATTCTTCATGATGTCCTATCTATTGGATGCCTTGCTAGCCTCCACCCAGATCCTTGATAACAAAATTTGGTCACCTAAGGGTAGATTTATAGTCTCCCACCACTATTCAAAACTACAAATATTAAAATATAGGCATAACATCCAATTCATCTATGACTATGAGTATCTAACCTTGGTAAAATCCATCATAGGGATCCCTCTACCCAAGATAACCCCACTAATCAAGAAATATGTGGAGCTAATGGGAGATATTTGGTTGTATTTAGATTATACAATGATCAAAATTGAAGGTATTTTGATCCAACCTTATAGGTTGCCTGTCTATGTTCCCACCAAGCTGGCAGGGCAAGAAATTGCATACCAACATCTTGATGGTGTGGACAGAGTGTGCAAAGACAATAGGAAAGGCCTCCTCTATTATTTTCTTTTAACCATTAGTAGAACTATGTTATAGAATTAGGATCAGGTGAATATTATGGCTAGGCATAATGAATCTTTCAAATTACAACTTGAAGATCTAAAGATGTGGGACCCCATTGGCAAGGTATCCACACACATAAAATGCAAGTAACTGTCAAGGCCAGTGTATGAACACCAACTCAGTGTCTATGACACCATATATATCAAAGCAAATAATTTTGAATAAATATTGGCTAGGATCAAGGGACATAATAATAGACTTAAGCTTAGATTGACCAGTGATCAGAAGCCACCAAGTGACATATGGCAAATGGGACCTCTATAATACCATTTTTTGACTGGACCTTCAAGGCCCCCTCAAGAGAAACCACAAGTGGAAGAGCAGTAACCCCAAGCATAGATTACACAAGGTCCTAGTAAGGAGAAGTTCATAGAGAGACATGGTAAGGGACCATCATCCTCAGTCCCTCCCCAAAGACTAGCATCTTTAGTTGAATAATAAGACATGATTCACCTTGATCCTGATGAGACAATGGAGGATACCTTCAAGGTTCTTGTTGAGGCATATGGCTTTGATGTAGAGAAGGAGCATGTTGAAGAAGCATAAGCCCAAATAGAAGAAGCTAAGAAATGAAAAGGGAAAGAAGTTACCCTGGACCTAGTCCTAGTGGCACCAATGAAGAAGAGAAAGGCAAAATTATCAATGGTCTTAGTTGGATAAAAGAAGCCAAAGTTGACTTTCACTCACCCCATGAGTGAAGTTAACTTATTTATTGATGAATACCCAATCTATAGACCAATCATACCTGAATGGTTCATTGATGGAAAAATGCAAAAAATACCCACTTGGTACCACTCATGGGCCCTAACCAAGACTATTAACATTGATGTACATGATGATATCAAGCCATAGATAAGGGCTTTGATGAAGGAGGAGGAAGAAATAAGAATAGTGGCTACTGCAGGGTCAGATAACAAGCAAATAGATGCTCTAAGAGCATCAAATAGTACCCAGATGGAGGCTCTTAAACCTCTAAAGTACATTAAACCAACTACTATTATTCAATTCAATATAGAGATAGCTGGATTAAAGAGAGTGACAACTAGAAAATCCATGGTGGAGATGGAGGAATTCACCTTTCAAAAGGTCGATCAATTTGTGTGCTTAACTTCAGTTGGAGGTCAAAGACTTGGTGAGCACCCCATCCTTGTAGAGGATATTAAAGAATTGACTGAGGCTCATTTAGCTCAGGTTAGAGTAGGCATTAGAGGTATGAAGAATATTATAGCTAATTTAGAGAAGGAAAAATAGAATTTAGAGACACAAGTTATCTTATCAGTGCTTGAGGCAATGATTAAAATGCTTGATGGATCCTTTTATGATATGTCTGATGCATTGAAAGCAATGAAGCTAAGGCAAAGTACATTAGAATCATAGAATATAGTGGATAAGGGTCTAATAACCCAATGGAAAGCTTCATAGGACAAAATAATAGGGTTAATTAACATCAGAGTTGAAAGGTAGATTCTTGGATTCAAAACAATTAGTTTGGGACACTTGAATGCAATTCTAGGAATTATTATTGAAAAGATCCAAAGTTTGAGTGCATGGTCACAATAACTAGATATAATCCTCAAGGATTATGAGGGGCTAATGGAAAGGATTAAAAATCCCCTTAGGATAATTCTCAAAGACCCTACAAAGCCTATTGTCCTAGGCATCATCAAGGATGATAAATTCAAACATGGGGCTACTTTGGTGACTCAAGAAATAAAAATTAAAAGTTAAGGTCAATCTAGAGCTGACAATAGTAGGATCCTTAATGTAGGCAAAACAATAACTGAGGCCAAGAGCATCTAGGAAGCTATGACTAGGAATGACAGGGAATTAAATGAGCTTGTTGACAAAGAGGAAGAGTGTCTCTTGAAATCAGTTGTGGACTTAGAGCTAGTTAATGAACAACACTAGAGGGATATGAACATCCTTCAGCAATAGTAAGAAAACTCTCAGGTGTAGGGCCCACCAACTAGCTAATTAATATCCTATCTTGTAAAAGCTTTGTAATATTTTGAAAGAGGAGTATTCTTTTGTAAAGGCATATACTATTTTGTTAGCATATTTACCTCCACATCAGTTTAGTTTGGAAAAGCAAATGTATTATAGAACTTTGTAAAAAAAGCATAGTTGTCCTTAATTTTTGTACATTTGTATCTTGTAACTAACAGGTATACTGCCTTGTCCTCCTATAAAAGGTAGTACTACCATTGTGTAAAGAGATAATTTTGAGCAAAATTTCTACACTTTGAGCAGTTGATACAATCAAGGAATTCTAAAAAGATTGTCCAAGTTTGTTTGTGTCAATTGTTACATGGATTTTCTCTCAATTTAAGTCTTAAATTGAATAGTTTCTATGAATTTTGAGTTGCATATTTGATTACAAGGTTGATAATTTGTGATTATGCTAGATTAGTTGAATGATATTGAATTTACTTCATTTTATTTGCTCTACATTAGAATGTGCAAATGTTATTTGAGTGTGGTAGAAAATATTTAAAGTAAAATTTAGTTCTTACTTGTACTTCTTTATATCATCTTTGGAGGTTTGCCTAGTGTGTAGTGAGATCTAAGCTTGTGTTATTTTGTACTATTTACTAGTTAAATGTATACTCAGTTGTAATTAAAACTCTGTCATAATGTTTGAGGCTAAGATCAGTAATCATAGATTCTCTTTCTCCCTTACCTTTCTCTTTTGATTCTTTTTTAATCAAGTCACTTTAGTTTAGCTTTCATTGTAAATGTTCATTTAGATTAGTCTATAGTTTAAGCTTTGATCATAATTCACTAGTATTACCATAGATACTTATACTTTAAAAATATTTGGTCCATGGTGACTCCCAACCATCAATTAATATAAATTTTGTGGAATAGTTAAACATTGTTCTATCACTATTTTACCATAGGTAACATAAGTTTCCAAAACATTCTACTCATGCTCTGAATTCCCAAAATTCTAAAATGAGAAGTGTTCTTTGAACACTAAGGACACTTGTGATACATTTAGAGGCATCAACAAGTCTCATTGGTGCCAAAAGGAGGGCCTCTTTGTGAATTTGTTGAATGTTTGATAATCTTAGTGTTTTGATCTAAGATTGGTGTTATCTTAGCACTTTTGCATAATTCTTTACTTAGAAGCATAAATACCATTGATCTTCATGGTCTTTAACCTATCTTTGTGCTTCCTTTATACAAAGATCATAGTTCTTTGAAGTTTGATGCTTAATTTTGGTAAAGATGGCTTAAGATTTGAGAATTTGTGGTAGTTGAGGTTAGAATAGCTTGTTTTGATCAAAGATTAGTATATTTTTCATAGATATAGGTTTATTTGAGCTTGGACTTATAAAGATAGACCATATTTGCATAATTTTACACATCTTTGAGCTAGATTAGTCAAAGATTGATGTCCTTTACTATTGTTTATATAAATATTTACAAAATTAGCTTAATGTGCAAGTTTAATCCTTGTCCTTTATAAATATTAACTTGACACATCGTATTTCAAATAATATCATCGATCTTCAAGCTAAAATTTCTAAGGATACAAATAAAATCTCATTTAAAGACAAGATAACCTTTGCTTGAGCTTGAAGTCCATAGAAGATCTAGGTGAGATAAAGGTAGGCATAGACATTCCAAATCTTTGCCAACCTCACCTCTTCAAGGTACCCCTACCTTTGACCTTTGTCTAGGTATGCCTTGGTTGGGAGATTCTTCAATCAACATATTAGGTGTAGTACATGATCTCCCACATAACCCTAAAAAATGCTTGCCAATATTTAGTCCAACTACTATCATAATTGTTGCAGATCACATAAAATCTTTCAAATCTACTTTAAGGTTGTTAAATGTCATACATGAAGATGTAGCATACAAATTATTTCACTTTAATTTTAAAGATATTTCATGTGAATGGTTTCTAAATTTTTCTTGACAATTACATTACTAGATGGGATGATTTTAATAATGTTTTCATAAATTAGTTTGTCAAAATTGTTAGTCCATGTGTCATATACCATCAGGTCACCACCATCAAGAGGGATGAAAATGACCCTATAAGGTCCTTTAAAGCTAGGTTACATAAAATGTATAGCAAGACCATAGAACCTTATAAACTTGATCATGTTTTAGCTGTGAAAATCTACAAGCATGTAGTGGATCATATGACTTCTATATTTTTGAAAAGATCTCTTCTGCCTATAACTTCATTAGCTAGGGATTATTTTGAAGTAGTGATAATTAGTGATCAAATACAGCCCTAGATACAAATGACCTACTTTATTACATATATCAATCTACATTTTCCCACTTTGAACATCTTCCCCCATAATAATCAGAGTGTTCTAGACTTTAATCAATTCTCAAATCTGAATAAATTGCCTTTGAGTCATGTTGTTCCTAACCATAATTTAGGATTCTTGAGTCATCCTACTACTAATGGATTCAATGAAAATGATCAAAGAGATTTAGTACCAGCTACTAGTACTGAACAATAACAAGGTACACAATTTTGAAACTCCCAAGAATGATAATGAGTCTATTCTAAAAATGGTCCAAAAGTTAAGCATTGATTTCCTTCAGCTACAAAAATAAGTTGGCAATACTAGAGAGAGCTCTGGTAGGAACTTCTCATTCCAAATATATAATAGGCCTAATAATAGGTTTAAAAATGATAGTTTCCATAATAATAAGAATAATTAACCATCTTCTAAAAAGAGGACCATGGACATTAATCTTATTGATATTGTTTTGCCAGAATATTATCGGGTGCATTGTATAACCAAGCATGGTGAGATTGATTACATTGAGTTTTGTAAGGCTTTTGAAGATTTCCAAGAAGAGTTGGAGACATTTGAAGTGGTCCCTAATAAGGATAGTGGTGCAAGTACTTTAGGGTTGAATTTTGTTGATCAAACTTTCATGGTGAAGATGTTTGATTTCCCTTTTCAAGAGGACAACAGACCTGATGATGTCCCTGAGGAAATCCAAGCCTTCCAATAATTCCTAAAGAATACTTATCCTCTAAGGAATAGAGAGCATAGGTAACCTTAACTACCTTAATACCTTTAAATAACTTTGAAACTCTTCTAAACACGTCTTCAAGTAATGATCCAGAACCACCCAAAGGGAGTACCTCTAAGCATAATGTTGATGTTCTTAGTTATTCTAATAAGGCTAGTTATAATATTATTTAAGACATGAAGAAGATAAAATTTAACATTACATTGCATGAATTGGCGTATATCATAGAATAAAGAGACCTCTTGCTATAATCATTATCAAATAAATCCAACAAACCACCCAAAGTTGATAATGTTAATATGGTTATGCACAAAGCTAAGGCAGAATCTCCTCGTTTCCTACTCACAATCAAGATGTTTGGTAAGAATTTACATAATTATTTATTGGATTCTAGTGCATCCACTAATATCATGATAGTAGTTATTTTCAAAAAACTTGGTTTGACACCTATTAAGTCTGATAGATTTGTTACTCAATTAGACAAATCTAGCATCAAGGTGATTGGGGAATTATTAAATGTTCTTATGCAATTAGCCTCTAAACCTAGATTGCAACAATTTATTGATATCCAAGTTATTGACATTCCTAATGTTTATGGGATCTTATTAAGTAGGTAATGGACCAAAGTTCTGAATGGCTACATGTCCATGGATTCTTCACATTTATGGCTTCCTTGGAAAGGAGTACCAAATCAGGGTTGAAAGAGAGATAAGAATGAAGCACATGAGCACTAGGTATAATGTTGTCGATGAAAGGGTCAACATAATTTACTCAAAATTAGGGGTTTCACCCAAGAGATTGTAAAGGTATATGATCCTAAGAATACTCATGTTATTCTTGGGTTTTGGAAGCTACATTTTGATGGTGTTAGGTGTAAGGATGAATCTGGAGTAGGCATTATTCTAACTAACCCTGTTGGTAAGAAATACCATGCTTCCTATAGGTTATAATTCCCATGAATAAATAACCTTACTAGATATGAGGCCCTCATTTTAGGATTGTAATTTACCATAAAAAATAAATTCAAAGAGCTACTAGTCTATGGTGACTTGGAACTAGTAGTCAACCACGTGAAAAGCAAATATCAATGCAAACTCTCATACCTCAAGAGGTATAAGTTTAGGATCTAGGATCTAATTGAGTATTTTGATGCCTTTAACATTATCTCCATCCCTAGAGAGGATAAAAAAGTTTTAAATGAGGTGGCATCTGCTATAACCAATCTCATACTGGACCAAGACTCACCCAACCTTAGCATTGAACTGATACCTTATCCTTCGGTCCCAGATAATGTGAATCATTTTCAAGTATTTAATTATGATTAATAAATATTGAACTTCATGACTATTTTAGGAGCATGTGAAGCTTAGATAATTGATGAGACTGATGAAAATGCACTTAGAGAAGGTAAATTTGATGGTAAAGTCATTCAGCTGAATTGCAAGAAGATCCCTATGGGGATGATTGCCTTAGAGAGATTTTTTTATCAAGACAAGTTATTTGAAGCTTAAAAGATTATCAAAGTAATTGGGAAGGATTACAATATTGTTGGCCTTGGGCCCCAAGATCAACCCTAATTGGTTAAAGTTGGGAAGGCATGCACTAGTACTAAAACAAAGAAGGCCAAAGAGTTGTTAATGAAGTACAAATATGTCATAGCTTGGCCTTATGATAACTTGAAGATCTTTGATCTAAGATTCATCACTCATACTATACCTCTTAAGGAAATTTTTAAACCCTTCAAGCAAAAGCAAAGGCCTGTGAACCCTGTCTTAGAACCAATGATCTTTAAAAAGGTCAAGAGATTGCTAGATGCAAGGATTGTGTTTCTCATCAAGCATTCTACCTAGGTGGCTAGTTTGGTGCCAGTTAGGAAGAATAATGGTGATATTAGGCTATGCATTAACTATAAAAATCTGAACAAAGCATCTAAAAAGGATAATTATCTTCTTTCCCTCTCTTGACTAGGTAATACAAGTTATTTCAATATCAACCATGATGTCTTTTCTTGATGGTTTTTCAAGCTACAACCAAGTGTTGGTTGACAAGGAAGATATAAATAAGATAGCTTTCAAAAATAAATGGGGTATCTTTGCATACAAGATAATTCCTTTTGGGCTAATAAATATAGGAGCTATTTTTCAAAGGGCCATGGACCATGCCTTCCAAGGTATGATTGGTAAGTTTATCATTATATACATGGATGATCTAACCATTTTTTCTAAAAATATGGAAGATCACTTTATGCATTTATATAAATTATTTGAGAGATGCATAAGGTATAAAATCTCCCTCAACCCCAAGAAAAACATTTTTTGTGTTACTGAAGGAAAATTGTTAGGCCATGTCATAACTAAAGATGGGATCTTCATAGATCTTGAAAGAGTGGAAGTTATATCTAACATAGAGCCCCCAAATAGTATAAAAGATTTAAAATCATTTTTTTGTAAGATAAACTTTGTAAGAAATATCATTTATGGATTTGCAAAGATTTTCAAGCCATTGATTGGTATGTTAAATAAGGATGTCAAGGTCTCATGAAATGAGGAATCGAAGAAGGCATTCAATGACATCAAAGAAGCAATTAGTCAAACTCCAATCTTGATAAGTCCTAAATTTTCAAAGGACTTATATCTATATTATTTTTCATCTAACCATACTATGGCTATAGTTTTAACTCAAAAGGTTGATGGGTGTCATCACCTAATATCTTTCATGAGTACTAATTTTAAGAATGTTGAATTGAACTATTCATTGATTGATAAATAGTCATATGCATTAGTTAAAGTGGTGAAGAAATTTAGGCAATATATCCTTAGAAATAAGGTCCATGTTATTCTACCTAACCCTCCCACAAAACTTATGCTGAGATAGAATGAACTTGGAGAATATAGAGGTAAATGGATGTCAGCTTTGGAAGAATATGACATAGAAATGAAAACTATAAAGCTAGTAAGGTGCCAAGGCTTGATTCAAATGATTGATAATACTAGACCTAAGATAATTATTATGAAATTTGATCATCAAATCTTTCAAGATAATGAGTGGTATGATTCCATCATTTATTTACTAATTAATGGTACTTATCCTGCAGGATTAACTAGGGAGCAAAATAGGGCCCTTAGGCTCAAGGTAACCCATTATCTGATCAAAAATCAAGTTTTATATAGAAAAAAAATTTAAGGGGTATACTTGATATGTGTCTCAAAAGAGGAAGATACACAAATAATAAGCACCTTCCATGAGAAGTTTGGAAATAGACACCCATTTGGGAAGACTACAACCCACAAGATTCTCAAAGATGGCTACTATTGGCCAACTATTTTCAAAGATGCTCATAGGCACATGAGGGAATGTCACTCATGCCAAATATTTAACTCTAAAGTACCAAGGGCAAAAATGCCTTTACAACCAGTCATGGTTGATAAACCTTTTGCACAATAAGGATTAGAATTTATAGGGATAATCAACCCCAATTCATCGAAAGGTCACAAGTATATCCTAACTGCCATGGATTATTTTACAAGGTGGACTGAATTTGTAGCCAATAAATAATGTATGACTAAATAAGTGATCATTATCTTGGGGGACAACATATTTACTAAATTTATAACTCTAGTCTCTTTGGTGTATGATAATATATCTACATTTAAATCCATAGAGATGATAGAATGGGCGTATGATAATGGCATTTGTCTTAAGTTTTCATCCAACCATTATCCCCAAGGAAATTTATTGTCTAAGTCCACCAACAAGAAATTAATAAAATTAATCAATAAGTCTACTCTAGACAAGCCTATGACTTGGCATAAGCTTCTCAAGTATGCCCTATGGGCATATAGGATAAGGATCAAAAAAGCCTTAAAGTCGTCACCATTTTTATTGGTGTATGGCCAAGAGCCTATCTTCCCTATCAATCTCAAGCTACCTATGTATAAATTCATGAAAGAGTATATGTAAAAAGGATAGGATCTTAAAAATTCAAGATTTTTTGACATCATCTAGATGGAAGATGCACATGAAGAAGCCTTTACTAATTTTAGTAGGCATCAAACCCTAGTGAAGAGGTGGTTTGACAAGAGATCAAAGATCAAGGTGTTCAAAAAAGGGGACTTGGTTCTCCTTTGGGACAAATCATATGAGTTTAAGGGAAAACATGTCAAGTTCACACCTCTATGGGTTGGCCCCTATCAAATTGTAGACATACTAGGAGACAACACTTTTAGACTCAAAGACTTACAAGGAGTAGAGTTCACACTACCCACCAATAGGTAGTACCTCTAGCATTAATTTTTTTTGCTCCCCCTAAGGTCTTTATAGAGTGAATCATTAAGATGGTTAGACTTAGTATAGGTAGGCTAGTTAGTTTCTTTCAGTTATTTCTTTCCTATCCCTTGTTTATACATAAACATGTATATATCTATTTATTTCTTACTTTGGTGCTTTTTGTTGTGTGTTTGCTTTTGTTGCCTTGTCCCTTATTTCTAATAAGTCCTTCTCGACAACCCTCAACTCAAATTTTATTTAGTTTTATTAAAACTCCAAAGTTCAGGAATGTGGGTATGAACCTTATACATATGTGGACCATGGGTCTAAAATGTGAGCCTAATGTTGTGATTTGAGGAAACTAGTAAAGACCAATGGAAGAGGCCAACTGCTCTATGAGAGATTAAACATTATCTTGACCTAAATTTTGTTTTAAGAAGATTTTCACTTATAGGATGAAATCTTAATCTATTGAGGCATAGTCATGCTTGCACTTAACAAACATACTTTCCTAGGATAATGGTTATAATCATAGGTGATTTTCTAAGGACCAAACACTTGGCCAAATCCTTAAAATTGGCTACCCTGGTTCCCAACCTTTTTGAAATCATAAAAAATTTAAAAATACAAAAAATAAGAATGCAATGCAAAATCAAAATATTTTCAAGCATAGGTGATTCTAGTAATCTCCATCAGGGCTATAGATGCCTAGCTAGTAGTGGAACAAGGCTATGATTCGATCCAAAGGCATCTATGTCAGGGATATAGATGCTTTGATATCATTAGATCAATTCCCAAGCCTTCCTTGAACTATAATCATGGTTCTTAATGAATATATAAATATGCTCCAAGTCAATGTTAATGATTAAAGATATGAAACCTAGAAGTTGTCCCCTAAATCCTATGGCAAATAGTAAGTGGAATCAAAGCACACACATAGCATGTCTATGTCTTAATGTTTGATCCTAATTCTTCAAGTTCAAGGTTTGTTTCAACCATAAAATGATCTAGATAATGGCATTGATCAAGTAGAGTAGATGGCTTAGTTGTTTGTCTGAACTAGAGTCTCTAAGTTCTAACATATTGTTATGTTTCCCCTAGAAGTCACCATTTGTTAAGGTTAGCATACCCCCATTTTTGAAAATTAATACCCTTGAGATACTTTGAACCTTAACCCTAAAACCATGGCATGTTTTGAATATTATTAAAATTTGAAGATCATCCACTTTGATAGAATTGACTTACTAGTTTATGGTTTTACTTTGGGTTTGCCTAATGTTGTTAATAATTGGTCTTCATGTATTAAAGATACAAGTTTTATGGATCTCTTACTGATGGATCATGCTTAGATTTTATAGATTAACTCTATTTAGGCTTCATTTTCTGAAATCTCTCCCTCAAAAAAACCTAGCTCAAGCCCTTGGTTCAAAGTTACATTTGGCGGGAGCAAATTGGTGAAAACATTTCAAATTACTTTGGACTTAAGTTTAATTTTCATGTTAAGGATTATTCATATTTCTTAACACAACCAAACCTTAACTTGAAATTCTTGCTTGGTAACTTTTATTTTCCCCCTTTGTTTCCTATATTTCTAACCAAATCTAATGTTCATGTTGGTAGGGTCACTTTTAATTTTTCTAGCATGGTCTTTTTTATTATCTATTTAGCCTAAAGTATTAATTCTAAGGCCTCATTCATGTTTATCAATATGAATGAGATCGTAGCCTTAATGTTTTACTCTAAGTTTCTATCTACTTGAGTCTTAACTTAAAAAACCTCACTTCTTTATAGATCCAACGACCCGTGCTTAAGTGAAACTGAAGATCAGATGGCACGAGGGAAGCTTGAAGGTTGGATGTGCCCCAATATTAAATATAAACTTAAGCCTACATTTTATTGTAAGTCCTTGTTGTATATTTTAATATAACAAGACCTTAGTTTAAAACTTAGGATTTCAACTTTAAATAATCAAGGGAACCAATCACATATAAGTGCTCAAATCATGATCCCTAGTTCGTGGTCACTCACAAATTTAGATGCAATGGAGAAAAGACAACAAAAAAAATTCAAAAGGCCTAAAAATCCCCATGGAGCCACCACATGGTGATCTTGCATACAAGAACTTCATGAGATTAAATTTTACATTCTTACAAATGTCATTTGATGTCTACGAGGCCGTCATTGACGTCTTCACAGCTGTCAACTTTTTCAAACCTAAAGGACTTCATGAGCTTAAATTTGATGTTCTCAAAAAAGTCATTTGATGTTTGTAAGGCCATCATTGACATCCACAAGGCCATCAAATTCAAGCTTGTCTAAGATTTTTACTTAGACAAAGGGGCATGTTTTATGTCATTTAAGGGGTCATTTGATATTATGCTTTAAAACTTAGCATAAAATGTCTTAACCTAAGTCTATAGCATGTTTATTGACATGAAATAAACTTAGCTTAAAATATTTTAGCATAAGTCCTTTTGATAACCATGCACTAATTAAATTTCATGCATCTTGAAAGATCATTGGCTCATGTTGTGTCAGGTTTGGATGATCCAATGACATGAGATTGTCGATGACTTTTCAACAGAGTTCCAAGAACCCAGAGCCTTGACACATGGTGGATGATCATTTGATATACAACTGATACAAGAAGCAGAGCTTAGAAATCCCATGGAGGTACCAAGTGGCACAACTACAAGGCTCAATACAAAGATGGCCAATAACATGTGAAGGCCCAGATCATGATCAATGACCCATATTAATAATTAGATCTTGATCGAATGATGTGAAGCAAAAGGCAATTTTTAAATGCCAATGGCTAGTGCTTTGAAGGCATTTATAAAAAATGCCATGAAAATTGATATATATGTGCCAAATAAGTGCCACACAAGCACAAAATGACAAAAATGAATATATTGTGTGATTTAAATTGCAAATGTATAAAGGTAAAGGTCAAAATAAAATCTAAGGCATGTATGACCCGAAGTCCAAGTAAGCCATTACCATTAAATCTTTAAGAGAGCCCCAAACTTGCATAAAAGCCATAATTTGTGAGCTTAGATTAATCATAGTTAAACTAAAAAGAGTCTAATTACAATTTAAGCACAAAATAATTGACCTAAAGACCATTTAGAACATAGTAGTAAGTAATTTGCAAAGTTTGGAAGCCATGGCAGCTTGAAGGCAACAATGCAGTGTTATGAGATAGAGTAGGATTGAGTAGGGTTGGATTATTCATGAAAAGACCTTTATAATAATTTCATTCATTTCCCAATTAGCCTTTGAGAGTTATTACAAACTTCAAAAACCCCAAGTAGATTTGCTCACTATTAAGGAATGGACTGGCAAGAATTATCTTGACACCATCCTAAGGCCATGGTTTCTCCAAGGGAACCATGTGATCTGAGACCCTATTGGTAACATCCCAATTGCCCAATTTAAAGAGGGAGTTAGGGTAATCATGAATTTATTAAATAGAATCTCTACAGCCCCTTCAACCACTTATGTTAACAAGAGTTGGGTATCTTACATCTACTTCATGGTAGAGAAAGAGCTCACTCCCCTAATTGGAGATATGATCAGCATCTATTTGGAATGGCAATTTGTATCCATTAAGAAGAAAACTAGTAACCAATTCTTTATGATGTCATATCTATTGGATGCCTTGCTAGCCTCCACCTAGATCCATTATAACAAAAAATTGTCACTTGAGGGAATATTTACAATCTCCCACCACTATTCAAAGCTACACATATTCAACTATAGGCATAACATCCAATTGATCTATGATTGTGTGTTTCAGCCTTGGTAGAAGCCATCACAGGGATCCCTATGCCTAGGGTAAGCCCTCTAATCAAGAAATATGTGGAGATAATGGGAGACATATGGTTATATCCAAATTTTATAGTGATCAAAATTGAATGGTATTTTGATCCAACCTTATAGATTGCCTATCTATGTTCCTACCAAGCTGGTAGAGCAATAAATTTCATACCAAATTTTTAATGGTGTGGATAGAGTGTGAAAAGACAATAGAAAAGGCCTCCTCCATTCTTTTCCTTTAACCATTAGCAAATTGTGTTACAAAATTAGGATCAGGTGAATACTATGGCCAGGTACATGGAATATTTCAAATTATAACTTGATGAGCTAAAGATGTGGGACCCTAGTGGCAAGGTCTCCACACACTTGAAATCCAAGCAATTATCCAAGCTAGTGTATGAACACCAACTCGGTATCCATGACACCATATATATCAAATTAAATAATTTCCAAGAAATATTAGCTAGGATCAAGGGACATAACATTAGACTTGAGCTTAGACTGACCAATGATTAGAAGCCACCAGGTGACATATGGAAAATGGGAGCTTTGCAATACCATTTACTACATGGACTTTTAAGGCCCCCTCAAGAGAAACCACAAGTAGAAGGGAAATAACCCCAAGTAAATATTACATAAGGTCCTGGTAAGGAAAAGTTGGAAGAGAGACCTGGTGAGGGCCCATCATCCTTAATCCCTCCCTAAAGACTATCATCTCTAGTTGAATACCTAGACATAATTGCCCTAGAGCCTAATCACATAGTAGAGGATGTCCTCAAGGTTCTTATTGAGGCATATGGCTCTAATGCAGAGGAGGAACATGTTGAAGAAGCATAAGCTCAGAAAGAGGAAGCTAAGAAAAGAAAAGGGAAAGAAGTTGCCCTAAACCTAGTCCCAGTGACACCATTAAAGAAGAGAAAGGTATAATTGGCAATGGTCCCAATTGGATCAAAGAAGCCAAAGTTGACTTTCAATCACCCCATGAGTGAAGTCAAATTATTTAGTGATGAATACCCTATCCATAGACCAATCATCCCTAATTGGTTCATTTATGAAAAATGTAAAAAATACCCACTTGACACCACTCATGAGCCCTGACCAAGACTGTTAACATTGATGTACATGATGATATCAATCCATAGATAAGGGATTTGATTAAGGAGGAGGCAAAAAGAAGAATAGTGGCTACTATAGGGTCAAATATCAACTAGATAGATACTCCAAGAGCATCAAGTAGTACCCAGATAGAGGCTCCTAAACCTCCAAAGTACATTGAACTATCTACTACTATGTAATTCAATCTAGAGATAGCTATATTAGAGAGAGTGACAACTAGAAAATCCATGGTGGGGATTGAGGAGTTCACCTTTCAAAAGGTTGAGCCATTTGTGGGCTTAACTCCAGTTGGAGGTCATCAACTTGGTGAGCACCCCATCCATGTAGAGGACATTAAAGAACTGACTAAGGCTCATTCATCTCAAGTCAGAGCAGGCATTAGAGGTATGAAGCAAATAATAGCTAATTTGGAAAAATAAAATGAGAATTTAGAGACACAAGTTGTCTTATCAATGCCTGAGGCAATGATTAAAATGCCTGATAAATCCTTCTATGATATATTTGATGCATTAAAAGTAATGAAGCTAAGGAAAATTGCATTATAATAGTAGAATACATTGGCTAAGGTTCTAATAACCCAATGGAAATATTCACAAGATAAAATAATAGGGTTAATCAACATCAGAGTTGAAAGGCAGATTATTGGATTCAAAACAATTAGTTTGGGACACTTGAATGTAATTCTGGGAATTGTTATTGAAAAGATCCAAAGTTTGATTGCATGGTCATAGGAACTAGAGAGACTCCTCAAGGATGATAAGGGTCTAATGAAAAGGATTGAAAATCTCCTTGGGACAATGCTCAAAAATCCTAGATAGCCCATTATCCTAGGCATCATCAAGGGTGATGAATTCAAACACAGGGCTACTTTGGTGACTCAAGAAATAAAAATTAAAAGTCAAGGCCAATCTGGGGCAGACAATAGTAGGATCCTATACATGATCCTTAATGCAAGGGAAAGAATAACTAAGGCCAAGAGCATCAAGGAAGCTATGACTAGGAATGATAGGGAATTGAATAAGCTTGCTAACAAAGAGGAGTGTCTCTTGAAATCGGCTATGGACTTAGAGTTAGTTAATGAACAACACTAGAGGGATATGAACATCCTTCAACAATAGCAAGAAAATTCTTGGGCACAAGGCCCACCAACTAGCTAATTAATATTCCATTTTGTAAAAGCTTTGTATTATTTTAAAAAAGGAACATTATTTTGTAAAGGCATATGTTAGTTTGTTAGCATATTTGCCTCCAGGTCAGTTTAGTTTGGAAAAACAAATGTATTTATAAATTTTTAAAAAAAGGATAGCTATCATTCTTGTACATTTGTATCTTGTAATTGATCTGTATACCACCTTGTCCTCCTATGAAAGTCAGTACTACCATTTTGTAAAGAGAGAGAATTTTGAGCAAAATTTATACACTTTGAGTAGTTAATACAATCAAGGAATTTTGAAAAGATTATCCAAGTTTATTTTTGTCAATTGTTGCATTGCTTTTCTCTTAATTGATAGTCTTAAACTTGAATAGTTTTTATGAATTATGAGTTGCATCTTTGATTATAGGATTGCTAATTTGTGCTTATGTTATATTAGTTGAATGATCTTGAATTTACTTCATTTTATTTTCTTTTCATTAGAATGTACAAATGTTATTTGAGTGTAGTATAAAATCTTTAAAGTAAAATTTAGTTCTTACTTGTACTTCTTTATATCATCTTTGGAGGTTTGCCTAGTGTGTAGTGAGATCTGAGTTTATGCTATTTTGTAGTATATACTTGTTAAATGTATACTTAGTTGTAATTGAAACTTTGTCATAATGTTTGAGGCTAATATTAGTAATCACTTATTCTATTTCTGCATTACCCTTCTCTTTTGCTTCTTTTTTAACCATATCACTTTAGTTTAGATTTCATTATAAATGTCCATTTAGATTAGTCTATAGTTTAAGCTTTGATCATAATTCACTAGTATTAGCATAGATACTTACACTTGGAAAATATTTGATTCATGGTGGCTCCCAACCATCAATTAATATAAATTTTTTGTTATAGTTAAACATTTCTTTATCGCTATTTCACCACAAGTAACATAAGTTTCCAAAACCTGCTACTCATGCTTTGAATTCCCAATATTCTAAAATGAGAAGTGTTATTTGAACACTAAAGACACCTATGATATATTTAGAGGATTCAACACCACACTTCCCCAACTTCTACTTCCAATCCCTCTATTAGTACACCCACAAAGTCTACTAACAAGTGTATATGTTGCTCCCATAGCACAAATAATCATTCATCCACCCATTGTCAAAATATTCAACAATATATAGACACATTATGTCCTAATCTTCCTTAGCATATAGAAAAGGCTATTCCTCACCCCAAGTTATTATCTGAGTATATTCCCAAATATGGAGAGGTATATTTTCTATGGCACCAATGTGGTACCTATCACACTGATCATTACCACATCCTCCAGTAGCATCTCTAGGATCACCTTATGACCATTATTATGCCTTTTATCCCTCATCCCATAGGTCTCCCATGAAATAAGGCTCCCCCTTCTTCCCTTATGGTCCATCCCCATATGATCCCTCTACTTATGGATCCTCTTTTACCTATGGTCCCTTTTCCATCGATGGCTCCCTCATGTCCCATAGATTCCAATCCCATTCCTTATCCTAAGTATTCTATTCACGATGGCCCTCATGAGTATGATCCTTCAATCATGCCTAAATTTTATATCAATGAGATTTGATGAGAGGTATTTTTCCATCCTTTATTAAATATTGATAAGACCCTCACTATAGTTAGATTCAATCTTCACAAAGATCTATTAGATGTTATGGACAATGTTTGTGGATAAATTTACCAGTATTTATGAACACAACATGGTGATCCTTCACTTCTTCATTTTTAATTAGATGTGTGCTACAAGTTTATATTTATCTACTTTATATCATTTTAATATGTGTTATATTTTGCTTCACTTATCTATCTCATATGGATATTTATATTTTGCATTATATATTGTTTATGGTGTCATTTTCTTTCCTTCTAATCTCTTATGGATTATTTTCATGATTACATGCTTTTCTATATGAGTTCATTTCTATGGATGTCTTATTATTTTCTCATGTTTGTTTGCTACCTTATCTCCATAACACAGATAATCATTATTGTGACTTGGTTATATAAACCTTACTCCCCTTAGTATTGCTTATTTACCATGTGATCAATTAGAAAATAAGTCATCTCATTATAACCTCATTTTACTGGTCCATCTTGGATCTCCCTTTTTTCCCCTTATTTCTTTTCACAAACGAAGCATACACACGGTTGAAACTTGAGATAACATACCAATTTATAGGTAAGCCTAAGTGTTTTAGTTAGTCATGTCTTTGGATACTTCACTTCATTTAACCAAAGTATAAATCTCATTTATGTGTATCACTTTGTCTCTGATGATTGGTTATTCCAAGTTCATATGGAGGAGGAATCTTAAAATCCATAAAAACTCAAAATCTAAATCATTTAAATAAAAGGCAATGATATAAAAGGCAACATTTAATATTTTAAAAACCAAATCACATTAAAAGACATGATTCAAAGCACATCTCATTTTTCTAATCAAGGCTAAAACTCTATAGTTGGCCTCATAATAGAGTTGAGGCCCATTTGGGTGTAATAGGCTAATAGATTGGGAAAGGAGAATAAAAAAATTTAGTGTTCCCTACTTTCTCAGACAAGTACCCAATCTTTATAGTAGACTAGTGGCTCTGTAAGAGGTCTTAAGGAATGAGGAACATGTTGTGGGAAGGTAGGTCCTTTTTACTTTCCTTGTTCACACAACCAACATAAGTTGATCTTAATATCTCACTTATTTGTATATATAGCTTTATATTTATTTTGAATAAGGTATCCTTTGTATATTGATGGTCACTAATCACTTAGTATCTTTTCTACGTCCTTAGCATGCCTCATGTTTCCTAAGGTCTTCTCATAGATGCATATGTTGTGTTTTTTACATTCCCTCTTTCATTTAAAATCATACTAATATTTGCCCTTGAGAAATATTGTTTTTTTCACTGATGACTCCTTCCCAGGGATTTCATTTGTGAGTTGTAGTGTAAGACCTTGGATAGGACCAGGCTTTTCTCACAAATTACCAAATTACCATTCCAAACATTCATTTTAACATATTTTCCCAGTTATTTCCACCTTATTAATGTTACCTTTGTGAATTACAGTGTAAGACCATGGATAGGAACATCCTTCCTCACAAAATTTCCTAGTAGCCAAGTCATAATGAAATTACATGTGTCAAATTTGAGGTAAGTAGTGATTGATCATGAGTTACACGTCATTGGCATGCTTCCCATCTTGATATAGTATGTTTTATGATTAATTCATTGAACTTTCACTTTTTTCTTCTTATTTTCCAATTGCATGTAAGAATATAACCATTTTTCTTAAGTTGTTCATACTTCCTAGCTTGAATTAGTGTGATCAATTTAAGTTCATTTTTCCAATTTTATTTCTCTTTTATACTTCCTAACATGATTTAGTATGATTGATTAACTTGATTATTTTATTTTTTATACCATTTGGTGTTTCTTATGCCTTCAATTTTATTACCTTATTTTCATACTTCCCAATGTGATATGGTGTGATTTTACTTGTTTTAATTTGTTGCAAATCTTTTTCATGGTTTAAAAGCATTTTGTTATCCTTTTTACCTACTTTGGTTTATTATATTTAGTCATCTTTTATTATTACACATTTTCAATTATGATATTGTGTGTAGTTCATTTGTTTTGATTACTTATACTTTTCCAAGTCATTTTTGCCCTTTTTTTTCACCATGCATGTGTATCACATAATGCTAGAAAAGAAAACACTCCACATATATTTCCCATAGCATATACCATAGCATCTAAATACATGTACTAGAAATAAATACATCCATGCATCAACATCCACAACCAAATATATCTCATGAAACCAAATCTAATTATAATAATCAATATTTATAAATATCATGCATTTTATATAATATAAGGTGCAAAATTAAAAATACATAGCTTCAGCTCTATAGCTAGGCTCCATCATGCTTATCCTATGGCCTAACCATGTTGCCCATAGATACCTAAGACTATCCCCTCTGAATGGTATGTTGTAATGAGGTAGTTCAAGATCTCAAACATGCTACTTGTCCCTATAAGTTGGCCACCTAGGCTTGCACCTATCTACTATGGATCATGGTAGCCATATGCACTATTCTCTCCTAAGCTTAGGCCTACCAAACCTATGCCTCTCCTTATCCCACCCCTTCCAATGGTTACAATCCATATTTGCATGTCTATAACTACCTTGTGGCCTCCCCCACTAGTCTAAACTAGCCTACCTAGGCTAAGGTAAATGGTACATAAAGAGCATGTTGAGTTGTGGGGTCATATGGTACTAGCACCCCATCAAAAATGTCATTATACATATCTATAATTAGGGCTCCCCATATGACCTCCTATGTCATCAAATCTACAAAACAAAAACTAGATAGTTATTAGTTCACATATATCTCTCAAAATATATCTATTTACTATAGCCATATGCATCTAGTATTCTATATCAAAAACTTGAATCAAAATCACAACATTTCTCAATAGTCCTAGTATCACCAACCACCATATCTTTGTCTACTCACCCAATGAACATAGGCCCTCTATCTAATTATCCCCCAAGTGCCTCCTCTATGGATTTCCTCTACACTAGTGCAAATCCCAACATCACCACTCATACATGTCATGACCCTTACATGAGAAGTGTCTCTATAGACCAACTATGTCCTAAAATGGTTTTTGGGTCATTTTGCATTATTTCCCTTTCCTATACCCACTCTCATCAGTGGTGCATCTATCTATGGTGTAGCCAAGGTGGTCGATATTGATGTAGTGATTTCTATAGTGTTTGTTATGATGCCTTTTATGTCCCTGCATCCACATCTATGTCATCCCCTCCCCTGATCGCCTGCTACCATGCTCAACTAGTTCATAGTCTAATATGTCATAGCCTAATCATAGGTATCTCTACTGGTACACTTTTTCCTTTCCCCCTTGGATCTCTAGAATGTCATGCCTAATAAGTAGGAATTACTAGAGGGGTTGTCGAGTGTGATATTTTAACCTAATCTGGCAAGCATGCTACCAAATGTGGCTCTACCCATGAAGTATAATGGCCCATGATCTACACTTGAGCTAGCCCTATCACCATGGTCAACCAACTAAGCCATATAATAAGAATGTGAATTTAGGGTTACCATAGTATCTACCCTCATTTGATAGTAAATAATGCTAACACATGTGGCATGGCCGAAGATACATGGTCATGTCTCTATCTTGTCACCTGAGGTAATTTATCATTGACCACATGGGGAAACCTAACTAGTCGATATATAAGAAACCTCTCATATATCCAAGCATTTAGTAAAATAATAATACCCATGGTCTTCTACCCTCTAGACAATATCCCATACATATCAGGCATGATCTAGACCTAGATGACAACCCTAACGTCTATAGTGCTCCCTGATCCAAAATAGACTAACACAAGGCTATCACATATAGAGGTACCTTTCCATCTAATTTGTGACACAACACTTATACTATCATAAGTCTAATCATGACCTTTCATATGTATAGAATATCAATGATATATACATCAAACAAATTGACCCTCAGTCCTAGGTATATCCTAGCTGATCACATCACCCACCAAGCTAGTGCTTGCCTCTCCTATAGATCATTTGGTGTCCCTATGATCATCAGTGTCCCTCTTATTGGTAGTCTCAGCAATGTATTGACATCCTCTAGCATGATACCTACCTCAATGGTATCCCCATACACCACCCATAAAAAAAGAGTTGGTCAAACATTCCCATTCTCCAAGGAACATGACAATCAGATCAACACTAAGCAAGATTCACCTCATCTCCATGATGCCTCCAAAGCCTAGTGTGACTAGCCATGCTCTATCCATGTTAGTTAATTGTTCTAGTAAATATGGTAGCCATGATGTATCTATTAGATGCCAATACCTTTGGTGTCTCTATAAAATATCAAACAACAAAGGATGTATCGAACCTCTATCATAAATAATCAAAATACATTCTTAAAAAATTTAAGTCAATCACATTTTATTTAGATTCTCAATTTCCTATATAATCAGCCCTTTTAATGCTAAATCATCCATGTACTTTATTTGTGATACTAGATCGGTCCTTTCACATCGATATTATATTAATCCTCTTCAAAAAACTATATCATCCCTATCATACATAGTTAGCCTTAACCCCTTACCAACTAAGTCAGCCCACTGCTATGCAGTCGGCCCCATTTTAGCATACTACATCCCACTGTTACATAGTCATCCTTATCATTTTGCCTCACTTTATGGACTAAGTTGACTAGGTCTGTTCTATTAATCTAGAGTGGCAACATTTTTCCCTTTTACCATAAATTCTTTGGGCATTTATTGGTCTAACTCCTTCTTACCTAATACCCCATTTTACACCTAATTTACCTAAAAATTTTGAAAGGTTCATTTTAGTTCCTATATATTGCCTACCAATCAAATTTCTATTTTTAGCTTAATTTTAAATAAAATAGTCAAAATTTTGAAATTTCCAATTGCTTACCTTTGTTTCACTCATTGCGATCGATATGCATCCTCCCCATCTCAGTTGTCATCTCCTCACCATGATAGCTTTATGGTCTCTGATTAGGTCTATTAGAGCTCTATTTTCTCAAAATAGTAAAAATAATAAATGAATTATTTTTCACCCTATTTATATTTACCATTCAAAATTTGTTTATTATTCAAATATTTACTATCATATTCCATATTTTGATCATATCTTTATATTTACAAACTCTTTTTCCAAATCATAAAATGTTCTAGAATCTTGACATCATAGATAATCTTCTCACCTATTATATGTCTATGTTGTAAAAAAAGATTTTTCTCTCCTTTTCTGCTAACTTCTATAGGTTCACTTAATGTTCCCTACATTAGACACCTTCACAGTTCTTGCATCTCCTTATTTATTTATAACACTAAGGTAAGGAGAGGTATGCATTTTTCAATTGTGTCCTTTCATTTATCTTATTTTCTCTTTACTTCAATTTATTCAGCTTCAGTGTTGTGTGTTGCTATGTTCTTTTCCTAAAGCACTATCCTATGTTACACCTACATGACATGTGATGAGCTTCAAGTGGGGCATATATATACACATAATATTTTCAAACTTTATCAATTACTAATGTTTTCTCTCTTATAAGAACCCATCGAGTCTCAATCTCTCTGAATGCACACCTTTAGGGGTGTATCGAGAAAGGGGTGGGCAGACCATTGGTACTTCACAGGATTATTATACCCTTATTACCACTTACAATCTACACAGCCATCTCCTAAAAACATCTACCTAAGATTTGTCTCCTATTTTTCACCCTCTTATAGTAATTTTCCACCTTCATTATCCCTTTCCTAGACTAAAAATATTTTTAATGGTTTACAATACATTGTCAAACCCATCAACCCTATAAGATAATTGACAAAACTCATTTAGGGTCTAGGTCGGCCCTTGGTCGACATAGAATAGGACCTAATTTATTTTTTAATAATGATACAGAGTCGATTGGGTTGACCCTGTTAGCTAAACTTTAGAAAAATAGTAGGGTTAGATATAGTTATAAATTAGGACATTTCATAATTTCATCACTTTTAAGAGAAGAGAAGAAGAAGAGATATATTACACATCTACTTATCCACCATTCTAATTGAGGAGCATATATTAAGATTTCATATTTTCTTTGGAGATACGGATATTCTCTTATGGATAAGTCTTTTGGATGCATTTATATATGGTGTAGCCTAGAGTTGATTTATCCTTGTCATCCTTACATACTACAACAACCTCTTACGAAGCACCTTAGCTTAGGGAGATATTGAGGCTTAGAGGGTCCATATTCAAAGGTAAATATTATAAAATTTGTTCCTCCTTTGTAATAGTAGATCAATATGCATTTTTAATTCTCTCCCATGCATTAGGACTCTATATACATTTGTAAGGAATCTAGAACAACAAACAGCTCTAATTCCACTATCAGGATTAGGAGCACAATTGATTACCTTGTATAAGCAACTAAACATGGAATTTAACTAGAATGATAAGTAACTAGAAATCAAAAATAGCACAAAATATGAGAGATATTACCCAATTATATTAATACTCTTCTAGAAGGAATTACAATAAAGAAGATGTCACACTCTTCTTCCTGCACCTCTAGGGCTCCCACACACCTCTAAGGCATATAATAATCTCCCTCAAGAGTTCTCTCTCTCAATCACAGTCACAACAAATAACTCAAACATAGAGTTTTTGTTCACCTCCACCAGTCAGTATCAATACTACCAGTACCACAGAGTATACACACATACTCAAGTCTAAATACACAATGCACTCTAAGTAGATCTCTCATGAACTTGCAACAACTTGCAAATCAAACCAATCTTACTTACACATGTAGATCTCACCTGATCTTGCTATACCATAGATCAACCTGGCCTTGCACACCTACTGACCTAGATCATACACACCCAGGAGAACCCTTGTCCTTGCCTCACCAAGTCCTTATTACTCTCTCCACCAGCACCCCTATGGATCTTCTACTAGATCTTGCAACAACCTGCAGATCTACCTGATCATACACACTTGGCACTGTGGCACTATGAGGAGCTAACCTTACTCTCTTCCTCTGAAGGAGCTAACCTTGCTCTCTCTATCTAGCAAACTTTACAATACAGCCCATGAGTCTATTATATAGATCCCATACAAACAATAATTAGACTTCTAATTACAATAATTAGAACCAGAGCTCCAAGACTAAAATTAGTCTTTACATGCAAACTGGTCATTCAACAAACTAACTGTTCATGCAACAAATAGTTCTGGAATGCACAGGCAATCAACATCGGTCCCTATCTGTTTGGAGGTGATTGATATCAGCTGACTCCTGACTGATGTCGATAGCTTCCTATCTACTCTTGATCGACGTCAATTGGCTTGATTGACGTCGGTGACTGTGACACTCAGCAACCTCCTCCATGTTTACATCCTGGTGAAGCTTTTAGCTCCATAACCTAACAATCTCCCACTTGGAGATAAACAGCTACACCTGTACTTGTACCTATACATCATCTAATTTGTTTCTTGGCTTGTATCCCTCTTCAAGCTCAATCTTGAAGACCAACCACCACAACAAACCCTGTGATGATACTCCTATCATCCAAGTAACCTGCCATATCTGAATCTACATACACATGTAGAGAAGTCCCTAACCTTGCATCACATGTATACCTGCTGTTGGTCCCTCTCAGATACATGAGAATCCACTGAACTGATTTCCAGTGCTTCTTTCCTAGATTGGCTCCAAACTTGCTAACAACACCCACTACTTGGGCAAAAATAGGTCTAGTACATACCATGCACTTAACCTCATCATGTGAATTGGGACACTATTCTATGAACTGTCCATCCATAGGTGTGCTAACTGATTCTACATCTTACATCTTGAACTATGCCACTACCTTATTCACACAATCATCTAGAGACAAAATCAACCTGTGATCTTCCATGTCTCTAGAAAAACTCATGCCAAAGAATTTCACTCCTAAATGCTTCCTGGCATACCACTGAACTAACTTTACCTTTAGCTCAGCAAAACCCTGCATGTGTGAACCCACTACATATAGTAAAAGGATAATGTCATGATCACTATCTAACCTAGTAAAGTAAACACAATGATTATAATGACAATGACTAAAGCCATGCTTTGTCATACACCTATCAAACCTATACCACTGTCCTAGAGCTTGCTTAAGACCATATGACCTGGTCTTCTATCTCACGTGTCCATTCTCTCTCTTATTTAACCAAGGAATCCATTCATCTTTCAGTGCTTTCATACCGGTTGGCAACTCTACCAAATCTCCTATTTGGTTCTCTTCCAAAGAATTCATGCCATGCTCCCACTGTTTCCTAGATTTTACATGCTCTACTTCTTTAAAACTTCCTGGTTCTTGACCATCAGTGAGCAACAAGTAGTATAAAGAAGGAAAATAATGAATTTGAGGCTTACTTACCCTTTTAGTCCTCCATATGGGCATTTGAGACCCCTTGACAGCTTGTTTTATGCCCAAAATCCATTTCCTAGTTGACCTTGGTCTACACCCGATCGATGTCAAATCCACCTGATCACCGGCATCGATTCCCTAACCGATGTCAGTGTCCTCCTAGTTGCTAACGTCAATTCCCTGACTAACATTGGTAGCCACTTGCCTGACACCACTGACTCCTTCAGTTTGCACATGATCGATGTCGGTGCTTGGCTGTTTGACGTCGATTCCACCTGACCGATGTCGATAACTGTGTTTTCCTATGAGTGATGAATTTTTACCTATGAGCTCACCTTGGATCAAAACCCTATCCAAACTACCCTGCTCAGAGTTATTCATCCCTCTCAATTGATCTCTATCCATCATCTCCTCTAAGAAAACCAAGGCTTTTCAGTTCTTAAGTTTGTCAAAAACATCTGACTTCCTCTTAAGAACATGCAGCTCCTTCTTGCTGATGTGACCAAGCCTACAAAGCCACGTCTTTGCAATACAAGGTGAATCAGTAATACAAGTAGATAGATAAAGAATACCTACTTTCTTACCACATGCTAATTCAAGTGCATCCGCTGTGAGAGTTCTTGTGCATCCCTCATCACCCAACTTTCTTGAAGAAATTAGCCTCATCTTCAAGACTAGGACCTGAATGACATCCTTCAACACCCATGTGTTGGCCATCTATAATTTTAGCCACACTTCCCCTTTGCCAACAATTTGACAAGGCTCACCAAACCCTAAATAAACCTTTCCAAAGTCTCCATGGACCTTAACATGGAAAAATACTCTATTTTGGGCTGCATGGAAAGAGGCAACAGAATCTATAAACCAAGATTCTACTTTATCCAAGGAACATATAAGATCAACCAGTGCAATAATACCTGCAACACATGCTACTTTATTTCCTTCATGTTGATCTTCAACCAACCAGCAATCTTTCTTTACCTGCTCTTTCTTTCCATAACACCGTAATTGATCATTCTTGCTTTTGAGTTCCTCCATTCTTAGCTTACTTTATTCTGCCATTGTTATACTCCCACTTAATTAGAAACCCCTGAGAGTGACCTGTAATCAAACACAAACCTACTCCCTGCAACCTTGCTCTGATACCACTTGTCAAGAATCTAGAACAACAAACAGCTCTGATTCCACTGTCAGGATTAGAATCACAATTGATTACCTTGTATAAGCAACTAAACACAGAATTTAACCAGAAAGATAAGTAACTAGAAATCAAAAATAGCACAAAATATGAGAGATAATACCCAATTGTATTAATACTCTTCCAGAAGGAATTACAATAAAGAAGATGCCACACTCTTCTTCTCACACTTCTAGGGCTCCCACACACCTCTAAGGCGTATAATAATCTCCCTCAAGAGTTCTCTCTCTCAATCACAGTCACAACAAACAACTCAAACACAGAGTTGTTATTCACCTCCACCAGTCAGTATCAATACTACCAGTACCACAGAGTATACACACATACTCAATTCTGAGTACACAATGCACTCCAAGTAGATCTCCCATGAACTTGCAACAACCTACAAATCAAACTGATCTTACTTACACATGTAGATCTCACCTGATCTTGCTATACCATAGATCAACCTGGCCTTGCACACCTGCCGACCTAGATCATACACACCCAGAAGAACCCTTATCCTTGCCTCACCAAGTCCTTATGATTCTCCCCACCAGCACCCCTGTGGATCTTCTACTAGATCTTGCAACAACCTATAGATCTACCTGATCATACACACTTGGCACTGTGGCACTATGAGGAGCTAACCTTACTCTCTTCTTCTGAAGGAGCTAACCTTGCTCTCTCTATCTAGCACACTTTACAATACAACCCATGAGTCTATTATATAGATCCCATATAAACAATAATTAGACTTCTAATTACAATAATTAGAACCATAGCTCTAAGACTAAAATTAGTCTTTACATGCAAACTAGCCATTCAACAAACTAACTGTTCATGCAACAAATAGTTCTAGAATGCACAGGTAATCGACGTCAGTCCCTGTCTGTCTAGAGGTGACCAATGTCAATGGACTCCTGACCGATGTCGGCAGCTTCTTGTCTACTCTTGATCAACATTGGTTGGCCTGACCGATGCCAGTGACTGTGACACTCAGCAACCTCCTCCATGTTTGCATCCTGGTGAAGCTTTTAGCTCCACAACCTAACAACATTGACGTGAATATGTGTCTTTTATGCATGTTTACTTTATTACCCCTACTTTATGCCACAATCTTTGGTGAGCACTAGATTAGACTTTACTTTACTTGTTATTAGCTTAGTGAATATGAAAACATAGGACCTAATTAGGATTATTACATAGTTTAGCTTGACTAGAGACTTTGGAATCCTCCCTATTGATATTATTGTGGTCAGATCCCTTGGCTAGGTCTAGTGGATCCATCTTGGTCATGACCCTAAATATCTAATGTATCAACAATCAAAAGTGTACGTAAGATTTATCTTCTCCGATCTAGGATTGATTTATAAATTAGTTTCATTTCCATTTACATACAAGATCCTATATTGTGTATGCTTAATTATTATGGAAGGATATGCTTGAATTACCTTGAGTAAATATTCATTTACTCCAATTGTCCTAACCCTCTCTAAGACTTGGGCATCATTTTTTGCATTGATAAATAAGAAATCATGATCATAGGTCTCAAGTTTATACTAAATGCCCAAATTATGAACACATTGTTTTACCCTACCATGGGGGTACCAAAATCTATGGGGCAAGGTAGCCAAGGCATAGGCTTTCCTAGCATTGCCAACTTCCCTGAGATGTCTGCAGAAAGTGTAACATATCGTCCCAATCATGAGATGACAGCCATAAAATGTGTTCTTATTACTTCTAGTCAAATCTTCATCGATCTCCTTCAATAAATGATAATAAATTTATTGCTCATCCATCTTATCAAGGATGTATTTTGGGAGGCATAGAGGATCAACTTTATTCCCAATAACCATTATCATGGTATAATCTAGATATAACTAGTATTTACCCATAGACATGAGTGAATTAGTGATAATTTTAGATATTGTGGGTATGTGTTCCTCATGAATTTCCCATCAAACTTGGGGATACACGTCTTCAACAATATTCAATATATTTCTTGTATATATATAAATTAATAGACATCACAAATCCTATTTTTGGTATAATTGGGATTTGGGTCCCAAAGAGACCCATTGTGTTTTTATATGGTACCCATGATATAATCAATAAGTTAGGACATCATGTAAAAATTACACCCTTGGGGACTCTTGTATTTATTTAGTATCAATTCATGCAACTAGGCATTAATAATCTCTCCTAATGCAAAGGTGCATTCCGAGGTGAGAACCAGGTCGAGCAATGGTACCCATTCCAAGTGATGGAAATAGATGTTCTAATGATCATATGATATGTACCTAGGGATATGATATATTAATGTCTATGGGTTGATGGAGATGTTGACATGTGGCACACATCCCCTTAGTTATGTGGGTACAATATATTAGGATAATGGACTAACTTGTGGAATTAGTATATTGGGTAATGGTCGGCCTACATTGGGATTAAGAGGTTACCCTTCCATGGGTTAGATAGATGTCTATATATATGAGATGATTATCATGGTAAATATATCAAGTAAGCATTGAGTCTTCTATTGTAAGAGGATATTGGAGCTCATCCCCTCGAAGAGACATTGTGGAGTTATTCCTTCCTAAAGGAGTATTATATGGTGTTTCCCTACCTTAAGGGTATTTCTGAATATATTGCATATATTGAATATCAAGATCTTATCATCATATAGGAGGTTCAATAGTTCCATACCAATGTTAGTTCTCATTCCAAATTTGGTGATGGGCATAGGATTCTTATCCTTGAGTGAAAAGGTTTCTCTAGGGAGAAGCCATTGTCTCACTATCTTCTCTATATTGTTGTTTTTCCTCCAAAGGGTTATACTATGTAAATGAAATATGGCATATGATATTTTCAAGAATAATTACATTTGAAATGATTCCCTTTATATGTAGGTGATGATAGTGTTGTGATTGATGTAGTGGAGGAAATCGCTCATGGTAATCCTTCTTTCGAAGAATAAATCACATAACAGGTTTATGCATGACATGACCTCAAGTTTAACAGCAACATAGTGAAGTGTCTAGTGTTTGAGGGGAATTAAGTTAGATACTACCTATCATTATTTCAAGGATATGACTTCTTCACTGGTTAATGTGTCAAAGCTTTTTACAGCTTCTGATTGAGCTAAGTAGTTAGCATAAATACCATCAAACATGAAAGCATCAAAAGTGGTATCCATATACTCCATTGAATATTTAATAAAAATTTTGGATGGTGCTTGGGATCCCCTATATACTCTAGATGAAGATGTTATTGTTAGTTCTTAGTGTTGATATAAGTATGGCTCCTTATAATGGTAGTTTGGTGCTCTCCTATGTAAATTACATCTTG
Organism: Torreya grandis; assembly: GCA_037957365.1. Lineage (NCBI taxonomy): Eukaryota > Viridiplantae > Streptophyta > Pinopsida > Cupressales > Taxaceae > Torreya > Torreya grandis. Next base: position 5,476,505 of record JARHVA010000338.1, on the reverse strand, counting down.
ATTAAATGTAGCTAGGGATTAAAATTCTCATAGGGTAATATTTGCTTGAGATCATTAATGATAAATGGACATAAAGTTGGTTATAATCTTAATATTATAGCCTTATGGAATTTAAAATTTGTTCATGAACTATTAATCACCAAATTCTCCAAGCTTGTCATGTTCATTTAATTCAAACTTGACCACCTTCACCTAGTGGACATGCCATATATGATGCTTACTCATTCAGAGGGGTGACACAATGCTACTATTTTTGACATGTGTCAATGTGTGGCTTAGTCAAGTCTCAGTGCTTACATTTGGCTTGAAATTTTGGATTTTTTTGGGCCAAGATTTTCAAATAAAAGACTCTAAAGACCAAAATGTTCTTTGGGGAGATTTGTGAAACTTTTCTTGAAAGACAAAATGTTGAACACTTTTCTTGAAGACTAAATTTTTGTTTAGGAAGATTTGTCAGAGAAATTTTTTGGAGATGAAATATCTAAATGAAATTTTTTTAGGAGAAAGTTGTTGAAGAGAGAGTTGCAAGAGACCCAAAATCTTGAATAAAATGTTCAAAAATAAGATCTAAAGAATAACTTACTAATGATAAAGTCCCAAAAATAAAATTTCAAATAAAATATTCCAAATAAAGTTTCTAACAATAAAAGTTCCCAAATGATTATCTCGAAGACCAAAATATCAAAAACCAAAATCCCGAAGACCAAAATGTTAGGTTTTGAAACACTGATAATTATAAATAGGTAAGTACAAATACCATTAATTCTAAAGATGTATCATACATAATAAGCTTCCCAAAATTTTCATTAATATATTAGTTCAAATAAGTCATTCCAATGAAAAATGGGTTAGGAGAGGAAAATAAATGCAACAAAGGTGATTTAATGTTAAAACCCATAAATTTTCCAAAAATAAGTAATAGGATAAACTTGCATGTATAGCCCTACTATGAATAAGTTTTTATAACACCAAATGGGTCCCCACTTGTTCATCAATAATCCAAGGTGGGGTGTGTTAAATACAAAAAATGGTGACTCACAAGGGTGAATACTCCTTTATTTTAAAGAACCTAGAATCCATGGTTTCACAATTCCAATATCAACTATGAACCATGATGTAAAATAATGATTAAATTAGAAACATGAAAGGGACTCTTGGTAACGTCATACAACATAATTATTTTATTTATACCTTAGACCAGTGTGTGCCAAAGTGATTTTCTTTACTCCTTGTCAAAGGATTTTAATAAAGACATGGGATGAGTTGTAGGCTTGATTCTAATTTAGTATTAAGTCTGTATAACTTTGGGTAGGGGGGAGGCTCAAGCATTGCTCTTCTACCAACCAGGCATCCATAGCCCTAATAGATATGGCTTTGATCAACCTTCCTCTTTTATTTTGTATTCTTTCATGATGCATGATACATTCATCTTATTTCATCATGTAGGCTTTGATCCCTTTTGATTTTATTTTAAACTTTTGGATTGTTATTTCTTTTCTCTTTTTTTATATGAATGAAAGAATGGAAAAGGTAACCACCATGAGCTGGTGTAGGTAAGGTTTGGTTCATCAGAAAGTCTATGTCAACTTTACCCATGTCAATAGTTATTATCTCAAACAAGTATTAGTATTTGATATGAATTTGGTCCAAGGAGATAATAAAATATTTATAAATTTGCATGGAGTTATGGGAGTATATTTTATTTACCTAATAGAATCACTTTATAGAATTTTCATGGTTAACTCTCTCACTGCTTACCTAGATTAAGAATTTTGATGCTTAATGTGTAATGACCATTGTTTCAGATTGAATTCAAAACATCAATTTAGGATGCCATTTAAATAGGTTGTTTCTTGGTTATACCAAGAGTAATTAGTCAAATTTATATGAAATCAAAAGGAAAATTATCCTAAAAAGTGGGAAACTACATAAAAAATGAGAGACTAGAATAAGCAAAATAACATGTAGAAAGCGAAAATGATTAATCTAGAAAGCGAGAGCTATTCTAATAAAAAAATGAATAAAAATAGGAAACTAAATAAAAAAATGAGAGACCAAGCTACCCATACCTCTACTGAGACACATGTTTTTACTCATAGACATCTTCACATAGAGCAGCCATGAAGTAGTGTTTCAAAAACTGTCCATTGATCGGATATGTCAATTCATTACCTTGGAGATTCCTCAAACAAAAAGAATTATTACCTAGGATCTCAAAGATCTAATAGGTTCCTATCCATAGTGTGGTAAACATGTCATGATGTCCTTTATTTTCATGGACTTTGTCCCATAGAAGCACCAGGTTATCTATCATGAATGCTTTAAATTTTGATATTTTATCAAACCATATTTTGACTATATCTTGAATCTTGTTGAAGTTATATAAGGATTCAATTATGGAGTCTTCAATTTCTATGATATCTAACAATCTAGACTCTATCCTCTCATTGGGTTCCATGTATTCTTACATGAACTGATATGTTCCCAACTTAAAGGTGATTGGGAATACTAGTTTTTGCTCATAGACTGGAAAATATGGTGGGGCTTTAATAGCCTACTTGTATCGAGTTTGATCCACCCATAGTGAATACTTCAATAAGATATTCCATCCTCTAATTTTATCTACAACTAATTTATTAATATCATTAATGAGGTTCTTATTAGTTGGTTTAGCTAATCCATTCCCTTGTAAGTAGTGATTGGAGGATGATCTAATGGTGATATGATTATCATGGGCCCATTCTATAAATTTATCTGATTGGAATGCTATCCCATTATCACAAATCAAGGAAATAGGAGTACCAAACCTAGTTATGATATGCTCTTCAAGGAAACTAATCACATCTTTTGCTCTCAAATTATTAGTGGCTATTACTTTAGCCCATCTAGTGTAATAATTTGTAGTGTTCAGCATAAACTTTTGCCCATCTGAAGGATTTGGGTTGATAACAACAATGAAATATAATCCCCATTAGATAAATGACTTACCTTTGATCATGGGCTATAGTGGCATTGTTGCATGCACTTCTCTTTTCACCAAAACCTAGCATATGTGGCACATCCTTACATGGGATTGAGCATCCTTGAAGATTGTTGTCTAATAATAACCCATTATGAGGATTCTATGGGCTATAGTATTTCCTGATGGATGGCCACTGGCAATGTTCTGATGCAAGTTTTCTAGAATCTCATGGGCTTCATCACGTGATACACATATCAAATATATGGCTTCATAGTTTGTCCTATAGATAATTATTTTCCTAATCATATAATGAGTAGCTTTGATACTCAAGGGTCTCTTTTTCTCTCTTTTGAGTTCATGGAGACATGTTCTAGTGAATAAGAATTGAATGATATCTAAATGCCATTCTTCTTGGGAAACCTATGTTGTGTAGAATTCTTTGATGGTAATATGTGGGTCTGGGTCAGCCGTCAAATGAAAAATACCTTATTCTCTAATGATCTTGGTAGGTTTTATCTCAATATCAAACTCTTGTAATTTCTCCATCCACTTTCCCCTACGCCCTCCCAACTCATTTTTTCCTAACGTAAGCTTGACAACAAGATTTGGTACAATAGTAATGGTCTTGTTCCCAAAAAATTAGTGTCAAAACTTATTTATCACTTTGACAAGGTTAAAGATATGCTTGTCAATTAAGTAATATTTAAGCTATGTGTCTTTTTAGTTTGTGCTCATGAAATTGATAGGATGTTCACTCCCTTCCTTATTTTGTATGAGTTTAACAGTGATTATATGTCTTGAAGTGAATGAATACAAGAATAAGTCCTTAGTGAAATTTGAGCTTACCAAAACTAGAGCCCGTGATATAAAATTCTTAATTTTTTGGAAAGACCTTCTAGCTTCATGAGTCTATTTCACTTTGGTGTCTTGTTTAAGCATTGCATTCAAAGGTTTGATAATTTATGCAAATCTTAATATAAATTTTCTTCTAAAATTAATCTTTCCAAAGAAGGACTTAAGCTCCCTTTCACTATTTGGGAAAATTATTTTGGAAACTCCTAAACTATTTATAGTTCAATGGTGATCCCATATTTTGTGATAATATGGCCCAATAACTTGCCTTCAGTAACCTGAATATACTCTTTTTAGGGTTTAATGAGATGCCAAATTTCTTACATTTTTTAAAGATAGACTAGAGATGGTCTATATTATCAGCCCTATTTTTTTAGAAATGGTAAGTTCATCCATGTATATGATTATGCATTTACCTATTATCCCTTAAAATGCATGATCCATAGCTCTTTGAAAAGTAGTGCCTACGTTGATTAGGCCAAACAAAATCCACTTATATGAATAAGTTCCTCACTTTGTGGTAAATGCAATTTTCATTATATCCTATAATTCAACCAACACTTAATTATATCTTGAAAATCTATCTAATAAATACATCATTCTAGAACCACTCACAATCTGGATCACCTCATCTAATGAGGGCAAAAGATAGTTATCTTTCTCAAAACCTTTGTTAAGGTTCCTAAAATCAACACACATCCTAATTTTTGCATTCTTTTTTATGACAAACTAAATTATCCACCTATGTTTCATGTCTAGTAGGAAAGACTATCTTATCACTTAACAGCTTCTCTACCACCTTTTGGATCAAAGGTTAATCGATTTCTATCTCTGCCTGAATAGATTATGATCTGACATGAGTGGGATTGTATGGGTGATGACCCTAGGATTAAAAATCATCAAATCATCATACATCCATGAAATTACATATTTATATCTAAATATCAAGTCCTTGACCCTTTATCTCTCCTCTGGAATGTAGCTTAAACCAATATTGATAAGATGTAAGTTTCTTTCATCACCCAAATTCTCTGAGTTAAACGCAGATGCATTAACCTTAAGCTACCTTTACTATTAGATTGGGGATCCATGTCAAAGGTTATTTACAAGTCAACCATCCCCATTGGGAGATGAATTTCCTTTATTTGGATGATATCCTATTCATCTAATTCCTCATGGAACAAATGGCTTATTTTCTCATCATCAATTATTTGGAACTCGAATTATCCTAAATTGGTCAAAAATTGGACAATCTGATAATCATCATCAAACACCTAAAAAGCATCAATATTTTATAGTAGTTTTAGATAAGGTACCAACTTGATAGAGAATATCTACACTTTCAACTCCTACAGGGGTTCCAAATTTGTTGCTAAAGCAGCTAGTGAGTTAGCAACTTGATTTTATTCTCTTGGGATGACCACTATGTTGAAAGCCTCAAACAACTCAATTAAATCCAAGGATCTATGTTTTTATTTATTTAAGTATGACATTTTGCATTGGTACTTATTTATAAATTGGTTGATTACCAATTTTGAGTTTCCATATATCATTAGTTTCTTGAAATTGTTCTTGAGAGTGAACTGTAATCCCAAAATTAAGGCTTCATACTCTGATCCATTATTGGTACATAGAAATTGGAGCCTATATGCCACTAGGTACTTCTTCCCTTTTGGATTAACCAAATTAATACCAACACTCAATCCTTTATTATATCTTGTTTCATCAAAATGAAGGGTCCATAATTGGGAAAGGCCCTGCACTTCTTCCTACACTTCATGTTTTGTAGTAAATGTATATATTCCAAGACTAGGAGATTTGTAACTTATTAATTAGCAGTATTGTATTATGTAATAAAGTGTTTCATCCTCAGCTCCTTGTCAATTTTAATTTGGTTATAAATACCTTTCCATGGTAGCTAAATATGAGAGAATTTTATGGAAAGATATCCATTAAGCATCTTCAACAAATCTCTACTTAATAGTAGTCCATACCCTTCAGAAATATCTACTACCAGTATGTCGATAGTCATATGCACATGAGGTTTTGATGTAACCTAGATTCATATATCATTAATTTATCCTATCATGGGTACCACTATTTTATCCAATTATGAAAGAGTCATCTTAGATAAAATTGGGGTTAAACCATGTTTTTTGAAAATGGAGGTTAACATTATAGTAGCTGAAGCTCTGGAAGCCACCAAATAGTTGTGTATTTCTTTTACAAATGCCTGAATGGCTAGAAATAAAGGGGGAACCTTGTGCTTGATTTTATATATGACATTTATATTGTCCATTTTGGCCTTTTTGTAATAGAATTCCCTATGATAGACTTCCATAAGATCTCCTTCTGTTCAGTGATTTATGCCAGTTCATGGAGAGTAATATTAGCCTTGATCTTTTTCATATCCTTAAAAAGATTATATCCTCTTTTAATATTTTATTCTTTATGCTAAGGTTTATCATTCCTTTTTGGGGGAGGAAGATTATTATCAACTATAGGATTTGGGGGAATAATTTCATTATTAGGAGTAGAAGTGGTGAGTTGTTGTTTGTTCCTTAGATTGTAATTATTCCTATTGAACTACTAAAATGCTTATATTTAATTAGAATTATCCTCTAAAATGTTGTCATATTCATTAGGGAAGGGAAACACGTAAGTTTTAAATACCATAGATGTAATTAAGGGACCAAATTCATGACATTTATCCGGGGGATTCATCATTTGCTCTTATCTAACCATCTCCCTTTGGAAATTTTCAAACGCTACATAGAACTCCACATAATCTAATTCCCCATGATTGATGTGTTGTGAATTATATACCAATTAGACAAATTTATCTCCATGATATTTATTATTGGAAGCTTAATGGCCTATTTTTGTTCTACATTATTAATGGGTCTATTAAACGGCTTGTTATATCTTGAAAAATCATAATTCTGGTTATTATTATGATTGGTGGTATTGCACATCCTTCTCTACATACCCAAGAAGTCATTGCTCAAATTTTATACCATTATTTGTATAAAATCCAATTCATCTTTTTCAGAGTCTACACCCTAAGTGAATGTTATGTTGGAATAAGTTAGATATTGGTTTTGTTAGTTCTGTTGATGACCAATCCTTTTTGCTTGATTGTTCAGGAAATCATAGTTTTGATTTGTTGTTTGTTATGTCATGAGAATATAACTAATTTTTATTAAATGTGGGGATATTATGATTAGCATTCGAAATTGGATTCAAATATGGAAAACCATTATTTAACATTTGACCCCCTAATGTCTAAGGATTCAACTGAGGATTGAACTACTTGTCAATGTTTATAGCTTCTTCATACACTAAGGCTAAAGTATTGGTAGTAATGGCTCTCCTCAAAAACACTGTAGTGATGGGATCTAAAGAGTTCTTATACAAATCGAGTGATATAGCTATTTCGAGTTTATATGCAATATTTATCCAAGTGTATATCTTCTAAAATCTTGTATTAAAGGCTTAAATTGACTCATTGGGTTTCCTCTTCATGATGGTGTAATTTTGATACACCAAACATAGATTAGTAACTTGACCAAATTATGCAAGGAAAGTATCTTGACATGCGTTCCATGAGATGATGGAATTTTATTGTAAGTTAAGATACCAATCATAAACATAATCTTGTAGAGTGAATGGGAAAATCTTGCATGCAAATTCTTCATCTATGATATTAATTAATATCAGAGCATCCTTGAAATATTTAATATGCTCCTTTTTCATCCTCCAACTTGAGGGGGGAAATGTAGGCAAGTATTTCTCTATATTCTTAGGTAAATTATGTTTATATCTATAAATGGCAATAATAAATCTAACTAACCAAGGTTGATCTATAAGATGGTTGATAAGTGGTACATTTCTCAATGGGGAAGGTGTCCTGACTCAGTGTATCTCAAAGATGATCAGTACTATTCTAGGCCTCATATGATTTGACAAAGGCAAAACCAAAAGGATAGCTTGGGCCCTAGATCTTTTTACTCTTCTAAGCATCTCCAGTGTAACTCTATGTAGTGACTAACCTATACCATTGAGAAAACACACAAGTGTGCCCTACTTCTAGCTCTAACTTTGATTCATGTTGATGTGGATTTTATGCACACCATAAAAATTTTACAAGGTAGCATCTAAAGTTTTAAGAACTCTATGGAAACTAAGTTACACTCTAGGTCATGAGTTGCAGGTATGTTATTAAAAAAACCCATTGGTATAATAGTAGGTTGAGAGCATAGTTCATTTAACCAAGTAAATAGAGGGGTGTGTGAAATCTAAAATAATTAAACATTAGGTGATTTAGCTAGGTGGAGAATTACTCTATAATGGGTAGATCTCAAAATAAACTCAAAAAAATAAGGGGAAGGTAAGGCACCTTGGCTTGGTTGATTGGCTTATGAATTTGGCATGGTAACATTTCACTACTAAATCTTATGGTGGAAATCATACATAATAACACTACACTATCAAATCTTTTGAAGATATTTGGTCATAATAACATTACACAAAAATATCTTGTTGATCAACAAGTATGGCCTTGTATTTATAGCCTCCAACATTAACCCTCATTCAAGGTGAGTTAAGGCTAAGTTTAAACATGGAATGGGTTCAACCTAACCCTAGGTGAGTTGATGATAACTCTATTTGAGTTAAAAAATTTCATGTAATTATGATTTTCAATTACTAGGCATGACTCTTAAATTATATATTTTGATATATTTTGGAAGAGCTTGACAACTCATAAAGATAATGATGAAAAGGCTTGATATTTTAAATTCTGGAATTTCCATTTTTGTATAATCATTAATTTAAAATGGATGATTTATGCAAAAATTTTATTTAGTTTAATTAGATCATTCACTTTTATTATAATTTTATCTCTTTTAAGATTTGATCAAGTGCCCCACTTAATGAGTCCATAGGCCAAACTGACATTGTTAGGTCATAAGGTGACTAAGGATGAATCTATGAAAGGTTATTATTGCATACGGGTTAGTATCCCAAATAAGAATGCCTCAACATGATTATAAACATTGATGAATAATGCATAACCAAAATTAAGATGTTTAGTGATTTTTAGGCTTAATTTGCAATGTTTGGTAGAAATCAATCGGAAGCCAGTTATGGCTTAAACCCTAACACAGACTTATCCTAAGAAAAGTGAATATTTTAGAAGACAAACACTTGTGAATGACTTGATAAAAACTTAGAGAACTTAGAATAGACCTTTCCCATAGTATTAGTTTGTAAAGATACTGTAAAAAATTGTCAAACAAGGCATTGCAAGATATAGGCACAGTAACATCTTCTCAAAAAATGAAAAGGTCATATATGCCTAATGCCTCAATAGGTAATAGATGAACTTTGGATACCACCTTTAGGGAGTGATCGGAAAAGAAGGTCAATGATCAGTCCCTTGAAATAAGGAAAATGATGGGACCAAAAGGGAAATGGTTTAGAAAAGACTTATTTTCCCAAAGGAAGTTATAATCAGTGGCATAATGAGATGCCCCAATTGAGAAGATAAAATGGATGATTTTATAAAAGGTGGTTATAATCATCAGTAAAGCAAGGTAAAAAAATAATGGTTTTCCCAAAGATGGTTATAATCATTATCAAAATGAAAATAATGATTTTCCCAAAGGTGGTTAGAATCATTTGCAAATTGAAAACATGCCCCAGTTGGGTAGATAAAGATAATGATTTTCTCAAAGGTAGTTATAATCATTAGCACCCAAATAGATTAAAACACAATGATTTACCTAAAGATAGTTATAATCATTAGTATTTTGGTTTGGATCGAAACACAATGATTTGTCCAAAGGTGGTTATAATCATTGGCACTGAGAGTAGAGTAATATGGAAAATTATAAAATGGGGATTATGTACTAAATTCATACTCATGGAGTAAGAGTAAGCTGATACAAAGGAGAAAGATGAATTTAGGATAGTTGCTAGTATGGAGATGCAAATCCTAATTATAAAGGATTAAAATTCTTTCATTATTGAATTAATCTATATTTATGAAATGATCTGGATAGATCAAGAATTTTTTAGGTGACCAAAGAGAAGTACCCCAACCTCATTGCTTGTAAGATTTCTTGAGCTGATTTTTGCTATGGCACATGATAGTATGGATCATGAGATAGAACACCATGATAAATTAAACATAATATGCATAAAAATTAACATGTAATCCAATAAACAAGTGAAAATAATACACCAATGACAAAAACCATGATGACAATGTTGATGTATGAATATAGATGGACTTAATTATAATGTGCAAGGAATCACCTAATGAATGCAGATACTAAGTCAAGGCACAAGAATGGAATCAAACAAATAGGCAAACAAATAAACAAAAACATAATAAAACACCAATAAACGGAAAAGAAAGACAAAATAAAATAATGAGAACAAAATGAAACAAACACAAACAATGGTTAATTACAATGTTAGTGTAAATGATACAAAGACATAAAAAAGAATAGACATTTCCCTTGGGCTATAGGAGATAACAACACAAAAAATAAATGGGAGAATAGAAGAAATGGAAGGGGTAGTCGAGCTAACTTTAGATGCACTAGGTAGGTGGATGTTGCCTACATAGCTTCATGGACACGAGATCTAATGTGAACTTCAAGCTAAATGTAGTTCTCTCAGGATATGAGATAGAAAAAAAATGATGAGAAGGAAATGTGATTATGTTGTAGAGGAATAATATAAATGGTCTCTCAAAATGGTGAGAGTGTGAGAAATAAATAATACTTACAAAATGATGAGAGCATTCAAACTTTAAATTGCTTTCAAAATAGAACGAACATGGTAAAATGGTGACTGAGTTGACTTCAACATAAATTGATCATTTCCTATATAGTCCCATTAGGACCTTAAGTCATTGTAGTTCTACCTTATAGTGGAGGAATCTAAATAGGTAAAATAAAATTTTCAAATTAGGCAAATGGCACAATATGACATAATAATGGCAAGGTGATATGATAATTTATGATAAAAGTGTTGCTCCTAATTTCCGCATAGATAGTTATAATTAGGGAATATGACATAGGTCAATGATACTAATTTGCCCAAAGGTGGTTATAAATAGTAATATAGAATGGGACACTGATTTTCCCAAAGGAAGTTATAATCATTAAAACTCAGAATGAAATGGAATAAAAAAAGGATACAACTGCTAAACCACTGTCATACTAGTCCAAAATATTACCTATGTCTTAGAATACTAAATCAACTACTGGAACTTGATCTGAATCCCCTCGATTAAGGTGATCAAAGAACCAATGAAATGGAACCAAGGCCAAAGGGTTGCATAAGGAGGGTAAAAATAACTTTGGTCAATAGTGAAGGTATGTTAGAATGATATATGGTATAACACAAAGAAGATGCAAATATAGTATAATAAAAATGTGCCACATAAATAATATTTTGCATCTCTCAATTGAAGTAATGTTTGAGGTGTATGATGTTCATCATCTCATTAAATTCATCTCCATATGGTGTAGCGATCCTGTATGCTCTAGAACCATAATTCACAATAATGATATATGGGCCTATCTAATCGGGTTTGAACTTGTCCTTCTTCTTCTTCTTGGTCATGGTGTTATTTTGGTTTTATTTGAGAATAAGATCCCTAAGGTCAAACTCTCTATGTTTTACTCACTGTTTATAGTGGCCACAGAGTCTATTTTGGTATGCTTGAAGGTTTTTGATAGAAGCCATGTTTTTTTCTTTAACTCTAGATCTTGCAAGCAATCTACTCAATAATTTTCATCATCTAAGATATGTTTCAATGATATATACAAGGAAGGTAACTTGACCTCAATGGGAAGCATGGCCTTAATGCCATAAATAAGGGAATATGGAGTGGATACTATTGGAGTATGATAATTAGTGTGGTATGCCTAGAGGGCATAGAATATTTGGAGGTACCAATCATGGCCAACATCATTGACAATATTGTTAAAGATGTTGATAATGGTTTTATTGGATGCCTCTGCTTGTCCATTACCTTGTGGGTAATATGTAGTAGAAAAATGTTGGGTGATATTATACTCAACATAAAGTATTTTGACATACTTATTTTTAAATGATCTGTCATTATCAGATATAACATTGGATAAGATACCATAGTGGTAGATGAGATGGTTGAAGATGAACTTGGAAATCTATTTTCTAGTCATGTAAGTGAGAGATATAGCTTGAACCTACTTAGTGAAATATTCAATAGTTGTAAGGATGTATTTATAGCCATCATATGAGGTAGGGTTAATCCTCCCAATGAAATTAAGTCCCCATGTTGTAAATGGCCATGGAATAAGCATTATTTTGAGTGTTTTGGCTAGGGCATGAATCATATTGGCATTATTTTGACATTTGTCACACCATTTGACATAAGTAGTTGTATCTACATCCATAGTTAGCTAATAATAACCAGTATGTAGGAGCTTTTTAGCTAGGATGACCCCATTAGTGTGGGCTCTAAATAATCCTTCATGAAATTCCCATAATGATAATGTTTCTTCTAATTAATTTAAAAAATAAAATAGAGTTCCATAAAAGTTATAATGGTAAAGGGTTGGGCCAAGTAAGGTATATAAAGAGGCTTGATTGGTAATGGCCTTTAGCTATTTATGTGATAGTTATGGTGGCATGATATGGTCATGAAAGTAGGTAAAAAAGTCTAAGTACCAAATAGACATAGGACCAAAAATATAAAATATCATTACAATGATTGAAGGTTGATGAGTAGGCGCTAGAATATTTTTAATGAGAAATTGATATTCTTTTTCCATATTGGTGTGGTAGATCAAAAAATCGATGATGGCCATAGCATCTATTGTCCTATTATTGGCTTGAGGTATGTGTTCAAATTGTATGTTGGAAATATTTTATTTAAGAATGTCAATCATGGCCTTGTATGGCAGCAGCTTATCTTCTTTAGTATAAAAGTGGTCTATGACCAAATTGATGATTAACTAAAAATCACCATAAACCTTGAGATGTTGAATATTCCATTATATGGCCTGATGAATCCCTACAATGAGTGCTTTGTATTTAGACATGTTATTAGTACAAGGAAATCTGATATGGAATGATTTAGGGATAAGATCTCCCTGTGGTGTAATAATCAAGAGGCCTACTAGTGATCCATGTGATGTCAATGATCCATCAAAATACAACTTCTAGTACTACTCCTAAAGAGGTGTTTCAATGATGGTCATGATGGATTCATCTAAGAATTGAAAAGTGAGGGGTTCAGTATCTACAGGGGCAACTTCAACAAGTTGATCTACAAGTACTTACCCTTTTATGACCTTCTAGTTGACATAATCGATCTCAAAATCTCTCAGAAGCATGATATATTTAGCCATACATCCTTGTAAATATGTCTTGGATAGTAGATACTTGAGTGGATCTAATTTATAAATAACCATGGTCATGTTGTTAAGCATGTAGTGTCATAGCTTATGGGCTACAAAGACCATAGCTAAATAAGCTTTTTTGATTGATGTATAGTTGTGTTCATACATGACCATTGTACAACTTAGATAATACACAACATGTTCTTTTACATTATCATCATGCTGAGCTAGAAGTGCCCCTAAGGCTTGTCTGTGATAGATAGATAGATATAGTAGGAATGACTTTCTTGGAATTGGCAGTAACAAAATAATTGGATTGGCAAGATATTCCTTAAGATGTTGAAAAGCATTTTGAGAGTCATCATCCCAATGAAATGTGACACCCTTATTTATTGTGTAAATGGATGGCATTTATCGGTAAACTATGAGATGAATCACCTGATAGATTAAATCTTTCCCTATAAACTATAGATTTGATTAAAATTAGAAGGTGGTGGCATCTTGGTAATGACTTGTACTTTAGTGGGATCAACATCAATGCCTCAATAAGAGACAATAAAGCTTAACAATTTGCCTAAAGTAACACCAAAAATGCACTTCTTAAGATTAAGTCTAACTTTGTACTCATAAATCCTCTCAAATATTCTTCAGAGTGTGATTGGATGATTGACAAGGGTCTTTGATTTACCCAATATTTCATTGACATAGTCTTCAATAATGTCATGCATCATATCATGAAATATGATGGTCATGGCTCTTTAGTATGTGGCCCCAAAATTCTTGAGGATAAATGGCATAACCTAATAATAAAATGTTCCATATGAAGTGGTGAACATTATCTTATGTTGGTATTTTTAGACATCTAATTCCTAACACCAATTGTGTTGAAATTGACAATCTTACTTGAATTGCACTCAAATGCCCAATTTAGGTCAAAATCACTAAAAAGATGATAAAGAGTTTGATATTTTCATATTCAAGTGTTGATTTAGGCCAATGTGTCTCTAAATGGGGCAATGCATTTTATGTGATACCTAACTTTGATCAATTCATTTCGAGTCAAAATGATGATTTTGCCTTTTTGTGCTTTGGATCACTCTTTTCTTCTAATTCATTAGTACGCATCACATACCTTTGTTATTTTGTGTTGGAAACATCCTAAATGGGAATATGGTTCCAATGCATCTAAAATCGCCTTCCAATTCTTCCCGAGTCAAATTACGACCTAGTAATATGACTTTCTGACCATTTTGATTAATTGAGAGCTAATTTCCAAAGAACTGCACAAATATTGATTAATATTGTTTAAGGCAATTGATTCAAAAGTGGCTTTTCCATGGAGGTTATTGATTATTTCAATATTGGAAATTGATTTCCAATATTTGCATCACCTAGTGACATCATCTATAAAGTGGTATCCATAAGCCATAAATGCATAAAATATCTAGATTATGGGTCACTCATGCCTAATTAATACCTTTTCCTCAAAATTAACATGAGGATATTTATGTATTTAATTCCAAATATTAGATTAATCCATGGCCACACATCTCAATATTGAGATGGATGGTCATGGTTGATCTTGGACCATTTCCAAAATGTATAAATAGAAGGGCATAAAACACCATTTCTTAAGCTAAAAATTTGTATAGTTATAATGCAAAATTGTCTTCACATCCTTTTGTGTTGATCATTTGTGTTATTTTTAAGCTTCATTTGATAGGCTAGATTAGAGATTTATTCTATTAAGCCTAAGTTATGCATAGTGTTCTTGAGGTAATGGAGGACTAAAGAAGCCATTGTTGACAAAGACAAGAGCATTAAATCAAGGGGGAAACATGCTTAGAGCCACTCTTGGGTGGTGGAATTGATTTGGGAAGGTAACTAGTATGGCTTTCTTTCAATTTATTCTTCACTATCATTAGCAAACCCCGCATGAATAAGTTGGCTTTGTTTGTTTAGTTATTTATGCATTTTCATGGATTTATTAACTAATTCTTGAATAAAAACCTTTGTAATCCATCCTCCAATACATAGTGGTTTTTGCATTAGATTAGAAATTCCTACACACTGCATAAAATACACAAAAGGTGAACCTACCCCATAAATTTTAGATCTTTGCTACTTGTCAGATAATGACATTTCCTTGGGATAATAATGCACTTCTCTATTGTCTAATTATAATGATATTGTCTAAAATCCCTGCCAACTCATGTTTTGAGTTTACACATAGTTAACACAGTCCTTACATCAGTTTCAACTCTAGAAACAATATGAATCTTAGTTTTCTAGGTAAGTTTGTGTTTTCCTTTATACTTTACATATTTAGTAAATTCCATAATTTATGTCATTTATTTCATATATGTAGCATTCTGATTTTGCACAGAAGATTGTCTAATTAGGTTCTAACATTCCCCTAGTTCCCTAAATTTGATAAAACACCTACATGGATTGGAAATTTTTCCATGCTCTAAAGAAAAGTTTCTTCTAACTAATGAAACATGACTGAAACCATCCTTCTTTCATTTACTTTCCTAGTAGGATTCTTAATGATGTTATTCAACTTGATGTTTTAGATTTTAAGGTAAAAAAAGGTTTTGAAGGGACCCCAAAACCCTGAAACATAGGAAGAAGGATATAACAATAACGCCCTCAGGTAAAACAAACCAAACACCTACTGCTGATTAGTATCAAAAACAAGTTTTACGGAGACCTGAAACCACAAGTCAAGATCATCAAAATAAAGACCCCAGGTTTTACAGAGACTTGGAAACTCAAGTACGTTAAGAAAACAAAGAACCAAAAAATGGAACCAGTTAAAACATCCAACAAAAAGGACCAGAACAGTAAGAGTAGAAAGACCCTATTCTTCTAATTCCAAGATCATCTTCACCGCTTCCTTTCCAATCATAGCAGTGTCCTATATGGATATTGCAGTCGATATAGCAACCTCTTGCATTGCTTTCTTCCTCGAGCTCTATCTGGTCCTCTTACTAGGCCCCTCCAAAGATTTTATTCCTCATTAGCTCATTTTCCAATGTTTGCAGCTGCTGCACATATGCTAGTAGTAACCTCCTCCATCTTCATTCTGCTTTCCTTAATGAGCCTTCTAAGATTGTTCTCAAATCTTTAAGTTTGATAGGAATATATCTCATCTGCATTTCCAGATTATTGATTTTATTCCAATCAACTTCCTGATTATGTTCCATTATTTCTATTTTCTTCTTGAGGCCCATTATTTCCTTATACATCCACGAGTCAACTTGAAGGATAGCATCTATTTTTCATTTGGCCGAATTCATGAAGGGATGCCACCTGTCATTCTGCCAAACATCACTAAAATCTTCAGTGTTCTCTTTAGGATTGACTTCATCCTTTTTAGTTTGATCCTACCTTTCCATTCTTTTTTGTTCTTTAGTATCAACAGGGCTTTCGTTGTGGACAAGATCATCCTTTACTTTTTCTCTAGTCTCCATTGCATCATAGGCATCCTGAACTATATGTTCCTTCTCTATTTTTGAAGTAGGATCCTCAAATAAAACTTCCATTTCTTTTTCACTTCCCCCCAACACTTGTTGATTATCCTCAAGATCAGAGTTTTTTTGTTCTATTTTTTCCTCTATAGTGTCCCCTTCTTTTTCATTCTCACTTTTATCTTTACCTTCCTCATTAGAGTTGGATTCCCCACTATCCATTCCTTCCTCTTCCTCCATGCTCTCCTCCTCAAAACTTTCTATGCTTTCCCACTCAGTTTCCTCATCAACAATCTATTTTTTAAAACTGGAGAATTTGGGTTTAACTTTTTCTTTCCCCTTTACAGTTTCATTCTTCTTACTCTGTGAATCCTTATTTTTGTCTGAATAAGGATTCAGGACAATGGCTTTGTTTTTGCAGAAACCTTCTATTATTAGGATCAATCCCTCATGCAATATAGGGCGAGACTCCTTTTTTCTATGAGCAAACAGACTTTGGAGTAGCGAGAAGCGCAAATAGAAAGGGAAGGAGATTATAGCTTTGTGCCTAAAATGATTAAGAAAGACAAAATGAAATTTATGGACTCTTTTGCTTCTACCATCAAGTATAAAATAATCATGGATGTAATATAAGATGTCTCTCCAGATTCCTTTTATCTGCTCTAGGTCAAAAAAATATCCACTTTTTTCCAACTGCTGCTCCTCAGCATCCGTCTTCGGGAATTTACTATATGCCTCATTAGATATACTGGTCTGCTTAGAGAATTTTATACCCTCCATTGGAAGCCCCGTGACCTCCGCAATGAATTCCTTGGTGAGCTTCACCGTGATGCCATGGAGGGTTACCCTATGGAGGGTTACCCTATGTTGATCTTCTTATACACACATAATATTTTCACAAGAGACAACAAGTCACACAACACAAAACAAATGTGCCAAAGTGTGTAGAAGAAGCCAAACCCCTATTTTTGGATGATATAAGATTGTTTGTGAACCTAGATGCTCTTGAATTAGATTCATATATACTTTTTATGCAAATGATCTTCCTTTTTGGTTTGTCAAGATGGTAAAACACATTAAGAGGGTCATTTCACATCTCAATTTACCACAAAAATCTATTTTAGCACCTAAAAATGTCATTCCAATAAAATAATTGAATACATTTGAAGTACATGAAAGTAGTAAAACCCAAAAGGATAGTGGCAATCAAAATTATAGCATAGAGGAACATTGTCTAATATTTAATTTACTCAATTATTCCTAGAGAATATAGAGATGACATGTATACCTTTGATAACAGTCAACTATATAGTAATATCCCACAAGACTATGGAAGACCTACTCAATAATCTATGCCAAATCATACAACATTATTACAATGATAAAGGTAAAGATCCTCTGAAAAACACTTGTTTCAATACTAAATATCCAAAACAACCCCCTGTATTACCCTAATTTGGATTAATGAGTTAGATTAATATAATTAATATAGAAGTTTGAAACATAATTTAGATCAATGGCTATGGCATTAAATCATACATCTAAACATAAAAGATTGAGATTAATTATTATAATTTGTTAAGGAGATATGCTAAATATGTAAAGTACTAAATAGATCATAGTACTTAACCTTTTTAGTTGACTATATGACTATGATTATATTCTAGAAGTGAACATTAAGGATAAACACACATTTGGTTTATTTGGTTATGGAATTGATCTATTGTTTGTGTTAGGTCAATTATGCATGATTGAGTTAATACCATCAATTGATACTATCCTACATAAAATTAGGATATAGTGATTGTATGGTTACCTAAAATTATATTTGCTTACTTTATGTTCATGATCCCTGACCTTGATGACACATGAAAATCACCCTCCTTTGCCTTGAAACCCTAAATGTGCTTGTTATGGATAGAAAATTACAAAAATGAGGGAAGTGTAATGGGATAAGCTGACCCCAATCACCCCTACTTTATGATTGGTTATTTCCTATATATTCAATACTCTAGAGAGGGAAATCAAGCCAGTTCTCCCACCTAGTGTGATTATGTAATTTTATTCCTTCATTATGCGTATGTAAGTAATGATTGATGTTGATACTTGATAATTCTTGATTTGACTTGGATTTTGAGTTCTTCAAACTTGGGTTATGACTAATCCTAGTGATAGGTGTGCAAATTAGGAATAATAGGGAAGATTTTCTCAGTATGGAATAATGTATAAATGTACAATAGATAAGTTCCAAGACTCTTTTGAATGATACCTTGATTTGTTTATATATGGATTCAATTGAATAATTTATCATGCCACTAACACACTAGGAGTATGGAACAACCTTAAAGATGGGATTAATTTTAGAAAATAGTCATTATTGAGAGTGGTTTAGTTTTAACCAATGTAGGTCATTATTGATTGGTGATAATGATCTTAACTAGAAAAACTGACCCATGTATAGTTGAATCGAATTGAGAGTCTAGAGATATTTGTGCAAGATATTTAGCAAGTTTGAAATAAACAATGAGATTCATGTAGGTGTATAACAACAAAACAAAGTGGTTAACTCATAAGATAGAATACAAGTGTGAGAGGATGGTGAATTAGGACCTTGTTTGTGATTTCAAGTCATGCATTGTAAATGTGTTTCAATATTGTCATTATCAAGTACCAAAGACCATATTTTAGTATCTACACCCCTTGATCTAGTTCAAATTTTTTTAGAAAAATGTGGATTTAGATTGAAATGTATACAAAAAATGAGATACAAAGGTCAAGGTTTAGGAAAACATGAGAAATATATTAAAAAACCCATCACTCCAACTACTTATCAATTTAAAATAAGTCCTAGATGTAGTGATGATTCTCAAGTGGAAGTGTTTCCATTTCAAGTGGATCATGGGTATTTAAATGCTGATAATCATCAAAGTGATATAGAAAAAATCTTAAAATAATCACTTTTCCAAATCTAAGATGAGTCATGCATAATAGGTAATATTATCACAGCCTTATGGCTTATATGTCTTGAATTAATTAGCAAAGTAGCTTCACATAAGATTTTAACTCTCGACACTTTATCTAATGATAGACCCCTTCAAGAATATTTGGGATGGTATGTGGATTTAGCTTTTTACCATCGTAAAGTATTTTTTTCCTTTCAATTTGAGTAATTATGCATATCTTGGGGAGTGTAAACACTTTCTTATTGATGAGAACATTCCATTGGGCAGTCCTAATTATTTACTTATTATTCCATGTGTTGAGTATCAATCTACACTATTAAATGAGGTAAAAAATGAATTTATATATGGTACAAAGTAAGATCCCAAGGTCATATTATCAAGTGCATTGATGACTTCTAAAAAGGAATAAGACTATAGGGAATTGTTGCATGATTTTTTTGATCTATTTTCTTGGTATCATGTCAATATGCCTAGTATTGATCCACCTATTGTGGTTCATAATATATATGTCCTTCCTATTATTTTCCATTCATTATGGTTCATAATATATATGTCCTTATCATCATTGTCCATCCATTGTGGTTAATAATCTAGATGTCCTTCTTTAAAAATCCAATATATGAACCTCAAGATCAATAGCTCCCAGCATATTTTAGATAGATGTATTTAAGATATCTTTACTATTTATGGATAATGGTTCATATTTCAAGATTAAGAAGGTTAATAAGTTTTGTGTTAAATATAATATTCAACATACATTTTCAACTCCTTATTACCCTCAAGGGAATAGCTGATTTGAGGCTAAAGATAAGACAATCGTAAATATTTTAAGTATAATAATTGATAAACATGGTAAAAATATTAGCATAATAAAAGCATATACATGTTATGGGCATATTGAACGAGTGTTAGGATAATTAAAGGGGTTACCCCCATTCTCTTGTCTATGGTGTAGAAGTTATTTTTCTTTTAGATATTTAGATTCCTTTTTTTCATGTGTCCTTTAAAGTTATTGTTGATGATAATGAATATAGTTAAAATTGATTACATTAATTATAAATGTTGGATGAATCATGTATTTATGCTATTGAGCACTTGATAGTTTATCAACATTGTCTTAAGAAAGCTTGTGAAAAATGATTCAATTTGGGTAATTTGGTCTTACAAGAAAATTAAAAAAGTACTAACATGGATAAAGAAAATAAAGGCATATTCAAATCTATTTAGCCAAGTCTCTTTGTTATTAAATACAAACTTGGTTCAAGGGATTATTACCTAGCTATATTAGATGGCAAGCCTTTGAAGAATACAATGAATATCATGTAGTTATGTTGATTTTACACTCATTCATTTTATTTTTTTATTTTTATGGGTCTTTTCATTTCACTTGGTAATTTTTATTTAATTTTATGTTTATTGTGGTACCTTTTGTTTTTGCTTGAGCCATTGCTCTTGGGCACATGCTCATCTTTTTCAATAGTCCAGTTATTGGTTGGCTTCTCTAGTCATGTCAAAAATTGTCTTAGAGTCTTGTATTTATCATGATTTGTATATTATATCTTTCCTACATTGATGGTAATCTATGAATACACTTGTATCAATTATCGATACAAGAGCATAATACTATTTCTATGCTTTATTACTTAAACATTTCCATTGGGGGTATGATGCACCCATGCGTCTATAGAGGTTACATTATATATATCGGGGTAGGCTTTTATCATACATCCCTTTATATATCTTAGTCACTTTGGGATTTTAAAATTTTGGTACATTCATTATTGTATCTTGGCCATATTGGGGCATATTTTTTCATCAAGGCATGTCTCTTGTCCCTCCTTTCCTATTTCCTTGGAGTATATCAGGCTTGTCCCTCATTTCCTATTTCCTTGGAGCATATCGCTTGTCCTTCCCTTTTATTCCCTTGTTTATATTTCTTCTTCTTAGACATATTAGTAATGGGTTATATATGAGATTTGATGATAATATATTTATATGATTACATACGTGTGTTAAAAATGTGTTTAAAATGATTATTACAACTTTTTATTTTATTGTTGTTACACATGGTGTACATAATCCTTTATTTTGAGAAAAAAATTATGAAAAACATTTCTCTCATCAAAAGGGGGCCAAATATTTAACTTATTATATTATTCGATTAGAATATGTCAATAAGTTACATACATCAAGAGTAGACTTATGTCAAGCGATTCTAGATGTTTGCTTCTTTGGACAAGAAGAGGATTTTCCCACTTGATAGAGTTAGTAGGATCTAGGTCTTAGAGGTTTTACCACATGATAGGGGAAATTGAGGCTCGTGATAGTTTCAAAAAATTTATAGATGGTAGCATGGTTCAGATACAAAGAGATGCATTTATTCCTACTATTTATTTTTTAGTTTTGTTATTATTTCATTTGGTTACATTATTATAAATTTATCATGACATTGATTTACTGATAAGTACTCATGTTTGATTGTAGGTATATTCCATATGTTAACATGGGAGCATTAAGGATCATTTATGGAAATATCAAGGAGATAAGGTTTTTTATTTTATAGGTTATTGGAGTTGGACTCTAACAAAAGGTAATCTCTCTCCTCTTGAATTTTAGATCTTTCATATCCATAACTAAGTTTGAACATAACTTAGAGGCAGTGAGGTGATTTCAAAAGAAATAATATCCACCATTGTTTCTTTTATTTTAATGTATATGCACACGCATGTGTACGTACATCATTTTTTCATATATATGGATCATTGGTTCAAATTAGGCTCTTATTAATGCATTTCATTTGTGTTAGGCTTTGTATTACCTTTCCTTTACACTATTGATCCTAAACATCTCATTATTTTTCATTTGTCTACCTCAGGATCCTCTTAAATGTCTTGCACCTCATTTAGGTTTTTATTTCAAGGTTTTCTCATCCTAACCATTATCAGAACATCTTGATAATGGTCTGACCATTATCAAGACATGTTAACAATGGTTGTGTTGGTTTTGGGGTCCATTGGCTTTCTCCCCCATGTTCACCATGTTTTATTGTGCTTGATTGTCAGCTTTCCCACTTCTATGTGGTCGGATTTCATGTTATAATGTATTTGAATTTAAGAAGCATATATAACCACAAGCACATTTTATCATTAAATAACCACACATTAATCATATATGAAAGATTTATACAAGAACCCACATGATAAAAATTAAGAGACTTGCCAAAAAAGTCTTTACATGAGAGCACAAAATAGAAGAATTAGAGAGAGCATAAGTTTCATAGATGATAAAAAAAGAGAGAAGAAGCTCTTTTATAGAGCTAGAGGAATAAAAATAATTATAAAAGACCTCATTAATGACCTTACAAGTCTCCTAAATATGTGTGCCACTTGTAGCCTAATCCCTTACAAAATAGGGAGGGTGTGTGCCAAGTGTAGGAAGGGAGGTTACATGTAAGTAACTCCTCCTAAATCGTAGGTTGACCAAAGAGGTGAGTACCATCTCAAGGAATTCAGATTTATATATAATTCCTATAAATACAAATTCCTCATAATTAAAAAAAAAACTTAAGATAAATAAAATTATCTTGAATAAAGGGTAATACAAACACTCCCCCTTAAACTTTATTTATAGGTTTACACATAAACAACAAGGGAGGAAACATTACAAACTCTCCTTGATGAGAACTTCTTTCAATCCTAACTTATTACAAAAGAAGATAAATTTGTCTTTATATAGAGGTTTAATGAATATATCAGCCATTTGTTCTTACGTTGAAAGTGATGTTGAATCTCAATGTGCTTGGACTTTGCATGAAAAACCAGATTTTTTGCTAAGGCAATTACACTTTCATTATCACCAAAAATTGGAGTAGATGAATGTTGTGAGTAGCCCAAATCTGTAAGAATTCTTCTAAGCCAAATAGCTTCCTTTGCAGCATGATTACAAGCTTTATATTTAGCTTATGTGGAAGATAGAGATATAGTTTGTTGATTTTTACTATTCCATAAAATAGTGCCAGAACCCAAAGAGAAGTAGCAACCACTAGTGGATCTACGATCATTTGGATCACCAAACGAATCAGAATCTAAAAACCCTACCAAATAAAAACAATTATTCGATGTATACTTGATGCCATAGGTTGGAGTACCTTTAATATATCAAAAAATTCTTTTAGCATCTTTAAAATGAGTAGCTTGAGGTTTAGACATGAAACAAGAAATCAAACCAATATAAAAGGCAATATCAAGATGAGAATAAGTAAGATAATTTAGACTTCTAATTAATTGTCTATATAAATTTGGATCAATATTTTTGGTTTCCATGTCATTAAGAAGTTTAACACCAAGTTCACAAGGAGTAGCAATAGGTTTTCAATCTAACATATTAAATCTAGATAATAAATAATGTGCATATTTAGATTGAGAAATAGCGATGCTATCCTTTTCTTGCCAAACTTGAATGCCTAAAAAATAATATAAGAGACCTAAATCAATCATTTCAAAGGTATTTTTTAAAGCATTTTTAGTGAAAAAAACTATTGAACTATTACTACCAGTTATGATTAAGTCATCAACATATAAAATAATGATAACTATGTCATTTGAAGTATTTTTGACAAAGAGATTAGGATCATTAGAGCTACGAGTAAAACCTTGAGCTATAAATAATTGATATTTTTAGAGTACCATTCTCTAGGAGATTGTTTTAAACCATAAATAGCTTTGTTTAACTTGCATACAAGATGAACATTACCTTTCTTTATAAAATCAGGAGGTTGAGCCATGTAAATTTATTCATGCAAGTCACCATTTAAGAAAGTATTTTTAACATCCATTTGATAAATAGACCAATGCATATGAGTAGCTAAAGCTAAAAAAACTTTAATAATAGGCATTTTAGCAACAGGAGCAAAAGTTTTATTATAATTAATTCTTTCAATTTGAGAAGAACCTCTAGCAATAAGTCTAGCTTTATATTTTTCAATTTGATTGTCAGAATTGAACTTAGTTTTCAAAAATCATTTACAACTTACTAAATTATGTCCTTTAAATAAATGAACTAAGTCCCATGTGTTATTAGAAATCAAAGAGTTGTATTCATCAATCATAGATTTTTCCCAATGAGGGTGACCTTGAGCTTGTTTTAAAGTTTGAGGATCGTTATTTTGCATAAGTTTAGATATCACAGCATAATTATAAAAATATTTTTTAGTTCTATGAGTATCATTAAGATCAACCTTGATTCTTGAATCTTCTATAGTAGTTTTAGCCCATTTAAGCATAACTTTCAGTGGGGCAAGACTAGTAGAAGGAGAAGGAATTGGAGTAACAACATCATTATGCAACACATCATTATGATCATCATTAGATTCACAAGGAAAATAAATAGAAATAATATCAAGAGAATTTGAATTGGAAGTACAATCAAGCACACCATTTTCAACAATATTAACATCCCTTTTAATCTTGATTTTATTAGTTTGAGGATCATAAACCCTATATGCTTTAGATGATTCATCATTACTAACAAATAGAGAAGTTTCTGATTTAGAATCTAACTTTTGATGCTTTTTAATTGGAATATGAACAAATGCATCACAACAAAAAATATGTAAATATTTTAAATTAAGTTTTCTACCACTCCAAGATTCTTCAGGTTTAATATTTAAAACAACTTTAGTGAGAATCTTATTAATGAGATAAATAATACAATTCATGACTTCAGTGCAAAATTTATAATGCATATTTTTAACATGCAACATACACGTGGCTATTTCAGAGATAGTCCTATGTTTACATTTAGCAACACCATTTTGCTCAGGTGTTTAGGAAACAATTTTCTCATGTTTAATTCCATAATGCTTACAATATGAAAGAAAATTATTATTAACATATTTTTTACTATTATCAATGTGTAATATACATAAAGAAAAATGAGATTATTTTTAAACAAAAGCATGAAAGTTAATAAAAGTATCTAAGACCTTTACTTTTCAAAAAATAAATACAAACTCGCCTATGCAATCATCAACAAATGTTAAAGCATACTTAGCACCATTAATAGAAGAAGTTTGCATATAACCTAAAATATCACTATAAACTAAATGAAGCTTTTCATTAGCACGTCAAAAGTGATTTTTAAGAAAAGATTCTCTATAAATTTTACCAACCATACAACCATTACAAGTAGAAGTAATGGAAGAAATGTTAGGCACACCTTGCACCATATTGAGTTTGTTCATGAGAGCAATATTTTATTTATTTCTATGCTCTAATCGTTTATGCCACAAGTTAGCATCATTAGAAACAAGCAAAGCATGAGAAGATGAGGGAAAAGAGAATCTAGTAAATTTGAACAAATTTTTATTGTCTAGAAAAGCAGTAGCAACTACTTAAAAATCTTGCTTTGTAGATTTAACATAACAAGTATCATGAATAAATTCTACTTTATAGTCATGTTTGCATAATTAAAATATGAAAAATAAATTTAATTTTAAATCAAAAACAAGTAAGACATCATGCAATTCACCATTAAAGATTTTAACATTTTCTATGGCTTCAATATTGCAAGAAGCATGATTTGCAAGACTTAAATGATTGTTAGAAAGATCTTGTGCAAAAGAAGTAAACAATTGAGCATTAGAGATCATATATTGAGTAGCACCAGAATCAATAATTCATTTAATAAGAGAAGCATTCAAAGTACAAGTAAAAGTAGCTCTAGAATTAGACTTTTATTTTACTTGAGTCTTAGTATTACTAGTGCTAGCATTGTTTTTAAATTTAAGATTTTCATTTTTGATATCATGTTTCTTTTTAAAGAAGTGATCTTCATCATGAGTATTTTTATCACAATAATTACACTCTAACTTTTTCTTAGATTTAGACTGAGATTTTTTATCTTTTTTATCATGTATATTATAAGACTTAAGATGCTCTTTATCATTATTATATTGATGTTTAGAAACAAAAGCATGTTCATTAGTTTTAAGAATACCAAATTAAATTAAATTCTATTCTTCTTGATGCAACAAAGTATAAAATAATTTAAATATCAATATAATTGATAGAGTAGGAAAAGCTAGTTGAGAATGAATATTAGTAATAAACTACTGAAAAGGTCAAGACAAATGCATTTTTATGATAATATGAATCAAATTCAAATCAAAAATTTTAACACCTAAACGAGATAGTTGAGAATACAAAAAATGAACTTTAATTAAGAAATCATCTATAGATTTGAAATTATTATACTTTAAATCAAACAATTGATCCTGAATTTGAATTTTGTGAGATTCATTCATAATATCATAAACAAATTTAAGTTTAGACCAAATAGTGGAGGCAAGAGAATAATCATTAATATGGATATGCAATTTAAGGTCATGGTCATGTTATTCAATCCTAATTATTCATCATTTTTTGCTTGTCATGTCTCTTGAATTTCAGTGGAGGTAGTCTTAGTATCCGGTTGAGGATCTGTACCATCTACTACTTGTACTAAATATTTAAAAGTGAAAATATATTGCATATATAATTTTTATGAATGATAATTAGTGGACGTGAGTTTAAATTCGGATAATAATTGATTCATTGTGCCATGAAAGCTCACCCAATGACCAAGAAATGAATATACAAAAAATTACTTAAACAATAAAAATGTAGAAGGGACAAGAAACCAAAGGATAATTTGTCAAAATGAAAAAGAAATATCTAGAAAAGAAAAAAAATGAAAACCCAAAAAGGTATTGAATTACAAAAAATAATAATTTATAATCTACCAAAAAAATCTAATATTAATTTTAAAAGAATTAAGCTAAAGACTTTTCCTTTTTTTTTTTAAAAGAAAAACCAAAAAAAAACTTATATCCACAAAAATGATTTTATTTGAAAATCATAGAAAGTGGATAAGAATAATAGATTTTTGTTTTTTTGAAACTTTAACCAAATTTAAAAGGTTTTAATTTTAAATTTTGAAAATCCCTTTTTAAAAGGATGAATATAATTTATTTATTTTTTAATTTATAATATTTATTAAAAAAATACCTTTTTTTAAAGACAAATTAAAAAGAGTTATTTTTTTTTTTAAACATTGCTGAAATTAAATATTACATTTATTTTTTATTTTTTTTTAACTTGTGAATTTTTAAAAGAAATTACAAAGTTAAAGGAAAGCCCTTAATTTAGAAACAAAATTAAGCAATCATATTAATTTTAAAAATTTGTATGAGAGGGGCATTAAAAAAAATATACCTGCAGGAGAATAATTTTTTTTTGTCGGATGCAATTATAGGGAGGATCCAAGAGCAAAAAGGAAGAACATATCAAAGCAATGGCACCTAGCTAAGAAGAAGACAGGGGAAAAAAATTTATAGAACAAATCTTGCATATCTCTAAGAGGGTTGTACACTTGATACGATCGGTCGTACGGCTAAAAGGAAGAGAGAAAAAAACAAAAAAAACAAGGCTTTGGGGGGACGCCTTAGCAGGTAGAGAAAGTAGAGAAAAAAAAGAGTCAAATCTTTGCTAAAGGAAGGAAAAACACAGATTACTAGTATAATAAAAACTGTAAAACTTTCAAAAATATGTGAGCAAATATATATATATATATATATATATATATATATATATATATTTTTCTATTATTGGAATTGAATTAAAAAAGGAGTAAAAATTAATTCTACACATATCAGATTAAAAAATTATTTTTTTATATTAAAAACACTGGTTATCAGTCCCTTCAATAGAGAAAAAAAAAAAGTAAATATTTTTGTTTATTAAAAAAAACTTGATATTCCCTGTAAAAAAATTAGTAGAAAAACATGAAAAAAAATTTTTTTTTTATTAAAAACTAAATTAGCACAAAAAAAATTCTTCTTACTCTCCCTCTTAAAAAAAAATAATACAAAGTTAAAGGAAAGGGCAAAAAAAAATAATACAAGTATATTTGATAATGTTCAGATTTTTTTTAAAATAGCAAAAATAAAAATAAAAATTAATAAAAAAAATTACTTGTAAAATAATGTGGTTGAAAAAAAAAATCCTACAAAAAAAAGGATTTAAGAGCCATAATTTAAAAAAAAAACGAGAAGGAAAATGGATTGATATAAAAATGCAAGGGTGGAGCTCTTGCAAAAAAAAATGAAATCCTTTCGATAACTTATACACTCTTTAAAATGTCAATAAAAATGAACTTAGCTTCGATACCATGAAATAATTATCCAATAACCGTTCATAAATTTGACAAAGAAGTGCAAATAAATAAATAAACAAGTTACATCTTCAATGCAAGCCAAAATTGAGATAAAGATTTTTGAAGTGGAAAAACCGAACGAATCGGAGAACAAATCCATGTGATAATATTAAAAGACTTGTCAAAAACTTTTTTAGATAAAAGCACAAAATAGAAGAATTAGAGAGAGCATAAGTTTCCTAGATGATCAAAAAGAAGAGAGGAGAAGCTCTTTTATAAATCTAGAGGAATAATAAGAGTTACACAAAATTCTATTAATGACCTTACAAGTCTCCTAAATATATGTGTTACTTGTGACCTAATCCCTTACAAAATAGGGAAGGTGTGTGCCAAATTTAGAAATGGAGGTTAGATGCAAGTAACTCCTCCTAAATCCTAGATTGACCAAAGAGGTGAGTGTCACTTTATAGAATCCAAATTTATTTATAATTTTCATAAATTCAAATTCTTCACAAATAAAAAAAGAACTTAGGATAAATAAAATTATCCTAAATAAAGGGTAATACTAACAATATATTATGATTACAAGGATACATATAGATATCACATATATTGATTTATTTTTTTATGTACTTGTACCAAAAGAGAGATATTTCATTACTGAAAGAGCATATATATCTCACCCTAATTATATATTGCATCTCATATCATATGGATAAGGGATGGGACTATCATATATACATGACTGAATTTTGACATGTATAAGTTTTGATTTCCAACCTTGAAAACAAAACCTACCCTAATGCAGGTAGAGGGTTGAATGAAGTAGGCCCATTGAATGAAAACTCAAATTTTAATATCTTAGTAAGGTCTTTTTGGTGTGGATTGAAGCTCAAGTGAAGGATAAATAATGTTGACATGTACATGTATTAATTTACAAATATAAGAGAGGATTATGGGTATCATATACTAACAAAGGGATTTGCCAAGATAAAAACTCATTAGAGCTACAAATCCACTATTAGAACATGATTGTCATTGTTGGGAAGAATGTCATTGTTGGAGGTATCTAATACTTATCCTCTCACTATCAAAGGGGTTTGATTCTGGTCACTTCATCAAATAAATGTTTGATTTATAGTGCTCTTTTACTCTATTTGTAGACACATAATTCAATAATTAATCTAAAATAGTGCACTTATGACCAATCATTTACACACTTAGCTCTAAACCTATCCTAGGGCCCTTTTGATCACTTTCAACCACCTTACATGTGGAGGACTCACTTATTTAAGCTGATTGACGACCCTGAAATGCATATATCCATCATGTTATCAGTCTCAACCATCATTCAATCCATGTTAGACCCTTAGCACCATTATGTGTACCCATTGAACAATAATGCCCTATTGGACAGGAGCACCCTTTTATGTTGTCTAATCTCCCTCTCTTGTCCTCCCACTAAATAATGGCTAATTTTCAAAATTCATAAATTATAAAAGAGTCATCCTAGGTCCCTAATAAGCCCCATTTAAAGGAATTTCAAAAATATGACTATATAAACACATTTTAAACTATTTTGGACATACGAGGCTTCCACATTTAAAAACACTAAAATTCTAATTACACATTGAGATCAAATTCCCTATTTCTCTCAATTATGATTACATACAACCCTAATATCTTAGAGGTAAAGTTTTCATACATCTCCAAGGTCATAAGTCTTAGTTAAGGCACTTAATCACATTATTATTGCACCAAAATCTATCACTTTGCACTAATTATTCACATATCATCATAGCGTAGGAGAGCCACATGAAGTTTGATCCCTCTTTAGAGTATCGGTATATAGGTAACGCTCAACACATGGGGTGTTGAGGTCATGCCCAAACTCAATCACTAACCTTTTTTTCTCTCATTGATTTCCATTGCTCTTCACATGTCAAGGAAATAAGGTTTTTGAATGAAAATCAGTCATATAGTGGTCATCACAGTTAATCAAAAGCTCCAACACGGAACACATAATATACTAACGAAGGTGAACAAAACCTAAAAATCCTAACAAAACCTAAAATTCCTAGATCTTCAGTGTCTATTGGGCAGAACCGGCCTCATAGAGGACATGAATTCCACCCCTCTCATGTCTATTTTAAGGCATTATTGTCCATGGCTCATTTAGCTATAGATTCAATTTCACAGTCATCAAATCTAACCATACTACCAGTTTCAACTTTTGATTCCTTTCACAACACTATTTTTTAGCTAAGTCTTAGTTTTCTATTGTACTTTCTTTATTTAGTAAGTTTTCATATTTAGAAAGTTTTAAATCAGTGAATGATTGATATTTTTCATATTATTATTTTTGATTTTGCACAATACTTTGTCATTTAAGGTAATCTACATATTACTAGGTTTCTACAAATTTGATAAAACATATTGGTGAACTTGTTAATCATTGAAAATTGTAATCCCTAATTTTCTCTAAGGTTTCCTTCTAACATTTTGTCTTTCTAGGGTTTCAAATTTAATTTTGATTTCATTATCAAGTTGGAGTGTTTGCTACAATTTGCATGTCTCTCTTTTCTTATTCTCATTTTATTTTTGGAAGAAATTTAAAATGGATAAAATGGAATCTCTTCCTCCTCCTAACCCTCAAGGTTGTGATAGCTACTTTCCATATAACCAGGTCCATGTTATCACTATCCCAAGAGGTAAGGCAACCCATCTTATAGTTCCAAAATAAGGTAACCAACCTATCCTTCCTCAACCCCATCTATCTTCCATATCTCATCTTGATGGTGTTTATGCATGTTCAATCTAAAACACCTAAGGTTTGTGCTTGTGAGGCTCTAAAGGATCAAATCATCATTATGTTAAATTTAATAGTAGAGTTACAAAATTAAAATCAATGTTTTGGTGTAAAGATCACATATGCAAAACATCCAAAGTATGTTAATGTTAATCATGTATTTACATCTTCATCAAGTAATGTTGTGTCTAATAAGACTTCTTATAAAATGAGAAGCTACCAAAAAATACATCTATAGTAAATGATTTAAAAACTATGCAAATGGATAATAAGATTTCAAGTGAGATTCTCAGATAAATTCTTATAAACAATTTGATTAAACTACATCCTCTGCATCCTCTAAGGAGATTAATATATTATTGTGCATATCAAAAAATGCATGGGCATCATAGAGATCATTTTTAGGATTTGAAACAATAAAAACAAAATAGAATTGACAATGGTGATCCTATTATTGATACATCACTTAAGCAACATGCTCACTTTATGAGTGCATCTCCTAAAGCATAAGTGGTACAATCAAAATTAGTACAAAAATGGATACCAAAGGACAATTCAAAGTAAGAAAAAGTTCAAAATTCACAACTAGAATAATAAAAGATTCAAAAAAATAAGTTCAAGCAAGCAATAGTCCAAAAGGCACAAGATGAAATAGGAATAATTACACAATGAATATATTATAAAGTTAATGTTACAAAAAGAGCAAGCATATAAGTTGCAAAATCAAAAGCAAAAAAAAAAAAAAACATTATTAAAAGAGGGTTTATAACACAAAAAAGTCAAAAGCATGAAATACCTATAAAAGATATAGTTTCAAATGTGGATACAAAGGAGAAACCACAAGCCTTTCCTCATATCAAGACCTTTTCACTATCAATACTCACATAGATGGCAAGCAATTTATAGATGTCAAGGTTAACTAATATCAAGACATCAATTTTTTTTCTATATCATTTCTTACATATCTTGAAAATAAGGATCAACACTTGGATAAAACTAGTGTATCTAAAACATGTATGGGATCAATCAAGTTAAGAGTTTATTTTGCTTCAAAAGAGTGTTATCTTAATTTTTATATATTTTCAAATTCAAGTGCCTATAATGTTATGTTTGGAGGATCATGGTTAAAATAAATAGGATCAATGATTGATAAAATCAAAGGTTGCATATCATTTGATCATGAAGGCAAGGTCACATCCTTTTTCAAACAAAGAACATTTCTAGAGAGAAAGCATAATTTCAACTAGCATACAAATAGATGTAAGTAATGGCATATTAGTAGAGGCACATGACACA
Source organism: Torreya grandis (assembly GCA_037957365.1). NCBI lineage: Eukaryota > Viridiplantae > Streptophyta > Pinopsida > Cupressales > Taxaceae > Torreya > Torreya grandis. Next base: position 5,443,551 of record JARHVA010000338.1, on the reverse strand, counting down.
ATACATATTTCAAAAGAGAAATCAAGAAAGATAATATCACAATATGGGGTAGTTGGTTTTACATATCTAGATACAATAAAAGACAAGAGTGTCATTTCACAAGTTCCAAATCCAGATGATGATTATAACAATATATATTGGTATGATCTTGATGATACTAATTATATAAAATATGAATATAGAAATGGTACAAAACTTGTAAAGTTGCATGATCCTATTCATTCACTAGATATCACCATCCCTTTGTTTAATACAAAATCAATTGATGGTAAGACTCTTAAGGAGTCATTGGTTAGTATCCTTCTCTATTTCTCAATTCACATATATACAAAAATACAAAAATAATAAAATATTCTAGAGAATACAAAAATCATAACCTATACATGTTTATATGTAATTTTTCATACATCAATTCATTTGTTCACATTTATTTAGTACTTTTTTTAACCACTTTTATATCATATATGCTTCATCAATGGACACGAATGACTTTTATTTTATCAAATTTAGGATTAATGTGAAAACCCTATATGATAACACTACTATGCAAAATCAGGAGAATAATATAACAAAGATAACATTCACTACTTTGGAACCATTATATTTTGTAAACTTACTAAACATATCAAAGTGTATGGATAAAAAATGACTTAGATATAAATTATGCCTCTGATAGGAATCTAGATCTGAAACTTTTTGTGGAGAGAGGTCTAATGACTAGAATCAGGATCATGGAACTAGATTTGCACGTGGACAATAGTGTTGGAAAGAGGACACTAGAGGAAAATAAATCCTATCCAAATTGGGGTTATCCTATCCACTTATAGTGTAAAAATTAGGGTTTTTAGGTTCTTTTTGCCTTTTCCTATAAAGCCTATATCTGGTCTGAGAACTTGTGATCACTTACAAAAACCACTATGTGACTGATTTTCCTTTAAAAACCCTAGTTTCCTTGACATGTGAAGACCAGTCAAAATCAATTATAAAAAGGGTTCAATGACTAAATTTGGGTGAGACCTCAACACACCATGTGTTGAGCATCGCCTACATCCCAATACTCTAAATAGGGATCAAACTTCATGTAGTTTTCCCATGTTGTTGGGGTTTATGAGTAACTAGTGCAATGTGTTAGATAATGATGTGATTAGATTATTTAACCATGAATTATGACCTATGACATGTAATCAAACTCAAAATCTAGGTTAATAGGGTTGTATGCAATTATAATTGAGAAAAGTGTATATTCTGCACTCAATGTGCAAGTGTAATTATGATGATTTTTGGTGTGAAAGCCTATTATGTGCCAAATGGTTTTAAAAGTGATTATATAGTCATATAATTGAAAATAATTTGAATGGATCTTCTAAGGGACATGGGTCAACAATCCTATGGATTTGAATTTGTTAAATTAGTCATTATTTGGTAGGAAGACAAGAGAGGAGGGAGGACACTAGAGTAGTGCACTCTTGTATCCTAGGGCACTCTTGTTTAATGGGTGATTTTATCATGTTGAGTGTTATTCAAGGCCTAAAATATGTTTAAATTTTACCAACATATGGCTAATTTCATTTTAGGATTGTATATCAGCTTAAAAGAGTGTTTAAGATGGTCAAAAGTGATCAAAAAGGGTCCTAAGATAGGTTTAGAACTAAGTGTGTAAAAGAATGATCACAAGTGCACGGTTTTAGCTTAAATGTTAATTTTACATGTCTACATTTTCCCTCCATTTTATTATAGTAATGTATCAAATCGTAAGTACTATACTAAAAGGAAAAAGAGTGTGTACTTGAAATTACCTGTGGGAAGGAATCCTAAATGTATGGCATAATGTTGAACTATGCTCCATGCAGAAACTTGGTGTAAAAAATGGTGACTATGGTGGATTATGTACTTGTATTAACATTTAATAGCTTGGATTGGATTTTGCATGCCCCAATCCTCATCTATAAGTTGGTTTTCTTAAGAACTCAAGTGTGCTTTCATTTATCATCATCATCATCCCAAAGTAGTGGAGTATCTTGGAATCCCTATATGAATCATGATATATATATATAGTGAAAAAAAATTGGTTTAGATACTAGTGAAAATAGTGAACCATCCATTAAAAATGGAATGAGGTTCAAATATAGTGCAAAAATAGTGCAAAACTGGTGTAAAAACTAGTGTAAATACTGAGTATAATCTAAGTCTAGTGCATATAACATGGAGAATGACATGAAGTGTCATTCCATCTATGAAACTGGTGCAAAGCTAGTATAATGAGGAAATAATGTGCCACACACACATGGCCCCAATTGATATACAATGCATATAGATTCTGAGACTGAGTAAAATAACTATGATTTTAAGTGAAACTTAAGTGCCAACCTAGTACAACATGTTGTGCATGATTTCCCCCAAACTAATAAAATATGAGACAAAACTATGTAATTATGAGTAATTATATAAACTGAGACTTCAAAACTATTGAATACTGATTTGAGTAAACTAAGGCTCTGATAAATTCTAGAAATGTCTATTTTTTTGCATTTAGACAACAACGTTGGGAAGGATACTAGAATAGTTCTCTTTTATCCAATGTGGTACTCCTATACAAATTGACTTTTTATGTGTTTTCTAAGCTTGAAATTGTGTGAATTGCATACTCATTATTAGATCTTATCCGTGTATTGATATGGGAAGCCTAGTCTCTAAGACAAGCCTATGTGAATGCCCCCTCTTTTGAGGTGAGTTGTTAAGACTGTGTAAGAACTTAACTCAAAATAAAAAGGTTATGTAGTAGGTTGTTATGATATAAAATTATAAATATGAGTAAAAATGGCATCATGGAAAAACATTGCATCATTGTGAAAGTAACCTGAGTATAATGATAATGTAAGATGCATGTGAAAACAAACATTCACAAGAAGCGTGTCTAAATAAATATGACAATGAAGCATGTAGATAATTAATCAATTGAGTATATAACATTGAATAGAAATACTTAAGGTATAATTCATGATTTCTATCATGGAATTAGAAGTGGTTAGTCCATCATGGCATCTAAATCTGAGTAAATAAGCAAAGTGTCATGTCCATGATGCACACAATCAAAGAGTACACACACAACATGAAAAAAACATGATGGAAGGCCAAGGGGCCATAAACAAGGGACATGTTCAAATTTCACTCACTCGAATAAATGACACATATAAAGGCATATTCAAATTCCCTCACATGCATACAAAGAAACAATGGAGGCTTAGAGCCACATAGAAAGACATGTTCAAATATCTAGATTTATGAAGAGAAAACACACACAAAGACATGTTCAAATGTCCTCACACACATAAAATTAGAGATATAAATGCTTAGAGCCACTTGGTAATGACATATTCAAATGTCCTTGGAGCAAAAAGATAAATTTATACAAGATACGAAGCTAGGAAAATAATAGAAAAAACATGCATGATTATGTACTCTAATCAATGAGATCTAAGTTGTAATCTGAGCATTGTTTTATAATTAATATAGGCAATAGTATATCACAATGTTAGTGAGAAATCAATATCATAAGATGTAATAAAATTTAAATTACTAGGTGTGTGAGTAAGATAATGTGGGTAAAGGAGGATAAAACTTGTGTTTCACATGCCCCCAATGAGCTAGTTGATGAATGTACATGTTGTAGGAAGACTATGTGGTGTCTAGACCTGAGTAATGATAGTCTAAACTCACTAAGACAAGAGGGTGGTGAGGGACACTAGAATATAGTGATCCTATCCTCCACAATGTTCCTATCTAAATACAGTTTATGAGTGTACAATAGTAAACTCACCTCTAACTATTTCTTGAAATGATGTCATGTGTAATATGCAGTCACTCATATACATTGGTGAAGCATGTATGATATAAAACAAGTTAAACATATATAGAATAATGTGCACAACTAAACTAATGTATGACAAGGTACTTACAAGCATGCATAAGTCCTGAATTTTGGTATTTTTTGTAATATTTTACTATTTTTGCATATATGTGAATTGATAAATAGATATAAGAATACTAACAATGACTCCCTTAAGATTATTACCATCAATAGATCCTACATTGAAAAAAGGAATTGTGATATCTTACAATGAAGAGTATCATGTAATGGTGTAAGTTATGTCGCATTGTCATATTCATATTTTACATAATCAATATCATTAGGATCACACCAATCTAGATTATTAAAATAATCATTTGGATTTTAAACTTGTGAAATACCACTCTTATCTTCTATTTTATCAAATTTGGGATTTATGTGAAAACCCTAGATGACAACACTATTTTGAAAAATTAGGATAATAATATAACAAAGATAACATTCACTAATTTGGAACCAATGTATTTTGTAAACTTACTTAAAATAACAAAGTCTATGGAGAAATAAAGATGTAGCTGCAAACTATGCCTCTAGGGGGAATCTAGATTTGAAACTTGTTGTGTAGAGAGGTCTGGTGACTAGAATCAGGGTCTTGAAACTAGATCTGGGCTTGGACAATAGTGTTGGGAAGAAGACACTAGAGGGATGTCACTCTTATCCAACCTAGGGTGACCATATCCACTTACAATGTAGAAATAAGGGTTTCTATGTCTTGTGTGCCTTCTTATGTAGAGCCTATATCTAGTATGAGAGTTAGTGATCACTTGCAAAGATCATTATGTGATTGATTTTCATTTAAAAACCTTAGTTTCCTTAACATGTGAATGTCAATGCAAATCAATGGGAAAAAAGGACCAGTGGATGAAGTTGGGTGAGACCTCAACACCCCATGTATTGAGCACTACCTATATACCAATACTCCAAGGAAGGATCAAACTCCATGTAGTTCTCCCATGCTACTATGGTGTGTGAATAACTAGCTCAATGTGCTAGATATTGGTGTAATACTGATGTGATTAGATGCTTTAACTATGAATTGTGACTTATGAAATGTATTCAAACTTGAACTCTGGTCTAATAGGGTTCTTTGCAAATAGAATTGAAAAAAATGGATATTCTACTCTCGATTCGCAAGTTTAATTATGGTGTTTTTTGGTGTGGAAGCCTCATGTGCTAAATGGTCTAAAAAGTGATTCTATAGTTATATCATTGAAAATCCTTTGAGTGGAGCTTCTTAGGACATGGGTCAACTTTCATGTGGCTTTTAATTTGGTAAATTAGTCATTATTTGGTGGAAAGATAGGAGAGGGGGAAGGACACTAGAGTAGTGCACTCATGTCCCCTAGGATGCTCTTGTCCAATGGGTGATTTTATCAAGTTGAGTGTTAGGTAGGGCCTAAAAGATGTCTAAAGTTGGCCAAGATATGGATAAGTTCATTTGGGGGTCGTATATTAGCTTAGAAGAGTGTGTAATGTGGTTGAAAGTGATCAAAAGGAGCCCTAAGATAGGTCTATAGTTAAGTGTGTAAAAGAATGGTCACAAGTGCACTGTTTTAGCTTAAATATTAATTTTACGTGTCTACAACTACAAATTACATGAAACACTATTTCTAGACTCAATTGTAGATAATATGACTATTATGAATTTAAAAATAACAATTGAATACGAGTGTCATATTGGAAAGGAGCGCCCTACTCTATTGTCCATCACGTCATTATTGTCCTAGTGAGCTCAAACTACCAATACTCAGTTCTAAACCACACACAAGCCTTATACAACATGAACATTCATTAGCTAGCTCACTGGAGGCATATTATACACAAGTTTTATCATTCTTTAGCTATCTTATCTTACTTACAACTTAGTTCTTTACACAACATTACATCTTTCAAAATTGCTCACTCACTAAGATCTTGATATGTTATTGGTTGTCTCAATTACTGAATCTACTCATGTTACAACTTATCTTTTGTTGATTAATCAAATATTAACATGCATATCTTTCATGTTGTTTTCCTAGCTTTGTGGCTTGTATGCACTCTCTCTTTGCCATTGAGGACATTTGAATGCATCTTTTGTGTATGTCTCAAAGCCTTAATTTTCTATTTTTATGTGTGTTAGGAAATTTGTATATATCTTTGTGTGTGTATTATATGTGTATACACACATTTGAACATGTCCTTCTGTGTGGATCTAAGCCTTCATTGCTTACTTCTATGTGTGTGAGGATATTTGAACATGTATTTTGAGTGTGCTTTTATTTGAGTGAGTGACATTTGAACATGTCCCTTGTATGTGCCCCCTTGGCTTTTTATTATGTTCTTTATGTGATTTGTGTGTACTCTTTGATTGTGTGTGTCATGGACATGACACCTTGCTTGATTTTTTGATTAGATTTTAATGCCATAATGAACATCATACATCCACCCAACCCTTCTAGTGCCATGATGGATATCATGCATTCCTCCCTAAGTAGTTATATCTAGCATTACATACTCAAAAATGCTAACATATATTTAGACACTCTTACTATGGATGTTTAGTCCTACATGCATCTCACATTACTACTATGCTCAATTATCTTTGTGATGATACCATGTTTCTCCATGTTATCCCTATTATTCATATTTACATCTTTATATCATGAAAAACTATCACATAAATTTTTATTTTGAGTTAATTTATTGCATAAGCTCAACAACTCACCTCAAAAGAAGAGGTATTCATAGAGATTTATCTTATAGACTAGACCTCATAAATCAACATACAAATAAAATTTGGTAGTTTTAACACAATTACTATAGTCCTAACCTTAGAAAGTGCATAGAATGTCGCTTTGGATAGGATCACCCTATTGGACAAGAGAGCACTACTCTCATGTCTTTCCCACTACTATTGTCCAAATGTCTAAAAAATAGGTATTTCACAAATTTTTTAGAATTTTAGTTTACGTAGGATAATAAGAAATAGTTTTATAGTCTCAATTGCTAGAATTACTAAGTTTTGTCTTAGATTTGTTAGTTTGGGAGCATCATGCATGACATGTTGTTATAAGTTAACACACAAGTTTTGCTTATAATCACAATTGTTATTACTCAGTTTCAGAATCTATAAACGCTAGATATCAGTTTAGGGGCATGTACGTGGCACATGGCTTCCTCGTTACTTATTTTTTGCACTAGTTTCATAAATGGAATGACAAATCCATGTTGTATACACTATACCTATATTATACTCATTTTATGCACTAGTTTTGTGTTAGTTTTTCCCCACAATTGAACCTTATTTCATCTATAGTGGTTGATTCACTATTTACACTAGTATTTACACCAATTTTAGACCAAAATAATCTATTGGGATTGATATAGGGATTATAAATTGCTAAACTACTCTAGATATGTGATGATAGAGTCAAGCAAACTTTGACTTCCTAATCACACTTGCCTATTGATGAGGATTGGGCCATACATAGTCCAATCCAAACTATTCAATACAAATGAAATTTCTAAGGGTCCTACGTTCTATAGTCACCAGTGTTCACAATATTTTTACACCAAAAATCATAATAATTCACATTCCCAACCATGTGTATTCATTTCTTATCATTCTATAATTTTTTGTCATTTTATTTTTGATATTCATCTTAAGTAAAGACTAATATCACATGTGTTTCATTACAGGTTTGCATGGAGCACAATTCAACATTATGGCCTACATTCAAGACTACACTTCACAGGTAAGTTTAGGTGCACATTTTTATTTTACTCTAGTACTTTCATTTTTATTACATTACTATAATAAAGAGGGGTTAGAGAAGAAGGATAAATGTAGACACATAAATTAACATTTAAGCTAAAATAATGCACTTGTGACCACTCCTTTACACACTTATCTTTGGACCTATCCTAGGGCCCATTTGATCACTTTCAACCACATTGCATGCAGAGGACTCACTCTTCTAATCGATTGATGACCCTAAAATACACCTATCCATCATGTTATTAGCCTTGGTCATCATTCAATCTATGTTAGACCCTTATAACCACTATTTGTCCCCATTGGACAACTATGCCCTATTGGATAGGGGTGCCCTACTCTATTGTTTAATCCCTTTCTCATGTCCTACTGCCAAATAATGACTAATTTTCAAAATTCAAAGTTATGGAAACGTTGGCTTATAACCCTAATAAGTCCCATTTGAATGAATTTCAAAGATATGACTATATAAACACATTTCAAACTATTTTGCACATAAAAGGTTTCCACATTGAAAAACATCAAAATTTTAATTGCACATCAAGAGAAAATTCCCTATTTCTCCCAATTCTGATTACATACAACCCTAATAGCATAGAATTAAAGTCTGAATACATCTCCAAGGTCATAAGTCCTGGTTAAGGCACTTAATAACACCAATATTGCACCAACATCTAACACTTTACACCAGTTATTCACACACCATCGTAGCATAGGAGAACTGCATGAAATTTAAATCCTCTTTAGAGTATTGGTATGTAGGCAATGCTTAGCACATGGGGTGTTGAGGTCCCCTTTTCTCCCATTGATTTTCATTGGTCTTCACATGTCACAGAGTTAGGGTTTTTGAAGAAAAAATAATCATATAGTGGTCATCGATGTTGATCAAAAGCCCCCATATGAAACATAGTATATACAAATAAAAGTGAATAGAACCCATAAATACAAGATCTTTATTATTTATTGGATAAGAATGCCACTCTCTCTTGTCTAGCTTAAGGCACTTTTGTGTAGACACTAGAAAACCGTAATAGATGTTGAAATGCCTCGAAATACCTTAGGGACCACCTAACCCTTCTCAAACCACTGACTAACCTATCAGACCTTGGGTTTAGTTAGCTACATAGATAACTAAACTCAATAACTTAATAACAAACCTTAACCCACCCCTTTTAAACTCACCTTGACCCTTTGCCTCTAGACACTTGATCATCAATGATCAACTTAACCATCAACAGTTAGCCTGATCATCTATGGTCAAGTCTTTAACCTTCTAACACACCACCAACTGTGTGCAAGATAACAAGGCAAAATTAAGTATGTTTGCCTTATGTAGTGCCAACAAACTCCCAAGCATCAAAATTAGTAAGACATCCTACTAGGGAACCTTCTATCCTCCATCTCTCTTTGCCTATAAAAGGAGGGGAGTAGGAGGTGAAATAGATCATCATAAGCATTTTAAATCATAGGTATTCAATCTCTTCAACTAGCTAGTCTTCTTCTAATGATTTAACAAAAATAATAGAGATATGAACCTCTACCAAAATCTATCTCAAGGTAAAGTACCATTACTTTATCGAAATTGCTCCAATCATTAACCATCAACCACTTAGCAAGCAACATGTATATTTATACTTCAGTTTTGTTATTTTGGTTTTTAACCTCTATCCCCTATTAGACCTTCCTGCACCTATCTTCGAACCTCCTATTTCTAACCATACCCTTGAACAAACCCTTACCTGATTAGCAAACCACTCTACAACTCTTTTTTTGAGTACCTTTAGAAATCCACAAGCAACTGCTGACAATCAACACAACTACTGAAGGTCACCCCCAACTATTGATGGTTACCCAACTATCGATGGTTAACTTAACCATTGATAGTTAGCTCAACTACCAATGGTCACTTTCACATGAAATAATAGCAAGTTATTTTTGACCCCTTGCCCCCAACCAAATCAATTTTTTTGTATCCATGCCTATTCACAGACCCTTGCTTGATTTTTTAAACCTAGCCCCATCCACTTTAGCACTAGTATTGACTCACTTTTTCTATATTTAGTCCTTTTTTTATCAAGCATTCATCTACTTATTGTATTTTATTTTATTACTTTTTATTGTTTCAATTTAAGAATCTTTCTTTTATCATTTTCAAATTAATTGTTATCAAAAGTGGATTGACAGCCTCCTAGCAAGCTCACACTTTTTGGATCTAGCTTATGCTAGGCAGTCCACCTAACTATCTTGTTAACAACCCATTTTTTAGCACTTTCTAATCTATAGGTTATTCCTTCTAACCCAAAGAGGAGATCTCTACATTCATCTATATCATGCATGCATAACAACCAGGTATTTCTACCACACCCTTATTACTAGTTTCTTATCTTCTTCTAAAATTAAGAAATGAGTGGAAATTAAGATAAATATTTTGGCACACTTTATGGGACCCTAACATCATCTAGGTTCTCCTTTCTTCCTTTATCTTTGCTCATCCAATAAAATCTAAAATTATTTTTGGGTTTAAAATAAACTTTGCATATATTGATCTGCTTGCTTGTTTTAGTTCATTTAGTAACTTACAAGCAAAGTAATTAATCATAGTTTCAGTCTTGTTATCACACACTTTACAAAACCACATAATCAATCAACACATCAAAACAAAACTTGATACAAGGGCCGACTAGGATTTCATCACCTAGCGGTAACCTTACCCTTTCCTAAAAATCCTACTTGGAGGTTATTAACAAGGGGAGAACCCACTCAGCTCTTTGGTTGAGTATAAAATTTGAAATTTAGTATATCTTGACTAAGCACTTGACACCCTTATTGTTGTGGTGTTTAAAGTTAGGGGGTAGGCCCCAATATCAGCCACATATTGATTTTCAGTACTGATTCTTTTTAAGCACCTAAACACAACCTGAAACCAACCTTACATTTCTTCTTTAGTACCTGATCTAGAAACCAAATTTTTTCTTCACACTTTCTAAGGCTTAAGCCAAAAGTGATCTAAAAATTATCCTAAGTTTTAAATGCACTTTAGTTTGTGTTTTTGATTGCCTTGAGATTATATTCCTTTTGCTTGATTTGTGTTTGAGTTGTGAGCTTTCATCATTTATTTTCCATTCCTCACATGGTCTTTACTAGACAACAATTGAGAAAACAAACCAACCAAGAACCACCATCTTCCTCCTCCTCTTCTTCCATGGAGTCTACTTCAGATTTTGAGAGTTCTCCTCATCTTTTTCCCCTTCCTACCATGCCTCAGATAGTTGTTGATGGTGATGCAGATTCCACTACCTTCCTTGATAACAACCCTGTGACCCTCCAACATTACCTCAACACCTTAGCTCACTGTACCCCTATTGCTTTGATTCTTCCTACGAATCCACCTTATGGTATGCCTCCCCATATTATGTTTGGTGTTACATCTACCTAAACTTTGATCACCCAAGCATCTTCTTATAGCAATATCACATCTACTACCACCACCCAAACCCAATCCAACATCCTAACCAATAGCCAAACACCCCCTACACCAATAAATACCTCCAATATAGGGGCAACCTCACCTCTTGTTACCCATACCTCATCTACCATGGGGGTGTATTCTACCCCTATTTCCACCATTCCCCTTGTTACTACTAATCCACTAATTTCTACCCCAATTCAAAATTTGGTACTTTCCATACCTCCTACCCTTCCACCTATTATCACAAGGGTTACCACTCAACCCCAACCTTCTCCCAACCCATCCATACCTCTAAATCAACCCACATAAATCCCACAACAAATACCCATGACATATTACCAATATGTTCCTAATCCACAAGGATACATAACACCTTATACCTAACCTTTTGTGCCCATCAACCCTTATGTAGCACCATCCCAACCATCAATGACCACCTACCAATATGTGGTATCTTCTCAAAAATCTATCTCTTATTCATACATTATTGCCACCCAACCTCAACCAAACTTACCATCCAATTATGGAGCTTCCTAACCTCAAATAGATTTGGTCAAAATGTTAATGGACAAAATGACCAACCTAGATTCATCTATCTCTGAGGCCCATAACCTTTTATCTTATGATCAAATCTATAAATAACCTATCCATCCATCCATCTCTATCTAATCCTATCCTCCTCAATGGGAATTACCCAAGTTTTCCAAGTTCCAAAGTAAGGAGGACCCCCAACAATAATTAAGAGCATTTTTCCATTCTTGCTATTTGATTGCATATGATGATGATCTTCTCGTTCATACCTATCCCATGTCTTTATCTGGACCAGCCTTAGATTGGTATAGTGCTCTCACCAAGCACTCCATATTTTATTTTTCTCAACTTTTCCAAGTATTTTTAGATCACTTTTCAGTCAAGATATCTAAAAAGGTATCTATTACTAAACTTTACTCCATTAGGCAATTTGATGACAAATCAATTGCCTATTTTGTAGCTAGACGGAGAGGTATTATTAACTAACTTTCTTTCTCCTTACCCCAACTTGAGTTGATTGAAATTTTCTCTTGGGGTTGTGCCAAACATATTTCACCTACTCTTCAAGTTCAAAATTTTAGGACTTTTGATGAGGTTTTCACCATGGCACCAAAATTAGAAATCTGAGCCATTGCTGAGGGAAAATTAAAACTACATAACAAAAATTCTAGCTTTAAATCCTATGAACCTTCCTCCACCAAATCCACCAATAAACTTAACCATCCCAAAACTAAAACAAAGACATCTACAAACTTGGTAGTCCTTAAAATTACTCCACCTCCAACTATCAACCAACCCAACCCAACCAATTCCTTTAACTCTTCCAACCAACGAAATTGAAACCAAAACCGAGTTGCCCCAAAATAATGAACTCTGATAGGGGAGTATTATGCTTTAATTTTGGATAAATTAATCAAAGAAAACATTATACAACTTCCTCCAATAAAACCTCCCCAAAAATTTGATGCTTCTCGCCCTACACTTGGTTGGTATAATGAGAACAATCTATGTGTTTTCCACCATGTCATTGGACATGATGTTAGTAGGTGAAATACCTTTAAAATTATTATCCAAAACAAGATTTATAAGGGATAACTTATATTTGAGAATCTTAATGCACCCCCAAATCAGTCCCTTGACATATTTCATAAACTTTTCCTAACCATGCCCCTTCCACCAACTATGATGATAATAAACTAAAATCATCGCACGCTTGTGAGGTCCATACGATTAATGTCATTATTAGTGAACCTATAATTTAGGAGACCATTACCTCATCTACCCCTTCATCCATTCCACTAAATGAAGTGGTGGACTTACCCTCTATTCTTTTGGACACCCAAACAGAGGAAGCAACCACCCCTCTTTCCTTACTTGAGGAGACCATAGACTTATCCACATCTCCTTTGATACAAATACCAAAGGAGGTAACCATTGCTTCAACCACCTCTTCACCCACTCTATCTATTGAAGTGGTTGAATTACCCTCCATTCCTTTGGGCACCCAAATAAAGGAAACAACCATCTCCATCCCTTCACTTAAGGCCATTAAACCTTCCTCCCCTATCCTAGAACCACCCATTCTCTCTTTGGGAACCATCCCAAAAGAAGAGATCACCTTACCTACACCTTCCATAGAGGAAACATTCTCTCAAACCTTAGAACCCCCCATCAACAATAAAGGTGAATAAACCCTTTCCTCACTTCCACACATGGGCTTAACTTTTGAAATAAATGACCAAGGAATCAAACCCATTTACAAGCATTTTTCTAGATTAGTCCAAAATCTAGAATTCACTTCTCAACCCAACATAGATAGAGCCACTTTTTGGTACTGCCTTGGGCTCTCTTACCAAAACAAAATTGAACCTTCAACCTCACTTAAATCCACCATAAAACCTATCATTACCTCAACCCCATCCTCAAACACTTCTTTATCCAAAACCATAGGAGAACCATCCAACCCACCTCCATCTAAAATTATAAAATCACCTTAAGCCTCTATAACTAAACCCATCAAGAATCTAGGAATACTTTCTACACCTAACCTTGCACACCCATCTTTGAATTTGGACTTAACCCCTTCTAGTCCACCAAAAAAAACCCCAACTAAACCAACTAAGAAGGTGGAACCAACCAAACTCCCACCTCAAACCAAAACCATACCACCTCCTTCACACATACCTTCTATCTTAAGACCCCATCCTTCTACCATCCCACAAGCTCATCCTTATATCAAGAAGGTGAACCCTATCATAGTTACCTATTCTTCATCTAGTAAACTTTCTCCTTTTGTTTTACCTACACCTATCCCCACCAAAACATCAAACTCCCCATCATTCTTAACTAACCTAGCTACCTCTACCTTCCCACCTATCACCAAACCTTCACCCTCCAAACCAACCACAACCAAATAATCCCAACCAAGACCACTTAGGAAAACCCTTCCACCACTTACAATTTCTATTTGACAATTCTACAACCTAAAACCAAAAACTACCCAGCACCCTCAACACCTTTGATCAAATTTTATTTGACAATTCTACAAAGGTTGTTGTAAACCTCTTCCTTAACCCTACCACCCATCAAACCTTTGTACCCTTCACGTCCTAAATTGTCATGGTTCAATGACAATTTGATTGCTCATACCATAGGACTCCTAGACATGATACAAAGAATTTTAAAGCGCTCCAAACACTTGTCCATAGCTTATGGGATGAGGATGATGTATTATCAGATGAACCTCCCTTGATCCCACCACCAACTCAACCCATCCCATATTTACCTACTCCTCCACTCTCATTTGAAAGTGAGGAGGAATTGAAGTAACCATCTAGCCCAACACCTCCCTTAATCCACACTATCCATATCGTTACCCAATCTCAGGCCCAACAAAAATATTAAGGGAAAATCAAAAGTGTTTATACCATGGACCTACCCTTCCACCCCTCAACCTTCCAACTGAAACCAAGCACCTTCACCTTCACCTTCTCCAAAACCAAAAATATCCATTTTGGGTGCCTCTCCCTCTAACCCTTCTAAATCCATCAAGTGAGTAGTGTCAAAACAACTTCACCAGACATCGATGAAGATGAGCCTTTATGAATTAATCAACACCTCACCCATCATCACCAAACATTGATAGATGCCCTGTAATTGATAGAGGTCCAACCAGATAATCCTCAACCTATTGTATCCTTTGTTAGAGCTCTTCAACTTTCTACCTTCGTCACCTTCCAAGATTTAGAAATACTTTTTATAAATTCTAAAAATCCCAATCCGCCCCTCTTTATCATGGCACAGATTAATCAAAACCACATAAAAATGGTGATGATTAATGGAGGAGCTAGAATCAACATTATCTTCTCCCATGCCTATGACCAAATGTAATTGCCTATTAATATCATGTCAAAAACTATAGCTGTCCTCTGCTCCTTTAATGACACTATGACCACTACCTTGGGGACAGTCATCCTCCACATCTTCTTGGGACCTCACATAATTCTAGAACTCTTTTACATTATAAAGGGTGACTTCCAATACAAAATATTACTTGGACACCCTTGGATTTATGTCATGAGTTATGTCCCTTCTACCTTAAAATGATGTGTCAAATTTAAGCACGAAGGTCAAGTTGTTACCATAAGAGCGGACCCTAGTCCTTTCGTATCATGCAACATGACTATTGGGTGAATATTTTGTCTTCAACTAAATGAAGGCAAAATGGTTATATCAGCCACAGTGTAATGAGATAAATCTCTCCTCTCAGTAAGGGGAGGTTCCCTATAAACTATCACAAACTAATTTAAACTAAATATTGATTCAGGGGTTAGACCATATCATCCATTTCTCTTTTTTCATAAATAATGTTTACAAAATAAAAAAACACTTTCTTGATATTAACTAAGAAACTAAGAAACCCATGAAAACACAAAGTCTATCATTGCTTCTTTTGTTGATTTATAACTTAGAACACAGTAGAATGAGGTGCAGCCCAAAGTCTTCACCAAAAACTATAACAAAATAAATGATCACAAAAGATAATAAGAGTTCAAAGCCTTTCTAATATCCTTTACTTTAAAACACTAAATCACAAACTAAATATAATTATTGTAGCACAAAGTCTCCATAATCAACTTTAGAACATATCCCAAATTATTTTCACTCACACTACTATTTAATCAAACAGATAATATCATATTAGGAAAAGGACATAAGAACAATTTCCAATACAACAAAAGTTATTTCAACACAAAGTTTGAAATATCACTTGCTTTCTCATTCACTTGATAAAATTTGATTTACAATTTGAACTCAAAGTCTCAAAATGCTCTTCAATTTGGCAGAGTTTCATTTCAATAACTAAAAGATCCTCTTTACAATAGAGGCCCTCTTTATTTATAGGGAGAGGCCTTGAGAAAATTTAAAAAAAATCTAACTAGTTTGACATATTCAAAAATAGGAGTCCTTATTGACTTGAGACTTCCTATTTTTTACATGTAATTACATATGAAAAAAGTACATGTAAAAATGTCCAAAGTTGTTTCAAAAATACATCTAAAAAATGGAAAATAAACTAAGGGAAAAAGATACTACTTCAATTTGTATCATCGTCTTTCTTCATGTGTCTATCATACATAGTGAAAGCTGTTTGTATCTCGATATTCGCTGGACTAACAGTGTTCCTAAAAATCATCTTTGCTCTAACTATGGCATCTCTTACTGTGGTGACTGATTCTGCATGACTAGTTAAATTGGTTTTCAAATTATCTAGAGTTAACTGATTGTCAAGAATACTATCCACAGAGGCTATTGAAAATGCTTTATCTTCAAATTCTTTCTAGAACATATCTTCAAATTCCTGAATCATTTCTTTTGTCGAGAGAAACTGGTTATCTTGTGATGCAAGCTTGCAAGGTAGCTCTTCCAATTTATGCAAAAGACTGACATCACTTTGTTCACTAGGTTTCCTTGCAGATTCAAGGTCATTAATCAAATATTTAAGCACATGGATCCTATTTGTTAATGCCTCTCTAGTTTCACTATAAGAATCCCTATCAGTAATGATCCCAATTGATATTAGAGTGTTTATTTTTATTTTTCTCATCTCCACCCATTTATCATGATTATTTTCTATGCTTTCAATGTCTTCAAAAATAACATCAATGAGATCATCAAGTTTTGCTCTTATTTTCCTCATTTTATCTATCTTCTCAGACAGCTCTGTAAGTAGGGAAATTCCTTGTGCACGCATCCTGTCTAAGTACTCTTCAAGTAATTTTCCTTTGAGATGAGTCTTTTTTGCATTCTAAATGATGGGGTCTTCTATATAAATGGCCTCAGGAGTTACTGCTTCTGAACTGAAAGTGATTTTCCTTACCACTGCAGTTAATTGTTTCATCATTGCTTTATGGTGATCTTTCATTTCTTTTTCCCTATCAAATTTTTGAATCAGGATGTCCATGGTTGACTGCATATCATTCTTAGCACTTTCATGAGTTATCTTACCTAATTTAACTCTAGAGATAGAGTAATCATTCATATCAAAAAATTTAATGGTTACATCCTATGGAGGTCTTGCAATCTCAAAAAAATTGTCTCTTGTCCCCAAGTATTTTTGAAAGAATCTTTGGCTTCTTTGAGGTCTTGATTTTTATAGGCACCAGCTTATTAAAATCAAAGTCATCTGGGGAGATGGTTTGTTTCTTCATTTTTGGTGTATAAGCTGACAACCATGGTGGAAGCATAGAAGTACTCACATTAGGATCTGTCCCCATTGTTGGCATCACCGGAACTACACTTGCACTGGTAATGGAAACAATAGGAGGAGTGTTAGTAAAAACTGCACCTTTTACAAAGTGATCAAAAATAGAAGTATCTCCAATATCAAAAGATGAGGAGAAAAAACTAAGAATAGACCCTGAGGAATGGACAACATCTTCAAAAGTGTTTTGAGGGTTGTAAAAAATTACTTTGGAAGGAGAGGGAGATTCAAAAGAGGTAATATTAATAGGAGAAATAAATAAAGGAGCTACAACAGGTGTGTCAAGCAGGGGAGAAGAGACTCTTGTTTCTTGTCATACATTCTCTTATGGGGACAAACTTTCCTCTTCTTATTGATTTGTAGGCCTATCTTCAATCTCCATCTTTTCTATCACTGGTTTTTCAGTGCCCTATTTCTCAACTTCCATATCTTCTATTTTAGACTCTTCTTCCATAGCTTTTAACTTCTTCATCACAAATATGATCTTAATATTTTGTGTATTGGAAGAAGAAGGAACATCACTTTTGTTATTTGTCCTATTATCTACCTTTCTTCTTGTTTCCTCTTGAATCTCAATTTCTGACCCTGTGAGGAATTATTTCAAAGCAATTCCCTTGTTTGCTAGCCAATTATTGATGTTTGCCAATATAGGTTCAAATATTCTCTTCAAAGAGGTCAGCTCTTTTTAAGACCATTAGATTGGAGGGAGAGGGGCATTAGCAATATGTTCAGTATTATATTTATCATTAATCAACTCTCCATCATCCACTAGATCCTCAGGGATATCAACAAGTCTTAGACATTCAATCTGCTCAAGAGATAACCTGATGTAGTCTAACTTCCTGACATCTTCTTCTATTCTCAAATCTACCCAAACATCTTCAATCATAGGTTTATGGAATTGGGTTTTCCTCTTGATTTTGTCTTTCATGCCCCTATAGTCAAAACTTGGTTTTCTCTTGAATTGATTCATAGTTACAAGATGTATCTCAATTTTCATGACCCTAGCCTTCGTAGCATTTAATATTGAATACCTACCAATTTCAACTGAGAACCTAAAACTGAGCTTTTTGAGCTCCATCTATTTATTATGCATGATGATCATTTTTTTGCATAACTCCATTAAGACCAATTTGTTTGAGGGGAATTTTGGAAGCATATAAGGATGACCTTGGAAAAATACAACCTCATGTATGAGAAAGAAGAAAACTGTAACAACATACATCCAAAATCAATTACCATTGTCCAAGCCTCATTTGATACTCTTCTTTGTTCTAGTTGAGTATCAAAAAGATATAAGAATACTGTAAAGAAAGCATCAATTTACTCTCCTAAAATGATGAATAAAATCCTTCAATGTTAATTAAGAATAGTATTAATACACAGGAATTACTCTCCTATCTCCTTCTGATGTTAGACCTAGAAAGATTCTCATTGAAGTTGCAATATACACTAGATAAGAAGTCATGTAGAACTTGAAGGTAGTGGATACCTTCATCAATTTTTCATGTAAAGTATTGATAATTTGTTCTTCCTAGAAGATGGTTTGTTTACCTTAGATTATTACCTTGATGAAAGGATACATCTATTCATGAAACTATGAGGAAGAGGACAAACCTCTTATCATATTGAGAAGAGTTATCAGATCACCAACTTCTTTTATAAAGTCACTTCTAGGAAAACTCTATGGCCACCTTGACAAATTTGACCTTGACATCTTGAGCCATTATTGTTGATTACCTTCTTTGCTTTTTAAAGATTTTTGTCATACTCTTTTTGTGCTTCAACAAAATCAAGATTTATCACTTTTACAGCAGGAGGGCACATAAACACCTTATCAATGAATTCAAGATCTAGTGTAATTATCAAATTTCCACTAGCATCCATCATAGCCCTAGTATCTTTGTTATAAAACTAAGCACATTTAAAAACAAATTCCGTGTTGTGAGCTACCATCGAGAAAGAAGATACCAAATGAATGTTACCATCAATTATCTTCTTCATTTTAGAGTTGAGATTACTTGACTTGGTTCTATCCACAAACTCAGCCATGTCCACATGGCCAATCTCTGTATCTCTAATTTCATCGACATTAGAAGTAACTGAGGTGATTGGAAAAACACCTTGATATTTGTACTTCATCACTTTTAACTTCTTTAAAGACAACTCAGTCATTTGAATGAGCTATTACCAGAAGGATGTTGATAAAGAAAGAAGATCTATAGAAGAAACTACAATAAAAAGTCATGATCATGTAATTAGGGACAATATTGGCAATCTAAGAAAATCGCATATCGATGATCATGAATATGGAGACATGTTTGAAAGGGCTAAAGTGTGAGCAGGTCAAAAAACTAGAGGAAAGCAGGCTCAGAAAAAATAAAATTGAAAATATCCCAGAGTTAAAAAAGTTTAAGAGAATGTTTGCATTGGCAGTGAAATTTGCCACCCTTGCATGTGAGGGATAATTTTATATTTGTTTCGGTGGTAAAATTCACCACTATTGCATGTAATGAAAAAATTCAAGTGTTATGCAGTGGTGGCAAAATTTGCTGACATTTCATATTGTTATGGTTTACTGTTGATGTTTAAGCGGTAGAATTCACCGCTACTATAGGTAATGAGAGCAATGTTTGAGTGGAAATTTTTGTCGCTAATGAATATAGAAGAAGTAAGGTTTTTCATCTAAGGGTGGCAGATTTCACCACCCATACACTTTCACTTGATTATATGTTAAAAATTCATAAGCAGAAAAAACTGCCATTTTAGCTTTTAACTTGGTAAGATTTGGAACATGTGAGAGAGGCTAATATAGTCATTATCATAATGGTTTTAGAAGATGGTTTTCAACCAACATGTTGGGGGGTAAAACTTGGTCAGGTCAAACCACTGACGACACTCATCAAAAACCTAGGGCATGAATGAAGGTTGGCAGATTTTGCCGGCAAGGCTCACTAGGGAAAAAATGATGAAAGAACAAAGGTGGTAACACACAAGATAAACCAAAACAAAAAAAACCAATCTAAATTATATATTGCTCAAAAAACAAAACCCTAAAAGTTGAAAACAACTTACCTGGTAAGTTTAAAACTCTAAGCTTGGCGACGGTGAATTTGAAATCTTCCTCCATTACCATGGTTGAGCGATTGAAAAAAGAGGTCCAGGAAACTTTGATAAAATAAATGCATTTAAAATCTCCAAAACAAGCCTTTAATACTCAACATGAGTGGCTATTAATGCCACTCAAAGTTCAAGATCCCAAAGATCTTGCTCAAGTGGTGAAGTCAGATGACCTAACACGTGTCGGCAACAAAAAGATGTAATGGTAGCAAAAAGTGCCACTCGATCATGTAAAATAATGAAAACCATGTAAAAGAGGCAAAAAATTTTGACCTTACATAAGTAAAATCAAAATTCACTAACACCCTCAAAATGATCAAAATTGACATTTTGATCAGTTTATGACTACAATAGGTTTCATGATTTTTGAGAAATTGTGGCGAGGGAATGTCGTAAAATTTCTTAGGATATCAGAAAACTTCACTTTAGATCAAAAGAATATTGTCTCAATCAATGAACTTAGAGTGTTGATTATGAAATAGATAATTTTTGTAGGGGTTATCCACAAAACAAGTGTAGCTAATTTTGAGAATAATAGCTAGCTCTAGCTGGGGACTTCCATCGATCGAACTTTGAAACAATCAAAGAGAGAAGAATCCAGTCTCTAAGTGCCTTCATCCATGCCATTGGGATATGGAGTCAAGCTACCAAAAATAAAAATATATAAAAGACTAAACAAAAAACTCAAAAATAAAAACATAAAAACTATACAAATGTATAAATGAACTTATCTGATACTTCAAAGATTGAAGTGTTTCAGATGTTCATCGTGAGGCAGCAAGAATGGTGTTTCATCCTGATATTTTAGCAAGAAGTTATTTCCACCATAGAATTTATGAACGGTGAATGGACCTCTCCACAAGGAATCAAACTTTCCATGCATTCCTTTTGGTTCTCTCCTCTTGTCCCACAACAAGACTTGATTTCCAATCTGAAATTCATGAGTCCTTTCTTTCTTATCAAAGAGTTTCTTTACCTAACTTTGATGCTCAGTGATATGGTCCACCACCATAGTTTGTTGCTCCTCTAGTTCATTTAGGTACATGATCCTTTTATCAATAGAAATTTCAAAAGTCTGATCTTCCACTGCCTTTGCCAACTTTAGTGTTGGTAATTCCAAGGTAATTAGTATCTCCGCATTCAAACCATATAGAAGCTGAAATGGTGACATCTTATTGCCATTTTAGGGGTAATCATGTCTACCCATAAAGCATTAAACAATGCTTTATTCCAAGTTCTCTAATTCTCATCTACCAATTTCCTGATAATAGTAACCAAATTCTTATTACTTGATTTTGTCTGACCATTTCCTTACAGATAATAGTCTGAGGAGTGGAAAAGAATGATCCCATGCTTGTATCAAAAGTCATTAATCTCATGGGAAGATAAATAAGTAGAATTGTTTGCTACAATCTTGTTTGGAACTCCAAATTGGGAAATAATATTTTCCTTAAGAAAATTGCATATCACTTCTGAAGTAGCATGCTTAATTGGGATGGCTTCTACCCACTTGGTAAAATAGTCTGTCACGGTGAGAACATAGTCACGTCCGGCACTTGATGGTGGGTTCAAATTTCCAATGAATTTGATGCCCTATTTCTAAAAAGGTTTTTCAATCACCACCAGCTTGAGAGGTAATGCGGCCAACTTAGGTTTCCCAATGAACTGTTGACATAACTCACACCTATGCACCCACTTATACGCATCTTGAAATAGTGTAGGCCAATATTATCTAACTCATAGAATCTTTTGAGATGTCACTGGTGTAGAAAAATTTCTTTCATAAGCCAAATTGTGGAAAGACTCTAAAAGTCTACTTTGTTGTGCTTTATCCATGCAATGAAGAAATACTCCATCAAGGCTTCTTTTGTACAAACAATTGTCCCATAAGACATAGTAAACAGCCTTAAAATTAATAGTTCTTTTATCTTTATAAGATATATGGGTAAGACACTCACCATAGGTAAGAAAATAAGTGATATTTGAATACCACTCATCAATAGTAGTGACAAAAAGAACTGTTGGCATGTCCTCAACTTTTGCTTCTTCATCCCCTATCTCTCTTGGTACATTATCAAAAATCAATTGGCATAAACCTCTTCTATACACAAGCTTAGTAGGCTTGATATCAAGATCAAACTCTTGGATATTAGCAATCAAATTGCCCCTTTTAGTACTGAACTCTTGTTAAGTTAGAATAGACTTTCTTGTTGTGTCAAGCACTAGAACAACAATATGTGAATTCATGATATAGAATCATAAATGCTTTACTGCCTTAACTATGACATAAGCATGTTTTTTCATATTTGAATATTTCAATTCATGAGCTTTGAGAGGATAATTCATAAATTATATGGGAGATTCCACACCTTCTTCATTTTATTAAACTAAATTGGCTGAAAGTGTATGTTTAGAAGCATAGTTATATACTATAAAATCTTTGGTATAGTCTAGACAAACAAGGACTAGAGCATGAGCAATAGCCTTCTTGATATCCTCAAATGCCGCTTTGCCTTCTGCAGTCCAATGGAAAGTAACCTTACCCTTCATCATGTTAATGATGTGATAGGTTTTCTCTACAAATTCAAGAATGAACCTTCATAGAAAATTCACCTTTTCAAAGAAAGAATGAACTGCAGTCTTACTAATAGATAGAGTAAGACTTTGAATAGATTTGACTCTTTCTGAGTCAATTTTAGTGCCTTCTCAGGATATAATGTGACCGAGAAGTTTACCTTCTCTAACCCCAAAAATTGACTTTTTAGGATTGAGAAAAATACCATTTTGTCGACAGCATTCTAGCACTTATCATAAATGATGCACATGATCAATATGGTGTTTGGATAAAATATTCAAGTCATCAAAATACACCATAATGAACTTTCCTATCTCATCTCTAAAGGCAAGGTCCATTGCTCTCTGGAATGTGGTGCCAGCATTGATCAGATCAAAAGGCATTCTACGATATGCAAATGTGCTCCAAGGTGTAGTGAAAGTGGTTTTATACTGATCTGCTTCATTAAATTCCACTTGATTATACCTAAAAAAACCATCTAACATAAACAACATTTCTAAACTAGTTACTATTTGCAATACTTGGTCCATGATGGGTAGGGGTAGTTATCCTTTAGAGAAGATTCATTGAGATTACTGAAATCAACACAAATACAAATTTCTCTATTCTTCTTCCTTACAGGAACTATGTTCATGATCCAGGTGGAATGATGAACTAAAAAAATTATCTTTGCATTCAACATCTTCTAAATCTCAAAAAGGATAGTACCTAATATTTTGGGGTTGTATTGCCTTTATTATTGCTTGTGAGGCAATGACCCAACTTTAAGGGAAATTTCATGCTGGATTTCTTTAAACCTGAAGGACTTCAAATCATCATAAAAATATACCAAAACATCAATGTAATGATGAAGGAGAGTAATAAATTTAAATTTTTCATCGGTAGTGCAACATTTCCCAATGTTGACCATTTTAGGATATGCTTTTGTACTTAAATTTACTTGATCAAATTCTATAGAGAAACTTGAATCCAGTTGTTGCTGCTACTTGATATATCTGTCATGTTTATCAAATAGCTTTTCAAGAGAAATCAAACCTTTTGGAATTTTATTCGCTTTTAGTTGAAGAAATTCTTCACTAGTTTGTGAATCTATTTCAGAAACATATTCTCATGGTAGAGATTCATTACCTTCAAAATAGAGCTCATCAAAGCTATCTATTTTTTCTAGGAAAGTAATAATTTGATTATCACCATTGAACACCTGCTAATGGTCAGCATTATCAAACACACTTGGTCAAAAGACTAGCTCAATAGTGTACTTTTTTTTTTGAAATCTTTATGAGGAACCATGAGAATTGTGGAGACAGCCAATGAATCTGCATGATCATTAAACTCTCTTAGAACCATAGAGATATTGAAAGCATCAAAAATTTCAATGCAATCTCATACGTGATTGTGATAATGTCTTAATCTTTCATTTTTAGTTTGATACAAATTTCTCATTTGACAAACCACTACTTTAGCATCTCCTCAGGCATGAAGAATCTTAACACCTCTAGCATAAGCAACTTTCAATCTAAGCAACAATGACTCGTATTCGGCGGTATTGTTGGTATCATCAAATTGCAACTTATATGAGTAAAGAAAAATATCTCCTTATGGGGATATCAAAACAATTCTAGCTCCAGAACTGGTAGAGGAATAACTGCCATCAAATTCTAAAACCCAAACCTCATTAAAATTTAATTTTTTTGAATTTTGTTGGTCAGAAGATTCCTCTTCATCAGTGAGGGAAGATTCCTCTTTACCTAAACTTTCCTCTAAAAACACTTCTAATTCTCTATCTAAACTATCACCTAATGAAATTTTATCTGATGGATTAGAAACATCTTCAATGGAAAGGAAATAATTACTCATTCCTGAGGACTCAAACAAAATTTGAGCTTCAGGATTTGCCATTTGAGTAATAATATATTTGGCCTCCTTCTCAGGAAGTAACTTTTGCATGCTGTTTTTAACAGGTATCATTGCTTCAGATAGATCCATGTTCAACTCTCCACTTACATCCTTGTAAAAATTCCGTTCGAGCAGAATGCCATAAGAAGTTGGAACATCAGCCACTAGGACTGTCATCTTAATCTTCTTATCTGAAAAAGCTGCAAATGTAAATTGGGTATCTTTGATTTGACTCAAAAGTGGTACTTGCTTATTTTCTATAAAGAAACATCTCCCAAATATCTTATTTAAGGTGAGACCAAGGGAGTCTTCTACCTTAGCGGGCATAAAATTATCAGAGGCTCTAGAAACTATTATGCAATTGCTCAACTTATGACCATTTACCAATAGAAAAACAAAGAAAGGTTATATTTTTTTAGAGGAAACAAGGGGAGTAGTGACAAGATTATTTTGGATAGATTTGTTTTTTGAGGAATCATGGGTAACTTTTAAAAAATCTTGTCCTGTAAGGATAGTTTTGTTTTTGATGTATTCAGCCAACCTATCAAATTTTTCAGGATTAGCTTGTAAATACTCAACTTCAGACATTTGGATCTTGGTCTTCCTAGCATGATCTATTATGTCGAATATCTAGAATGAACTAGGAATAGAGGAAGGAAATCCATCGTTATAATTTTTATTTGATATAGTACTAGTCTAAGGAATAAAAGTAGAAGATACATGATTGTTAGATGTACTTACTTGCTTATTGCCCACTGGGTCCTTTGATTGAAAAGGCAGTGGAGTTCCCCGTTTAGCAATTAAGATCACTGGTTGAGGTTCCTCTCTTTATTTTCCCTTATCAACTTATTAAGTTGATTGACTTTGGGACCTAGTAAAAATAGCATATGCTCCATCATACACTTTTTTTTTAGCTTCATCTTGGTAATTCAAAAAACTAATGGTAGAGTCACTAGCTAATTCTTTTTCTCCTTCTGCAAAGAGATTAACATCATTCTCTTGGTCCAACTCAAGTTGGAAAGAATGATCATGTTTGGCTTCATAATAACCAACTGTTGAGTTGACTCGCACTGCTTCAATGGCAAGCTTCCCCTGTGTAGGAGGAAGATGATTGGGTTGCCCTTGATTTTTAGCAGCATTGTCTTGATATGAATTATTGGGAAATGTCCTCCTTGGTATATCTGGATAAGAAAAAAGGGTAGACATACCTTGAGACATTTGCCTTTTCAGAGCTAGCAATTCATTTACTAACTTTTTCACCATAGAGTCAGTGGTGCTTATGGAATAATTCTCAGTAGAAAAGGAAACTCTATTTTTTGTTATAATCTCTTCTTATCTTACCCACAAGGATAAGATCATTTTTGACTTTAGTAGCCAAAATCTCAGCTGTAAGAAGACCAATAGGGCCAACCCACCTTAACAAAAAACTCATTTTAGGAAGTTGAGAACTGATTAAAAAAGCACTTAAAATTCTCTGGTGTTGGCTGAGCGATTACAAAAATCCTATTTCTCAGCTTATTAAATTTAGTGATGAAGTCTCGCATAATCTCATAAGGTTCCTTCTTCATTTGTGTAAGCTGAGCCAATAAGGCATGTGCATCTTTTGCAAGTTTGAATCTAGCCTCAAACTTGGTCTCGAGAGTGTTCCAATTAGTTATATTCTGAGCTTAAAGATGATAAAATCAATCTACAGTAGCACCTTACAGTTTTTCCATAAAAAACCTTACTGCCACATCTTCATGTTCAACACCTATCACACCACAGACTATGCAAAAAGCTACAATATGTTCATCAAGGTGAACTTTCCCATCACCATAGAACTTAGGAAAAAAAATTCTTAAACTACGAGGTAGTTCATGTAAAGGTGGGATTAAATTTAGAGGACCAAAAGTGTTACCCCAAGGGTCTTGGGCTGCCATGATATGATGATTAAAAGGTGGAATAAAAAACCTTTATGGAGTATGAATAGACAAAACTCTGTCAGCACTAAAACTAGAAGCTACACCTGGTATTGGAGCCCTAACATTAGTAGAAGGAAAACTCCTAGTTCACTAAAGGTGAGGTCATAGAGGCAAAAGATCAAAATTATTTTATTACATCAACTCACATATAAGATCAATAATACCTTGAGCTCTCTTGCTTTGTGTATACCATGAATCTGCCAGAATGTAGTATACTCAGCAAAATTTTGAAACAAATAGAAAAGAACTAGAAATGCTTCAACTCAGAGTGTGAGACTTCAAATTACGTGTTCTTTCCCCAGTAAAGTCACCAAAAAAATATTAGGTGAATATTTTGTCTTCAACTAATTGAAGGCAAAATGGTTATATTAGCCATAGTGTAATGAGATAAATCTCTCCTCTCAGTAAGGGGAGGTTCCCTATAAACTATCACAAACTAATTTAAACTAAATACAAATTCAGGGGTTAGACCATATAATCCATTTCTCTTTTTTTAGAAATGATGTCTATAAAATAAAAGAACACTTTCTTGATATTAACTAAAAAATTAAGAAATCCACGAGAGCACAAAGTCTATCATTGTTTCTTTTACTGATTTATAACTTAGAACACAGTAGAATGAGGTGTAGCCCAAAGTCTTTACTAAAAACTACAACAAAATAAATGATCTTAAAATATAATAGTAGTACAAAGCTTTTATAATATCCTTTACTTTAAAAAACTAAATCACAAACTAAAGATAATTGTTGTAGCACAAAGTCTCCACAATCAACTTTAGAACATCTCTTAGATTATTTTCACTCACACTACTATTTAATCAAACAGATAAGATCGTATTAGGAAAATGACATAAGAAAAATTTCCAATACAATAAAAGTTATTTCAACACAAAGTCTGAAATATCACTTGCTTTCTCATTCACTTGATAAAATTTGATTTACAATTTGAACTCAAAGTCTCAAAATGCTCTTCAATTTGGCAGAGTTTCATTTCAATAACTAAAAGATCCTCTTTACAATAGAGGCCCTCTTTATTTATAGGGAGAAGACTTGAGAAAATTTAGAAAAAACCTAACTACTTTGACCTATTCAAAAATAGGAGTCCTTATTGACTTGGGACTTCCTATTTTTTATATGTAATTACATATGAAAAAAGTACATGTAAAAATGTCCAAAGTTGTTTCAAAAATACATCTAAAAATGGAAAATAAACTAAGGAAAAAAGATACTACTTCAATTCGTATCACCATCTTTCTTCATGTGTCCATCATACATAGTGAAAGTTGCTTGTATCCTGATACTGTCTCGACTAACAGTGATCCTGAAAATCATCTTGGCTCTAACTATGGCATCTCTTACTGTGGTGATTGATTTTGTATGACTAGTTAACTTGGTTTTCAAATTATCCAAAGTTAACTGATTGTCCAAAATATTGTCCACAGAGGCTATTAAAAATGTTTTTTCTTCAAATTCTTTCTGGAACATATCTTCAAATTCTCGAATCATTTCTTCTACCGAGAGAAATTAGTTATCTTCTGATGCAAGCTTACAAGGTAGCTCTTCCAATTTATGCAAAATACTGACATCACTTTGTTCACTGAGTTTCCTTGCATATTCAAGGTCATAGATCAAATCTTTAATCACATGACTCTTATATGTCAATGCCTATTTAGTTTCGATATAAGAATCCCTATCAGTAATGATGTCAATTGATATTAGAGTGCTTATTTTTAGTTTTCTCATCTCCACCCATTTATCATGATTCTTTTATATGCTTTCAATATCTTGAGAAATAACATCAATGAGATTATCAAGTTTTGCTCTTATTTTCCTCATTTTATCTGTCTTCTCAGATAGCTCTATAAGTAGAGAAAGTCTTTGTGCACAAATCTTATCGAAGTACTTTTCCTTTGAGATGAGTATTTTCTACTTTCTAAATGATGGGGTCTTCTATAGAAACAGCCTCAGGAGTTACTGCTTCTGAATTGAAGGTAATTTTCCTTACCACTGCAGTCAACTGTTCCACCATTACTTTTTAGTGATCTTTCATTTCTTTCTCTCTATCAAATTTTTGAATTAGAATGTCCATGGCTGATTGCATATCATTCTTGGCACTTTCATGAGTTATCTTGTCTAATTTAACTCTAGAGATAGAGTAATCATTCATATCAAAATTTTCAATGGTTGCATCTTGTGAAGGTCTTGCAATCTTCAAAAATTTGTGTCCCTTATCCCCAAGTATTTTTAAATGAATCTTTTGCTTATTTGGGGTCTTGGCTTTTACAAGCACCAGCTTATTAAAATAAAATCCATTTGGGGAGATTGCTTATTTATTCCTTTTTGGTGTATAAGCTAACAACCATGGTGGCAGCACAAAAGTACTTACATTAGGGTCTGTCCCTATTGTTGGTGTCACCAAAACTACACTTGCACTGGTAATAGAAATAATAGGTGGAGTGTTAGTAAAATTTGTACCTTTTACAAAGTGATCAAAAATAGAAGTATCTCCAATATCAAAAGATGAGGAGGACAAACTAGTAATAGACCCTAAGGAATGGAGAACATATTCAAAAGTGTTTTGAGGGTTGTCAAAAATTATTTTATGAGAGGGAGATTCAGAAGAGGGAATATTAATAGGAGAAACAGACAAAGGAGCTACAACAGGTGTGTTGGGTAGGGGAGAAGAGACTCACATTTCTTGTTGTACATTCTCTTATGGGAACAATTTTCCTCCTCTTGTTGATTTGTAGGCCTATCTTCAATCTCTATCTCTTCCATCACTGGTTCTTCAGTGCTCTGTTTCTCAACTTCCATATCTTCTATTTCAGACTCTTTTTCAACAGCTTTTGACTTTTTCATCACAAATATGATCTTAGGCTTATGTGGCTTGAAAGAAGAAGAAATGTCGCTTTTGTTCTTCATCTTATTCTCTGCCTTTCTTCTTGTTTCCTCTTGAATCTTATTTTATGACCTTGTGAGGAATTGTTTCAAAGCAATTCTTTTATTTGCTAGCCAATTATTGGTGTTTGCCAATATAGGTTCAAATCTTTTCCTCAAAGAGGTCAACTCTTTTTGGGACCATTGGATTAGAGGGAGAGGGGAATTAGCAACTTATTTAGTATTATATCTATCATTAATTAACTCTCCATCATCCATTAGATCTTTAGAGATATCAGCAAGTCCCAGATATTCAATCTACTCAAGAGATAACCTATTGTAGTCCAACTTCCTGACATCTTCTATTCTCAAAACTACCCAAACATCTTCAATCATAGGTTCATGGAATTGGGTTTTTCTCTTAATTATGTCTTTCATGTCCCTTGTAGTCAAAACTTGGTCTTCTCTTGAATTGCTTCATAGTTACAAGTTGTATCTCAGTTTCCATGACCCTAGCCTTCATAGCAGTTAATACTGAATACCTGCCAATTTCAAATGGGAACCTAAAATTGGGCTTCTTGAGCTGCATCTATTTATTATACATGATGATCATTTGTCTGCATAACTCTATTAAGCCCATTTTGTCTGAGGGAAATCTTAGAAGCATATAAGGATGACCTTGGAAAAATCCAACCTTCATATATGAGAAAGAAGAAAACAGTAAGAACATGCATCCAAAATCATTTATCACTATCCAAGCCTCATCTGACACTCTTCTTTATTCTAGTTGAGGATCAAAAAGACATAAGAATACTATTAAAAAAAAACATCATTTACTCTCTTGAAATGATGAATAAAACCCTTCAATGTTAATTGAGAATAGTATTGATACACAGGGATTACTCTCATATCTCCTTCTGATGTTAGACCTGGAAAGATTCTCATTGAAGCTGCAATATACACTAGATAAGAATTCATGTAGAACTTGAAGGTAGTGGATACCTTTGTCAATTGTTCATGAAAAGCATTGTTGTTTTGTTCTCCCCAGAAGATGGTTTGTTTGCCTTGGACTATTATCTTGATGAAAGGATACATCCATTCATGAAACTATGAGGAAGAGGACAAACCTCTTATCCTACTGAGAAGAGTTATCAAATCACCAACTTCTTCTATAAAGTCACTTCTAGGCAAACTTCGTGGCCACCTTGACAAATTTGACCTTGACGTCTTGAGCCATTTATTATTAAAATATTATATATGATATTTGGAGATCATTTTGTATGATGAAAATGTTGCTCATAAATTGACCTGTCTAGTTCATATGAGACAGTGATGTACAAGACTATGAGATTGGTCTGCAAGACCAATATTGTCATTTGAATATATTATATATCTATGTAAAGATGGTATAATGAACTCATAGGATCATATAGAATAATCTAAATTATTTTAAATGTGTTTTATATATGTCATGTTAAATATACTTCAAGGATTTTTTTCATACTCTTTTTGTGCTTCAATAAAATCAAGATTTATCACTTCTATAGCAGGTGGGCACATAAACACCTCATCAATGAATTTGGGATCTAGTCTGATTATCACATTGCCACTAACGTCCATCATAGCCCTAGTGTCTTTGTTATAAAATTGAGCACACTAAAGAACAAATTCTATATTGTGAGCTACCACCAGGAAATAAGATACCAAATAAATATTACTCTCAATTATCTTCTTCATTTCAAAGCTGGGATTGCTTGACTTGGTTCTCTCCACAAACTCAGCCATGTCCACATGGCCAATCTTTGTATCTCTAATGTCATCGACATTTGAAGTAACTAAGGTGATTGGAAAAACACCTTGATGTTTGTACTTCATCACTTTTGACTTCTTCAAAGACAACTCAGTCATCTGAATGAGCTATTACCAGAAGGATGTCGATAAAGAAAGAAGATCTATAGAAGAAACTGCAACAAAAAGTCATGATCATGTAATTAGGGAAAATACTGGAAATCTAGAAAAATTTCATGTCGACGATCATGACAATGGAGATGCACTTGAAAGGGCTAAAGTGCAAGCAGACAAAAAAACCAGAGGAAAGCGGGCTCGAAAAAAACAAAAATGAAAATATCCCAGAGTTAGGAAAATTTAAAAGAATGTTTGCATGGGTGGTGAAATTTTCTGCCCTTGCATTTGAGGAATATTTTTATATTTGCATCGGTGGTAAAATTCACTACTATTACATGTAATGAGTAAATTTAAGTGTTACGTAACAGTTACAAAATTCACTGACATTTCATATTGGTATGGTTTGTTGTTGATGTTTAAGTGGCAGAATTCACCACTACTACAGGTAATGAGATCAATGTTTGAGTAGCAATTTTCATCACTAATGCATATGGTAGAAGTAAGGTTTTTCATGTAAGGGTGGTAGATTTCTCCACCCATACACTTTTACTTGATTATATGTTAAAAATTCATAAGTGGTGAAAACCGCCATTTTTGCTTTTAACTTAGTAAGATTTGGAACATGTGAGAGAGGCTAATATAGTCGTTATCACAATGCTTTTGGAAGATGGTTTTCAACCAACATGTTGGGGGGTAAAACCTGGTCGGGTCAAACCACCGATGACACTCATCAAAAACCTAGGGCACGAATGAAGGTTGGCAAATTTCACCGACAAGGCTCACTAGGGAAAAAATGATGAAAGAACAAAAATGGTGACACACAAGACAAAGCAAAATGAAAAAAATCAATCTACAATAGATATCACTCAAAAAACAAAACCCTAGAAGTCAAAAACAACTTGTTGTTGACCATTTTGGCCCTGCAGGCCAAAATCAATCTCCTTCCTTCCCTACCACTCTTAACCCTCAGTCTAAGTCATGTACCCACCTTCTGCAAAATCCCCTTTTCTTTGCAATAAGCCCTATTCTTATAGAACATTGAAAGATCTAAGTACCTACAAGTTTCGGTTCAATATGGACTTTTTGCTTTGAACAAATGCCTTAGACAAATACGAGTCTCTTACAAAGCTCTGAAGGGAAGGTACCCTTATAGAGGGCAGTCAAGCACAAAAAGGACCATTCCAGGAGGCTATGGATGGTAGTTCTGGACCCAAATGTGCCCTTGCAAAGGGCACCTGGTCAAAAGGTCAAAACAAGGTAGAGTTTTCCTTCGAAAAAGATTAAGGCAAAAGGGAGGATTTCCTTCGAAATTTTGTTTAAGGAATAAATTTGAAAGAATCCAAGGTAAAGTTCAAAATTCCTTCGGATATTTTGTCTAAAGGAAAAGACATGAAAAATCAAAGGATCAATTCCTTCGGACAAAATGCTCGAAGGAATTCCTTCGGACATTTTGTCCGAAGGCATTTATCGGGGAATTTTTTTGAAAGAAAGAAACTGACCGAAGAAAGCAAGTGTTAAAAATTTGAAGGGAACATTCCTTCAGATAAAACATCTAAATGATTTCCTTCAGACATTTTGTCCAAAGGATTTGAGCCCAAAGGACCCCGAAGGGCAAGTACCCTTGCGAGGGACTCTCGACAACTGTGAAAGGGACCTTTCTCAAGGCCCAAAGGGACACCTTCCCTTTGGGAGGTTAAAGGTCAAAGGCATGAACAAATGAAAAAGGTCTAAAGGAAAGAAAGCCAAAGAAATCATTAAAGGGGGTGACGGCCCCGAAGATGTCAAATTGGGCATCATGAACTAGCCGTTGGAATCCAGACATCAGATGATGTCCCTGAAGACATCAAATTAAGGACAAGGGAATAGCCATTGATTTTAAAAAGCTTAAGGACAGGTTGCAAGTGAACTCAGTGACCCACCAAGAAGATAGCCCTAAGTGTTCACAAGGCCAGGAAAAGACAAAGCCAAGAAGGGACAAAAAATAGCAAGGAAAGACAGAACAAAGTAGAGAATCTAGAACATGGCCACGCACACATATGACAACATCTGCAATGTTCCAAAAGACGCACCTAGCTAAGCACAGATATGGACAAAATAATCTAAGTGGAAAAAGAAGGTGTCAGCACAAAGAGTTATTCTAGCGGTTGATACAGTCTCTACCAAGTGGTCATCAAGGAGTGCGAGCAGTGAAGACATGACCTATTTTTCCACACTTTGCATTGATGAGCCAACAAACTGCGTGAATATCTTGAAGGAGGGATCTTGTTTGTAAAAAAAGAGATGCGGCTCATGATTTCACATTAATGTTTGAATGCCAAAGTTGAGACTGACAACTGACATAACATCCTTTTTCAATGGCTTCCTCTTCCCAACGCCCTCAACACACATGGACCACTTGTAAAAAGGTGCCAAAGTCTTTTCCAAAAAGGGGGCACCTTTTGCTTTCTATTTCTCTATATATATTGTAATCTCTCATTTTGAGAAGATATCTCTCATGTTGTAAGGCGAAGCCCTACCAATTTTCACCTAGAATCAATAAAATACTCATTTTTTACCTCTATTTTGGCTGGGTATATCTCTGAGTGTGTCTGAGTGTTAACCTTGTGTCAGTCATTATTCCATGATGCTTTCATAGGCTTGATACTAGCACACCTGGTATAGACAAAGTGCCATTCTTAAAGATAGCAAAAAGAGTTGTATCTGGAGGGCAGATATAGGAGAGGGTTATCAGATAATGTGCTTTCCTACAGCACCTGTGATAAGTTCATCTATTGTGTGTCTTCATTAAGCCTTTCTGTTAAGTTCTCTGTAGTCTGGGCCTTTTACCAGATAAAGTGTATGTATGTGTTCTTATGGTTCCAAGTGTGAGTATGAGTAGATCAAACTTGTTTGGTGCATCACCAGCTTAGGTTAGGTTCTATTTTTTAGTAATCTTTGTCTCTTTTCAACCCCCCCCCATTATATATATGTATTAGCAATATTACTGGAATAACTTAGAGATGCATCAGAGAGAGCTAACCCTTATCTAGAGACTCTCCCCTCAGTTTTTTTAGACCTAAGGCAAGAGAGGAGTTTCTATTGTGCCACGTGGAAGAGAGAAGCTCATCCTTCTCTCAAGGGTGCAATCCATAGCGTCAATAGTTTTTGGCATGCCCAGTGGGACCATTTTTTAACACTCAGCAAAGTTCCAAGATTGATGGTGGTCTTGTTATAGTAAAATCAACCATTTTCCAGCATCTAGCGACTCCACTATTAAGAACATCAGTCTCTAATCAAAGACCAGTCTGACCTCCTATGCCTAAAATCACCACACGATCTGCTGATAAGGGTGTCCCTCTTGACTTTGTTGAACTACCTTTAAACTCAGCAAGATGACTAAGGTTTGCAAGAACTCATCCTTATTCAGTAAATTATTTTCCTAGACCTACCATAAGATACACCTACGCAAGAAGGCCTCGATTGAATCCTGCTATAGCTATGGCTTTACCTTTTATGGCCTTTCATGGTCAAAGTCCTTTGAATCTCTTGCATTATGACCCAACTCCAAGGGTAGTCCTTAAAAGTGTGCCTCCCTTTAATGGAGAAGGGCCCATTAATGCCATTGAACACATCAAAAATATTGCTAACCTCTACAACATTCACAATGTCACTGAGGAAAACATTGCGATCAGATTACTAGCATTGTCTTTCAAGGGCAAGGTTCTGGACTGGTATGGAATGTTGCCCATGAATTTAGTCAATTCCTAGAATGAGTTGGGCACACTCTTAACAAACAAATTTGGGGAAAATAATGACCACCTCTCACTTGTCGAGCAGCTGACCACTACAAAAAGAGCTCCACACAAATTCATGCAGGATTTCAATACTCAGTTTCAGAAGACATGGGATAGAATTCCCATTTTGGTAAGA
Organism: Torreya grandis; assembly: GCA_037957365.1. Classification (NCBI taxonomy): domain Eukaryota; kingdom Viridiplantae; phylum Streptophyta; class Pinopsida; order Cupressales; family Taxaceae; genus Torreya; species Torreya grandis. Next base: position 5,407,881 of record JARHVA010000338.1, on the reverse strand, counting down.
CTGAATCCAAGCTATGCTTTCCTCTATTATTTGAAAGTGTTGAACAGTGACATTGTTGTTATGATACAATCCATGGGAGGACATGTGCTGCCTGTTGCTTATGATATAGCCATAGTAGCTGAGAATTGCCTGGTGCAAGTAGGAAAGATAGCCCATAGGCCTCATATACCACTCTTTATTGAATTTCTACCTCTAATTCAAACTACTACACCCACCTTGGCTATTCTACCTGGCATAGAAAAGTTGACTGCTACTTCGTCTAATGACCTCCATAAAGTTAAAAGCTTGTTGCAAAGTGTAACAAATGAACTAGTGGCTCTCAAAAGGCAGCAGGCTCAGAGTAATCGACCAAATCAAGGATATCAGCAGTATGGACAAGTAAATAGACCCCCTTTATAGAATTACAATCAAGGATAGGGTCAATTTGCATAGGCCAAATCTTTTCAAGGCTATAATCCAGGCGCCCCTTCATCATCCAAGGCTCTATCGCCCGCCCAAAATAATATGGTACAAGAATAGCCCAATTGCTCACCCATGGGATATAGTCAAGATCAGGCTGTTTACACAAATAAAATGTTGAGTCAGCACATGAATGCACAGGATAATCAAGCAATGGCCCAATTCCCCAGCTTTGAGGTGTCATTACAACATGGCATGGATAGCAAGCTAGCTCAGCCTGATTCCACTCTCATGAATCACCTGGAAGGTGAATTTTATATAGTCAATTATGTGGGTAGTATAGACAATCAAGGTGATTATGTCATAGCCAACACAAGATCCAAGAGGAGAGTTATTGAAGAAGCTCAAGCAGCTGCTCAAGCGTCAACACTACCTTCTTCATCACATGTAAACTAGAAAATTCCAAACTTTAGACCATCGATTACACCCTCATCTCCTCGACCTGTGAATCAGGCTGTAAGTAACCTATTGTCCCCCAAAAAGAAATAACTTTCTCACTTCTGGGACAACATATAAACTATTTTGGTCCTACAAGACCAAATTTGTCTCTTCCCTTTTCAAAATTTGTTCTGAGCATTCAATTTCTCATTTTCCAAACTTTTTCGGTAAAGGGACTAGTTGGTTCAACGAGTTCAATGACTTCTTCCAGAGATTTCAATCAAATGGGGGCAAGTTTCTAGCACTTAGGCATTTTTGGGATTGGTTCAACGCCTTGGTTAAACCAAAAAGGGTTCATCGGCAAACTTCTAAGCAAAGATTGAACCATTGAACCATTAAATCCTTGAACCTTGAACCATTTTGGTTCAAGGGTTTGATGGGTTCAAGGTTTAACATCATCGGCAAGATTCAAGGAGTCAAGTGCTTTATCAAAATTCATCAAGTTCAATCACTTCACGGTTCAAAGGTTCAATGAACGATTGGTTCAATTAAATGGTTCAAAGAGGCGTGTAAAAGAAAAAGACAAAAGAGTGAAACCTGCCACGTGTACCTTGTAAGAGTTTCATGGAAGGTGACAAGTGGCAATCGTAGAAGGTTTCAATGTCTTTTTCCTAAAACAATAGAACATGCCAAGTGTCACTATCTGTGTGAATCCAAATGAGTCCCGAATGTTTTTGTAAGTATTTCTAGAGTTCAGTGGAAGTTGCCACGTGTCACCTCCTGTAGGACTCTCAAAGGTTTATAAAAGCTCCTATAAATTAGGCAGATTCTTCCACATGTCCTCACCTATTCCAGTGGAAGATGCCACATGTCACTTGCTAAAAGTAGCAAAATGTGACACATGTCAAAGACGGAGCACTCTCAATACAGTGACATAGAGCCAAGGAAAGATTTCCTTTAGACAAATTGTCTGAAGGAATTCCTTTGGACATTTTGTCTAAAGGAAAATAAAGAGATAATATTCCTCTAAAAGAATTAAATCTTGAAGGCCACCCGGATGGCCCCGAAGGGTAGGTACCCTCGCGGAGGATAGTTGACACACATAAAATGGACCTTTTTTAAGACCCCGAAGGGCAAGTCCCCTTTGAGAAGGATCAAGCCTCAAAGTGCAGTAGAAGCTGCCAAGTGTTGTATGTCGAGACATCGTCTCTAATAATTTTCAAAGTAGCGAAACTCGCCATGTGTCCCATTCCAAATCGATGGAGCGTGACAAGTGTCTGCATCTGCACTTCAGTTTTCTAACAAGTTTCAAAGCTTATTCCAATAAGCTTATTTCAAAGCTATGGATGTTGCCATGTGTCCTTGCCTGTGTCATAGTAAAAAGTGGCCATAGTAAGCGAGAAAGACACAAAGGAGTTGCTAAGCAGAATGACAGGCCCACAAATGTCAATTTTAGGATGACCAACTAGCCGAAAACCTTCAAAAGATGAAAGACCTATGGACGTCAAATTTGTAATAATAAAATGTCTGATTGATCTTTGTAGGCTCAAAAGGTGGACCCAAATGCATTCGAAGACCTTAAGGCCAAGGCCAAAAGGGAGAAGAGATAAAGAGGGAAACACAGCATGAGTTATTTCCAGTAGGTGGAACAGTATATTAGGTAGGTATTTGGGCCTGCAAGCATTAAAAGCGTAGCTTATTTGTCCCCTTTGGAGTAAAGGTAAAGTGGATAGCTACATGGATAGCAGGTAATAGAATGAGTGACTCAGGCTCGGGAGAAGACATTGGAGATGAATCAACACACCATAATTAAGGCAATCGTCCTATTCCAGCATGGCCCTCCCTGATAGAACCAAAAATGCATTCAAGGCATTAATGCATAGCATGGGCCGCTCCATGGGATAAAGTGCCAAGCCTTCTTTGGCCTCTATATATTTTAATTTCTTGGTTTGTTTCAAAGGAGATCTCTTTGATCACAGAATCAAAACTCTGCCCAAATTGAAAGGCGAATACTGAGACTTTGAGCTCAAATTGTTGTTCATATTATTTTATTTGAATGAGAAAGCAAGTTATTTGTAGACTTTGTGTTGTCATATCTTGTATCATTTTAGGAGATTATTCTTATGTCTGTCTTCTAAATGTGTTCTTGTTTATTTAATTTAACAAGCAAAATTAGTGGAAGTGATAAGGAAGGTGTCCTAAAGCTAGTTACTTTCAAACTTTGTGTTGTCATAGTTGTCTTCAACGTGTGTTTATTTTCTATTTATGTGTAAAATACCTTGGGATGACTTTGTGCCCCCATTGTTCTTCATATCTCACTCTTTGGGTAGTCAAGGTGGAGACTTTGTGCTACATCTTAGATTGTTGGTTACTCTGTACTCTATTACCAGTTACTAATCCTACTTGAAAGAACTCCTGATGCCCCCTGTAAGAACACTTCTGAAAGAAGAGAAGTGCCTTCAATTTTTTCACCAAAATTTTCTCCTTTGTTTGTGAACATCATCTCTGAAAGAAGAGAGATGGATGGTGTATCCCACCCCTGAGTGTTATTTTTTGCTTATATATATAACATATAGCTCCTTTATACCTATAGAGAACCTCTCCTTGATGAGAGGAGAGATTTGTCCTTTTTGGATGTGGTAAGCCTACAACTTTGGATGACCAATCTCCCTATGTTGTGTTGGAAGAGACCTATTTTGCTCACTAGTTATCTGGTTGACAAAATATTCACCCAAAAAATTTTGGCAACTCCGCTGGGGAAGAGCGCACAGTTTGAAGTCTCAAGCTTCAAGCTGAAGTAGATCCTACTCTTTTCCATTTTTATTCTGCAATTTGGCAACTCCACGTTATACCAAAATCTAAAAATCTCAAGGTGTTTTTGACCCTACTTTTGAGTTGGTGCAGCAGAGTAATTTTGATTTATTTCCTCAACAACCTCACCTTCAATGGACTAGGATTTTTCCTCCTACCCCTACCAGGTCACCAACACAAGGTAGAGCTTCTTTTTCTACTATTAGCAGAGCTTTGCTTATCCATACTCTACCCAGATTTGTGATCCCATTTCTGCATAATCAAATCATGGCTCAAGGCCCCTGGGGTAACTCTTTTGGTCCACTAAATTTGACCCCACCTCTACATGAGCTTCCATGCAGTTCAAGGAAAAAATTTCTCAAAAAATTTGGTGATGGAAAAGTTCACTCTGATGAACATATTGTTGCCTTCAGCATAGCCTGTGGTGTAATAGGTGTGGAGTATGAAGACATAGAAATCAGGCTATTCATAGAGACACTACAAGGCACTGTTGCAGACTGGTTCATAGAGACACCTTCAAAGATAAATTTGAAGCCAGGTTCAAGCCTGCAAAAGATGTGCATGTCTTACTAGCCCAACTCACACAAATGAAGAAGGAGCCCCTTGAACCTATGAGGGACTTGATTACCAAGTTCGATAAGCTGAGGCATAGGATTCCCATGATCACCCAGCTGACACCTCAAAATCTTAAGTGTTTCTTCATCAACTCATAGCTACCTGAAGTGAGTTTCTTGCTGAGATGAGCTAGACATATAGACCTTGCTACTGCTCAAGACTTGGCTACTGAGGTATAAGATGGCCTTATCTCTGCTAAAAAGATAAAGAGAGACCCAAATAGAGGTAAACTATATTAATCTTCTGAATACTCACCTACATTCACCACTAACCCAATGGTGCAAAAGCTAGTAAATGAAGTGCTAGCTCTCAGAAAGCAAATGGCACAAGGGATGTCATCTGCTCCTTCATACAGAGATGTACCAAGGAGGACATTCCCTAATCAGTCCTACCAAGGCCATGCTGCTAGGAACTAAGTGCAAACTAATCATCTTCCTCCCCCTCAGAGGAATAACCTTGCCATTGAAGCACCTCCAACTAACTCAGTAGTTGGATATCTCGAAGCTGAATTAGATTTCTCATTCCAGCCTGAGTTGAGTCCTAAAGATGATGTTAATCTCTTCACTGAAGAAGAAGAAGAATTGGCTGACGACACCAATATTAGTTTCTTGAATTATCAGGATGAATCCAAAAGTAAAGAAAATGCAGCTGAGGGATCATATATTGTATTCACTCGGTCCAAGAATCTATCAACTCAACAAGTTGATAAAGAGAAGATAGAGGGGCAACCTCAACCCGTAGTTTCAATTGCTAAATGTGGGATCACTCTGCCCTTCCAATAAAATGACCCAGTGACTGCTAGAAAGATAAGTACCCCAAATATTTTTGCACCTTCAACTTCAAATTCACAGTCCAGTTCTCCCCCTCCCAAAACTCAAAAGGCTGAACTCCCATTCTTTGTACCTAGTTCATTTCCAATATTTGATATCATTGACCATATAAATAAAACCAAAATTCAAATGTCTGAATTTGAATTTTTGCAGTCCTATCTTGAGCAATTAGACAAACTAGTTCAATGTGTTAAAAACCAGAACGTCCCTCTTGAACAAGCAATTCTCAAAGTGACACATTATCCCCCCAAAAATGCACCCACCAAAAACAATCTTGTCATTACCCCTCCTGTTGCTCCTGGTAGGAATGAACCTTTCTATGTCTCATTGCTAATAAATGGACATCAGCTGAACAATTGTATCATTGATTCTGGAGCTTCAGACAATGTCATGCCTGCTAAAGTGGTTGAATCCCTTGACTTCACACTGACCAAGACATTTGGTGGATGCTTCTCCATGGAGAACAAGCAAATATCTCTACTAAGACAAATTAAGGATGCCCAATTTACATTCACAGTGTTTCTAGATAAAAGAATCAAGATGACTGTCTTGGTAGCTGACGTTCTAGCATCATATGGCATCCTCTTTGGGAAAAAAAATTGTAGGGATGTTGGTGGTGAATTGAGCATGGAATTGAGCATAGGATTCCAGTCAAAGGTGTTATTAAGAGGCTACTCCTTGAGAAGTAAGTGAAATACGTGGTTACTTGGACCTCAACACCTAAAGCTCAAATTATATTTGAGTCTTCAGGCATGGGTAACTACTTTCTGTCAATAAATGAAGTTCATGAGGCATTCGATGAAGATCCTACAAGTGACAACTTGGAAATACATTCAGCTGAAATAGCAAAAGAATTGGTAGAGCAAAATGTAACTGTGGAATAATCTCCTCCAAATGAAGAAGAATCCAAAGGAAAATTAGTATCAAATGAATTATGGATTCTTGAATTTGATGGCAGCTGCTCCTCCACCAATTCAGAATCTAGGGTTGTGTTGATATCTCCTCAAAGAGATATTTTTCCTTCATCTTACAAGTTGCAGTTCAACAACACTAATAACATAGCTAAATATGAATCTCTGTTGCTTAGATTGAGAGCTGCTCAGGACAAAGGCATCAAGCTCTTTCATGCCAAAAGAGATGCCGAATTAGTGGTTTTTCAAGTAAAAAACCTATATCAAACTAATAATAAAAGATTGTGCCACTACTACAATCTAGTCTGGGACCAAATTAAAAGCTTTGATGCTTTCAGCATCTCTACCCTTCCTAGAGAATTCAATGATCGATCTGATGCACTGGCTATTTTAGATACTCTCTTGGTCCCCCACCCAGACTTTAAAGGAGACAAGTATACTATTGAGCTCATATTTAGACCAAGTGTACCTGATAATGCCAGTCATTGGTAAGTGTCCAACAATGACAACTAAATTATTGTCTTTGTGGAGCAAAAAGACAGCTTTGAATGGTTGCATTTTGAAGGCAGTGAACTTCAAAAGTGTTAACCAGCTCCTGAATCAAATACAGACATAGGTGAGGAGTTCTCACAACTTAAAGGGAATAATATTCTTAGAGGCCTGGTTTCCTTTAAAAAGTTGTTTGATAAGCATGATAAATTCATCAAACAGTAGCAAACAGATTCAAGCTCCTCTCAGGAGTTTGATCAAGTAAATCTGGGAACCAAAGAAAATCTCAAAATGGTAAACATTGGGAAATGATGTACCCTTGAGGAGAGGTTCAAGTTCATGACTTTTTTCAACCAGTACATGGACATTCTAGCATACTCCTATGATGACCTAAAGTCACTCAAGCCTGATGAAATTTGACATGACATTCCTCTCAAAGCTGATTTGACACCTTACAGACAAAAGTCTAGGAAGTATAATCTGAAGATATCAGGTACTATTATGTCTGAGATATAAAAAATGCTAAATGCTAAGATCATTTTCCCAATCTATCATTCCACATGGATTGTAAACATAGTGGCTATAAGGAAGAAGAATGGTGAAATTTTTATTTGTGTGGATTTTAGAAATTTGAATCGGGCATCCTTGAAGGATAATTATCCTTTGTCAATCATGGATCAAGTACTTCAGATAGTGATGGGTTCAGAGATGTTATCAATGTTAGATGGCTTCTCAAGATATAATCAGGTTGAAGTTGGTGAGGCAGACCAGCATAAGACTACTTTCACCACACCTTGGGGCACGTTTGCATACAGAAGGATGCCTTTTGGTTTGATAAATTTTGGTGCCACCTTCCAAAGAGCAATGGACCTTACCTTCAAGGATGAGATAGGTAAGTTCATTGTATTTTATCTTGATGACTTGACCGTCTTCTTTAAGCATCGCCCAGATCATGTGTGCCATTTGCAACAAGTGTTGGAATGCTGTCGATAGAATGGCATTTCTTTAAACCCCAAGAAGTCAGTTTATGGAGTAACAAAAGGAAAACTTCTCAGACACATTGTGTCAAAAGGGGGCATAAAGATTGACTCAAATAGAGTCGAGTCTATCCAAGAGCTTACCTTGCCCACAAGTAAGACTATTTTTCACTCCTTCTTTAGAAAGGTGAATTTCTTACGGAGGTTCATCCCCGAGTTTGCTGAAAAGACTAGGCACATTGTAAACATGATGAAGAATAAGGCCACCTTCATTTGAACTGAAGAAGGCAAGTCAGCATTGGAGGATATTAAGACTGCCATTGCCCATGCCCTAATTTTGGTTTGTCCAAACTATAACAAAGAGTTCACTATATACAATTATGCTTTAGAACATACGCTTTCAGCAATTCTGGTTCAACAAAATAAGAAGGTATGGAATCCCCCATTTCTTTCATGAGATGTCCTCTCAAAGCTCATGAGCTAAAGTACTCAAACATGGAGAAGCATGCTTATGTAGTGGTGAAGGTAGTGAAGCATTTCTACTTCTACATCTTGAATTTACACACTACTGCCTTGCTTCCTGACACCATAGTCAAATCCATACTGACTCAGCAGGAGTTTGGGATGAAAAGAGGTAATTAGGTTGCAAAAATCCAGGAGTTTGATCTGGTCATCAAGCCAACAAAGCTTGTATGTGGAAAGGGCTTATGCCAATTAATTGTTGATAACAACTCAGAAAAAATAGAGCATGAAGAATCAATGGTGAAAGACACACCAATAGTCCTCTTTGTCTTTACCATGAATGAGTGGTATTCAGGTATTGCTAATTTCCTTACTTATGGTGAGTGTCCTGCTCACCTATCTTATAAAAAAAAGGAGAACCATCAAGCTGAAAGCTACAAATTTTGTCCTCTGGGACAATGGCCTATACAAGAGGAGCCTTGATGGAATGTTCCTTTGCTATGTGGACAAGGAGCAGTAAAGCCAACTTCTGAAATCCTTCCACAATTCAGCCTATGAGGGACATTTTTTTGCTTCTGTGACTGCCCATAAAATTCTATGAGCCAGGTACTACTTGCCAACTCTCTTTCAGGTTGCATACAAGTGGGTTAGGGAATGTGAACTATGCCAGCAGTTTGTAAGAAGACCCAAGTTATTTTCCCTGCCTCTCAAGCTAGTGGTCATAGAGGAGCCATTCTAGCAATGGAGAATTGATTTTATTGGAGCCGTAAACCTATCTTCAAGTGTTGGACATGATTATGTTCTCACAGCAATAGATTACTTCACCAAATGGGTAGAATCTGTTCCAACCAAACATGTTACTTCAGATGTAGTATGCAATTTCTTCAAAGCGAACATTATCTCTAGGTTTAGGGTCCCAACCAAGATTGTCACTGACAATGCAGCTTGTTTCACTTCCCAAGAGATTACTCAATTCTATTTCTACTATGGGATTACACTCTCCCACTCTTTTGATTACTTTCTACAAGGGAATGGGCACGCTGAATCAAGCAATAAGAACCTGGTGACTATCATCAAGAAGCTGGTGGATGACAACCAAAGGACATGGCACAAAGTATTGGTTGATGCCCTATGGGCAGATAGAATTACACCAAAGAGAGCAATCGGTATGTCACCTTTCCAACTTCTTTATGGTGTCAATGTTGAGATATCAATCACCTTGGAATTGCTAGCATTGAAATTAGCTAAGGCAATTGAAGACCAAACATATGAAGGCTCCCTTGATAAGAGGATCATGTGTCTTACTGAGCTGGATGAGCAAAAAACTGCAATGGTGGACCGAATTACTGCCCATCAAGGTTTGGTGAAGAAGCTCTTTGACCAAAAAGCAAAGAACCATGATTTCCAGATTGTAGATCAAGTCCTGCTATGAGACAAGAGAAGAGAACCAAAGGGGATGCATGGAAAGTTTGATTCTCTGTGGAGGGGCCCTTTTACTATTCATCAACTCAATGGTGAAAATAGTTTCCTATTGAAGTATCAAGATGGCACTCTCTTTTCTCTGCCTCATAATGGGCAACATCTGAAGCACTTCAACTCTTAAAGTATCGGATGAGTTCCCCTGTATGTATGTATATTTGTATAGTCTTTTGTTTCTATTTTGTGTTTTTTATTTTCATTTTTTGGAACCTTTATTTTTGGGTAGCACGACTCAGCGTAATGGCATACTTCAAGGCACTGGAGATTTTGGTTTCTAATCCCCTCAGCTGTTCTAAGTTTTCATCTGATAGAAGTTCCCCAACTGGAGCTAGCTCTTGTCCCCAAAAAAAATAGCTTTCTCACTTTTGGGACAACATATGAACTATTTTGGTCCTGCAAGACCAAATTTGTCTCTTCCCTTTTCAAAATTTGTTCTGAGTATTCAATTTCTCATTTTCCAAACTTTTTCAGTAAAGGGACTAGTTGGTTCAACAGGTTCAATGGCTTCTTCAGGTGAGTTCAATCAAAAGGGGGCAAGTTTCTAGCATTTAGGCATTTTCAGGATTGGTTCAACCAAAAATGGTTCATTGGCAAACTTTTAAGCAAGGATTGAACCATTGAACCTTGAACCATTTTGGTTCAAAGGTTCGACGGGTTCAAGGTTCAACATCGTTGGCAAGCTTTAAGGAGTCAAGTACTTTGTCAAAATTCATCAAGTTCAATCGTTTCATGGTTCAAAGGTTCAACAAATGGTTGGTTTAATTAAACGGTTCAAAGAGGTGCACAAAAGAAAAAGACCAAAGAGCAGAACCTGCCACGTGTCCCTTGTAAGAGTTCCACGAAAGGTGACAAGTAGCAGTTGCGAAAGGTTTCAATGTCTTTTTCCCAAAATAATGGAACACACCAAGTGTCACCATCTGCGTGAATCCAAATGAGTCTCAAATGTTTCTATAAGTGTTTCTAGAGTTCAGCGGAAGCCACCACATGTCACCTCCTGTAGAAGTCTCAAAGGTTTCTAAAAGATCTTATAAATTAGGTGGATGCTTCCACGTGTTCTCACCTATTCTAGCAGAAGATGCCACGTGTCACTTGCTAAAAGTAGTAGAATGTGACACGTGTCAAAGATGGAGCACTCTCAATACAACGACACAAATCCAAGGAAAGATTTCCTTCAGACAAATTGTCTAAAGGAATTCCTTCAAACATTTTGTTTGAAGAAAAATAAAGAGACAATAGTCCTCCAAAAAAATTAAATTTTGAAGGCCACCCAGATGGTCTTAAAGGGTAGGTACCCTTGCGGAGGATAGTCGACACACATAAAATGGACCTTTTTCAAGACCTCGAAGGGCAAGTCCCCTTCGGGAAGGATCAAGCCTCAAAGTGTAGCGGAAGCTACCAAGTGTCGTATGCCAAGACACAGTCTCTAATAAGTTTCAAAGTAATGGAACTCACCACGTGTCCCATTCCAACTCAATAGAGCGTGACAAGTGTCTGCATCTATGCTTCAATTTTCTAATAAGTTTCAAAGCTTATTCCAATAAACTTATTTCAAAGTTGTGGATGTCACCATGTGTCCTTGCCTGTGTCATAGCAGAAAGTGGCCATAGAAAGCGAGAAAGACACAAAGGAGTAGCTAAGGAGAATGATAGGCCCATAAACATCAAATTTAGGACAATTGACTAGACGTTAACCTTCAAAACATGAAAGACCCGTGGACGTCAAATTTGTGGCAATAAAGTGTCTGATTGATCTTTGCAGGTTGAGAAGGTGGACCCGAATGCATTCGAAGACCTTAAGGCCAGGGCCAAAAGAAAGAAGAGACAAAGAGGGAAACTCAACAAGAGTTATTTCTAGTAGGTGGAATAGTCTATCGGGTAGGTATTTGAGCCTGCAAGCATTGAAAGCATTCCCTATTTATCCCCTTTGGAGTAAAGGCAAAGTGGACAGCTACGCAGATAATAGGTAATAGAATGAATGACTCAGGCTCGATTGAAGACATTGGAGATGAATCAACAGACCACAGTTAAGGTAGCCACCCTATTCTAGCATGGCCCTCCCTGACAGAACCAAAAATGCATTCAGGCATTAATGCACATCATGGGCCACTCCATGAGACAAAGCACCAAGCCTTCCTTAGCCTCTATATATTGTAATCTCTTAGTTTGTTTTAAGGGAGATGTCTTTGATCACAAAAGCAAAACTCTGCCCAAATTGAAAGGTGAATACTAAGACTTTGAGCTCAGATTGTTGTTCATATTATTTTATCTGAATGAGAAAGTAAGTTGTTTACAGACTTTGTGCTATCATATCTTGTATCATTTTAAGAGATTGTTATTATGTCTGTCTTCTGAATGTGTTCTTGTTTATTTAATCTAACAAGTAGAATTAGTGGAAGTGATAAAGAAGGTGTCCTAAAGCCAGCTACTTTCAAACTTTGTGTTGTCATAGTTGTCTTCAGTGTGTGTTTATTTTATGTTTCTGTGTAAAGGACCTTGGGACGACTTTGTGCCCCCATTGTTCTTCATATCTCACTCTTGGGCAGTCAAGGTGGAGACTTTGTGCTACATCTTAGATTGTTAGTTACTTTGTACTCTGTTACCAGTTACTTATCCTACCTGAAAGAACTCCTGATGTCCCCTACAAGAACACTTCTGAAAGAAGAGAAGTGCCTTCAGTGTTTTCACAAGGATTTTCTTCTTTGTTTGTGAACATCATCTCTAAAATAAGAGAGATGGATGGTGTATCCCACCCCTGAGTGTTATTTTCTGCTTATATATATAGCATATAGCTCCTTTATACCTATAGGGAACCTCCCCTTGATGAGAGGAGAGATTTGTCCCCTTTGGATGTGGTAAGCTTGAAACTTTGGATGACCAATCTCCCTATGTTGTGGTGGAAGAGACCTATTTTACTCACCAGTTAGCTGGTTGACAAAATATTCACCCAACATAACCGTAAAAAAAATTTGAAAGAAGGTAACCCTCAGGTCAATGTGGTAGACCAGATGAAGTTGCACATGAATATCTCCTTGTGGGATTCATTATAGATACCAAGATAAAAGGATATGCTGTAAAAAGAATTGCACGGGTTGAATGAACAAGCTATCCTAGTAAAGGTTGATAATATTTTGATCATAATGGGTAGCCTTCCACATTTGGCCAAGTTAAGAAAGAAGAAAACGTTCCCCCTTTCTATTTGTCCTTGGTCATAGGAGACTTCCTGTTGCACAATTGTATCATTGACAATGGAGCAAGCACCTCGATAATGCCCAAATGCATAGTGGATAAATTGGGGCTCAAATATGAAGAGATGACTAAGGGAGTCCTACAGCTGGATGGGACACCAGCAAAAATAGTAGGGGTGGTGAGAGGCTTGAACTTGATGCTCCACGCCTGTCTAATCTTCTCGGTCCCTCATGACATGGTGGTGGTGGATGTTCCTCCTTACTTTTCTATTTGCTTATCCAGATATTTCACATCCAAATAGGTAGCTACCTAGCAGCAAACTGGTCCTATCTAGTTTTTAGAACCAAGTATGGGACTAAGGTCAAGATTGAATCAGAGGCACTCCACAGAGATCATCTAGAACCATACTCACTCAAGGCAACAAATGTGAGGTACACCATTATTGATCAAGAAGAATTCCAAGTGGATCAATCTCCATCATCTGCCCTTGAAGGAATTACTAACCTACTCTTAGACGAATGGGGAAGTGACAACTTTGAGCACGACCTTTATAAGTTCATAGAAGAGGCAGGCCTTGGGATTTATTGCATGAATGAAGAGGGTACTTTTGTACCAAATATGATGAAAGCAAGCAAGGAAAGCTTGAGTTTATGGTAGTTGTTCTTTGATGGCTCAAGAACTAAGTTAGGAGCTAGTGGTGGAGTGGTGTTAGTTTCTCCTTCACAAGAGAAGTACTTTTCAACCTTCAGGTCCCAATTTTATTGCATGTGCAATGTTTTAGAGTATGAATCCCTTATCTATGGTTTGGAGTGGGCGAGGAAAAGAGGAATCAAAGAGCTACAAGTTTTTGGTGATAGTGAGTCGATTGTGAATCAGGTGAGAGGCCAAAATCTGACAAAAAAAATCTTGCTTAAGTCTTACAAGCACAGGGTATGGGACTTAGTGGAGAGTTTCCTTGCCTTCAATATTACTTCCATTCCAAGGGAGAAGAATAAGCAAGTGTACAGGCTAGCATCAATTGGTGCCTAATTTGATGTTTCTAAAGAGATAGGCTGAAATAGTAATTCACACCATTTGAAGGTGGTAATCAAACCCTCCGTACCTGACAACATCACCAACTAGTAGGTGTTTGATAGCGATCAAAAAATAGCGCTCTTCTTGCAAGAAGCTGAGTTTGCTACTAAAAACTAGGCTAAACTACAGCAACAGTATGGCAGCCAGATTGTTCAGCTAAAGAATAATAAACTTCCCAAAGGCTTGGTCACCCTCAAAGGTATCTTCAACGAGGATGATCGATTAAAAAATGATAAATCAAGCATCACCATAAAGAAGGAAAACTATGAGAAGGTTGAAATATTCAAGGATAAGCTGCTTGTACTTGGGAAATTATGCACAGACCATGAAAGGTAGGCCTTCATCTTGTTGTGCCAGGAGTTTCCTGATGTCTTCACCTGAGAGTATAGCGATTTGAAGGGTTTTGACCCAAGTTTGGCCCAACATACCATTGAGCTGGAGGAAGGTACCAAGCTAATCAAGCAAAAGCAAAGGCCTGTCAACCTAAAGATTGAGCTTCTCATGCGGATGAAACTCATCAAGTTGATTGAGTCCAAGATAATATTTTCAATCAAACACTCTTCTTGGCTGGCCAATCTTGTTCCTGTCTTGAAAAAGAATGGGGAGATTAGATATGTGCAAATTTTAGAGACCTCAATAGAGTCTCTTTGAAATACCATTATCCTCTCCCAAGTATGGAGCAGATCCACCAAATGGTGATAGGCAGTGAGCATTTCTCCCTCCTGGATGGGTATTCAGGATACAATCAGATTTTAGTACAAGACTGTGACCAGTACAAGACAACCTTCACTACCAAGTGGGGGACATTTGCTTATCATAAAATGCCATTTGGAATATCCAACTCTGGTGCCACTTTTTAGCGAGCCATAGACATGGCATTTCAAGTCTTGATAAATAACATCATGCTGGTGTATCTTGATGACGTGATATTTTTCTCTAAGGAGGTGGGCCAACACATAAAACACCTTAGACAAATCTTTGAGAGGTGTAGAGAGTTTGGTATCTCTCTTAACCTGAAGAAATGTGTGTTCACTGTCCATGAGGGTAAACTCCTTGGCCACATTGTTTCCAAAGAAGGCTTGACCATTTATTCAGAAAGAGTTCACTCCATCCTAAAGCTGTCCTTACCTAAACATAAGAAAGGTTTGCAGAGCTTCTTCAGCAAAATAAATTTTATCCAGATATTTATTTCAAATTTTGCAGAGATAGTCAAGCCATTGGCCTCTATGCTGAAGAAAGATGAGAAATTCACGTGGACAGCACAAAGGAAGGATAGTTTTGAAGAGATCAAACAGGCTATCACCCAAGCTCCTACCTTGATCAGTCCTGACTTCACCAAGGATTTCAACCTCCACACCTTCAGAAATGAAGAGGTAGTCTCCGCTATGCTTACCCAAGTGAATGGTGATGACATTTAATAACTGCTTGCATTTTTTATCTAAGGTCTAGAGGGTTTTGAGGTCAACCATACATATGTGGAGAAGCAAGTCCTTGCAATCATATGGAGCTTGAAGAAATTTAGACATATGCTGTCCAACAGCAAGATTCACCTCATGGTTCCACATCCCAGCGTCAAAAATTTCTTGACCAACCGTGATTCGAATGAAAAGAGAGCAGGATGGATCACTAAAGTAATGAAGTATGACGTGGATGTCAAGATCACCAAGATGGTGAGAGGAAAAGGCCTGGCAAAAACCTTGTTGCAGACCTTAAATAGAAAAAAGAGGATAGTTTGTTAATTCACAATGCAGCCATAGTAGAAGAACCAGCTGTTATGAAGGATTGAACATCAGACTTGAGGCATTTCCTTCTCACTGGTGAGTGCTTGCAGGGCCTTGATAGGACCAAGAGGAGAAATTTTAGACTCCAATCTCTCTCTTATGTCCTGATTGATGGAGTGTTGTTCAGAAGGGACCTCTCAAGAGTAATTTTAAGGTGCATAGACCTAGGTCAGGCCGATAGGGTACTATCTGAGTTCCTGAGTTCCATGATGGGCCAGCTAGTGGTCACTTTTCTCCTAGGCATACAGCTACAAGAATAATGAGAGCTGGTTACTTCTGGCCCACTCTATTCAGAGACACCCATGCCTAGGTATGAAAGTGCCAGAAGTGTACACTCTTTGATGGGAAGCAATGGCCAGCTGCCATGCCTTTACAACGTATTCAGGTGGAGCAACCATTCATGCAATGGGGCCTAGACTTCATAGAGATGATCAATCCTCCCTCCAGTGCTAGCCACAACTGGGTTTTGACCGCCATAGACTACTTCACAAGATGGGTAGAGGCTGTCGCTTTGAAGGAAGCCAATGAAAGTGCAGTCCTAAACTTTTATGAAGACCTGGTGACAAGGTTTGGAGTCCCAACGACCATCATATTAGACAATGTATTAGCCTTCTTAGGGACCAGAATGAGTGAATGGGCATTGAGATACGACATCTATCTTAGCACTTCTTCTAATTACTACCCACAAGGGAATGGGCTTGCTGAATCCACCAACAAAATTTGATCAAAATTATAAAAAGAAAAATGGAGGAGAATCAGAGAACTTGGCATGCCAAGTTGAAAATAGCCCTATGGGTAGACAAGGTCACTCCAAAGAGGACAATTGGTAATTCACCATACACACTCGTGTATAGAAGGGAAGTTAGGCTTCCTATTTCACTTAAATTGCTCAGCCTTGGACCTTGCTCACCAGCTACAATTAGAAGAAGGCAACATCATGGAGGTTAGGCTATGTGAGCTGATGGAACTTTAAGAGACAAGGGACCAAGCTATGGCTTCTATGACTAGCTGCCAACAACAGACGAAGAAGCACTTCGACAAGAGATCCTCATCAAAAGGTTTCTCTAAAGGAGACATCATCTTGAAATGGGATGAGGACCGAGCTAAGCTTGGAAAGCACATAAATTTTAATGCCCTATGGAGTGGTCCATACATCATCACTCAGTGCAAGCAGCACAATGCATTCCAACTCTCCAGGTTGGATGGTGAAGAACTATATATCCCAGTTAATGGGATACATCTTAAGCATTATCACTATGCCCTTGTCCCATCATATATATATTTTCCTTGTTTTCCTCTATTTTCTCTAAGTGTTTTTGCACATGTTAGTAGTTTTCTTAATCTTGTGTGTGTTTCATTTCCTTTTGGGGTAAGACATTCATGATTGATTCTTAGATATCTCAAGGATGTTTCTAACTTTTTCAAGCTGCATTCTAACTCCGTGCCCAATGGACTTTGAGGCTACTGGTTTCTTAAGCATAGCAGGCATGCTTCCCCTGGAAATTGCCAATTTGTTGAACATTTTGGCCCTGTAGGTCAAAATCAGTTTCCTTCCTTCCCTACCACTCTTAACCCTCAATCTAAGTCATGTACCCACCTTCTACAAAATCCCCTTTTCTTTTCAATAAGCCCTGTTCTTATATAACATTGAAAGATCTAAGTACCTGCAAGTTTTGATTAAGTATGGAGCTTTTGCTTTGAATAAATGCCTTAGACAAATATGAGTCTCTTACAAAGCTTCGAAGGGTAGGTACCCTTACGGAGGGTAGTTAGGCACAAAAAAGACCATTCCAGTAGGCTATGGAGGGTAGTTTTAGACCCAAAAGTGCCCTTGCAGAGGGCAACTAATCAAAAGGCCGAAACAAGGCAGAGTTTTCCTTTGGAAAAGACTAAGGCAAAAGGGGGATTTCCTTTGGACTTTTGTTTGAGGAATAAATCTGAAAGAATCCAAGGTAAAGTTCAAAAGTCCTTCAGACATTTTGTTTGAAGGAAAATCCATAGAAAATCAAAAGATCGATTCCTTCGGACAAAATTCCTGAAGGAATTACTTCAGACATTTGTCCGAAGGCATTTGTCAGGGAATTTTTCTAAAAGAAAGAAGTCGATCGAAGAAATCAAGAGTTAAAACATTGAAGGGAACATTCCTTCAGACAAAATGTTTGAAGGATTTCCTTCAGACATTTTGTCCTAAGGATTTGAGCCCAAAGGACCCCGAAGGACAAGTACACTTGTGGGGGACTCTCGGCGATTGTGAAAGGGACTTTTTTCAAGGCCTGAAGGGACACCTTCCCTTCGGGAGGTTAAAAGTCAAAGACCCGAACAAAGGAATAAAAGGCCAAAGGAAAGAAAGCTGAAAAAATCATCAAAGGGGGTGACGGGCCCAAAGATGTCAAATTAAGCATCATTAACTAGCCATTGGAATCCGATCGTCAGATGATGTCCCCGAAGACATCAAATTAAGGACAAGGGAATAGCCGTTGATTTTGAAAAGCTTAAGGACATGCCGCAAGTGAACTCAGCGACCCATCGAGAAGATAGCCCCGAGTGCTCACAAGGCTAGGAAAAGACAAAGCCAGGAAGGGACCAAAAATAACAAGGAAAGATGGAAATAAGCAGAGAATCCAAAACATGGCCACGCACACATACGATAACATCTGGAATGTTCCAAAAGATGCACCCAGCTAAGCACAAATATGGACAAAACAGTCCAAGTGGCAAAAGAAGGTGTTAGCATAAGGAGTTATTCCAGTGATTGATACAATCTCTGCCAAGTGGTCATCAAGGAGTGCGAGCAGTGAAGACGCAAACTATTTTTTCACACCTTGCATTGATGAGTAGACAAATCTACGTGAATATCTTGAAGCAGTGGTCTTGTTTGCAAAAAAAGAGACATGGCTCATGCTTTAACATTAATGTTTAAACGCCAAAGTCTAGATTGACAATCGACACAACATCCTTTTTTAGTGGCTTCCTCTTCCCAAAGCTCTCAATGCACATGGGCCACTTGTAAAAGGGCACTAAAGTCTTTTCCAAAAATGGGGTGCCTTCTACTTTCTATTTATATTTATATATATATATATATATAATAATCTCTCATTTTGAGAAGATATCTCTCATGTTGTAAGGTGAAGCCCTGCCAATTTTCACCTGGAATCAATAGAATACACATTTTTTATCTTTATTTTGGTTGGGTATATCTCTGAGTGTGTCTGAGTGTTAACCTTGTGTCAGTCATTGTTCCATGATGCTTTCATAGGCTTGATACCAGCACACCTGGTATAGACAAAGTGCCATTCTTGCAGATAGCAAGAGTTGTATATGGAGCATAGAGATAAGAGAGGGTTATCAGACAGTGTGCCTTCCTATAGCACCTATGGTAAGTTCATCTTCTGTGTGTCTTCATTAAGCCTTTCTATTAAGTTCTCTACAGTCTAGTCCTCTTACCAGATAAAGTGTATGTATGTTTTCTTATGGTTCCAAGTGTGAGTATGAGTAGATCAAACTTGTTTGGTGCATCACCAGCTTAGGTTAGGTTAGATTTTTTAGTAATCTTTCTCTTTTCAACCCCCCCATTATAATATGTATTAGCAATATTACTGGAATAACTTAGAGATGCATCAAAGGGAGCTAGCCCTTATCTAGAAACTCTCCCCTCAGTTTTTCCAGACCCACAAGCAAGAGAGGAGTTTCCATTGTGCCGCGTGGAAGAGAGAAGCTCAGCCTTCTCTCAAGGGTGCAATCCACAGTGTCAACACTTGCCTAGCAAATATCAAAACCTTAAGCTTGGTGGTGGCAAATTTGAAATCTTCCTCCGTTACCATGGTTGAGCCATTGGGGAAAGGGGTCAAAGAAAATCTGATAAAATAAATGAAAAAAATAAATGCATTTAAAAGTTCCAAAACAAGCCTTTAATACTCAACATTAGTGGCCATTAATGCCACTCAAAGTTTAAAATCTCAAAGATCTTGCTCAGGGGGTGAATTCAGATGCCCTGACACATGCTGACAACAAGCACATGTAATGGCAACAAAAAGTGCTGCTCGAGCATGTAGATAACAAAAACCATGTAAAAGCAACAAAAAATTCTGACCTTACATAAGCAAAATCAAAATTCACTAAAACCCTCAAAATGATCAAAATTGACATTTTGATCAGTTTATGACTACACAAAGTTTCATGATTTTTGAGAAATCATGGTGAGGGAATGTCATAAAATTTCCTAGGATGTCAGACAACTTCACTTGAGTCAAGAGAATCTTGTCTCGATCAACGAAATTAGAGTGTTGATTACGAAATGGACAAGTTTCGTAGGGGTTGTCCACAAAATGAGCATAGTTGATTTTGGGAACAACAATGACATATCGACCTAATGATGGTCTTCTTCTTCCTTCATCTACCTCACTACCAACCAATAACAACACCAACTCACCAACTAAAACCAATAACACCTCCACCCCTACTGTTGATGATTAAAATTGCACTGTATCTAACACCAATAATGGGAAGTTTTAGGAATGTGGGACTTGCAACCTGAAACGACCTCCAAATTTTAAAGAAGCTGGTTCTTCTTTATCTCAAAAGTATTTTAGGGAAAAGGATAGGAATTAAATAGAAACACAAATTCAATGAAATAAAATCTAATTATGGCAATGCGCGTAAATTTAATTCAACCCTTAATTCTCAAAGCACCATGGATCTATCTTTAAGATTCAATTACATTAAAGAGCAAACAAGGTATGATCAATGTAAAAGATGAAAATAGATAGAATCAAAGGCTCACAACTTAGATGATTTTGACAATGACACAAAGAATATCAACAAAGGCACAAAATTTAGTATTCTCATTAATTTTCAAGTCACATAAAAGGCACAAAAACATGCACAATTATACAAACTTTCTAACTCAAGAAAATAGAACAAAGGCAAATGATATTACTAGCCACAACTAAAAGTCTAAAACTTTTGATAACAATTTTTTGCAAAAAATTCTCTCTATCTTTTGATGATCCTTCTGGTGATCTTTGCACCCCTATTTATAGCATCAGACTTGCTCTAGATTGCCTGCACATTCCCAATCCAACGGCCTAACTAAACTCTAACTGAACTGGAAGTGTCTAACGTAGGATATTTCTTGGATCTAAAACGTTCCATCTCCCTATAAGTTCATTGGCCAAAATAGATACGTAGGACACTTACCATTGTAAAATGGGTGAGGACACTTGGCCGCTTCCCTTACTCTATTTGAAAACCTTCTTATTATTCAGGAGGCACTGGAAAGTGACACTTGGCATGTTTCGCAACACTTATCAAAGACACATGACACCTTTTGCATAACCTATACTCTTTATTGTGTCTTTATTCAGGAGTGTTTCGTCTTTGACATCTATCACAGTTTGCTTCTTCAAAACTTTAACAACTTATAGAAAATGGGACCCACAACACTTCTCACTCGAGCCATTTCAAAAAGGGAATAGGGACAGGTGGTGCTTTTAGCACATCCTT
Organism: Torreya grandis; assembly: GCA_037957365.1. Lineage (NCBI taxonomy): Eukaryota > Viridiplantae > Streptophyta > Pinopsida > Cupressales > Taxaceae > Torreya > Torreya grandis. The sequence continues at coordinate 5,386,928 of JARHVA010000338.1, read as the reverse complement.
AACAAGGGACATGTGGCAGTTTCCACTGCTTTTAGCTACCTTTTGAGAGTCTTGTGGAAGGTGACACGTGTTGGTCTTTGCATCGCTCTGTCTATACTATAGAAACATTCGGGCCTGATTTCATATTTACATGGATGATGACACTTGGCGGCTTCCATTTGCATCAAAAACAAAACCCAGGACCCACCACAGTCTTTACTTATCAATGAAACAAAAAATGAAGATACTTTAGATGTTGACACATGGCGGCTTCCACTTTCTTCAATTAGGGATACATGGCCTCTTCCGTTGCTTTTAGAAAAGCATATTAAAACCTTCCACAGTTGCCACTTGGCACCTTCCACTTGATCCTAAGAAAAGCTTGTTGAAAAGAAGTTTTTAAAACATATAAGAAACATCAGACACGGATGCCGACACTTGTTGTGCTCCGCTGAGTTACTATGGGACATGTGACACATTCTGACCAACTTATAAAAATCATGAAATGTGTCTCATCTGATGACACTTGGTAGCGTCTGCTCGATTTTGACACTTAGACAAAATTTAGGTGAAAAACAATTCGAGCCCATACTCTAAGTCAAAACTTCACTGTCTCAAACTAAAGTGTGCAGGGACAAAATTTGGAGTGCATAACTGAAACTCAAAAAATAAAAAATGTAGAGTTTTTTACTCTATAGTTCTTGGCGACCCCGAGGACTTTTGAGCCTGCTCAAAAAGAAAATCCACAATCTCTCGCATGATCAAATGTGAAAAAAAATCACAACTTTAGTAAAGCTGTTTGATAAGCAGACCACTCATCGTCAGATAATCCCTACTTATTTTGCAATTTGTTGAAGGCTAAATCAAGGTTGATGATATCCTTCTGTGAAAAATTCTACAAAATATGAACTATAGCCTTCAATTTAAATTCTAGCTGGGAAAAGGGAATTGAAACAGCTTCTACTTTAGGCACTGATGAATCATCTCTTAAATCCTAAAAGACTGCATGATCATTTTGCCTAGCTAACAACAAAGGTTTAATCTCCTCAATCATCAACACAGTGTTGCTATTAGGAAAAGGGGAAGGAAGACCTAATTGCACCAGATCTTCAATGTGTTATTTCATGTCTTTGATTCCTTCCTTCACCACATCTAGAAGCTCTCTGTAATTGATTTTTGTGGAGTTGCAATTGAGAACCTCATTCACTCTTTTAGCAGCGACCATTCTATCACTAGTCCCTGTTGCTGACAACTTTCAATCAGTTGCATCATATAACTTTTACAGCAACATTTGAGAGTCAAACACTCTCCCAGAAATAATAGACAGAGTGTCTTCAACTAAAGTCTCCACCTTTTTGCATAATTTTTGTGCATTTAGCATAAAGGTTAGAGAAGGTTTGATCTGAATAATCTCTTCAGAGATTTTTTTCCATATTGATTCATAAAGCTCATTGACCAGATTCAAAACCCTTGCATTCTTTAGCCTATTAACCAACTCAAGTGTCAATTGTTTTGTCATTTGTCACTCTACTTGAAGTTGGGCCTGTATAGTAGCGGTATTATTCTACCCATTTAGTAGCTTCTGTTGAAGTTGAGTAACCTATAGCAGGATTTCCTCATATTTTTCCTGAAATGTTGTCTTTTCCTGCCTTAAGGTTGTCACTGCATCCTTCACCTGCATTAGCCCTACTTTCAAAGAATCATTTTGGGCCTGGATAGCCTAGTGAGTCTGAAGAGAAACAATATTTTGCAATTGTTTATTAAGACTCTCTATTTCAATATTTTTAGTGTTGATTTCTGTAGTCAAACTGCTACAGTTTGCCTTCTCTTTGGCTAGATCAACCTCCATCTTCTATAGCTTCTTTGATATTTTCAAATAATCTTTAGCTACTATAGAAGTGGATTCATTTAGCAGCTCGACCTTATCTTGTGGTCTGACAAGGGACATGTCTATAGCCACTACATTCATTGTGTAATCTTCAGGTTGCAGACTCGGTGACAAATGGGTCTTATTGATGTTGGATTGGGTCTTGTGGGCTTTATTATCTTTGATCCTCTTTTTCTCCCTTCGGGCTTCCCTTGCCTTCTTAGTAGCATCTGCTTGAGTTTGGAAAGTAGAAGGAGAGGCAATGTGCCCACCCACAAAAGGATAACCTTGTGGCAAGCCATATTGAATAGCCATATGTTGGCTAGGGGAAATCTGAGGAGGTATTTTCTTGGGGATAGAGAGGGAAAAGTGAGGCAATGATATAGCCTAAGTATGGATAGATGGGGACAAATAAGAAATGGGCACAATGGAGGTGGCAGGGGACATTATTTGGCCTGATGGAATCATAACCCCTATAGGAGAAGAGAGAGATTGAGAAGGAGGAGAAACAATACTTACCTAAGGAGCAACCAAAGTACTCTATGATTGGTGTTGTGAGGATTCTGCCCTCTTTTCTAAATCAAGTTGGAACCTCAGCCTCTTATGTTTCCGTGGTGTTTCTTCTTCTGGCTGTGTTCCCTTCTCTTCAACATTTACCACTGATGCTAGTGGTGCTTGTGTAGAACTAGGAACCTTAAGGACTGACACTGATGGAGAAGCTTTTAGTGGTGAAGATGCCACACTATTTTATTTTTCAATGGTACTGAGAGATTAGGGCCAAACAGTTACAGCGACTGCTGCTGAAGTTTGCACTAAGGCCTATGATGTTTGACTGGATTCTGCTCTGGCTTCTAGCTCACCACCCTGTGTCTGCAAATTGCTTGTATCAGGGCTAGACATAGGATACAGATGAAATTCATCCTAGAGTTCCTCCCATTTCTCATCTGAATCCACATTTCCAAAAGAGTGAGTTGTCTCACAAATCTCTTGCCTATATTTCCAATAGGCTTTTATTTTCTCAATGTCACAGTCTTTATTCTTTAATGCTCTTCTTAAACTATAAGTCATTCTAATTTTAAGATCAAAATCCCTCTACTTAACATAAAAAGTTTTCCATGGTCTATCTTGTTGAAGGGGCAAATCCATCAATTCAACATAAAAATCAAGAATATATTCCCTAGGATTTTTTCTATTTTCTCAAAAGGGACGGCCCTCATGTGTAATTCTGGCAGCAACCCTATTAGTCCTTATCCATGAAGTTATGAAACCATTTGGGTCATATACCCATTTATCTTCAATTAGAGAGAAACCCAGGAAGGCTAACTTTCTCAACAACACGATCTCAGCATCTCTGACTTCTAGGGACATATTGTTTGTTACCCATAGAACATCATACATTTTCCTCTTTTTATTTCCATAGCCATATTCATTATCTACCATAGACACCTGCCTGGTGACCTCTAAAAATGCTAACCTAAGGGTCAAAATCTTAGGTAGCAACACTAGTTCCCCACTAAAACCATGGACTCTAATAATAGTATGATGGGATCCAAAAAAGTAATCAGAAGGAATAGGGCAATTGGCCATAAAGTTTGAGACACATAGAAACAATCTATTTACAACTAGTTCTGGGCTCAGATGACAATAATTAGGGGCAACAAAAAGTTCCTAGAATTCGTATGGGTCGCTAGTTTTGGACAAGATATGTGTCCATGTAGACATAGGAGTGGTCCTATGTAGACTGAAGCTTGGGTCATACATATTTAGATGCATGTGTTGGGAAAAGATGCTAGAGTATTGATACAACATAAGGTGAAATAGATAAGAAAAATACCTAAAGATCACTTTAGATTTGAATTGGGCAAGTTGTTCCACTATTGAATATGCAATCTTCTTAGAGAAATCCAATCGATACTCCTGAGTCTTGTCAACAATTTTCAATCTGAAGAGGATGGCCATTTATTCTTTATAAACAATTAAATCATCTTTCATTCTAAAAATGAAAGCCATCATGGAAAGTGCATCTTGACTAGCTTGTGAAAATTATGCTCTTGCTGTTGGCAGTGTCAGCACAACGGTATCATCATTGCCTAATTACAACTTTGATTTCAAAAACCTCAATTGAGTATTGACATTTGCCCACATTTTTTGCATTTTAGCAATGGTGGGAAATGTGGCTATCTTGTCATGATACAGGGCCAACATCTCTTTGATAGCCTTTGGTGTAATCTGCACCATGAATGGACCCTTTTGTATGGTATTTGAGGGTGCATGAAATAATTTGGCACATATTTCAACTAATTCAGGGCATGGATGCACACCTGGGACAATGAATTGTGCCAACTGTGAAGTCCATATCCTCATTGTGAATGTTTCATATTATCCAACCTTGGCCCTCTGAATACACCTTTGATGTGCCCCTTCTCTGAGATTTTTTCTACTAGTTCTTTGAAGAATTGGGTCCATGATTCTATCTACAAAATATTTCACCTTTGTTGGGTCGTTTGCATGACCAACTTCAGGGACTCCAGTCTGTGGGTAGATCTTTAACAGTTGTGCAGGGGCTGAAGCATATGACTTGCTTGTAAGAAACTTGTCAACGGATTCGTAAATCCCATACCCTTATTGCGAAGACTGTGTTCCCTCTATATCTATATCTATTCTTGAAAATAGTGAATTGTGGTAATGGGTATGAAGATTTTGTAATAGAGAAGGAACTTTCACTTAAACAGGTTTGCTATGAGCTGAAAATGCAAGTAGCAGAGGTTTTCTAGTAGATGCAGAAATGTTTGAGACACTGTAAGCTTTAACTCTTGTTATGAAGTATTTATTGATCCATCAAGTCTCAAAATAGTATTAAACATGGATAACCATTAACAAATCTTACGAAATCTTCATGGGACGATGAGTTAGACACGTCATGAAAGTGGCTGCACAAGGTACCTTGGAGAATTCAAGGATTTGGGAGATATTTAATGTGTCAAGAGTTTTAAATTTTTTGAAAAAGGCTCTGAGCTATGGCTACGTGTTCAAAGAACACTTATTTAAAAGAAAGAGTGGGAAAGATAAAATGGGAAAACAAAGCAACAAGGAAAGGGAAACTATCTAACTATAATACATAGAGACACAGCTTAAATGAAATGTTTCAAGTAGATTCCATTCATAGGAATCTCTTCATGTTCGCCTTCCATTGTTTCTAGCTCAAACAAATTTTTCTATTTACATGCATGAATTTTATAAGGGCTAGTCCACAATGCTTCAAATTTAGTGTGTTGACCCGGCTTGGCAGCTCTTGCATTCCATTTCAAAACAATTAAACCTACTTCGAAATGAGGATTTGAAGTCCTTTTATCAAAGTATTCTTTAATTATTTTTTGATGCTTTATTAATGAATCATGTGTTGCATCCCTCTTTTCTTGAGCTTCTAAGATTTCAGCAAGTCTGACCTACATGGGGCCATTCTCTTCAATTTCAATATATTTTATCAGTTGGAGAGCAGGAATTTCCAAGCTTAGAGGTATTACAGTAGGCTTGCCATAGACCAATTTATATGAGAAATTTTTTGTTACCTGCTTAGGTGTAATTCTATCAGCCCACAATGCTATATTAAGCTTCCACTCCTTGTGAATCAGCCCCTTTCAAGTCTAATCAGGTCTTGTTAGTTGATTCTTTACCCTGAGGGTAACAATTAGAGGAAATTTTCAGATATATTCCATGCTTTAATGCAAATTCAGATACTTTAGACAAAAATGCTTTAGCATTATCTAAAATCATGTTGGAGAAAGCAGTCTAGGATCACATTTTTTGTTGCTTCTTTAAGTGGCACTGCCTCAGTCCATCTAGTGAAATATTTGTGGCTGTTAGAATCTATTTGTGACCCATACTAGACACTGAATTTATCATTCCAATGAAGTCAAGACCCCATTGAGCAAAAGGTTCATCAACAATTATAGGACTAAGATGCATTGTTGCATTCCTTCTCATCCACACATAATATTGACAAGATTGACATTTTTTACCAGTTATAATAGTCTATAAATAAAGTAGGCCAAAAATAACCTGCCTCACTTATCTTTATAGTTGTGGTCTTTACAGAAAAATGTCAGCCCACAATGTTATATTACAGCACTTTATGCCACTCCTTGTGATGTTCTCCCCATGCTGCCACTCTTGTATCCTTGTGATGTTTGAGTCTCACCTGATGTTCTCCTTGTGATGTTCTCCCTCCTTATTCTCTTAAGTGCTTAATATAAAGTGATTACCATAGATAGGAAGGCTATTGGATGTTCTCCCTCCTGTCTATCATTTTCTGTGTTAGAACAACAACAATACTGAGCTCTCCTCCATAGACATACATTACAAAAGGCTTAGAAAAATTTGGGTTTCTAAGTACTGAGGCCGTTGAAATTGCTTTTTTGACCTTTTCAAAGGCTTGCCTTCCTTCTGTAGTCCACTTGAAAACTAGGTCTTCTTTCAACAAGAGTGTCACTGGTCTTACTAAGCCTACAAAGTCAGATATGAACCGACTGAGAAAATTAATCTTCTCCAAAAAAGATTGAATTGCTTTCTTATTTATTGGTAAGGGCAAGTTCATTATGGCTGCAACTCTCTCTGGATCTATAGAAACTCCTTCTTTAGATACTATATGTCCCAATAATTTGCCTTGAGGTACAACAAAGATACATTTCTTAGGATTCAGGGATATTCTAAATTCTTGACATTTCTTAAAAATAGATTCTAAATATCAAAATGATCAACAACATTCTTGGAAAAAATAGTAAGATCATCAAAATAAATTAGGATGATTTTATTTATAAGTTCTACAAATGTTACATCCATATCTCCTTGAAAAGTATCTCCAGCATTTGACAAGCCAAATGGCATCTTAGAATATGCAAACATTCCCCATTTGGTAGTAAAAGTAGTCTTGTATTGGTCTTCATCAGCCAACCAAATCTGATTGTATCCAAAGAAACCATCTAGCAAAGAAAATCTCTCTGATCCAGCCACAGTCTGTAGAATTTGTTTCATAGAGGACAAGGGATAGTGATCTTTCAGAGATGCTCTATTCAAGTCTCTGAAATCTACACAGAGTCTTATGTCACCATTCTTTTTCCTGACTGGTACTAGATTTGATACCCAGGTTGAGTGTTTGAATGGAAAAATTATTTTAGAATCTAAAAGTTTCTACAACTCATCCACCATTAGAGATTCAATCCTTGGATTTACTGGCCTCTACTTCTGTCTGACTGGCTTAGATCCTTCAGTCAGTTCTATTATGTGCTGAATGATGTCTCTATTATATCCATGAAGGTCTTCATAGCTCCAGGCTATGACTTTGTCATATCTTTTGCATAAGTCAATTAGTCTTTCCCTTTCCTTTTGAGTTGCAAAATTTTCAATTTTTAATTTTCTCCCTTCACTCACCTCTATTTCAGAATAATCTACTTTATTTACTTGGAACCTTTTCTTCTCTAGGCCTACATCTTCTAGATCAATTTTTTTTTAAAAAGTGATCAAGCCTTTGGGAAGCTTATTATTCTTTAATTGTATAACTTGGTCTCCATATGCCTCTTCAATTTTTGGTTGCAATTGATCAGTAAATTCTCTTGATTGTTGCAAGAATGAGAGTACCTGAGAATGATTTTTAAATACTTGCCAATTCTCATCATTATTTGGGATAGTTGGCCTTACTATAACTTTTACTAACTCATTGTTAACTAATAGGCCAGTTGTTGGTTCAAACTGTGAGCCAATCTGTGCCATCCTATCAGCTTCAAAATTTTTGGATTCTAGGAACTACTTCAATATTGAAAGCTTTAAAATCTTCTATTAAATCCCAAATTCTATGTCTATAGGATCTCATCCTTATATTTTTTGCTATTGCCTTTTCCCTAATTTACTTCACCACTAATTATGAATCTCCTTTTACTATTAAATTCTTTATTCCCTTTTTTTTGCCTAATATGAGCCCATGTACTAAGGATTCATATTCAGCATCATTATTAGTACAAGCAAATTAGAAATGGATAGCTCTCAAAATTTTCTCCCCATTTGGAGCAACAAGACAAATTCCTCCTCTAGCACCACTTTTACTTCTAGCCCCATCAAAATTTAAGGTCCAAACCTCTGAATCTTTTTCAGATTCTTGAGTAGTTGGTGTTTTTTCCCTTACAACATTTGGGATTTCATGATCTTCATCAAAAATGACATAAGTGCCCAGACCAATAGAGTCATAATTTCCATATGGATCACTATGCATCATAGCTAACACATGGTTATTTTTCTCTTCTTGGTCATGTTCAATCCAGTTACCCAAATCTTCAACAAAAACCTTTTCTTCCTTATTTAGCATAGCATGAGCTACCTCTAACTTTGAGGTTAGTTCATTGGTGATGTGATATTTAGATAATGGCTCAGATAGTATTTTCATCTTTGAACCGTATTTGATTTTTAGGATGAGATGAGACCAATCAAGTGACATATATCCTCCTATTTTGGCTGTGAAATCCTTGGATAAACATAGGCCAAATATAGGGGGTATATATATGACTACTACATCTTGATTGACAATTATATTGGAGCAAGTATATAATTGCAATAGAAGTTGTTTAATTCTTCCTATTGTTTACACTGATTTACCATCCAACTGCATGACTCCTCTAGTAAGTGGCTCATACTTTATTTTTAAAGCATCAGCTATTTGCTTAGGCATCACTGTAGTACTAGCCCCTAAATCTATCATCGCATTATGCAACAGTTTCTTTCTCACTATTAGAGTTAAATAGAAGGGCTCTGGTTTGGATTTACTTACCTCTACTGCATTGTTCAAAAAGGTTGTTGTCTTCAGAGGAACTGTGTCCTTGAGTTTTTCTTTATCAGCAAGTCCTTCTTTGGTGCTAGTATGTTTAGGCACTCCTTGACCTTGCAGAGCTTCTTGTAAAAATGTCTTTTGCTCATTAATAGCTAATATGTCCCACATTGACACATGTGTTGGAGTTCTCTTCAGCTGATCTACCACATTCACTGTTCTTATTGTTTGAGTTCTTGGAAAATAAGAGTACCTTATTTTTTTTTAAACTTGTCTAGGAACTACTTGATTCTACACTGGCTGAGGTGCTTCTTGTCTAGCAGTTGTGTTTTGATGACTTTGAAATGGAGGCCCCATGACTTCATTATTTGTGACTTTAGGTTGTTCCATCATCCTTCTCTTTGATCTGGTATAGTAGTCTGATTGCACCACTGGTTTCTTGGAAGTAGAAGCTTCGTTCAAGAATATTGACTCTTCATCTTCAACCCATGAAAACAAAGCATGTTCAGGGGCTATTTCTTCTTCTTTTTGTAAGGATATCCCTTGAATTTGAGCCATCAAGACTGAATTTTGCATACTAAGGGACTGGTAGGCTTGAGTGTCAGAAGTAGTTGTAAATTGTCCATCCATTCTTCTTTACTCTACTACATTTTGTTGTAGATTACCCATGGGACAATCTCTGGGTGTATGAGCATTATTACAAGGAAAACACCAGGAATTAGTGCCATCTACATAATTATTCTACCCTTGAACAATCTCTCTATTTAGATTTGGAAGAACAGTTTGTGAGGGTGTAGGAATTGCAACTAATTGGTTTGCTGGCTGAGGGTTATTTTGCTTTTGATGACCCTGATACTGGTTTGGGATACTGATTTTGCTATCTTTTTATGTTAATTAACTCATTTGAAAATGTCCTTAAGATGTTCTTGATATCATCCATCTCAGATGACTGGGCAGGGACAAGTTCTTTAGCAGGTTATTGAGGATATGTGTACATAGACACAGGTGGGGCTATGGAATTAGGGGCAACTTTCTAGCATCTATTAAATTATTTTCAGCTCTGATTACATAATCATAAGCTTCTGGCAGAGTCTGACCTCCAAGTGACTAAATCATTACTGACATGTCTGAATTTAAAGCTTTAAGATAAAAGACTATAGCCATACCTAGTAATGGTCTTACTACAGCAGGAATCTTTTCCCAAGTATTTTGAAACCTTGAATTGAAGTCATTCATTGCTTCTTGTGGTGCCCTTTTAATAGTAATCAATTGTTGCAACAAAGAAGACTTATCACCCTTTTCTTCAAACCTTTCAAAGAAAAGATCTCTAAGTTGATCCCATGTAGATATTGTATTTGGAGTCAAGGATCTGTACCATTCTAGAGCCTTTCCTTTAAAAGAAGCTATTAATAATCTTATAGCCACATTCTGTTGTGTGACCACATGTATAGCACATACATCAGACACATCCTACAAATGTTCTTCAGGGGTTTTAAAATTTTGCCCACTAAATTTGGGCAGGGCTTTCAAGGCATTTACTGGAATAGGGTCCCAAGTGGCTAGTGGTATTGGGAGGATCAAATGACTGCCAGTGTTCCAACTTGCATAATTATTTAGGAGTATAGGAGCTCCCATATTTACTCTTGGTATTGGTATAAACTGATTGACTCTTCATCTTGGGCTAGTTATCAAAGGTGGAAAAAGAATACCTAGATTTACAGCAGATTGAGATCTTGTTACTGGTCCACAACTCTAACTCCTTGTAGCTCTCTAGTTCATACGGTCTTGAAAGAAACTTCAAGATGGTGTCCCACCGGGTGTGCCAAAAATTGTTAATGATTAAAATTGCACTGTATCTAAAACCAACAATGGGAAGTTTCAGGAATGTGGGACTTGCAACCTGAAATGACCTCCAGATTTTAAAGAAGTTGGTTCTTTTTTATCTCAAAAGTATTTTGGGGAAAAGGATAGGAATTGAACAGAAACACAAATGCAACAAAAGAAAATCTAACTATGGTGATGCGCCTAAATTTAATTCGACCCTTAATTCTCAAAGCACCATGGATCTATCTTTAGGATTCAATTACATTAAAGAGCAAACAAGGCATGATCAATGTAATAGATGAAAATAGTTAGATTCAAAGGCTCACAACTTTGATGATTTTGACAATGACACAGAGAATATCAACAAAGGCACATAATTTAGTATTCTCATTAATTTTCCAGTCACATAAAAGGCACATAAACATGCACAGTTTCTACATCTACCATTGATGAAGATTCAACTAGCTCATCTATCCCTTCTTCTCAGATCTGTGTAGAGGACCCCTTAGAACCCACGTTCCAACGTCTCTCACTTGGGGAGTATCATTTTTTAGCCTTAGATGCTTTCCCTACTCCTCATGAGTATGTGAACCTTATCCATGATCCTCGTTATGACCCCAACATTAAAACCATCATTCCTTTTAGGCCTCCCAACCATCAAACCAACTTAATCTATAAGGGACTTGATCATCCACTTCTTGCTTCTACCGATACCTCTATCACCCAACCATTCACCTTTGACTTCTCCTATCTTGACAAATCAACATTTGAAAAATTATACCTTCATAGGTGTGCCTAGAAGGGATTTGGACTAGGTCATTATGAGCATGGACCTCACGAGTTACCTTCCATCAAAACCTAGAAACCTCATAATCTATTTCGCCTTGGGTTCATTCCACTAGAAGAACCAACTGATTCACCTAAACCCATCACCAACATTGATGAGGATACACCATCCTCACCAACCCCATCTCCTTTGAATTTAGACTATTTCAAAGTCATTCCTTCTAAATTTTTTTTATTAATACCGTTAGTTTAGGCCCCCAGACTTATCAAAAGGACAATCAAACTAAAACCCTTCCTCTCATCCATCCTAAAAAGGTAGAAAATGATTCTCCTACCAACAACACCATCCAACATCAGGATGATGATTCCATTCTCACCTACCTCAGTGCGGGGGATTCTTCTATCCACAAATCCCTTCCTCTTGAGAACCAAACCATGTTGAACAAATCCACTATCGATGTCAACTTGGGTAATCAGGATAACCCTCGCATTGTCAAGATTGGACAATATTTGAATTCTACAGAGCAAAAAGATTACCCTTCTTTCCTTCATGACCATAATATAGTATTTGCTTGGTCATATCAGGATATGTCCATAATTGACCTTTCTATATCCCTTCACAATAATGTCACCCATCCTGATGCTAACCATATCTAGCAAAAGCTTCGTAGGATGCACCCTCACATCACCCTTTTAGTCAAAGAAGAGCTTTAGTGTCTCTTATCTATCGATTTCATCCAACCCATTAATTATCCTCAATGGGTTTCTAACATCATTCCCATTACCAATCCCATAAGGGGACTTTGCCTTTATATCGAATTTCATGACCTTAACCTCACTTACCCGAAGGATGACTACCCTTTGCCTAACATCGACCAACTTGTTGATCTTACAGCTGGCCATGAGATGTTATCTCTCATGGATAGTTTCTTGAGATATAATCAAATCTTGATTGTCCCCAAAGATCAACATAAAACTTCTTTCAACACCCCATGGGAAAGCTTTTGTTATAGGGTCATGCCATTTGGTTTGAAGAACATTGGAACAACTTACCAATGTGTAATGACCTACATCTTCCATGATCCAATCCATAAAATCATAGAGGACTATTTAGACGATCTCATTGGTAAATCTTAACATCGCAAGGATCATCTAGTCATTCTCACAATCATTTTCAAATGCCTAATCCATTTCCATGTCAGACTCAACCCCAAGAAATGTATTTTTGGGGTCCTATCTAGAAAGCTTCTTGGCTTTATCATCTATCTTCAAGGAATTGAAGTAGACCCTGCTAAATTCAGAGAAATTTTGGAGATGCCTCTTCCAACCCATCTTAAGCAACTCCGTAACTTGCAAGGGAAGCTCTAATCCATCTGTCACTTCATCTCTCGATTATCGGGTAAATGTCAACCCTTTCACCATCTTCTTAAAAAAGATACATCTTTTAAGTGGACCAAAGACTGCCAACAAGCCTTTGATTCACTCAAAGAATACCTTCTTTCTCCACCTATTCTTACCCCACCTAAAGAGGACCAACCCTTATACCTTTATATATCCACCACTGACCATTCCTTAGGGGCAATGCTCGCTCACCATGATGAACAAAACAAGGAGTAAGTTGTCTACTATATAATTCAAATGCTTATAAAGTATGCTACTCAATACACACATTCTAAGAAACTTTACCTCACCTTAGTCTTTTTGGCTTCCAAACTTTGTCATTACCTTCTCAATCATAAAACCTTTGTCATCACTAACACTGACCCACTCAAGTACATATACTCTAAACCATACCAAAACCAGCATATGGCTAAGTGTTTCATGCATTTAGCTGAGTTTAACCTTGATTTCCTCCAACAAAAGTCAATTAAATGGCAAGTCATTACCGACCAATTAGCCGAAGCTCCTCTACTAGATAACCAACCACTTCCTCTTCTATTTCCTAACGAGTCCATCACAACTTTCTTTCAAGAGGACCCCACCTACCAAATGACCATGTTCTTTGATGGATCCAAATGCCAACATGGTGGGGGTTCCAGAGTTATTCTCATTTCCCTTGATGGTGAACCTCTTCTCCTTTCCTTTAAACTTGATTTTGAATGCACCAACAATGTGGCTGAGTATGAAGCCTTAGTAATAGGTCTCCAAACCACTCTAGCCTTGGGAATTAAGACCATTAGTGTCTTTGGTGATTCCCAACTTGTGGTCAACCAGGTCAATAGATCTTTAAAATGTAAGAATGATGTCTTGCAAAAGTACAAACAACTATTAGATGTACTCTTACCATCATTTAATCATTACCTTATCCAGTCTATTCCATGATCTACCAACAAGTTCACAGATATCATGGCTTCCCTTGATTCCCAAATCCCATCTCAACCTTCCAACTCTAAACTCTTTGTTATCATCCATCATTTTATCACCCCATCTTATAACCATTTTGATCTTCCTACCATTTGTCATGTAGATCAATCTCCATCAGACATATGGTACGAGCAAACCTTCAACTATCTCAACCTCAGCATTGTTCCTCCCAACCTCTCTAAGAATGCTCAAAGAGCCTTTGTTTAGAGTACCTCTCATTACACCATACTAGGGGAAATATTTTACAGGCGTGGCTTTGATGGCCTCTTTATTTGTTGTCTACATAGTCATGAAGCTTCCCATGCTATCAGGGAAACACATGATGAAATTTATGTGGAACACTTTAGTTGTTCAATTGTCACTAAACGTATCCTTCACCTTGGCTACTATTAGTCCACCCTCAACCAGGACTATTGTGATTATGTAAAGAAGTGTGTTAAATGCAACAACACACCAATTTACATCATGCACCTACCCATGGCCTCCTATTATTCAAATAATATTGTCCCTTATCATAATGGGGACTCGATCTCATTGGAAAAATCAACCCTCATTCTTCACAATGACACCAATCCATCATTACCACCATCGAGTATTTCACCAAGTGAGCAAAAGCCATTCCTCTCATCTCAACCAAAGCTTATAAGATAGTCAACTTCATCAATCGTCATATCATCTGTCACTTCGATGTTCACCATAAGATCATCATCAATAATGGTAAATCTTTAAAAAACAAGCAAGTCCAAGGTTTTTGCAATGAATTTGGCATTAAGTTAAGCATTTCTTCACCCTACCATCCACAAGCAAATGGACAAGCAGAAGCCTCTAACAAAACCCTTAACAAGATGTTAACAAAAGTAGTCAGTGTTTCAGGTTGGGATTGGCACTTGCATATCCCTTTCACTTTATGAGTCTATCACACTAGCATTCGAACCTCTACGGGTGCTACCCCTTTCTCTCTAGTCTTTAGAGCAGAGGTAGTCTTGCCTCTCGAAGTCTAGATTCCTTCTATTCATATCTCTTTACAAAATATCATTTATGAGAGTGACTATCATCAAGAACGTCTAGCATGACTTGAGTTACTTAACGAGCATCACCTCATAACGCTTAACCATATTTGTGTCTATCAAAAAAAAATCAAGCATACCTATAACAAACACCTAAAAGAATGGGAATTCAATATCAGAGACCTATCCTAAAGGAAAACCAACATGTAACCAGTATGGAGAAAAGCAAAAGAGGCAAGTTTGATTTCAATTAGCCTGGACCCTACATCATAACCCATAAGTATAGATCATAAGCTTACCATTTCTCCTCTCTCGAAATCAAACCAAAACATGAGCCTCTCAATGCTTTGCATCTACATCCTTTCTTTTGTTAAAGAAGGATCAAACTCACTTTTTTGTCTAGCTTAAGCTCATCCCTTGATTTACGAGATTTTCACCCTCACACCTTCCTCCCTCTCTCTTTGAGGATAACTGACTACAACATAGAACCATGTGATTAACCATCACAGTCATAGCTTAATCCTAAATATGGGTACCATGGCTCTACCCATGACATGGTTCTCATGGATATTTTTCATCTCTAACACGATAGAATCCCATGGTCATTTGTCTCTCAAAACCACCCCTTTTACATATCATTACCTTCTTGTGCTAAAATTTTTACCCTCATAAAGGTAAACCTCTAAGACTAATTAGACTCGTCCATGTCAAAAACCTTGCATCAAAACAATTTGGGATACCAAAATATCACTTGGGTCACATGTCTCTAGCATTACAGACTGCTCCCTTGAAGGACAGCTACCCAAAAAACTAAATTGCTAAAAAGATAGACTACTCCCTTGAAGGACAGCTACCAAATATACAAACCTAAACTTAGACCACTCCTTTGAAGGATGACTAAGTCAAATGGGTCAAAAGCAATCATTTAAAGCTTTCTACATCGATTAGCTTCACAAACCTATCAAAACAATAACAATAACAAAAGACCCTATATTAAATTTAGATTAAGTTATCCTAAGAAAGCTACAATCATCTTTCATATATAACATTAGTAGACTTCCCACATCGATCAATCTACACCTGGCATTAAGACATGGGCTTGTCTAATTTGGTTCTTAGGTCACCTTTAGAAAGGGCAAACTCACACACATGAGGTTACCTTACCTATCACCCATTACTTTTTCACCTACCACCTACCTCCCCTTTACACCATCTATAAATCAAGGGATTATGAGCTTACTTGACACAATGTGATCAAGACACTTTTTTTGTTTGCCAAAGCATGCTAATGCAAAGCATTCAAAAGGCTTATGTTCCTTAAGCCAATCTGACTTCAGTTTTTTTAGGTCCTTACCAATGAAAAGGCATCGTGCTTTTTCCTTACCCTCTTATCATTGGTTCATGTAGACATACTTCTCATGATTCTCATTTCTTTTTGTTACATTTAGTGTGTTATCTCACTTACTTTATGTGTTTTCATTACAACCTTAACCATAATCACATCACATCTCCATGATCATAAACAACAAACATCAATAATAAACATAACATTATGAACCACATCATATATCTATCTATGATCAAAACATCATGAACCACATCATATATCTATCTATACATCATAAGTATCATCCTATCCATATACCATCAAACATCATATAACATCATATCAAACCACATTAATAACCATAATCAAACCATTCATCATCATATCCATGAACAAAACAAAAACATCATATATATCACCATGAACATCATAAACAATATCAGATACATCATGTCATCAAAATAAATAATACATGTAATAATGTATAATCTCTCTCTCAAAGCATGTACATCTCGCTACATCGACACACAGGTCGGTATCAAAATCATGTACATCTACATCTACACCTACATAACATATCACATATCATGCCCCTAGGACACCACTACCACTAGCCCCTATTGCACTTGCACTATCACTACCATCTGGTGTCGGTCCTCCTGGGATGCCTACCTATCCAGTCATTGACATGACTCATTGACCTGGAGTCACCACCACCACTCCACCTACTAAATTGGCTCTATACTCACCCCATTAGGGCTCTAGTGGACACTGTGCCAGCACTATGGCCTCATAATATCTCGACTCTTCCATTATGGCCATGTACCGCATCATAGGAATAATACCTAGTGGACTTGTTGGTGTTGTCGCTACTCTTACTCTCTATCTCAAGGTGTCCCTCTCCTGGGTCACCAAACCAAGTGAGGTCTGAGCTTGATCTCTCTTAGTTGTAAAGGTGGCAACTTGACCCTATAAAGTCACAATTTGGCCCTATAATATGGCCACCTATCCCTATAAACTTGTAATTTGTACTTGTGTAGTAGCCAGTGCTACCCCTGCTTATCCATTAAGACCACCATCTTGTACTTATGCTCTAATTGGATCCACATCCATGGCCTGTCGGCCCCCATCATCCCATCCAAAATCAACTGCATATAAATGGATTGGTATCATGCTGCATAGCCCTGAACAACACCAACATCATCAACCTTTGCTCTAGTAGGTAGTTCTTCATGATCTAACACCACCTCCTTTGGTTGTGGCTCAGGTAACAAAAACTTAGCATCCTCTCTCCTATACCTCAAAAAGGACCTAGAATCCCCTACACTAGGCCATACTACCTCCTAACTCTATCAAATGGGATGAGCTCAGTCTCACCCTTTCTCCTCTCATAGATCCACCTCCATCTCTGCAAAGACAAAGTGTGATAACTATGCTAGGCCCACCTAAGAAAGTCCACATATGGCCTCTAGATGACATCACCCATAACCAAACCCTCTAAAGCATCTTTGAACCAGTTAATGTCTCTCACCTCTCCACTAGCCCTTGTCAAAGCATAATCTACCCTCCATCATAGGAAACCCACTTTGTAGTCCACCTGGGCATAGCCATCTCATGGTGGCCCCAATGATCTCAAAACCCAAATGTGCTTGTATGCCCAACAATGGAGCATAAATCCAACATTGATCCCATATCTCTTGTGAGATTGAAATGCCCAGAGCTCCTTGTAAATTTGTACTAACAAGATAGGTGCCCAACTGAACACCATCCTACCCAGCAACATCTCTACCACCACACCTAATAGTAGATAGGGAAATCATCCACTGATTGAATCTGATAATGTGAAACATGACACTGCCATCATCATCATGGTCATTAAGCACCTCTCATCGAGAGACCTCTGGTATAATGGCCCATAACCAAAACCACCTGAATGTCACCTAGTATGGACCCAATCCTCACCATACAAGAGAGCCATCTGCTCATCCCTCTCCTCACTCTCAATATGGTAAATAGGCTCCCCTCAAATAAGTAGCTATGTAATCTTATAAACATCCTCTAACAGGATGGTCATCTCTCTTGTCGATAGTAAGAAGGTGTTCATGGCCAGATCCCATCTCTTGATGAGGGCCATGATCATCACTGCTCTCGTGGTAACCACTGATAATTTCACATGGCTCCTAAGCTGACCTCCTCCATACGCATCCAATCATCGTTGATCATCCCTCCATGGATCTCCGTAAAGATCTTTGGAACTTGATCCCTCATCTAGATCTAGTCTCATGTCTACAAATAGATCAAGTTAGCATGCACACTTATTTCCATTGTCATTGCTCATCTTCATTCATTCTACCTACATCAACCTAAGCTCACCTAAATAAACATATTCCAACCATTACCTCTACAACATTACCTCTAACACTTAAAAGTGACCCCCACCCACAAACATTTTAAACATCTACCCTGACCTATCACACCAATGCCTGACACTTCTATCAAAAACATCTACCCTAAATAACAATAATTTCAATGCCCTAACTTACCCTATAACATCTTCCCTAAACCTATCGAACCACTACCTAACTCTACCCAATAACCATTTCCACACAACATTCCTACTTACCATAAACCATCTCAACCTATCACTCCTACTTGAACTTACCCTATCCTAACTTACATTTGACCTTTTAAACCCACACCCCCTTACAACATTTTAATAACTCTCTTCTATATCTTTCTATTAAAACCTACCTTCCCATAACACTCGATCGTTGACGTCCTTAAAACCATCGATGGTTAGGTGAGCTTTGACCTTTGGTGGTCGACCACCGATGGTCATGTCTGACCATTGATGGTCGGGTCTAACCATCAACAATCACTATGTGTGACCGTTGGCGATACAATACCTAACCTACCTTACCAAAAACTACCCAAAACACAAAATTTCAACTACTAAATTACTTAAATCTATCCTACCATCTACGCTAAACCCAAATGCTCATTCAAATTTAAATTTTATCTGTTAATTTTCCTAATTTTAACCAAAACCTAAACTAGGGCAAAACCCCCCAAAAACCATATCCAAACAATCACACAAACTATAAATTCAACTATCTACAAATTCAAAACATCACCTACCTCATTCCTCAACTGTTGTCAAGGATGGAGCCCATGTCTAGCTATTTGATCATGTCCTCATCCACCCTACATCTCAGTTTGAGTTGGATCACCTCAAACACAAGCTCAACTAATCAACAATTGCCACCTCAAGCAAACACTCAGTCAACCCTCTCAATAAAATGCCAAATCAACCACTCACCAGACCACAAAAAAAAATTGAGTCAACAAGTTGAAAGTGAAAATGAGATTTCATTTTCACTTTTTATCCTCAGCTTTTTAAAGTTTCCCCCTAACCATCAATGGTTAGGTGATCTTTGATGGTCGACCTTGGGACCCCTGATCATCGACGGTCAGGAGAACCCACATTTTAAATTTTTTTAGGCACCACACCTAGCTGCCAAAATTTTGGAGATTAACCTTTCTCCATCAGGCCTAAATTTTTGGAGATTACCCTTCTCTAGCCAACCACTATACCATGTCCACCTCGATGTTGGCCATTTTTGACCCAAACAATCACATATTTTGTGATGACCCTTGCTTGGTCTTTTTTACTACATTGACCAACCTTGCCATGTTGAACATTTGAATTGGAACCACCTCATGCACAACTAGACCATTTGTGTTTTTCAAAGGAGCACTTCCTACCTTGGATACCTATGAGAACATCGACCCTGTCTAGAAGACTTATAGAGTGACCTGATCAATTATGACTAACACTATGGACTAGTTACCCTATCACTTATACTTCTAGAACTGACCTTATTTTTACCAACATTAACAACCTTAGTTTGTGTGTGATCTTGACTATCGCACCTAGTCATATTTTGTGTGCATGTTTGCATTTCAAATGCCCAACCACCCATTTTTGTCACCAACCTCATGACTCACCATATGCTGCTTATCAAACCTTAAATCAATTTTAGTTTCACCTCATCGACTCCCAATTTGAGGGGGAACACCTCCTCCCATACTCAAGGCAACATACCTTCAACCAAGTAATCCATTTTTGTTTTACAACTTGTTAATTCAAAAACACATAATAAAAAGGGGTAAAATATAGACACTACCAAACCGTACTAGATGTTGAAATGCCTTAGGATACCTTAGGGACCACTTAACCCTTCTCAACCCACTGACCAACCTATCGGACATTGGGTCTAGTTAGTTACTTGGCTAACTAAACTCAATAACTTAATAACAAGCCTTAACCCACCCCTTTTAAATGCACCTTGACCCTTTGCCTTTAGACATTCGATTGTCGATGGTCAACTTAACCATCGATGGTTAGCCTGATCATCGATGGTTAGGTCTCAACCTTCTAACACATCACCAGTTATGTGCAAGCTAATGATACACAATTAAATATGTTCACCTTATGCAGTGCCAATAAACTCTCAAGCATCTAAATCGGTAAGACAACCTATTAGGGAACCTTCTATCCTCCATCTCTCTTTGCCTATAAAAGAAGGAGAGTAGGAGGTGAAATTGATCATCACAAACATTCTAGCTCACAAGTATTCAAGCTCTCTAGCCAGCCAATCTTCTTCCAGTGATTTAACAACAATAGAGATCTGAACCTCTATCAAAATTGCTCTCAAGGCAGAGTATCGTTACTCTGCCAAAATTGCTCTAGCCATCAACCATCAACCACTTAGAAAACAACAGGTATATTTATACTTCAATTTTATTATTTCGGTTTCTGACCTCTATCTCCTATCAGACCTTTCTGCACCTATCTTCTAACCTCCTATTTCTAACCAGACCCTTGAAAAAACCCTTAATCATCAAACCACTCTGAAACTCTTTTTTGAGTACCTTCAAAAATCCACAGGCAACCACCAACTATCAACACAACCACCGATGGTCATCCCCAATCATTGATGATTACCCAACTGTCGATGGTCAACTTAACTATTGACGATTAGCCCAACCACTGACGATCACTGTGGCATGAAATAACAAGTTATTTTTGACCCCTTACCCCTAACAAAATCTGACTTTCTATGTCCCTGCTTGTTCACAAATTCTTGCCTAATTTTCTGAACTTGACCCCATCTACTTTAGCACTAGTATTGACTTGCTTTTACTATATTTAGTCCTTTTCTCTATCAAGCATTCATCTACTTCTTGTAATTCATTTCAGTACATTCTATTGTTTGAATTCAAGTATCTTTATTTTATCATTTCCAACTTAATCGTTATCAAAAGTGGATTGACAACCTCCTAGCAAGCTCACGCTTCTTGGTTCTAGCTCACGCTAGGCAGTCCACCTAACTATCTTGCTAACAACACCTTTTTTAGTACTTTCTTATAAACATGTTATTCCTTCCAAGCCAAAGAGGATCTCTCTACATTTGTTTGGATCATGCGTGCATAACAACAAGGTATTTCTACCACACCCTTATTACTAGTTTCTTATCTTCTTCCAAAATTAAGAAATGAGCATAAATTAAGAGAAACATGTTGTTTAGGGCTCATCTTAGCTTTAAATTCAGTTTCACAGTCACTAGACTAGCTATCCTATTAGTTTCAGCCTTTGATTCCTCCTAGAACATTATTTTCTAGCTAAGTCTTAGTTTTCTATTTCACTTTATTTATTTAGTAAGTTTCTAGATTTAACAAGTTTCAAATCAATGAATGCTTGATGTTTGTAGTATTATTATTCCTAGTTCTATACATTGGTTTATCATTTAGGGTAATCTACTTATTGTTAAGTTTTTCCAAATTTGATAAAACATTGTTCCAAAACCTCTTTTTTATTACTTTTAACCTTTGTCATATTTCAACTAAGTCAAAAATAAGGTATGTGCTTCTGAACCCCCTTGTCAATTATTAATCATTCTAGGTAAATTCGTTTACTCACACATATGCAGATCTTTATTTACTATATTTTTTGTACTTATGTTATATTTTCTTATATCATGTTTTATCATTGTTAGTGCAATGTTTTGAACAATTGCACACCCTCCACATAAAACACGTACACAAATCCATTATACTAACTTATTCAAATAATTTAAAATTTAATCCAATGCACAATATAGTTTTTCTTTACATCTTACCTTATTAGATGAAATAGGTGGAGTTGAAGAAATATATTTTTTCTTGGAAACATCTAAATAACATAAAACAATGAGAAAATAAGATAGCAGGAATGAAAAAGTTAATATATGCATGATTTGAAAATGACGCTCATTTTGTAAAGAGGATTGAAATAAAAAAACATGATAGATTGCTCATTAGGGTAGCATTTCCAATACAAATACATGAAAGAAAATTAAGAAGACACTTAGAAAATAATGGTCGAACAATCCTTCATGGAAACAATCCATCATCCATGTAGACACATGGAGAGGGAAGCTCAAGTATTAATGGGGACTAATAGACAACCGCTGCCAAGATAAGACAACACTACATTCACTATCTTGCCAATTGTTATCATCTCTCTTAGTAGAAATAAAAAGCTTCAATTATATGTTGAAAATATACAAAATACAACAAACCAACATGGCCCACTCTACTCATAATTTTTAGCAAATTGTTAGTAACAAAGATATGTTTTGATTTGTATGTGTTCATAATTAAAGAAATAGTTTCCATATCACATGCAACATTTTGGGTTACAAATAAGATATTTATTTAACTATAATTGGGAAGCTATTTGCATTTCTATTAATAAAATAATAATAAAGAGACAAGTACAAATGATGGTTTATAATTAAAAAATAGTTAGTAAGCATTCATGACCCATTGTACAAAAGTAACATAAAATAAGTATCAAAAGGAATTCATGGCATCAACAAAAATATATCAAAATAATGTCAAAAACATACAACACAAGGAGTGGGTAGATGATCCCTTTGAGGGAGAAAGTCCCAAGCACAGGGCTCCACCAATGGGGATTAGGAGCCTTCCAACTGTCATATTCATCCTATTTGTTAATAATCAAAAGAACCAAATCTCTACATTTGGACAGAGAAGTGGCCACAACACTACTAAATACAACCTTTGGTGTAGGACAAGCCCACTGAAAGAGCGCACCACATGTAGACGCTTTACCATGTGAGGAATTGGTGGACTCCAACCATCTTGCTGAGTGTGAGGAGGTGAGAAGCCAACAAAACATGGACTATTGTAAGTGCAATTCTGTTACCATTGAGACGTAAAAAAAGAGAACACTATGATAGGACATCAAAGGACCTATTTAATGATACATGATGCGCTCTCCAATAATTAAAAAGGTCGCATAAATACTTAAAAAAAAACATTTACTTGTTTTACTATACAGGTGGCATATGACACCACACTTTTATCAATTTTTATTTTTTAACACTAGTGTTTATTTAGGCTTTTTTTTAGTTTGGTAATCGATTTTGACCAAAGGTACGAACCGTTCCAAGACACAACGGGGGTATAAATCCTTAAGAGATCAACTATCACCACAAATCCCAAACTTGCAACCAACAAATTTCAAGTATACCATTAACGACTACAAATGACCTCACATGCCCAACAAGATTTGAATTTGGGTGGGTTTGAAAACATCTAAGCCACTTTACCAACTCACCCACATCTCATCGACTATTTAAACCTTATTTGTATATAAAAGTTATATATACACCCACATCTCATCGGCTATTTAAACTTTAATCTTACACACACACACACACACACACACACACAGACACATATTATTGGTAAATGTTTTTAACTCAGAGTTATGAATTAGGGAGGGTTTTTTTTGAAAGTGACCCGACCCTTTTAGAAGACGTAGACAAGGCCCACACCACTATATAAGAAATTAATATTTCCCTGTAAAATCCAACACAACCAGGGAGCAAACAACTACAAGACTATGACACAAGGAAAATACAATGAAATTATGACAAACTAATAGCAAAGAACAAGACCCAAAATGAACACTACACGCTCTACCAAAATCAATACTACAAAGAGATAATACAAAAATCCACTATAGAAAAGAAACAAGATGAAAGTCAAACACCCCAAAGACACCAAGAATCCGATATATAGAGAAGTCTTATCCACACGCTGCCACCATTCTTCTTCCTCATTGAGAAGGAAGGTCTTCCATCATCCATTGGACACCATCTTTAACTAAAGTATGTGCATCCACTCTCAACCATTCAACCTCTAATCTACCACCTTTCTTCTTAGAGGCTAAACACATAAAAACAATAATTTATTTAACAATTGTGCTTATTTTTTATTTGGATATCAAATAATTATTTTAGGCCCTTCCGTACGACAATGTCTCTCGTGAGAAAAACCCAATAGAAGGATAAGAGGGAGTCTCTCAATCATACAACCATGGCTTCCCTGCTTCTGCTTCTGCTTCCGCTTCCACTTCCACTTCCACTTCCACTTTCACGTAAGTTTCTCACCACCACTAACATTTACTTTGTTATTTCAATTTTGGATGAAGGAAGGTGCGTGTAGAATACTATTATTTCCAGTGAAGAAAGAAATGCAATGCAATGCATTGTATTGTTGCGACTGCCTGTAGTTTATTAGTAAGTAGTAACCCTTACAATTACAAATTCCAGATTGCATACTATTTACTTATTTCCTTTTGTTAGTCCATAATCCTGCTGCTACTCTCACCGTCTTCACACCCTTTTTATCAACAAGAAGCTTAAGCATATCCTCCATCCTATCAAAAGTCTTCGCCTGCTCCTATTTCCAACGAACTGCATCAAGTCCTTACAGGGGCATTGAGGCAAAACAGGGTCTCGAAATAGTTGTCCGTTACTTTCATTGATTCCCTCTAGGGGTTCATTTTCGTCATCAATATTAATCTGTTGTGTAAAAGCAAGGGAATTGGCACTATCATTCTCAGCCATCTGCATATGGATCTGGTCAATGCCATCTTTTCACTATCGTGTTCATCATCATGCCTGATCATTATATGAGTGACGAAGATTGTCATTCTCCACCCTCGTGGCCTGTTTAATATCCCAGTATTCATTACTTACTTTTGTCCATCCCTAGTTGTCCAAGTGTGCCTCATGATTTGTTGCAGACTCACTGGAAGATGCTCGAAGATTTGGAGGAGGAATCTGCCTAATTCTGCCCGGTTGCTTGTATTTTGCACCATTCTTTATCAGTCATGTAGCAAGCAGCTACTTCAATTCACTCTCTGAATTTGTCATCTGAATAGTAATATGCATGACAACATGCCAAAAGATGACTTTCACATATGAAGTCATTAGGTCTTCTGTTTTCTTCTTAGAATACATCCATGTTCTTTATTTTCCACAAGAACCAGAAAACCTCAGTAGACATGACAAGCCATAATTTGACCAAAGTTTGATTGAGTTTAACATTGCTTAATGAACACACCAAATATCTTCCCATGAAATATTTCTTTGTGCAAACTTAGACCACCCTGGAATGATATTTTTTTCCAATCAGATCTTGAAAAAATGCAATTAAAAACAGATGTTTAATTAGAGCTTTGATGTTTTCACAGTCCATAATAATTAGATTTTTAAGCTTTTGGAAATACCGTGCCTGTTTTTACTTAAAAACAAGCACACAGATATTTAATTGTTTCAACTTTCAAGAAACTTTGCAACATTCATTCCAGATTTTTTAAGGACGTCCCCCACAGCTAGTCTCTTCCAAATCAACAACAATCTGAAGCAGGATTGTATGGGTTCCAAGCAGGAAGACAAAATTATCTCTGTTATGAGCCAAACTAAATTCTGAAATTCTGAAACAATTTTGGAAATGAAAAATTGCAAAAAAAATGAAATATTATTTTTTAAACCTCAGAAAAAATCTATCTTAGGGCAGAATAAAGACCATGGTTACATTAGTTTTCGGGAAAAGGGGACGTATTTTCAGCAATGGCAAAAACTTTCCTGGATTTTGGGGACAACTACTCAAAACACCTATAAAATAATATTTGAAAATTAAATAACATTAAGTAACAGTATAAACAAATTGAAAGAAGCTGAAATGAAATTAAAATAACTTGATACATCCATGATCCAACATTGAATGATATTGTCACATTTCTCACGAGTCATTAATGATTAAAATTGATTACAAAGTGCTGATTCACTGAAGTTACAATGACAATCCATTATCAACAGTTCAACTACAACCTATAGGTATGGACTTATGAAGTTAAAAACTAAAAAATGAACACAAAAACGACAAGGGTGGGGGGTCTTGGTGCGCCCATATTTTAGGATTAGGTTAATGCTTTCTAAAATTTTAAGTGTCCTTTTTTTGGTATGTTGATGTCTTGGACGTCCCTGGGATGGTTGAGGGATATCCCCTCTTCTATCTCTAGGACAAGAGGATGTTCCCGGGGACGTCTGAAAGTCAAGGGATGTCCTAGTTTTTTGGTTTGTCAAAGGTGATGATAGGAGACATTTCCTCCCTATCTCCATATCCCCAAAATGTCGGCCAAGGAAAAAATGGGGGGGGAATGTATCCCCAGGTAACACTGATCTGATTACAACCGCTAATCAAAACAGCCCGAGCTCAAAGGTGACCCTCTCCCAATTTGAAGACAAGCAATCTTCAATTAGGTACAATTTAAATCACATAATTTCTTTCCAAATAATGTCCTTATTACAATATGTCTTGCCATATTTATAGGCAAGGAAACCTTCCCAAAAATAACTTAGCTTTATTTCATCTCGAATCAATCTAAAGATAATTAGCCTCTGCTTAATTACAAAGCAAAATAAAATTTCTTATAACATATCTATCTATGACCTTTGTGGGGCTTTATTTGTTCTACTTCTTTAAAACAGACTTAACCTTGTCTTTTAACAATGCATCTATCTAAACTAGAACAAATTTTATCTTTATCCTTTACTTGCACGAATATTATCTCAAATATTGTTTTCTTTCTTTTTCTTTTATCTTCTCATAAGATGTGTCCATCTCATTAGAATCTCAAACCTATGGAGCTTCAAATACCACCCATTTATCATTTAGTCTATTGTGTAAGTCTTTCGGCAGAGCTAATCTATTGTATGGTTCTTTGGCAGAGATATCAGAAAAATGGGTCTTTTCACCCATTTTACCTCATCCCAAATCCTTGGTTCAAATTCTAACGACATGTCACTGTTAGTAGGTTTGAGAGCTTTAGAAAAAATACAATAGGTTCTTTTATCTTTACGAGTTAATCTAAATTTGATCTTCACCTCTTCTCAGTTCATCTGTCTACCACTCTAAGTATATATCACCAAAAGTTCTTACACTTTTGCTAGCCCAAGACCTGGCAGAGGCAAGCTCTCACACAATCCAGTCTTTTATTGTTTAGAGACAAATTCCACCATAGGGATCTAAAAGCATGACACTTGTTATGACCCCAAGTAAACATAGGTTGCAACACAACCAAGTGTTTAACAGACTCGTAGGCCTTTCATATAGAGAGGCAAAGACAAGTGACGACCCCAAGTAAACAAATGTTGTGACACAACCGAGTGTTTAACAGACTCTTGGTCCTTCCATATAAAGGCAAAGACAAGTGACGCCAATGGTTTGACATTGAGTGACGCAAACATTTTGTCAGTTGGGCTTAGGCCCTTCCATTCAATTTTGTTTTTTGGGAAGATTAACATGAATATTGTGCTTAACCAAATTATGCTATGGTGCACTACCTTTAAAAGATCTGATTATCCATTTCAGTGCCAACGATAATCCTTGTAGCTTAAGATCTTTTAAGCCCAAGCCACCAAAATTTCTTGTTTTAACCCAGTCCTTTCATTTTAGAGCATGCCATTTCTTATTACCTTTTCCATCAGACCATAAAAATTCCCTCACAAACTTGTTTCACTGTTCAAATTGATAATTGCCAAATATGCAACAAGAGCTGTACAAATTGTATGAGGGAAGGACTTTCTGATAGACAAAGATTTTGCCTACTATTGATAGCAAGCTAACCTGCCACTTTGAAACTTGCTTATTAACTTTTTCCAGTGCCCATTCCCACATCTTTTTGAAAGAAGGTTCCAACACAAAAGAAATTCCTAGATACCTCACCATTTTAGATGGCCCACCCCAAGACCATCTGTGTTGCAACACCCAATCAGGAGGTTTATCATTCCACCCTAGGATACAAGATCTGGCTATTGAATTTTTTGACCCAAAAGCTTCACTATAAATTTCAAAGATGATGTCCAATTTTCAATGTTTCCTTTTTCTTATTCTAGGATAAGTGAAGTATAATCAAGTAGCCCGAACTCAATAAGCTGATCATGATTCAGTAATACAGTTAATCTGATTGGGGGACCCAGGGCAACTTCCCTTAAAGGGAAATGAAAGGGATTAGTGGCAAGTAAAAAAAGGGAGCAGGAGGATGCTTCTGCCGAAAGGATCTCTGGAGGGCAAAAGAGTCTGATAGTTCTCCATAGACTTCAACTTGGACAGAGGCATCTCTAAATAAAATCATAATCATTCTGACAAACTTATCTTCAAGGCCTACATTTTTCATCACGAGTTCAAGAAGCCCCATTCAATCCTATCATAAGCCTTCTCAAAGTCAATAAGGGCCATACACACAGTTTTCCTTAATGTTTAGCCCTCAACATTCCTTCCCAGCTTGAGATCAGCTTTTCTAAGATATATATGCCCTCCACAAACCCAGCTTGAGTTTCAGCAACAATTGTTGGCAGATGATTTCTGAGCCTATCGGCAAGCACTTTCGTAAAAAAATTATAGGAAACTTTTAGGAGAGTATCTGGTCTCCAATTTTTTATTTGTGATTCATCTCCATTGTTTAGATTTAAATTCACTACAGCTCTGTTATTATGAGGACCTAAGGTTTCCAACTCAATGGCTTCTTGCTACACGCCCATTAGTTCACTAGAGATCCATTCAATGCTTTCCTTGTTGGCAATTTGAGCAAGGAGGCAGTTGACAGTTTGAATATCATGATCTAGAAAGCAGTGTGAGGACTGAAGAATTGTCATTCCCATCTAAGGCAGCATGGAATTGTCATTCCCATCTAAGGCAGCATGGAATTGTCATTGATGTCATTGAGATTGAATTTGATCATGCATTAATGCCAAAGGTTGAGTTGAGCAGACTTGTGGAGTAAATTGGGTTTGTGAAGTGCTCTTACTTATAAAATAAGTAAAGCAGTCTCGAAACTCCAAACTGGGCTAATAAAGTTGGTCGGGTTTATTGAACGACTTTACTTCTTTCAAGTTTTTAAGTAAAGCAAAATCAAAAACCCGAAGTGGTCTAGAGGAGTTATTTGGGGTTCTGAAGTGACTTTACTTGGTCGGAATTTTGGAACAACTTTACTTTTGTATGCTTTCTAAGTAAAGTAATGTTAAGATCCCGAGTTGGTCTAATGGAGGTTATCGGGTTTCCAAGATAGCTTTACTTCTCCTATGTTTATAAACTAAGCATTGTGGAAAACCCGAAAGGGTCCAGTGAAGAGGTAATCGGGGATTTGCAAGCACGTTACTTCTTTATGTTGGTAAGCAAAGTAAAGGTAAAAATCCAAAAGGGTCTAGACGAAGTAATCGGGATTTTGAAGAGGGACTGCTTCTCTCAAGTTGATAAGTCAAGTAATGTCAAAAACCCAAAAGGGTCTAGAAGAGGCAATCGGGATAAGTCAAGAAGGGTGGAAAACCCGAAATAGTCTTGAAGAATTCCTTTAGAGGAATTCTTTCGAAAAATTTGTCAAGTCCTTTTCAAAAATTGTCTCTTAAAAAAGTCTGAAGGGTACATTCAGAAAGTCCGAAGGGTATTTTTTGAACGTTTTGAAGGGCAAGTGGACCTTTTCAAAAAGTTCGAAGGGTATCTTTTGAACATTCCGAAGGGTATGTGGACACTTGTAGAAAAGCCGAAGGGTAGATTGCAGAGAATTCGAAGGGTATGAGGACTGTTGGAAGATTTTCGAAGGACACTTCCGAATAGAAGCCAATGACGAATTCTTTCAGAGAAATTGGAGGACACTTCAGGATGAAATGGATTCGGACAAAAAGTTTGCGGAAATTGTCCCAAAGACACAAAGGCCCACAACAATTTGTATAAAAGAACCTTCTGAAGGAATTAAAGCAAGGTTAAAAGACGAGCAAGTCTTCAAGGATTGACGTTGCAAGGAGCGTTACAAGAATGCTGAAGAAAATAAGATCATGCCAACATGCCGAAGTTTAATGCACAATACAAAGGGTAAAGATCGAGCATATCGAGGACAATCGAAAGGAGCGGAAGCGAACCCATGATATAGAAAGCAACGAGATGCAAAAAGAGAATAAAAGAAGCTCGATGGTTAATGGCAAAGCAATAATTAAAAAATATGCTTCTTTAAAAGATCAACAGTTCACGTTTGATCGGTGCATTAGATCCAATGGTGCGAAGCAAAGCTAAATCACCCTCCGAGTGCACATGCATTTGACAAATGTCAAGAGGTCATAAGGAAAGATCCAACAAAGAAAAGAACGTGAGCTTGGCGCGATGAAAGAAATAAAAAGCTCGCATTTAATGTCTTATAACTGTCTGTAAAGGAATAGCTGGAACAGGGGATGAACTCGATATCTCTTCACGGAGCTCGAGATTAATCAATCTAATTGATCGAGGAAGCGACGCAGTTAAGAATAGGAGTGCACATGCCAAAGATAGTAAAGACATTTGAACTTTGCCGTTTGAAGCATGAATTGAGACACGAAGTAAAAGTCACATTGAATGCAGATCAGAAGTTTGAACCGGTTGCAGTTGAAGTGTGAACACTTTACATATAGAAACCTAAAAATGCATTTGTCTATATATGCTACGAACAGAACATTCGAAAGAGACTTTTGTTGCTGCTGTGATAATAATTAGAGTGTTAACTCAAAAATTGTCGAGTAAGGACATATGCAGACAGTGTAAAAAGACAAAGCGAATAAGGTGTGTCAATATAGAAGATATCCAGACACAAGGAGATAAAGGCAGATAAGACGAGAAGGTACATAGCGTGAAGGTGCAGTTATAGACAAGAATTGTAATAGAAAACTGAACAAGATTCATTCTGAATCTCTTTTGTATTCTGAAGTTGTAGCTTCATTTCTCTGATAGGTTGGTGCCATCAGAAAAACTGAGTTGGTGCTCAGTTAGGAAGTTGATGCTTCCTTAGAGTGGGTGCTCTTGAATGTAACCAGTGAGGTTTGTCTGTGAGACATCTTTTCTGTGAGGTTGGATTAGAACAGTAGCTTCTAGCAGCTTTTCTCACCGTGATTTTTTCCTTTGGGTTTCCACGTAAAAATCTGGGGTTGAGCATTCTTATGTGTGTGTATGATCTCTGTTTTTGTTCTTTACTTTGCATATACATTCTGTATCTTGTTTAAAAGTTTTAAGAACCAAGTTTTAGCTCATCTACTGATTCACCCCCCCTCTCAGTAGATAGTGTGTTCAACATTCCTTGCAAAATTTCAGTAGGAAGACCATAATAGCGAGGTGTTTTCTCATCCTTCATAGACCTGACCACATACTTGAAGTTGATCTCATCAAGTGTAATTGCTTCTTCTAGTTGCATAGCTTATTGCATTCATAACTTCGTAGGCATTGTCTTCTCACAGACTTGTCTAAAATGTCTCACATCATCTTCACCCTCTGAAACAAACAGTTTATTATAGAACCCAAAGAAAACACCTTTTATTTCTTCAGAGTTGAGGAAATGTTGCCTCCAATGTCAGTGATTTCAACCTTTTTCTTGTGTGCTTAGCTTTCAAAATCTTAAAAAAATACTTAGATTGTCTGTCACCTTCGCCGATCCATTTTAGTCTAGATTTGATTCGATCACCTTGGGCTTGGTACACTTGGTGACGTTTGATCTCATGTTTTTTCTAACCTTTTGTTCGTAAATATTGGTATCCTCCTATGTTACCGGATACGCCCCCCAGGCCCTGGGAGATCGCGGGGAAACGCGGATACGGTATGGTCCGAGTATGATCCGCGGGGGATACGACCAGGGCACGTCTTGCCCACTGCGGATACAGCCGTATTTGCAGGGGGCAAGACGTGCCTTGGCCGTATCCCCCGCAGATCGTACCCTTTAAAAATCATTTTAAAATTCTTTTTTCACTTTAAACAATTTTAAAGTCAAAACCGTATCCGCAAGGGGCAAGACGTGCCCTGGCCGTATCCCCCGCAGATCGTACCCTTTAAAAATCATTTTAAAACTTTTTTTTCACTTTAAAAAATTTTAAAGTCAAAACTCAAAAGCATAACCCTAAAACTTAAAGGGTAAAACTGTCAGTGTTGTCTTCCGCCACCCGTCAGGGACTTTGCATCCGCCGCCGCTACTGCCGTTGCCATTGCTCGCGTGGTCCTCGTGGGCCGTAGGTTTAATTTTTTTTCTTTTAATTTTAGCCTTAGGTTTTAATAATATTAAATATTAAATGAACCCTAGAGACTTAAGTTGATTATTAATATTATATATATATATATATAATAATAATAATAATAATAATAATAATAATAAATATATTAATATAGATTTTAACATTTAAGTTAATAATAATTATTAATAATATATATTAATAAAAAATATAGTTAATATTAATATTTTTTTTCTTTTAAGTTTTTTTAATTTATAATATATATTAATAAATAATATAGTTAATAATAATATTTATATTTTTAATATTTTAATTTTTTAATAAATGATTTTTTTAATAATTTTAATAGTAATTGTTTTTTTTCAGTTTTAACTTTTTAGTTTTTACTATTAAATTTTAATAGCAATTTTTTATTTTGTACTAGGACTGGAGCTATAAGCTTATACGGATTTCTCAGAAACTAGAATGTCTTAGGACGCAAGTGCTAGTTCGGTGGGGCAAGTGATAGCCCTCAAATCTGATCCATGAGTGCCCCTTTGGAAGTATGTGACAATATTAGAACAAATGCCTGGTGGAGGGTGTTTTCATTGGCTTTGCTCAGAGTGTAACGGTAAATTCAAGAGCTCGTATAGTCGAGTGAAAGATCATTTGTGTGCGATCTCTGGCACTGGAATCAAAATTTGTGGTGGGCCAAGCATAGGTGGAAGGTCGGGAAAGGGCTTGCCACAGGGAAAGATCGTTGCATACATCAAAGAGCAAGAAGAGACAGACACTGTTGTGGGGCAAAGATCGAAGCATCATTTGAGAAAGAAAGGATCACCACTTGTTGATCCAATGCGTGCTAGTGTGGTGACCCTATCACACCCCTTTCTTGTAACACCCGTTGCAGCCGAAGAGGAAGAGAATTCACCTCTTGGTCGCAAGAGAACAAAAGATGCAGGCCCATTGGAGAGGGCATTCCAAAATGACTCCAGGGAGATAGCGGAGCAGAGCATCGCGCGTTGTATCTATGCATGTGGGCTGTCATTTAATACTGTTAGATTACTATACTAGCAGGAAATGGTGAGATCTATCAATGTTGCCCCTAATGGGTTTGTCACCTCAGGTTATGAAAATGTGCGCACCACCTTATTGACAAAAGAAAGAAAACACATTGAAGATGCATTGAAGCTCATCAGGGATTCATGGATCGAAACAGGGGTGTCCATCATTTCCGATGGATGGAAAGATACGGCAAATAGGCCATTGATTAATATGATTGCAATGAGCCCTAAAGGGGCAATGTTTTCGAAGGCCGTTGATTGTAAGGGGCAAGTGAAGGATGCACAATTCATTGCTAACATTCTGATAGAGTCCATTGAAGCAATGGGGCCTCAAAACGTTGTTCAAGTTGTAACGGACAATGCTAAAAATTGCAGAGCTGTGGGCATATTGGTTGAGGCAAGGTATGGGCATATATTTTGGACACCTTGTGCCGTTCATTCCCTCAACCTTATGTTGCAAAAGTTGGGGACAAAAAATGACTGAATCAAACAAGTCTATGAGGAGGCGAATGAGATCCAAATGTTCATAACCAACCATCACATGTCCCAAGCCATCTTTAGGACCTTCTCAAAATTACAGTTGTTGAAGGTAACTCTTAATTTAATTTAATATTATAACTTATACGTTTGTAATTTGTAGTGTTTTTATTTTTGAACAATTTTTTAAGTTTATTAATTGTTTCAATTTGTTTTAATTTTGTATTAGGTTGCTGAGACTCGATTTGCCTCACACACCATCGTCTTGAGACGACTTGTTAAGGTGCGTGAGGCATTGAGTAGCATGGTCATCAATAACCTTTGGGGCGTATGGAGGCAGGCAAACAGTGAGAGGGCCACAAAGGTGAAATGGTGGATTCTTGATGATGCATGGTGGGAACGTGTGGAGTATTTGCTGAGTTTTATTGAGCCAATCGTCAGCATGTTGAGATATGTGGACATGGATCATCCATGTTTAGGTGATATTTATGATGGAATTGACTCAATGATTGAGAACATTAAATCCATCATAAATGCTAAAGAGCAAGATCCCACGGAGAAGTTCTTCAAGGAAGTGCAGTCGCATCTCATTGAAAGGTGGAACAAAATGACCACCCCATTACATCTTCTTGCTTTTGCCTTGACTCCCAAATACTACAGTGCAGAGATTCTTTCTTTGCCTAGGAGGGTCGCACTGTATAGGGATGTTGAGGTTGCCGAGGGATATAAGACAGCATTCTCTAAAATCTTTCCTGATCCAGAGGGAGAAGACCAAGTTAGAGAAGAGTTTGTGCATTTCATATTTCGGTGGGTCACTCCCTTGGTGCTATCTGTGACAAGTACAAGATGGATGCTCACTTTTGGTGGTACCTCCATGGGCAAGCATCCACCCACCTTCAACCACTTGCAAGAAAAATTCTTTCACAAGTAATATTTTAATTTTTTTACTCTACCCTTCTTTTGACATTTTTAAAAAAAAAAAAAAATGTTTTAACTTTTAGTCTTTTAATTTTTAATTTTTTATAAATTCTAATTCTCTTTGTGGCTTCAATAGGTTGCAAGTTTCTCTTCAGCTGAGCGGAGTTGGGGCAGCTATGGCTTTATCCACTCAGTTAAATGCAACAAGTTGCCGCAAAAAAGGCAGAGGATTTGGTTTATGTGCATTCCAACTTACGTCTTCTCTCACATAAACAACCTCAATACAAGGAAGGGCCAACAAAGTTGTGGGATGTGAACCCAGAGACTGCTGATTAGATGCCTCCCTTACATACCTTTCTTTATTTGACACGAAGCTAGACAATGCTTCACACGACTTGCACAGTGGAGCTAGTGGGAGTGGCACTACTACTGCTTGTGGTTCTAATGAACCACATGATGATGAAGACATTGCAGGGGAAGAAGCATAGACTATATAGTGAACAATGAGAACACTGATTTGTTTCTATTTTTGTCCATACATTGTAACATTTCCACCATGTACCTGTTATAATTTATAAAACTAATATAAGTTCGACTATTGAATATTATGATATTTGGCATTGAGTTATGAGTATATATTTTGTGGTTATATAACTTATTTTGTTTCCTCTATGCATATTATGTGGTTAATTTTGCTTATATGGCTATATTTTTAATTTTTTATATATATTTTTGTACGACCGTATCCAAACCACCAAAAAAAAAATTGATGTATCCCCGTATCCGATACTCGTACCCTTATCCATATCGACAACTTAGGTATCCTCACGCTAATGCTTAAGAGCATATTATACCTTGATTAGCCTTTCTTGTGCTGATCTAAAATCCTTTTTCCTGAAGATGGCTTTAGTTCTACCATAAATTATGATGAAGTCTGTTACAACCACCAATGAAGCTCATTAATTATGTATTTTTGAATGCAACTGAGAGGAGATACTTGTTATTTTTTGAAGAGACTTGCTACCATCCATACTATTTGGGTCTTCCTGACGTGTCAGTTTCAGTTTGAAAAGTTTTTAAACCTTAGTTTCCCTTGTGAAAGGAGTGAAAGGAGAAGAGGCAATAGCAAAGGACATCTCAATGGGATGGTGATAAAAGAGAGTGTTTGGAAGAACTTGCAACACAATTCTCTGAATGGTATTGAACAATAAAATTGTTCCTATTTAGCATAAATTTATCAAGTCTAGAGTAAAGTCTTTCCTTGCCTTTTTGGTTATCGTACCAAGTGTACCGTATGCCTTTGCTACCCTGCTTAGTTCTCCAAAGTGGATCAATGATTACCAATTGCCTTGTCATTTGACACCAAAAAAATAATTCATCTCCTTTCCATACAATGGCAGTGCCCCACATCTTATCTCTCTTGTCTTCAATCATGTTGATGTCTCTCCCAACAACCCAAAAAATATTCTTATGATCGCTGGTCATCCACTCCCAAATAATTTTTTTTTCCTAGCAGTCATTTGGTGCATATGAAGACTTAAGACCAAACTCAACATCATTACACGTTGTTAGCATATTATTGTATTTACCTTAGGTTATTTACTAAGGTAATTTATTTTGGTTAGTTTCCTTAACCACTTTGGTTAAGAGGTTAGTTGTTTATTCGGCCTTTGTTATTTCATGCAAGCCGACATAGGTTAGTTTTATTATACCCGTCTCATGCTTCACGGGTATTTCATTTGTTTGCCTATTTAATAGGCCTTCATGCTTAGTTGAACGTTGAATGTGTGCTCTGCTATTCTCAATCTCATTTTCTCTCTGTATTTTATTTAATCTAATATGGTATCAGAGCCTATGGTTTGTAGAACCTGAGTGAAGGTTTGTGGAAGCCAGAGAGAGGTCGGTGTCTTGCCAGGGAGGAGCTTCAGGCACCCAGTGGAGAGCCGAGGAGAGAGAAAGCATCACGGAATTCGGAAAACTCAACCAGAAGGTCTGAAAATTGCCAGGAAGTATCAGAAGGCTAAATAAGACCAAAAGGAAGCAAAAACAAGCTGTTTTATTTGAGGCTCAAAAGCGTGCTGGGCACCGTACGGATTCGGTAAAATCAGAAAAATTCATTTCTTCATCTTTTTCAGCGAAACAAAAGTCTAAATTGCAAGTTAAATCAAAACTAAGACACTGGTGAAAACGGTTTGCAATTTGGTTGAGAAACGGGCTCAGAATCTTCCCCTGAAGTTTCAGAGGTAGGCCAATTTTCTGATTGGCTGAATTTTTTTTATAAAATTTTTAGCCTAAAGTTTTTAATATTTCAATTATTTTTATTTTTTAATTGAAATAAATCAAAACTTTAGCCAATAAGGGTTATTGGGGACCTACCGCTGACTAATAATCACGGAAGCGTCTGAAAAGCTAAAAATTTTACCGTTTTCTGGGTTTTTTATCTGGATGTCAACGGAGAAAGAATTTTTTAAATCAGAATTGTAGTTTTCTCGATTTAATTGTTTCAGTGGTAGATTTTTTTGTGATCTTGCAAACGGTATTGAATTTATTGCCAAAAACCGGATAAGGTTGTTCAGTGTCAATATAGAATCAGTGTGTAGAAGGAATTTTTTTTTTTTTTTATTAAAAAAAAAAAAAAAAAAAAAAAAAAAGTCATTATAGTTTTTCCAATTTTATCATTTTCGTGAAAAACTAGGTAAAATGGCTAGTATTCAACACCTGTTACTACCAAATTCTCAGAAATTGACTGGCAAGAACTTTAGTTTGTAGAGTCACAAGGTTTTGACAATATGTGAATATCTGAATATTGATCAAATAGTGCTCGGTAAAGAGCAAAGGCCTGCCACTGCTACCAATGACTATGATAAACGTCATCGTGAGGCTCTCATGTTGTTAAAATTGTCAGTAGCAGATAATCTAATCTCAGAGGTCAGAAATGCGACTATAGCATCAGATTTATGGAAAAATTTATCTTCAAAATATCAGGCTTCTGAAGCCAGTAGAGTGTTGTATTTGAAGAATTTGTTGTTTTCCACTAAGATGCAGGAAGGTGGCTCCATTTCTGAGTTTTTATTGCAGATCAAGGACATTAGTGACCAGTTGAAAGCAGTGCAGAAACCTGTTGATGAGCAAGATTTGATTGCTCTTGTTATGCAAAATCTTCCACCATCATTTGAGTCATTTGTGGAGTCCTTGCACATGATTGCTGAGATGCAGACTTTGGATTTTGAAACATTGTCTACATTGCTATTGCAAAAGGAGAGACGACAGGAGCATGCAGTGTTGTCTACATCCACTTCCACAGAGAGTGCATTCTTTATTAAGGAAAAGGGTAAGCAGTCTGATAAAAATAGCTATCCATCAGAATCTTCACAAGTAAGTGGTAATAAGAGATCTAAATGGAAATGTTTTTACTGTAAGAAACCTGGTCACCTTAAGAAAGATTGTAGGAAAAGACAACATGATATGGCTAACCCCAGAAAGAAAGCTCATCATGCGAATGTAGCTGAAGGTGAAGGCGAGGAATCACCAAATTTTGCTTTCATGGCTTCCAGTGGTAATTCTGTGGTGGATCGAGCTTGGTACTTTGATTCAGGGGCATCTCGCCATTATACATGCCATAAGGACTGGTATGTGGATTTTGTTGAAGATAACAGTAGTAATGAATCTGTATCTTTAGGAGATGGTACAACATATTTTGTGAAAGGATTTGGTAATGTTCATATAAGTTTTAATGGTACAGTAAATTATACATTCAAGAATGTTAGGTATGTACCGGATATGAACAAAAATCTTCTTTCAATCAGTGAGATCACCTCAAAATCTGATTTTGTTGTAAAATTTCAAGAACAACAATGTTTAGTCACCACTAAAGATAACAAGATTATTGCTGTTGGGATTGGTGAGAAAGGCTTGTATAAGCTTGCAGATCTCAAAGCAAAGGAAAGTGCACTTGCAGCAGTTGATAGCACAAGTTCACTATGGCATGAAAGGTATGGGCATTTGAATTTTCAGTATTTGACTACATTGAGTAAGACTAAGATGGTTAAGGGGATTCCTTCTATTCGTCATAGTCATCATGTATGTACTGGATGTCAGTTGGGGAAGCAAGTTAGACATTCATTTGATGTTGGTAAAGCTTCGAGAGCAAACGGAGTATTGGATTTGGTACATGCGGATTTGCATGGTCCAATGCAGACACCTACCCCTTCTGGTGCCCGTTATTTCCTGTTACTGGTTGATGATTTCTCTAGGAAAAAGTGGGTATACTTTCTAGTAAAGAAATCTGATTGTTTTTCTAACTTTCTTACTTGGAAAGCTATGGTTGAAAAACAGGCAGGACGGCCAGTGAAATCTCTTAGAACGGATAATGGGGGTGAGCTCATCTCAAAACAGTTCAAAGAGTTTTGTGCCACTGAAGGCATACACAGACAATACACTACACCTTACACTCCACAGCAAAATGGAGTTGTGGAAAGGCGTAATAGGACGGTGATGGACATGGCTCGTTGTATGGTCCAAAGCAGAAATGTCCCATACAGGTATTGGGCAGAGGCAGTGAATACAGCAGTATACATCCTCAACAGAAGTCCTACAAAAGCTTTGGAGAATTTGACTCCAGAGGAGGCTTGGTCAGGTCGAACTCCAGATGTAAGTGATTTCAGAATTTTTGGTTGTGTAGCTTTTGCAGTTATTCTAGTCAAAAGAGAAAAAATGGATGCAAAAAGCAAAACATACATGTTTGTTGGATACAGTGATCAGTCAAAGGCCTACAGATTACTTGATGTTTCTACTTTGTGGTAAATAGAGATGTCAGTAAATTGCCATACTTCAAGTGGTCAAGTTTCAGATAAGTCTTGTTATCTAATGATTCCATTATTAGTCATAATGTGAAAAATGAGCAGGATTCTTGTGTGGAATCACATTCCAGGGAGGGAATTGATACAGGTCATTGTGAGGTTCCAACATCACAACCAAAGAAGCCAAAGTGGTATACTGCCACAATTGAAGCACTAAGACTTGCCACAAGATGTGGAAAGTAGAAGACTGAGATCGGGAAAGCAGTTTGGTAATAGAGGTGAGCATGTTAATCTTGCTCTAACAACTGCACAAGTACCTAATTCTTTTTCAGAGGCCAAAGGGAAGTCTGAGTTCTCAATTGGAATATGATTCCTTGATGAAAAATAATACTTGGAAGTTGATGGAACTACCACCAGGGAAGAAATCCATTGGTTGTAAGTGATTTACAAAGCAATGGTTCCTTGGACAAACACAAAGCCAGACTTGTTCAAAAGGTTTGCACAAGAGGAAGGGGTTGATTATGAGGAGACTTTTGCAACCAAAGATGGTAACTTTTCATTTGATTATTGCTATCTGCTCAGTTTGGATGGCAGGTGCACCAAATATGTAAAGAGTGCTTTCTTGAATGGAGATCTAGTCTACATGGTTCAGCCACAAGGTTTTCAGGTCTTAAGGAACATCTTGTTTGCTTGATCAAGTCCTTGTATGGACTTAAGCAGGCTCCTCGAGCTCAAAAATGACTCATATCTTAGGGAGTCAGGTTTCAAAAGGTCTCGGAACCAACTCTCTATGTACCTTGATTCTCATTATATATGTTGATGATATAGCCATCACTTAGTGTCTCATTCAGCTGAAAGCTGATGTTTGTTGTACTTTTGACATGACAGACTTAGGACTCCTGTTTATGTGTTGAGTTTTGGCAAAGTGGTAATACTATATTTGTTCCAGAATAAGTATGCCAGTTCATTTAGAAAGGTTTAGAATGATGGATTGTAATCATCACACACCTATGGAAACAGGAGCTTTTCAACAAACACTGACACCTCCGGTCAATGAAACAGTGTATCGGCAGCTAGTGGGTAGTCTCTTTACCTCACTACCACTAGACCATATTTGTTTTGCACATTTCGCTTCAGTCTAAACCACAGGCCATTGGTTAGCCAAAACGAGTATTAATATGTTAAAGGTACTCTTCACTTTGGCATTGTATAAGAAGTCTGTAGATTTTGAACTTTTAGGATATTCTGATTCTGATTGAGTCAGTTGATTCAAGAAAATCTACAACAGGGTATGTTTTCACTTTTGGTTCCCAAGAGCAAACTACAAACTACAGTAGCCAACAAATATAAAGCTGTGGTTAGTGCAGGTTGTGAAACCATGTGGATAAAGAAAATTTTGGAGGATCTTCAGTTTGAGTCATCAAAGCCTTCCAATTTTTTGTGACAATCAAAGTGTTTTGAAGATGGTGAAGAATCCAGTATTTCATGCCAGGACCAAACACATTGAGGTTCACCATCATTACATCCGACAGTTGGTTACAAATGAAGACATCAGTCTTTCTACTGCCCCACTGCAGAGCAGCCAGCTGCCAAACCACTTGGTACAGAAAGTTCATAAAATTTAGAGATAAACTTGGTCTTGTTTCTGGTTTAGTCATTAAGGGAGGGTGTTAGCATATTATTGTATTTACCTTAATTTACTCCTTAACCACTTTGGTTAAGAGGTTAGTTGTTTATTCGGCCTTTGTTATTATGCACCGTCAGCTTCACGGGTATTTCATTTGTTTGCCTATTTAATAGGCCTTCAAATTGAATGTGTGCTCTGCTATTCTCAATCTCATTTTCTCTCTGTATTTTATTTAATCTAATACACGTCAGGACAACCTGAATTACTCTGTTGGATGGAGACCTTTGAGTCAATAACTTTATTTTCCCAAGGCTTGTCCAACAAATGGCAGAGCCACCTTGACCTTTTTCATGGTTAGGATTAAAATACAGGGCTTCCGGCCAAATAAATATCAAAATTCATTCTAACTTAAACCAATCAGCTTTAATTTTTGTAACAAAATAAATCTAAAGACTCCCTAGACCTTCTAGACATACGTACAATTGCTTTCCTATCAGGTGCCTCTACCCCTCTAACATTCCAACTACATATTTTCATAATTAAGTAGGTAAGTGGTGGGGCGGTGTTGAAGTTTATATAATCTATTAACTTATTTAGGAATTTTCATTTCTTTTCCCTTTTTACCTCCCTTCCCTTCTTGAGTAGATGAGTTAGGATTTCTCTTTTGAGCGTCAATTAAACTTTCTCATCCTCTTCTACTTGAGATATAGAAGATCCATCATCACAATTCATTGGGCATGCCTTATCACCATCTACATGACTAGTAAATACATCAGCCACTTTTTGTCTTTTATGGGCTTCTATGGTAGGTGGTTTATCTTGGTTATCTGGTAGACTATTTTCTTTAGTGGTTGCATTAGAACTGCTATGGAAGGAGTATCTTGAGGCTTGTCAATCTTCAATGAAATATTAGGGTCAATTCTTGCCTTTCTAACAGAATGATCTTTTATTTGAGTGCAAAGCATGAAATTGATTCATTGTTTGTGAAATTTGAGATAGGTTGGTGCTTAATTCTTGAGTTGGCTGTTGCAGACATCTACTTGAGACATGGGTAGGGCCGTCCTCCACCATTACTGCATCATTTTTGGGAGTCTCAAGTTTTAATT
Organism: Torreya grandis; assembly: GCA_037957365.1. NCBI lineage: Eukaryota > Viridiplantae > Streptophyta > Pinopsida > Cupressales > Taxaceae > Torreya > Torreya grandis. Next base: position 5,344,554 of record JARHVA010000338.1, on the reverse strand, counting down.
CACATTGCATGCCTCTGCCAAGGGAAAATTTTGCTTAGGGTTGTCCATCTTCTCAGCCACAGTGTTAGTTGTAGCCTTTTGTGCTTTGAGTTTATTAGCAACAATATTAGGGGATTCCTTGTGCAAATATCCATCTTTTTACAAAAAAAAAAAAAGAGAAAAAAAGAAAAAAAGAAAATACTACAGACAACCTTCTTCCTTTAACATCCAAGACTAGGGCATAAATTTTTTCCGGAGGTTTAAGGCAGTAGTGTAGTTCTTGCTTTTTCTACCTCAATACGAAATCTAGGGGTTTAATTGCTTGTGTTGTGACATAAAATAATTATGGGGGAAAGTAACCGGTTTCTATCCATTGTAGCTCCGCTAATAGCTAAACTTTCTCAAAGTTCATATTAAGGTTTCAAGGAAGAGATTAGAAGAGAAACTTTCCTACATTCCATTATCCTCACTCCACAGCCAATTTGGCCATGGCCAATTTTTTTAGGAAAATAAAAAAATACCCCTTCATTCTATTGAAAGTAACATTCAACCCTATTTTACTAATAGTTTCCTCCAAAAAGGGAAGTAAAGCATGAGATTCAATTGCTTCCAAAATCTCCTTTACCTAACATTGGTTTGTAGAAACAATTGCTTTTAGAGAGTAATGAAATGAAGAAATAACTTCAAGAGTTGTTAGAGCAAGGGGTCATACGTCTAAGTACTTCAACATGTGGGTCACCCATTGCGATGGTACAAAAGGAGGATGACTCTTGGAGAATGTTTATACATTATAGAGCCTTGACAAAGATCACCATAAAGAGTAGGTATCCACTTCCATGGATTGATGACTTATTGGAACAACTTCAACATGCCAAATATTTTACAAAGTTGGATCTCAAGTCTGGGTACCATCAAGTTTGTATGAAGGAGGAGGATGTATGGAAGACAACTTTAAAGACAAAATAGGGTTTGTATGAATGGTTGGTACTTCCATTTGCTTTATGTAATCCACTTGCTACATTTATGAGATTGATGAATGATGTGTTGAGGCCTTTCATAGATACACGTCATACTGTATCTAGATGATATTTTGGTTTTCAGTACCACATGGAAAGAATATCTAACTCATATGAAGCAAGTCTTGCAAGTGTTGAAATAAAAAACAACTCTTATGCAATATGGAGAAATATTAGTTTGCAAAACAATCACTCGTCTATTTGGAGCATGTGGTGGAAGGAGGAGAACTGAGAGTGGATTTAGAAAAGGTTGAGGATATCACTAATTGGTCCATGCCTAGGAGCGCCACTAAGACCAAAAGTTTTGTGGGAGCAATACAATACACGAGGAGATTTATTCCATATATCGATAGCATCGCGCTACCTCTAGATATCGTGCAACAAGTGGTAAAGAGTTTGCATGGGTGTAAGGAACATGAAAGTGCTTTCGAATATTTGAAATATAAAATCAACCATGCATCAATACTTGCTCTTCCTGATTTGCAATAGTCATATGAAGTTGAAATAGATGCAAGTGAGTATTTATGCTATAGGGGTAGTTTTGTTGCAGGGAGGTAAGTCAGTTTGTTATCATTCATAAGTATTTTCTTCAGCAGTAAGAGGGTATCCTGTATATGATAAAAAAATATACGCACTAGTTCAAAAAATTAAAAAATGGAAACATTATTTGTTAGGCAAACAAATTATTGCCCATACCGACAACAAACCTCCTCAATATTTGCAAGCTCAAAATAAGTTGCGATGGACAAGATACTAGAAATGAATGGGATTTCTTCAATAATTTGTTTTGTTGATCAAGTACAAGAAAGGAAGCATGAATATTTTGGGAGATATGTTATCTAAGCCACCAATAACAAAGCAAGTTTCAACGTTGGCAACAATCTCACAATTCGAGCCTTTCACAAAAAGGCTTATGAGGAAGCATGCACACACGATGCAGATTTTGGGGAGACATTCTAGAAATTACAGGTCAAAAAAGTTGATAATATAGGCAAGGATGGATGCTACCTCAAGGATGGGCTATTCTACAAGTGGGATAAATTATGTGTGCCGAAGGGAGAAAGATTTCTATTGATGAGGGAAACACATGCTTCCAAAGTTTCAGGCCACTTTGGTGGTAGTAAAACCATGGCTCATTTGCAAAGGTATGTGTATTGGTCCAATATGCAAGAATTAAGAGCTAGATGCATTTAAAAGATGTAAGTTGTATTGTACAAGCAAACGTAAGGTTGGGTAAGAAGGATTATAGATACCTTTACTTGTGCCTACTAGACCATGGGAAAGCATTTTTATTGATTTTGTGGGAGGTTTACCAATGTCCAAGTATGACTATGACTATCTATATGTTGTAGTAGATAGATTAAACAAAATATGTGTTTTGATTGCATGTAAGAAGATGGTAAAAGGGCATGAAGCAGCCAAGTTATTCTTTTCTAATGTTTGGGTGCATTTGGAATTACCTATAAGTCCATTGTTTCAGACAAAGATTCCAAAATTTTGGGTAAGTTTTAGACCATCTTGTGGACCAAGATGGATACCAAGCTCCAAAGAAGTACAACTTTCCATCCTCAAACTGATGGACAAATAAAAGTTGTAAATAGGACTTTGGTACAGTTGATAAGAGTACACAAGAAGTATCCAAGGATTTGGGATGAGTCTTTTGTGTATATCCAACACTCATACAATATGGAAATATATACATCTACAAACAACTCACCCTTTGAAGCATGTTTGAGTTATTTGCCTACTAACTTGCTTGATGTTGCAATGGGACAGCAAAGAGAGGGGGAAGAACAAGATTCAAAGGTGAAAAGAGCAGCAGGGTTCATTGAGAGAATTCTTGGTTTCCAACAAGAGATGATAAAACACCTCCCTAAAAACATCCAAGAAATGGACAACTCAAGAATTATGCGAAAAATAGAAGAAGAAGAACTAAAGGTTGTGGTATTCTCCTCCAGCAAAGCATAATCTCCCGAGCCAGATGGCTTCTCAGCCATATTCTACTAATCTTTTCAGGACCTAATAAAAAATGAGCTCCTAGAGGTGGTGAATGAATCAAGGAGCTCAGGAAAATCAATGCTACCAGGTTTGTTCTAATTCCAAAGGTTGACAGCCAATAACTTGGATCAGCACTGCCCAATAGCCGTTTGCAACATGATGTACAAAATCATCTCAAAAGTGATTGCAAGTAGGTTAAAAATTCTCCTACCACAACTGATTTCAGACAAACAATCAGCATTTATCTCCGGCCACCAAATAACATTCAATATTGTTGCTCTCCGGTAACTCTTCCTCTCAACAGGGTCAACAAAGATTGGGTGTTTTTATCAAACTTGACATGTCTAAAGCTTTTGACGGATGTGATTGGGCCTTTCTCTCAAAGGTGTTAAGGACTTTTGGTTTCAATGAGCAGGTAATACACAATTGTATCTAAATCCCCACTTTTTCTGTATAAATTAATGGCCACTCTGGAGCATGGTTCAATACATCAAGGGGCCTACAACAGGGAGATCCACTAAGCCCTTATATTTTCTTTCTAATGGGAGAAACCTGACTTCGGCTTTTAAACGTATGACAAGGAGGAAAAATTTGTGGTATGCCGACATTAGAGGGGGCTGTAGATACATAGGTTATCAATTTGTTGATGACACCATGGCATACCATTGTATGCTTCACTCCAATGATAAAGGAAATAACTCAGTTCAAAGAAATTAAAGGGCCTTGGTACAACAAATAAATAACAGTGAATCTGCAGCGATATTCTCTAGCATCCCAAGGGTTAGAAGATGGGGAATACTACATAAACCGGGTTTCAAGGACGTCCACCTCCCAATGACATATGTAGGCTTCCCTATTCACTGAAAAAGAAATGTTAGGTTGTGGTAAACAATCAAGAGAAGAATGGTAAGTAGATTTGCTTGTTGGACCAACTGATGGTTAACCTTCGCTGGGAGGATTCAAATGGAAAAAGTGGTCATGCAAGCTATTCCAATGTAACTTCTCAACCTCCTTCCTATCTCAACTTCATTTGCAAAGGAGATTGAGGCCATACAGAGAGTTCATTTGGCAAGGCGCAAAGGATTCCTCCAAATTCCTGCCAGATGCATGGAAATCTGCTACCAAAAAGAAAAAAGATGGTGAACTCAACCTCAAAAACATAAGGCAGTTCAACCATGCTTTTGGCTATGGAAATTTCTTGGCATCTTCACCAAAACAATCAAGCGCCTTGGGCCAAAATACTTTCAACATGAATTAAAAGCCCAATTACTCCCACAATGAATTAGAAGACATTATGATTACCACTGGGAAGCCAGCCCTTTCAACAATAGCAAAACACATGAAAGATGGCCCCGAACTGCTGCAGAAAGGTACCAGTTGGCAGCTTGGAAATGGAACCAAAGTTCCCTTTTGGGAACATAGCTGGAATGGAAATTCCGTATTGAAGAGCCAGGCTAGAAGACTTCAAAACAGCAACACAAGATGATGGTCAAATCACGGTTTAAGACCACACAACTACAAAAGGAGGAGGAAGAACTTGGGATATGAAACTAATAAACAGTTATAAATAACTTACCTACTTGATCGCTTCACCTCCAAAAGGAGCTAGCAAAATGTGTCACTCCTCTCACTGATATCAAAGATAAATAATTTGGAGTTCAATTAACTCCGATGATTTCACAATAGCATCAATGTACAATTTTTTAACTCAAGAAGATAGTCACCCCAAGGAAAGTTGGAGAGTCCTCTGGTCTCTTAAAATATGGCCCAAAATCAAGGGATAGAAGGGTCTGTGAATATGCTCAAATTGTAAACAAGATGATGAAATTACTCAACATTTTTTCATAGGATGCCCTAATGCAATCCAAACTTGGGAAGCAATAGCATGAAAATTCTTAAGCACAGTCATAAAAGCTATTCCTTGGATCAGAGGCTGAAGAATTGGACCAGGATGAATACAAAAATGGAAATAATAAAGATAATGCATCATCTAAAGACTGGATTTGTGATTTGGAATATTTGAAAGGAGTGTAATAAAAGAGTTCTTGAAAACACCAACAGCAAGGTCATTCAACAAATCAACAAAATTTCTACTCAAGTCGGGAAAATGGCTACTGTCAACTCTCGAAATACAGATAACCACCAGCTACTACTCCACAAAAATGACAGACCTTTACACAACCATGCAGTGGAATGTTGCTTTTAAAAATATTGTTATTTCAGAACTTTACCTCAAGTCAAATGAGAACCTCTGCAGGAAAATTGGATCCAGCTAAAATTAGATGGTGCTTCCAGGAGCAACCTGGCGGAGGCTAGCATAGGGGGAATTCCAAGAACATCAGAAGGTAAACATATCATGTCCTGTTAGCACTTTATTGGTCACAAAAGCAACAATTTTGCAGAGCTCTTTTCTCTGCGAATGAGCCTCTTGATTGTCAGACAAGGAGGAATAACTCATACTACAGTAGAGGGTGACTCCAAAATTATCATTTCAATGGTAAAGTGAGAAAGCCAGACAAGCACACGTGCCTACTGGAGAATGGATTACTTCTTTGAATAGTGTCAAAGCTTGCTTGGTCAGTTTGAGAGTCATAAGCTTCAGCAGAAAATAAGAAAATATAATGCGGTAGCTGATCTATTAGCTAAGGCTGCCATAAAGCAACAATGCAATGGATGCCTGGTGATATATCTGAATATTATTGGTATGCCAAAATCAATCGAAAACTTAATCTTTGATGTGGCTGTACATTTAAACTAGTACAGATATCTTAAATACATCTTACTGAAAAACACTGAGATAAATCAATTTCAAGGCCCTTCCTTATCTTGGATTTATCACATACCACAATTATTAATAATTTCATTTCTTTCTTCGCAAATACCCTATTGGTGTGTGACAAATTGTGTCAATCTAACTACAATGTGTCAAGCTCAAAAAAATCTTTTTGGATAAAAAAGGGGGCTTCAAACTCTATTGTATGGCCAAGATATTACGATTTTTTGATTGACTTCACCAGGAAAAGAGGAAAAACTTATAAGTGAGGGTCAAATAGATGTCAAATTTAAGGTCAAAATTAAAAGTGACCACACTCACGGACATTACAGCCCGCTACCACCCCCTCCCCTAATTGCCATTGTAGAACGCCTCTTGGCGTAATTATGGGTTTAGTATGGATATGGGGTTTAGGGTTTGGATATAGGGGCTCATCATTATTTTTTGGACCATGGGTATAGTACACCTTGGGTACGCCCACACAAAAAATAAAAATATATAATAAAATATAAAAATTATAGGTAAAATAAATAAATTTAACCATAATATCCTTGTTATATGCTTAAAATAAACAAAAAAAATAACACAACACTACTGATAATTGATAATTCAAAATATTAAATGAGTCATGACATCATATATCCCATAGGTTTATATTATCTGTTCAAAATAGGAAAATAGTCAATGGTAGTCAAACTGAAAAACTACACGAACAAATTATCATATCGCTCTTCATCAAGAACATCCAAATCCTTGATGTAGCAGAACGAGCAGCATTTAAGTTGGTTGCATGTTTTTTTATGTTGTTAATTTTTGTTTTAATTATGACCATTGTACCTATACCAGCAATGTTTTTTAATTATTTTTTTATTATGACCATCGTACCCAGACCAATGTTGTTTTTTTAATTATGTTTTTATTATGACCATCGTACCTATACCAACACTATTTTTTAATTATGTTTTTATTATGACAATCTAGTATCCAAGATAATAGAACCACCCAATAGGTACCCAAGAGGTCGCTGGGCCAATACCAGTATCAAAATTGTATGGGTATTGTTACAGTGGTCACCGAGGCAGTACGCTAGTAATGTAGTAGTACTACGAATCAACCTTCTATCCAATCCTATTATTTGTTGGAGTAAAGTCTTACTAACACTGGTTATGTGTGTAATAAAATAATACACTCCAACTTATAAACCATAAGGGGCCCCACCGTCCCCACTCGGCTTGATACAACATCCATGTTTGACTCACTTGCTAACATTTGACAACTTTTTAATCCTATTATCCAGCCCTATCGTTCCTCATTGTTTATTGTCTAATCACTTGGTTCTTCCCATCTATTGTCAAATGCCCATTAGATACTTGGGTGGAGTATGGCTATTCCCTGCCTCTAAACTCCTTCACGATCCTAACACATCCTTTTTACCTTGTTAGTTACACAATACATGTTATTTTGTTATTTATTGTCCAGTCTTCTCCCTTGATGAACCTTAATCACCTTTAAGCAAACAACCCTTTTGACCCTAGTGAAGGCTCTTTTGTTCATTCCTTAAAGATAATAGACACCATTAAAAACATCTTGTTAGACAAAAGCACCCCCAGGTTAGAACACATTTCCTCACTCGACTCACAAAGGCACAAATCTCATCTTAGCATATGATCAACAATTGTCTTCCAATATACACATGTTCAAAGCATATACGATAGGATTTGTGTGGAAGCCTTAATAAAATTTAGCAGCGATGGCTCTCCATTGCCGTCATATGGATCCCATTCTTATTAATTGGGGATTATGAAGTTTACATATGGCAATCTTTTTCCACAAGGGATTTTCACCTACCAGACGCGCTTAAGTGTATGTTCACAGGGTGAAGTTTGGGGTGCAAGTAATGGTGAGTCAAGGTACAACCACTACATTGAAGACAAATTGGATGTTGGTAGGAAAATGTTCTGATGACCTGCTCATCTATATCATCCATGCTAGACAAAAACCTCAAAGAAATGCAAGCGACCCCCTTCAAATCATTCCAATCAAAACTAGGGTGCCCACTTTTTCAACTTCATCTGAGGTGAATGAATTAGTTATTAATGAATTTTTGAGGATTTGCTTAGGCCACAAATCTACACAAAATCTTTGTGCTCATTGCAGTTATTTGAAGATGTCTTTTCAACCAGATTTGCTAAGACTAGGGATTTTAATGGTCATTTCAAGAAATGATAGGAGGAGCTCCAAGTTGCTTGAAAAATCTATAGGAGGAGAGATTAACTATTGCAAATGTAAATGTTTTCACATTGCTAATAAACCCCTGCAAATTTTAAGTAAAATAGGGTGATTGGAATGGTATAAAGGGGCTTGATATTATATTTATAAATCAAACACTTAAGTACAAGTTCACATTTTATATTTTGACATTTTATATTATTATACTTTAATTTGATTTTATAAATATAACTTCTAGGATGTTGAGAGTGGTTTCATATCTATAGGAGTTATAATGGAGAAGATCGTTTTTGGAGGACCGCTTTAAATTCAAACTTAACCCAATTTTAGGGTTTCAAAATTTTAGGGTTTCAGGGTGATAGCTAATAGATCTCATAGGTGTCTAAGTATGAGATGTAGGAATCTAAGGCATGCTAAGGGTACTTAACTCATGATTATGCGACGCAATAGCTCTAGCTGAGCCCACCCCAATCCTACGATAAATCAATAATGGGAGATGCAATTGTGCCAACAAATCCCTTGACAAAAGAAATGTTAGTAAAGTATTTTTTAGAGTATATACAGAGGGTATAGCCGAGCCCACCCCAATCCTACGATATATCAATAATGGGAGATGCAATTGTGCCAACAAATCGCTTGACAAAAGAAATGTTAGTAAAGTATTTTTTAGAGTATATACAGAGGGTACCTATTCTTGATGGTTATCTTATTTAAGCTCTAAAATCAATACACATCCTCCATGAACCATCTTTTTCAGGCACTATAACAATAGGAGAATCACATGGAGAAGTGCTAGGACGAATTACATAGTAATCTAACAAATCTTGAAGTTGTTTGTTTACCTTGTTTTCCTCTATAAGTGATCGACAATAGAGACCAATTTTGGAAAGAGGGCAATCATGTAGCAATTGGATCTCATGTCTCACCGTTCTCACGGGTGGCATGCCTTTGGGCTCTTGAAAAACTTCCTTGAATTTTTGCAAAAACTCTTCAATTTTCTTATATTCGTGTTGTTAGACATGATAGAAGAACCCTTATATTCAATTACCTCATTGTCTTGGTTTATCTTTTGAAATAAGTAACACAAACTTCCCACTGGCACATATCAAGGAGAGTTTGTTTTTACCTTGATATGCATTGATGATAAATTTTTCTTTATCCTGGACCAAACAATATTTATTTACTCTTCTAATGAAGATGGCATCTCTCTCATCCATGTATGGGCTGGCAAATACTACACCCTACACATCTAGGGGAACACCATTTAACACAACCCTAGTTGAATGTTCATATATACCAAACTTTGTTTTACATTGTTTAGTGACTTATATTTCTATTCTTTGTCTAACCCAACCGAATGAGTAAGGATGAGGATAATCGCACACAACCAACACAAGCTTATCTAAAAACTCTTTACAACTCAGATTTGCTTGTGAACAAGAATAAAAAAGAGCATCGACTTTTGTCTTTATCCAAATCTTGATATGAAAGAGTTTGGAGAGTTCACCTCTATTCATGGCCTCTTTGCTACTCAAACGTACCTCTCTTTAGATGGAAGTGCTAGCAATCCTCTCATCCACACACAAATAAAGGAAGGAATGATATTCTTCTTATTGCGGTTATGGATGAAGCCTCCAACATTTCTCATCAATATGCCAATCTACCTCACAATGCCTACAATGGTTTATAGTTTCTTTCTTTGCAAGAGTAGTAACATTTTGTTTACCTTTTCATTTATTTTTACCATTTGGCTTGGAAACACCTTGCTGATTTGAAGCATGTGAAGAGGTTGTTGGGCCCTTCTTGTCCATCTCAAAATAATGCAATTGGGCACATGCTTACTCTATATTCTTAGGCTTGGCCATTGTAGAACCCCCGTGGTGCCAATGACTAAAAACACACATATATAAGCCTAGATAAATTCTGAGTTAAATTTAGTGCCCCCTATCTATCTATGGGGCCCTCAATTGAGAAATCAAGGTCCCCATATATTAATTAGGGAGACCTTGCCAAATGGGTATATACGGCAATCAGAAATGGAGTGGTTCACTATGCTATGCTCCGCTCCCCTCTCACCCTCCCCGAATATCAATATCTATAGAGGCGGGGGCGTGGGTGGGTGAGTGCCCCTAGAATAGATAGATAGGGGGCTCTCAATTGACACACACACACACACACACACACTCACTCTTCTAATGAAGATGACATCTCTCTCATGCATGTATGGGCTGGCAAATGCTATACCCTAGACATCGAGGGGAACGGCATTTACCACAACCTTAGTTGAATGTTCATATATATGAAACTTTGCTTTACATTATTTAGTGATTTATATTTCTATTCTTTGTCTCCCCAACTCAATGAGTAAGGATGAGGATGAACACATATAACCAACCCAAGCTTATCTAACAACTCTTTACAATTCAGATTTGCTTGTGAACAAGAATGAAAAAGAGCATCGACTTTTGTATTTATCTAAATCTTGATATGAAAGAGTTTGGAGAGTTCACCTCTGGTCATGGCCTCTTTGCTTCTCAAACTTACCTCTCTTTAGATGAAAGTGCTAGCAATCCTCTCACCCACATGCAAACAAAGGAATCATATTCTTCTTATTGCACTTACCAGGATTCAATTTTGGATGAAGCCTCCAACACTTCTCATCAATATGCCAATCTACATCACAATGGTCTATGGTTTCTTTCTTTTCAAGAGTAGTAACATTTTCCTTACCTTTTAATTTATTTTTACCATTTGGCTTGGAAACACCTTGCTGATTTAAAGCATGTGAAGAGGTTGTCAGATCCTTCTTGTCCATCTTAAAATAATGTGCTTGTGCACATGCTTACTTGATATTCGTAGGCTTGGCCATTGTAGAACCCCATGGTGCCATTGACTAAAAACACATATATATAAGCCTATATAAATTCTGAGTTAAATTTAGTGCCCCCTATCTATCTATGGGGCCTTCAATAGAGAAATTGAGGGCCCCATATATTAATTAGGGGGCCCTCGTTAGATGGGTATATAGGGCAAGCAGAAATTGAGTGGTTCACTACGCTACATTCTGCTCATCTCTCACCCTCCCTGAATATCAATATCTATAGGGGTCGGGACGGGGGTGCGGGTGAGTGTCCCTACAATAGATAGATAGGGGGCCCTCAATTGATATATATATGAAACTTACACCCTTGGGAACCTTAGTCTAAATACTGAAACCCTGAAAATATGCTAAGTATTGACTAGATTGGATTTTCAAAAACTATCTTCCAAATAGTAACTGTGGGAGGTCTGAGACCACTTCCAGAAGGTGTAGAGTGACCCTATTTTAAAGTTTGAGAATATAAAATATACCAATATAAATATAAACTTAAATATTAATTTTAATAAATACAACACACAAAACTAGTACAACAGTCTATTTCCAGCGCTGTGAAAAGGTGCGAGGAAGACTATGATAGATGTGAATTCAACTACATGAGATGTGAATCACAAAGACAAAATGCTATGCAGAATCCACTCATCATGCTTTGTGAATATCATACAAACAAGTCAAAATGACCTTCGGATTGCCTAGCAAAAGGTTGCGATTTACATTTAATAGAAAGATGCAAAATAGCTTCAGAAAAGGTGCAAATTTGTTTTGGAAAGGTGCAAATTGCACTAAGGGAGGTGTGAGTCAAGCCACAAAGTTGTATCTCGCGATTTAGCAACACCAAAAAACCTAAAGGCAAACACTCCTAACAAACTTGTTAGCTTCCAACTTAAGTTTTATTGCGAATTTATCATTATTGCATAAAAACTAAGTACTTTTGTAATGCAAGGAAATAGTTCATTCCAGCTCAAAAGTGTTATTATTGTTGGCTATAAAAAGTGCCTAACAGCTCAACACGTGTGCTGCAATCAACAATACAATGGGACAGAGTCCCTATTCTATTAGTAGGCGAAGCTGCCTTTATTCAAATGAAAAGAAAAACACAAACCTAACATATTTACAAATATACATATTAAATTCTTTTGAGGTTTTGCATGTCTATAAAACAAGATATGATAAGGAGAGTGGATTAGAGAGAATAGAAAAAGTTAACTAAGAGAGGAAAAGAAAGGATGTGAATAGGTGAGCAAACACAAATTTCACTTAGATATCACATTCATGAACTCAAAGTAAATTTAAGATCAACTAAGATCTTTTATTAAGAAGAGAGTAAATAAATCAATAGCATGAATAAACATAGGAACATGCATCCGCAAGTAAGAACAAACACAAAGTCCTGCAACAGCTTAGCTTTATTGATTTCTAGAAAAACACAAAGTTCTTTCTTCTTTTCTTCTTTCCAAAAGCTCTTTCCTTACGAAAGATTACCAGAATTTTTGGCTCCTCAAAAGGCATGCAAGCCCCTCTATTTATAGAAAACTAACCCCTATAATCTAGGAAACCAACTTGTAAAAATAGAAACAATTGCACTTTTCAAGGTGTCTGTTGACTTAGTCAAAACTACAAAAACATTTAGGGTCAAACGTACCCTGGAGCTGTGTTAAAGGTCACACCAAAATGCACATTGAGTTGCAACTCAGGGCGTCTTCTTCGACACTTGTTCTTCATCTTCTTCTTCATCATCCACTGTGAAGATTTCATGGCCAGTTATTGTTTTTCTCTGTATTCCTCAAACTTCTACAATATCCTCTCTACTTTGTCATGATTTGGACCTTTGGAGTATTGGTAAGGAATTTCAGCTTCTACTTGTAAGTTTATCATTTGTTGACGATTTTTTCTGAATTCCTTCAAATATTTGTCCAGTCTATCGAAAGAAGTCTAGAAATGTACAAATATTTGAATTGATTTGTAACTAAATGAAGAAGCAGGGTTGGTTTCTTGATCGAGCAGTTGCTTGAATGATTCTTGTATATCTTCTACAGGAGTTAAGTTCCCTTCATCTCGCAAGAACGAACATGGGAGTTTTTCAATTGTTTCATAGATATTACAAGTAGGAGTCGCTACCAAAACTCTTGATTCTTTGAGTTTGTGTAAGGATTCCTCTATTGTCTTGATTATGTACCTTGTTAGCCCCGTAAATTTGACTTGCTCTCCTAGGTCCTCCTTTGTTAGGACTTAGGACTCCCTCATCAACCAAAGTATCTTCATTTACTCTTGCTAGGGTCTCTAATTGAGGTAGCCAACGTTTCAATTTACCTAGCTCCCCCCTGTACTCAGCGTCTTTCTTATAGGCATATTGCTTTTCTTCTTCAATCACGGAGTAGACTTCAAAGGCCGAGGCTATTGTTTTATTTCCTTGTTCCAAGAGCTTTTCAGACCACTCATTAATAGCTCTTCCCATATTCCCAATTCTCTCGGCTTTCCTCAAGGTCTCTTAATTTGGCGTGTAATGCTGAATTCGGGATTGAGATGGGCTAACCAAACTTTGGACCACTATCGTAAGCTACTCCACCTCCTTCAACTGGTCCGTAACTTTGTCCTAATCATATTTTTCAATGAAGGACCCAATAGCTGTTTGCACATTTTCCTTCAGCCCTTTGTGGGTGGACTTTCCTTGGTGAACCCTTAGATATGGTAATCTTTTGCCGTGATTACATCCTTAGATTTACCTGGAACTGGGATCGCAATCTCAACATACCTCTCCCCTTTTTCGTCCTTGACAATATGAGAAACTATCTTGGGTTTCTTGAAGGCCCAAGGGTTTAGCACAATGAGGGTACTGAAATCTATTGCCAATGGTGGAACTATTTTCTTCCTCTTCTTCACAACTTCACTTACCCATTGAGGTGCTTCCGTTTCAAGACCCTATTGTATTGAAGAGGATTCTTCTTGAGCCAAGGCCTTCCCTGCTATAGGCAAAACCATTAGGGTTTTATCCATGGCAGACTTAATTTCTGTTTTTGCTTGTGGAGGCGGCAAAGCCTCTTCTTCTTCCACCTCTTTCTGGGTTTCTAACCCTTTCTCCAAGATGACAGGTGGGGGTTCCACCTTTTCGGGAGAAAGTCCTATTTTTGGAAGAGGTGTATCTTTCTCTAAGAGGGTTTCACTTTCCTTTTCAGATGTGGCTTAAGGAGGAATTTCATTTGGCTCTATTGAGAGTGTAGGAGTTGTCGTTGCTGAAGGGGCTTTGGGGAGCAAAGAGGGATCTGATGCCATATACTATAGTGTTGTGTTTTTGATCAATCCTGTGAATGAACAACTCCTTAAGGTTTGCTCAACACTGTTGATATTCCAGGAGTACCCTTGCCACCGGTTGATCTCTTGATTTTAAATTTCATAGACTTCTTTTTTAGTTTGGGAGGTAGCTCTTGTATCTCCTTAATTCACAACAATATCTATTGCAACACTGGAAGATGTTGCTTGATCTTCCCCATCCTTTTGCTTTGCTAGATCAGGCGGAGGTATATCTGCAGCTCTCAAAGGTGGAGGAAGTTTGGCGCTTTGTACATCCACTCCCTTGCTTGCAAGCCATACAAGGGTTCTTCTAAGGACTCCTTGAGTCTGATTTTTTAGAGATGTTATCTCTACTTGATTCTAGTCAACCTTGGAAAGAGGTGTTGTCTTGATGCCCATGCCCTGCGAAAATTAATTTTCATCTATCACTTTACCATCATCTTCAATATCTAAGTCTTCAGGAATGTCCACAATATTATATTTAGTCACTTGCTCCAGCGTGAAGCAAGTATAATCAAGGAGTCTAACTTGTCTTTCATCATCACAATCCATCCAGAAATATTTATAATAGGGAACATGCTTGATTGAAGTGCTCAGAATGCCCTCCACCATTCCCCTTACATCAAATGAGGGACCATTGTGAAATGGTCGAACTGTGACGAGCCATATCTGATTCGATAGATTTAGCTTTATGCAATGTGGCACAAGTGTACCTACCAATAATCATAGGGAGGTGGGTCCCAACAAACTTAGTAACCAAAAACTTGTGCATCTCCATTAGTTGTCGCACTAGTTCCATGAGTGCCCATTTGTCGTCAACAAAATTTGGAAGCATATATGGAGCGGACTCACACCTGCAAAACCTGATGTAAGAGAATGTGGGAAACTATATAAACCAACTGCCCCATCTAGCTATCTCTATGGTGGCAGAAATTGAGAAGCATTGGTTGTAGGGGTCTAACTTGAACATCTGGATGACGAAGTGGAGTAAAGCGTCATTGACTCTACGGAAGTGTTTGGCACTCTCCTTCAGTGTCAATTGGGGATAAAACTCATGTATGCAAGAACCAAACATTAGGCCCACTGTGGTCAATCCACTGTAGAATCTTCTTTGCACAACTACGTAAACTAGGTAAGACAAAATTTGTGAGTGGTAATCACCTCACATAGTTGCTTGTGAATTGAGTTACTAATCAACTCAGCGTAGTTAATAGATTGTTTGTTAGCATGAATTATTTGGATGTATTGGAACATCCCCTCATGGTAATCCCTTGTTGTGGGATTCCCTACCACCCTATTGAAGAGAGTGATAATGTCATTAATTTCAAGCTTAAACTCTTGGTGAGCAATTGCCTCAGGTACCCTGGCAATGGAGGCTTTAGATTTAACAAGCCAATGCTTGTTTAGGGATCTGAGACAATCATCTTTGTTCTCTTCATGAAACTGCTGAGTTGTCTTTGGAGTAATTTCTACAAAGACCTTGTGATCTGGAATTTTCAACATTTCTCCAATAGGTTGGGTAAGATTTCTTTTCCTATTTTTGATGGTATTGATAAACTTCCTGTAAAATCATGGTTGCAGAAGTTGGAGACATATTTATCACTTAATCCCATGTTTGAGGATGAGGCTCTCAAGTTTGTCACCCTACATTTGGAGGGTATTTCTCATGAGTGGTGGTTTCATGGCTTAATCACACAAGGCCACAAATCCATTATTACTTTGGAGGAGTTTGGTAAGAGGATCATGGAGAGATTTGATAGGAGAGATCCAAAGATACATTTTCTTGAGTTGGCACAACTCAAGCAAAATCGTGATGTTGAAAGGTATGTTACTGATTTTCAAAAGGTTTTGGTTATGGTACCGGATGTTAGTGAGAGGAGGTTGGATGTTTTGTTTGTTGAGGGTTTGATTGAATCTTTGAGGGGTTTGGTTAAGGCTTTTAATCCTCTTTCTTTGCAAGATGCTATCACTACGGCTTTGGATTTAGAATGTTCAGCATACAGGGGCCATGAATGGCCAATAGGGCAGCCACCTATTCGTTGCCCAAAGGGGCAAATACAAGGCCGCCAAGGTCTGATTTTAGTGGGCAGCCAAGGGCATAAAGTGGGCTGCCTAGGGCACCACCCAATGAGCAACAAAAGAAGCCTTCTACACCATATGTGCCACCTCATAGATCGCTGCGCTATAGCAGCAATATAAAGGATGCTAGAGATGAGTTGAGAAGGCAAGGGTTGAGTTTCACTTGCAAGGATCCATGGACCAAAGGGCACTGTTGCATGGGCAAAGGACATGTCCACTACATTGAGGTAATTGATGATGATTTAGATTTTGATATTGTTGATACTAGTGATGAGCAAAATGAGAATGTTGTTGATGAGCATGTGCATGAGGAGGACGCACAAGACTTGGGTAGCATACTTGCTTCTCTTTCAAGAGCTCCCAAGTATCATGCTTTCAAGGTAAAAAACACATTAAGGGGTCAAAGAGTGATTACATTGGTTGATAGTGGAGCCACACATAACTTCATTGATGGAGGCTTGGTTAAGAAGATGGCATTAGGAACCACGGATTGCAAGGGTTTCAATGTGACTATCGCTGATGGATTCACCATTTCTTGTTCCAAAAAGTTGCCACAACTTCCACTCACTCTTGGGAAACACAAAGTAATTGATGATTTTTATGTTGTTGATATTGGAGATATTGATATTGTTTTGGGTGTTCAATGGTTGCATTCCTTAGGTGAATTCACTCAAAATTATAAAACTATGGAGTTGAAATTCTTCAAAGAGGGCAAGGAAGTGGTCCTCAAGGGTCCAACAAATGGTGCTCCACAAGAGGTGTCTATTGTTATGAGCCTAACCCAATCTGACCTGAATTTCTTCAATTTACTGCTTTTGTAATTTCGTCAAATAGTTGATGTGCAATGTGCCTATTTGCTGATTTGAGTTTTTTCAGTTTATGGATGATGCTTGAGATGAATGTTGAAGTGAGTTGATAGCTTGTAATAATTTTTACGATGTCTAAACAAGGGACCAAATGCAATGCAACACTTTTTTTGTATTTTCAAATGCATATAGATGAGAAACTACACAAGGGAATGCATCTACAATCAATTGACATTTTGTCAAACACTTAGCATGCAACCTAGAGAGCTAGTTATTTGATAATGCAAATGAATACAATATATCATGTAGATGACTCCAATTGAATGCTATTTTATTAACTACTCTACTACAAAGATGCTATGAAATATGTCAAGACTCTTGGCTTACAATGTGCAACATATAAACAGCTTAAGTCTGATATGAAAATGGCTACCAATGGCAGCGATGTTACAATAACAAAATGCTAATGCTAGACATCAAATAATGCAAGGAGAACCTGGTAGGAGCAGCGCCCAACCATGTAAATGAAGCATCAAGCAAAACCCAATGAATTGGAAGCTCCCTAAGCCCAAATTGAATTTATCTCCAAATCGTCCCTGTTATGATCTGATATAAAAAATAAATCATATACAGCTTCTTTCACTCTTCTTAAGCAAGAAATATCATCAATAGACTCTCTCAAGAAGTTCGTCTAGGTCAAGAAGTGAAATCGTTGCAATGGCAAGCTCCCACAAGCAAAATTGAACCTCTCACAAGCTGGTAGCAGCGACTGAAAATGCATATATCAGAACTTATTATCAACTGATGATGATGTGAATCGATCCTCCAATGATGTAGATTCAAGCATGAGTTATCTCCAACACTCCTCCAAATCGTACCATGCAAAATTGGTCCTTGGCCACTAATTTTGCCCAAGTGAAATGACTGAATTGCCACTTACAACAATTGCAACCCTTTAAAAGGTATTTCACTTCCTTAGTTATGTTATCATTGGGAGTTTCCGTTCCCAAAGACAAATGCGAATACTCCACAGAAACCCTTGGCTCCACAAGATGCTCATCAAATAGATATGTCAACAACTGGATGGATGAGAAGCAAGCCAACATCTATTTATTCTTTTTCCCCAAGGGGTTGGCCCCTTCTAGAAGCTTCCAAATAAACAATATAATATTATAATATATTTACACTTTATTATAATATAAAAATATAATTCATAATGTGCAAATATAAAAATATAACACAATGTGTTATCCAACATCCAAGATATCCAAAGAAATAATTATCCAATCATCCAATGAGCCAACCAACACCTGGGTAACTGCCGAGAGGACCCTCTATCCATGCTCTATTAGCCTACGAGGGCCACTGATAGGCTAACCATGTTGATATATAAACGTCTAATTGGAAGGGGACATTACATCTATGAAGAGGATGGAAAGGGCTTTTAGAAGAGGTCAAATTGCTTGGGCAGCAAGCTACCTTATTATAGTAAATTCAGAAAAAATAAAACAACCCCCTTATGGTGAATTACAAGTTATTTTAGACGAGAATGTTCATGTCTTTGATGATTTGCCTTATGATTTGCCATCGGATAGAGGTTTTGAGTATAATATTGAGCTAGAAGTGGGTGCCAAACTGGTTATTGTCACTCCTTACCATCATTTAAGAGCTTTCAAGAAAAAGATTGAAAAAATCATCAAGAGTTATTTGATATGGGACACATAAGGCCTAGCTCAAGTCCTTTTGCTTCTTTAGTTGTTCTAGTGAAGAAAAATGATGGTACTATGAGGATGTGCATTGATTATAGGTTGTTGAATAATAAGACCATCAAGAATAGGTATCCAATACCTATGATTGATGAATTGATGGATGAGTTACATGGTGCCACCTACTTTTTCATGATTGATTTGAGATCGGGTTATCACCAAATCTTGGTAAAAGAAAAGGATGTTCATAAAACTGATTTTAGATATCATTTTGGGCATTTTGAGTTTTTGGTTATGCCTTTTGGATTGACTAATGCCCCAACTACTTTTTAGTCATGTATGAACAATATGTTTGGCAAATATCTAAGGAAGTTTGTGGTAGTTTTCTTTGATGATATTCTTGTGTATAGCAAACTTTGGAGGAACACTTGAGGCACTTGGATTTGGTTTTGGGCACATTGGGGCAGCATTCTTTCTTTGCAAAGACTGCAAAGAAATCCAAGTGTGAGTTTGGATTAACATAGATTTTGTATTTGGGACATGTCATCAATGCACAAGGTGTGCAAGTGGATAAACAAAAAATTGCAGCTATCATGGATTGGCCTATTCTCTCTACACTCACACAATTGAGAGGTTTTTGTGATCTTTGTAGTTATTACAGGAGATTTGTGAGGAGTTTCTCACAACTGGCTGCCCCTTTGATTGATTTGACTAAGAAAGGGACTTTCAAATGGTCCAAAACAACCCAACTAGCATTTGAAAAGCTCAAGGAGGTAATGTGTTCTTGCGCAGTTCTTGATATTCCAGATTTCTCTACTCTTTTTGTGGTTGAGTGTGATGCTTCATGTGAGGGGATAGGGGTTGTGCTTAATGCAGAATAGACATCCTATTTCTTTTGAAGGTAGAAAACTCAAGGATTCAGAGAAAGCTTATTTAATCTATGACTAGGAGATGTTGGCGATTATGCATGCTTTGACTAAGTTTAGACAATATTTGGTTTGTGGTAAATTCATTGTAAATCCGGATCACAACAGTTTGAGGTTCTTTCTCAATCAAAATAAATTGAATGATAGGCAACAAAAGTGGGTAAGCAAAGTGCAAACTTATGATTTTGATATTGAAAATGTCAAAGGTAAAAACAATGTGGTAGCGTATGCTCTATCAAAGAAGCCTTGTTTGGGATTGTTTGAGGGCAAACAATTATGAGAAAAGAGGACTATAATGTCTCTATTTTCATATCATTTATGAGCAGGTATTGAAGACCTTTAGTCTACTCCACCCATAGACTAAATGATTCCTTTTGGGGTTTTATTTTATTAATTAATTATAATTGCTCAAATAATGATTTTAATCATTTGCTCATATAAAACAAATATTAGTTGATTAATAGAATATTTTATAAAAGTGGTTTTTACCACTAAGGTATTTAATTGAAATAATTATTGAATTATTGCCTAAAAGTAATTTTAATTACTATTTATTATTTAGACAATTATTTAATATTATATTTGGTAAAAAGGAAATGTCGGCTTGTAAGTGATCAAAAACAAAGAAGAGATGTGTTAAAAATCGGCAAGAAGAGTTAAGAAAGAGTATTTGGCCTTCCCAAAGTGGTTCACCCCTCTTTGAAGGGTACAAGTACATGGTGGAGTTCTCATTTTAAGAATATGCTGAAAATTGATATTGATTCTTTATGCTTGAAGAAAATATTGAGATGTATGCCCAATAAGTGTTTGCAAATTTTTGGAGCTGATTATTCGACAAAACGGTGTATTTTGACACCACCTTTGCAAAGATGGAATTTGATTATTGCCCTGAGTGGGGTGACTTGCTTGGAGACTTATTTGTGTGGATTTCAAGGATAATTTGAGGTCAAATTGACCTAGTTTAATTGCTGGAATTTATTGATAATTATTGCTGAAGTGTGGCGTTGACTTTTTATGTGATTGGGCAAGGTTTGCAAGGTCTTTTCAGATGGATAAATAAATAATAAATTCTGATTTATTTATTTATATTTTTGGGCAGATTTCATGAGGGTTTTGACTTCATAAATTGTAGATTTATGACTAATATTTATTGAGAAATTTTCTCAAGTGTCGCGACTTGATTGGGAGTGAGGGTTTAATGTTTGAAGGGGTTTAAAACCCTAGTTGAGGGGCAAATATTATTTTTGATTTTTATATGTAGTTTTTGACCTAGGATGACTAGGTTTGGAGAGGGTTTTGATCACTTTTAAGGCCCAAAAAGGGCATTGGATTTGTGTGGCTATTTTTGGTAAGTTATTCATAATTTTTGGCAAGGGTTTAAGTGAGAATTGACAATTTTCGCTGTTGTTTTATGTAAAATTAGATATTTTACAAGGTTAACTCTGATTTTCATCCACATACAAGGGGTAAAAAGGTATAAAATTTTTATTTTCAGTTCGTGGCTTATTTTGGATAATTTTGAAGTGTTATTTGCTCAAGGTAATTGTTGGAAATTACCTAGATATTATTTGCACATTGACGCCTAGGGTTTGAAAGTATATTGCATGTTTTTGAGGCATATCTTTGAGCTAGGGTTTGCTGATTTGGCTAATTTCAAAATTCAGAATTTTGTGAATTTTAGGGGAAACCCTTTTTTGATTGAATTGTCCCATTTGGGGACATTACATCTCAAATCCCATTTGTTCGTCTTATTACTTAACCACAATAGCGCCCTCAAAACATCTCCTATGCAACTGTCTATTTTCAGCCCCAAGAACTACAAATAAGGAGAATAGACCATGCTTTCCTTGGTGGCAATAAGCTATGAAGCTAGATATTATATGTGCTACATCATTAACTTGAAATTGCAGAGGCATTCATAATTGACGATTCAATCACTATTTCATTCCTTTTGATCTTTGAATTTACAATTAACAATAGAATAAAATAAGAGTAAGAGTAAGGAATTTGTGCATCAAGACCCTGCGGTTGAAGTATGAAGTACCGCTTCTCTATCCATACTCAAAAACTACAAGGTGTGTTCTGTTCCACCCATCAACTTTCCTAGTGGGTGCAGGGCTTCATGAGATAAATCAGAAGAATATTAACTATGCCTCTTCGCACATATTGAATGCTTCTCAACCCAAATCCAATCGTCCATAACACACTAATATTCATTGTGAACTTATACATATGCCTATGAGCTTCTCATGGTTTGAATGTCAGAAGGTTCAAGAAGGAAGGCAAGGTGTATGGGTTATAGAATAATCCAAGTCACAATACGATCAAGGAGATATTTGCTTAAGGAGCTAGAATAAGAAAGCAAAACCCCAAACAAAATCACAAAATAGCAATGAGTGATTCAACCAACTTAAGTAATGTGTATAAGCAATGTAATCTTTAGCCCACTGGATAACCAAGTGGTCTACAACATTGACACTCCCACATGCCTTTAGCCCAAAAATTATCCAATGTGCAGCACTCCTCCTTTGGCATATAATTTCTCCACCTTTCCTATTCATAGAAGGCAGGCAAAGCTGTGACTTTTGATTTAAGTTCCTCTCCAAACACCCACAAGGCATGGCTGCGGTTTTAGATATAAACCCTCTCTAAACACCCAACAAATATGGATACGGTTTTAAATATAAAACCCTCTCTAAACATTGAACAACTTTGAATTTAATGGCCATGAGGTTAAGCTTAATTTCAATCTTTAGAGTACAGAGCTGCAGAGTTTTTTGTTTCTTTTTTACACTTCTAACTTCACTCCCTTTACCTTTTCATACATAAAGAATGGTTGGGCATGGGTTTAACCCCCTCTCCACCACCTAATGAGAATTCAATTAATAAATAATTTCAATTTTTCAACCT
Source organism: Torreya grandis (assembly GCA_037957365.1). Classification (NCBI taxonomy): domain Eukaryota; kingdom Viridiplantae; phylum Streptophyta; class Pinopsida; order Cupressales; family Taxaceae; genus Torreya; species Torreya grandis. The sequence goes on along the minus strand of JARHVA010000338.1, from coordinate 5,321,966 downwards.
CTTTAACACAGCTGTAGAGTTTAGTCACCTTTGCATTAATTCCCCTTTAATCTCTTCCTTCTACCCACCCTTCTCACAAGGAAAATGGGCAGATAAAAACAAAATAGAACCAGTGAGAAGGGAAGAGGGCAATTACTATTCACAACTCAACAATATTGCAAAGAGGAAGGCTGGGAAATCATAAACCAGCAAAACTTTAAAACACAGCCAGCATGATCTCTATTCAAATCAAAATATAGAACTCCAGAATTAGCAGCTCGTGTAAACCACTTCCTGACCTTTCTCTTTACCTTTCACCCACCCCTCATACAAGAATATGGGCACTCCAATGTAAACACAAATTTTCGAGAGAAAAAAATAGTTGCATCTTCCACCAGATTGCAAGAGAAAAAAAGGTGAGAAATCAAACTCAACATTGCATAAATAAAATCAGAATTGTCACTTGCAATTAGGTGTTGGTCCAAAATAGTTTTTAGGTAGAAGGTTAGGAAAACTCCCAGTTTTTTTCCAGTTTAATGGGCTACCAGGTGCCTCCATTTTCATCACCTAACAAACTAAAATGCTCTGCTTTAACCTATGCAAATGGCCACTTCTTCAAAGTGACGTTTTCTATTTTCCACTCTCTATACTTTTGCTGCACAAAGGATGAATGAGATGAATGCTTTCCCATTTGGTTTTCTTCTTTTTTCTTTGCGTTTCCATCTCCAAGGAGGAGTACCAAGTTCTGTCTTGCATTCAAGAGAGTATGGAATGCAATGTCATGGGCATCTCTGTACATGTGCATTTCAGGAATGGTGATGCTGAATGTTGAATAAGTCTGCAGTCCTTTGTTTAATGAGCATGGATGTCTCATGTAGATGGGCCTTTTGTCCTGCATTTATAGGTCTGTTATTATGTAAGAACCCCAAATAGGATCTCAAGCAAAAATAAGTAATATCCTTCAAACCCCAACATAAACTAAATTCTGAAATGTAAATCAGCAACTCAACACTTCACAATTAATTTGCCATTTTTCACCTTTCACATGTAAATCGCCCAAACCTTAGGCAGCTGGGTTTTATGGTGATTGCAGCCCCTTAGACACCTCCAAAAAATATGAAATTTTGTAGGAACGTAGGGAAAAATATAATTAATTCACTCGTCCAATCAGATTTGGAAAAAAATGTATTTCTGATTTTATATGATGAAAATATAGTTGAAACTTGTAAAATTCATAACCTCTGAAATACTTGGACATTTAATCCAAATGATACCTCAAAATAATCACAAAAATAGCAGCTATCAAATAAAATTAATTTTAGAATTTTCCACCCATGGAAGGTCCCCCAAAAGATGTTCCAAAGTTCCGAAAACCCTAGTTACAGCCCTAAAATCATGGAGATAATTTCCTGAATATCAAACTCTTCGAATCAACTCAAAACACCTCAACCATACCTCAAAAATGGTTTGCTCGACCTAGGAAAATTAGCATAAATTATTAAAACCCTAAGAGAGGGTTTTAACCAACAATAAACCCCTCTAAAGTGATGTTTTCAGGCCCTCACGGGAATCACCCAAGGTGCAAACAACAATCTTCCACCTTTAAGCAAATCGCCAACCTTCTATAGACTTCCAAGTGAAGTTTTTATAGCTGCAAATGTTAGATAAAAATCTCAAATAACTCTTCAAGTCGTAACACAATTTATCGAAAGATAGGTGGTGTCAATAGACATCGTTTATAGAGCATCATAACCTTTGGAGGGTAACATTCTCCAAGAAACTATGCCGAAGACAATCAAGATTGACATAACCTTCTTTCCAAATATCCAAATCAACATGTGATCCGGAGGACTATGGTCACCGTTTTCGTCGGTAATTTAAAAAAGAGCCGGCTACGAAGACCGTAGCAGGTGGAGCCCACTTTTATGTCGGGGGGACTTTGCCGCCGTGAATGGTAATGGTGTTTTATTAATTTTGTAATTACACTATTTTTACCATACAATTATTTCTGTGCTTCTGGTTGTGACATGTGGTAGGATGATCAATTGGAGAGGCCCATATAGTGGGTCCTTAGGCCACCACATGGGTTGCCACCACATCCTTGTTGTTTCTCCAAGCTACAATGCAACCCAACTCGCATCCTAACCCAGCTTGAGTTACCAACCCAACTCGTTTGGCAACCCAACTCGTATGCCAACCCAACTCGTATACCAACCCAACTCACATGGCAATAGACTTGCATGGCAATCCAAATCAAAGCCAACTCACCGAATAACTCGTAGTTGGTGTTGATTTAAGATTCCAACAAACAAAAGACTAGTTATACGTGGCTTAAGCCACGGTCATGATTTGTTTCGAAAGCCTATTTAAAGGCTTAACGACATTCTATCTCGTGAATGTGGGATTTAATTCCAAAGAAAGGATTTGCATGCCAAATATGGGATTCAACTCCCTTAAAGAACTATAGAATCACCGAATAAAGGGATTCTATTCCTTTTTGGGCAAAGTCGTTGGAAAAACACAGATCGAAGTGATTGGAGAAACGATCTTTCACCGGTTTGATGGATCTTTTGATCATGGTGAAGAAAATATTGTTGCAGGCATTCACTTCATAAAAAGAGGACCGGGCATCTATTTTGAAGAGGAGGGGAGTCGAGCCCAAGAAGGGCGTCAACGTTTCCTTTCGTTTGTAATTAGCGAGAGGCTTTCTTTTGTTCCAAAGGGAAACAAATGCTTTCTTTTGTTCCAAAGGGAAACAAATGCTTTTTTTTGTGTAATGGCACGATGGGGATGTCTTCAAGTATACGGGCCATGACCGGGGCATAATGTCGAGCCATGAAAACAAGCAGAGGACTGCGTATATGGGAAACGACATATCACATTTGGTAATTCCATTCCGTTGGTAAGAAGATTGCATAACGATGATTGCAAATTTGAATGATATACATTTGCATAATATACTGTCCGGAATGGAAGAGTATGAAGTCGTACTCTTCTTTTTATAATGGCTGTTGATAGTAAAGGCAGTTACATCGATAAGATGTTGAAGCATGGTGACTTCTTTTGCTGAGCCTGTGAAAGATTAAGACTGGGTTTCCATTCTCAGCGGAGTCCATAAGATGGATGAAATCTTCGTTTTGGATGGCTTGAAGCCATCGAAGATAGAATGCTTGGGATAGTGTCGAAGAAGCTTTGCCATAGGATGAGATGGGCATATTAGAAGCGAGTCTGCTTGTTAAGACCATCTATTTGGTGGAAACTGTGAGCCATGACAAACGGGGTCACTATAATGCAGATCAAGTCATCAAAGATGAGGTTGTGGAGGATATATATATGTATATTCGCCTATTGGGATGGCCTTCGGGCATATGGCCAAAGATAATCATGAACGTGAAAGAGCGTGAGTGTATGATGTAGCCTATGGTTACAAGGCATGATTGTTATTGATACACAGTCCTGAGGCGTGGTCGTTTGATGTGGCCTTCTTACCATGAAAAAGATGATGTTACGTTCGGAGATCACTATTTTGTAAGGTGGTCTTATTTGAACAACACAACCCTGAGTTTGTTTATGGGATCTCTATTTTCTCAAAGCCATTGGAATCTTCAAATGATATAGGTGGAGAGATATGCTATTTTGCAGAGCGATTTTGAAATGTTAATTCTGCAGGTATAGATACAAGCCTATGTCAATTTTTTTTACTTTCTTCTATTTCTATAAAGGCACTGTAGCCATGGAAGGAATAATTAAATAGCTGTTGAAGGAAGAAATCTGCTTATTCAGTAAGGGCTTATGGCCAAGGGCAGATTTAATCTTTTCCTTATGACTTATTTAAAGACACAGACCCGAGTCTGGGGTCAATCAACTCCTATTCTATGATGATAGACAAGGAAGAATGTATTGTGTGCCTCTGTGTTGACATACAGAGAGACTCATGACTATAAATTTTGATTGCCTCTATTTTTGTAAAGTGAGTGGCTAAGGAGGGATGTAAAGAGTCACAGGGTTATTATCAGAGTTGCAGGTCCGTTAGAAGGGTAGAGACACTCCTATTTAATATTATGCCTTTTTGAGAGTTTACAGATACACTCAAATAGAGAATTGCCCGAATATTTGGAGAAGGATATAGAGGTGCTACAGACTTTGAGGAGACGAAGTACAGAGTCTTCATTGAATTGGTTTCAACATCAAATTATAGGTTCCTTAAATCCATTTATGATGTAAGTTGAAAAGTGTATATTTACATCATTTTTTATAATGGATCGGATTGCAGTTAAGCAATCCCAGAGACGTAACCCAAATTATGGGTGAACTCCGTTATCACGTTTGGTGTCAACTCTTCATTTTCAGTTATTTTTGAGTTCATTTCATTTAATTCAGTTCGCGAATGAATTAATGAGACACTAAGATTAATTATGAGAAAATTATAAAAGACGCGAAAAACATGAGTTTAAAATGCAGGATTGAATTTACAGAGATTGTCAGTTTACTTCTATTCATTCCTAGAACATTTCCACTACCAATTCTATTTATTTAGGGAATTGAGAATTTAGTATCCGTTTTCATAAAATTGTTTTTTTTTGTATGGTTTATGGATCAATTTGGTATCAGAGCAAGTGATTGCAGGACCCTGCTTCAGTTGTGATATACTTCTGTTTGGAGTTTTTAAATATTAGATTTTAGTTTTGATTCTTCTGTTTGAGTTGACCATGCAGGAAGGCTAGTGTGAAGGAAAATTGGAAGGTGTTCCAATTTGCTGGAAGAAGACAAACTTTTAACAGCCAAGATTTTGGAACCACTAGCCCTGCAGGATCAACGCAAATGAAGAACACAACACTTTGACATTTGAGGTGTGAGATGGTTTTGTGAAAGGAACAACCTTTCTTCCTTGGGAAGCATTCAGATAAAATGCAAGGCATTTTCAGTAATGCATCTCCAAGAGAAATCAGTTGCAGTTCGATTATCAGTGTTACACAGAGCGCAGATTGAGGTACGATTATGGTCTGATTTAATATTGGTAATGACAATATTTTTGGCGCTTGTTAACTGGTTGTGTAGCCTTTATATTTTGGACTACTAATCATATTATGGATGCCTATCTCTTTGATTATAGGAACAAGTGAAAAGCCTAGTTCCATGGTAGATATGGAAATTGCAACAAAGCATTGTTCAGTATTGAACAGGGTTTGCACTTTGAATTTTGAGTTGTTAACTGGTTTATAGATTGATATTGGTATGTTTCCCAGCTTTGTTAAAGAGTTGCAGAAAGCAACAAGAAGCTGTTTAAGATACCTACAATATGCCAGCTAGTATTCAAATAGGTGCACTTCACAGTTTCTTCAGAGGTATAAATTATTCTCAAACGAAACTTTGTTTGCACATTTTTGGTTGAATCCTTTTTGTAAGGTTGCTTTGGGAGTAAAGTATGTCGTTGTTTGGAAGTGTTTTTAAAGCCTTTGGAAACTATAACATGGATCATCTAACTCTTATTGAGATAGAGTTGAAAATATGAGACCACGTACTGAATACTGTTAAGAGGGAACATCCCTTATTGGTTAATTGCTTATTTGAATCGTTGATAAAGCATAACTGTAGAACAAAATAGTATGCTTAGTTATTAATTCCAACACTATTGCAAAGAAATTCCTACTTGTTGAAACTGGGAAGGAAATTTTGTTAAAGTTGTATTTGGAAGGGTTTATATCTACCATCTCCTATTTCAGTTTTTCCGTTGTGATAGACTTTTTGGGGAAACTAACTCAGTTAGATGAGTTGTGGAGGTATGAATCAGGAAGCAGTCAAGATGGTGAATGAAAACTCGAGACAGGTTTAAAATACTTGGTTTCTTCTCACTTTTAAATGATATTTGCGTACAATTACTTGCAGATTTGTGAGTTTGTAAAGAAGCTCTTGTTTTGAAAATTCTCCAAGTTGATATTGGAGTTTGATAGGCACAAAATTTGAGAGACATAGCAGTTGATTATGTTGTTATGCTTTCAGGTATTGTGCATTAGTCTTCTTAGGATAAACAAAATCTATTGCATGTTTTTCTACTTGACATTGTATACGTCTAAGTCCCACAGTGATATGGGCAATGTTTGTATTACAAACTTTTTGTACGCACATGTATGTTTCTTAGTCACGTTATGTAGGTGTACTTTCAAAAGACCCATAGATGGGCAACATTTGTAAAATGTAAGTATACATGTGTGCAATTTGTTTGTAAATCCTATAGGTGTATGTATCACAATGATTTCCCTTGTGTGATAACGAGGAGAATACCTTAACCTTCATGCAGTGTAGGGTTGAGAGAAGCCGCCAGAGATTATGACTATTTTGGGTAACAAGGCATTTGGCAGAATGGAGACAGTTGCAATTGTAGTTGGACAGTTGACTTTTTACAGAGTTCTGTTTGTTGGTGTGATGCAGAAAGTCGTGTAACAAGTTTAGTTGGATTCTTGGTACTTTTGAGGACAAAAGCCTCTTTGTGGGGAGGTTTGATCCGGAGGACTATGGTCGCCGTTTTTGTCAGTAATTTAAAAAAGGGCCAGCTACGGAGACCATAGCCGGTGGAGCCCACTTTTATGTCGGAGGGGGACTCTGCCGCCGTGTATGGTAATGGCATTTTATTAATTTCGTAATTACACTATTTTTACTATACAATTATTTTTGTGCTTTTGGTTGTGACATGTGGCAGGATGAGGAGCAATTGGAGAGGCCCACGTGGTGTGTCCTCAGGCCACCACGTGGCCTGCCACCACATCCTTGCTATTTCTCCAAGCCACAATGCAACCCAACTCGCATCCTAACCCAACTCGAGTTACCAACCCAACTTGAGTTACCAACCCAACTTGCTTGGTAACCCAACTCACAACCCAACTCGTATGCCAACCCAACTTCTATACCAACCCAACTCGCATGCCAACCCGACTCACATGGCAATCCAACTCATAGCCAACTCACCAAATAACTCATAGTTGGTGTTGATTTAAGATTCCAACAAACAAAAGACTTGTTATACGTGGCTTAAGCCAGAGTCATGATTTGTTTCGAAAGCCTATTTAAAGGCTTAACGGCATTCTATCTCGTGAATGTGGGATTTAATTCCAAAGAAAGGAAGTGCATGCCGAATATGGGATTCAACTCCCTTAAAGAACTGCAGAATCACTGGATAAAGGGATTCTATTCCTTTTTGGGCAAAGCCATTGGAAAAAAATAGATCAAAGTGATTGGAGAAACGATCTTTCACCGGTTCGATGGATCTTTCGATCATGGCGAAGAAAATATTGTTGCAAGCATTCACTTCATAAAAAGAGGACCAGGCGTCTATTTTAAATAGGAGGGGGAGTCGAGTCCGAGAAGGGCGTCGATGTTTCCTTTCGTTTGTAATTAGTGAGAGGCTTTCTTTCGTTCTGAAAGGAAACGAATGCTTTTTTTGGTGTAATGGCACGATGGGGATGTCTTCGAGTATACGGACCACGACGGGGGCATAATGTTGAGCCATGTAAAACAAGCAGAGGACTGCATATACGGGAAACGACAGACCGTGTTTGGTAATTCCATTCTGGTGGTAAGAAGATTGCATAATGATGACTGCAAATTTGCGTGATATACATTTGCATAATATATTGTCCGGAATGGAAGAGTATGAAGACATACTCTTCTTTTTATAATGGCTTTTGACAGTAAAGGTAGTTACATTGATAAGGCGTAGAAGCGTGGTGACTTCTTTTGCCGAGCCCGTGTCAGATTAAGATTGGGTTTCCATGCTCAGCCGAGTCCATAAGATGGACGAAATCTTCGTTTTGGATGGCTCGGAGCCATCGGAGATAGAATGCCTGGGATAGCGTCGAAGAAGCTTCGTTGTCGAATGAGTTGGGTAGATTGGAAGCAAGTTTGCTTGTTAAGACCATCTATTTGGTGGAAACCGTGAGCCATGATGAACGGGGTCACTATAATGCAGATTGAGTCATCAAAGATGAGGTTGTGGAGGATATATATATATATATATATATTCGCCTATTGGGATGGCCTTCAGGCATATGGCTAAAGATAATCATGAATGTGAAAGAGCGTGAGTGTATGATGTAGCCTATGGTTACAAGGCATGACTGTTATTAATACACAGTCCCGAGGCATGGTCGTTTGATGTGGCCTTCTTACCACAAAAAAGATGATGTTATGTTCAGGGATCACTATTTTGTAAGGTGGTCTTATTTGAACAACACAGACTTGAGTTTGTTTATGGGATCTCTATTTTCTCAAAGTCGTTGGAATCTTCAAATGATAGAGGTGGAGAGATCTACTATTTTGCAGAGTGAGTCTGCTATGTTAATTCTGCAAGTATAGATACAAGCCTATGTCAATTCTTTTTACTTTCTTCTATTTCTATAAAGGCACTATAGCCATGGAAGAAATTCTTGTAGCCATGGAAGGAATAATTAAATCGCTGTTGAAGGAAGAAACCAGCGTATTTGTAAGGCCTTATGGCCAAGGGCAGATTTAATCTTTTCTTTATGGTTTATTTAAAGACAAGGAAGAATGTATTGTGTGCCTCTGTATTGACATATAGAGAGACAGAGATACCCATGACTATAAATTTTGATTGCCTCTATTTTTGTAAAGTGAGTGGCTAAGGAGGGATGTAAAGAGTCACAGGGTTATTATCGGAGTTGCAGGTTCGTCAGAAGTGCAGAGGCACTCCTATTTAATATTATGCCCTTGTAAGATTTTATAGATACACTCAAATGGAGAATTGCCCAAATGTTCGGAGAAAGATATAGAACTCCTATTCTATGGTGATAGACAAGGAAGAATGTATTGTGTGCCTCTGTAGTGACATACAGAGAGACAGAGAGACCCATGATCATAAATTTTGATTGCCTCTATTTTTGTAAAGTGACTGGCTAAGAAGGGATGTAAAGAGTCGCAGGGTTATTATCAGAGTTGCAGGTCCATCAGAAGTGCAGAGGCACTCCTATTTAATATTATGCCCTTTTAAGAGCTTACAGATACACTCAAATGGAAAATTGCCCGAATGTTCAGAGAAGGATATAGAGGTGCTACGAACTTTAAGGAGATGAAGTACAGAGTCTTCATTTAGTCAGTTTCAACATCAAATTACAGATTCCTTAAATCCATTTATGATGTAAGTTGAAAAGTGTATATGTATATCATTTTTTTATAATGGATCGAATTGCAGTTAAACAATCCCGGAGACGTAACCCAAATTATGGGTGAACTTCGATATCACGCTTGGTGTCAACTTTTCCTTTTCAGTTATGTCTGAGTTCATTTCATTTAATTCAATTCGCGAATGAATCAATGAGACACTAAGATTAATTGTGGGAAGATTATAAAAGACACAAAAAACAGGAATTTAAAACGCAGGATTGAATTTACAGAGATTGTCAGTTTACTTCTATTCATTCCTAAAACATTTCCACTACCAATTCTATTTACTTAGGGAATTGAGAATTTAGTATCTGTTTTCATAAAACTGTTTTTAATCATACGGTTTACGGATCAACATGTTCTTCAAATGAACCCTCATCCTTCTTAAATAGCCTCCTCCAAGTGTAGCGTCCAATTTGGAGGGAAGAGTTAATTTAAAAATATTAAAAGGAACTCCTTATAATTTCACTTTAGGCCTTAAGTGCCATGACCCTTAAAAGGCCTCAACTTAAGTGGAATTTATAACATAAAGTGCTTTTCTATTAATTGCCTTTATTTTTAAGTATTTATAAATACTTTTTATTTTAGCAATAATATTATTTAACACTTCAAAAAATGGGGACATTACATATTACTTTACTTGAACGCCATCCTTTCTTTGAACAAATTTGCCAACCATACCTTTCACGCCCATTTTTATCTTGCACTTTTTCAACTTTTGAATAAGGTTTAGTTATTTAAATAAACGAATATTTTAGTCTTTGAGTGTTTGTTTGTAGCGTATTATTTCATAAGTGTCTTCTGGGTGCAACTGCACAGTGATTGAATTTTCAGACTTTTTGGGTCTCTCTGTTGGACCCATCATCAGGGATAGAGATATTTGAAGCCAATGCCCAAATATTCCTTTTCAATAGAAATTCATGTCACTTCATTTGCCTATTCATTATGCCACCTCATCTGCAGTATCATGTCATCATGCCAAGTCAATTGGTCAACTCCAAAGGCTAAATTTTTTGCCGTCTCGGAAATATGTCATGTTTCCAGTCCTTTGAAAGCATTTTTTAAGAGGCTTTCATTTCTTGAATTCGTTTTTGCAAAAATGTCACATGTCTGAGCTATCCTCTGTTGGGCCAACTCATTTTCTCCCATGGAAGCATGCACCCTGTTGAACCTTGAATAGTTTTGATATGGATCTTGTGATCTGATAATAAACTGGATGGCATCACAATACCTCATATATAACATGATATAAATAAAATCCCAATATTGGCATGATAATTTGAATACATCAAATTACTGCAACATCATTTAATAACCACACAAGTCCAACTGTTAAAATGCCACATCATCATAAATGTTGCATATGTATGCTTGAGATCTAAATAAGTCTATGACAATATCCAACCATAGCATGTCTAAACATGCCTGCTAGTGCAAAGCATAGTTGCCATATCCAGTCCGACTGGCACAGATAAATTCGGTCTCGGTTCTCTCTCTCTTTTTTTTAAAATTTATTTTTCTGGCAAAAAAAGACACCCAACAACCTTATATAATATATAATATTATAAATATTAACATTTTATATTATGTTAATAAGTTTTTTCATTGTATTTGTCAATTTTACATAGCTATAAAATTATGCTCACATATATATTCTGGACAGGAGTTATCCAAACATCTTCAAGAATTCCAGATTTTTGGATTTTTTTCCTTCCTGAATGCATCCAGATTTACGGAATTGGTATGGTGTGAATTGCCAATATACAACTTATTCTACTCAAAATCCATAAGTCCTACTAATGTTTCAGGAGGCAATATAATAAAACAGTTACAGCCATCAAGAAAGGTCTCCTTAGATAGTTGGAAGTCCTCCAAGGTACTGCATGAATGCATTAGTTTTGTGTGTCCTTTCCCATGTGGATAGCTTGATTCTGAAATTCAGTAGTAACTCCTACACTCTTTGACCATACCTCTGCACAAAATATTGCCATTTTATAGAGTGTTTCTATACATTAAGATGTTTATTTTAAAATAAGCTTTTTAAATTCATCCCATTTAGTAATTGGTGACTATTTCTTCAAAGCTGAAGAAAGATCATAACTCTCATATCAAGTAAGTGCACGACTAGCAAGTTTCAAACATGCAAATAAAATTTGCTACTCTTCACTAATACCATGCAAACTGAATTATACCTCCAGTTGTGTAAGCCAACGATCAAGATATTCTGCATCTACCTCTCCTTCATAGGGCTGAAACTTTGCTTTTGCCTCCGTTCTGAATGGAAGTTGAGTTGGGGCTACTACTCTCAGTTTTTGGGCTGCTCTGTGCTTGGGTATTTACATGGAAATCCACAGCTTTCTAATGAGAATGTCTATCATGTTCTCCTTCATGTCAAGCTTCCCCTTTGAATGGGAGATGCTTGAAAAATTCACTTACAACTTCAAGCATCTCTTCTTGAGACTCATCATACTCTTGTGATATTCTTTCCTCTTTTTGAGCCATGCTGCTTCTAACTTCTTTCTTCCATGTCTTGTGGATATCTCTTGCTGCAAAGGAATAAAATCTTCTCTAATTCTAGGTGATCTAGTCAAGGTTATATGTCTGCAAAATCAATCACACTACAAAAACTACACAAACTGCCAAAACCAAAGAACAAAACTACTTCGATAACAATCTTATTTGTAAGTAGGATAGATATTCCATTCCTTATTCCTCAATATGAATCTTAACATACTAGGAATTCGATACAACTGATATAGAGATGAGTAATGTCCCCTTTTTCGAATTAATTAAATCGAGGACCCAAAGCTTATTTTTATTTCTTGTAGGCTAAGGGGAAATTAATAAAGCGGAATAATATATTAATAATTTATTAAGTTGTCCAAAAGGTACTTTAAGTTATAATTTTGGAAAATGACAATTTATTATAATTGAATGGGGCCAAAATTAAATATTAGATACATGGCCAAAAAGTAATTAATATTCATAAGTTGGAAAAAAATGAATATTCAATTTAAAAAAATATTAATTTCTTTTTAAAGTTGGAATAGAAAAGTGAATATTAAAAGAATTGGGTAAAGAAGAGAAGGATTATTGAAAACATAGAATAAAACCAAACTCTTTTACCAGAGGAAAAGCTTGTAGTTTCTGCAATTCATCAAAAGACGAAAACCCTTAGATTTACAGTTAAGAGGATGAAATCCCTCAAACCCAGTTGAGGATTCTACCAAGGAATCACATATTTGTTGCCAGTTTTAGTAGCTTTAGAGGCATATTCTACCAGGGCGCAACATATCCAAGCTTGGCATGAGGGTTTCAGGCAGAACATAACCACAAGGGGGTCATCTTGTGTTGGGCGATCCGTCCATTGTTTCATATGTAGCCCTAACAAGGCATCACACATTTTGAGGGAAACATGGCCCTTCACGGGCATTTCGCAGCCATTGGGTACAACTAGCAGGTCCAAACATACATCCAGCTGCCATACATCATACTTGCAGGGCAGCCGTACAACATAATCATTCCAGTGCAACAAATAAGGACAAAAAATGGTATTTATTATTTGTAATCATTGTTATGTGTGTAATTTCAAAAGAGTTTGATCCAGTTAATTGTAATCAACAATGGGGCACTTTCCATAAGTATTTTTAGAAGGGTTTCTATGTATGCAATTAATTGAAATAAAGAAGGGCACTTGTATTTGGTTGAAAATCCTATTGCATGTATTGTTCTATTCCTTCGATTATTTGATTTTTTTGGTGAAAGACATATCTTCTGCCTTAGCTATTACTTTGTGACATCAACGAACAGATTCAAGAGGGTTTTGAAATTATTTTACAAAAGGGGTTTTGAATTTATTTATTCTAAGGGAAATTTGAAGGGGTTTTGAATTTATTTCTTCTAAGGGAAATTTGAGTACCCTTTCTCAAAATAAATTAACAATTTTATTTTATCCAAAAAGGGTTATTTCTTGTAATGTCTCTTTTTTCGAATTAATTAAATTGAGGATCCAAAGCTTATTTTTATTTCTCGTAGGATAAGGGGAAATTAATAAAGGGGAATAATCTATGAAGTTGCCCAAAAGGTACTTTAAGTTATAATTTTGGAAAAAGATAATTTATTATTATTGAATGGGGCCAAAAGTAAATATTGGATACATGGCCAAAAAGTAATTAATATTCATAAGTTGGAAAAATGTGAATATTCAATTAAAGAAAATATTAATTTCTTTTTAGGGTTGTGTTGTCAACCTGGAGCTGCGCCCTGATTCGAAGACGTGTGCGAGACGGCCAGTCCTCTATCCGGCTGAAACAATGGGATCTTCTCACGAGGGTGGGTGCCTCAACAGTGAGAAGAACCTCCAGAGAAGGCTGGTTCCTGTATGATGTATCAATTTGGACTTCTACTCTACGCTGCGGACTACCGTGGAAAAGGGAGAAAGAAAAAACTTAAAGGGGAAATCCTACCTAAGGGGGGTGATACACCAAGATTTTGATCCACTCAATTTGGAACCTTGAACACTGAACGAACAAGGGAGAAGGAAGACCTTAGACTTCAATTAATCACTTATGCATAAGTATTTCATGCAGAGGTTCGATCTAATAACTAAAACCTGAGGGAAAACGATGGAGAGAGGTCTGATAAAAGACACTTTGCGGCCACCTAACATCCACTTAAAGTTTCAGCAAAAGACAATAAAGAACACTTTAACATGACCTGCACAAAGATAATATAGCAACTAGGTATGAAACAAAATTTGGGAAGGGAGAGAACTCTACCACTTATGCAAATTGCTGAAGAAATATACACTATGCCAACGCTTGAAATCTGGAAGTACAGTCCTTATTGATCGAAGAGGTTACACAACTCACCAATGGCAGAGTCTGGTCTAACCAAGAGAGATTGGATCCTTTTTAATCAAGGCTGAAAGCCATTATATAGAAAATTACAAGAGGCCAAAGATTGGCGTAGAAAACTTGAAGAGAAGATTCACTTTGGTTAACTCAAGGCTTTACTTGGCCTTTCAATAAAATATATTTTTCCTTTTGTCCTTGCATGAAGCTTCTTCGCTTGATGAAGCGCACTTATCTTTGTTATGAACTGCCCACCTCTTTTTTGCATGGAAATCTACACAAATGTTAAATTTAGAACTCCATGTGAGTTGCTTGATTGCCAAGTTGTAGCGTTTGAAATTTGAGTTAACAGTTTTTTAAGCTGACTGGACGAAGAGATCATTCTCCTTCGCATGGAAAGCTTCTAGTGAAGTAGCATTTTAATCAATTAGTTAACTCTAAATCTGGAATAGTCAACTCGTCGTTCGAACTCGGAACTCCTGCTGAAGCTGGATTAGATCTTCGGATGTATGGGCTGAATGGAGACGAACAAGACTTTAATAATCAGTCAACTGAAGCTTTGGCCGTTTATTCGAAAATAGCTCTTGTTCGAAAATAGCTCTTATGTTCGAAAATAGCTCTTGCATGTATTTTGTTCTGATCGTGTCTATTTCTGGCAGGATTTCGTATTCAACTCCTTCGTCGGATTATCTGTCTTCTATTCTCTTTTGCACAGTCGGCCTCCATTTATTTTGGATTTCTTGTCTCTTTGGTCTCAACGGTTACTTCCCGCGGTAAAAAATTGACGGCTTGCGGGACGTCACCAGAAGTTGTCGTATTTCTTTCGGCTATATTTCTTCGGGTTTTTTCCCGCGGTCTTTTTGTCTCTGTGGTCTTCCGAATTTCTTCAGACTTTTTGTCCGAAGGAATTTCTTCGGACAAAAAGTCCGAAAGAATTCATTTCCTTTGTTTTGCCCTTGTCTTTTGTCTTAGTCTTGTTTTCTTCGGATTTATGTCTGCTCCACGCCTTTTTCGAAGGTTGTTCTTCGGACTTTTTGTTCGAAGGAATTCAGGAATTTTACAAATCCGAAAGAAAGAACGCCAACGGTAAAAATCCAAGGAGCTTCGGAGAAATTGATTCGAAAAAAAGCAAAGAACAACCTTCGGGCTTTTTGTCCGAAGGAATTCCTTCGGACAAAAAGCCCGAAGGTTGTTCTTTGCTTTTTTTCGAATCAATTTCTCCGAAGCTCCTTGGATTTTTACCGTTGGCGTTCTTTCTTTCGGCCTTTGTAATTTCTCCGAATTCCTTCGGACAAAAAGTCCGAAGGTCTCTTTTGTGCCTTGGCTTCACTTAATTTTCTTTGTCTTAAGCCATTTTCAAATTCCTTCGGACAAAAAGTCCGAAGGATTCTTTACCTTGCCTTTTCCTCCGAAATGTGCCCTTCGAGATTTTAAATGTGCCCTTCGGCACCAACCAAGTGTCCTCCGCCTGTGCCCTTCGGAAAAATTGGAGGGCACCCGGGCTTTTTGCAAAGGTCCTTGAATTTGGTCTTGTGCCTTCCCGAAGGGTAGGTGCCCTTCGGGAATATTGAAAGTGACCCTTCCGGAGGGTACTCCTGCCCTTCGGAAAAATTGAAATGGACTTTTCCTTGCCTTTTGCAACTTTTCCGAATTTCTTCGGACTTTGTCATCGGCTCTTTCTGTCTTTTCTGCCCTCCGCAAGGGCTATTTGACCTCTAAAAATTGCCTTTCGAAAAAGTTGCAAAGGCCCTTTCTGTCTTTTCTGTCTAAGTGTCGGGAGAGTCAGTAGAAATCCTCTGCAGAGTCCGTAGAAATCCTCTTTTGGTCAAGGAAAACCATGTATTCTTCCTTCCTTGGCTAGAGACGAGAACTTTCCAAGTAGCAAGAGAAAATCTGACTTGTGGAAGGTTTGTTAACAGGTTGGAATGGAAAAGTGAATATTAAAAGAAATGAGTAAAGAAGAAAAGGATTATTAAAATTCACCCGAACAAAGCCAAAACACTTTTTCCAGAGGAAAAGCTTGCAGCTTCTGCAATTCATCAGAGGATGAAAACCCTCAGATTTATAGGCAAGATGATGAAATCCTTCGAACCTAGTTGAGTATTCCACCAAGGAATCACATATTTGTTACTAGTTTTAGAAGAAATCAGCTTTAGAGGCATATTCTACCAGGGCACCGCATATCCAAGCTTGGCGTGAGGGTTTCAAGATAGAACATAACCACCAGGGGGTCATCTAGGGTTGGACAATCCTTCCATTGTTTCATACACAACCCTAATAGCAGGGCATCACACATTTTAAGGGAAACGTGGCCCTTCAAGGGCAGTTCACAGCCATCGAGGACAGGTCCAAACATACATCCAGCTGCCATACATCACACTTGTAGGTCAGTCGTACAACATAATCATTCCAGTGCAGCAATTAAAGACAAAAAGTGGTATTTATTATTTGCAATCATTGATATTTGTGTAATTTTAGAAGGGTTTGATCCATTTAATTGTAATTAGCAGTGGGACACTTTCCATAAGTATTTTTAGAAGAGTTTCTACGTATGCAATTAATTGAAATAAAGGGCACGTGTATGTGGTTGAAATTCCTATTGCATGTATTGTTCTATTCATTCGATTATTTGATTATCTTGGTGAAAGACATCTTGTGCCCCAACTATTACTCTATGATATTAACGAACAAATTCAAGATGGTTTTGAATTTATTTTATAACAGGGGTTTTGAATTTATTTTTTCGAAGGGAAATTCGAGTACCCTTTCCCAAAATAAATCAACATTCTTATTTTATCCAAAAAAATAGAGATATTTTAGTGGTATTAGGGCTTTTATCTTGCCAGCCTATTGAGGAGAATTAATATTTTGCAAATACTATCTGATGCATACCCTGTGAATCATGGTGATATTTCCGGAGGACAGAACTATGGTGGATAATGTTATTGCCAGCTATGCTGAATATCACGTTCTTCTAGCAGAGATTTAAAAAGAAATATCATTTCTAGACTTTATGAAATTGATGAAGACAAGAAGTGAACAAGTGCACTATGAGGACGTGTTTTCAGATGAAGATCAAAAGACCCAAAAAAGAAGACCATAGAACCAGGGAATTTGTTGGATACATCAGAACCTCAAGAGGAAGAAATTGTGAGGGAGGAGCATGAAAAAGAAAAAAAATCAAAGTTGCATGAAATGGGAAGAAAGCAAATCTTGGAGCAATTTGCCATACAGGGGGAAGGTATGGAATTTAATGTGAATGGATGCACAGGTAAAGGTCACCACTTTCAACAAAGAATACCTAAATCCTCTATATGATGCTATATCAACTCCTTTCCAAGAAGTAGAAATGGTAAAAGTTACCACTCAGTAAAGAGCACATAAATCCCTTATATGAAGCAGACGTAGAAGATCAACAAGCAAAGCAACTCGAGAATGTCACATATGGATGGGAATCGGAAATAATGGTTACAACATGACAATATTTTTTGACATTAGACACGTTGGCAAGTGGTAAGAAGGCTGCAAATTCAGCTAGAACTGATTTATCAGTGAACAACATAGTTAAAAATAGGTCTACTTTAGGAGGAACAACCAGGGACAGGTCTGATTTTTGCAGTAGTACTATAAATATAGTAGTAAAAAGATTAGAACTTGGGGCTGCAATCAGGACTATGGGATCCAATTTTTTGTTGAGAAGGACAACAGTTGAAGTGGCATAGTGGTCTAGTCAAGAAACTGATTTTCCAGTTGAAGATGGGGATGGTTCTCAAACTATTTCTATGTCCCAATTGATTCAAGATGCAACTATTATGGGGAAAAATTTAGATGATTCACTTACTGAGACAATTGGAGAAGCATCACTTGGTACAGGGCTTTCAATTCCTAATTATATCAAAGTAGCACAACAAAAGCCAATTACATCACTAAAAGGAATGGAAGAGATCGAAAGATTGGTTTGGGATCCGGGTATTTGCAGGATGGTTCAGGGATTGTTTGAGGGCAAACAATTTTGGGAAGGGCGGATTGTCATGTCTTTTTCAAATTAATTAAATCAAGGACCCAAATCTTATTTTTATTTCCTGTAGACTAAAGGGAAATTAATAAATAGGAATACTCTATTAATATTTTATTAAGTTGTCCAAAAGTCACTTTAAGTTATAACTTTAGAAAATGACAATTTATTATTATTGAATGGGGCCAAAAGTAAATATTGGATACACGGCCAAAAAATAATTAATATTCATAAGTTGAAAAAAGGTGAATATTCAATTAAAATAAATATTAATTTCTTTTTAGAGTTGGAATGGAAAAATGAATATTAAAAGAATTGGGTAAAGAAGAGAAAAATTATTAAAATTTATCTGAACAAAATCAAAACCCTTTTTTCAGAGGAAAAGCTTGCAACTTTTGTAATTCATCAGAGAACAAAAACCCTTAGATTTATAGGCAAGAGGATGAAATCCCTCGAACCTAGTTGAGGATTCCACTAGGGAATCACATATTTGTTACCCGTTTTAGGAGAAATCAACTTTAGAGGCATATTCTACCAGGGCACCACATATCCAGGCTTGGCGTGAGGGTTTCATGATAGAATATAACCACCAGGGGGTCATCCAAGGTTGGGCGATTCTTCCATTGTTTCATACGCAGCCCTAACAGTAGGGTATCATACATTTTGAGGGTAACGTGGCCCTCCAAGGGCAGTTCACAGCTATTGGGGACAACTAGCAGGTCCAGACATACATCCAACTGCCATACATCATACTTGCAGGCCAGCCATACAACATAATCATTCCAGCGTAGCAATTAAAGACAAAAAGTGGTATTTATTATTTGTAATCATTGATATTTGTGTAATATTAGAAGGGTTTGATCCAGTTAATTGTAATCACTAGTGGGGTACTTTCCATAAGTATTTTTAGAAGAGTTTCTACATATGCAATTAACTGAAATAAAGTAGGGCACTTGTATGCGGTTGAAAATCCTATTGCATGTATTATTTTATTCATTCGATTATTTGATTATCTTGGTGAAAGACATATATCTTGTGCCCCAGCTATTACTCTGTGATATTAACGAACAAATTCAAGAGGGTTTTGAATTTATTTTACAAAAGGGGTTTTGAATTAATTTCTTCTAAGGGAAATCTGCGTACCCTTTCCCAAAATAAATCAGCATTCTTATTTTATCCAAAAAAAAAAGGGATATTTCAAGATGGCTGCCCCTTAAGTACTTTGCTTAAAAAACAAAATTATCCTTAGATTTGTGATGGCTTAAGTGATGAAATTTGATGAAGTATTTGCATGAAATAAAATCAAGCAAGTAAAATGACTGAAACAACACATGAAAGGAGAATTAACACAAGAATTTACCCCGGAGAACCCCATTGTGGGAAAACTCCAAAGCAACAGGCCTGTGCCTCCTCATCTCCACTATCATCATGCAATATTTACAAGCCAATTGCTCCAATGGAGCTTTGAAAAAACACTGAATTTCGCAGCAGTACTGCAATGCTCTACAAGCTTGCGTTGCTCTTAAAACTTGCTCAAACAATATACTTGACTACTCCACTCATCTGAACAGACATTATACGAATATAGAATAAATATACATGACCCTAAGGGATATAATTATACAAGTATGTAGCAATTGAATTGCACAAAAACTCCAAACACCAATTCTCACGAAGAGACAAAAGAGGAAACCTCATGGCTTTGATTTTGGATGCTTGAGTTGCATTTTTGTCTTATATGAGGCAGATTCATCATGTGCCAAATTATCTCATAAATTACTTGCTGTGTTGAACAAATTCGTCATGTGCTGAATATGTCTGCAAATTCAGCACCTGCCAAATTCTTCATTGTAAATTACTCTCACATTTTCTTTGGGCTCCAAGATGTTCAGATCATCGTCGGGCCTTTCTGCATCTGTTTTGACTTTGCACTTTTGTTTATCTGATTCTGTGTCATGGAGTGAGTGTGAACATGTCTCAAAATACTTTATTAATTATACAAACTACGAAGTTGGCCTAATTATTTCAATCAAATTGAATGTCAACATTCTTCATGATCCATTTTGGGTCAAGTGACAAACAAGTTCCTAATTTTTGTGATCTAGAAGTCGTGTGGAATCAAAGTGGCAGACTGGGAAGAGATCGCTGGTGGCAATTTGGGCTTGTCGGATGAACTACAAGGTAACAACAGCACACACTCCATTCTGGTTGATGTATGGCTAGGAAGTTGTTGTGCCAATGGAATTTTTGTTTCCAAGACTTAGGATCGCAGTGGAAAATAAACGTGGGGAGCATGCAAGACTGAGGGGACGATTCTTGCAGTTGAACAAGATGGTCAGGCTCAAAGTAATGGCTTAGTGGATGTCAAAGGTTACACAATATAGAAGGAAATATATGCATGACAAGCACTTTGGTAAAAAGAATTTTAAACTAGGAACTGTAGTATAAAATATCAATGTCCGAGGAGAAATTAATTCTCAAAACTTTAAATGGTTTGGCTCGAACCATGCCAAATCAATGGTATGTTGGAATATAAATTATTGAGACTAAATAACTTTAGATGGAATGCCTTATAATGAGGCAATGGATAGGTCAAAATTTAATCTTTATATGCCAGCAACCCTAACATTGACAAACATTTTAAATGTGGACCCATTGAATTTTGGTGGGAGAAATATTTCAAATTATTAAGTGCCTTCTATACGTGCGAGCAAGGACAGTATTAAAAAAATATAAGTTTTCCCATGTTATGAAGAAATAAATAAAGGAAAAACAATTTTCCAAAATAAAATATAAAAGGGGCAAAAAGGAAAAAGATAAAGAAAAATTGGGAAGTTAGAGTGGTTTTGTAACCAAAATTGGTAATTAAACATGTTATAAAAAGGGGCTACAACTATTATTTAAACACACCAAATCTTCCTATTGACTGCGAAGGGTGAGAAATCTGTGGAGAGCCTCAACAAGAATTTTGGAGAGAGGCAGAGCAAGGAAGGATAAGCGAGGTAAATTAGCCCATATCTATATCTGGGCTGGGCTAGGGAGAGACTGATCCAGTGCTATTCAGTAGACAGAAAGCTCGGTGATACCCACCCACCCCTGGCAAGCAAACAACCATATCCCATATCCCATATCTCTACCTGGTTGGCTGGCTGGGGAGGGAGTGATCCAGAGCATACCGCTATTCAAACACCTAAAAGTTTCCTTTAAGAATTTCGGAGTGGATAACCTGGCAGAAAATAAGAAACCTTTGCCTGGCGAGATCTACTCCTTTTTCAAATTCATTGTGACATTCAAAATTTTTGTAATTCAATTACGAACAAAGACAATCAAGGAATAGTGGCCAAGTTACAAGATGAAATTAAGTCCTTGAAGCAGGAAATCATCACTTTAGGAAAGCAACGGGAACGTGTTTAATACATTACCCAACAACATTATATGGTGGACCTAAGCATAGAGATCCATCTGAACATTATGGAGGGACAAATCATATCTGATAATTGTTGGTACACGAACCCTGACAAGCAGTTTGGAAGAACCAAAGTTGAACAAAGCTTGGAAATGGGTATGGTTTCCGAAACTATTGTAATGCGGGATCCAAACCCTCTAGAAAGCTATTTTTTAAAAAGTGAGGAAATATAGATTTTTGAAATTGAATGCTTCTACCTGCAGCAAACAATTGCACTCCAGACGTTAAAATCAGGCTTTAAACCCCATTTGGCCTAATGCATTAACACACTGTCATCACTTTCATGCAAATACAATTTGTCTATGAATAAGGTCAACAACATTTGCTACAAGAACTTAATCAGGTAGTGTTAAAAATTTGGACAAACCCATTATAGGTGGCATGACTGGCATTTCATTCCCCAAAACACTAATATTTCCCTTATGTATGGCCATGACATCATCACAGAAGTAGTACATAATAAAATATTTGTCTTCTAAGTAAAATGGTTGGTAATTATTTCCAAGCATTTAATGCAATAAAAAGATATTCAAATGCATTTATAAGCGTTTTCTTGTAGAAAGCCATGTTTTTTTGGCACTGGTATGGAAATGGCAGGAAACATTTCTGGCAGTGTTTCCATTTTGGGATTCATTGCCATAGAATATTTCTGTCATTTGATGGATTTTCATGCAATTTGAGTGTCAGAATTTTTTCTGGAAGCATTTCTGTTTTTGGAAACATTGCCATAAAAGGTTTTTGTCACTTTTGACGCATTTTTGGGCAATTTCAGTTCCAGAGATGGTTTCTTTAAGCAAAATTAGGGATGAGGCAGAGTTTACTACAACTTACGGAAGAACAAATCACTCATCGGAACAATTTTGGTACATCGACAAGTGTGAGAATTGTGTATGGAACAAATCATGGCACAAATCATTGCAGTTTTGTTCAAAATAAGGCAGTCTCAGAGTTCAACTGACCATAGCATTTCTTAATAAGATGGTTCAAAAGTTGTTAACATGTCTTCCTAATAATTGGACTTCTCAGAGGAAGAAGATATTGAATCAGTGGTTGCAGCTATAATGAAAAATAAGACGTGGATCAGCTTTAGCAAATATGTGACATAGCTTTTGAAGAACAAGAAAAGTATGATTAAAATCTTGATGATTGCAAGGAAGAAGATGCAGATAATGATGATTGCCTCAATCCAAATGCAGCGTTTAAGACCCTAAGAGGCCTAACGAAGATTGAAAATGCATGTCAATAATCATTTGTCACTCATCTCCACAAATAAACATTATGGGGGGATGTTGAGATAATGTTTATTTGTGTGTCATTATTTACGAGGCATTGTTCATCCTTCCCAAATAAATTTTATGGAGGGATGTTGGAGATAAAATTTGTTTGCTGCTATTATGTGGAGGCCAACTCATTGTTGTAATTAATGTCAAATCAGCCACATATTTTTTAATGCCATTTTATGGTTATCATCATGCATAAATATACCCTTGTGGTATTATGGCTGGAATAATTTGGAAGAATTGATAGTGATTAATACTTCTCTCCTAAATACTTTATTATCATTGGGTGTTTTCTCTCGCATATTGCATAAATATGACTGTTTGGTTAATTCAATAATATGTTTGCTATCATCATCCTCCAAGATTGTTTAAAGAATAGATATTTTAAAATGCTTTTTTTTGCCAAATAAAATGCTTTGCAAGTATTTTACTAAGGTTTTGTTTTAGACAATTAGTCAAAGCCTACTTTTTATATGCCTTTTGTAATTCTTAAGACTATTTACATTCTAAAACATTTATATAAATAGATGATATCTCATCTTTTATGTATTCATTTGTTTCAAAATGAATCGTGTGTAAAAATCTTGAAATCACAGTTGGTACAAATTTAAAGAAGCCAAACTGGTATGCCATGCCATCTGTCCAAATATCTTGAAGCTGAAAAGCCTTTGTAACAACCATTGTTTTATCTATGATTCCTTAATGAATTTATTCCTTTTAGTAAACTTACAACCCTTTTCCCTTACCGAAATAATTTTTATCATATTATCACTATATCAGCGATAAGCCTTGTTATAGGTTTTGAAAACTTATTGCTTTCTATTTCCTTGTAAAACCTTATGATTTCTGTTTGGAATAGACTTTTCTTTATAGAGAAGCTTTTTTATAATTTTTTTATGCAACACTGGCAAAGCAATTTTGCAAGATTTGTTCTAAACTAGAACATGATTATTTCAGAACTATTGCTGTGCACTTGTATAGATTAAGCGTAGACAGTGGCTCTAATCTTTCTGTCGGTTGGTTGCAGCTGGTTATCATAGGCTGTGCATATCATGCAATCAATTCGTACAACCGGTAACACACTTAGTCAATCCCCTGTCCAAGAGCCATAATAAGAATGGTTTTTCTTTACTCAGGTTGACTTGTGATCTAGAAGAGCTCAAGCTTCATAGAAGAAACAAACAACATAAATATTTTGGGCTCATCAAAGGTGAACAGTATGGGAAGGATTCTATGTCTCTTGCTTCTTTAAATTATAAAGAAGGAAAACAGCATCAGCCTGAGATGGAAGGATATTTGAGCAGCTCGTTCTCAAGAAAATGTTTGAACGCCAGTGAGGATGATTTATGGATGATATCTGCAGGTCAAATTTATGCAGACTTGGTAGGGCGAAGGTGTTTCCTTCAATTATCTTCCATTGGCTTATCTACATTGCTTATACTATGTGCAAATCCTGCATCAGCTAAAATAGATGAAAAGTCTTTTTATGATGAAAAACGCCTACTTGAGCAAAATAAGCGCATTCAAAAAGCAAATGGTGCTCCTCTAGACTTCCCAAACTTTGTTAGAGAAGGTATGCACAATAACACCAATGTTTGACAAGTGGCATTGATTTGCTACATAAAAAGTACTTTTATTTCTGTCTGCAAGTTCGATAAAGGGATATCAAATTGAATTAAGGTGTGTGGAGTTTTTTTGACCTCTGATATGCAAACCTTATATCTATTTTACAAAGAACGGTACTAAATTAAAATTCATAAGGTGAATTTCTTTTGTGATTAGAAATGCTGTTATAGTTCAGCTTATGAGTTTGAGCTGAGAAAACAGAAAACAAAATATTATTTTCCCAAACTTGTTTGCGATGTCCATGGAGAAGGAAATGATAAAACTAATGTCATTGTGACCAAATGATGCTCTGGTTTCTGCATGGAGTTTATAGTGAAGGAATGATTGTAGAATTACAGAATGTCAACCATCATTAAAATCGAGGATCAGTAAAAGAGTTGATGAAGTTTAAATTTTAGAATTTAAAAAAGAAAAAGGCAAAAATGTCAAACATCATTAAAATCGAGGATGAGAAAAAGAGAAAGTATTGAGGAAGTTTGTAAGGGTTCTGCTGCCAGAACCTAGGTTGGCTCTCCTCACAAGGAGAAAGCCCTTCTGATTGTAAGTATCAAATTTAGTGACACCAATTTTAGGATTGCATTGAAGGATCCCAAATTGCAGATTTCAGATGAAGAACCTCCCCCTAAGTTAAGCCACTTACCTCTCGTGCCCTCAATGGCAAATTTCTGGGTGCCTGGCCATCCATGGAGGAACTCAGATGCTGAATTGAATTAAAATGGAGAACCAAACACACACCATAAATCAGATTCATGGCCAAAGGTTTCCTTTTGGCGACCTTTGCTTCTTCGATAGAAAGAGATGTTTTTTTTCTAGGGCTCCTTGGTTTCTTGGAAATTCAGGGCTATTTTTTCGACAATGAAGTCATTTAATTTGGAGATAAAATTGCATTACAAAATCCTTTTCTGGATGCGATTATTCGGTCTTCTGCTTGAATTTGGAAACCCACTGTGTTGGAAAAAATCAGAAACAAGATAGGAGAATGCATAAGCATATCCAGAGCTGCCTTCTAGAATGACCAGCAATATGTGCTAGGATTTTTGTCAAACTAGATCCATCTCAACCCCTCCCAAAAAATATTATATTAAACTCTTCAATGGGGATATGGATGTAGGAAGCTGTTGCGTACCTAGGCATAATATATTTTTAGATTTTTTTGGGTCCTTAATCCTTAGTCTCCCTAGATTAATGAAGACAAAAATCATGGGTTTAGTAGGGTTTCCTTTCCCATAAAAGATATATCTCTTCCAATCTTATTTTGTTAATGCAATACAAGGAAATGCCACTGTGTGAGTACTCCTATGTTTGCAGTCAGATTTTTAGGTGCAATACATTTCTGGTGAGTAGGTGCCCCCATTTTTATTCATATTTGTTTCTGCTATTTAATATTTTCTGTATTTGTTTTTTACGAATAGTTTAGGAACGCAACATGGTATCAGAGCTTCAATCAGTTTGTGCTACCATGGAAAAAATGACGAGGGCTTATCTAAGAAATACTTCAAAGTTTGTGACAAAGGAAGGGCTGATGAGATTTCTCAAAGAATTCATAACAAATATAAAGAAAGAGCTGCTCTCTTTTGGAGAAGGGCTAGTGGTTCAAGAGATCAAAGAAGATGACAACCTTTGGAGTGACCCTGATCCTCCAAATAGGGAGCCGAAGGAGGATGTGGAAGGAAGCCAGTTAAAATCTTCTTTTAGCTTGCAGACAAAGATCACATGATACGATTTTTGGAAGGAAGTAGAGGTACACACTATTGAGTAAGGCTCTGCTAGCATTCAAAGTTTAGTGAATTATGACATTGAGGAGAAACTAAACTTGGCTTCTCATCATTTTGATGGGGAAACTCATATATGGGGAAGCAGATGGCCATTCGAAACCTTAGAGCGAGTTTTACTCAGTTTGCTGAGGTGTTAATTCAAAGAGCATATTGAAACTGGAGTAGCTGCACCGTACCCAACACATGCATTTTTTTCAAAGGAATATGACCATGCAAGAGTATATGGAGAAATTCCAAAATCTGTAATTGCAGGCTAAATTTTAAAAAGATATGGGTTTCGATATCTACACGTCCAACTTGCAGTTAGAAATTCAAACTGCAGTAAGATTGTTTAATAACAAAACTCTTGAATTGATGCTATCTCTATTGCTAGGAAATTAGAGATCCATGCAGACACTATTTGAAGGAAGATCTTAAGTTTTGTGAAGAAGAGAGATACATTTGATTGGAAGATCATGGCTGGGGAGAAGCCTATTTTTTCTAAATACCCTATCTGTCCGATTGTCAGAAACCCAAGCCTTCTAACTCCAAACCCCTGTTGTAACTATTCCAAACCCTAGAGTAAGGGCCATGTATGTAACCCCAAAACATTCTAGTTGGCTGAAGATGTGTGTCTATCTAAGTTTGAACCCAACCTCGATAATGAAGGTAACCCTGTGCATTGTCATGTCGAGTGTGAATTAGGAAGCCAGTCCCTTCTTGAAGTAGAAATAGGGGAACCGTTAGTATCCCTCTCCGCAATGATGGGGTTGGACCATATCGACACCTTTAAGTTTTATGGCCATTTAAAAAAGAATTGGGTTTTGGTCATGGTCAACCTTTGTAGCAGAATTAATATTCTGGACATGAAACAATTCTGTAGGTTGGGTCTCCATTTAGACATTTTTGTGAGTTTTCTCATTCGGGGTACTAGGCCACTGAAGCATTGAATGCCTAGGAGTGGTACATAATGTGGAGCTTACCTGGCTGATTATACTGTAGCAAAGCATGCAAAATGTGCGCTATTTTTTCTGTTAATTAATTAATTAATTATTGACATTACATTTATACATTAAAGTTTCCAATATACAATTGTTTCCTCAATTACATTTGTCAAACAATCATCATAATCTAGTTCAGAGTTCAATGCAGAAATAAAATCAAATACATCATTTGACTCGCATGTCGATCATCAGAGTTTATTACAAATACATTTCTTTCCTTAGGGATTTACAATTACAAGAGTACGAAAAGTGGCATTTATTTCCATAACTAGGGCAATTTTTTCTGAGGGTTTATACCAATAAAATGCAGGAGAGAACTTCTGATTTTGTTTCCTATTTCATTCTACCATTTGCAGAGGCAATACTATATCAAATCTATCTAGTTTTTCTAGCTACATTCCACGTATTCTTAGGGATTTACAATTACAAGAGTACGAAAAGTGGCATTTATTTCCATAACTAGGGCAATTTTTTCTGAGGGTTTATACCAATAAAATGCAGGAGAGAACTTCTGATTTTGTTTCCTATTTCATTCTACCATTTGCAGAGGCAATACTATATCAAATCTATCTAGTTTTTCTAGCTACATTCCACGTATAAGTGCCTATGCATAAGAGAGAAGAATCAAACAAATTCTGAGTGTATTTTTCAGTCATGGCAGCCATGAAAACTTCAGATTTACTACACCAATGAGAGTAAATGACAAATAACTTATGAGAGAGAGAAAAAAATGTAGCAAAATCCTCCTTGCAAGCTTCTCCTTCCTCCTCTCCTCTTCCTCTCTCTTAGAAAGTTTTGGCAGAGTTTCTCTATGGAAATGCAAAAGTGCCTCTCCTAAGTCCTATGCCCCTCTTTAAGCTTTTCCCTCTCTTTGCGCATTCGCCATGTGTCTTGTATTTGGACACTTCCTTACTTACTCTCTCTGCATGTCTTCTTTCCGTTTATTTACTTTCTTTTATATGTTGTTTATTTTATTTTATTTATTTTTATTTATTTTATTTAATATTTATTAATCCATTTTCCCTTATTAAATATCTATTTAATTATTTCTGCATTTATCTATTTACCACTATTTACTTAGAGATGCCACAAATTAAATAACAATTAAATATGACTATGCAAACAATCAATAAAACACAACCAAACCATTATGCAACTTGGTGATGCGACAATCACGTATTTATGCAATTGACATCATATGCTTCTGTCGGCTTGTCGTCATCATCATTGCTTAATCCAATCCTTGTATTGCCTCTTGATGTGGTACCTCGCAAAAACTGACACCAAAACAATTAGCAATACATGTGTCGGTATTTAACAATAACCGACATTAACATCACTCATAATTATTATTAAATAAAGAAGGATAACTATATCAAATTCAAATTGTGATAAATGAATGCAAGTTAAAATACATTTAACACAATGGCATTGTTTGTCTATTTAATTAAAATCAATAGTTAGAGCAGTATCACAACATAAGTTCAAAAATTGTCACATAAATTTATCGAGTCCAAATTACCATGAGACTCGATGAATTGTAAGGTTTTAAGTGTTTAACATTTATCAGCATCAAATAGTCTCAAAAAGCGGGATGTGACATCTACCAAAGGTTTGTCAGAAATTTATTTGCCATAGCTCGTGCTTTGATTGATCTTACCAAAAGGGATGCTTTCAATTGGTCTGTTGAGACATAAAGAGCTTTTGAGGATCTCAAGAAGGCTTTTGTGACTACTTCCGGTTTAACAACTCTTGTTTTTTCCAAGCTTTTCGTCATTGTATGTGATGCTTCGAAATTTGGGTTCGACGCAATCCTCTCTCAAGATGATCACCCCATTGCCTTTGAAAGCAAGAAGCTGAATGACAGAAAGGAAAATGTCAACGTATAGCAAGGAGATCTTGGCCATCATGCATGTAGTGGTCAGGTGGCATCAATTTCTATTGGAGAGGAAATTCTTTGTTTAAACTGACCATGTCATTCTCAAGCACTTGTAGACTCAAGGAACACTCATAAAGGAGCAACAAAATTGGATCGATTATTTGCAGGCATATGACTTTGAGATTCTCTATAGGAAAGGAAAGAGAATGCGGTGGTAGATGCACTAGTGTGCCACACTTGTCTTTCATGCCATCTCCATTACCCAATTGATTGACTACAAGAATATGTACATGATTATTTAAGTGACCTTGCTATGGTTCAATTAAGACAAGAAATTGTAGATAGAAGTGAAAGGCTTGGTTAGTCTACAATGGCATCATCGACTTAAAAAAAGCACATTTATATCAGGGATGGATCCCCTTTAATGTGAAAGGTACTTGAGCACAGACATGAGTTGCCATTTGCAGGTACATTGGTTTCTAAAAAGCAATTTGTGGCGGAATATGATATTTTTTAGTGAAACAAAGTCAAGAGTGTTCCATTCCCAGGTCCTATGCAACCAAATGCCATTCCCAATCTGAAGTGGGAAATTTATTAGCATTGCCAAGATTTGAAGGTAAGTTATTTGTTGTGGTAGATTGGTTTTCTAAGTATCTCATTTCATTCCTTTGAAAAAGGCAGGTTTCAATGGTCCTAAGGTTGCTAAGCTTTATTTCCAACATGTTTAAGATACATGGGATCCAACAACAAATCGTTTTTGTTTGGGATCATAATTTCTATAGCAATGTTTGGTAGGAACTGTTTTGGTTAGCAGGGGTGGCATTCAACATGAGTCCAACTTGTCATTCCGAAACGGATGGATAGACAAAGGCAATGAATAAATGTTTGGAAGGGTACCCGAAGATGTATTTAGGGGATAAGAAGAGCAAGTGGGCAGAATGGTTATATCTAGCCGAGTAATGGGACAACACCATGTACCACTCTGCCATAAAGATGCCTCAATTTAAGGCATTATATGGTTACAAGCCTCTATCTCCAATGGAATGGGTACTTCAGGGGGCCAAGGTCCCTAAAATAGTAGAGGCATTAGAGGAGATGCAGGGCATATTGGTACAGTTGAAGGACAATTTGGCCAGGAGCGTGAATCAGATGAAACAACATGCAGACCGACACAAGACAAAGCACAACTTTGAAGTGGGGGATATGATGTTCATTCAAATGTAACCATACAAGCAAATGACATTGAAATAGTAGGGAAAGTAGAAGCTCCAACTATGGTACTATGGACCATATAGAAGTCAGACTAAGGTCGTGGAAGTGGCCTATGCACTTGATATCCTAAACAAATGGAAAATTCATGATGTGTTCCATGTGTCATGTTTGAAGAAGGTACGAATGCATAGAGTACCATATAAATATTGGCCATGAATGTAGAAGGCAAGATGGTCTTGGAGCTGGAAGGGATAATTGAAGAAGAGGTGAAAGTGTAACCGTCATTTGTTGTAATTGTCGGCTATTGTAACAAGCTTCTTATAATGATGTATATATTGTAACTATTTGGTCCTAAAGGAATCAGAGATGCATCTAGATGGTAGTGTTACCATGCCTTGAGTATTTAGCATTTACGCATATCTATAATTCTCCTTTCTAGTCTAGGCAAATCACGGGAACCTGCATTCGTCTCTTACCACGGGAACCTGCATTCCTAGCCATGTTAAACATTGTACACATATGTACTTTTCCCTATTCTTTTACATTGAATAGAAGTTGCACCATTTTGAAAATACTTCCACATTCGAATGTGTTTTGGTTTACTACTGTATTAATTTTCCTTTGCATGTTCTATAACCCATAGATTGCTAGCCAATACTGCAAGGTTGTCCACCACACTGACATCCTAGGTCCTATGGTGCGGATCAGGTAGGGTTTCTTGGATCTGATTCCAATGTAAGGAGTTGGTGTCCTCCTTTAGGTGAAAAACCTGGATGGGTTAAGGGGAAGAAGGATCCCATCTCCTCATGCATGGAGGCACTGACTCTGTTAGTTAGGGTTAGTTCTCTCTCATCTAGTTAACTTCCCTCTATATATTTCTTTTTGAAATATTTCATTTTAGTTATTTCCTTTTGCCGTTTTTTCAATTTGATAGTTAAGGAAAGACTTCTCTTGTGAATGGATGTATACTATACAAGCCTTGGTGTGACTTCAAAAAAATTCTTGGTTGATAATTAAAGAGGGTTAATTTCACCCAATATTTTGACGCCGTTGCTGGGGACCAAGGCACCATTTGCAATTAGTTCTTGGGGAATACCCAAATGGGTAATTGGAAGGACAGCTTTCGATGCAAATATCCATTGTGGAAGGAATTTCAATTCAATTAGCGAAATATTGATAGTGGGAAGTCTCGTTGTTTTCAATAATGTTGCTATTTGAATTTTAGAGTTAGCATGTGTTTTTAATGTGGCTGCTTGCTATGTGCAAGGGACGAGAAAAGAAGAAGGCCGACATTCTCTTCTTATAAGCCTTGCTAAGTGTTCTTATTCTCTTTAGGATGAATATTTCGATCAAAATTTTAGGAAACCTTTCTCTTGGAGAGTAGTTGGCGGAGTTTTTTCAGTCTTGAATGCAAAATAAGAGCATATCTGTTTTTGCAGAGATTGGAAGAGAGAAATAAATTTGCTTCTAAAAATAATCCTCGCCTGAAATTAGAAAAATAAATGAAGAAGCCCCACTTTCTAAAAAAGATAGATATTGCTAGGATGAACAAAAAGCCCTCATTGTAATAGAGAAACCCTCAATTCTAAGGGACGGGAAAAGAAGAAGACCAACATTCTCTTCTTGTAAGCCTTGCTAAATGTTTTTAGTCCATTAGTGTGAATGTTTCAATCAAATTTTTAGCAAACCTTTCGCTTGGAGAGTAGTTGGTGGAGTTTATTCAGCCTTAAATGCAAAATAGGAGCAGATTTGTTTTTGCAGAGATCAGAATAAAGAAATAAAATTGCTTTTAAAAATAATCCCCACCTGAAATCAGAAAAATAAATGAAGAAGCCCCACGTCCTCAAAAGGATAGAGATTGCTAAGATCAACGAAAAAGGCCTCATTGCAACAGAGGAACCTTCATTTTGAAAAGGGAGGTTTAAAGCACACGTGGTTTGAGGAATGGCTATAACTAATGCAATCATTTGCAGGGGATCATGGAGATTTTTTGTATAGCCAATTTATTTTCTTTCATGAATTCTGTTAATACAAATATTTTTGGAAGAGTATGTCAACAGATTTTCAGAAATTTCAAGTGCGACAAAGGCATATTTAACAAGATATTTCCACAAAGGATATTTTTGTTGCATTTTCTAGGTATGAAAGGGCTGTTATTGTTTCCAGATTTTTAGATGGTTTTTAAGATTATGAATCGAGAAGAATTGCTTTTAGGTACATGCTAGATCTGCTCGCTTATTTTAATTTTCATATTTGCAATTCAATCTCTTTATTTATGAGAAAGTGCAGAATTTTTATTTTCATGGAAATACTTGCAAATGAAAATAGAAATGAAAAGATGGTTGTAATGAATAGGAGGTCACAAGAGGAAGAAGAAGGGTTTTTTATGTCTAACTACCACCTGCACCCTCTCTTGGACCAACATAATGCAATGAGAAATAGTCCATCCAACGCCAAATGGTAAGATTTTTTAAAATTCTCGAAATGAAGCCATATTGGCAAAAGTGTAAATAAAGAGGGCAACTTGCTTCTTTCATAAAGGCACAAACCATGGGGGATTAACACCATGTATATAAATAAAACGATTGTCAACATACATCACTTGATGAAATAATATGTTCCTTAGGTCTGTTTCTTCTATGTTGATATTTATTTTGTTCTATGACTCCATAGGTTGAGCGGTATTGTTGTGGTTGTACACCATCAATCCCAGCAAGGAAAGCACCAGATGTAAATTGAAATTATCTTTAATGACATTTGAAATTCTGCTTTAAGGCATGTTTAGTTTCATGTCATCCATGTGATGAGTGCACTTATGTTCCTTAGTTCTAGGTGTGGATCATCTTCTTGGATTATTCTTTGAAGTTCTAGTTCAGATTTTCTGTTCATATTTTAGCCCAATCATGGAAAAAGTGCCCAAATACAGCTCTATTTCATTTAATTTTCTGCATAGTGATAACTTTGTGTTTATTATATAAACTGGGAAAGCTCTTTTTAGTTTCATTGATTATATTTCATGGTAAAATTCTATACATGCTAGGCTGTCATAGATAGGATATCATGGGTAGTGTGTATTGGGCAAAATGTTGAGCTGAATGGATAGATCATTCACAGATTTGTACAGATCTAAGCTATTCCTGTTAATGGGCATTTGATTTATTACTGACAGTGATCGAGTAAAGAAATACCAGGACTACATTATGGCTTTGGATCTGATTGTTCTCAAAGTAATTAAGGCATTGATGCATGTGTGTAATTGAGAATAAGTCTTAGGGTGTGCCCCTCTTAGCTAGGACAGCTAGAAGTGTGGGAGATTAGGTCCCATCTTTAATATTGTAAGCATTTTTTTGTATCTTTTGTGCTGCTGGTCTGGATGTCATGCATAACTAGAATTGTCTAGGAGTAACCTCTCACAAGGGGTGCAAGATTTTGCACCAACATGCGGTACATTGTTCTGTTTGGAAGAGGAGATCCTAAACCCAAATCGATTCAATGCTTTACCGCGCAATGTGTGGGGACTCCTTTGGGTTCTTCAAAGACATCTCCATATTGCTGTAGTAAATTGTCAAGTTGTTGCTGTGACAGGCACAAAACATGTTGCGCTGCCAATATATGCTTGCTCTGGCACTTGTGTTTTTGATGGACCATGAGCTTGCGGAATTGCTTGGCAAATACCAAATTGACTATGGTCTTCGGAAGAGACTTTGGGATGTTGAAGATGCAGCCACTGACTTTGATGGTCCAAGAACGTGGCTTAGTTCTATTGGTACCATCGCGGTCATACACACATGGCTTGCCAAGTAGAATGTCACATACCTCCAACAACGCTATGTCATAAGTGCTATATCGTGCATGGGCTTGTTTCTATACTTGAACATGCATTGGTGCCAAACTTGAATATCTTTAGCCTATTGCAGTTATCACAATGAGTATGGTTGAGGATGTGCGTTAGTGATAAGACCTAGGCATTGAATTGCATCTTGCATAATGATGTTATTTTAGCTCTCACTGTTGATGATGACATGAAGGGACTAACCCTTGACCTAAAACTTGGTGTGGAAGAGATGTTCTCGTTCCTCAAAAGTGATGATAGTAGAGGTGCTGACGCTCAAACAAATAGCATTTGGATCAATGTTTTTTGTTTGCACAAGACTTGATATAGACTGCTCAATCAAGGACTGTTGGGTGGGACATTCAGAATTATTGTTGGTGCTTGTGCCATGTCAGTGGCACCACCTATTCTCTTACTTCTTTACTTTGTCTGGCACTGATGGGTTGGGGCCTTCTGTTGTGCCAAATGCTACTTCAACGATTCTCCGTGGGGTTGGGATTTATGCTTAGGCTCTGGAGTGTTTTGCGCACCGGGTGTAGGATTGCATTTGTGCACGACATTGGATGAAGAAGAAAACTTATGCTCCATCTTGGAATTGGCCTCATTCTTGACAACATTGTGGTAGGCTCTTCCCAATGTGTCACATGTCAAGAAATTCCATTGTAGCGCGGATATAAAGAGAGAGTCCATTGATGTACTTCAATACCTTATGTTGCTCTATCGCGTTTAATTGCAGGCATGAAAGGCAGTCTTGGAAATTGTTGGTGTAATCTTGTACCTATTGTTTCTTATGTTGATGCAACTGTTGAAACTTCATATGCTCATCCTCATAGTGCTTGTGGGGGTAGGATTTTCTATGAATAACGCTGACAAACTTATGCCAAGTTTCAATGGGGTCATAGTCTTTCTTGCATTGGACTTTCTAAGATTTCCACTAGTGGAGGACATATGTAGACATCTCCGGCGCAGCAAATGGAATCTTCGTAGCGTTAGTGAAGCGGTTGACATAATTAGGCCTCTAATTGTAGAATTCAGCCATCTAATGTTCTGGTTTCTATCTTGTTTTGAAACATAAGGGTGTCCAAATTGACCTGGATGTTGAAAGGGCCACGATGCTGAAACAATGTGTGATCAGGTAGAGTAGAAGAATGAGACGGCATGGAAGGACCCAACTACATCATGAGTTCATGGAATTGGCCATAGAGTGCAATGTGTTGCTCCTCGAGGGCGCCCCAAATGAGTTGTTGGATGTTTGAGAGTCATATAAGGTCTCTTTCAAGATTCAACCATATTACGTAGTCTGATATAGAGCCAATTTTATCTCATTCTTTCTACTGCTACATACAATTGTTTATAGGAATATGAATATCAACCCTTGACAAATTATTACCAAATCTGCTCTGATACCAATGATTTGCACCTTGGGGATAACTTAGCTAGTAAACTACAAAGTTATGAATTGAACATGCAATCGAACATAAAGGCAGTAAACCATTACACATCATAAAGATGAGACAGCAAAATAATGCTCTTCTATTCAATGTAAATGAACAAGTATGGTACATATGTGTACAAGGACCTTAGAAAGTTTAGATTGAAGATCCCCATGATTAGAAAGGGGGAAACACATCCTATTTTTTTTTTCCAAAATTGAAATGCTGAATGCATGGAGTACAATGCTTTCTTGTCAACCTTGGAGGTCAAATGGTTATAATTATACAATTACAAGAAAGCAGTTGCAAAAAAAGATGGTTATAAAATAGTTCCACTTCAACAAGTGACGGTTCATCTTCTTGTTAGTGTGTTGCTTCGCCTTCTGGTTGTGTGCAATGTTGGTGGGTATGCCAATGTGGTGCGACATCTGGGAGCGTGATCTGACATGTTGTGAATATTCTACATTGGCCTAAAATTTCTAATGTGGTTCAAAGGTTTGATGTTGAGCTTGCCCTATGTTGTATGATTTGTATCTATGCGGAAACTCGTGGTAGCCTAGTTGTGTTGGTTGTCAAGAGAAGTGTGGCATGAAAGTTTGACATCATGGAACTTGGTGTGGATGTCTATGGATCAACGCCACATGGTTTGGCACATGGCATTGCACAGAGCTGCATTGTGTCCAAAGCCACCAAAGTGAGAATGCGGACCAATGTGGCTATGCCTAGATCACAAACAATGCCATTGATCTCTGGTCATTATACAAGGGAATCAATTTTTTCACAACTTGAAGCCCGTGCATGGCTTCATTGCATCTTTCCTCTGATCCAAGTATTACTTCCACAATAGGGTTTCCTAATCGGGAATGATTCTTCTAGATTTCTACTAGTTTCTCCATGATGAGGCCGAGGTTGGGTTGCACCTACTGGTTCTCATACTTTAACCATTGATTTTATTCAAGGACTGACTAGTGCTCATTCTGCAGTGCTGAATACATATCAGCATCTTGGATTGGGTCTTCTTGCCATTTTTTCCTGCTTACCTTTCCCACGACATGTAAAATTTCTGCAAAATGTATTGAATGTTTTCTTTGATGCCACTGATCCAGATTGGATTGCAAATCTGAAGGACAACACCCTAAATTTTAGGAACTTAATGTGCTATAGTTGGAAGCGATTTAATTAAAACATTTGTAGCATAAAAGACAATTGTATAATCATAGATAAATGAACCATGAATAAATGGAAATAAAAATATACATAGAGAGAACAAGTTCTGAATATTTTATTTTAGCGTAGTGGATATGGGAGGTATGCACAGCTCTATTTGAGAAGAGATGTAAGATATTTCTTCCATGCCATTACAAAAGAAAGTTAGCGATCTCTGAGAAGAGATGTGAAACTACTGCTCTTTGTTTTGGATATTACAAAAAGGTAGCAATCTTTGTGAAGAGATAAGAAGCTACAAGACACTTTACTTTCTTCCTATCTTCTCTATTTCTTTGTCTTCTCTTTATGATTTTTACAATCCAAATGATAATTCCTTTATACCTTTTTTTAGATGGAAACGAAGAGTCTAAAATCGAATATGAGGTGATTCGGATTGGAATGTGAAACTTCATGTGATGAGTGCTTCCTCAAGAAGTTGGGAGGACTTGTCGTTACTTGAAACTCATCAAAATGTAATATTTCAAATTTTCTGAAAATTTAGGTATTTTCTATATTTTTGTTTTTGGTGATTTTGGGGCCCTTTAGAGTGAAATTTGCACTCGAGAGTTTAGCCGGATGTTGTAAATGTAGATCAAAAAATTGTTCATATCATAGGCTTCCCAATGCATATCACAGCTTCGAATTCTGAGCTATGGTCATGGGGTTATGATGCCGATAAGTTGACGTACTAGTTTATCGGTAATCTGCGAAAATATTGCCTTGAACTGCCACTGAGATATTCAATTCTCAATTCTTCATGTGCTTCATGCATTATGGCCAATATTTGAATGATTATGCATAGACATGTTTCTAATTCTGCATATATCTGTCATAAGACTAGATAGGATTTGTTTTAATGAATTAAACATCTGTCTAGCCAAACTAATTATGGATCGAGAATCATTTGAAAACTCAGTTGAATTCCCCTGCCCGAGTTCCCATAAAAGATAATTTTCAATTAGAAATCTGCTGCATATCATGCTGTGTTCCATAAGGGCAAGCCAATCGAGGCCTCAAAAACTTTAGGCAGATACCTTGGACAAAGATTTGATGGATTCTATAAACATGTGTATCTTTGTCCTCAGTTTCTGAGGTTTGCTTGCATCATTGGCTGAAGAGTTTGGTTTTAATTAAGCTTGAATTGCAGATTCCCTTCCCACCCATCATCTGAGGTAATGTTATGGGGCTCCATTGCTCTAAATACCACTTTTTTCATCCCAGGTACTTTTCCATAGAAAATGTTTAAGAATCCTATCTAAATTCCCCAAAAATCTGTGGGGAGCAGCAAGAACCAGGAAAGAATAAATAGGAATTATCTGGAGAACTAGTTTGAGGAGGGTGATTCTACTAGAAAATAAAAGACTCTTAGGATTACACCTTACATTGTCCAAAATTTAAGCCAGTCCTGAATTTTTTGGCCTCTTTTGCCACTTTTAATTCCTAAATACTCAAACATGACAATAGATTTATAAAAGAAAAGACTGAAATATTCTCTATTGCAAATGCTATAATAGGTCCAACTGGAAAAGAAACTTCAAAATTTAGCTTCATTGATTTCCTGACTGGATGCTTCCAAAATAAAGAAACAGCTCATTCATAAAGCGCTTAGCTTCTTGGATAGAAGCCTCTCAAATAAATACAAATCATTCATGAACTGCAGGCAGGAAAGAGATTCATACGATGGGTGACTTAACACCATGTGAACTGATACTTTTGGAATGATTTAACCTTCCTGCCAAAGGTTCTTCCAAGGCTCAAAATCATGCAAAGATAAGGAAATAAGTTAATAACGGATGACCTTGCCAAATTCGTCAGGAAGGTGTGAAGAAAAAGGAAGGTGATCCATTAATGAAAACATAAAAGAAAGCTGCTGTCACAAAGCATGTCACCTAGATGATACATCTTCAATCAAAGCCAAAGCTTTCCTGCATTTGTTGCAGAAAATTCTAGTTGATCTTACCATATGCTTTGGCCATTCCTCACTTCATAATCATGCATTGCTTCTTGCCACTTCTCAAGAAGTAAACCACTTCCAAAGGACTGACAATACCATCTAGAATCTTCCTTCCTTTCATGAAGCCTCTGTTTCTTATTCTATCTTTACAACAAGCTTTCAAAAATTATTCAAGTGGAAGTTTAAACGTTCCTGTTGGTCTCTTACATGAGTATATTCTTGAAACTATTATTTGCACGAATTTTAAAATGGTTTACAATTTGTGACTACTTAAATAAGGACATTCTGGATATCTGTTACATGCAATATGTTTGTAGCCAATTAGTGAATTTAGGCAAACTACTATGAAATACCTTGGCCAAAACTCTTTTATGACTTCTTGGGAGCATTCGATGTAGTATGTGATTATTAGATTTTGGTATTCCTTGTATTTGTATAAAATTATAAAATATCCAAAATCAGTGGTAGAAATTATATGCAATGCTGAA
This sequence comes from Torreya grandis, assembly GCA_037957365.1. Lineage (NCBI taxonomy): Eukaryota > Viridiplantae > Streptophyta > Pinopsida > Cupressales > Taxaceae > Torreya > Torreya grandis. The sequence goes on along the minus strand of JARHVA010000338.1, from coordinate 5,282,811 downwards.
ATTGAATGGATTTCAGTATTCAGGATAACCATGACCGAACATTAACATTGAATAGTAACTTTCAAAATTGACTTATACTGGCAGTATTTGAAAAACCTTGCGTTCCTTTTCTTCTAGCCGTTTGATTCTTATTTTATACTCAGGTAATGGATCCCTTGCTATAGATTCATTTACACCTCCATAAGAAACATATTTCATCATTTATGTTCTCAGCTGTTGTGTTATTTTCCTAGTTCGATGATAAGCAAATCGAATTCTGATTATGGGAGTAGAGGTTAATTGTAAAGTTTTGTTGGATTATATTCAGGGTTTGATGTGAAGGTGGTAACATCTGACAGCTATGTTAGGTGTGACTCGGGGCTTATCTATTGGGACATTCAAGAAGGTGAAGGTGACTATCCCAAGACCGGTCAGCAGGTCCATTTTTTGATATTCCTATGCTGCATATTTTGTTGGATTTTGTTTTTTAGAATCATTTGTATCCTATATTTCTAAGTGCTTAATTCTGATTGAATCTAGTTTCATGATAAGCAACTTCAAAGACTATTTGGTTGATTGTTAGGTTAACGGGGACATATTGTCTAAATTCTATTTCATTCGTGGATGGGGATTTGGAAGTTTGTGTATTTGATACATATATATGCTACAAGATTAGAATTATTTGGTCAAGGAAGTGTCCCTTAGGGTGTTCATAGCTTAGATTTCAATGTTGATAGTTTCTAGTTGCTGACAGAGAAATTGGAAGAATACTTTTTTTGGCTTTTCTTGGGGCAAGACAAGGGGCAAGGTCTGGGGAATTGTTGGCATAGTTTATGGTCCAATATATCTTATGTACGGGTCTTATTGTACTCGAGGTGTTATATATTTGTATTGGGGACATTAATGTACTAGGGACTTGATATGTATTGTGGTAATTTGGGATATATGAATCTTATGGTTGGAGTATGAGTATGAATTTGTGGAAATATTTAATGATCTTGTATTGTGGTATTGTGGTACCATGTATTGTGGTAAAGGGATATATTTGTCTTTATATGAGGATTATGATGGGATATATTTGTAGTTGGAGTACGAGTCTTAGATTTTGTCAATCTACAATCAAGCCTAATTCATGGCTACTTGTTGGTTTGTAGCTCAGTAGTTGCTTCAGCTATTTTTAGCTCATTGGTAGTTATAGATAGGTTTGCTTGTTTAGGTGTAGGAGGTTCTTTGGCTATATAATAGCCATCCCATAATGCAATACATACGGCTTCAATAAGCAAAATAATATGGTTTTAGAGCCAATGTGTTTTTTTTTTTTTTTTTTGATTGAGAAGCACCTATATATATTAATATAAAACAAGATATGGTACAACGCTTAATTATACAAAAAAAATGGGTGGAAAAGTCACACCCCACGAGCAAAGTCACACTGAGGGTTAAAGAAAACCCCTCAAAAAGAGTCATAAAAAGTGGTCACAAAATGACCACACCAAAAAGGTTACATCACATCAATTGCCAACAAAGCAAAAAAAATGTAATGTCTCCAAATAAAACAATTCAACCAAAAAGGAGTTTCCCCTAAAATCCACAAAATTTTAAATTTTGAAATTAGCCAAATCAACAAACACTAGCTCAAAGATATTCCTTAAAAACATGCAATATACTTCCAAACTCTAGGCATCAATGTGCAAATAATATATAGGTAATTTTCAGCAATTATCTTGAGCAAATAACATCTCAAAATTATCCAAAATAAGCCACAAACTGAAAATAGAGATTTTATACCTTTTTACCTCGTGTATGTGGATGCAAATTAGATTTAACTTTGCTGTAAAATATCTGATTTTACACATAAAACAATAGTTGAATATTTGTTAAACTCTTGCCAAAAATCATGAATAATTTATCAAAAATAGCCACACAAATCCAATGCTCTTTTTGGGCCTTCAAAGTGATCAAAACCTTTTTCCAACCTAGTCGCCCTAGGTCAAACTCTACCTATAAAAGTAAAAAATATTATTTGCCCTTCAACTAAGGTTTTAAACCCCTTCAAACAACAAATCCTCACTTCAATTCAAGTCTCCACACTTGAGAAAATTCCTCAAAAAATATTAGCCATAAATCCACAATTTATGAAGTCAAAACCTTCATGAAATCTGTTAAAAACTATAAATAAATAAATTATAATTTATTATTTATTTATCCACTTGAAAAGACCTTGCAAACTTTGCCCAATCACATAGAAAGTCAACGCTACACTTCAGTAATAATTATCAATAAATTTCAGCAATGAAACTAGATCAATTTGACTTCAAATTAGCCTTGAAACCCACACAAACAAGTCACTAAGCAAGTCACCCCACTCTAGGGCAATAATCAAATTCCACATTTGCAAAGGTGGCATTAAAAGACACCATTTTGTCAAATAATCAGCTCCAAAAACCTGCAAACACTTATTGGGCATACATTCCAATATTTTTTTCAAGCATGAAGAATCAATATCAATTTTTAGCTTATTCCTCAAAGGAGATCTCCACCATGTATTTGTACTTTTCAAATGGGGGCGAACCACATTGGGAAGTCCAAATACTCTTTTTTAACTCTTCTAGCCAACTTTTAGCATATCTCCTCTTTGCCTTTGAGCACTTACAAGCCGACATTCTTTTTTTACTAAAAATAATATTAAATAATTGTTTAAATAATAATTAGTAATTAAAATTATTTTTAGGCAATAATTCAATAATTATTTCAATTAAATACCTTAGTGATAAAAACCACTTTTATAAAATATTCTATTAATCAACTAATAATTGTCTTATATGAGCAAATGATTAAAATCACTATTCGGACAATTATAATTATTTAATAAAATAAAATCCCAAAAAGAATCCTTTAGTCTATGGGGGAGTAGACTAAAGGTCTTCAATACCTACTCATAAATGATGTGAAAATAGGGACATTACAGTCCTCTCTTCCCACAATTGCTTGCCTTCAAGCAATCCCAAACAAGGCTTCCTTGATAGAGCATCTACTACCACATTGTTTTTACCTTTCACATGTTCAATATCAAAATCATAAGCTTGCACCTTGCTTACCCACTTTTGATGCTTGTCATTCAATTCCTTTTGATTGAGGAAGAACCTCAAACTATTGTGATCCGATTTTACATTGAATTTGCCACAAACCAAATATTGTTTAAACTTATTCAAAGCATGCATAATCGCCAACATATCATTGTCATAGATTGAATAAGCTTTCTCTGAATCCTTGAGTTTCCTACTCTTAAAAGCAATATGATGTTTATTTTGCATTAGGACAGCTCCTCTCCCTTCACCTGAAGCATCACACTCAACCACAAAAGGAGTAAAGAAATATGGAATAACAAGAACTAGGCAAGAACACATTACCTCCTTGAGCTTTTCAAATGCTAGTTGGGTTGGTTTGGACCATTTGAAAGCCCCTTTCTTAGTCAAATCAGTCAAGGGGCCAGCAAGTTGTGAGAAACCCCTCACAAATCTTCTGTAATAACTACAAAGACCACAAAAACCTTTCAACTGGGTGAGTGTAGAGGGAATAGGCCAATCTATGATAGCTGCAATTTTTTGTTTATCCACTTGCACACCTTGTGCATTGATGACATGCCCCAAATACAAAATCTCTGTAAATCCAAACTCACACTTGGATTTCTTTGCAAAGAAAGAATGCTACCCCAATGTGCCCAAAACCAAATCCAAGTGCCTCAAGTGGTCCTCCAAAGTTTTGCTATACACAAGAATATTATCAAAGAAAACTAGCACAAACTTCTTTAAATATTTGCCAAAATGTTGTTCATACATGATTGAAAAGTAGCTGGGGCATTAGTCAATCCAAAAGGCATAACCAAAAACTCAAAATGCCCAAAATGACATCTAAAAGTAGTTTTATGAACATCCTCTTCTTTTACCTTGATTTGTTGATAACCGGATCTCAAATGAATTTTGGAAAAGTAGGTGGCACCATGTAACTCATCCATCAATTCATCAATCCTAGGTATTGGATACCTATTCTTGATGGTCTTCTTATTCAACAACTTGTAATCAATGCACATCCTTATAGTGCCATCCATTTTCTTCACTAGAACAATTGAAGAAGCAAAAAGACTTGAGCTAGGTCTTATGTGTCCCATATCAAGTAACTCTTTGATGGTTTTTTCAATCTCTTCCTTGAAAGCTCTTAGATGATGGTAAGGAGTGACAATAACCGGTTTGGCACCCACTTCTAGCTCAATATCATGCTCAAAACCTCTATCCGATGGCAAACCTCAAGGCAAATCATCAAAGACATGAATATGCTTGTCTAAAATAGCTTGTAACTCACCATGAGGGGGCTGCTGTTTTCTTTTTTCTGAATTTATTGTGATAAAACAGCTTGCTGCCCAAACAATTTGACCTCTTCTAAAAGCCCTTTCCATCCTCTTCATAGACACCTCTTGTGGAGCACCATTTGCTGGACCCTTGAGGACCACTTCCTTGCCTTCTTTGAAGAATTTCAACTCCATAGTTTTATAATTTTGAGTGAATTCATCTAAGGAATGCAACTATTGAACACCCAAAACAATATCAATATCTCCAATGTCAACAACATAAAAATCATCAATTACCTTGTGTTTCCCAAGAGTGAGTGGGAGTTGTGGCAAATTTTTGGAACAAGAAATGGTGAATCCAACCGCCATAGTCACATTGAAACCCTTGCAATCCGTGGTTTCTAATGCCATCTTCTTAACCAAGCCTCCATAAATGAAATTATGTGTGGCTGCACTATCAACCAATTTAATCACTCTTTGACCCCTCAGTGTGCCTTTTACCTTGAAAGCATAATACTTGGGAGCTCCTGAAAGAGAAGCAAGTGTGCTACCCAAGTCTTGTGTGTTCTCCTCATGCACATGCTCATCAACAACATTCTCATTTTCCTCATCATTAGTATCAATAATATCAAAATCTGAATCATCATCAATTTCCTCAATGTAATGAATATGTCCTTTGCCCATGCAACGGTGGCCTTTGGTCCATGGATCCTTACAAGTGAAACACAACCATTTCCTTCTCAACTCATCTCTAGCTTCGTTCATATTGCTGCTATAGGGCAACGATCTATGAGGTGGCACATATGGTGTAGAAGGCTTCTTTTGTTGCTCATTGGGTGGTGCCTTAGGCTGCCCTCTAAAATCAGACCTTCGCTGCCTTGTATTTGCTCCTTTGGGCAGAGAATAGGTGGCTGCCCTCTTGGCCATTCATGGCCCCTATATGCTGAACATTATAAATCCAAAGCCTTAGTGATAGCATCTTGCAAAGAAAGAGGGTTAAAAGCCTTAACCAAACCCCTTAAAGGCTCAATCAAACCCTCAACCAACCTCTTCTCACTCACATCCGATACTATAACTGAAAGCTTTTGAAAATCAGAAACATACCTTTCAACATCATGATTTTGCTTGAGTTGTGCCAGCTCACGAAAATGTATCTTTGGATCTCCCTTATTAAATCTCTCCATGATCCTGTTACCAAACTCCTTTAAAGTAGTAATGGATCGGTAACCTTGTGTGATTAAGCCATGAAACTACCACTAATGAGCAATACCCTCCAAATGTAGGGTGATAAACTTGAGAGCCTCATCCTCAAACATGGTATTAAGTGATAAATATGTCTCCAACTTCTGCAACCATGATCTCACATGAAGTTTATTAGTACCATAAAAAATAGGAAGAATAATCTTACGCAACCTTTGTTGCAAATCTCTATGAAGTTGCATATTGGGAACCCTTGGCTTAGATACTTCATCTCACAATAATCCCGAAAAGACGAGTGCTTGTGTGTCATAGCTTATGGTTGCATACTCTTGTTGAAGAATATCAAAAAGATCACCCTTTGGTGCCTCCATCTCCACATCTGGTTCCTTCTGCAAAAAAGTGGCTTTGAGGAATCTATGATGGGGGTTAATAGAAACCCTCTCATTGCCATTCGAACTATCCTCTCCTGAATGGTGATGGCTCTTACCTTCTTGTGTGGTCTTCAACAAAGCTAACATTTGCATACTCAAGGTATGCTGAAGGTCACTCTGGCTCTATTTGATCAACTCCTGCAAAAACTTCTCCTGCTTTGAAGAGAACCCCTTAGGCTCTTGATCCTCCATAGTCTTTTCCCTTCTCTGATAATACAAGATCTAATTGCTTGCTTGCATCCAACAAACCAAAACTCACATGTAGACAAGATCGGTGCTCTGATATCACTGTAATATCCCCACATCGGACAATGCAACAAAAAAAGAGTTTCCCCTAAAATCCACAAAATTCTGAATTCTAAAATTAGCTAAATCAACAAACACTAGCTCAAAATATGCCTAAAAAATATGCAATATACTTTCAAACCCTAGATGCCAATGTGCAAAAAATATATAGATAATTTTCAACAATTACCTTGAGCAAATAACACTTCAAAATTATTCAAAATAAGCCACAAACTGAAAATAGAGATTTTATACCTTTTTACCCCTTGTTTGTTGATGAAAATCAGATTTAACCTTGCTGTAAAATATCTAATTTTACACATAAAACAACAGTTGAATATTTGTCAAACCCTTGCCAAAAATCATGAATAATTTGCCAAAAATAGCCACACAAATCCAACGTTCTTTTTGGGCCTTCAAAGTGATCGAAACCCTCTTCCAACCTAGTCGCCCTAGGTCAAACTCTGCATATAAAAATTAGAAATATTATTTGCCCTTCAACTAGGGTTTTAAATCCTTTCAAACAACAAACCCTCACTTCAATTCAAGTCGCCACACTTGAAAAAATTTTCAAAAAATATTAGCCATAAATTCATAATTTATGAAGTCAAAACCTTTATGGAATCTGTCCAAAAATATAAATAAATAAATTAGAATTTATTATTTATTTATCCACTTGGAAAGACCTTGCAAACCTTGCCCCATCACATAGAAAGTCAACACCACCCTTCAACAATAATTATCAATAAATTTCAGCAATGAACTAGATCAATTTGACTTCAAATTAGCCTTGAAACCCACACAAACAAGTCACCAAGCAAGTTGCCCCACTCTAGGGCAATAATCAAATTCCACCTTTGCAAAGGTGGCGTCAAAAGACACTGTTTTGTCGAATAATCAACTCCAAAATCCTGCAAACACTTATTGGGCATACATCCCAATATTTTCTTCAAGCATGAAGAATCAATATCAATTTTCAACCTATCCCTCAAAGGAGAACTCCACCATGTACTTGTACCTTTCAAAGGGGGGCGAACTACTTTGGTAAAGCCAAATACTCTTTCTTAATTCTCCTTGCCGACTTTTAGCATATCTCCTCTTTGCCTTTGATCCCTTACAAACCGACATTCATTTTTTACCAAAAATAATATTAAATAATTGCCTAAATAAAAAAATATTAATTAAAATTACTTTTAAGCAATAATTCAATAATTATTTCAATTAAATACTTTAGTGGTAAAAATCATATTTATAAAATATTCTATTAATCAACCAATAATTGCCTTATATGAGCAAATGATTAAAATCACTATTCAGGCAATTATAATTAATTAATAAAATAAAACCCCAAAATGAATCCTTTAGATTATGGGGGAGTAAACTAAAGGTCTTCAATACTTGCTCATAAATGATGTGAAAATGGGGACATTACAAAAACCAAAGTACAAATAACATTAATGAGAACATTTAAGTAGCAACAACAAACATGGACGTCGGGGGAGGCGGAGGATGGAGGTATATGAAATTATTTTTCCTTGGTAACCTTGTAGCTGGTGTAGAAGAAATCCAGTTGGTGGGAGAGTGAGAAAATTTGTTTCAGCTTGAGAGTTGTATTTATCAGCTTAAGCGTGAGACTATTTTACCTAAGAGTATTTATTGAGTCTGAGCATTGTTTATTCTAGGCTGGACGCACTTGATTATAAAACTCTAAAGAAGAATACTCATCTGGAGAGGGGCGCATGATTATAAACTGATTTGGACAGGAGAAGAAAGCATTGAATGAGTGTTATTACTTCTCCCTGAATGTTGGTTTTTGGAGCCTAAGCAGAAGCGTTGTTTCTTTTTCTTATCTAAGGTCTGCTAAGGACCTGATAGAGGAGGGCTTTTCTTTTGGCTGGGCGCAGCTTTATTTTCCGAAGTGCAGCTGGGGGTGGTTATTTTTTTGCTTTGGCTGAGAACTACTTAGTTTTTTGTCTGATCTAGAGTGGGATGCCATTGTTTGAAGGCGTATTTACCTGAACAAGACAAATTTTAGAATTGGGTGCGACCTCTCAGCAACCAAAAAAAGGCGTGGTAAGAGGAAAATCATTGGAGCGTTCCATTTTGCTGATCTTAAGTGCTATTGTGCTGGAGAAGGGTGCTTGAACATCATTGGTCTGCCAATGAAGGGTGTGGCAGGTGAAAAGTGCAACAAGGTGTTGAAAAGAGAAGTTGTGATCAGTTTTAGTGCCATACAAAGTAACGTCAATACATAGTTTTTCCGTAGTTACCATTTTATAAATCTTTAGGGCAGACCAAGATATAAAATATTATATTTTTTTAATAAAATTTTAAAGTTTGTCTTTATAAACTTGATAAAGTTTTTAAAATAATTGCCTTAAAGGACCTAGGAGAAAGTTAATTCTGTATTTGGTAAACGGAGAGGAGTCTAGACCTGAAAACTTGCAGCATTGTTTGATTAAGGGAAACAAAACTAGTGGTGAAGAATGTTTTGTGAAAAGTCTTGTAGTTTTTTCAGAACAATTGTTTTTGTGATAAGAAAGGTCATTTTTTTACTTGAAATATCTAGTATTCGACATTTATTACTGCTTGTATTCAACATTTATTACTACTTGATTCACAAAAATTAACTGGTAAAAACTACCGTTTATAGTGTCACAAGATTCTTAATAGATGTGAGTATAATCATATTGACAAATTGTGCTAGATAAAGAACAAAGACTTGAAAATAATGCTGAGACTGATAAATGACAGAGGGAGACATTAATGTTGCTAAAACTGTTAGTTGTTGATAATTTTGTGCTAGAGGTTAGAAATGCTATTGTAACATCTGAATTGTGGAAAAGTTTAACTACAAAATATAAATCATCTAAAGTTGGAAGGGCTTTATATTTGAAGAATTTGTTATTTCCCACTAAGCCATAGGAAGGAGGTTCTATTTTAGAGTACCTTCTACGTGTGAAGGATCCCAATGATCAACTGGCTGCCATTGAAAAGCTAGTGGATGATCAAGATAAGGTTGCATTGGTATTGCATAGTTTGCCTTCGCCTTTTGATTTGTTTGTGGAATCATTGCATTTGATTGCAGAGACACAAACTCTTGATTTTGAGAAGTTGTCAACACTTCTCATATAGGAGTGGAGGCAAGGTCATGTAGAGGCAACAACTTCGGATTCTGCAGAGAGTGCATTCAGTGCACGTCAGTTTAAGGGCATAGACAAACAATCCTATGCTAGTAGTTCAAAAAGCGATGGGGCTTTCAAAGGCGTAACAAATCACAATGGAAATGTCACTATTGTATGAAGCCAAGACACTCAAGAAAGCTTGTCGGAAGAGACAATATGACCTAGAAAATGGTCAAAAGTAATTATGATATGCAAATGTTGTTGAAGGATATGAACAAGTGGCAATGGGTGATTTTGCATTCGTGGCATCTCAAAACCAGTCTGTGGAGTCTAGAACATGGTGACCCAGATGCATCCCGACACTATATGTGTCACAAAGACTATCATGTTAATTTCATTGAAGACAATAGTAGTGATTAATTTGTTTTCTTTGGTGGTGGTTGGACTCACATTGTTAGAGGGTGTGGAGATGTTCGTGTAACTATGAAAAATTCTGTTAGTTACACTTTCAAGAATGTTTGGTATGTGCTAGATATAAACAATAATCTTATATCTATAAGTGAGATAACTACGAATCCAAATCTTTTTGTAAAGTTTCAAGGAATCAAATGTATGGTAACTAGTCTTATTAATAATAAAATAATTGCTATTGGAATTGGTTAAAAGGGGTTGTATAAATTGGCTCATTTGAAAATAAGAAAAGAACATGCACTAGTAGCAGTTGAAAGAAATAGTGTACTTTGGCATGAGAGGTATGGTCACCTCAATTCTCACCATCTCAACATACTAAGTAAGACTAACATGGTGAATGAACTTTCATCCATTCAGCAAAGTCATAATGTGTGTACAGGGTGTCATATGGGCAAGCATATTTGACATTTGCTTGATACTGATAAGGCATGGCGAACCAAGGGAGTATTGGACCTAGTACATGCGGATTTGCATAGTCCAATGAAAACACATTTAGTATCTGGAGCATAATATTTCTTGTTAATAGTAGATGACTTTTCTAGGAAAATGTGGGTTTATTTTTTGAATAAAAACTAAGATTGTTTCTCTAATTTTGTTGCATGGAAATATTTTTAGAGAAACAAACACGCAGACAAGTGAAAGCTCTCAAATCAAATAATGGAGGTGAGTTTGTCTCAAAACAGTTCAAATAATTCTGCAAGAAAGAAGGTATCCATAGGTAGTATATTATTCCATACACTTTGCAGCAAAATGGAGTTGTGGAAAGGAGGAACAACACAATTATGGAGATGGCAATATATGGTGTAGAGCCGGTATGTACCTTTTTGTATTGGGCAGAAGCTGTGAATACAATTGCTTACATCCTCAATAGAAGTCCTTGTAAAGCCTTGCAAAATACTACTCCTAAAGAATCATGGTCAGAGAAAACACTTGATGTAACTTTCATGTTTTCAGTAGCATTGCTTTTGCATTAACAAAAAAAAAAAAATGCTTGTTGGCTATATTGAGTAGTCTAAGACATAGATTAATTGATGTCTTTACAAACAAAGTTGTGGTAAGTAGGGATGTTGTTGTAGATGAGAAAATACCATTATTTTTTGATAATGGTAAATCCAAAAACAATAATGTATGGTTCGTTGTTGATGATATTTCTGGAACAAGTTCTATTGTTAAAATTGAACAGGGCTTAGAGTTGAAAATATCATAAGAGTCAGTATCGAGGGAGGGATTTGATGTTGAAGAGATTGTTTCTCAATCTTCACGGTGGGATCAAGAGGGCCAACACAAGAGACCAAAGTGGTACCACACCACACCGAAGGATGTTCAAGAAGGTGAATTGCCTAAGTCCATGGAAGGTAGATCTACATGATCAGGAAAAAAAATGGTGTATCTCCTCCTCTTGGGTATTATCGTGGTCTCGAGGGATATTGTACTCACCGTAGACATTGATGAAGTATTTCATTTCTTCCCTTATGACTTTACTTTTACCTTCTTCCCTGCCCATGCCATCTCCAAGACTATGCGAATACCTTCGAACTCAAAAGAGACTATCTTTTACTATGTAACTAGACTTGGATGTGGTTGTGTTGTAATTTTTGAGTAGGGCTATCGACAATTCTTGGTGGAAAGCATTCCTTTTGTTAAACAGTGGCATTTGGGCCACATGATGGAACCTTGCCACCAAAGATTCTTAGCCATTGGGTGGTCCTAGTTATTTTTCTACCAACGATAGATTCCGTTCTTGGAGGGGAAGTGAAATTAAATGTCCTTTGGAGCTGTCCTTGCCTTAGTATTCTCTTCTCGATTCCCTTTGTTGGTTGGTTTTTTATTTTTTTGTTGTGGTTGGGAACTTGTCATCAGGTGTGTGGCTTAGTGCTTCTGTTCCTTCGAGGTGTACCTTGGAATTGTTGTCTCCCAGAAGTACCTCTTTTTTTTTTGGAAATTACTTTTCTAAATCTCTTAGACATCTCTAAATGTTGGACGCAACTAATTGAAGCAACCAAAATCCTCTGCATGGATTAAATCACTCCTCTGTGGTTCTTCGACTCCCTGATGCCAAATCGTAGGTCCAATCTCGATGTCGTCTCTCCAATATAAGGGTATTTTCCCTTTGAATTCTTTGTGACACAATCCTCCATGAATTCCGCTTTCTAAGTAAATGGAAATATACTAGGGTAATAAGACCAACACCCTCACCGACTTCCTCGTGAGGTGCTCCAAATTCTCCTAATTTCTTCGAAGACTTAATTAGACATTCTATCAAACACTTTGCATGCACTGTGCTTCCTTGATAATCGATGTTTTGTCAAACATTTTCCATCTAATTTTTTATCAAATTCTTCACCTCTACTTTTCTCTTTGTTGTAGGACTGATTTGAGTCTTCTTCCTCACTTTCTTCTTCACCCTAGGACTAATTTTGTCTATTTCCCTTTGCTGATTTGTCTTTAGTGCCTTGTAATTGTTTCGTAAAACACTTTGTGTGCAACCCCTTGCCTTCCATGTTTGCTTGGTTTGCTATCAAATAAATTTTCCACACACATTTTTCCAGGTGTTGTGAAGTTGAAAAAGTCTTTGCCGATGGTGGGGTTGCACTATCTTGCTGATTGCTGTGCCAATTTCTGATGTCACCCTTCACAACACATTTGGCTCCTTCAACTAAATAATTTTTTGTTTTCTGGTGTGCACATAAGCTTTTCTGAACAATGGGTAACTTTGATCAAAACCTCATTTGTTTATAATGTGCACTTGATCAATGGGGTTTGCACAATATTGGTGATGAAAACACAAACTATCTAAGCAAAATATCAATAGGCATAAACTTAGAAATTGCATGAAAAATAGACTTCTCTGTTGATTCTCATTGAATGAATAAAAATTAAAATAGTCTTTAAATAAAGCTCAACACAAAATTGGAGTTGACATGCATACTTAAAAAAGCTAAATAATTTAAAATCTACCTAAAGCTAGCCGACCCATGCAATTTTTAGAAATTGCTATTTTTAGTAACTTTTGTCTTTTAGCAAGTTTTTCAACTGCTATTTTTAGTAAGTTTCGCATGCAAGTTCGGATGAGCCTAAAAATCTCGACATGTCCTATAAATACTAAATATACACTAATAGACGAATTTTAACACAAGTTCATCTGCGGTTACAAAGATATCTAATTTCTAATATTTTAAAATTCCCGAAAAAATAGTAAAATGCAATTTCGGACCCTTATATGATCACTTATGGCACCAAAAATATATAAAAAATGAGACTAACTGCCTAGCGGCTGTTAGGAGCATATTCTCCTCTTCGATACCATCATTTTGGCGCAACGAGAGATCAAACAGAATTATGGATTGAAAGTTATAGCCTCCAAAAGTTTGGTCTTCGGAAATTCAGTTTCTACATCAATTGGTTTTCACTCTCACTATTCTGGAAATACCGTCCTTGCAACTTATTGTTCACTTCTCTTTTCCAGCTTGTGTTTTGTTTATAATGACAATTATATCTTCATCAATTTTCTTCTACTTATTTTTGTTTATCCTTTTTCTTCTCTCCTTGGACGAATTTATTAATCATGTTGTCAATTAAAATAAAATTGCTTTATCTTGAATGATTTTCTTATGTGCCTGGATTGACTAATCTATGTCGTGTATTAATTCTAATTTGTTGATTTATTTGCCTTATAAACTAATTTCTGTCTTGTAAAATTGTCCTTTGGCCTTGATGGTTTTGCTTTTTTGGATGGGTGTTTTACATGCTTGGATGAACTTTGTGCCTAGATGACTTCAAATTGGAGCTTGACATTTTCATAAACTTTGGACGACCTTGTTTAGAATCTTGAGGGCCTGATTATTGGGTTGGATGGGCTGCTCATCAAATTAGATGATCGTGTGGAAAGGGATGGGTCATCCCTTGCTTGTGTTTGGATGGGTCCCACTCCGATGTAGGTTTTCAAAGATGAAGTCGTGACTGTTCAAGCCTTGGATGGCCCTCTTTTGTGTTGTTGGCCATTTGATGACCTCTTATTCTAGGACGAATGTCCTCTTCACTTTGACGACCCACTCCTCTTCAAGGCCTTTTTATTTTCTTTTGATGGGTTCTTTTTTTGACTTGGATAGATGGGGGGTGATGGTTGTGTGTTTCAATTGGTTGTAAGAGGTTAGGGGAGTATGTGAGATTTGTAGGGGTTTAATGGGTTAATAGGGTTGTTTGGATTATGTGCAAAGCCGAGATATGAGGATCGGGGTCAGATGTTAGGACTTTTTCTTAGGGGCATACACTAGAGTAGGACAATTAACATTTTAATTCATTAGACTTGGGGTTAAAGGGGTCGTGGGGGAAACTTTGTTTTGCTCGACCAAGGTAACTTAATGACTTCTTTCCACTAAGCTTAGAATGATTTTTTGTTTGCTGGAGTCTCTTTTTGTGTCGCCCTTGTGTAGATTTTGATTTTTAATTTTTAGAATTCGATAATCTTAAAACTCGTATCTTTTAACCCACTTTTTGCTATAGATTTTCTAGAGTCACATAAATCTATAATACTCCACTGACACTTTTTGACAATGCTTATATCCAAAAAAATTCAAAATTTTCCTTGATACTTCTTTGTTTTCAAAATTCCAAATACTCATCGGTCATGCTTTTGTTCTGCTTTTTATGGACCCCTTTCTAGTTTAGAATGCTTTACTAACACTTTTAATATCAAGGACCTATTGGCACATGGACCTCCCAATAGAGATTGGGGTGGGTTTGGTTGGAGTATTGTTGTTGTTAGAAGGCGGCTAGGCTTAGCCATTTTGACCCTTTGGGCCATTTTCGCCTGTGTTTGAATTCGGCCAACTTATTTGTCCCTAGCTGAAAATGCTTTTTAGTTGTTTTTTGCGCTAAGGTAGGTTGACATATGTGTACCTGGTTGAAAATATCAGCTTTCTTGGATTTAAAGCTTCATAATTTACATGCACATATAAAGCTAATCCCCAAGGCCATTTCCAAAATGAAAACACATTTCTGCCTTTTCGCTGACATTTATGGCAGGTCTTCACCACGACTCCCTATTCCACCTAGGAGGAAAAGGGGCCTCACCAAAGGGTACTTGTTTGCAACAGAGGTTTGAAGAAGAATAGAGGCATATTGTCGATCACAACAGTCTTAGGCACTTGATCCTACCTGAAGTGCTAGGGTTTCTCTATCCTTATACACTTCTCATATAGACAACAAACCTTGTGACGTGATGTGTGCCAACAAGTTTCCCATAGGTAAGTATCTGATTGCCCTCTCATTGTTTATGTTATTTGATTACATCGGACATTTTATTTTGTTCAATTTATTGCATTTTTTGGTCACTCTTTGTTACTAACAAATTGCCCACATATTGTCGTTTTGAGAGTATATTGAGAGAAACACCTCTCTTTATTAAGCTTAGAGGCTTATCTAGGATTTTCCCTTCTAAGTGTATACAAGTGCCATGTCTTCCACAAACTCAGTACTTCCCTCACCTCACCATTGAGCCTCTCCCGCCAATAATTGTGTCTTCTTTGCCTTTAATGGGGAATAGTTCACATGAACAATAATGGTTTTGATCAAGGCAATGATGCTTGAAATGGAGGGAAATGTCATACAAAAAGTAAACCTCCTAACTAAACCGGAGACTACTATAAGTTTGTTCCGAAATTTTACAAACAAAATGGAACCAAGAAGTTTTGTCATTAAATCTGCAGGCTGCACCTTAGATATCACTGTGAAATGTGCAGTCATATGACATTTTAATATCATCCAATGTATGAGCTTTGGTTGAGACAAAAACCGAGAACGATTGCTAATAGCAAAACATTGATTTGGGCCTGTGGATGTAAGATATATTAGGCTGTCCACCAAATGTCTGGAAAGTGATTCGTTGATCGGTAATGAATCATCATTGGCTGATAACTTCAGCCCGACCTCCATAGTTCTAAATCTACAATCTTGGGGATGTTGATCAACCTAAATACATTAGGCTCGTGGAGCTTGCTTAAGTTCATATAGGGACTTAATCAACTTTCAAATCCGCTGATCATGACCAGGTACCTGAAAACGTTCAGGCAACACCATGTAGACCTCCTCATCCAAATCTCCGTTTAGGAAACCAAACTGAGTTGCTATGGAGAGAAGCAACCGAATTGTGACCATATTTGTAGTAGGAGGAAAAGTACGAGTCTCCTCATTGTATATTCCCTCCTATTGTGAAAATCCTTTTGCAACAAGGCATGCCTCGTACTTGTCCAAAGTACCATTGGCTTTGTTTTTGACTTTGTTCACCCATTTGCATCCAATGGGGTGTTAAAGTAGTGTTTCAGGTACCATAAAAAGGTTAGAAGCAAGAGCATAATGACCATGCTCTCCTGGATTAAAAACCTAGGTTTTGGTCCTCAAGCCACTTATATTGATTGAGGCATTGCAGCCTCCTGCATGACTAACTATGCATTTGATTGAGGCTTTTCGGCCTCCCGTACATCCGGTATGATGGAGTTCTCTTCACACATGCATTCTCTCATACATCTTGTAAGGTGGAGTCTCTCTCCACACTTGCATTTATGTTTACTGTAGTAGGTTCAAGAAACCTATACAAGCCACCTTGCCCAAATGCCTAGGGCATTTACTTTGCCTTGTTTCACATTAAAAAAAAATACACTGCTTCCCAAAGAAATCTACAACAGTGTTGGGATTTTCTGTTAATTGGCTAATAGATGAGATTTTTTATTCATGCTAGTAACATACCTAACATTCCTTACTATGATTTTTTAGCATTATTCAACATTATGTGAATATGTCCCCTCTATTGCAAATGACTCCCCATCAACTAAAAAAACTGAATCGGAAATATTTGTATTTGCAACAAATTTTACATATCAATCCTTACGAAATGTAAAATGTCTATATGATCGAGAATCAATGAACCAACAACTGGTAGCACTATCGTTTCAGTATGATGACACGAGGCTATACTCTTCCTAAGAATACCGTTCATCTTCAACTGCTGCCACATTTGCTTGACTGCTTTGTTTGGAAAGAGCATACTTTCGTTCTCGACAATCCTTTTTGACATGCCCGACCTTATGACAACAAAAACATTTCACTTGGTACTTGGAACATGAATCACTAGAGATACGTTTCCACTTCCCCTTTGACTGAGCAACAAATGCACTCTTTGTTTGTCTAGGGCTGGACTCATTTGCCTGTGTCTGCCTACATTATTTTTGAAGCAAATAGGAACTAACTTGATCAAATGTCAGGGTTTGGGTTTTTAACATCAAGTGTAAAACCTCCATGAAATATTCATACGAGGATGCCAATCTGTTCAGAACAAGAACAACCGGGTCGTTATCATCCACCATTTTGTTTATGGCGGCGAGTTGGTCTCAGAGATCTTTCATCCGAAGATGTTTTGATAGAGACCCATCCTCAATCATCTTTGCAGAAAGTAGTAGATTCTTTAGGTATAGTACTCGATTTTTCTCCAAAGTTTGATACTTGTTTGAAGACTAGTCCGAAGCACACTTGCCAAAGTGGCATTCTGGACCTCAGGTATCAAATCATTTGACACTGAGAAATCCAACAACAGAAAAGCCTCCTTATTATGTGTCATAATCTGCAAAATCCTTAGCAAGTCTTGATTCCTTGTTGATAATAATTTTATCACAATCTCCATATTCCGCAATTTTTGAAATCTTATGCCTCCAGAAGTTTTAGTCTTGACCAATTAACTTTTGTGCTTCTAACATAACTAAATTTTGAATATTGGCCATGTTTCACACAATATTTGACATCTAACCCTAAAAATCAACCAAAAGGGAAATGCAAAGTTTATAATTTGAATGTCAAATTACTTACAATCTGACTGCACTTCAAATATATATTTGTCAAATCTGCATTAACGTTCTGACCTCCCTTCAAAGCATTTGATTATAGAATATTCTGGTTCATCATTATTCCTTAGTTCAAATAGCGTCCGGGTCTTTTACTATGCAATGTTTTTTACTCAAATGTTTGGAAATCGATTACCAAAGCAAAAATGTCAACCCTTTTGGTTCATGCATACAAAAACTTCAACATTGGACTGTATATTCTGCAAAACCTGTGACTATACACAAAAATCACGAAATTGGAATATATATTTGTGCCCTAGCACAATCTCTTTTTCCCATGCCCTGGACTGAAATAGTCTGCTGGAAATCGTGATTTTGCATACAAATTGTCTACAAATTTTAACTGAAGTGTGCGTTCTGGTCTGCGTCTTTTGGCTTGTACTTCCATCTGGTCTGCACTCTCTTGAATCACAATGTTATTCAAATACCATGGCCTATCTTCTTTGCCACGACTGCAACAAAAATGTCTCTTGATGAAAATCGTGAACCCCCTGAAAACCATGACTGGGTCAACAACACCTTTTCTTTAGATCACATCTACACTTCATAGAAATCGTGACTTTGATCCTCCTGTAAAGCATTGCTGCTACACTTCATCTTGTGTTCTGTAGCAACGATCTTTGCCTCTGCATGTAAATACCTTTGCTTTAAAACCTCTTCAACTTCGCAGTTCATATCCCTACAATCTACCTAGGGCTTCCCCAAAAACCTGCTTTGATACCAATGTGCAAGGATAAAAGAAAGAATGAAGAGGAATGGAAGGCACACAACACACTAACATACTCGTGTGTCTTTATTTTATTAACCTACAATGGCAGCCAATGGTCATGGTGGAGTGTAATGGTGTGTGATGTCAATAAAAATGGATGACGTTAAATTTGACATCCATTTGACAGTCACTGTAAAGTTCCCTACTGGATTTGTTCAATAATTTCCGATTGTTTTCTCAAGTTGACATATTGGATTTGTCAAGTAAAAGGACACAGCTGAACTGAATGTTTTCAAGATGTAAAGTTGTATTGACATATGAAACTCATTACACAGATAACAACACTAGCAGGTTTCATTATATTGCTCAGAAATTGCATTACATGGTTATATGCAACAATACAAAGATAGTTATCTCTGATGTTCATTACTATTGCTGGACATACACTCAAAAATATAGATGCAGCAGTAAATAAATACCCAGTATGGTAGATGTAAGAGGGTGAAACCCTTGAAAGCAAACTCAACACACAGGGATGACCTTGCAGAAGATAACAGTAGCCTCTGTTTGCACCCAACCACCATGAAAATCATCCAATACACAAAACACTGCCCAGAAATCACTGCAGCCCCTATTCCTTGACATCAATAGCAGAAATGGAGTAGATGGTCATTAAGACCTGCGACCTCCAACATGCATGCTCACGAATCCTTCACAGGAGCTCACGTGACCTTCCCAAACTGAAACACCCCTTCTCTCAGAGGCTAGACCTCACTCAGCTAGGTAAATCTGAATAATATTGCAGGTATGTGCACTTACAGGCAGTGATAGTCGCTCAGATTCAATGAGCAGATATGTGCCTACAATATCTCACGCACAGGACAGAATAATCTGTATCTCCAATCAGCAACAAACACTAACCTGGAACATTACCACGCCTTCCTGAATGAGTCTCACGGCTGCAATAAAGGTTTGATATTATTCTGATGGGTCTGCAATCTCCCAAACAATACCATGACTTGCTCCCCTTGTATGGCTCACAACAACAATGATCTTTGAATATATGCAGGAAGAATGGCGCTCCAAATAGAATATAACTTCCACAAAACCTAGATACCAAACTTAGCTTCCAACACTGGAAATAGATAAATCATTTCCTTCAATTTGGTCTCCGCAAGAGACTCACCAAATTGCAATTATCACCTAGGTAGAAGACCTGTATGATCTCCTCCACAAACCAGCTAGGGTGGATTCATTTCACCACCGAAACTGATCTTCCCTCGAGGGTTTTCGTCCTCTGGAGGCTAAGATGAACCAGGTTCAATCTTTTGACCCACAAGGATTTCAATAAGAGAAATAAAATAACTGAACATCCCCAAATGAGCTCACATAACCTCCTTTTATACTTTTTCACCAAACTCTCCAGAAGCTTCTATTATAAAATTCACTTTTTAATTAAAACTCCTTTTTATCTCCAAAAAATGACCTTTTTATTAAAATAATGATAATTTGACACGCAAAGTCCCCATTTAATACATCCAAGATTTAAAACATCTCATTCCGGTTCCAACAAGCAATAACACTAAGGTGCTTTTTGAATATTTTAATTAATATTTAACAACCTTAGTAAATTAATTAAAATATAACCATTAATATACTCATTTTGTACAAACTACCGGAATGCATCAGAATCAGAAACTGACTGCACAAGAATGATCCTGATGAAGAATAATGATAAACGGAGCCGACTGGATGACTTTCTAAAAATAGAAACCCCTCCAAGAATCTTGGAGTCCAAACCTAAGGTTGTAAATAACAACTGAAAGCATCAAATGACTCTTCTAAATCCTCTGAGCTCATTGGTAACATCAAACTACCCTTTTGATCAAGCAGATACAAACCCAGAAAACCATCTCCAACTGCAAAGCAAGAGAACCTTAAAACGGGGACATTACAGTCATAGGGTAGCTTAGAACTTAAAGTTGATGTCCACTTGGCCATCACATGAGAGCTTTTCTTCTTTCTTGTAGAAAGTGATAAAAAAATTCTAATATCTTGGGCATACAGTGGACTTTGGAGCCCTTTTTAAATTTCCCATAAAGATATTTTTAAGCCTAACGCATTGGTGTAGCAAGATTGATGCCATCTCTCACCAATCAGTGGGGATTCATAGAGAAGGTAATGAAATATTTAATCAGTTTGGTTTTTAAAAAATTCGTGATAAGCAACTCAAAATTGATATCTCTTCGCGTTTTTTAAATAGATATATTTAAGATATTTGTACTAGTATACATCTATATAAATCAAGCCTTGTGACATGGTTTATTCCGTCAAAGGGATAGATTTATGTGCCAACAAGTTTCCCACAAGTAAGAATCCCCCTTGCCTTCTCTTAGTGCGTGTTTATTTGCTTAAATTGGTCACTTTATTTCATTTAATTTACAGCATGTTTTGGTCGCTCTTTGTTACTAACATATTGGCCGCACGTTTTTTGAGTGTATACTGAGGTAGACCTCTCTTTATTAAGCTTAGAGGCTTAGCTAGGATTGTCCCTTCTAAGTGTATACAAGTGCCACATCTTCCCCAAACTTTGTACTTCCCTCACCTTCGCCACAGAGCCTCTCCTGCCAACAATTGTCGCTTCTTTACCTTTGATAGGGAATGGTTTACACGAACAATAAAAACTTTGATCATGGCAATGACTCCATAAATGGAGGGAAACTTCATACAAGCATCTAAATCTCCTACATAAACATTATGTAGAGAACATATGTTAGTATAGGAACACATTACATAGTAGTAGTAAGAGTGTTCATCACATCAAATATACAAGACACGACTGCTCAAACAACATTGTATACATATCAATAACTTTGAGTATGTAGAGATAACACACAGTGTTCTTTGACAATGATATGACAAGATGTTATATGAGATCTATTATGATTATTCTCTAGGAGCAATGTACGCATATGGAGTCTAGAGGAGTGGGTGCAATGGTTGGAGTCTATATACACTTAAAAATTCTTTACTAACACTTTATTGTCAAGGGCTTATTGGCGCATTGAGCTTCCACATGAGATTGGGGTGGGTTTGGATGGAATATTTTTATCGTGAGAAGGTGCGTAAGTCCTTACATATTACTTGGTATTATGTCCTTCATGCCTTAGAACACCTTTGACATCACTCATTGACCCTTTGAATAGGTACCCTTGTCCTCATTTTGCCCCCCCCTAGGCATTGTCCTCTTGTCATTTTTGGTCCCAACCAAATGAGTCAGATTAATTTGGTTCAACCAAAAATGCCTTGAATCAAGCTGACTTATTTGCCCTTTGCCAAAAATGTTGGCCTGGTTGGAATTTAGGCCTAGGAATCCACATGCATATTTATAGGTTTCTTAGATCCTCATTTTTGAAACAATCAACCTTGAATTTGCATTCCTCTTTCCCATTTACAATAGGTGGCCATTGACACTTAAAGAAAAACATGTTCAAAGGAACATTGTTTGCAAGGACATGTCCAAATCCAAGAAGAGAGGAACACCAATGCCACATACCAGGTCATAGGCATCACCTGCCTTGCATTGTCTACTACTTCTTCTTTATCCATCTTGGATCTCTTATGATATCTCATCTCATGACATGTTTACTCTTTTCAAAGGCACAAATCAATGCGTCAACAAGTCTTCCTAGCTAAGTCTCCCTTTGTCCTACACTCTTCCTTTTGTTCTTTTGATTATGCATGCTAGTCATTTTATTTGGTTTATCTTGTAACTCCACATACTGCCATATCTATTGCCCTACACTTTACTCATAACATATAGTTCACTTATTTCCTATTTGAGTGTATACTAATAGAGACCCTCCCTTTATTAAGTTTAGTGCCTTACCTAGGAGGTTCCTCCTCTAAGTTTATATATTTTGGTGAACTCGACGTGAACCTTCCTCTTGGTTAGTCCACATTTCCATATTGTTCTCAAACATATATTTTATTGCAAATCTCACACCTCTAGGACCCCTATAGGTTATTCCCCAATTTTACCATGGAAGACATTGGACTTAGCACTGCTGAAAACACTCTTGGAATCCTTTTTCCCAAGCTCATTTAAGCTGAACTAAAGAAATAATTTATCCTTAATTAGATCTCATTTTTGCCCCTCTTGTCTTCATGATTCCAAATTATGCGATTGATTGCATGACAAGTCTTTTGACAATGGCCGAAAGAACTGAAGTAATTTTGACCTAATTTGTAAATGTTGTCAAGGGGGCAACATGTGGATCATTAGGAGGCAATATCCCTAAAATCTATATTCTCTTGACTAGTCAGTCTATTGCAAAATTATATTTGATGCAACTACCTCAAAATAATAACTTACAATTTTTTTTAAAAATGCCACAATTGTCGCAAACTGACATGTAAACCTTCATGCTACTTGTCATTGATTGAATGAATTTAATGCAAACACACAAACCGAACATCAAATACACAAAGAAACCAAGCAAGTACACAAGAGAGAACTACTTCTTGGATGTGTTATTAAAAGAGAAATCGCCACTTTATAGGAAAGCAACAACATGAACCCTAATGCAAGGGTGACACAAACCCTAACCCTAAAATGATTTAAGTGAACATTAAGTCATGTTTACATTATTTGATAAAGCAAAATAAAGTCATAAAGTGACTTTATTACTAACACTAGTATGACCATTATAACTCTAACATCCTCCCTTAATGGTCATTTTGGAAAATACATGAAGTTTATCTCTCAATTTTACAAATTTATCCAGGGCAAGATACTTGGTGAGAATGTTTGCAGTTTGGTCCTAAGTTGGACAATATTGCAGCTCAACTACTCCATCTTCTACAAGTTGTCGAATGATATGACAATGTACATTGACATGTTTTGTGTGCTTATGAAAGAAGAGTTTCCTTTCCAGCGTAAGAATTCCTTGGTTATCACAAAACTGTATTGTAGGCTTAGTTTGATCAACATGCAAATCTACAAGCACTCTTCCAAGCCAAATCGCTTCACATGCCCCTTTTACTGCTTCTCTATATTCAACTTCTGTATAGGAAAGTGCAATAGTTTACATACTCGATGAGTATGAGTACTCGCCATTTTTTTTGCCAGCGTGTATTATTCACTTATACTCGCGAGGCTTAGATTGAGGACTCCAAATGCAGAAAAAAAAATTGAAGAGGCTTAGATTGAGGACTCCAAATGCAGAAAAAAAAATTGAACCAGACAATATATCTATAAAACAAATGTTTTCTTATACTTCAAGTTATATTTTATATATATACTTTCATGATGTTTGAGTGATTTCGGATCTTGAGGAGCTATAATGCAAATTTTTGGTTTTGGATGATCCTATCATATTTCAGATTTAGTCAGATTTCAAGGTTTCAGATTTAGCCATATTTTAGGGTTTCAAGATTTCATGGAGACATCATAGGATGTATGAACGCTGCATGAAGGGATGTAGGTATGATAGAATAGCACACAAACATCTCTCGCAAAGTGCCATGTGCTGATCCCCCCATTCTTGGTGCACCCTTTAAGGCGTGCACTCAGGGAGATTTGATGGGCGGTGAGCCCCTGCAAGAGAAAGCATAAATGAATGATAAAGTTGAAAAATATCGATGTATACATATGCCCCACCTGAAGCTCATCACGTGTCACTATACTGTAACGCGGGATGGTGCTTTGGGAACAATACATATCAACACGAAAGCATAAAGGAGATGTTGAAAGAAATGATGATGCGATTTCGTACTCTATTTGTATTCAAATCTAATAGAAAACACTTCCCCAACATTTTATAGACTCATTTGATACATTTTGTAATTGTAATTTGTATAAAATTTATGTTTTTTTAAGAAATTTATGTATTTCTTAAGCTGCCAAGTATTGTCGAGTCAAAATTTTTCTGGTCTAAACCATGCTTTGAAACATGTCCAAGAAGCTTACCTTCATGAACTGAAAATACACATTTTTTGGGATTTAGAGATATCCCAAATTGCCTACACCTTTCAAAAACTTGCTGGAAGTGAACCATGTGATCTTCTGCATTTTTTGAAAATACTGTTATATCATCCAAATAGACAAGCACAAACTTGTTAAGAAGGCCTTGGAAGGTCATATCCATGGCTCTCTGAAAGGTTGCTCCAGTATTGGACAAACCGAATGACATCTTTCTGTATGCAAATTTTCCCCACTTGTTAAAGTTGTCTTGAATTGGTCCTCTTCTTTGACCAAAATCTGATTGTAGCCACTATACCCATCCAACAAGGAGAACCTCTTTGAACCTGCAACAAGCTGTAAAATTTGTTCCATTGATGGCAATGGATAGTGGTCTTTAAGCAAAGCCTTGTTTAAATCATGAAAATCAACACAGACGAATCTCACCATTCTTTTTCCGTACTGGAATGAGGTTCGCCACCCAAGTTGAGTGCTTGATTGGAAATATGATAGCCGATTCTATGAGCTTCTGAAGCTCAGCTTTCATCAAAGGCTCAAGCTTTGGATTGATTGGCCTTTGTCTTTGTCTTACTGGTTTAGTTTCATCTTCTAACTCAATAGTGTGTTGAGCCAAACTTGGGTCAAAACCTTTGAGATCACTATACTGCCATGTGAATATATCAACAAAATTTGTGTATAATTCAATGAAAGCTTTCTTTTGTGGAGTGCATACCTTGCCCAATTTCAAAATCTTACCAGCTACAATCTCTACATTGGCATAGTGCTCTTCCTTTGTTGACAAGGATGGTTTCTCTTTCCTTAGCTCGTCATCTTCACTGAAAATATTTTCAAGAGTGACCAATCTCTTGGGTAGCTTATTAGTTTTTAGTTGTACAATCTGATCACCATACTGCTATAAGATTTTTGACTAATTTTTTGAAGAAAACTCAGCCTCTTCCTACAAAAATCTCACAATTTGATTGTCACTTTCAAACACCTGCCAATTTTCTTGGTTATCCAGGATAGAAGGCCTTACAACTATCTTTATATGTGACTGAAAAATGTCACTTTTTACATCAGCTGGGATATCAAATTGTGCCCCAAAAGCAACCAACCTATCAACATGTTTATTCCTATCTCTTGGTATTGTGTCTATAAGATTTAAGCAACATATTCTTGCATATATTTAAGCCTCTTACTTGGTGAACTACAAGTTCACTATCTCCAAACACTTGTAAACAATTTACTTTCATCTTCTTAGCCCACTGCAAACTGTGAACTAGTGCTTCATATTCAACAACGTTGTTTGAACAACCAAACTGAAATTTAATAGAGGAGAAATACCTTTGTTTTGTAAGAGAAATTAACATCATTCCAGCTCCGGTCCCATGCTTATTTCTTGATCCATCAAAGTATAATTGCCGCAAGCTTTCATTAGATTTGTCCTCTTTGACCATGGCTGGAATTGGTGCATCGTTCTCATGAAGACAATACACACCAAGACCTTCTTCTTCAATCAGCTTGTAGGGATCATGCTCATGCAAGGTGGAAGCCCACTCATCAAAAAACAAATCTGAGACTCCATCCAAAGGTGAGTCTTTTTCTACATCACTAGTTTGTAGTATTTCATCTAAGATGATACAATTTGCATTGGCCACACTTGGCGTATAAAGCTCCATGTGAAAACGTGCAATAGGTTCTGAATGAATTGTTACTTTTGTGCCATATCTGGTCCTAAACAACAAGTAGGTCCAATCAGCTGATAAATATCCCCCAATCTTTGAGGTGAAATCTCTTGAAAGACACATAGCGAAATAAGGAGGCAAGTCCACCACTACAACGTCCTGCTGAATAGTCACGTTAGGACAGACATGTAATGCCAATTTCAAATCTTTGATAATGCCTACCATTTTTGCTGGTGAGCCATCCAACTGCAGTACCACTTTAGTGTTTGGTTCATAAACAAGGCCGAGCTTGTCTGCAATCTGTTTGGGCATCACTGTACTGCTAGCTCCACTCTCCACCATACAATTATGGACTAAAGTATCACCCACTATCAAAGAAAGATAAAAAGGGGGATTTTTTTTGTTTTTACCTCAGTTTTGTCCACCTTAGATATCTTATCGCCTTGCTGTATCTGTTGCTTAGTTTGCTGATCCGAATTTGTCAAGACAACACCTTTTTCAACTGATTTTAGAGACAATTCAAGAGCTGAAAGTTCTTGAATAAGTTTATCCTATTGGCCTGGAATTGAAAGAGTATCCCACATGCTAATGCTGATGTTAGACTTCTTCATCTGATCTACAATACTGAATTGAGATGGACTAACCTTTGATTGCACCTTTTGTGGTACTCGCTGCTCACAAATTAGAGGTATTTGCTGCACCTTACCAACCTCTGCATTCTGATTTTTTTGGGCTGTGGGGGCAGCAAGCTATTATTTCGTACCTTGAGCAATAATACTAGGAGCATTTGCAGTATTTGCTACTGCTTGGGCTTCCTCAACAACTCTTCTTTTATTTCTCTGATAGGTAATAGCTGCAACTTGATCATTTGAAACATTAGTTTTAGCATCTTGAGTAAAAGCGACATGATCATCTACCTGCCAATTTACATTAATAGCATCAGGCTGCCTTTGAGTCGCTCCTTGTGATGCTAAACCTGTATCTTGATATTGACCCTCTTGAAAAAAGAACTCCTTTTGTGTCATCTGTGGCATGGTGCTATTTGGCGATACCAAGTTCTGGTGTTTGAACATCATTGAGATTTGAGGGCTGCCAACTTGAATCCTGCACCAAATTGTTCTGAGGTGGGGTTGAAACAATGGCTTTTTAAATGGAAGGAGCATTTGGATCAAGAGCAACATATAGCTTAGCTAGATGTTATGGCCCTTTGTGCTTGATAGGGTGGTCTATTTTCTCTGAAACCCTGATAAGGAGACCTTTGATCTTTGAAGGGTTGATAGTTGTTTTGATTTTGCTGTTCATAAGGCCTATTTGATTGAAATTGCTGCCTTTTGAGCTGTACTATATCATTTTCCAAAGATGGTAACAAACTTTTCAACTCTCCTATCTCACTAGATTGATTAATAGAGGCTGCAATAGGAAGTTGAGGTGTTGGAATTGGAGCCAAGGATGGAATTTGAGGAACTTGAAGGGCTGGTACAGAACTTATCTTTGAAAATATGGGCATTGGAGGTCTTGGAGAAAGCTTACCTGCTTGAATTAGACTTTTTTGCCCTTATTGCAACTTCATAAGCATCTAGCAAAGTAGTACCACCCATTACTGTATCATCACACTAATGTCAGAATTGAGAGTTTTCAAAAAATATAGAAATGCATATTCAGGTGATGGCCTAATCAGAACTAGTATCCTGTGCCATGTTTTCTGGAATTTGAGATTAAAATCAGACATGAACTCATGAGGAGCTCTCTGTATGGCAGTTAATTGCTCAATTAAAGATAAGCGATCAGATTTGTCTTCAAATTGTTTGACCAAGGCAGCACCCAATTCATCTCAAGTGGAAACGGATCTCACTGGGAGGGTTCTATACCACTATAATGCTTTTCCTTTGAAAGAAGCAGCTAGTAATCTGATAGCAACATTATCTTCAACATTATGGATTGAACAAAGATTAGCCACAACCTGGATATGCTCAATAGGGGTTGTTTGATTTTCTCCTGAGAAGAATGGAATACTTTTGAAGGCAGATACATGAATGTCATCTAACTGTGCCAGATTTAGTGGACTTTCCCTATTGAATGGAACAAATACTTGATTTCTAATGGCCATCTGAATGGTGGGGATTGTAGTGTCTAGAACAAAAGGATGAGGGGGAGGTAAATATTCCCTTTGAGGATACGGATTTGCCCTCTTAGATCTCGCTCTTTTATAAGTTACAAATTCAAAAGGAATACCTTTGCTCGTTGATCTTGTGGTAACCTTTGGCATGAACGGATTTCTTGAATGATGCTATGAACTTTGCAACTAGATGTAAATGAATATCTTCTGCTGCTGCAAAAACTTTATGTAAAGAACTCTTTTCGTGGTCCTATCGAGCGTGCCAAAAACTGTTGTCAACCTGGAGCTGCGCCCTGAATCGAAGACGTGCATGAAATGATCAATCCTCTATCCGGTTGAAACAATGGGATCTTCTCATGAGGGTCGATGCCTCAATGGTGAGAAGAACCTCCAGAGAAGGCTGGTTCCTGTAAGATGTATCGATGAGGATCTCTACTCTATGCTGCGGTCTACCATGGAAAAGGGAGAAGGAAACTTTAAGGGGAAATCCTACCTAATAAAGGTGATACACCAGAAGATTGATCCACTCAACTTGGAACCTTGAACACTGAACAAACAAGGGAAAATGAAGACCTTTGATTTCAATCAATCACTTATGCATAAATATTTTATGAAGAGGTTCGATCCAATGACCAAAACATGAGGAAAAACGATGGAGAGAGGTCTGATACAAGACACTTTGTAGCCACCTAACATCCACTTACAACTTCAACAAAAGACATAAAAAACACTTAACATGACCTGCATAATATGATAAGCTAGCAACTAGGTATGAATCAAAATTTGGGAAGGGAGAGAAATCTACTACATATGCAAATCGCTGAATGAATATACACTATGCCAACACTTGAAATTTGAAAGTACAATCCTTATATTGATCGGAGAGGTTACACAACTCACCAATGGCAGAGTCTAGTCTTGCCAAGAGAGGGATGATTTTTTTCTAAGGCTGAAAAGCCATTTTATAGAGAATTACAAAAGCCAAAGATTAGCGTTGAAAAAATTGAAGAGAAGGATTAACTTAGATTAACTCAAGGCGGACTTGGCCTTTTAATAAAATATGTTTTCCCTTTGTCTTTGCATGAAGCTTCTTGTGCTTGAGGAAGTGAACTTGTCTTTTGTTTATTGAACCGCCCACCTCTCTTTGCATGGAAATCCACGCTAATGTCAATTTTAGAACTCTACGTGAGCTGCTTGATGCCGAGTTGGAACATTTGAAACATTGAGTTGACCGTTTGATAAGCTGAGTTGGACGAAGAGATAGGCTGAGTTAGACCTTTGAATGCATGAGAATGACTAGTCAAACCGCCAATAAAACAAATAGTCAACCGAAACTTAGCAATCCACCAAAAATAACCCTTGTTCGCATGTATTTTCTCTTATTTTGGTCTGCCTATGTCTTTGTCTATTTTGGGCGGGATTCTTTTTTTTTTGGATTATCTTATCTATATTTGGTCTATATTTCCTCGGATATTCTGTTTTCAACTCTCCATCGGATTATCTATTTTCTATTTGTTTTTGCACAGTCAACCTCCATTTCTTTCGGATTTCTTGTTGTCTCCTTGGCTTAATTCTTTTGGATTTCTGGGTTTGGATTTTTTTCCTTCGGCTTTTCTGCGGATCTTTTGTTTCACCTTGCATTTGCCTTGGGTTTATTTCCTTCGGTTTTTTTTGTTTGGACCTTGCCTGTCTTTGGACTTTCCCTCCGAATGATTTCCCTCGGACAAATTGTCCACTTGACTTGTCCTTGTGTCTGTTTATCCTCCGAAGTATTCCTTCGGACTTTTTCCCAAAGGATATATTCCTTTGTTATTTGAACTCTGCTTTGTTGACTTCGGACTTTGCTCTGTCGGCTTTTTTGTTTGAACCTCTCCGAATTTTTTCGGACTTTTTGTCTGAAGGAATTCCTTTGGACAAAAAGCCCGAAGGTATTTTCTCTTGTCTTTGCCTTTACCTTGTTGAGAATGCCCTTCGAAAAATGCACAAAGGTCCAGGCACCAACCAAGTGCCCTCCGCAAGGGCTCGTGGCTCTCCCTCTGTGCCCTTCGGAAAAATTGCAATGGTCCTGATGTTGACCAAGTGCCCTCCGCAAGGGCTTCTGTCCTTCATATGCACCCTTTTTCGAAAAAATTGTAGGGCACCCGGGTTTTTTTGCAGGGGTCCTATTACTTTGAATTTCTGCGGGCTTTGACTTCTCTCTTGGATTTCTTCGGACTTTTGTCCGAAGGAATTCCTTTGGACAAAAAATCTGAAGGAATTATTCGTTGGGCCTTTCTTGCTTTTGGCGGACCTTTGTTTGGCTGCGGGTGTTTCCTTTGTAAATTCTCCGAAGTATTCATTTGGACAAAAAGTTCGAAGGAATGACTTCCTTTGTTGTAGGCTCTTTCCTTTGTAATTTCCTGCGGACTTATGTCCTTAGCACTTCTCTGAAGCTATGTGACATTTTGCCTTCTTTGATGAACCATTCCTTCGGACAAAAGTCCGAAGGAATTCCTGTTGTAGCAAAGGCCCTCACAAAAGAAAAACAATGTATTCTTTCCCAATGTATTCTTTCTTTCCTTGGATGGAGATGTGAATTTTCCGAATGGCAAGAGACAATCTGTCCTGTGGAAAATTGTCAACACTAACCATGGGCGATTATACCTTTGAAGGAGAGTTCAATGTGATAGACCATGGGGAGATAGATATTGTGTTTGTAGCCCAATGGTTTCAATCCATTGGTTAGTACACTCATAATTTACAAGAATCAAAACTATAATTTATGGCAGCCAACAAGGAAATTGTTCTTCATATTTTAAGCAATGGGACACCCATGTTGGTGACCTCAAAGGGGATGGAACGAGCTTTTCATAAAGGGCAACCAAGTAATAAGTTCCAACAAACTATGGAGCAACCAATGGGGTTGCAAACGGTTGACATTAATAGAGAAGTTACAAAAAAATCAGAACTTCCGAGTTTGAAGCAAAGAGAAGTTGCTCAACAACTTCATAAGCCTACAAAAGGTCAGAAGGGAAGCTTGAACAAAGACATCATAATAGAAAGTTATGCCAAGAAAGGAAGTTTTTGTATTGTACCTTTTCATGCATCATTTTCCTTATCTAATTTCAGATTGCAAGAAGAAGCTTGGAGGAAACACTTGTTATGTCTTGCTAAGGAAGCACATGTCCCAACAAAAAGGGACATAGCAAAGAGGTCCATTGAAGGAGTGATGCCAAGAAGGAAAGAAGAAGGATGCACCTTGCATATAAAGAAAGGAGAATCAGATTTCTCGATGGGCAAACAATTGAGTTGTCAACTTGGTAAACATCCAATGTTTTCTCTTCATGATTGGTTCTCTCATTACCTTGGTTGCAAAACTTGTGCTATCATTGAGGTGGTGGTAAAGGACACTCAAGGAGAAGAAGTGGTGGTGCTATCTCTTTTGTGCTATCATTAAGATGGTGGTAAGGGATATTTCAGTGGTATTAGAGCAAAATTTTTGGTCAGTTGTAGGGTTTGGAATGGTATAAAATGGATCCTATCTGGGAGTTGTTGACACGTGTGCAGAAAAGAGATAAGGATAAAATGAAGAGACAAAACATTATCAGCTTGTGCAACAATCTACTATTAGCGATGCAACCCTAAAATCATTCAAGAAAAGGTGAAGGAATGATCTTATTCAAAGGGCACGGTTGGAGGAACAAAATAAAGAAGACAAGGACAAACTTATGACCGTTGATGAATATGAGAGGAGATGATATGAAGTCAACCTATAACACCTTGGAAGAATTTTTAGAAGTGTACACAAGGAATAAAAGTAGAAGGGCAAAGAAGAAAGAGCCTCTAGTGAATTGCCCTAGGGATCCATCATCGAAAAAGGGCACCAATTCAGATGTGAAGGGGTTAGTGAGCAGCAGAAAGTTGGTACCTTGAAGCTCTTTGAACAACAAAGGGACAACACTTTGGGGCAGCTTAGGGTTGCAACTTCAAAACACCGAAAATCAGACTTTTTGGGGCAACAAAGGGGGTTGCAATTGGAAGACATCAATGTGTAGAGCCAAGCATTTTGGGGCAGCTAAGTGCTGTTTTATCTGAGTACCAAAAATCAAATATTTTGGGGCAACAAGGTGAGGTTTTACATTAGGGCAGCAAAATGAGCTGCAAAGGATAGATGATGAAAGGGAAGAACCAAAGGAAGAGACTTTGGAGAGTATGAAGGGAACAAGTGAGCCTCAAGAAATTTGTAAAGTTGTTGAAGAAACCATAGTTGAGGAAGAACACAAGCCCTATAAAGCATAAATATTTTATCATAACTCTATGAAAATGTATGTTGTAGAAGAGAAGGTTGATGTTTGCATTGATTCTAACAATAGTTCATTTTCATTATATGACACTATTTTTCATACGGGAGGTTGGAAAAAACAATTGTTGGTAATAGTTGAGAGGGAAGTACAAGTCCTAACAAGGTTGGACCATAGTTTGCATAAACGGTTGGGGTGAGCACTTGCCAAGGGCCCAAAATGGGTAACCGGTGGTTATTTGACCCACTCGGTCGAATAACTGGCTAAGACAAAAAATACTTGAATTTATAAAAATAACATATATTTTTTTAGAAATTATAGAAACAAAATAGATAGAATGAGTCTGTAAAATATAGGAAAAGTGTTTTCTATTAGATTTGAATACATAGACTGTATAAAATCGCATAATCATGCAAATACAACAAAGCCACAAAATTCAAAGTAACAAACTACAATAATACTTATAGACTTATAGTCTTATGCAAGAATCTACAAGACTACAAGTACAAATTACAATAATCTATAATTTTCTCTTTCTTGCTCTCTGGAAAAATAAGGGAGGTTGAGAAACTCTAGTCCTTCCACTCCGCTGACCTGCCTCGCTTTGTCTAGAAGACTGCACCTGCCCCTGTGGCTCCACCTCTGCCTTTGCCTTTGCCTCATCTCTAAAGATGTCCTCCAATCCAATCTCTCCTCCTGCTTCAACTGCACCCTCCATAGCTTGCCTTTCGAAATCAACAATCTCCTCCTCTGTGAACATGGGGACCTCCTCCTGTGCAATCCAATCGCTGTAGGGATTGATCTCATCTAGATGGATAGGCTCCTCTGATGCATTCTCTAATTTCTTTGTGCGAAGTCGAAGGTTGCATTGCACAAAAATCAAGTCATTGAGGCGTCGTTGGCTCAACTTGTTGTGCTTCTTCATGTGAATGGAGTCAAAAACAAACTCCAATTGCGCTCACATCCAGAAGTGCTACAACGCTGAAATAAAATCCAGAGGGCTAGCCTTTAAAATTTTGGAGTATTTCCATCCATAATCTTTCCACCACGACCTTGTAAACAAGATATTCAAAATTATATGAGAAATTAATAATTGTAAATTTGTAAACATGTAATTGGTAAGGTACAAGTAAAGACTTTATTTTGTATTACTTGGTGATTGCATGGCTCTCTCTCAGATAGCTAGTGCTAAAGAAAAGAGCCTTTTCCTTGCCTGCTTATAGTTTTGCAACTCTGCAATAATGAGGTTCGTCACCTCAATGTCAAGTGTTATACTCTCAATGCATGTTGAGAGCCCTCTCCATAACCTTTCCACGAGCATTTGTGAAGCCATCGGAGTAGAAAAACTTGGGGTTAAGGTAGTATCCCACTGCATGGATGGGTTGGTGGAGTTGATTGTTCCACTTTCGATCAATCAACTCCCAAATGGGATCAAATCTGACACGATCCCCTCTATAATAATTTTGGATTGCTTCTTTGGCCCTATCCATGGCCTCATAAATATATCCCATTGGATTTTGCTTTCCATTCACTAATCGCAAAACCCTCACCAAAGGCTCCAACAGCTACAAACTTACAAACAAATTAAAGTTAGTATTACAAACTTATAGATAAATTATAAAATAAATACTTTAAGTTTAAAAAATTGAAAACAAGAGAAACAACTAGAAATTTAAATTACAATTTCAAGTTAACTTGACAATCTCTGTAGCTCTTGTTTCGAAGGTCTCACTGAAAACTGTCTTCGAAACCTTCACTCCATCAGCTTTCTTGGAATAAGATGACTCCATCCATGCCTGAGAGACAAGCATATGCTTCAAAGGAGTCAACAAACTACAAATACTTTGCAATGTAAGAAAGTTCATTGCAAACCTGGTGACCCCTGCTCGAACAAGCTCTTTTCCCTTGGTGTGCTCTTTCATCAAACTAAGAACCCAAGGGTGATTGTAGACATATTTAGTTATTTCTCTAGCTTCTACAATTGGTTGCACTCAATCAAGTTTGCCTATGTCCTCCAAAATAAAGTCAAGGCAATGGGCCACACAAGGTGTCCAAAAGACAGATGGATGTCTCTTTCCAAGAAGTCTCTCAACCGCCACATATGCTGCTGCATTGTCTGTGATAATTTGGACAACATTCTCGATGCTCACCTCTAAGACAATCTCCTCTAACATCAAACTCAAAATTTCTGTATTTTTTATATTACTTGATGCATCAATAGAATTCAAAAATATTAGCTCACCATTTGAAGACGCCAAAAAGTTCATCAGTATGCAATTCTTTTCATCCGTCCATCCATCAAAAAGAATGGTGCATCCAAAATTACGCCACAACCTCTTTTGATCTTCTACAATCACCTTTGCATCTTCAACTACATTCTTGAGCAGCTTCCCACTCAAGTCTTTTGGAGAAGGTGCCTTGTACCCTTTCCCTGCAACTGTCAAAGCTGTAACCAAATATTCTCAGTATGGACTCTTCATCACGTTAAAGGAAAGGTTGCTGAAGTACCAAAAATTTGTGCATGTTTTATCTATTTCTGCATGCGCTCGCTTGTTCCATCCTGTAGCTTGGAGTGAAGGTTGTGCTCCAGGTGTGTTTTTAGGCACAAAAAAAGAGTGTAACTGAGATGAAGCTGGTGCAAATGTGCCATGGCGCTTGCGTGGACCACGGCGAGAGCCCACAATTTTTGTCATTGCTACCACTTCTTTCTCTGTTGATGTGGCATCAATGATCACTGTTAGGGTTGCTTGCATCATTGCCTTATCTAGTTTCTTTTTGTCTAGTGATGCAAGCTCTGCCATCATCTCTTGTTTTTCCTTTTCAGTGATATTGGGACAAGGTGCAACGTCGTAGCAAGGAATGCATGAAAGATGGTACGTCATGCAATTGATGCCTCCTGACATCCTCTTCGAGCAAAAGTTGTAAATTGAAATTGTTTGGGACGTTCCAACCTGCGTGACATACTTCCAAGCACCGGTGCGAGTATGATGGGGAGCCAATTGGCTATCACTGATTGAATCTGACCTTGATGCACTACTGTATGCCAATATTTGCTAATGGATAACCTACAAAGCACAAACATGTTAAAAACAACATAAAAAAATAAAAACATTCAATACAAATTATTAATTAAAATATGATACGGATAAATAAATGATAATTAAAAACTATAAAATGGAAACTAAAATACATTTATGATTTATAATTTTAACGAACAAATTGTAAATATAATCTATAATGGTTATTGTTAAAAACAACAATAAATAAATTGTAGTGATATATCACGGAAACTAAACATAACGCTAACGGTTAAAAAAAACTTTTTTAAATAAATACTAAACACGAAAATCTAACGGAGTGCATGAAATTCGACGGAATGCATGAAATTAAAACGGAATGCATCAAATTTGTATACTAAGCATCAAAAATATTTATCAAACATGTTTTTAAATAAATTACAATTCCTTTACATGCTTGGAAATTTAAAATAAAATTAAAAAATGGATGAAATTTGACGGAATGCATCAAATTTGTATACTAAGCATCACAAATATTTATCAAACATGTTTTCAATTAAATTAAAATTCCTTTATATGCTTGGAAATTTAAAAAAAAAAAAAAAAAAAAGGCACTAACCTGGAAATTTCTTTGCTCAATTCTCCTCAATTTGCCTTTAAATGTTCCAAATCTTGTGTGAGTGAAATGTAAGGTGTGTTGCATTTTATAAGACTGGATTCTGCATATTTTTCTCTTTTTTTGAGTGTTTGGAGGGAAATTCGTCGTTTCTCAATGATTTTGCATAGGTTTTCCACGTGGGTTCCGTGGAACACAGAACCGACGAGTAACCGCCGGTTACTCGCTTTTTTTTTTTTATTGTTGACAGTTTCGAACGGCGGTTATGCGACATGTGGAATTCCTAGCAAGTAACTGACCAACCGACGGTTACTCGGTGGTTATTCCATCTATGGGTTGGACAACACAAAGGGGTTCCTTGAAGGATTAATGCAAAATGTGGAAAGACAACACATGAAAACAATTGTCACTATTGTGGATTTACATACAATCAAGGATGCAATGGAAACAACAAAATTAAAATAAATTCATGTAGTCAAAGACAAGGAGGTGGCCATCAAATGTGCAAATGAGGCCTTAAATGCTCATAAGACAATGAAGCTTATGGTTGATGAGCTTACCCTTGAGCTTGAATCAACCGAAGACTCCTTAAAAAATAGTCAAATGGCACTTCTTGAGGCAGAAAACCAGATTGAATGTTGCAAGGAAGTTTAGGGAGCAAGAGAATGAAGCAAGGACAAGGGAAATCGAGCAAGTTATTGATGAGCTCGTTAGACTCCAAGAAGACCTTGATTCGGGATATTTTTCAAAAAATTTAGAAGTTGCAAATATAGAATTTGAGCAAAGAGATAGGAATAACTTCCAATATTTTGATAATCCACTTTGTGAGATGGATGTTGAGATGGATCATAGTGCAGATTGTATTTGGGATCCAAGTGAAACTTTCAAACCGTGGGAAAAGACTGCAATTTCTGAGTTTGGGCAGCCACCACCACCACCAAGAGGGATTCACCCTACATATTTGGTAAGTAAATTGAGTTCTAGAAATTGTTGTTCCTTGAATGGATTTAAGAAGATGACAAATTTTGAGAGTGGTCAGCCACTAAGGTATTTTGAAAATCATCCGATTACTTTCTTAAGAAGCATGGAAAATTCCAAAAATAATGAATTAAGGCATGTCATGGATTGGGCAAAATGTCAAATTATGGATGATAGGAGAAAATATGAAATTTTCACAAGAGGCCCCTAACACACTCATAAAAGTTTAAGTTGTATATGCCAAATGGGTTTGTTTCTTGCATTCAAAATTTTGAATTTTGCATGGTAACAAATTCTGAAAGTAATGAGGAAGAAAATTATAGAAAAAAGGTACAAAATCAGCTTGTTACATGCATTGAAAATTCTGGGAAAGTTGGTATAAGACAGACCTTGGCACATTCTGAAAATGTTGAGGAAAAGTGGTCCATCACTCATGACATAAGGTTGGAATTTGTAAAAAGGGAACCACCCCTCCAAGGAATGAAACCTTGGTCCTTTTTAGGTAAGATGAGCATCCCAAACACTGTGAATTTGGTAATGGGACAGCAAGAGGACAAGCCACGGAAATCTGATTTGGTGTCATGGCAAGGCCACACGCTTTGCCAAAAGGTCAACAATGAAGGTATGCTTCTAAAAAAGTTCAACTTTAATTGTTGTAGGCAAATTGTTAAGACATACCTTGTGGTGGGCAAGGAAGCATTGAGGCACCTTGAGAGGTTATGGGCTGCCCCCCCAAGAAACCACTATTCCAAGGTAGACACACAAGAAGAGAGTGCCATAAAGGGCAGCCTTGGTACATTTTTCCATAGTATTGTTTATGATTGTTCCAGCAATTTTGAAGTGAGTTGTAGACTCATACCATGTTCTAGAAAGGTAAGAAGCATAAGAAGACTTCCAATGGATAGATGGGGAGCAAATAACTTCAAAATTTTTGGTGAGAACAAGGCTGTAAACTTCAATCACAGCCCTATAAACTCCAAACACAGTAGTACTCTGAGGATATTTCCCTTCCAGATAAGGGAGCACATGAGCATAAGAGTGGAAGATTGGATCACAACGCTTATGAGGAAGCTTCCAGCCCTTAGGGTGTTTGGAATTGTGTGCTTGAAGGACAGTTTTGAGGGGACTAACAACTGTTATGTGTTCCATAATGAAAGCTATAGCAAGGTTAGCCACTTGTTTAAGAAAGGTTTAAGTTTGATGGCTATTTCAGAGAGTACTAACAGTTGGTCCATGCCTAGCAACGGAAGGTACAACCATGGTATACTCTTTCACCATGCTGCCCATGACAGTTCCAGCTCACTTTTTGTGAGTTTGAGGGTTCCCAGATGTATGAGAAAGACTGATTGCAGGATGACACTTCAAAATGATGAGTTATGGTTGGATAAGTCTCTATTTTGGAGTAATAAGAAGTCTGATTTGTGTGCAAACAGCCAATCAGTCACAGGAAAAATGGCTGACTTGGTCGTGCCTTTTACAATTTCGAAGGGTTGTTGGTTGTTGGGAGGCAAGGAATGGATACCGAACACCTTGGGGAAGATTGTCAAGTATGCAAACAAGGAAAGGGAGTGGAACCACCCCTACATGGAGCATGAAGGAAGAAGATCCTCTGTTTTGACTAACATGTTTGTGTCTTGTGTAGGTGTTGCCAAGTGGATAATCACAGCCCAAATTTCTAGCAATCACTTTGCTGGAACAAATGTTTCCAGCCCCTACATTGCTGCAAATTCGGAGAATTCCTCTTATTTTGTCATCTTGTTGGGAAGCCCGAGGTGCAAGGCCTACAGGGAGAGAATGAGGAGGACAATGTGTTGCTGTTGTATCTTTTTCAGCTTGAGTGGGCAGCCAAGAGTCTTCAAGTACAGCATGAAAAGACTTCAACAAGAGGCTTCCCTTCCATGGGAAGAAGCAAAAGTTGAGCTATGCATAGGGATAATTATTGGGACAGCTCCATGGATGTTGCTATTGCTTGAGGACAAACAATTTTGGGTGGGAGGATTGTCATGCCCCCCTTTTGATCGTGGAGCCATTGAAGACCCTTAGTCTTGTTTTATTTCCCAAGGGCTAAGGGAAAAAGGAAGAAGAAGAGAAACACTTGGGGTTTCTAAAGAGCAATTATAAAAGTGCTTTATTATTTTAATTTGAGGGTCATGGGCACTGAAGTGATTAAGTGAAAGTTTATAAGAAAAGGTCCTTTTAATATTTGAATAATTTTCACTTAAGGGGACATTTGAGGGTCATGGGCACTCGAGTGATTAAGTGAAAGTTATATAAAAAAGGTCCTTTTAATATTTGAATTGTTTTCCCTCCCTTTTGGACACACCCCTCTGGGGAAAGGCTTTAAAGGTAAAGGGGGGATCTTGTGGAGAGGTTCATGCTATTTTTGATAATTGAATTCTTCAAATCTTAAGCACGAAAAACTCGACTTTGCCTTGAGGATGGAATCTCTTCAAGGTTGTTTGTAACAAGGACAAAAACCCTTGATTTCAGGTCTAGGGCAACTTCACAAAGAGGTATTGAGCAATATTGGCAACAAAAGGGTGTTTTCAACAACATTTCTCTATTTGTAGGTGGGGCGATCAGGTTGGTAGGCTGAAAGAGCTGATTGGGAGCTGGTTTTAGAGCAACAAACTGCTAAAAAGGGCAACGATTAACTCTTGAGAGCAACAAACCTTTCTTAGGGTTGGGCGCAGGATTTTTAGGGCCTATTGAGGTCTTTTGGTGGGTGTGGAACAGCCACACAATATTCTGATATTTTTGTAATTAGTTTCCAGCAATATTACATTGGAAATTTCAGTTTTGTGGAACTTATTGTGGTTGAAATTATTGTGTATTTTTCCCATAATTTTCAAAAATAAATAATAATATTTTGTAGTGATTTTGCCCTCTTTATAGTATTTTGAATTTTGTTACAACAGCTAGGGTTTTCATAGAAATCAGAAAATAAAATAATGGCTAGGGTTTGGGGAGAAATCCTTATTTTTAGTTGGCAGCCCTGAAAGGGACATTTCAGCTCACCCAAAAAAGGCTAAAACAAACTAGGTTTTCTTGTGTACAGGGTTAGTTACTTTCTTGGTACACCATACAATATCACAATTATGAACATGTTCTTCTATATCCTCCGATGTATCATATCTCGACATGGGAAAAGACATCTCATAAATGACTGTTACAGGTGGTGGCAGAGGTAAAGGCAGGGGTGGTGGTGGAGGATTATTTCCTCCACCTTGCTTACCTTTTCTGTTGTTTCCTCCAGTAGTGTTTCCATTGTTTGTCGCCCCATTCATCCTATTCCTCTACACATTGTCCAAGTGCGTGACCACAAGTTGTAATGACTTGTTTCCCTCATCTAGTGCAATGTGCTATCAAGATCGCTCTATTGTTTGTTTGAGCCTATTTCGTATACACTGCACCAATGTCTGGCATACATCCTGAATCACACCCAACTCTTCATTATTTGAAAGGTACACTTGGAACGATGCGTTTGGTATGATATTGGGGTGGGATTTCCATTTGATTCAATGTCGCCAATCTCTAGATGGCCATAAATGGTACCAAGAACATTTTTCATGTTAGACCTCCCATCAGGCATCCAAGATACTATCAGTTGTGCTCTCGCATCCTCACTTTGTTGGAGCGCAAAACCAATGCGAGTAGGTGTCGTGTGCCTCCCCTGCCCTCCATGCGATCCCTCAACCTCATCTCGATCCGTCACTTATTGCTCACTAGAATCCATCTTACACTAACTCTCATGTTTCAATGTATCGTTGCAGCTGCAACTTCTTGCCATCGGATTCATCCCCATGGTCAATGTCTTGCGTCTTCGACATCTCATCCTCAACCTTGCTCATACATCTCCCCATCATCCACCCACCTTTTCCCTACCATCTGAGGCATCCCAGAGCATTTGGGCTTTAGCCCTCCATGGATAGATGCTCAAATCCTCTATCAACCATCAGTTGCTTCAAGTAGGGCGGTATTCTGTTGATAAACAAAATGAAGGGTTGCTCAGGAACTTTCATGTCCCCTTCTCAGGTTTAGAGATGGTGAAGACCCTTAGCCTTTTTCTTTTGGTTCCCTGTTGGCTAAGGGGTGAAGGAAAAAGGGAAACATAGTTCTTTTCTTTTTTAAAGTTGCCAAAGTAGCTTCATGTTGACAACTTTTCTATTTTGAAAGTAAAAAGGGTCACTTTTCAAATATGTTATTTTAATCCTTGGAGCATCCCACTTTTGGAGTTGTTTTAGAGGGAAAAAGGTATAAAGGGATGCAGAGAGGTCCATTTTCGGCATCTATCATCTATTATCAATTAATTCTTTTGAGTTAAGCATGCTTGCTTGCACATTCAACCATTGAGGACCAAAACCCTCATTAGCTTTTAGATTTTGTAACAATCCTTGCCCAATCTGCCCTTAATTGTCTCAATTTGCTGCCTTGTAATTTTTTTAAACACTTTGTATGCAACGTGCTTCTTGCTGGTTTTTGTCACAGTTTGATGATTTGTTTGAATGACAATGGATTAAAGCTTCAAGTGTTTATAGAACAATGCAAGAATGACAATGCTAAGTTGTAGATGCAAGAATGACTTCTTTTTTTGTTCTTTTCTATGCAATTAGATGAATTCACAAAGCAAACTAATCACCTACAACCAATGGACATTTAGTCGAACGGTTGGCATGCAACCTACTATCTCAATTCAAATGCTCAAAAGATAACTATAAATGACCAGCAATTTGTGATTCTTATTTGTATTGATGATTTGATACAATGCTCCACTAAACTAGCCAAGACTCTTGGCATAAACAAGAATTACAATTATATGGTATGTTGGTATGAAAGATGCACACCTACAGCTGCAAATATAAAATATACTAAAGGATGAATTGTATGCAAAGAAACTTGGTTGGATTGAGGTGCCCTTGAGAATAGATGAAGGAGCAAGCAATTTCCAAGTGAAAGGATGATCTCCCAAGCCAAATCGAATTTTCCAAGCTAGCCGCCCCTGTTCTGGTCTGATCTCAAATTTAAAATAATATGGAATGAATATGCGTTGTCTCAAGCATCTAATATCATCTCCATGCTCCAAGGAAGTGGGCGCACCAAGCCAAGCAAAAAATCGATGCAAATTGGAACCCTTAAAAGCAAAAACGTCCCTCCTAATGGCATCCTTCCTTGACTGTAAATATCTGATTTTTATATCAGATTTCTTTACAATGCAATATGCTCTCTTAACCAAGGAAAATCAATGCCAAGCTATATAGAAACCAACACCAAAAGATAGCTATGCAACCTCCACAAATTCACCAAATTGATTTCTCCAAAATTAGCCAATGGCCACAAATTTTGCTCCAATTGAGATGACTGAAATATCACCTCCAAAATGCAACCCTTCAAGAGATATTTCACTTCCTCAGTTATGCTATCAATGGGAGTTATTGTTCCCAAAGACAAATTGATTCACTGCAGAAAACTCTAGGCTCCACAAGCATACCACAACAAAGACAACATCAAACTGAGATCATCCATAATGGCAGCCCACACCTCCCTTTCTACTTTTTTTTTCTTTCCATCATTTGGGAAGCTTTTAGAAACATCATAATATTTTATCATTATTTTTCCTTTTTAATATATTATATTTGCACTTTAATATAAAATAATGAATTATAACATAAAGTACCAATATAACATCATTTTGTAACATGAAGTTTCTAAAGATAGAAACATTCTAATAAATCATTAGAAAACCTCCAGAATATGTCGTAACTTCCCCAAAGAAACCAACTGCCATTTGGGTAACTGCGGAGAAGACCCTCTAACCATGCTGTATTAGCCTACGAGGGCCACTGATAGGCTGATCATGTCGAAAGTACAATGTCTAGCTAGAAGGGGACATTACAGATTTGGGAACGAAAACCCTCAATTCTTCTTGGTGACTTTGTTCAGAGGTCACAGTTGGATAGAACATCAACATTTTAGGCATTTAGGGCACATTGGAGTGTGGTGCAACAATTTGGGAGCCTTCGGAGGCTGATGTAGTAGCTAGGACTGCCTTTTGAGGTGTGACGCAGTGCATAGAGGCCTTTTGGAGGGCAACGACCTCCTTAGAGGGGTCAAATCTCAGCTGGAGGACTGTTTAGTTGGTGGATTTTTGTGTATCGGCATTCATACAATCAGCTGTAATTTATTCTGATTTTCAGGGCTTTAAATTATTCAAAAAATTCAGATTTGATGTGATAAATGAATTGATTGAATTTCCATATTTTTGTGAGGGTTTCTATGAAGTTTGAATTCTATTTTCATGCCTAAGTAGAGCTTTTCAGAATTCTGCAATTTTTGGTTAGGGTTTCTGTTGTCAACCTGGAGTTGCACCCTGAATCGAAGACGTGCTGAAATGGCCAATCCTCTCTCCAGTTGAAACAATGGGATCTTCTCATGAGGGTGGGTGCCTCAATGGTGAGAAGAACCTCCAGAGAAGGCTGGTTCCTGTAAGATGTATCAATGGATCTCTACTCTGTGCTGTGAATCTACCACGGAAAAGGGAGAAGAAAACTTGAAAGGGAAATCCTACCTAATGACGGTGATACACCAAAATGTTGATCCACTCTACTTGGAACCTTGAACACTGAATCAAACAAGGGAAAAAGAAGACCTTTGATTTCAATTGATCACCATGCATAAATATTTCATGAGAAGGTTCGATCCAATGACCAAAACATAAGGGAAAACGATGGAGAGAGGTCTGATACAAGACACTTTGCAGCCACCTAACATCCACTTACAGCTTCAGCAAAAGACATATAGAACACTGAACATGACCTGCATAATATGATAAGCTAGCAACTAGGTATGAATCAGAATTTGAGAAGGGAGAGAAATCTACCACATGCAAATTGTTGAATGAATGTACACTATGCCAGCACTTGAAATTTGAAAGTACAGTCCTATTGATTGAAGAGGTTACTGTTGACCATTTTGGTCCTGCAGGCCAAAAATCGGTCCCCCCTTTTTCCCCTGCTGTTCTGAGCCAGTACATTTTTTGGTTTTGCACAAGTCTTGGAAGTTTCTACGGACTCTGCAAAGAAGTTTTCTACGGACTCTGCAGGTAGAGACGAGTTCCCGACACTTAGGCGCAAAATGGATCATTCCAAGTGCCCTTGCGGAGGGCAGTTCCAGACTCAAGAGCCCTTGCGGAGGGCAGGGAACACTTTCAAAGAGGCCACAGAGAAAAGCCAAAAAGGTAAGTTTCTTTCGAAAATTTGTTTAAGGCAAAGGAAGTACCCTTCGGAAGGGTCGTTTCCATTTTTCCTAAAGGGCACTTTTCAAAGGCAGTCAAGGGAAAAGACAAAGACAATTTCTTTGGACTTTTTGCCCAAAGGAATTCCTTCAGACAAAAAGTCCGAAGAAATTCGGAAGGGCTACAAACAAAAAATCACGCAAAAAAGACTAAGGCAAACACGAGAATAATTTCTTTGGACTTTTTGTTCGAAGGAATTCCTTCGGACAAAAAGTCCGAAGAAATTCGGAGGAAGGCCGCGGGAGGAAAAGCCGAGGGAAATTCCGAAGGTCAAAGGCAAAGTGCTCAAAACAAATCTTGCGGACTTTTGTTCGCGGGAAGTTAGCCGAAGACCAAGGGAGTTGAAGGACCTCGAAGGGCAGGTGCCCTTGCGGGGGACTCTCGGCCAAAAAGAAAGGCACTTCTCCAGAAGCCGAAGGGACACTTTCCTTTCGGGAGAGTCCAAAGCAAAAGC
This sequence comes from Torreya grandis, assembly GCA_037957365.1. Lineage (NCBI taxonomy): Eukaryota > Viridiplantae > Streptophyta > Pinopsida > Cupressales > Taxaceae > Torreya > Torreya grandis. Next base: position 5,237,975 of record JARHVA010000338.1, on the reverse strand, counting down.
CCGAAGGAAAGGGAGCAGAAGAAAGCCAAAGCAAAGGAAAAGGCCGAAAGAATTCCAAGGGTTGACGGGCCCGAAGACGTCAAAATCAAGCACGGCAAACTAGCCGTTGGAAGTTCAAACGCAGTGACGGGTGCATAGTCGTCAATTTTAAGGCTCGTGAAATAGTCGTTGATTTTGAAAAAATCCTAAGAGCCCAAGGAACGCAGCGACCCACCAAAAGATAGCCCCAAGGGCCGCAGGAGCCAGAAAGAGACAAAACCAGGAAGAAGACAAAGTGCAGAAACGGACAAACAGTCCAGGTGGCAAAGGGGAGGCGAGTTATTGTCAGGTGGTCATCAAACGGCGCAAACAGTAAGCGGCGCAACTTGTTTTCTCCATTTTGCATTTATAAGTAGACAAACCGTGTGAATATCTGGAAGGAGCAGTCTTGTCTGTAGAAAAGAGGCACGGCCTGTGCTTTCACATTAATGTTTGAACACCAAAGTCAAGACCGATGATAAGACAACATGGTTCCAACAGGCCTCTTCTAGAAGAATGACATCAGCAACAGTGACTTCCTCTTCTCGATGCTCTCAACGCACATGGGCCAGCTTGTCAAAGAGCGCCAAAGTCTTTTCCAAAGCGGCGCCTTTACTTCTCCTCTTTCTATATATTGTAAAACTTCTCATTTTGAGGATCCATTCTCTTAGCTCGTAAGGCAAAGCTCTGCCCAAAAATCTCTCGGGCTTGTAAGGCAGAACTCTGTCGGATTTTACCTTGAATCAAGACTTAGCAATTTTTACCTCCATTTGGACTTGTACTCACGCATATGTCTATGTTTTCTTTTTGTGTTAAGTCATTTTATTTTATGCTTTTCACAGATCGATTCCAACATGTCTAGTGCATTGTGAAGTTCTTCTTCTGCAGGTTTGCCAGAAGTGTCTACAGCAGGAATATAGGCGCATGTGAATAGGCTGCCAAAGTGTGTCTCAGAACACCTTTGATAGTTCCTCCCTGTATCTCTACGGACCCCTGACTCATTGATACAGAAGGGTCTCCCACATCAGATGAAGTGTATGACAGCTTCTTCTTGGTGAAAAGTGTATGTTCGGGCTGAGTGGGTCATCTTTTTTGGTGTATCACCTTTTTAAGTTTAGGTTTAAGTTTTGTTTTCAGCATCCTTCTCCCTTTTCATCCCCCCCCTTTTTTTCATTTATTTGTTAGCAGTAGGAAATCCAGGGCCTAAAAGATACATCAGAGGGAGCTAGCCTTTATCTAGAGACTCTCCCCCCAGCTTCGCCGGTCCCACAGGCGAGAGGGGAGTTTCCATTGTTGCATGTGGAAGGCAGGAGCTCAACCCCATGCCCAGGGTGCAATCCATTGCGTCAACAGTTACACAACTCACCAATGACAGAGTCTGGTTTTACCAAGACAGGGATGAAAAATCTAAGGCTGAAAAGCCCTTAATATAGAAAATTACAAAAGCCAAGAGATTGGCGTTGAAAAATAGAAGAGGAAGATCCACTTAGATGAACTCAAGACCAACTTTGCCTTCCAATAAAATATATTTTCCCTTTGTCTTTGCATGAAGCTCCTTGGCGTTTGAGAAATGGATGGTGGGTTTGTTGAAAGTCAACTTCTCCTTTGCATGGAAGATTACGTCAATTGTCAAAAATACACTCCTCTTGGGCTGTCGGATCGAGAAAACAATCATTTTTGCTTGAAAGCAGCGCCAAATTTAAATTGAGAAACTCGGCTTGAAGTTGAGTTGGACCTTCAGATGCATGAGAATGACTAGTCAAACCATGAACAAAACAAGTAGTCAACTGAAACTTATCAATCTGCCAAAAATAGCCCTTGCATGAGTGAGACATATTTAGACTGAATCGTTCGCCAACTTTCCGTTCTCGGTTTCCTTATTTCTGAGATGCATTTCTCTTGCCTGTTTGTGGTTTTTCTATTTCCTGGCCTTTCGTTGACTTCACCTTGGTCTTTTATTTTTTGCGGACATTTGTTTTTTTATGGACCTTTTGGATTTCCTTCTTGGCTTATTCCCTTTGATTTTCTTCGTAATTTTTGTGTGACAAATTTTTTCCGCAGACTTTTCTGTTATCTCCCTTGCCTTACCTTGGTTGTGTTTCCTCGGGCTATATTCTCTCGGGCTTGTTATCTGCGAATTTCCTGCAGAAAAATTGTCTGCCACTGGCTTTAATTTCCGACAGATATCTGTCTTGGCTTCGTGTTCATTTCCTCAGACTTTTTCCTTGCCAATTTTCTCGAATGTATTCTTCGCTGCATTTCCTTCAGACTTATGTTTTCTCACTTTCCCATGGGCTTTTGTATCCTTCGGATTTCTGTCTTCTCACTTGCCCGCGGGATTTATCTATTTGCATTTTTCCGAATTAATCCTTCGGATAAAAAGTCTGAAGGATATCTTTCCTCCAATTTTGTTCTCTTTTGCCTTTGTGTATTTTCCATCGGGTTTTTCTTTGTCCCGAATTTCTTTAGACCTTTTGTTTGAAGGAATTCCTTCGGACACTCCTTTGTCTTTATTTTGCCATTGGTAGAATGCCCTTCGAGAAAATTGGAAAGGTCTTGTCACCGACCAAGGGCCCTCCGCAAGGGCTTGTGTCCTTCCTCTGTGCCCTTCGCAAAAGTTGGAAAGGTCATGTCGCCGACCAAGTGCCCTCCGCAAGGGCTTGTGTCCTTCCTCTGTGCCCTTCGGGAAAGTTGGAAAGGTCTTGTCACCGACCAAGTGCCCTCCATAAAGGCTTGTGTCTCTCCAGAGCTGGCTTATCGGAAGAATTGAAGGACCGTTGGGCTTTTTGTAGGGCACCTGGGCTTTTTGTAGGGAACCCGGGTTTTTTGTCTCCTTAATTCCTTCGGACTTTTTGTCCGAAGGAACTAAATACTTTGTCAATTGCCCCTTTGGAATTCTCTCAGACTTCTCCCAAGTCCTTTGAAAAATCTTTTCCCTCAGACAAAAAGTCCGAGGAAATCGTGCATCTCTTAGCCCGACAAAATTTTGAGAAGAGAGCACTTTGGAAAGAAAACACTTGGGAATAGTCGTAAGTTTGAAAAACAAACCTGTATTCCGTAGGTGTCCGGAAAAAAACTTGCCTTCATTCATAAGCGAACCTAAAGGGTTGTAGGCTCTTTCCTTGGCTGATACCTTGCTGTAGATGGCTCCTTGGGTAGCTGTAGGTATGCATTTAGGCTTGATTGAACTTTGCAAGACCTTTTCCTTTTCATTATTTACTACCCAAAACTGATTCACAAGACAAACTAGTACCCATAAGACCGTCTTCCGAATAGTAAGGTTGACAATTTTTTGGCCTGTGGAAGAATTTTTAACAGTTTTTACAAATTTCAGAATTGTTTAATTTGGCCCTAAAAGGGATATTTCAGGAACTTTGCCTCAACATCTTTTGGGAAAGAATAAATAGTCATGGAGAACTCTAACAAGTATTTGTTGAATGTGTTGTAGCAAAAGGCATCCAATGTTAGCGTCCAATCTTCATATACCGTGGCTAGAGTCTCCAAGGTCTGCTCGGTCCAACACATGCCAGTGAAATCTAGGACTATGCTTTGTTTAGTATGCAACCAACTTCTCATAGACAACAATAGGGAGCTCTACAAAGATCTTGTACAAACTATTATAAATCTCACTCCTTGCATGGGATGGGAGTGGCACATCTGTGATTCAGAGTTGCAGCAATTTTTTCATTCTCTATGACTCAAGGAAGAAGAGATTACATCAGTTCTTGAGAGTATGATCAGCAATGTTTACAAACATTGATGGGAAGGCGGTTTTCAATGAATTCATGTATATGACTTTGCTCATAAGAGTTATTTTCAATATCTTCAAAGTTTATTTTGTGCCAATTAAACAAAAAGTAATATCAATTCATCTTGGGTGTGTCAATGGACCACCTTGGGTGCTAAATACGACACTTGGTTTAACCGTCTTCACCAACTGGATACACTCCAAGGACATGAGCATATAATTCTGATTTGTTATCCAGCTATAGATCTTATTGGCAAAGGATCTTCTCTAGACCAAGTTGGTGTTAATCTCCTATCTTGCCCACCATAGTCTATTGCGGTCTTGTTGGGGTCACACTCTCAATACTAGCATGCGCTCAGTCAAAAAGGGTTGCAACAAACTGGCCTTCTTGCGCATAGGCTCAGTTACTCTCTTGGTTGACTATACGATCTCACAAATTGAAAGATCCCAAAAGGTGGATATTTTCTGAATTTTGGATTTTACTGAAAACCCTAAGCAAAATTATTGATTTTCAGATTTATGACAACAAATCCTAGCTTCAAATAACCCTCCAAAATTAGAATAAAAATAGGGCAAATTGAATGGCACAAGTATGCAGTCTGACAAGCAAATTCTTCTCCCCAAAAACTGAGATTTTCCTTCAAATCCTAGGTGCCACCTATAGAGATAAATATGGAGTTAATTATTGTCCTGGCAATGCTGAAAAATAGAATTTTCCACTCCACAGTACAGCCCTTTAATTATGAAAAAGATTACTAAATTTATTAATCAATAAATATTCCAAATTTGTACTTAACTTCAGATCTGAAAATGAGATGAAATTTTAAATTCTTTCAAGTAAAAAATGCTAGAAATATTCCCAGAAATTAGAAAATAAATATATGAAATTATATCAAATATTCTAGGCCCCATCCAAATACCTCACAAAAATTAGGAAAAATAGCAAAAATAATTATATAAAATCAGAATATAGTTTTACCTCGAAATAAGCCCTAAAACCCCACGGACCGACCCCACAACCAAGTCGCCCTAGCTGGAAATAGTCAATTCCAACAACGAATTCCATGCAACCCTTCATTTAGGGGTCTTCAACCTGTCCAAGCTGCTCTCAAGGCTCCCAACCTTAGTTGCTCCTCTCCAAATGCAATTTTTTTGCCTTTTTTTGAATATTATGTTCAAATGCAACCTCAAGATGAAGCTGCCCTAGATGAGAAATGAGGATTTGCGTCCCTACTCCTTTGCTTAAAGATTTTCGTCTCCAAGTCAATAGTTCAAACTTTTTTGTGCTCAAAACTGTACTTTCAAAATATAATCCAACATGCCTTTCAAATGAACCCTCAAATGCTTATATACTCCTCCCCCAAGTGAAGCGGCCAAATTTGAGGGAAATACCTTTTTGATCTTTTTTCAATTTATAAAAAAACACTTTTTATAATCCATTTAAGTGGATTGGTACCCATGACCCTCAAAAAGGCCCCAACTTAAGTGAAATTATAACAGTAAAGTGTTGTTACAAGTATTCTTAAGAAAACCAAATGTTTCCTTTCTTTTTTCTTTTTTCCCTTAGCCTTTGGAAAACTAAGCAAGGCTAAAGGTCTTCAAAAGTGTCATGTTCAAAAAAGGGGACATGACAATCCTCCCCGCCGAAAATTGCTTGTCCTTAAGCAATTGTAACAACCAATGGGCCGTCCTAACCATGGGCCTTATGCAATTCTCGATCCTTGACTTTTCTCATGGGAAGAAAACCTCTTGATGAAGCTCTTTACTGTTGTATATGAAGATTCTTGGCTGCTTATACAATCTGGAAATAAAATAACAGCAGCTTCCAACCTTCCTTTCCCATCTCATGGAGGCCCTATACCTTAGATGTACCAAAAAGATGTTAAAAAGGAACAATTTCTTTGATATGGTAACATTGTGGTGGCCGAAAAAGTGTATTCCAGCAAGTAAATCTTCAAACTTTTGGGCTTTGAGTGCCCCTGTATCAACACCTACACAAGACAAACACATTAGTCAAAACAAGAGTTTTCCACTTCCCTTCAATGTTTGCATATCTGATAATGCTCTCCATGTGTGAAGGGGTTGGAAATGTGTGTGGATGCCCTTGAGAACATAGAAGGGATATCCATGCTGCCCCCACACCCAAAAATTGCCTCAAAACTCATAAATCTTCCAACTAGAAGAGCTGGAAACTTCATTGCAATTCTGGAATTCCACCCTTTGCTAATTGACCACCAACAAGTGTCCACGTGCCTCAAAAGGAGGGTAGAATCAGTCACTTCCTTCTTGCTTAGTTGGCTGTGCATGCATATTTCAGACCTTTTATGACCCCTCAAAGAGAACTCAGTCATCCCCAACTCACCCTAGTGGGGTGTCCTTATGAAATCATCAATCTCCAAACATCCAGGCCCCCTCAAACTCTCAAAAAGAGGGCTGTGATTGTCATGGGCAGCATGGTAGAAGGATTTTCCATGGTTGTCCCTCATGCTCACTCTATTATTCATGTGTATCTTTTGACCTTTTATGAAAACCAAAGTCCCAATGCAACAATCAACCCTTATGCAACAATCAACCTTAACAAATTTGAAATTCATACCTTCAAGGTGATGTGACCAGACTTGCCATGGTTTAATCACTCCAACCCCTTGCCTTTCCTTACCCTTTTCTGTCCTTTTGTGAGGAAGTGTGGTGGTGCCTTTCAGCTTACCCCTCAAAACTGAAAACTAAACATTCCTTTGCCTAGTAAGCTCCTCCAAACCTATTGAAACATTCCAGCTTGACCTTTGTTGTTTGGGGATGGAATTTACCTTGTGTAGAACATCTGTCATGTCCTAAAAATACCACAAAATCTTGTCTTGGAAGTGCTGGTCATGTCTTTCAAAGTTCCACTTTGTTTGGCTACCCAAAGTTTTATCTTCTCCTTCCTTTACCATTTTAGCTAAAGGCTGGAATGAATCATTTTTTCTAGAATTTTCCAAGCATGCATAATTCCGATTTTTCAATACAAACTTAGAATTTTTTGTGTATGAACAATTCTATTTTTTCAAAACAAACTCATAATTTTCTAAGCACACCCTAGATCTCTTCCCCATGCATATTTCAGACTTACTTCCCTTTCCTACAAGCTGAAAATTAGTCCCTTCATAAACTTGCTTGGTATCTTCATTTTCAGATTTCCTTAAGCTCATGAAACAAGGGATTGATTGATTCTTTACATACCCTAATGGTTGTCCTTTGGCCATTTTGTTGACCTCTTTTGAAGGACAACGTTTCCCCAACTTTGATTCCTTCACCAAACCATATGAATGACCAAACTCCATAAGTAAAGGGGGCTGCTCCAAATCAGAAAAAACATTCTTTCTTGCTGCCCAACCGAATTCCCCTTATGGAAGACTCCTTCCATTGCTTTGGAGGTCACCTCCAAAGGTGCCTTATCACTCAAACCATGCAAGATTACTTTTTTCCTAGAATTTTATTCCTTGTCACTTTTGGAATTTGTTATCATGCAAAATTCAAGATTTTGAGTGCAAGAAACAAACCTATTTGGTATGTACAACTCATAATTTTCTGCATTCAAGGAACAACAATTTCCAAATTTCAATTTACTTACCAAACATGAAGTAGGGCGAATCCGTCTTGGTGGTGGTCGCTGCCCAAACTCAGAAATTGCAGCCTTTTCTGATGGCTCCCAAATAAAATCTGCACTTTGATCCATCTCAACATCCATCTCAAAGAGTGGATTGTCAAAATATTGGAAGTTATTTCTATCTTTTTGCTCAAGTTCTACATTTGCATCTTCTGAATTTTTTGAAGAATATCATAAATCAAGGTCTTCTTGGAGTCTAACGAGCTCATCAATTACTTGCTCCACTTCCCTTGCCCTTGTTTCATTCTCTTGTTGCCTAAACTTCCTTGCAACATCAATCTGATTTTCTACCTCAAGAAGTGCCCTTTGACTATTTTTTAAGGAGCCCTTGGTAGATTCAAGCTCAAGGGTAAGCTTATCAACCTTAAGCTTCATTGTCTTATAAGCGTTTAAGGCCTCATTTGCACATTTGATGGCCATCTCCTTGTCTTTGATTACATGAAGGTATTCTGATTTTGTTATTTCCATTGCATCCTTGATTTATGTAAATCCACAATAGTGACAATTTCCTTCAAATGTTTCTTCTCCACATTTTGCATTAATCCTTCAAAGAACCCTTTTGTGTTGTCCAACCTTGTTAGGGCTTGTACTTCCCTTTCAAATGTTACCAACAATTGTTTTTTCCAACCTCCCTCATGAAAACTAGTGTTATGTAATGAAAATTCACTATTGTTAGAATTAATGCAGCATCAACATTTTCTTCTACAACATACCTTTCCATAGGGCTATTCTGAAATATTTTTACCTTATAGGGCTTGCGTTCTTTCTCAACTCTGGTTTTTTCAACAACTTTAAGAATTTCATCTTGAGGCTCACTTGTTCCCTTCACACTCTCCAAAGTCTCTTTCCTTGGTTCTTCCCTTTCATTATCTATCATTTGCAGCTCCTTTTGCTGCCGACAAGCTTGATGTAAAACCTTGCCTTGTTGCCCCACAATGTCTGATCTTTGGTACTAAAAAAAAAAAACACTTGGCTGCCCCAAAATGCTTAGCTCTACCACATTGATGTCTTCCAATTGCAACCCTTTTTACTGCTCATGAATTTGCTGAAAACCTTTATCTTGCTGCCCTAAACGTTTTGATTTTTGTAATTCAACGCTTCTAATAGTTGGTTGTTCACTAACTTCTTTCACTTCTGAATTTGTGTCCTCTTTTGGTGATGAATCCCTAGGGCAATTTACTAGAGGCTCTTCCTTCGTTGCCCTTCTCCTTTTATTTCTTGTATACACCTTTGAAAATTCTTCCAAGGTGTTATACGCTGCCTTCATATCAACCTTCCTCTTATATTCATCAAAGGCCATAAGTTTGTTCTTATCTTCTTTGTTTTGTTCCTCCAACCGTGCCCTTTGCATAGGATCATTCCTATGTCTGTTCTTGAATGATGCTAAGGCCGTATCGCTGATAGTAAATTGTTGCACAAGCTGATACTTAATGTCTTGTCTCTTCATTCTATTCCTATCTTTTTTTTGCACACATATCAACAACTCTCGGATATGATCCATTGTATACAATTCCAAACCCTATAGTTGGCCAAGATTTTGGCTCTAATACCACTGAAATATCCCAAAAGCTGGATATTTTATGAATTCTGGATTTTACTAAAAACCCTAAGCAGAATTATTAATTTTTAGATTTATGACACCAAGCCCTAGCTGCAAATAACCCTCTAACATTAGTATAAAAATATGGCAAATTGAATGGCACAAGTAAGCAGTCTGACAAGCAAATTCTTCTCAAAAATTGATATTTTCCTTCAAACCCTAGGCGCCAATCATAAAGATAAATATGGAATAAATTACTACCCTGGCAATGCTAAAAAATAGAATTTTCCACTCTACAATACAACCCTCTAATTATGAAAGAGATTTCTGAATTTATTAATCAATAGAAATGCCAAATTTGTACTTCATATCCGAAAATCAGATGAAATTTTGAATTCCTTCAAGTAAACAATGCTAGAAATATTCCCAAAAATTAGGGGATAAATATATGAAATTATATCAAATATTCTAGGGCTAATGATCATTCAAATACCTCACAAAAATTAGGAAAAATAGCAGAAATAATTATATAAAATCAGAATATGATTTTGGCTCGAAATAAGTCCCAAAACCCCATGGACCAGCTCCACAACCCAGTCGCCCTAGTTGGAAGTAGTCAATTCCAACAACAAATTCCATGCAACCCTCCAATGAGGGGTCTTCAACTTGTTCAAGTAGCTCCCAAGGCTCCAAACCCTAGTCGCCCTTCTCCAAATGCAATCTTTTTGTATTTTCTAAATATTATGCTCAAATGCAACCTCAAGATGAAGTTGTCCTAGATGAGAAATGAGGGTTTGCATCCCCACTCCTTTGATTGAAGGTTTTCGTCTCCAAGTCAATAGCTCAAGTTTTTTTATGCTCAAAACTGTAATTTCAAAATATAATCCAACATGCCTTTCAAATGAACTCTCAAATGCTTTTATACTTCTCCCCTAAGTGAAGCGCCCAAATTGGAGTGAAATACTTTTTTGATCTTTTTTCAATTTATAAAAAGAACACTTCTTATAATCCACTTAAGTGGATTGGTACCCATGATCCTCAAAAAAGCTCCAACTTAAGTGAAATTATAACAATAAAGTGCTTTTACAAGTACTCTTAAGAAAACCAAATGTTTCCTTTCTTTTTTCTTTTTTCCCCTAGCCTTTGAGAAACTAAGCAAGGCTAAAGGTCTTCAAAAGTGTCATGCCCAAAAAGGGGGACATGACACAATTATGAAGATGTTCTTTTGTATTCTCCAATGTATCATACCTTGGCATGGGAAAAAATATGTTAAAATGATCGTCAGTGGTGGTGGCAGAGGTATAGGTGTAATTGATGGTGGAGGAGGATTATATCCTCCACCTTGCTTACCTTTTTTGTTGTCTCCCCCTCCACTAGTGTTTCCATTATTGTCGCCCCATTCATCCTATTCGGCTGCACATCGTCCAAGTGTGCAACCACTAGCAATAATGTATGTTTTCCTCATCCAGTGCAGCATACTAACGTGATTGCTCTATTGTTTGTTTGAGCATACTCTGTATGTGCTGCACCAATATCTGGTGTACTCCTTGACTCACACCCAACTCTTCATTATTTGAAAGGTACGTATGGAACGTGTTGGGAATAATATTGGGGTGGCTTCTCGATTTGATTCAATGTCACTGTTGGCCATTTTTTGGCCTACATACCAAAATTTTGCCCAAGTGTGAGAGGGTGAATATTCAAGCAAGACTTCTGGTTTTACAAGAGGCACAACTTATTTCACTTTATGAGTAATCAGCAGTTGAAACCCCTCAGCAGAAGTAATCCGGGTTGGAAAGCCCGAATTACTCTAAATAGTGCAAATCGGGTTTTGGGAAGTGCTTTGCTTATGAAAGTTTTATCAATAGAAGTAAGAAGGTTTCACAAATCCAAATTACTCTAAACAATGCATTTCGGATTTCTCAGGGTGAATATCTTATCTCTTTTTATATATAACAAGTAATGAAGAATCCAAAGTAGGTGCCAGTGAAGAATTTGACGTTGCAGACATTGAGGAACAAGCAAATAGATTCGGACAAAAACCCTGAAGGAATTCCTTCGGACAATTTGTTCGAAGGAATTCCTTCGGAAAAGTTCAAAAGACAAGTCAAAATATTCTAAGGACACTTCCATAAAATCTGAAGGGAAATGTACCCTTCGGAAGGACGTTTCCAAAAAACCCGGGTGCCTTTTTCTTAAGGGTTATTCGCTTCGGAAGGGGCTGTTTGAAAAGTCCGAGGGGCTGTTTAAAAACCTGAAGGGTAGGTACCCTTCGGAAGGGTCGTTGACAAAAACCCTGAAGGGTAGGTACCCTTCGGGAAGGTTCATTTCCAATTTGGAAGGGACAGGTGCCCTTCGGGAAAGGACTAAGACAGGAAGCCCGAAGGGCTGTCTTTGGAAAGCAAAGAGACAAATCCCGTGGACTTTTTGCTCACGGAATTTAAAAAACAAAAAACCCGATGAAATATAAACAAAGGAAAGAAAATAAAGGGAGTCAAAAGAAAAGTCCGCAGGGAGGCAAAAGAGAAGTCAACAAGAAAAATCCAAACGAAATGAAGAAATTAAAGGGACTGACATTCTTTCCGAAGGAAATAAAACCAAAGAACAAATCCACATACATAAAGCCAGTAAACAAGAATTCCTTCGGAAAGGGAAAGGACGTAAGTGCCAAGGGAAGATCTTATGACAATTGGGAAAATGGAAAGAACAAAAGCTCGAAATAAATAATTGACAAAGACTCGAGATGAATGAACAGAAAAAAACATAGGCAAATAACCAAGGAAAAATACACACAGGAAAATCACGGATATTTGTCTAGACAGGCATGAAAAGAAAAGCCGAGGACCAAGTCAAGCCCGGAAGAATAAACTCGTGGATTTCATGCAAGGGGAAACAAAGGGAAGATTTGTGGAAAAGACAAATATAGACGGTGAACATGGCTAAATAGTTCGAGAATACAAGAGCATGCAAACAACCATGAACAGGAATAGATACGTCCAAATTTGACTGTTCTAGCACGTCATCTTCAATTCTTAAACAAAAGCTTGCTTTGCATGAGGACTCGAGTAGTGGAACGTTAGAAAGCTTAAACAAAAGAAATTCCATGCACACACTCTCGTTTGTCTCAAAGCTTGAAACGTTCTAGCAGTTCAAACGTAATTCTTAATTTGGCATTTGCATTGATTTCATGCAAAGGGGAGACTTTCAAACGTTCCAGCAGTTCAAGTGGATTTGACTACTTTTGTTTTGGAGTTGACTGGTTTTCAAGTCAAGACATCTATTCGTAGATTTCATGCATCCAAAGCTTGCCTTTTTCTTCTATTTTCAATGCCAAGGAGTTTTCCATACAAAGTCAAAGGAAAGAGAAGACAAAATTATGAAAGTTAGGTTATCTTGGTATAACAAAAATTTGACTCGGGCTAATCTAAGTTGATCTTCCTCTTCTATTTTTAACGCCACCTCTTGGCTGTAATATTCTTTTTCTGTATAGGTTGGCTTTTCAGCCTTGTAATTTATCCCTCTTTTGGCAAAAAAATTTCTGCCAAAGATTGTGCTATAACATTTTTCAGAATCAATAAGAAGAGGACTGTGTTTTTTCAATTTCCAGCAGTTGGTATAGTGTACTTTTGTCATTGATTTGCCTAAGTGATAGATTTCTTTTTTTCTTTGTCAAATCTAGATTCGTACCTAGTTACTAGCCGGTCATTTATGTAGGTCACGTTCTGTGTTTGATTGTCTTTTGCTAAGTTTATAGTGGATATTAGTGGCTGTTTAGTGCCTTTCATCAGGTCTATTTTTTCTATTTCCCTCAAGCTTAGATCATTAAATTAAACCTTTTCGTGAAATACTTGTGTATTGATCAATTGGAGTTGAAGTTCTGCCTGTTCCTTGTTTGAATCAGTGTTCTCAGAAGCTCGATTTGAGTGGATCAAGCAAATTAGGTGTATCACCATTTTAGCTAGGATTTCCTTTCAGGTTCCTTCTTCCCTTTTCCCCAGGCAGTTTGTAGCATAAAAGTAGAGATCCTTATAGATACATCTTACAGGAACCAACCTTCTTTGGAGGTTCTTCTCATCATTAAGGCACCCACTCTCGTGAGAAGATCCCATTGTTTCAACTGGAGCGAGGATTAGCCATTTCAACACGTCTTTGAAACTCCAGGTTGACAACAGTCACCAATCTCTAAATGGCCTTAAATAGTACAAAGAACCTTTTCCATGCTAGACCTCCCATCGGGCATCTAGGTTACCTATCGTCAGCTGTGCTCTCCCATCCTCACTTCATTGGAGAGCAAAACCAATGCATGTAGGTGTGTCGTGTGCCTCCCCTGTCCTCCATGCAATCTCTCGACCTTCTATCAATCCATCACCTTATTGCTCATTGGAATCCATCTTACTAACACTAACTCTCATGCTTCTGTGTATCACTGCAATTGCAACATCCAGCCATCGGATTCGCCCCCATGGTCAATGTCTTCCTTAGTCTCAACCTTGCTTTAATATCTCCCCATCATCAACCCACCTTTTCCCTGCGTTTTGCAGCATCCGGGATTATGCGGGTTTTAGCCCTCCATGGATAGGTGCTCAAATCTTCTATCAACCATCAGTTGCTTCAAGCAAAGCGATATTTTGTGTGATAAAGGAAGTGCATGGCTGCACATAAACTTTCCCTTGACCTCCTTTGGGAAAGAATAAATAGTCATAGAGAACTCTTACAAGTATTTGTTGAATGTATCGTACCAAAAAACATTCAATGCTAGTGTCCATCTTCATCTACCGTGGATAGAGTCTCCAAGGTCTGTTCGGTCCAACATACAGGTCGCTGAAATCTAGGACTGCATGTTATTTAGTATGCAACCAGCCACTCACAGAAAACAATAGGGAGCTCTACAAAATCTCGTAAAAACAATTATAAATCCCTTACTCCATGCATGCAACGGGAGTGGCACATCTGTGATTCAGAGTTGCAGCAGTTTATTCATTCTCTGGGAGTCAGGGAATGAAGAGATAACATCAGTTTGTGAGAGTAAGATCAGCAATGTTGACAAACTTTGATGGGAAGGCAGTTTTCAATGAATTCATGCAGATGACGCTGCTCATATGAGTTGTTTCAGTATCGTCAAAGTTTATGCTGTGCGGTGTATCAATGGACCACCTTGGGCCCTAAATACAACACTTGGGTTAGCTGTCTTCACCCACTGAATACATTTCCAAGGACATGAGCGTGTAATTCTGATTTGTTACCCAGATACACATCTTATTGGCAAAGGATCTTCTCTGGACATGGTTGGTGTTAATCGCCTCTCTCTCTCCACAGTAAAACCTGATCTCATCCATGGCAGATGGTTCCTTGGAAGAATGTTTTAATTCAGTGTAGAATCTTTTTGAATTTATGGACTTAAGTCAGTCTCCTGGTAATTAGGAGCTGATAGTAAGATTTAGCTTTTTATGATTTTGATAATGCTAGGTAGGATTGTGGGTATAAGAAGCCATGACAAGGTCTAGAAATTTATGAATATTATATTCGTTTTTGGGTTCAGGTCCTGCTTTTACAAAATAATTTTAAAAGAAAAAATAGAAGGAAATAAATAAGCAAAACAGATTTATGAGGCAGAATGTAAACAGGAATTACGGATATTAAGTATTTTCAGAGACATTAAAACGTTTTAAGATGTCAATGAATGTATTTGTTTTTACAAATTACAGGTTGATTCATTGTGTTCTAATTTAAGGTGCTCTTACATTCTTACTATACTTTTATATTCTCCAGGAAAGATTGTTTGGTTTCCTATGATTTGTTCATGCCATTGGCCCAATTGTAAAAATATTGCACAATACTGCTGCATGCATTTTCTGATCTATCTTATAATTACACTGCATGTCCTATTGTGATGGTTTCTGATTATATGAGCTGTAGGATATTTCAATCTCCTTTTTAATCTATTCACAATTTTACAGGTTTCAAATTTTAGTGTTGCCTCTATGAAACAGTGTTTCCTTGTTTTGCACATTTCTAGAAAAGTAGATATATGTTGAGGGAAAACAGCTTGCCAATCCTTAGTTATGCAAGTTAGATAGGCAGTTGCTCAGACTGCGTTGATGCTGATCATAATACCACTTGAGCTTGTAACCAATGTCAGTTCCCATTATTATTAATATTGAGCATTTTAGCTAAACATATTTTCTTTGGCTGGAAAAATAGCATAATTTTATGATGGTCTTCTAGTTTTTCATTTGGTTTTAAGTTAGCTTCTTGTAGCATACGAGTATATATTTCAAAATTGTGGTCTTGTTTCCTTTGAGATTATTCTGCATGCTGTTTCTTGGAATTTCAATATCGTTCATATATGAAAGTGTCGGACCTGTCGGTACTCCGGAGATCAGTTGATGCACATATGCCCAGAAGGCTAACAATAAATCTGCTGTGTTTTGGCAGGTAGTTTTTAACTACCTGGGATATAATGAGTCAGGTCGCCGTATAGATAGCAGCTATCAGCAAGGGGGCCCAGCAAAGACACGTGTTGGCATTAATGGATTGGTTCCAGGCAAGCATCTATATAGTGATGGAGATTATTACCTCTGAAAAGCTCTTGCATAAAATTGTTGAATCTTATTTGTCGATGCTTAGGCAGAAAGAGAGCCGTAATTTTGATAGGCATCAGAAATTTGTGTTATTAATCTTGGAAGACATTTATTGACAACCATGCACATGTAATTGGCTGACATCAAGGTGTCGAAGAAGGGATTCGAACAATGAAGCCAGGTGGGAAGCGAAGAATAATTGTTCCACCAGAACTTGGTCCTCCAGTGAGTCAATATTTCCGTTTTTCACCATTGTACTCCTATTGGTTATAGCCAACTTGATGCATCATATTTATTGCATGGCATTAACAAAAAGGTTCAAATTGCACTGTTTAGTTCTACAGGTATATGTTTGTGTATGATTATATGTTAGAAAAAATCATCTAATTCGGTTAATGTCTGCCCCTTAACATCCTACATCTTTTTATTTATTTTGACAAAAAATAAAATAGCACCTCTATTATGCCTTAACTAAAGAATGTGAAAAATTATTTATTTTGTGTTGCTATCTCTACTTCAGTAGCTAATCGTGATCAATTCGTTGAGCTGTGAATACCTAATCAGGAAAAATGCACTCGCGTTTTAAGTTTGAGACTGAATGGTTATGTTGCTCATGCTTTTTAATCATAATTTCTGTCAAGTGTTCTTCATTGAACAAAACATAAATATAATATATTATATATATGCTGATTATCCTTGTGAGCAATCACTTGCATGGATGAGTGTTTGGAACTAAGTACATGATTTGGATTTAGGATTCAATCTGGAAGACAACACACCAACTGTGAGGAATTAGTGTGTTATAATAAAGCAAACTCTTTTCTATTGAAATGACACAGATTTGCAAGAGTACAAAACAAAGATTATTGCAAGAAAATAAGTGTTACTAAACAAAAAACAATATTTGTGGAAGAAGTCTTTGATATCCACTCTGCATTACAATAGGGCAAACCCTTGTCTTATAGTTAAAAAATAATAATAAATTAATAATAGTAAACTACTTTGAAGTCAAACAAAGCTAATAATATCCACTCAACATGCATAGGCACATGAATGGGAATTTTATTTTAAACGAAATAAAGTTAATAATATCCTTTCACCATGCATAGGCATGCGAATAGAAAAACTCCTAAAAAGAAGAGATCTACTAAAGCAAGAATTGCTAATAATAGAAATTTTAGTTGGGCCACATTGTCGGAGTCAATGTTTCTAGGTATGCTCCAATTATAGAACCATTTAACTTTCCATAAATTTTGCCTCACAATCTAGAAGTTCATAGAGCTTTAGCTATGTCATGAGGCTTTTCCGAGCTCTGGAAATGCTTTGAAGGTCTCTGAAACTGCCATTTATGTTGTGCTGTTTTTTTTTTTTTGGAAAATTGTAATTTTTCGAAAATAAACCATTACTCTTAGGTAGTGGTCCCAAGTCATTGTCAGGATCACGGGTTCCCCCCTTAAGAAGTAATGGGCCCCATGGTGTCTGGGTCTTTAACCGAATGTGGATTTTTTTGCTGAATTTGACTCTTGGTTAACCACTTTCTTTGGTGAGGAGTTTGCCTTGCCGTGATCACTCAATATAGGGGGATTTGCTGATTTCTTGCATCCTTTACCACAATATTTGTGACGTGATCAACAATGAATGACATTGAACAGCCATGATTTAACTTTGTGACCTACAAGTGATCAACAATATTTAACGTGTCCAAGAGAGGTGGGAAATATGGTTGGAGCAATTCCACATTAAACATTGTATTCAACCTATGATATGGTGGCAAGTTTAGCTCAAAGGCAATAGTTCCCACTTGCTTGATGATTGTATAGGGCCCGTATTGGAGAGGTTTGAGTTTCATGTTTGGGCCTTTTAAACATTCTTTCTACAAATGTATCCATACCTTATCACCAATATGGAATTACCGAGGGACTTGATGTCGGTCATGGCACTGCTTTTACTTTTAGCTGGTTTTCTACAAGATTTTATGCACTTGCTTTTTGATTTGTCGGGTTCGTTTAATAAATCTAGTGGCCTTGTCAAATTCTTTGTGTGCATGGTGAGATACCTCCTCCAATACAATAGGTAATGCCACATCAATGGGGGCTAGTGGCTGAAACCCAAGATAAGCCTGAAAAGGGCTACTATGTTCGATGTAGCCATTGCGGGCTCGATTATAGCTATGCCGGAAGTATGGTAAACTATCATCTTATGTCCATGTATGTTGAGTTATACATCCAAAGTAGATGCACCATCATACGGTTAACCACTTTTGTTTGCCCATTTGTCTGTGGATGAAAAGAGACTTGATCAGGTGCGTGCCCATCATGGACCATGATGTAGATCAAAAAGTGCTAAGAAACTTGTTGTCCTTGTCAAACACAATGTTTTATGGTAAGTCGAAATGGACCCACAATGCTCAAATTAGAGTGTTGTAGTGTCTTCAGATTTGATGCTTTTTGCATAGGGCACCAACACTGTCATCTTGGAAAACCTGTCAACCACAACAAAGACATAGTCATGACCATGCCTAGTAATGGGCAACCTTGACATGAAATCTATGGAGATGAACTCCAAAGGTCTATTGGGATTTGGTAGAGGTGTGTAGAGGCCGTGCTTCTTGTTGGCTAGTTTTGTTATTGCATATGTTGCACAAGATCTAATATACCTGATCACATCATGATGAAGCTTTGGCCAATAAAAGTATTTTTGGAGCACTATTGGAACTATTTTTTACCACCTTGAAGTGTCCTGCAACTTGATTGTAGTGTGCCTTCGAAATCATCTTCTATTGCTTCACTATCGGAACACACAGGTGTCCCAAGTGACACAAAATTCCTTCTTGTAGATGGTAGTATGTAACTTGTCCTATATTTAGTGCTTGATATATGGTAGAAAACTCAATTTCACTACAACACAACATGGAATGCCATTTAGAAATCTCATGGCCAAATGAATCCAAGTAGTCATGTCTGCCTTTTGATCGTGGAGCCATTGAAGACCCATAGCCTTGTTTTGTTTCCCAAGGGCTAAAGGAAAAAGGAAGAAGGGAAACACTTGGAGTTTCTAAAGAGCAATTATAAAAGTACTTTATTATTCTAATTTTCACTTAAGAAGGGGACATTTGAGGGTCATGGGCACTCAAGTGATTTAAGTGAAAGTTTATAAGAAAAAGTCCTTTTAATATTTGAATAATATTCCCTTCCTTTTGGATGCACTTGTAGACATTCAATTCCTAACACCATTTGTGTTGAAATTGTCAATCTTACTCGAATTGCACTCAAATACATATTTTAGGTCAAAATCCATAAAACGCACTAAATGGTTCGAACTTGTTGTTTACAAGTGCCAATTTAGATCAAAGTATTCCTAAATAGCGCAATGCATTTTATGGACCAGCTAACTTTGATCAGATCATTTCGAGTCAAAATGACCATTTTGCCATTTAGTGTTTTGGATCACTCTTTTCTTCTAATTCATTGGTACACATCATGTACCTTTGTTATTTGCTGTTGGCAACATCCTAAATGGGAATACGGTTCCAACGCATCTAGTGTCACCTTCTAATTCTTCCTGAGTCAAATTACGACTCAGTAATATGACTTTTTGACCATTTTGATTAGTTGAGGGTCAATTGTCAAATAATTGCACAAATGTTGATTAACCTTGTTTAAGGCTAATTAATCCAAATCAAGAGCTTATAGATTTTTCATGAGAGTTGTTGAATATTTCTTTTTGAAAATTGATTCTTATTATCTGCATCACCTAGTGACATCATCTATGGGGTGACATCCATCAAGCCATAAGTGCATAAAATATCAAGATTATGGGTCACCCAGGCCTAGTTAATGGCTCCCATGTCTTTTTAATGCTTATTTATCTTGAGGATAATTATGGAATTAATTCCAAATATTAGGATTATTCTCAACTACACATCTCAATCTTGAGATGGACGATCATGGTTGATCCTGACCAATCTCAGAAATCTATAAATAGAGAGGCTATGGACATCATTTCTAAGCTATTTTTGTGCAAGGTTATTATGCTCAAATATCTCCAAAGCTTGAACATTGCAAAGTAATAATGCTAAATTGTTTCCACAAAGCTACATTGATAGGCTAGTTTAGTGGTTTACAATCAAGAGCCTAGGTTTTATGGAGTGTTCTTAAGGCATTGGAGGAGATTATCACCATTATTGACAAAGACAAGGATGCTTGATCAAGGGAGAACATGTTTTTGAGCCACATGGGTATGGTGAATCCATTTGAGAAGGTAATATGGTGTTGCTTTCTTTCATTTGTTTCTTGCTATCCTTTGTAATTTCCATAGGAATAGATAGGCTTGGTTAGTTAGTTCTTTATGCATGTTTCATGGTTTATGGACTAATGCTTGACTAACTTGCTTTGTAATCTTCTCTACATCTTGGCACGCCCGGTGGGACAAGATGCATCCTACACTTAAAGAAGATCCTTTTGCAACTTTAAAAAATTCATTTGAGCTCTTAAAACTCTTGCAAATTGATTTTCACTTTATTTTGCCATTTTTGGTTGCCACTGTTTTTACACAGTAACCGACGTTGACGGAAATACCGACATCGGTTATTGACATAAATGACGTCGATTAGCAAAACCGACATCGGTCAGATGTCGGTTAGGTGTAATCGACGTCGGTGGTATTGATCGACGTCAGTCACTGTGTTTTTCAAGTCCATTATTTCAAACTCAAAAGAGCTTGAAAGCTAAAGGACATGCTAACAATTTTGCTGTAGGATCAAGTTTAAAATTTGCTTAAAACATGTTTAAATCACCTTTGCATGCTTAAAAAAATTGATTAAGAACCTTGTTATGGTGTTTAACAAAGAATTTAAGTGTTTTTGGTGAATGTTTTCAAAGTTTACAACTAAGACCAAGGGGTCAAATGAACATCACCAAACATTTCTTTTGGGTTTAAAATTGAACACACTTGTTAATTCTTGTTTGCAATAGTTGATTAGATTAATCTTGTTTGGCAAAAAAAAGAATGTTGCGTGTATGCTCTTCCATTTGTCCCCTATAGGGAACCCTTGGAATAAAAAACGCCATTCATATTGCAAATAGCCTAGTCCAAGGCTTAGAAAGAATGTTGCCTAAAGCACTCCCCAAAAATTTGCTAAAGTTTGGGTGATTTTGAAAACGACCCTAAAGTCTTTCTATTTTATGCTTTCTTTATTTTCATGCAAACTTGGCTTGTGAGGGGGACTTCATCACCTCCCGCAAGTTCTTTAGGGAAGCTTTGACCCGGGGTTTCATCTCCCGACATTGACTTCATTTGACTCCTTTGGAGTTGCACATGGGACATAGTGGTACTTTGGACATCGCAATACACTGAGCGAACAGGATGTAGTGGTTGCAAAAATGACTAGACCTTTTTGCAACAAGCTGAGTGATACGGACCCAAAATCCGTGCTTTTTTTTTGTATTGTTTGGCGTGAAAGTCATTGTGCAATTGATTCCCCTAGAACGTTCAAAACTTGATAGTTTAGTAGACCCCACTTTGCCATACCTTGTCAGTTTAGACTTAAGATGTTTGTTTTTTGTTATTAGCTTACTTGGTCTTGATTTGTGTCTAAAATTGCTTGTTAACTCAATGAACTTAACCAAAACACATTGTCCTCAATTTTCTTGAGCAAGGGAGGTGTTACGTTGTCCAAATGAAAAATTCATCTTTTCTTTGTTCAATTTGTTATCAAAAGCTTTGTGTCATGACATCCACTTTGGCGCAGTCATGCTGCCCAATTGAGTCTAGAAATTTTACCCAGTTTGTTTAAATCCTTCATTTATAATCCACATTCGAAATTGAACCTTTTTGAGTTCTAAGGGTTGGTGCATCAAAGTGGGTTCGCCATTTTTGCACTAAGCTTGTTTTAACTTGGGTTCAATTTTCTATTTGGATTGAAGGTCGTTTATTAAGACTCAAAATCACATTATCATCTTGGTGGACTCAAGTCATCTTGCGTATCGCTCACGCTTTGGGTCCTAGAACATTTTTTATCCTACAAGAATCATGTGGTGACGTTGTGCTACCCATTTGGTCCTAGCTTTATACTTATTGATTCGCGTATGTCTTTACATCTTGAGTTGCTTAGTTCATTTTGTCTTCTTGGTAATCTAGAGAGCTTTCCCCTAAACTTCTAGGGTCAACTTGTCGAAGTTGAAACTAGCTTTTGTAGTGTGGGTGTATCACAAAGATCTAGGCTTTGGTGTACTAGTTTTCACCTTGGGTCTTTGAGTTACCTTACTCTCTTCCGATCTATATGATTTCAACTTTACCAAAGGCCGAGTAATTTCATGAACCAAATCTTCTAAATTGTGCGTGGTTTCAAACCACCCTCCCTTATAGTCTCATTGGTACCTTGGTTATTTGTTTAAAAAGAGAGCCAAAGCATACTTTGATTGGTTAT
This sequence comes from Torreya grandis, assembly GCA_037957365.1. Classification (NCBI taxonomy): domain Eukaryota; kingdom Viridiplantae; phylum Streptophyta; class Pinopsida; order Cupressales; family Taxaceae; genus Torreya; species Torreya grandis. The sequence continues at coordinate 5,216,015 of JARHVA010000338.1, read as the reverse complement.
CGAACATTGGTCCAAAGTTAGTCAAACACACAGAGCAGCTCTTTTTAGACATGACTCAAAGGTTCACTCGTAGTGGGGCCTCTTATGGCCTTAGTTATGAGGATGAGCAATTTTATGATGGTCAAGATAACCCCGTTGTTTTTGATGATATCCCCACAATAGTAGGATTTGAAGATGATTACAATGAATATCAACCCCAAGAAGATCAAGATGAAGCCCTTCTATTGATAGAATCAGGTGCTAGACTACCTTTTGACTTTCCTACGGAACAATTGCATACCTTGGTTAGAGAAGGAGAACAACGATGGCAAGAGCAGGGTTTTGCACAAATAGGCATACCTTCTTCTAACAAAGGAAAGGATATACAAACAGAGTCAAAACCCACAAATCTGGATCTTCTAGCTAAGATCAAGATAATAAGTCAACGATATGCAGATCAACTTGTCGCAGACTTAACTAACTCCTTAGTTGCCACTTCAATTCACAATAAGGCTTCGAAAGAACACGAAGATATTGTGGACAATACGCAACAAATATTGGATGAGAACATTACCATAGTCGATCAAGGTAATCTAAACAAACAGTTAAAGTCACAAGAGACCTTACAAGATGTTCCATTTGACACGGAACATACATTCTTCAATCATCAAGAACCTCTTGTTACTTTACAAACTCAGAAACCCAAACATTCAGTTCGAATTGAGGAAATCCCTCAAACAAACCAAAGATTGGTAAATAAACATAGACATTTCCAAAATCAACAAAGTGCAAAACAACCAAATTTAGGGAATGTTTTACAATCCAAGAATCAACATCTTATGTTCTCAACTCAAGCAACAAATTAGAACCAAATCATGGATCAAAAGGTATATAGATCCATACAAAACCAAGGGCACATTCCACCCCAACAACATATTATCCAATCCACAAATGCACCAAACATGCAAGAATCGAATTCTATGAAGGAAATTGTCCAAAGATTGGAGACGAACAATAGAGTCAAAAAGAATAAATTCGATGAGATATGCCCATATCCATTTGACTTATCTATTCTCCAAAACCCCTTTCCACCTCACTTTGAGGCACCCAAATTTGACAAATACAAAGGGAAAGGAGATCCGCACGAACACATACAAGCATTTTTCGTCTTGTGTCAAGAGGTTTCTTATAGTAGCGAGTACTTATTACGACTATTTTCACGAAGTTTAGCGGGACAAGCTCTTGATTGGCTACTTAAACTATCCAAGGGATCAGTTGCGGATTGGAACGACTTATCGGAAAAGTTTGTTAACCATTTCTCATACAACATAGAACATGAATTGACCGTTGTTGACTTATGCAAAGCCAAACAACGTGATGGTGAAAGTTTTGTTGCATATCTACAAAGGTGGAGAGCATTGGTAGGCCGCTTTCAACACAATTTACCAGACAAACAGTTCGCTGATGTCTTTGCACAGAATTTGCATCCCGAAGTTGCGCATAAACTACGGTTAGCTTGTGCTAACTCATTTGAAGAAATTATTGACAAAGGAGTGTAGATTGAGAAGGCTCTTATTGCTAGGGGCCTTGTTAAGATCTTTGCACTAGGACAAGCGTTTAATCAGACTAAATCACCGGCTCCTCAAACAGTTACGTAGGATAAGTCTAAGGGCTTTCATAAAAATAAGAACATGGTTAGAAATGGGGTAACGGAAACAAGACATGTACAAATGGTACAAACTATGCCTCCTCCAAATGTACAATTAACTCCCTCAAATCCGCTACCTACTTTGCAAAGACAACCTCCACGAAGGACGTTTCATAACAATTTTAGAGTCTTTAGCAAGTTAGGAGAATCGGTTGAAGCAGTATTACAAAAGCTCATTGCAGCTAACTTAATTATATGACCAGTATTAGGGCCATTTCCTCAAGATCAGCCAAACCCAGATTGGTACAAAGAGAACGAATGGTGTAACTTTCATTGTGTTGCTGGTCACGGTGCATATCGTTGTGTTCAATTGCGACATATTATTGAGGACTTTATTGAAAATGGTGAGCTGCAAATTAAGTTGGCCCCTAATCAGGACACAAATCAAGATATGAGAATCTACAAAGACCCCTTTCCTCAACATGATCCACCACCACCAATAAACAATCAAAATGGTCACAATCAAGGACAGAGGCAGAGTCAAAACCAACAACAAGGTCAGAATCGTAATGAGCATAATTGAGATCATGATGCTAATAATGTGGCTTATAACAATGTGCCTTATGACTACAATAACACTGTGGGACGCATTTCTGCAACCCACATTGCCACTGTTACTGTGACGCTGCGTGGCCAATCTCGTGTTCCTCGCAACACGAGACCCATCATTATAGGGTCAGCACCCTCTCCCCCTAGTAATACCATGTCGAGTTTGCATCATCATGTTGCTACTCCGTTTGCACGAGTTACTAATCTTGAACAACAGTACCATTCTTCTAGAGGCTCCTCGCTGACCCAAAATTATAGCAATGTTGTTAATCGCCCGCGAATCACCATCCAATGCCCTTTGCCTCGCTCTTCTAATTATAATGATTCCTTGCCACCTCTAGGTTGTGCAGTTACAACTAGACACCTGCGAGTTACCATCCAGGGCCCTTCGCCCACTTCTTTTCATAAACCCAATGAGAACATTGTGCCAATGGTTCCAAAGCCGAATACTGTTCCAACAAAGACTAAACTAGTTCAATCCACAATTCAAAGTCCTTATAGTATAATGGACCAATTAGATAAGACCCCTGCGCAAATTTTCATATTAGAACTCTTGCGGACATTTGGTGTCCATAGAACCATCTTCAACAAACTTTTACAAGAGTCTATTGTGCCTAATGATATAAACCTTGATCAGTTGCAGAACCCAATTGGACATTTGTCTTCGTTTCGGCAAATCACGTTTGATCAAAAGGACATGTCCAACCTTCGTCCAAATCACAACAACCCACTATACATTGAAATAATTATTGCGGATCACAAGATCAAGCGGGTTCTTATAGATAATGGTTTAGGGTGAAACATCATATCTCTTAAAATGGTGCGACGATTGGGTTACATGGACAAAGACATTCAGCCAGAGACTTACAATCAAGGCTTACGACAAGGTCGAGAGGGAGTCATCCGGTACAATTTGGTTGCCAGTCATGGTTGGGGCTATTTCTCATCACAAGTTATTCCATATTGTGGATATTGAGCTTCCTTATAACATACTTCTTGGTCGTCCTTGGATCCATGAAGTACAGGCAGTTCCATCTACTCTTCACCAATGCCTTAAGTTTCCCCATGATGGGATCGAGGTTACTATTCCCGCTGATCAGTGGCCATACCAATATTGCAAACATCTCGAAGTAGAGTTTCGTAATTATAACTATTGCCCAGGTTCTGAATTCATTGCAAAGAAGAACAAAGCCATCATTTCTCATCCATCTCCATCTAATTATATAGACCCTGGTGATCTGGCCTCCACCTCAACTGATCCATTTTCTGCAGCTCTGGCCAAGCAGGGGATTATTAAAGACGCAGGCATTTTCACGTATCATCTAAAAGATGTCCACCATATTGCAAAATTACCAAAATCCCCTAAAGCATTTGGTAAGCCTAAAACTTCCCAGACTCCTAACAGACCCGATCAGATTTGGCAACCAAAGAAGAAGCAACCAAAACCTCCTATGGTTTTTGTGTCTGCATTTGCACCAAAGAAAGATCGAGAGGCTTTTAGCGAGGGAGATTGGTTATATTCTGAGGGCCTTGCAGATTGTTTTCAGAATCCAAAGTATCCTATCCCTAACAGGGTAATGGATCATCTTGACTATACAGGGAAAGGCCTTCGCCCCTAGGCGCAAGGAATTTTAGAGCCCTTATCAGCTGGAATTGTCAATGAAAATCATGGTCTCGGATTTAAACCACCAGAGGATGACCTCATAACATTTGGTAGTGATTCTTCTGAAGTGACTGGTAACGAGACTCCTAGCAGCAACGCAAGATGAGCTTGCTGATTTAGATTTGTTTGATTCAAATGCCATATTGACCATAACACCTATTGGAGCTTCCTGTCCTGAAGCAAAAACCCGTCCTAATGGTGCTTCCCTTCCTGAAGCAGGACATTATATCTTTACCATTGGTACTTCTCGTCCTAAAGCAAACCCTCATTGTAACCTATGCCTTTGCCATCCTGAACTCATAGATTGGGATCAACAAAATTTGGTCATATGCCTCGATGAGTTTCAAAATGAAGAATCAATTGCAGAATACATGGGCCTACGAGATGCATTCCCCATTGGTGATCATAAACAGGGTTTTGATTTTTCATTGAATCCTTCTGCCTACTCTGGAGAGCAGGTAAACTTTATTGGTCATAATAAAGAACAAACATCGAGATCTTCAGGTGAAAACCTCTTTGAGGCACTCGTTGATTAGGGAAAAAGTAAAGAAAAAGACAAGCTTTTGAGTGAAACCCTGTTTCAGGTGCTCCCAGGCAGAAAAGTTTGCTCATCCCCTCAAGACGTAGAAAGTCCATCTAGCCCAAGTTCCATAGCTAGTACAGGCATCTCTTCAGAACAACATCAAATATTTGAGTGTCTTGCTCTTGAGTTTCCAGAGGTCTTTGCCAATTGGCCTTTATCTGAGAAGGCAGATTCTAATTCTTCATATAATCCAGATCTTTGGGAGGAGCAAAAAGGAGATATGGCAGAAGAAGATGATCATGACCATACATTGCCTACAATTCTAGAAGATGGATCCACACTCCTTATGGAGAGCACAACAGAAGTGAATTTGGGAACCCACAAGGATCCCAAAAATGTTTATCTTGGAGCTTCTCTTACTGAAGCAGAACGTGAACATTTTATATCCATTCTTAAGGATTATATAGACATTTTTGCATGGGCATATTCTGACATGCCAGGTTTTGGATCCAGATTTAGTTGTGCATCATCTAGTTGTTCACCCTAATGCTAAACCAGTCAAGCAAAAGTTAAGAAAGATGCATCCATGCATCGCCCTTTTGGTTAAGGCCGAGTTGGAGTTGTTAGGAGCCAATTTTATCAGACCACTAGACTACTCTGAATGGATTTCTAACATAGTGCCAATAAGTAAAAAGACCCAGGCATACGTGTTTGTACTGATTTTCGTGATATCAACAAGGTATGTCCCAAAGATGATTTTCCTCTGCCCAACATCGACATGATTGTCGACTCAATTGCTGGATACAAGGTGCTATCCTTAACGGATGGATTTTTCGGTTACAATCAGATCAAGATAGCCCTTGAAGATCAACATAAGACTGCGTTCATCACTCCGTGGGGGACATTCTGTTACCAAGTCATGCCATTTGGTTTGAAGAATGCTGGAGCCACATATCAACATGCAATGACTGTCATCTTCCATGACATGATGCATGACATTGGTGAGGACTATGTTGATGATATACTAGCAAAATCAAGAACAAGAGCTAGACACCCTGACATTTTACGAAGAATATTTGAGAGGCTTTGTGCATATAAAGTCCCACTTGAATCCTAAGAAATGTGTCTTTAGAGTCACATCAGGAAAATTGCTAGGGTTCATTGTATCACAACGAGGGATTGAAGTCGACCCTGCGAAGGTCACCGCTATTATGGAAATGCCTCCACCCAACCATCTTAAACAGTTGTGGGGTCTACAAGGCAAGATCCAGTCTATACGCAGGTTCATTTCTCAATTGGTAGATAAGTGCCACCCATTTACCCATCTCTTAAAGAAAGGGGTGACATTTTAGTGGGATGAAGATTGTTAGATAGCATTTGCAAAGCTTAAAACATACTTGGCCAATCCACCAGTGTTACGACCTCCAACACAAGGAAAGCCACTGCTTCTTTACATATCGGCCACGGAATATGCACTGGGGGCACTTTTGGCTCAGCATGATGATCATGGTAAGGAACACGCAGTTTATTATTTAAGCCGCACATTGGTAGCCTATGAACATAATTATATGCCTATTGAGAAGGCATGTTTAACTATGGTGTTCGCCACTCTAGAATTTCAACGTTATATGCTAAATAACAAAACTTTTGTTATCTCCGAGGTAGATCCTCTCAAGTTCCTCTTATCTAAAGCAACTCTCCAAGGACGCATGGCTAAATGGATTATGCTCCTTAGCGAGTTTGATATTGAATATCAGAATCAAAGGCAATCAAAGGGAAGATTCTTGTGGACCAACTTGCAGAAGCTCCTATTTCAGCCACTCAACCTCTCAACTTTGACCTTCCAGATGATTCTATCATGACGATAGAACAAGCATCACAAGAGCCTGAACAGTGGACACTCTATTTTGATGGATCTTTCACATCCCGAGGATCTAGAGCTGGCATATTGTTGATAACGCCACAAGGGGATTTGATTCCCAAAGCCTTCCATAAACAATTTCAGTGTACAAACAATATGGCCGAATATGAGGCATTGGTTGCATGGCTCCGTCTTGCCATACAGTGGGATATTCAAAGCTTAAAGGTCTATGGAGATTTGCAGTTAATCATAAATCAGACAACTGATCAATATCAAAAAAGAGATGACAAGCTTGTCCCTTCAAGCAAATTGTTGATAACCTTAAAAAGACATTTTAAATCTCTGCACTTTGAGCAAGTTCCACGAGTCAACAACAGGTCTGCCGATGCCATCGCAACAATTGGTTCCATGATTCAAATGCATGACAGTGCTAAAGAGTATCAGTGCCTGATTGAAAATCTTCTTCGGCCAGCACATATTTTATCAGATTCAGAGAGGATATGCACCATTGCTGATCCTAATCTTCACCTGAGCTACCATGGTACCAAGATTTTTATAACTATTTCCATAGCCATGTCTTTCCTGCCAACCTTTACAATAACCAACAAAAACTTTTCCTTCATCGCCTAACATGTTATATCCTCCTTGGAAACACGCTTTATCGAAAAGGCTATGATGGAACGCTTCTTCATTGTTTATCTTTGGGAGAATCCAAGCTAGCACTAAAGGAGGTTCATGAAGGAATGTGTGGGGCCCCCATACCAATGGTATAGTCCTAGCAAATAAACTTCTCAAAACAGGCTATTATTGGCCCAAAATGGAGACAAATGCTTGTAATTATGTAAAGAAGTGTGTTCCTTGTCAACAACATGGCAACTTGATACATGCACCTTTCTTACCATTGCAGCCAATTACAACACCATGGCTGTTCTCCACATGGGGTCTTGATCTCATTGGGAGAATTAACCCAACTCTTCAGATGGCCATAAGCACATTTTAATTGCAACTGAGTACTTTATGAAATGGATTGAGGCCATTCCTCTCACTTATGTTACCGGGAAACAAATAGCCAAATTCATTCATTACCATATCTGTCGATATAGCATCCCAACTCATATTATATCCGATAATGGCGGATCCTTTGTAAACCAAGATGTGAAAGCTCTTTGTGCAAAATTCAAGATCAAGCACAAGAAATCCACTCCCTATAACCCGCAAGACAACGGACAAGCTGAGGCATCAATTAAAACCATTCTAACCATTTTAAAAAAGATTGTCAATGATGCTGGCCGTAATTGGCATTTGCAACTCTTTCCTGCCCTCTGGGCTTATAGAACCAATCATCGCACCCCAACTAGAGCTACTCCATACTCCCTTGTTTTTGGCACTGAAGCTATCATCCCGGTCGAGATTGAGATCCCGTCATTACAAATATCACTGGAGCACATTGAAGATGATGAAGACTATAGAGCCTCATGGCTGCAAGAATTAGAATTTCTTGATGGTAAGCGTTTGGCTGCCCTAGAAAACTTGCAGGCCTATCAGAATAGATTGTGGAGAAGCTACAACAAACGCATTCTCCCTTGAGAATTTGAGATTGGTGATTTAGTTTTGAAAGAGAACCAGAAGAACATGAATGCTGAACCCAAAAGGAAAAGCAAGTTTTAGCCTAATTGATTAGGACCATACATTGTCACGACAAACTATGGATCAGGAGCATATTGATTGGCTAAACCTAATGGTGAAAAACTTTCAGATCCCATGAACATCGTATACCTTAAGAGGTTCTATGCATGAACAACTTTGAACCATTGTCTATAAGATCCTTGACTTGGGGGCAACTTGTGCTGTCGTAATTTTATCCCAACCTTTTATCTTACTTTGAATGCATTTTATACTACCCAGGTCCACTTTTTATGAATCCCGACGGTAAAGGCTTTGAACTCTTGGCACTCTGAACACATTTTTCATCCCATTCTGAATTGCTCTCTTCAAGATGCATATTCTTTGTTATGTCTAGGACATGTTATAAACTTGAACGCGTTTTGTTCCTTGACCAATTATGATCTCGATTATGTTTCCCAAGCATTATGAACATCTTCAGCAATGGTTCTACAAAGCAGTGCAGCAGGACAATCTTGTGCAGCTTCTGACAGGTGAACAGCCGCATCTTCTCAATACAAGTATTTTATTGCTTTCTTGTTTTATCAAGATCCCTCGCTCTCGCTGATTTGAGAGCATGGGCCGTTGCAGTTGGCTTAGTTGTCTTATTGGAACCTCTACTCTCAGGACGTGCATCTCCTCGACTAGATGGTCCCACCTTGTGCATATTTTATCCCAAAAACACCAAAAACATTGGAAATACTTTAAAAGTACCAAAAACATTAGAACATGATCCAAAAAAGAACAAAAACATTGTCTCACGCTTCTGTACATTTGTACATTCTTGTTCTACCATCCTACGCTCTCGTCGTTTTGCGAGCAACTGTTAAGTTTGAATGCTCTTGCCGTTTTGCGAGCAATTGTTAAGAAAGAACGCTCTCGCCATTTTGCAAGCACAGAAGCACCAGTTCATTTCATCTTATCCCACGCACTTGCCATTTCGTAAGATCATTCTTTCTTGTCTCATCAGCGTCTTGTTTACCGAACCATTCTTGTTTGTTTGTCATATCTTCCATATTCTTCTATAAAATTAATCATGCTGGTCTGATCATCATTTTCCTTCTAGCCTATTTCTTGAAAGAACTACATTTGGCCTGAAGTTCATGTTGGAACATGCATCCATGGAACTATATAGGCAAGTCCACTTGTCTTATACATCTGGAGTCAGCGCGGCCAACCCCTTCCTTTTCCTCTCTTCTCCCATTTCTTCTGTCATTGTTCCTCTTTAATTAGGGAACAATTGTCATGTCATTGTTTTTTGTTATGATGGGGTAGAACGTTATGCCTCTACTGCACATGCATGAACATTTGTCTTTAAACCCCACTAACTTGGTTTTTTGTTTGTGTGTTTATTTGTGTTTTCTTGGTGTTTTGTTGTGCTTTCGCATCTCTCCTTTATTACTTCTCTTTTTCTCTTTTTATTACTTCTTGTCTCTTGTTGGTGTCTTGTTTTTCTGTTTGATTTTGCTTTTCTCTTTTGTGTTCGAGAATACCTTGATGGTCCACATGGATCTTGATTATTCATATCTTGGTCTCATGTCATTAAGATATTCTTGTCTTTTGTTTTTAAACATTTTTTGTTCCTAATTTAAGTCTTGATAAATCATATCTTGATTTCAAGTTAGGTTCATTTATGTGTAACTTTTTCTTTGTTTTTGCTTTTTTGTTTAAATGTGAATCGCTATAACTTTGGTTTTGGTCATTGTTTTACCATTATCCTTAGTTATAGATATTCACATTTGAACTGGCTCAGTGCAATTGGAATCTTATGTCATTTTAAGTTATTCATACTTATGATGCCTAATTTCTTTTGTTATAGCAAGCACTTTGTGCTAAGGCCTCAAGGTCTTAACTTCAACATCAGCTCCGATGAACGATTCTCAAGAACACTCTATAAAACCTAGGCTCATGATATGGAATTAGGCTTCTAGGTAGCATGCATTTTAGGCTTCTTTGTCTATGCTTAGACGTGCATCTCTTTGCATACATTGTGAGTTTAATCAATTCTTGGTCATTTTTTATCATTATTCATTCTATTCTCTCCCAAACTTGGGTGAACTACATTAGCCTGAAGTTCATGTTGGAACATGAGTCCATGGAACTATGTAGGCAGTGCTCAATTTCTATTGAGGTCAACTTGGCTATCTCCATTCTTCTTTTCATCTCTCTCATCACTTTGTGCATTTTCATATGCTTGGTTTTATATGGCTTTCTAAGCCATTACACCATCACATGTATGTTTGCGCCTGCTCGCTTTAACGTATCTTTTGGGTTATATCTTTGAGCTATTTTGCTTGACAATTACCCATGCTACAACATCTGAATACTGTTTGAATCAAATCAACGCTACAGGGGCAAATCATTATTTACTCTTTATCAATGATTAAAATTTGCCCTACTGGAGCAAAACTATTTTATCATGATCAAATCTGCTCTATTGGGGCACTTCTTATTATATTCTCTTTAGAGATCCCGTTCTAGTGGTGCTTCCCTTCTTGAAGCAGAACGTTCTCTCTTTTTCTCTAATTCCAAGCTTTTCACATTAAAGCCCATGATGGCAATTATTTTACTGTGCAACTTGTCTCGGGATTGATCAATGCTGTAAGCGTGCAGCTTGCACTCTCAAATTGGGTACATTTACAGTGTGTCCCATAAACCCTTACATTTATGGATTGTATCTTTCCCATTCCCCCTGTCTCTGGGGCCTATTATACCTCTAATTATATTTTGATCATTGATGGTAATCACATGTACAAGCATTAGCTCGTCTGGATGTGATCTATTCCCTGGGTTAATCTCTCACTTTCTCTTTTCGAGAGTTCATTCTGCTCTTTCATCCTAGTATGCTGTCGAGGGGGCATCATGGGTCTATTCTAATTTCTTCTTGACAACTCTTTTCTTTAAAAAGACGTTGCTTCGCCTGAATGTCTCCCTACGCCATCTCAAACAGGGGCAAAATGTAGACATCCAATTTCTAACACCATTTGTGTTGAAATTGTCAATCTTACTCGAATTGCACTAAAATGCACATTTTAGGTCAAAATCCATAAAACGCGCTAAATGGTTCGAACTTGTTGTTTACAAGTGCCAATTTAGGTCAAAGTATCCCTAAATAGGGCAATGCATTTTATGGGCCAACTAACTTTGATCAAATCATTTCGTGTCAAAATGACCATTTCGTCATTTAGTGCTTTGGATCACTCTTTTCTTCTAGTTCATTGGTACATATCATGTACCTTTGTCATTTGTTGTTGGCAACATCCTAAATGAGAATACGGTTCCAACGCATCTAGCGTCACCTTCTAATTCTTTCCGAGTCAAATTACGATCCAATAATATGACTTTCTGACTATTTTGATTAGTTGAGGGTCAATTTTCAAATAATTGCACAAATGTTGATTAACCTTGTTTAAAGCTAATTAATCCAAATCAAGAGCTTAAGTGGATTTTCCATGAGAGTTGTTGAATATTTTTTTTTGAAAATTGATTTTTATTATCTGCATCACCTAGTGACATCATCTATGGGGTGGCATCCATCAAGCTATAAGTGCATAAAATATCAAGATTATGGGTCACCCATGCCTAGTTAATACCTCCCATGCCTTTTTAATGCTTATTTATCTTGAGGATAATTATGGATTTAATTCCAAATATTAGGATTATCCTCAACCACACATCTCAATCTTAAAATGGACGGTCATGGTTGATCATGACCAATCTCAAAAATCTATAAATAGAGAGGCCATGGACATCATTTTTAAGTTATTTTGGTGCAAGGTTATTATGCTCAAATATCTCCAAAGCTTGAACATTGCAAAGTTATAATGCTAAATTGTTTCCACAAAGCTTCATTGATAGGCTAGTTTAGTGGTTTACAATCAAGAGCCTAGGTTTTATGGAATGTTCTTGAAGCACTGGAGGAGCTTACCACCATTGTTGACAAAGACAAGGATGCTTGATTAAGGGAGAACATGTTTTTGAGCCACATGGGTATGGTGAATCCATTTGGAAAGGTAATATGGTGTTGCTTTCTTTCATTTGTTTCTTGCTATTCTTTGTAATCTCATAAGAATAGATAGGCTTGGTTAGTTTTTTATGCATGTTTCATGGTTTATGGACTAATGCTTGACTAATTTGCTTTGAAATCCTCTCTACAACACCCCTTTGGAGAAAGGCTATAAAAATAAATGCGATATCTTGTGGAGAGGTTCATGCTTTTTTTTATAATTGAATTTGTAAGTTTAAGCACGAAAATGCTTAACTTAGCCATTGAGGACAAAACCCTTCAATGGACATTGGAATAAGGATGAAAATCCTTATGTTCAACTAGGGCATTCTCATTCAAGGGTTGCAAGGAGCATCATTGGTTTGGAATTTCAGAATAAACATCATTTTTAGGGCAACAAATTATTCTAGGTGTGGGGTCTAAGGTTGGTGGACAAGGTTGATAGCGATCTAGGGTTTGAAGACCTTTAAGGACAACAATTGGTTTGATGAGCTCAACAACCCTTCACTAGGGTTGGGCGACTCAATTTGGGAATGTTTTTGGGGCAGTTTGTAATGTCCCAATTTTTACTCTAGAGCTTTGGAAGACCCTTGGTTATTTTTGTTCCAATAACTAAGGGTGAAAGAAGGAACTTGGTGCACCACTTGTGAAGAGGTATTTCAAAGGAAAGGTACTTGTAATTCTAATTTTGTATCATGTTTTGAGGAAAAAGTACTTTATGTTTATTTTACTTAAGTGGAGAGTTTTGGGTCTTAGCTTATAAGACTTAAGTTGTTTTTAAAGTTAACCCTCTTTTTCTATTTTGGAGTGCTTCACTTGGAAGACGGTATTTAAGGAGAAGGATGATTCATTTGAAGATTATGCGCATATGATTATTGGCTTTGGTGATCAAGTATGTCAAGCTTGGTTATTGGAGGTAGATGCTTGAAGAGTGTTACCTTTCAAGTTCTACTGAATGTTCTACAAACGGTGTCTATCAACGCCACCTATTGATTTAGAAATTGTGTTTAATTCTTTTGAAGATTATTTTGAATTTGCATCTAATATTCCAGCTTGTGGCGATTGAATTGGGAGACTTGGGCGAACTTGTTGGAGGGTTTGCAAGTGTGATGAATTGCTTGGGAAGGAAGGTTGTTGACTTCCACTTGGGCGACTTGCTTGGTGGTGTGAGAAATCATATTCAAAAGGTTTATTTATGGTGGAAACTCTCTCATAGGGTTTTGGTAATTTTCTGAATAATTTTCTTGGTGGAGCGAATTGTTTTTAAGTATGTTGGCATGTTATTTGGGCTAATTTATGCCTAGAAAACATTAAGTAATTGTTTGCATAATTTTAAGGGAAAGACAAGGGTTTTTAGAACTTTGGAACATCATTTGGGGGTTTTTCAGTGGTTGGAAAATGTAATGTCCCCTTCTAGCTAGACATTATACTTTCAGTATGATTAGCCTATTAGTGGCTCTCGTAGGCTAATATGGCATGGTTAGAGGGTCTTCTCCGCAGTTACCCAAATGGCAGTTAGTTTCTTTGGGAAAGTTTCAACATATTCTAGAGGTTTTCTAATGATGTATTAGAATGTTTCTATTTTTAGAAACCTCAAGTTACAAGATGATGTTATATTTGTGCTTTATGTTATAATTCATTATTTTATATTAAAGTGCAAATATAATATATTAAAAGGGAAAAATAATAGTAATATATTATGATGTTTCTATAAGCTTCCCAAATGAAGGAAAGAAAAAAAAGTATAAAGGGAGGGTGGGCTGCTATTATGAATCATCCTGATTTGATGTTGTCTTTGTTGTGGTATGCTTGTGGAGCCTAGAGTTTTCTACAGTGAATCAATTTGTCTTTGGGAACGATAACTCCCACTGATAGCATAACTGAGGGAGTGAAATATCTCTTGAAGGGTTGCATTTTGGAGGTGATATTTCAGTCATCTCAATTGAAGCAAAATTTGTGGCCATTGGCCAATTTTGGAGAAATCGATTTGGTGAATTTGTGGAGGTTGCATAGTTATCTTTTGGTGTTGGTTTCTATATAGCTTGGCATCAATTTTCTTTGGTTAAGAGAGCATATTGCATTGTAGAGAAATCTGATATAAAAATCAGATATTTACAGTCAAGGAAGGACACCCTTAGGAGGGACGTTTTTGCTTGTGGGGGTTCCAATTTGCATCGATTTTTTGCTTGGCTTGGTGCGTCAACTTCCTTGGAGCATGGAGATGATATTAGATGCTTGAGACAACGCATATTCATTGCATATTATTTTAAATTTGAGATCAGACCAGAACAGGGGCGGCTGGCTTGGAAAATTCGATTTGGCTTGGGAGATCATCCTTTCACTTGGAAGTTGCTTGCTCCATCTATTCTCAAGGGCGCCTCAATCCAACCAAGTTTCATTGCATACAATTCATCCTTTAGTATAGTTTATATTTGCAGCTGTAGGTGTGCATCTTTCATACCAGCATACCATATAATTGTAATTCTTGTTTATGCCAAGAGTCTTGGCTAGTCTAGTGGAGCATTGTATCAAATCATCAATACAAATAAGAATCACAAGTTGCTGGTCATTTATAGTTATCTTTTGAGCATTTGAATTGAGATAGTAGGTTGCATGCCAACTGTTCGACTAAATGTTCATTGGCTATAGGTGATTAGTTTGCTTTGTGAATTCATCTAATTGCATAGAAAAGAACAAAAAAAGAAGTCATTCTTGCCATCTAGAACTTAGCATTGTCATTCTTGCACTATTCTATAAACACTTCAAGCTTTAATCCATCGTCATTCAAACAAATCATCAGACTATGACAAAAACTAGCAAGAAGCACTTTGCATACAAATTGTTTGAAAAAATTACAAGGCAGCAAATTGAGACAATTAAGGGCAGATTGGGCAAGGATTGTTACAGAAAAATCTAATTATTATTGCAATTGGAGTATATTTTTATCTTCAGTTCAAGCTATCATTTGCTCAGAAACTCCAAGTATTGTGGAAGCTATTGAATTTACAAGTTTCAGCTTTATTTTTGCTATATAAATTCATAAATTCAATTTCTGTCAAATCTGATTGGAAAAATAAATCAATTGTATTTTTCCCTAGGTTCCTACAAGGTTTCATAATTTTATGAGGTGTTTAAAGGCTGGAAAAATCCATAAAATTCTAGTCGCCTAGGGTTTGGTTGATTTGTTTTGAGGGTGACAAATTGCAAATAAGGTTCTAAATTGTGTGAAGGTTGAAATCTAATTTTTTTGGACAGAACAACAAAAAAAGGTATTTATTATTGTATTGGTAAATTGGATGATTGCTGTTTTATTTTCAGAATTGCTTGGGGCTTGTGGAAAATACTTAATTTTGTCCTTTGTTCAAATTTGGGGACACTACTGTGGTATCAGAGCCATATCTTGGCCATATGTGGGGTTCATGGTTTTCAGCTAATAGTGACATGAATCAAAAAAGGGTTGTTTAATTTTTCACAGGGAAGAAATTACCTTTGGTTCGATGGAATATGAAAGACGACTATGATGAGTATTTGACACTTGCACCATGGTACAGGAAGGGAAGGAGTTTTGAGGATTGGTTGAGATCGAGGTATGGTAAAGGGCACATGGCTACACATGATGATTTTGGGGAGATAATTCTTCTAACTTTTGATGGTGATTCGTGTGTTCCGATAAGGGAATGGGTGGACAAGGTAAGCAAGTATGTAATGTCCCTTGCTAAGTCTGAACCAAACTTGTCAACCTTGAACAACTTATGAGTCTAACTGGCACTTTTCAAACACGTTGTTTGGTGACTGAAAGTTAGCTGTATAGTCTTTATTTGGTGCTTATTTTGTTTCACGTTAGTGCAAATATAATCACCAATGAATAGAGAATGTAGGTAACAACTTATACTTCAATATTTACCAAATAGCATGAAGGAAATCACAATATTACAGGTCGGAAAACAATTATTAGTCTGGAACAACACTGTAACAGCGATGGAAAAAGTATTTCAAATGGAAGATATGAATAGAAAACCCTCAAATGAACATACCAATTTTTTGCTCCAATTATTAGGCACGAATGGCAAGCCAAATACAAATAAAGAACTGTTGTAGCAATTTGTAGAACACTGATTTCAAACAGAGACCTGGAAGTGATGAATTCTGCTCCCAAAGTGCAGCTAGGTTTCAACCATGAAAATATGCCAAACAACAATCAGAAATTTGCCCTTTTACTGTAGCAGCATACGGGCACTGTAGCAGCGTACGGGTACTGTAGCAGTCGTACAAAACACTGTAGCAGCTGTCCAAAATTTATAAAATCTTCAAAAACTTCCAAACCTTCAAATCACTGAAATTTATCTTTCAGGAAGACTTCACAAATCTCATATTTAGGCGTTGAATCACCAGTGAGAAACCTATGTGATATCTCCAACAGCCAGGTAGAGTAGAATCTTTCACTACCGAAACTAGCACCCTTAGGGTTTTCCAGCCTCAAGACCAAGAAGCTTCGAGAGCTCTCCCAATGAAAAGTGAAAAATAACAAGCATGAATGAAAATGAGCTTCCAAATCTCCCTTTATACTTCTCACTTTAATTTCCTGCTCAAATTAAATAAAGTGACTTTATAAAATTACCTTTTAATATTTCACTTAAGTCACTTTATAACTTATTTAATTAATTATTTAACATTACCTTTTTAATTTTTGCTTTTCCCGCCAGGTAATATTAAGTAATTAAATAAATGAATTCCCTTATTCCGCCTTTAGCCTTCGGGAATTAAAAGGCTAAATTAGCATTCTGGGTGATCATAGAGAAGGGGACATTACAAAGTACCTGGATGTGAGATCAAGGGATAGGAATGAGGCCCTCACTTTTGTCATTCGACACTTGGATGGAACCGCTTGGGAATGGTGGCATCATAAAAGAGGATCGCAAGGGCACGGTGATATGGGAACTCTTGAAGACTTCTTCAAAAACATCATTATGGAGTTTGATAAAGGTAAGGATATTTTATTAGTAGATGTCTATCTATTTTTTAATAATTGTATACATGACAATGAAGTCACAAAGGGTGAAACCCTGGAGCATGGAAAAGAAGAAAACTCAAAAGTTTGTGGACAGCCATCATGTGAATGCGTTGGACCTAAAAAATCTGAAGTTTTGGAGCAACAAAGAAGGCTGCAAGTTGATGATAAAAAAGAGAAAAAAATCAATGAGCATGAGGAAGTGCAAGGTGAAAATCTTTCATTAGTAGAAGATATTTTTGTCTTCTAAGGATTGTATGCATAACAATGAAGAAACATGAAATGAAGTCATGGGGTTTGAGCCAAAGAATGAAGAAATTTCAGGTCTACAAGTTGGAGAAGAAAAATTGGTGATTGAAGCACCAATTCTACATAGAAGTGATCATTTTCAGCTTGCTGTCATTCCCAGAATAGTAGCTCCTAGGGAGCATAAAGAGGGTGTCAAACCTTTAACAGAACTTCTCAACTCCACCAATGAAGGTAGAGAGAATAAGGACATTTTAAGGTATGAGAAGGTTGAGATATTGTTGCATATTTTGTCATTTCAGATTTGTTTCCATCATGAGAAGTATGCAAGAAACAGTAATAAAATGAAAAGTTTGGTCTACAAAGGGAGACAAGAAGTTTCCGTGGTTCAAGATGACTTCTATGGGCACCCTAAGGTGTGGGATCCGGGTAACATTTTACATTTTACCCGAGTTAATAATTATTATTTTGAAACTTTATTGGCTAATTTCATGAGAGCAAGTGAAAATTTAGAATTATATATGATGAGCAAGAATAGTGGCAAGCATGGTTTGGCTTTTGGAAATCTAAGGCTAAGAAGAAAAAGTACCTCCCAAGGTACTAACGCTGATTTTATGATTGGAAAACTTGTTATGGAAGCTACTAAGAGTAAGCAAGTTTATTGTCTTCATAACAAAGATTTTTTGTATCATCACCACACTTCGTCTTTGCATTATGTTGATTATTATGAGGAGTATGCTAACTTGGAAACTAAGATGAAGGGCACTAAATGGAGAGTGAGCAACAAGAGGAAGACTCAGAATTTTGGTAAAACACTTCATGTCACCTTTTTGATTTCAGATTTGATGTTATTTCTTGGGCCACTTCTTTTATGACAGAAGGGTGTTTCATGAGTATGGGGTGGATTTAGAAGGGTGAACAATGAATGACACTTTTGGATCATGGACGACCCATGGCTTCAAAGATGGTACAACATTCTTCATCCTTGGTAAGTAAAAGAAATTTTGAATTTTACGTTTCATTGGATAAAAATAAGAAGATAAGCAAGTGGCAAGGGCACCCCTTAACTTGTTTAGGACAACCACTTGAGGTGAAGTTGGTGCATGTTTTGAGAAGCTTTCATGGTTGGATTGCACACCAAGAAGGTTGGGCAAGGGCCCTAGTGGAAAGTAGGGGGAGAAGGAATGAAAAAAGGATGGAGAAGTGGTCATATAAGCACTCAGAAAATTTTGAGCGTCTTTTACCACATATATGTTTGTTTGCTCCTTACAAAGTCAAAAAATTGGTCAAGTTCCAACCAAGGACAAATAAGGTGAGTACACATAAGAATGCTGATTTTTACCTTTTCAAAAAATCAGAATTATTTATGCATATACAACGACCTTTGAAGAGAAGTATGAACTTTTTGAGCACTCTTCCGCCTTGGATAAGGGCAAAGGTATGTATGAGTTCTGAAAATTATTTCCCAGAAAAATCAGATTTTAGAGGGTTAACACAGCCATGCATTAGAGGGGAAAATTCTGAGTTTTGTGAGGCATTCCGGCTTTTGGACCATGAGAGGCATATATACAATCATTTCTACATTTACCCACATGAAAAAATAGACATTTATTTGCATATACAGCCATGTTAACATAAAGGAAAAATTGATTTACTGTATACAAAACAGTTTGCTCAAAATTTTGGAAATGTATTTTTATTGGCACTATGTAAGAGTGACGTAAGGAGCTTCCTCACCGAGAAGGTACAGCCTTCTTGTGAGAATGTTGGGGAGCTATTGGGGAGCATGAAGAGGATCATATGCATGTTGGAGGAAAGTAACATGGGGCAACCTTTTGTTGGGTACAAAGTTCACACTTGGATGTCCATACTTGATGGCAAATGTGTCTTGGAGGCATTTTCTCATAGATGGTACAATTCTGCTTTCTTTTTGCATTGTTGGATGATTGTGACATGGCATTTGAGAGGACATCACTCATGGGGCAGCAAGGTAATCATCTTTTATCATATTTTTATTCGCAAATCTTGGCCACTTATTGAGGATATAAGGTGGAAGAGCTTGTTTATCTTCCACTCGGAATTGAAAGGGATGGTTGATGGGGAGTATATGGAACCTTTGGAAGGCTATGAGGACACTTTTGGTACTTGGAGGTAGCCCTCAAAATACAGGTACAATAGGTTTAGAGTTCAATTTGGATCTTCCACTTCGTGGGAAGTAAGAACAGGTAAAGCTTGCATAGTAAAAGATGTTGGGACACCTCTTTGGATTTTGCAATTGCTTGAAGACAAGTGATTTTGGACGGGGAGGACTGTAATGTCCCCGTTGTTACTCTAGAGCTTTGGAAGACCCTTGGTTATTTTTGTTCCAATAGCTAAGGGTGAAAGAAGAAGGAACTTGGTGCACCACTTGTGAAAAGGTATTTCAAAGGAAAGGTACTTTTAATTCTAATTTTGTATCATGTTTTGAGGAAAAAGTCTTTTATGTTTATTTCACTTAAGTGGAAAGTTTTGGGTCTTAGCTTATAAGACTTAAGTTGTTTTTAAAGTTAACCCTTATATTTCTATTATGGAGTGCTTCACTTGGAGGAGGGTATTTAAGGAGAAGGATGATTCATTTGAAAATTATGCACATGATTATTGGCTTTGGTGATCAAGTATGTCAAGCTTGGTTATTGGAGGTAGACGTTTGAAGAATGTTACCCTTCAAGTTCTACTGAATGTTCTACAAACGGTGTCTATCAACACCACCTATTGATTCGAAAATTGTGTTCAATTCCTTTGGAGATTATTTTGAATTTGCATTTAATATTTCAACTTGTGGCGATTGGATCGGGAGACTTGGGCGAACTTGTTGGAGGGTTTGCAAGTGTGGCAAATTGCTTGGGAAGGAAGGTTGTTGACTTCCACTTGGGCAACTTGCTTGGTGGTGTGAGAAATCATCTTCGAAAGGCTTATTTATGGTGGAAACCCTCTTATAGGGTTTGGTAATTTTTTGAATAATTTCTTTGGTGGAGCGAATTGTTTTGGGGTATGTTGGCATGTTATTTGAGCTAATTTATGCCTAAAAAACATTCAGTAATTGTTTGCATAATTTTGAGGGAAAGACTAGGGTTTTCAGAACTTCGAAACATCATTTGGGGGTTTTTCAGTGGCTGGAAAATTCTGATTATTATTTCAATTGAAGGAGTATATTTTTATCTTTAGTTCAAGCTATCATTTGCTCAGAAATTTCAAGTATTTTGCAAGTTATTGAATTTACAAGTTTCAGCTATATTGTCGCCATATAAATTCAGAAATTCAGTTTCTGTCAAATTTGATTGGAAAAATAAATCAATTGTATTTTTCTCTACGTTCCTACAAGGTTTTGTAATTTTTTGAGGTGTTTAGAGGTTGGAAAAAGCCATAAAATTCTAGTCATCTAGGGTTTGGGCAATTTGCATTGAGAGTGAAAAATTGCAAATAAGGTAAACTGTGTGTGAAGGTTGAAATCTGATTTTAATGTGCAAAACAACGAAAAGAGGTATTTATTATTGTATTGGTAAATTGGATGATTGCTATTTTATTTTCAGAATTGCTTGAGGTTTGTGGAAAATACCTATTTTTGTCCTTTGTTCCAATTTGGGGACACTACACTTTGTGAAGGCTGCCATTGGCCCTAAAGGCAGTAACCTACTTAGAAGTTAATTCATACATTTTGTAAGGTCAAAATTGGCCTATTTGGAGATCTGAATTCACAATTGTATTTCTGGTATTTTTATGTCATTTTTCAGCTATTTAATTGAAGGAAAAATTTGATTTTCAAGTGGATATCATTGGCTGTATTATTTGGTAATTTATTATATATTTTGGAAGGGTAAAATATTAATTTGATGCCTTAAATAACATTGCAATGTTCAATAAACCCTGCTAGGTTTGCATCATTAATTACAACATTTTTGTGAGGTTTATTATAGCTAGGGTTTGCTGTAAAATTCAAAAATATAATTTTAGGTTGTTAGGGTTTGCTTGAAAAAACTGATTTTTAGATTTGTCCTAATTTGGGGACATTATAGTGGTATCAGAGCCAATTTTTTGGCTAGCTGTGGGGTGTGCGTGACTACAATGGATTGGCAACCTAGGTTTTTGCCAAAAGAGGAATACAAAGATCCCATTCAAAAGGTGGGGATAAAAAAGAGGACAATGGATGAAGTCATGAATGATTTGTTGCAAGCTATTCAAAACTATCAGAAGGAACTAAGGGCAATAGGTCCCAAGACTTTGATAAAGGCTATAAGGTCAAGCCCTGGGCATCAAGAGCCCCCCTTAGAAGAAGAAAAAAGACTAGCATAAGTGATGAATGTTTCATCATCATATAATGATTTCCCCTTGATGAGAGAAAAGGGAGAGATCATGGAGCATAAGCCCAAAGGAGAAGGAAAGTCAAATTTGCAAGATGGGGGTGAGAATTGTGTGGTTGAAGCCCAATCATTGGATGATAAAGTTGACAAACAACTTGTTGATTTTCAGAACAACAGTGTGGAGAGACATGTATTTGAAAAAGAAATGGGGAATCACACGGATAGAAGGGTTACCATAGACTCTACTTCACCAAAGGAGGACAAGCTTGTTGTTTGTAGCCCAAGGTATAAAAAGCTTGGTAACATATCATATTTATTGTCACATTGTGTCGTTTCAGATATGTTGCCCTCACAAGAAGCATGCTAAAAGGGGTGATTAAAGGAGGCATATAGTTTACAACAAGGGGCATGGGAATCCCTTGATTCAAGTTGATAATTGTTGTTGCCAAAATGTGTGGCATACTGGTAATATTTTGAGATCTACAAAGGGTAGCAATTCTGATTTTAATATATTTGCAGTTGTTCCTTTCATTGGAGTAAGGGAAAATCAGAGTTGGTTTCAAATAAGTATGAGGCAGATTTAAGGTATGTGAAGAATCATTTAAATTCTTGTTTTAAGGACCCTACAAATTTTGAAAATGTAGGTTCAAAGCAAGCTTGTGAAAGGATTGAATTTCAGTTTGTGATAAGAAAAGAGAAATCAGATTTGAATTGGAAAATTGGTACCTTGAAGCCATTTGAGCAACAAAAGGGCAACACCTTGAGGCAGCCAAGTATTGAAATGTCTGAGCTTCAAAAATCAAAATTTGTAGGGCAACCAAAGAAGATTTTCTAGTCGGAAAGGGGACAAATAAACTCAAAAAATTCTGAGTTGCACGATAAAAATTCCGAGTTGCAAAAATCAAATTTTTTGGGACAGCCAATTGAGAATTTTCAGCATGATGATAGGCAGCTAATAGAGCAACAAAGTGAGGGTTTCCAGCAAAGGGTATGAACAACAAGGAGAGTTGCTAGTAGAACAGAAAAATGTTCTACATCAAGGAGAAAATTATGCCCTTATATCAAGGACTGAAGAAAGGTGTGAGGAGTGGCTAAGGAGGCAAAATTGGTAGCCTTTCAAGCTAGACAACACCTACAAGAGTTTAAAAGGGAAAGTGAGTTATTAAGATTTGCATAAGATTTGTAAGGAGAAAAATGGAGAAAAATCTTAAAAATGGAGAAAAATCAGATTTGCATAAGATTTGTAAGGAAGACCTTCGGGAAGACCTTGTTGGAAGGTATGCACATGAGGGAAGTGCCTCATTAACTCTTGATGACAGTCTTCAACTTGCTAAAGTCTTTAGATCCACATTTGAGGGTAAGCAAAGTGACTATCTTATTGGTAAAGGTTCATTGCATTCCCCTCGTACTTTGTTTTTACCTTATTTTGATTATGATAAGCATTGTGCTAACAATGAGGATGAGACGAAGGGCACTAAACGGTGAAAGGAATTCTCCCAAGAGAAATCATGGATATGGGATCTAGGTGAGCCTTATAAGCATAGTATTGTTATGTTATGTTGGGGGACAAGGGATAGGATATGGATAACCATGGAAAGGGTAATAAGTAAGAGATAGCATGATCTAAGGATCAAAGGGAGGGTTGTGACTTGTTAATTACTGTTACTCTTAATTCCATCTTGTTTCCTTCAATGATTTTTGTTACTAGGGTAAGTTTTGACTCTAAGGGAATGTATTTTCCGCTCCTTATCACCTAGAAATGTTTATAACATGGACAAGTGGATTTCCAGCCACTATAAGAATGAATTTGAAGAAGAGAATGACATGCTACAGCCAGGATAAGGATGACATAAGCACATATTTTGGAATCTAGGTGAAAAGGGGTTGTAAAGGAAAATCAATGCATCAAAGAGGAGTTCACATCATGCTCATAAGGCTTGATAAGATGATCAGAAAAGTGTTGCTAAACACTCTTGTTTGCACTAACATGCTTGCTCTCTGTGTAGGGTCACATCACTAGCCGGTTGCAATGGCAACAAGTACAAAGGAAGTTGCAAATTTTGAGTGGGGACAGCCACTGAGGTGCCCTAAGAATCATCACATTCTATGCTTGAGAAATATGGATAATTCAAGAGTTGGCAAGTTGACACAAGTCTTGGAATGGAAAAAATTAATAAGTGTGGACAGCCCTACGAATTCTGAAATTTTCAATAAAATTAAGGCCTTAACACACCAAAAAAATTCTGAGTTTACTTTGCCAACTCAACGGGTTATATGTTCATAAAATTTGACGAAAAACGTGCCAACATAGTTGAAAAAATTCACCGAAAAGTCTGAAAATGATAGGGTTATAAAAGACGGAAATAATGAAGGGGCAAATAGGCAAACTCAGCTGATCATATGCACAAAAAAATCTGAAAAATTAGGTAAGTTACAGCCCTCAACAAGTTCTGAGTTTGCTAAGGAGATTCGGCTTTCCACACATGAGGTAAGGTTGAAATTGGTAGAAGAGGAACAACACTTCCGATGGCAGCAAGTAGGTGAGCAAGAGCGAATTTTTTTGTCACCATGGCAAGGCCACATGCTTGGGCCAAGCCTCAAAAGGGAAGGTATGTTTTCTAAAATGTTCAAGTGTAATTTTTGCAAGTCATTTGTTGGGATACACTTCGAATGGAATAAGACAACATCAAGGTACTTGGAAGAGTATTGAGATACTTACCTAAGAGCCTCCTATTTCAGGTCACTCATTCAATGGAAGTTTTCCGTAAGGGGCAGCCTTGATATCTTGATATACATGGTTGTTCAGAACTTTCCCAGCACCATGGAAGGGAGTTATAGGTTCCTAACGGATGCTTGGGTGGTGAGATGTATGGGTGGACCTCCAAAGGATGAAGTAGGAACAAATAGATTCAAGAGTTGTGGTAAATTCAAGGCTGTAAACTACAAACACAGCCACATAAACTTCAAGTACAACAATACTTTGGGGACAATTGCCTTCAAGTTGAGTCAACACAAGCCCAAGGAGGAATGTAAGAGTCACATCAGTTTTGAAGAAGCTTCCAGCCCTTATGGAGTTTGAAATGAGAAGCTTGGAGGGTGGTTTTGAGAGGGGTAACAACTGTTATTGACTTCACATTGAAGACTACAACAGGGGCAGTCATTGGCGTGAGAGAGGGATGAACTTGGTGGCCATTTTTGAGGATGACTACAGCTGGTCCCTACCCAACAACAATAGGTACAACCACAAAGAGAAACTAGAGGTGGTTTCCCTTCCTTGAGAAACAACTACAGGTGGGCAATGCATAATGAGGAATGTGAGGACACCCCCTTGGATATTGCAATTGTTTGAGGACAAGCAATTTGGGGTAGGGAGGATTGTCATGTCCCTCTTTTAATTGTGGAGCCATTGAAGACATTTAGCCTTGTTTTGTTTCCCAAGGGCTAAGAAAAAAATAAAGAAGGGAAACACTTGGGGTTTCTAAAGAGCAATTATAAAAGTACTTTATTATTCTAATTTTCACTTAAGAAGGGGACATTTGAGTGTCATGGGCACTCAAGTGATTAAGTGAAAGCTTATAAGAAAAGGTCCTTTTAATAGCTGAATAATTTTCCCTCCCTTTTGGACGCGCTCCTTTGGGGAAAGGCTATAAAGATAAAGGGGGGATCTTGTGGAGAGGTTCATGCTATTTTTGATAATTTAATTTGTAAGCTTAAGTATGAAAATGCTTAACTTAGCCATTGAGGACAAAACCCTTTAATGAAAGTTGGAGTAAGGACGAAAACCCTTATATTCAAATAAGGCATCATCATTCAAGGGTTGCAAGGAGCATCATTGGGTTGGAATTGCAAAATAAACATTATTTTCAGGGCAGTGAATTATTCTAGGTGTGGCACCTAGGGTTTGAGGACAAGGTTGGCAGTGATCTAGGGTTTGAAGACCCTTAAGGACAACAATTGGCTTGATAAGCTTAGCAGCCCTTCACTAGGGTTGGGCAACTTTGTTTGGAAGCATTTTTGGGGCAGATTGAGGGATGCCATTGGCCCCAAAGGCAATGACCTACCTAGAAGTTAATTCATACATTTTGTAAGGTCAAAATTGGCCTATTTGGAGATCTAAATCATATTTAGATACCTGGTATTTTTATGTTATTTTTAAGCTATTTAATTGAAGGAAAAATCTGATTTTCAAGTGGATATCAGTCAATTGTATTATTTGGTAATTTCTCATATATTTTGGAAGGGTAAAATATTAATTTGATGCCTTAAATAACATTGCAATGTTCAATAAACCCTGCTAGGGTTTGCATCATTAATTACAACATTTTTGTGAGGTTTATTATAGTTAGGGTGTAATGACCCCCTTCTTGAGTTAGTCATTGGGATGAGACCCTTAGCTTGTGTGTTCCCAAGGGCTAAGGATTTTAAAGACAAAAGGGGAACATTAGTAAGCTTCAAGGATATATTTGATAAAACACTTATTATTTAATTTTTGAGACATTTCTAAAGATCATCTTAAAAGTGCCTTTATAAGGAAGCTTGTAATATATTTTTTTATTGAAACGAAAAAATAACTCTCCCTCTCTATTTTGGGCGCCACAATTGGAGGAAGAATATAAAAGGGAAGGGAGGCTCTTTTGAAAATGTTATGTTAAATATTAATTTGGAAATTTGAATCAAGTATGTCAAGCTTGATTTCCACCTCTTGAGGACGAAAACCTTCAAGAAGTGTCAAAGGTTTGGGGACAAAAACCTCCATTCCTTTTATCTGGGCAACTTTATTCAAGAGTTGTGAGCTTCAAAATTGCATGTGTACATGCAAATGGATCTACAAAGGTGTTTTTGGACACCACTTTCATTGATGATATGTTGCAAATTCTATCGAAAGCTAGTTTTTGATAATTTCATAGGTTTTGGAGAAGGGCGAATCATATTGAGAGCTTGTTCGTGGTGCGGAAGATGATACCAAGTGGTGGCAACTTGCCTAGGGAGTTGGGCGAACCACTTGGAAGGGTCGTTGGATGCCAAATAAGGTTGCATATTATTTTATTGAATTTTATAGCTAGGGCGATTTGATTGCAGAGTATATTTTGAGGACTTGAGGTTGATTGGGAGTGTTTTGCGGAGTATAAAATATTGCCAATATTTTATACTAATTTTCTAGCTTGGGCAACTTGCCCTAAGGGTTCTTTGAAGGCTTTTTGGAGGAATTTTGATGAGTAAAATACTCTGATTTTATTTCCTATATTTTCTGAGGTAGGGCGAACCAGTTGGGAAGGAAATTGAGCATCTTTGGAGGGTTTTTAGACTTCGTTCGACAAGGTACAAATTGTTATACTATTTCTGATTTTTGTGGCAATTTATCATAAGGGTTTGGAAGAAATTGAAAGAGAAAGACTAGGATTTTATTTTGAAAATTCTGCCATTATTTTATGAGTGGGGCGATTCACTTGTGGAGTAATTTTTGAGGGTTGTAGGGTGCTTTTAGACCCTAAATAGTGGACAAATAATATTATAGTTATTTGTGTCTTTGGCATATTTTCGGGGACTTTGACCTCATCTTGGAAGTGAATCCAAGGGTAAAATTCTGATTTAATTCATACAGTAATTTTTTGCATATGGTCGACTTGCATTGAAGGGTTTTGAAATCCATTGGAAGGGCTAACTTGGAAATATTTCATTTTGAAATATTTCTATATTTTTTTATATTTATTGGTGAGTTTTGCAAGGGTTTGAAGGTTGATTTGGCAAGGGAAAAACGCAGTTGTACTTTCAAAAAACAAACAAAAATATTGCAAGGGTACTTTCTCAAGGTACTGTTGTAGCATAGAATTGCACCCTTTGTGGGAGAGTTTCTCAGGCTCTCTCACTCCTAGCTACAAGTGTTGGGACAATCTCAGGCTGTGGGTATCTTGTAGTGAGATTGAACCTCTAAGATTTTTAATGAGGCTAGCTCCTCAGATGCTTCACTTCAGCGCTTATTTCCCATGCTAAAATCTATTGTTGACTAAAGAAAAGGGATAAGAGGATAACATAAAAAGGAAATCTAAGCTAAGGGAGGTGATGCACCAAATAGAGAGTGATTCACATTCAGACTGGGAACCTTAATGACTACTACTGAACTTAAACAAGACACAGTCTAGCTGCTCCTATTTTAATGTCACAAGCATGAGTAGTTGTGTGGAGGTCAAAGGGGAGGATGCACTTTGAAGGGCGAGCAGGAAGGAATAGGTTTGCAGGAGAGACACTATAACTTGTAATGCTTTAGAAAGGTACCAACGGTTAACACATCACACGACCTGCAAGAAACCAATAAAACTAAAGCGAGGTGTGTAGAGAAATCACAGATGATGAGAGAAAACATACATTCTGCAAGTTAAACTCCAATAATGCACACTTGACTTCAACGAAAATCGGAATGTTGTCTTGTATTGCTTCAAGAGAGTGTTACAAGGAAATTTTGATAGAGTAACTCTATCACCAATTGAGGGATGCGTTTTAAGGCTCAAAGGCCTCTATATATAGCAGAAAGGAATGAGAGAAGAGGGGGTGTGCATTGGAAAACGGAAAGAGGGGTCATAAATGACTGCAACCACCACTATGTCCTTGAACTCCTTTTGCTTTTAGAGCCTGCAACTGCTTGACCATGAAATGAACCATCCAAGATCACCGTAAATCTCCTCGAGCCCTTCGTGCATTCAAGTCTCCCTTTTTTGAGCTGAGAGAGCCATGTCATGGGTAGCTTCATGTTCCCGCCAAGTGCACATGATTTGATCTCTTGCATTTAAAACTTGGCGTGCTCCTTACTATTGTTTTGGACTAATATATTTTCTATTAAAATCTATACTCCCCTTGGCTTTTTGCATGTTCGTCGATCTGCTTGTGCATGGATGCCCGCGAGTCGTCGATCTCCTGCCAATTGAATGTGTGTTTGACACTTGTCATGCACACTTTCACCCTTGAGATTCGTTGACCCCTTTGAACTCCACTCGCCATTAATCTTCAATGTAAGATTGATTATGCACCGTCGGATCTAGCTCCCGAAATGCTGCCATGCGTCATCTTTGCGTTTGGCCAAGGACTCCTTTGACGGGTTTTGAATGCCAACGGCTATTTTATGAGCTTGATCTTTGACACTGGTGTGAATGTCACGTTTCCCTCGGACACTTTCCTACAGGCCTTTTTTTTCGGGCTTTTTGAGAATGAGCCTTCGGATTTATTTGCTTCGGCCACTTCTTCGAAAGAAAAGGTCTTTGGGACTTTTGCAAAGGTCCATTTCCCTTGTAGATACACTTCGGAATGCTTAGCACTTCTGCTTCTTCTGGTCCACTTCTTCTTGATCATGTCCATCTCTTTAAACCAGTTAGCATTTTGGTATGTGGGCCAAAAATTGGCCAACATTTTTGGCGAATCAAGAGAAGCATGCCTGCTATGCTTGAGAAACCAGCGCATTTGCGTCATTCAATCCATTGGGCAACGAAGTTACTGCTTTCTTTGACGAGGCTGACCCTATCTGGAAACCTCCTCTTGAAGCAACAAGGACAACAAAAACAAAACAACCATTGTGCCCAAGGCACTTAGGGAAAAGAAACACACAACTAAAAAGAATGTGCACAAGGTACTTAGAGGAAAACATGAAAAGCTATACAAAATGTACAATATCTACAATGGCAACAAACTCTTTTAATAGCAAGGCTTTAGATGAATCGTATTGATTGGGATGGGTAGTATCTCTCCATTTAATTGGGCCAACTGAAAAGCATTATGTTGTTTGCATTTGTGGAGCAAATAAGGACCACTCCACAAGCTGTCAAATTTGGTATGGTTACCTGGCTTGGCCGTATTTGAATCCCATTTGAGGACTAGATCCCCCTCTTTGAAGTCCTTTGCTATGGCTCTCTTGTCAAAGGCTTTCTTGACTTGAGCTTGATGTGACTTTAGTGTCTGTTGACCATTTTTGCCCAACAGGCCAAAAATCGGTCCCCTTCTTTCCCTGTTGTTCTAAGCCCAATTCATTTTGATTTTGCACGAGTCTTGCAAATTTCTACGGACTCTGCAGGTTTTCTACGGACTCTGCAGGTCTGCAGGTTTCTACGGACTCTGTAGGTGTAGTCCTTCGGCAGATGAAGAACCAGTTCAAAGAGTGCAAGGTTTTACAAAGCTTCTTCGGACTCTTGTCTGAAGAAATTCACAAGGAAAGTTAGCATCTTTGAACCGTTGAACCATTGAACCGGTTCAATGCCTTGGTTCAACGCTTCGGTTCAACTGCAAAGTTCATTAGCAAAGTTCATCGCTTTGGTTCAATCAAAGTTCAATCGGCTCGGTTCAAAGGCTTGGTTCAATTCAGTTGGTTCAATGCTTCGGTTCACTCAGTCGGTTCATCAAACGGTTCAACGGCTTTTGGTTCAATCAAATGGTTCAACGCTTGGTTCAAAGGAGCGGTTCAATGCAAAAGTTCAAGAGAGCCTCCTGAAGGACAAGTGCCCTTGCGGAGGGCACTTGGTCGACAAAAGCACCTTTCGAAAGGGTCGTTTTCAAGAAAGCCGCAAAGGCAAGTTCTTTCGGAATTTTGTTTAAGGCAGTCGAAAGGCAAAGGCATAATTCCTTCGGACTTTTGTCCGAAGGAATTCCTTCAGACAAAAATTTGAAGGAATTCGGAAACGCTGCAAACAAAAATCCCAGAAAAAACTAAGGCATTGAATTCTTTCGGACTTTTTGTCCGAAGGAATTCATTCCGAATTTCTTCGGACTTTTTGTTCGAAGGAATTCCTTCGGACAAAAAGTCCGAAGAAATTCGGAATGGAAGATGGCCGCGGGAGAAAAAGCCGAGAAAATTCTGAAGGAAAGCAAAGCGGCAGAAACATTTCTTGCGGACTTTTTGTCCACAGGAAAATTGTCCACAGAAAAAGTTCGTGGGAAAAAAAAGCCAAGGAGATAGCCCCCAAGGGCCGAAGGAGCCAGAAAGAGACAAAGCAAGGAAGAAGACAAAGTGCAGGAAAAGACAAAGCAGTCCAAGTGGCAAAGGGGAGGCGAGTTATTGCCAAATGGTCACCAAACGGCGCAAACAGTAAACGGCGCGGCCTGTCTTCTCCAGTTTGCATTTATAAGGGGACAAACCGCGTGAATATCTGAAAAAAGCAGTCTGTTTGCAGAAAAGAGGCGCAGCCCGTGCTTTCACATTAATGCTTGAACGCCAAAGTCAAGTTTGGCGATTATACAACATGGTTCCAGCAGGCCTCTTCTAGAAGAATGACATCAGCAACAGTGACTTCCTCTTCCCGATGCTTTCAGCGCACATGGGCCAGCTTGCAAAAAGAGCGCCAAAAGTCTTTTCCAGAAAGCGCCAAGTTCCCTTTCTCTTTTCTATATATTGTAAAAAATTCTCATTTGAGAAAGATCAATCTCTCAGCCTTAAGGCAAAACTCTGCCCAAAAATCTTTCGGGCTTGTAAGGCAGAACTATGCCAGATTTTACCTTGAATCAAGACTTAGCATTTTTACCTCCATCTGGACTTGCACTCAAGCACATGTCTATGTTTTCTTTTTGTGTTAAGTCATTTCCTTTTATGCTTCTCACAGATCGATTCCAGCATGTCTAGCGCATTGTGAAGTTTCTTTTCTGCAGGTCTGCCAGAAGTGTCTACAGCAGGAGTATAGGCGCATGTGAATAGGCTGCCAAAGTGTGTCCCAGAACACCTTTGATAGTTCCTTCCTCCCTGTATCTCTACGGACCCCTGACTCACTGATACAGAAGAGTTTCCCACATCAGATGAAGTGTATGGGCGCTTCTTCTTGGTGTAAAGTGTATGTTCGGGCCTGAGTGGATCAAATTTTTCTGGTGTATCACCCTTTTATTTTATTTTTAGGTTTAGGTTCTGTTTCAGCATCTCTCTCTCTTTTCAACCCCCCCCCCCTTTTTACATTTATTTGTTAGCAGTAGGAGAAACCAAGGCCTGAAGGATACATCAGAGGGAGCTAGCCCTTATCTAGAGACTCTCCCCTCCAGCTTCGCCGGTCCCACAGGCGAGAGGGGAGTTTCCATTTTGACGTGTGGAAGGGCGGGAGCTAGGCGTCCTGCCCCGAGTGCAATCCACTGCATCAACAGTGTCTTCATTGCAAGGTCTCTCGTTTTTTCAAGCTCCATGAGTTCTGCCAATCTCATATTCATGGGCTCATCTTCCAGCAGCGCCAACTGATGGGCTAGTTCTAATGCAGGTAGCTCAAGAGAAATGGGCAACTTGACCTCCCTTCCATATACTAAAACATATGGAGAATTGCCAATGGCAACTTTAGAAGTCACCCTGTTAGCCCACAAGGCTGTCTTTAATTTGGTATGCCATGCCCTCTGATTCTCTTCCGTAGTTCTCCTGATGATTCTCAACAAATTTTTATTTGTGGACTCAACTAGTCCATTTCCTTGAGGATAGTAATTGGAAGAGGTGCTGAGGTAGATGCCCATCTTGAGAGCCCATTCACTTGTTTTTAGACCAAAGAATGCCAATGCATTGTCATAAATGATAGTGGATGGAACACCAAATCTGGTCACAATGATGTCATAGAAGTCTAGGACTGCACTTGCATTAGCTTCCTTCAACACAATGGCTTCCACCCATCTGGTGAAGTAGTCAGTTGCAGTAAGCACCCACTTATGCCCCACACTTGATGGAGGGTTGATCATTCCTATGAAATCCAAATCCCACTGCATGAATGGTTGCTCTACCTGAATTGGGTTGAGAGGAAAAGCTGCTAATCTTTGCTTACCCGTAAAGAGGGCACATTTTTGACACTTTTTTATCCATGCATAAGCATCTTTGAAGAGGCTGGGCCAGTAATAACCAGCCCTCATTATCTTTGTTGTTGTGGTTCTAGGTGCAAAATGACCTCCTACAGGTCCATGGAATTGCTCCAAAAGCTTGGTCACTTGGTCATTATCTATGCACCTTAGGAGCACTCCATTGAGGTCCTTTCTGAATAAAACCCCATCAACCAATCAATAAGGTATGGATTGAAGTTTGAAATACTTTCTTTTTGCCTTGTCTAGACCTTGGGGGCATTCTCCTGTTAGCAGAAAATGTGCCATATCATGGAGCCAACTCTTATGAAGTAGAGGTGCCTCTGCCTGTGAGTTGTCTTGAATCACCATGGCAACTTCTTTGTCTTTTCGAAGATCTTCCACCATGTGCTCACACAAACCTCTACCTTTGACCAACTTGGTCACTTTGATTTCTACATCAAACTCCATGATTTTGGTGATCCAACCAGCGCTTTTCTCATTCAGATCTTTGTTAAGGAGAAAATCCCTAACTCCAGGATGGGGCACCATGAGATAAATCTTGTTGTTGGAGAGCATTGGTTTGAATTTCTTAAGACTCCTCACTACTGCAAGGATCTGCTTCTTAATAAAAGTGTACCTCACCTCATATCCTTCCAGCCCTTGACTAAAAAAGGCAATTGGCTACTCCATTCCCTCACCATTCTTTTGTATCAACATAGCTGACAAGCTGTCAATGTTGGCAAAGGCGTATAGCATGAAATCCTTGGAGAAATCAAGATTTATGAGTGAGGGTGCTTGGGCAATGGGCTGTTTGATGGCTTCAAAAGCATCTTTTCCTTCTCTTGGCCAAGAAAAAACTTGACTCTTCTTTAACATGGCAGTGTTAGGCTTGACCAAGCTTGCAAAACCCGGTATGAACCTTCTTACAAAGTTTATTTTGCCAAGGAAGCTCTAAACTCCTTTCTTATGCTTGGAGAGAGAGAGTGCTAAGATGGCATCTACTCTTTCAGGATCAATAGACAACCCTTCTTTTGAAATGATGTGGCCCAACAGCTTACCTTCATGTACGACAAACATGCACTTCTTGGGATTTAACGAGATCCCATACTCCCTGCATTTTTCAAAGATCAGCCTCAGGTGGTCCATGTGTTTGCTGGCATTCTTGGAGAAAACCGTGATGTCATCCAGTAGACCAACACCATTTGATTCAGCAATCCTTGGAAAGCCATGTCCATGGCTCTTTGGAAAGTTGCCCCAACATTTGACAGACCAAAGGGCATCTTTTGATACGTATACATGCCCCATTTGGTGGTGAAGGCAGTCTTGTACCGATCTTCTTTTACCAATACTTGGTTGTAACCTGAATATCCATCCAAAAGAGAAAAACATTCTGACCCTGCAACTATTTGAATAAGTTGCTCCATGGATGGTAGAAGGTAATGATCCTTCATGGAGACTTTGTTCAAATCTCTGAAGTCAACACATAGTCTAAACTCCCCACTCTTCTTCCTTACAGGCACCAAATTGGCTACCCATGATGAGTGTTTGATGGGAAAGATAATCTTGGATTCAATCAACTTGGTTAGCTCTTTCCTCATAAGCTCTTCTATGTTGGGGTTGAGGGGCCTCTGCTTTTGCCTCACAGGCTTAGCATTAGCCTCCAGCTCTATGGTATGATGGGCTAACTTTGGATCAAAACCTTTCAAGTCACTGTATTCCCAAGCAAAGATGTTTGTGTATTCCTGGCAGAGTGCTATGAAAGCATGCCTTTCAGCCTTGCTGCTTAGCTTCTCGAGCTTGAGAAGTTTGTCTTTGAAGATGAGGACTCTCTCATAGTTCTTTTCATTGGTTGACATTACTGCCTTGTCTTTTCTCATATGGTCTCCCTCATGGAAAAGACTTTCAAAGGTGACCAGCCCTAGGAAGTTTGTTAGACTTCAGTTGAACAATTTGATCCTCATACTGATGTTGAAATTTACCTTGGTTCATTGAGAAAAACTCTGCTTCCTGTTGCAAGAAACAAGCAATTTGTCTGTCATTTTTGAATACCTCCCAGTGAACCTCATTGTCTGGTACTGACGGCCTCACCACCACCTTGACATGTGGCTGAACTTTGGCCTCTTTTAGCTTACTTGGAATATCAAACTTGGCTCCCACAACTGCCAACCTGTCAGCATGCTGATTCTGGTTCCTTGGCATAACTTGAATGTTAAAGGCTTCAAAATCTTCAATTAGGTCCCATACTCTGTTTTTGTAGGATCTCATCAAAGGGTTCTTCGTAATGTTCAGGTCCTTGACTTCGTTCACTATAAGCTCACTGTCTCCATATGCTTGCAACATCTTGATTCCTCTCTTATTGGCCCATTGGAGACCACGAATCAAGCCTTCATATTCTGCTGCATTAGAAGAGCAACTGAAATGTAACCTATAAGAAGAGAAAAACTTACCATCTGAAGGGGAAACCAGCATTGCCCCTGCACCTACTTCATTTTTGCTCCTTGAACCATCAAAGAACAACTTCCACATACCATTGAGGTCTTCTTTGGGTCCAATGAGGGAAGGCATGAGTTGATTTTCTTCATGTAGCAAATAGACACCCATGTCTCTTTCTTCAACATCCTCCAAAGGGTTGAGAAATTGGTTATCCCACCATAGCTCATCTAAGAACAAGTATGGAATCTCCTCAGGATGAGTATTCAACGCTTGCCCAATTGCAAATTCGTCTTCATCAAGAATAGTGCAATTGAGGTTTGTGTTATCTGGCTGATGGGGCTCAATGTAAAATTGTGCAATGGGCTCAGCCTTGATTGATACCTTCATTCCATACCTCGTTCTGAATGCCATGTATGACCAATCTGTTGAGAGATAACCTCCTATCTTTGCTTTGAATTCTCGAGAAAGGCATAATGCAAAGCGAGGAGTTACATCAAAGATCAGCACATCTTGAATCACTGAGACACTAGGACAAGCATGTAGGGTCATATTCAAATCCTTGATGATACCAGATGACTTTGTGGAAGAACCGTCAAGCTGCAAAATTCCCTTGGTATGCTGCTCATATTTGAGGTTCAGTTGATCAACTATGGACTTTGGCATTACCAAAGTGCTAGCTCCACTATCTACCAAGCAGTTATGCTCCAAGGAGTCATTAATGATTAATGAAATGTAAAAGGGAGGAGGTTTGACCACATTACTTGACCTTTCTCCCATAGGACCCTTGGCTGCATTAGTGAGGACCTCAACGTTTTTGCTTGGTTGTTTACTTGCAGTTGTTGCAACAACGATCTTGGACAAACCTTTTTGAAAGATATCCACTTGACCGGGCATGGAAAGCATGTCCCAAATTGGTACGCTCACGTTGGATTTCATTTGTTCAACAATGTTGATTGGTGTACTACTAACCTTTGCTTGTGCTTTGGGAGCCATTGCTGCTGTTTGTTGAATCTGTGAGCTTTGTGGAGGTGTTGAGACCTTTGGAGTGACACCAAGCTTGTTAGGCTTAGACAATGAAGGAGTGGTGGCAGGAGGTTCCTTGAATGCTCCCTGGTTGTCACCCATATTCCTTCTTTTGAATCTTGTATTTGCTGCCACTGGGACATGAGCTTGACTGGAGCTGGCATGCTGATTGGATGCATAGCACTCTTCTTGCTCATTGATGACCATTGTAGCATCCGGTTGGTTTGGTACCTGATCCGATCTTTGTTCTTGTGGAGACTGCTTTGGCTTTGTCATCATGGGAGTCTCTGTGCTTTGAGTCATTAATGCTTGATTATATCCATAAGCAACAACCTACTGCCATTGGTCATTAAATGTCTGGTTAGAACCATTGGTTGGGACAATGGATTGCCCAAAAGATTAGTTCCAAGGCATGGTCCCTTCAGCTTCTTGAGCCATGTTTGGAACAGGAACCAAGGAGTTGGAAGAGCCTGCAGCATTTGGATTATAGTTATTTTGTCTAACATAGTTAGGCTGCCCCTGTCCTTGAAAATTTCCTTTGTAGGGTGGCCTATTTGCTTGATAAGACTGATGTTGAGGCTGATATGGAGCTTGATAAGGTTTATTGAACTGAGCTTGCTGCCTCTTCACATTTACCACATCATTTCCCAAGGATTGGAACATGCTCTTAAGTTGTAGGTAGTTTTTTTGATCTTGAGAATCACTTGACCCACTAGTTGACGCCTTTTCTTGTTTGGGTGAAGGTATAGCAACAATTGTTGGAGTTGGAAGAATAACATTAAGTGGGAGAATAACCGTAGGGGGTGGTCTGATTTCAAGGAAAAGAGACATTGGGGGTCTAGGAGTAAGCTTGCCAACCTGAACTAGGCAATTTTCTGTTTTAATAGCCACCTCATAAGCATCTGACAATATGTCCCCTCCCATGGATTGGATCATTACTGTTATGTCGCTGTTTAGAGCTTTCAAATAGTATAAGAATGCAAAGTTAGGGGATGGTCTAACTGCGGCTGGAATTCTGTCCCAATCTTTTTGGAATCTTGTGTTGAAGTCTTGCATAACTTCACGAGGAGCTCTCTTGATTGTGGTCAACTGTTCTGCGAGTGACAAATGATCACTCTTGTCTGCAAATCTCTTACATAAGGTTGTTCCCAATTGATCCCATGATTGAATAGAGGTAGGAGCTAAACCTCTATACCAATCTAAAACCTTTCCCTTAAAGGATACAACCAATACTCTGATAGCTACATTTTCTACTATGACATTATGGATATTGTAGAAATTGGCTATCTGTGATGTGTTCAGTAGGAGTTACAGCTTGGTCTCCTGTGAAATAGGCGATGCTTTTGAGGGCTGCTACTGGCATAGGATTATATTGTGGCAAATTTAAAGGACTTTAGCCATTGAAACCTACAAAAGCTCTTTGGAGAATCATGGTAACAAAAGGGGCTAACAAAGGTCTTCTTGCGTAGGTATAACTCACAACTGGGTTAGGAAAATAGTTTCCTACGTATGGGTGAGTATGGGCAGACCTTAACCTTCTTGCTGAGTTTAAAGGTAATTCAACAAATTCAAAAAGAATATCTCCAGAAGCTGATCTTGTAGTCACCTTTGGCATGAAAGATAGTTACTATTCTGCTACCAGATTGCTGAGCGTTCTTTGGAGTCGCTAAATACTGAAAGATGAAAGCTATAACCACTGTAAATTGATCAAACCAACATCAAACTTGACCAATCTTCCTTGAAAGTGGTCCCATCGAGTGTGCCAGAAACTGTTGTAGCGTAGAATTGAACCCTTTGTGGGAGAGTTTCTCAGGCTCTCTCACTCCTAGCTACAAGTGTTGAGACAACCTCAGGGTGTTGGTATCCTGTAGTGAGGTTGAACCTCTAGGCTTTTTAATGAGGCTAGTTCCTCAGATGCTTCACTTCAGCTCTTATTTCCCACGCTAAAATCTACTGCTGACTAAGGAAAAGGGATAGGAGGATAACATAAAAAGGAAATCTAAGCTAAGAGAGGTGATGCACCAAATAGAGAGTGATCCACATTCAGATTGGGAACATTAATGGCTACTACTAAACTTAAACAAGACACAGTCTAGTTGGTCCTATTTCAAAGCCGCAAGCATGAGTAGTTGTGTGGAGGTCAAAGGGGAGGATGCACTTTGAAGGGCAGGAAGGAATAGGTCTACAAGAGAGACACTATAACTTGTAATGCTTCAGAAAGGTACCAAAGGCTAACACATCACACGACCTGCAAGAAACCAAGAAAACTAAAGCGAGGTGCATAGAGAAATCATAGATGATAAGAGAAAACATGCATTTTGCAAGTTAAACTCCAATAATGCACACTTGACTTCAATGAAAATCAGAAAGTTATCTTGTATTGCTTTAAGAGAGTGTTACAAGGAAATTTTGACAGAGTAACTCTACCACTAGTCGAGGGATGCATTTTAAGGCTCAAAGGCCTCTATATATAGCAGAAAAAAATGAGAGAAGAGGGGGCTTGCGTGAGAAAACAGAAAGAGGGGTCATAAATGGTTGCAACCACCACTATGTCCTTGAACTCCTTTTGCCTTTAGAGCGTGCAACTGCTCGACCATGAAATGAACCATCCAAGATCACCGTAAATCTCCTCGAGCCCTTTGCGCATTCAAGTCTCTCTTTTTGGAGCTAAGAGAGCCATGTCTTGGGTAGCTGCATGTTCCCGCCAAGTGCACACGATTTGATCTCTTGTATTTAAAACCTAGCATGCTCCTTACGATTGTTTTGGACTTATATATTTTCTATTAAAATCGATACCCTCCTTGGCTTTTTGCATGTCCATCGATCTACTTGTGCATGGATGCCCGTGAGTCGTCGATCTCCTGCCAGTTGAATGCGTGTTTGACACTTGTCATGCACACTTTCACCCTTGAGATTTGTTGACACCTTTGATCTCCATTAGCTGTTAATCTTCAATCTAAGATTGATTATGCGCTATCGGATCTAGCTCTCGAAATGCTGCCACGTGTCGTCTCTGTGTTTGGCCAGGGACCCCTTTGACGGCTTTTGAATGCCAACAGCTATTTTATGAGCTTGATCTTTGACACTGGTGCGAACGTCACGTTTCCCTTGGACACTTTCCTGTAGGCCTTTTCTTTCAGGGTTTTTGAGAATGAGCCTTCGGATTTATTTGCTTCGGTCACTTCTTCAAAAGAAAAGGTCTTTGGGACTTTTGCAAAGGTCCATTTCCTTTGTAGATACACTTCAGAATGCTTTGCACTTCTGCTTCTTGTGGTCCTCCACTTCTTCTTGATCATGTCCATCTCTTTAAACCAGTTAGAATTTTGGTATGTGGGCCAAAAATTGGCCAACAGGTACGTTCACATTTCTCTCACCTAAGCAGGTATTTACTACAGCAGCCTAATCAGGGTTTATGTATGACATCATATGGATTAAAGGTGAAAATTTAGGGGATATCTACCGCATGAGTATTGGAATTAATTGTGCAACATTGGCACCTAGGGTTTGTTTCTATTTGGGGTGTTTTGAGCATCTTAATTCAACTAGGGTTTGCTGATTTAAATTTTCAGAATTTAGTTTGTTTAGAGTTGATTAAGGGTTTTGTTAAAAAACCCTTTTTTTTCATCATTGTCCCAATTTATAGGACATTACAGTGGTATCAGAGCCATATCTTGGCTATTCTATGGGGTGAAGGGTTGATACATGAGTGGCAACAAAGAGGTTAAGTATTATTTGAGCAGTAGTAGGCGGGAAGCAGGGCTTCCACCAGTTGGTTCACCTGAGCAAAACCAAGCTATTAGTGACATGGAGCACCAAGAGACAGAGAGAGAGGAGAGACAGATTGGCCGAGGAGAGGTTTGAGAAGTATTCTCAAACTCAGGAGAGGATGACCACTGTGATGGAGGGGTTTCTTTGTTTCCGCAGTGAGATGGGTGGCTTGAAGCCACTCAATGGAGAGAGTAGTGCCTCAGGGAGCATGCCAAATGCACATACACCCCCTTTGGGGAATGGGGGATCCACACGTAGGCCCACACAACCTACATTCGTTCAGAGGGAGAAGCTCGCACTAGCAAGGGAGGGTTTACTCAATCCATGCATGGAGTTAGAGAGAGAGATGGATGAGTATGTCACCTTATCTGCAACAATTAAGGAGGCTATGACATTTTTTGATTTTTCAGCTTGGAAATGGGGACAAAGTGGACCTAGGATTGGTCAGAGGCAAAGAGGCAGCCAGGGAGATCTCCAACATGCATTGGTGAAGTTATATCTATCTACTTTTGATGGGTCACAAAGGAGTTCAGCTAGGGCATGGATTCAGAAGGTGGATACCTTCTTTTCACTTCAACCTATGGTAGAGGGAGGGCCATCTAGTTCGCCACCTTGCATTTAGAAGGAGCAACTCACGATTGGTGGTATCATGGTTGGATCACACAGGGGCAGCAACACATACACTCCTATGAGGAGTTCAGCAGGAGATTGATTGAGTGGTTTGATAGAGCGGATCCTAAGCTTCACTTCCATGAATTAGCTCAATTGAGGCAGAGGGCTTTAGTGGTCGATTACGTCATAGAGTTTCAGAGACTTTCAGTCATGGTGATCGATATTTCAGATAGGAGATTGGTGTTACTATTCACAGAGGGCTTGGTTGACTCCCTAAGGGGATCGGTCAAGGCTTTTGATCCACCTTCACTGAGAGAGGCCATTCAGAAGGCCTACGATTTGGAGTCTTCTACTCCGAGGGACATATTTCCACCTTTGGTATAGCCAAACAGTTCTTTTTTCCCACCTACTGGGCAACAGAGAGGTCACGGTTTGGGGAAGCCCAAGAGTAGCTTTGTAGGACCACCTAAGGCCAATCATGTGGGTCCTTTAATTAGACCAAACCAACCAGGTTTGGGGTAGCAAAAGGAGCTACCACATAATAACTTTGATGTGAGGAACGAGCTAAGAAGGACAGGTCTTTGCTTCACATGCAAGGACCCTTGGGAGAAAGGCCACAATTGTTGTGGAAAGGGACAAGTTCACTACATCGAGGTGCTTTCCAATGAGGAAAATAAGGAGGAAGAAGTTGGGACAACCAACTATGAGGGGAACACTTTGGAAATAGAAGGTGAGGAGTTGAGTGGCACCTTGGCATCACTTTCCGGGGCTCCTAGATATTATCCCTTCAGAGTTAAGGGTTTGTTAAAAGGTACACCTATTACCATACTTATTGATAGTGGGGCAACTCACAATTTCATTGATAGGGGATTAGTAACATCATGTGGATTACAATCAGTGGAGTTCAAGGGTTTTAGAATTACAGTAGTGGATGGATTCACCATCCCTTGCACAACCAAGATTCCAAAGCTTAGCCTCACTTTGGAGAAACATGTGGTTGAGGATGATTTTTATGTGGGGGCATAGGGGAGACCAATATGGTCCTTGGTATTCAATGGTTACACTCACTTGGTGAATATACACAAAACTACCAAACCATGGAGCTCAAATTCAAGATAGCAGGCAAGGAGGTTGTTTTGCATGGTTTGGGTGATGGAGAGGCCCCCTCTTCTAAGGCCAATAAATTGTTAGGAGGATGTATCATGAGCATGAAGGGAGTGGAAAAGAAGGTTGTCCCTAGACATAAAACGCAGCCCCTTCATCCAAATTTTGAGCCTTCTAGAAAGCATTGGGTAAGCATTGCAAATTTCCATTGTTGTCACATTTTATTTAAAAAGGATGGGAAGAGAATGGATTGCCAAGGAAAACCCAAAACATGCTTGGGGCAGCACCCTACTCTTTCTTGCAAAAGGGGAAGTAGTGAGGCTTTGAGGGAAAAAGGACACTCCCTAAATTTTGAAAGAATGAAAGTGATGAGCAACTGTACAAATGATCCGAATGACAAGAAAGGGAAGTCGTCCTTGCAAAGGAAGGACAAACACGGTGGGAATCACCTATGGAACATTGGGAGCATCAAAACCCATTTATCTTACACTTGGCAGCCAAAGGAAAGAATGAAAAAAAGTGGTAAGAAATCTGAAATTTTTTGTTTCCAATTTTCTGAGTTAGAAAAACAAGTTCAGCCATTTGAAGAAGGGAAAATTTGGCATTTTGTTGTCATTTTACAGCCTACATTGGGGAAATATGGTGCCAAGATGCATTCTGAAAATGATCACATAGTGAAATCTGATTTTAATGATCAATTACAGCAGCATATAAGAGGCCAAAAATCTTATTTTTTTGGTAAAATACAGCCAAGGGTACAATCTGGAAATGTGTATGAGAAAGCATACTTTTGGTTTAATCCAATGGGGAAGGTGCAATTCCATGTTGAGGAGTGGCATAGACTTTTGTTTGATCAAAACTACATCTTTCTTATGCATAAAGGGAGTGGTAGAAGACTCACGCAAGAAAAGTTGCACATAGGCACTTTTATCATTCAGGGTATGTTCTATAAAGAGGCCTTAATGATTAATTTCAGAATTGTGAATATTTCGTTTGAAGGCACATCATACACTTTAGGATATTACATCAAAAGCAATCAAGTATGGCATGTCTTTTTGGGTTATGAAGAATTCTTGAAAGATGATTATGATCTCTTGAACCTATGGGGGCAGCCCACAAGGTATGTGTTTTGCAAACAAGGACTTCAACTTGAAGGTTATTTGCAATGGGAAATCATTTCAGTGAAAAGATGCATTAGAAAGGATGTAGGGACAGCTCCATGGCTTTTGCAATTGCTTGAGGACAAGCAATTTTAGGTAGGAAGGACTGTAATGGCTCCCTTTTTGAGTTAGTCATTGGGATGAGACCCTTAGCTTGTATGTTCCTTAGGGCTAAAGATTTTAAAGGCAAAAGGAGAACATTAGTAAGCTTCAAGGATATGTTTGATAAGACACTTTATTATCTAATTTTTGGGACCTTTTTAAAGGTCATCCTAAAAGTGCTTTGATAAGGAAGCCTGTAATATATCTTTTTAATAAAAGGAAAAAATAACTCTCCCTCTCTATTTTGGGTGCCACAATTGAAGGAAGAATTTAAAAGGGAAGGGAGACTCTTTTGAAAATGTTATGTTGAATATGTTGACCAAGTTTGACTTTTCAGTCAAACTAGGGCACCTATAGGCAAAAACTTGAGTTTTTGGGTCCATAGGGGTTTAAATGGATGTTATAAGGTGTTTCAAGGGTGAATTAATGTCATTTCATGTTATGCTACCTTTGGTTGTTAGTCCCCTAGGTCTATTTATCATTTTTGGGTCATTTTAAGTGCATTTAATGCTTTGTACGGGTTTCTTGGGATTTGTGCAAGTTACAAATGCTGATGTCATCCCCCATGTGTCCTTAGAATTCTTTAGGACGCTGACATAACTGAAGAAATGACAGATTGTTCAGAAAAGGGTAGTTTTCTTGACCAAAGAGAGAAAAAGACACTTGTACGACTCCTTGGGAAGTGTGCCACTTGGAAAACATAGTGGTGTGATTCTTCACCTCCCTATAGGGCATATCCACGTTTTTTTTTCATTTGTTGCACAAAAAATTGCATCTGCAACTCAATTTTCCTCTTTGCATGCAAATGAAGGTCAAGTTCAAACACTCACTATGGGCTATACAAGTGGAGTCAGGGAGAATGGTCTTGGGGGTGGATAATACTCTTAGTCCACTTCACTTTCATGGCAAGAAGTCTTAGATTGGTGCATTATACTTTATGAACCATTGCTAACAATCTAAACAGTTTTTTATAGAATTGCATACAAGAGGGGTACTGTTATGCATCTGTTTCTAACTTTCAGAGTTTCATGGAGCTGTGTGATCTTGGGGAGATGTTTTTAGGGTGGAATCAAGCTCTCTCCATAATATTTGCAACATCTAACATTTCACTTTTCATTTCTTGTGAAGGAGATCTCAAATGGTGCTTGTTTTCCAAAGTTTACAGAATTGGGTGCAGGTACTGAGTTTTCCAACGTCTAAGGAGCTTCATAGCAGTGATAATGTGCTTGAGATTCATGTATGGAGAGTTCTTTCATGAAATCATCTTGTGGGATGTCCAACTAGCACCTTTACAAAACCATATTGCCCATATACACCTTGTTTGCTGCCTTCTCATTTTCAGTCAAGTTGGTGCTTGTTTCATGGAGGTTGTACGGATATGGGAGAGTTGGAGAACATGGTGGAAGTCATGATTGGTACCTAGCATATCCAAGAGCCTTGTTTCCATGCTAGGAGGGTTTAAAGGCTTCTACAAGTGGATTGTTCACTCCAAAAGGAGAGTTGACTAGTTTGGGCTCTCAGTCCCCAAATGCAGAAAACAGAGGTCCT
Organism: Torreya grandis; assembly: GCA_037957365.1. NCBI lineage: Eukaryota > Viridiplantae > Streptophyta > Pinopsida > Cupressales > Taxaceae > Torreya > Torreya grandis. The sequence continues at coordinate 5,171,953 of JARHVA010000338.1, read as the reverse complement.
AAGGTTTTTATGGACTAATGTTTGATATGTTAGAATATGCCTTCACCACTTTCCTTGTTTTGGCTTTGTAGTCCTATCTACCTAGTACAACCATGCCAAATTTGGCAGCCAAAGTCTAAGTGGAAGGTGAAATTTGAGCCTCTCCAAGTTGTCAAGAATTCACTGAAACTAGACAGTGATGTCTACAGGATTTTCAAGGAAAGGTTGATACTTGCACCATAGGAGGAAGTTCTAGACATGTGTAGTAGGGGGAAACAATTCCAAAGGTTATAACAAGAAACTATAGGCACTCATTCCATGAGAGAAAGGATAACTATGTCAAAGGACCTTTTGGACCATCCCCTGTCTATACATAGGGCAAAGAGGCAGTGGAGGCAAGGCTTCAATGAATTGCAAACAAGAGATGGTGCTAAAGAATCCATGATGGAACTAGACCCTAGTGTGAGGCCTCACAAAACTAAATGCAATCTCAATAAGCTCCATACACTCCTAAACATGATTCAAATGCTCCATGAAACCTACAGGCATGAACATGCACCTACAACCTAGGATGAGGAATTGGTGGCAGTCAGAGTGAAAAAGGGTCTTTTGAGCTCAAATGAGGCATGTAGATGAGTTATGTGAAGAAAATATGATGCTATAGAGATTACCAAAGACCTTGTACACACTTTTGAGGCTTGAATGCCTTACCTTGAACACCTACAGCCAAGGAGAATATGCACACCTACAACCTATTTGGGAGTAGGTCTCAGTTAAGGGTAAAGTGAGGTCCTTGGAGCTCAATTGGAGCATGTAAGCAGGAAACTTGACCACAATGGAGTGCAGAGAGAGACAAAGAAAGTTTGTAATGGACTTTTGAGAAGAAAAACTCATCTTAGCAACCTACAGGCAGGGTCCTAGGATTGTCTCAGTCCAAGAGGACAGTGAAAAATTGGAGGGCCTAACAGGCCAAGAGGCTAGGTTTAGAAGAATGGCTCACATTGGCATATGAGGGTGAGTAAAAGAGGGACTATATGATGTTTTTAAACCTTGGTCAACATGATACTAGAAAGGCAACAAGGAAGAGATCCCCTGCCCACTGTCACAGTCAAATAGGGGCATAAGCAAGGGAGGAGCCTATGAGGGCTTGGTGCCTCAGCAAGCAAAGGGGAGTTTCAATCAATGCAAGGAGGATTCCTCATGATCAAATGATGGAGATTACATGCCTAAAACACCCTTCCATGCACATAGAACCTTTCACCTATGCAAAGTTTGTCTCAGTCTGTACAGGCAGGTTTGGAGAACCTTGTTGCAAGGAACAAGTGAAGGGTTCATTAGCAAACAAGTTTTCCAAAAAACTTCCAAAGATTCATGAGCTTGGAATGAGGATGAGAAACATGCTTGAGTGGCATTTGGGCATGAAAATAGCATGGAGATAACAACTACATGGAGTTATAAGCAAAACATGCAGGAAACAGGGTTTTGACCCCTTTTTTGGCAAAGTTGAGTTGGTTTGACCACTTAGACTTGGAATCTGATGAAACCCTTTGGTACAAGTGATCATCAGAACCTCATTGAGCTCAAAAAATACTCACCTTGCCCAAACAAGCAGGCCTAATACCCTCTGTTTTGTCTCAGAGGTAGGTCAGTCCTCTCAAGCAAGAGAATGACAGTTTTTGGAAAAGGAGTCAGATAGTGAACTGGAGGTCAGTCTACTCAATTGCTGAAGTTTGTACAGTTGGGGGACATATAGAGGGACATGAGGAACCAACCTAGAAGGTTGGGATGCCAAGGAAATGATCCACACAAGGAGGTCTGCAGGCAGACCTAGTGAAAAAACATGCAAACCCCACCCCAAATGAGGTGTCACTTCAAGTTCTAGCCTTCTCCAGGTAATCTAATGTTTTGTGTGATGCCTACAGGGGTGAATATGATGTGTTCATGCTATTGGAATGCGTTGATGGTGAGAATTATCATCTTTTGGTTCACAAAACACAAATAGGACTATTGGCAAGGCATGGCTCTTGTTCCAAAATAGGGGTAGCTTGCATTTTTGGCTCTTGTTGAGCTCTCCAAATGATTTGAACATGTTTATAGGTCAGTCTCAGATGTGAGGAAGCTTTTGGTTGGCTAGGAAACTCCACTAGAAGCCATCTCCAACTCCAGACATACTCAAACCCTCACAAAGAGCATGAAAGCCATTCGAAGGTCAACTTCCATTACTCATATCTTTCATGGATGTTTGCATGGGACCCTGAGCCATTTGGATATGTTAGGGAGAGTCTTGGAGGAGCCCTGAGTGGCATTTGGAGGGAGGTTCAACGTCTGACCTTTATGAACAAAGGTTAAGAGTTCAAGTCACTCAAAACCCTTACAAAGCCATCATAGTGACCCGATTGGAGAGATAGAGCATTTTAAGCATCCAGATGAAAGGGGATGGCAATGAAACCACTTGGAAGTTGTAGAGGACTCTCAAAAGATCCCACACATGTGTTTTGTTTGTACGGAATTGTACGGATCAGGGGAAAACATGGCTTGCTTTGGCCATTTTGAGTGGTATGCAAGCTACAGAAGGAGTTAGAAGATGAAACAAACTTTGGGAGGAAGCTTTACACTTGAGCTAACTCCCAAAATTCATCTCATCTCATGAATCGGACTCTAAGTGTCCCAACTAGACTCTCACTTTCAGCCAGTCCAGTGAGCCAACTAGTGAACACTTGTGAAAAATGGTGAAAAGCAATTAGGGAAGCCTTTTAAAGGTCTTTTCTTGAAACTAATGATATGGGAGCCTTTGACAAGTGTCATACCCTCTTGTGCATGGATCAGTTATGAAAATTGAGGAGTTTTGACTGCTAAGTGGAGGAGGTGCATGGAAGAGAGCCCTTTTGAAACTGCCAGTGATGATTTTGCATGTCCACAAGAATAAGGATGGTCGGGGATCAATCCAATGCATGTGGGGACTTGTTGGTAACCCCTCTTGCTCAGACCAATCATCAAACCTGACCATATGCAGGGATAAGGGTAGTTTTGGAAGGCAATTCAAGTAGGCAGCTTCTTATGCCAAAATGGCAGTTTCGTGCCACTTTTCACTATCCTTATGACTTGTTTTGGACAAGTATACACTTATGACATGGCATAGCTCGCCCTACCTCTCTTCCACATGCAATTGTAACTGATTCTCTCAGATGGACACATGTCCAAGTGACTCTTGGACTTCCCTTCTCTCTATCTTCCCATTTCTTCTATAAATTTTGGCCTTTTGGCATTGTAATGGAGGACTCCACTTGGGTATGGCGAAGCCTTGCCAAAATTATACCTTGAAATCAATGAAAACAAGTTACCTCATTCAAAGAATTCACTAAGTGTAAATGATAGTGTTTAGTCTTGTGCAAGTGTGATGTCTATTTACCTTCACATACTATTCTTACTATTACCTAGTGTGTTATGTTCTCTTTCTTGCAGGTCAACAAGAAGTGTCAAACGAGGTTGTAGGTGTAGTGAATAGCTCATTCAATAGAATGTCCTAGCATGCCTATTGCCTAAGTCTTCCTTAACCTATGCTATCTCCTAGACCCCATGTTGACGCATTGATGTGGGAGAGAGAGTCAATATTGGGTGAAGTGTTTATGTAAGTTGTTCTTAGTTTCAAGTGTATTTCAAAGAGTGTGAGTTGATCAAATATTTGGTGTATCACTTCTTAGATTAGGCTTACTTTTCTTGCTATTCTTAACTCTTTTTAACCTCCCAAAATGTTAGTAGTAGTGATATGTGCTTGAATGATACATCAAAGGGAGCTAGGCCTTATCTAGAGGTTCATCACACGAGTTTGTTCACCCACAGCAAGTGAGATGTCCCAAATTTGCCACTTGGATTAGAGGCCTAGGAAACCTCTTCTCATAGGGTGCATCCAAGTGTCAACAGAATATTGATTTGGAAATTTGAATCAAGTATGCCAAGCTTGATTTCCACCTCTTGAGGACAAAAACCTCCAAGAAGTGTCAAAGGTTTGGGGACGAAAACCTCTATTCCTTCTACTTGAACAACTCTTGAATGAACAACTCTATTCAAGAGTTGTAAGTGAACTTCAAAATTGCATGTGTATATGCAAGTGGATCTACAAAGGTGTTTTTAGACACCACCTTTGAGGAAATATTGAAAATTCTATCAAAAGTTGGTTTTTGATAATTTCATAGGTTTTATAGAAGGGCGAATCATATTGAGAGCTTGTTCGTGGTGCGAAAGATCATCCCAAGGGGTGGCGACTTGCCTAGGGAGTTGGGCGAACCACTTGAGGGGTCGTTGGATGCCAAAGAAGGTTGCATATTATTTTATTGAATTTTTCAGCTAGGGCGACTTGATTGGAGAGCGGATTTTGAGGACTTGAGGCTAATTGGAAGTGTTTTGCGGAGTATAAAATATTGCCAATATTTTATACTAATTTTTCACTTGGGCGACTTGCCCTAGGGGTCCTTTGAAGGCTTTTTGGAGGAATTTTGGTGAGTAAAATATTCTGATTTTATTTCCTATATTTTTTGAGGTAGGGCGAACTAAATGGGAAGAAAATTGAGCATCTTCGAAAGGTGTTTAGACTCTGTTTGGCAAGGTACAAATTATACTATTTCTAATTTTTGTGGCAATTTATCACAAGGGTTTGAAAAAAATTGAAAGGGAAAGACTAGGGTTTTATTTTGAAAAATCTGCTATTATTTTATGAGTGGGGCAATTCACATGTGGAGTAATTTCTAAGGGTTGTAGGGTGCTTTTAGACTCTAAATGTGGACAAATATATTATAATTATTTGTGTATCTTTAACATATTTTTGGGGACTTTGACATCATCTTGAGAGCAAATCCAAGGGTAAAATTTTGATTTAATTCATATAGTAATTTTCTGCACATGGTCAACTTTCATTGAAGGGTTTTGAAAGCCATTGGAAGGGCTAACTTGAAAATATTTCATTCTGAAATATTTCTATATTTTTTATATTTATTGGTGAGTTTTGAAGGGTTTGAAGGTTGATTTGACAAGGGAAAAACACCGCTGTACTTTCAGAAGAAAAAGCAAAAATATTGCAAGGGTACTTTTCCAAGGTACATCCACATTTCTCTCATCTAAACAAGTATTTATTATAGCAGCCTAATCAGGGTTTATGTATGATATATCATATGGATTAAAGGTGAAAATTCAATGGATATATACCACATGAGTATTGGAATTAATTGTGCAACATTGGTGACTAGGGTTTGTTTTTATTTGAGGTGTTTTGAGCATCTTAATTCAGCTAGGGTTCGCTGATTTAAATTTTCAAAATTGAATTTGTTTGGAGTTGATTAAGGGTTTTTTTGGGAAACCCGCTTTTTTCATCATTGTCCCAATTTAGGGGACATTACATAGGGTTCCCTTTAAAATTCGAAAATATAATTTCAGGTTGCTAGGGTTTGCTTGAAAAACCTGATTTTTAGATTTGTCCCGATTTGAAGACATTATACCAAGACTATTGTTTGTGCTGCGATTGGAGGGTGACTTAAGTAGTCTGCACCCTGATTGGAAATACCTTTCTTGTGTTTCATACTAAGGTGAAATTGTGGTAGGTAGGTAGACCACTTTGGATGGTGATTATTTAGTAACTTGCCCTGGGTCTTCATGAACTATAGAGGCTTGTGATTTGTATGGATGATGGTCTTCATTCCCAAAATGTAATGCTTCCATTGCCTACATACCTGAACAATGGTAATGTTATAGCTTGGAATTGCATCCCTGTGAGAGAGTTCTTCAGGCTCCCTCACTTCTAGTTACAAGCATGGAGACAACCCCAGGATGTGGGTATCCTATGGTGAGGTTGAATCTCTAGGCTTTTTTATGAGGCTAGTGTTGACACAGTGGAGTGCACCCTTGACAGGAGGTTGAGCTTCTGTCCTCCACGCGACAATGGAAACTTCTCTCTTGCCTATGGGTCTGGCAAAACTGAGGGGAGAGTCTCTAGATAAGGGCTAGCTCCCTTTGATGCATCTCTGATTTATTCCAGTACATTTGCTAATATATATATATATATATATAACGGGGGGGTTGAAAAAAGAGAAAGATTACTGAAAAACAGAAACTAACCTAAGCTGGTGATGCACCAAAAAAGTTCGATCTACTTAGCTTGAGCATACACTTTCCACCAAGAACACGCTGATGTACACTTCATTTGATATGAGAAATTCTCCTGCATCAGTGAGCTAGGGGTTCTCTGGAGATACAAGGAGGAAGAACTACCAGAGGTGTTCTAAGACACACTATGACAGCCTGTTCACATGCGCCTATACTCTGCTGTAGACACTTTTGGCTAACCTGCAAAAGAAGAACTCACAATACACTAGACATGCTGGAATCATTCTATGAAAGCATAAGGGAAAATGACTAAACACAAAACAAAGCCATAGAGATATGCAAAAGTGCAAGCTCAAATGGAGGCAAAAATGCTTCTTTTTGATTCAAGGTAAATTTCGGCAAGGCTCCGCCTTACAAGTTGAGAGATATCTCTTTCTCAAATGAGAAGTTGCAATATATATATATAGAGAGAGAAGTAAAGACGCCCCCTTGGAAAAGACTTTGACGCCCCTTTTTTACAAGTGGCCCATGTGCGTTGAGAGCATCGGGAAGAGAAAACCGTTGAAAGAGAATGCTGTGTTGGCTGTCAATCTTGACTTTGGCGTTCAAACATTAATGTGAAAGCATGGGCCGCGCCTCTTTTCCTGCAAACAAGACCACTCCTTCAAGATATTCACGCGGTTTGTCTGCTCATCAATGCAAAGTGTGAAAAAAACAGGCCGCGTCTTCACTGTTCGCGCTCTTTGATGACCACTTGGTGGAGACTGTTTTGACTGCAGGAATAACTCGCCTCCCCTTTGCCACCTAGGGCTGTTTTGTCCATATTCATAATTTTGTCTCTTCCTGGCTTTGTCGTTTCCTGGAATTTGAGCTCTTGGGGCTATCTTATCGTCCTTTCCTGGCTTCTTGGGCTCTTTCATCAGCAGGTCGCTGAATTCATTCTTAACTTTTGTCTTTTCCCAGCTTTGTCTTTTTTCGGGCAATCTGAGCCCTCGGGGCTATCTTCTATCAATCTTTGGCTCTTTGGACTCCCTTCTCGGCGGTCTCTTCCTTTTGGCCTTAAGGCCTTTGAATTCCTTCGGGTTGGCGCTCAAGCATTTAAAGATCAACGGCTATTTCATTGGCCTGAATTTGATGTCTTCGGGGACATCATTTGACGTCCGGATTCCAACGGCTAGTTCATGGTACCCAATTTGACATCTACGGGCTCGTCACCCCTTTGAATTCCTTTGGCTTTCTTTTCTTCGGCCTTTCTCCTGAAGTGTTCCCTCGGACTTCTCCCGAAGGATATCTCTCTCTTCTTTTCTTCTGTCCGGGCCTTTGTCGTTGAAACCTCCCAAAGGGAAGGTGTCCCTTTGGGGCTTGGGGAAGGTCCTCCTTTCGGCAGCCGAGAGTCCCCCGTAAGGGCACTTGCCCTTTGGGATCCTTCGATCCTTCGGGCTCCTTTTGGTAGTCACATTCTTTTGGCCTTAATGGCCGAAGGAATTCCTTCGGACATTTTGTCCGAAGGAAATCTTTCCTTCAATCCTTAGCGTTTGCTTTCCTTCGGTCGGGCTTTTTCCACCGGGTGAATTCCTTCAGACTTTTGTCCGAAAGAATTCACTCATTCACTTTGCTGCGGGAACTTCTCCCGAAAGAATTTCTTGTTTGTTTCCTTGCTTGTTTCTTTCGGTCGCCTCCTTTCTTCGGGCAAATTCCTTTGGACAAAAAGTCCGAAGGAATTCTTTCGGACCTTTTGTCTGAAAGATTTGCCTTGTGAATTTTTTCGCAGAATTCTCCTTCTGAAAGGATAGTCTGTGCCTTGTGAATTTCTTCAGACAAAATGTCCGAAGGAATTCCTTCGGGCATTTTGCCCGAAGAAAATCAACTTTTGTCTTTGTCTTTGGCTATCTTCCTGGATTTTCTTCGGACATTTTGTCCGAAGAAATCCTTTGCTATTTCCTTAAGAATTTCCTCCGGACAGAAAGTCCGAAGGAATTCTTTGCCTTGGTCTTTCTTCTCGAAGGAACTCACCTTTCGGCCTTTTGACCAGCTACCCTCCACAAGGGTAAATCAAGTCCAAAGTTACCCTTCGGATCTTTTGCAATGGCCCATCTTGCTCATCATTTGCCCTCCGCAAGGGCTGTTTAACCTTCGGAGCTTTGTAAGAGACTCTTATTTGTCTAAGGCATTTGCTCAAAGCAAAAAGCTCCATACTGAACCGAACCGTGCAGGGCATTAGATTTTTCAATGTTCTATAAGAACAGGGTTTATTGCAAAGAAAAGGAGATTTTGCAGGTGGTGGGTGCATGACTAGACTGAGGTTCAGAGTGGTAGGGAAGGAAGGAGACTAATTTTGGCCTGCATGATCAAAATGGTCAACAAATTGGCGATTCCCAGGGGAAGCATCCCTGCTATGCTTAAGAAACCAGTAGCCTCAAAGTCCATTGGGCACGGAGTCAGAACGCAGCTTGAAAAAGTTAGCAACAGCCTCGAGAGATCCAAGAATCAATCATGAAGCTTTTTTACCTCAAACACAAAGGAAAACACACACAAGGCCAAAAAACACTACCTGTGCAAACAACACTTAGGGAAAATAGGGAAAGAAAGACTGAAAGCAAACTACTATGTACAAATAACCCGGTATATTTGCCTCCTTGGATCAAAGGGAAAACTTCGTAAGTCTCCATGGCAAGAAAACTTATGATGCCAGGCAAGTGGCTGGATAGAATGGAGATTTGGTGACTTGCTCCTCTTGCCTGCCACCTTGATTGGCTCGTATCTGAGTGAATCGAGGGCAAACATGCTTCCAACATATATGTATTCTTCTTGTTCTGGGAAGCTTGCCTCCTGCTGGTTCTTCATGCTGGTGTGTTTCATCAAGAAATCAATGGCTGCTGGCTCATCACCATAAACCCTTTGATATGCATCATGGATTGGCTTGTCTCCTTCTGCTTCGTTGAAAATGCTGTCAAACTCATCTTCTGCTTGATCATGGCTTTCTTGAAGAAGGGTGACTGTTGTGATGTCTAAAATGAGACCACAAACTGATTGCTCATCCCACAGAACATCACCTTCTTGTGCAAGGCTCTCTTCTTCAAAGCTTTCCTCAAGATGAACAGGAATCTCTTTTTCTTGCTCAAAAACCAGTCTCCAGTTGTTCAAAGACATCCTCCTGATCCTCCTCCAACTCGGGTTCCATGGCATGGTCATCCTCCTCATCAAAGCAACAAGGAAGTTCATCAAACAAGGGGCGAGAGAGCTCATCATGCTTACTTTCCTCTTCATATTGCTGGAACATCCGCATGTATGCATGACTTGTGTCTTCTCCCTTGTTGATGATGTCTTCAAAGGGAGCATCCATGATGATTTCCTCTTTATTGTCATCCATGAGAGCTTCTTGATTAGGTGGAAGAGGAGGCAGTCCTTGAGCTAGAATTGAATGATTCTCTTCCTCCCATTTAGCCAACACTTCATCTATATCGGATGTGGCCTGATAGTTGTCTTGGAGGGGTGTAGATGGGGTGTGTTCAAATGTAGGATCTTATGCTTGATCTGAACCGTCCATCACACTTTGGTTGAGGAACCTCATGCTGGATTCCAACTTTGCAATTCGCTTGGCTATATTCTCTTGGAAGAGCCTTTCCCGGAGGTCACAAGCATCGTCATGGTGAGTAGGAGCAGCTTCGATGTCTTCAAGGTTTTGAGCAAAATCTTTCTCTTCCTCCTTCCTGCCCCATGATTCCATTGTTTCCTTCCAACTCATGACCTTAGGATTGGAACTTTTCCCTTGTGAACAGGCAGCAACTTTATCTTCTTCAAGGTCCCAAGCTGGTTCATGATATTCCCTCTTCCAACTTGGAATCTTGACATCATGTTGACAGACCTGAGGAGGTTGAGGAAGATTCGGAAGAGACTGTTGATACACAGGAATAATTTCCTGAGGAGAGACGTGCTGGTTCGTGGCATTCCCTTCCAAGGAGGATTCACACTCTAAAGAATTGAGAAGGTTCATTTCCATGAAAGGTTGCTCTAATGCCCTTTGATGCTGGGAAGCTAGGCACAAGGGATTAGGAGCAGGAGTGATTCTTGCATCAGATGAGCTAGAGTGAGCAACTGCTTTTCTGGTAGAAAGGATTTGGTGCATAAGAGGGGGCTTTCTTTAGAATAGGAGGGGGCACACAAGGCTGACTGCCTTGAATGAATGGACTCCTCCATTTTGCTACCCCCTCTTCTAGGGATTGCAAGACCTGAGCTTGCCTAAACAAACACTTCTCTTTGTACATAAGCTCTTGCCGATATTTATACTGCTCATCCAATCTGTCTATCTCCATCCCCTGCTTCTCAAATTCCAGTGCTACTTCCCTTATTGTTGAAGGGCAACTAGGAGAGCTGTTTGAGGTGATTCCATGAACAACTTGAGCTTGATCAAAACCATGAAGGAATACAAGGCCCATGATTCTGAGCAATGGGATTATACATACAAAAATAAGATTTCTTGATGGCACCTGGACTGCTTAACCAGCTGATTCAACTCGGAGTCGCCATTGGTGTTGATGAAAAGCCTCCAAAGGCTGGTTGGTTGAAGAACACACCAAAATTCTTCAACTCTTTAGACAAAATGCCCCACAATCGCCTGATTAAAGGTCAGATGCTGGATTAGTGGTTCGTTCTTGCTATAACAGGACCAACACCAATCTTGGAACTTTTCTGAGTGTTAAAACATTATCCCACCGGGCGTGCCAAAAACTGTTGACGTAGTGGAGTGCACCCTTGACAGGAGGCTGAGCTACTGTCTTCCATGTGACACAATGGAAACTCCTCTCTTGCCTGTGGGTCTGGCAAAACTGAGGGGAGAGTCTCTAGATAAGGGCTAGCTCCCTTTGATGCATCTCTGATTTATTCTAGTACATTTGCTAATATATATATATAATGGAGGAGTTGAAAAGAGAGAGATTACTGAAAAACAGAAACTAACCTAAGCTGGTGATGCACCAAAAAAGTTCGATCTACTTAGCTTGAGCATACACGTTCCACCAACAACAAGCTGATGTACACTTCATTTGATATGAAAAATTCTCCTACATCAGTGAGCTAGGGGTCCTCTGGAGATACAGGGAGGAAGAACTACCAGAGGTGTTCTAAGACACACAATGGCAGCGTGTTCACATGCGCCTATACTCTGCTGTAGACACTTCTGGCTAACCTGTAAAAGAAGAACTCACAATACACTAGACATGCTGGAATCATTCTGTGAAAGCATAAGGGAAAATGACTAAACACAAAACAAAGCCATAGACATATGCAAAAGTGCAAGCTCAAATGGAGGCAAAAATGCTTTTTTTTGATTCAAGGTAAATTTCGGCAAGGCTCCGCCTTACAAGCTGAGAGATATCTCTTTCTCAAATGAGAAGTTACAATATATATATAGAGAGAAGTAAAGGCGCCTCCTTGGAAAAGACTTTGACGCCTCTTTTTTACAAGTGGCCCATGTGCGTTGAGAGCATCGGGAAGAGAAAACCATTGAAAGAGAATGTTGTGTTGGCTGTTAATCTTGACTTTGGCGTTCAAACATTAATGTGAAAGCATGGGTCGCGCCTCTTTTCTTGCAAACAAGACCGCTCCTTCAAGATATTCACGCGGTTTGTCTGCTCATCAATGCAAAGTGTGAAAAAAACAGGACGCGTCTTCACTGTTCGCGCTCCTTGATGACCACTTGGCGGAGACTGTTTTGACTGCAGGAATAACTCGCCTCCCCTTTGCCACCTGGGCTGTTTTGTCCATATTCATAATTTTGTCTCTTCCTGGCTTTGTCTTTTCCTGGAATTTGAGCTCTTGGGGCTATCTTATCGTCCTTTGCTGGCTCCTTGGGCTCTTTTATCAGTAGGTCGCTGAATTCATTCTTAACTTTTGTCTTGTCCCAGCTTTGTCTCTTTCCGGCAATCTGAGGCCTCGGGGCTATCTTCTATCAATCTTTGGCTCTTTGGGCTCCCTTCTCAACAGTCTCTTCCTTTTGGCTTTAAGGCCTTTGAATTCCTTCGGGTTGGCGCTCAAGCATTTAAAGATCAACGGCTATTTCATTGGCCTGAATTTGACGTCTTCGGGGATGTCATTTGACGTCCGGATTCCAACGGCTAGTTCACGGTACCCAATTTGACGTCTGCGGGCCCGTCACCCCTTTGAATTCCTTAAGCTTTCTTTTCTTCAGCCTTTCTCTCGAAGTATTCCCTCGGACTTTCTCCCGAAGGATATCTCTCTTCATTTCTTCTATCCGGGCCTTTGTCATTGAATCCTCCCGAAGGGAAGGTGTCCCTTCGGGGCTTGGGGAAGGTCCTCCTTTCGGCAGTCGAGAGTCCCCCGCAAGGGCACCTGCTCTTCGGAATCCTTCGGGCTCCTTTTGGAAGTCACATCCTTTTGGCCTTAATGGCCGAAGGAATTCCTTCGGACATTTTGTCCGAAGGAAATCTTTCCTTCAATCCTTAGCGTTTGCTTTCCTTCGGTCGGGCTTTCTCCGCCGGGTGAATTCCTTCGGACTTTTGTCCGAAAGAATTCGCTCGTTCACTTTGCCGCGGGAACTTCTCCCAAAAGAATTTCTCGTTTGTTTCCTTGCTTGTTTCTTTCGGTCGGCTCTTTTCTTTGGGCAAATTCCTTCGGACAAAACGTCCAAAGAAATTCTTTTGGACTTTTTGTCCGAAAGATTTGCCTTGTGAATTTTTCCGTAGAATTCTCCTTCCGAAAGGATAGTTTGTGCCTTGTGAATTTCTTTGGACAAAATGTTCGAAGGAATTCCTTCAGGCATTTTGCCCAAAGAAAATCAACTTTTGTCTTTGTCTTTGGCTATCTTCCTGTATTTTTTTCGGACATTTTGTCCGAAGAAATCCTTTGCTATTTCCTTACGAATTTCCTTCGGACAGAAAGTCTGAAGGAATTCTTTGCCTTGGTCTTTCTTCTCGAAGGAACTCACCTTTCGGCCTTTTGACCAGCTACTCTCCGCAAGGGTAAATCAAGTCCAAAGTTACCCTTCGGATCTTTTGCAATGGCCCATCTTGCTCATCATCTGCCCTCCGCAAGGGCTGTTTAACCTTCGGAGCTTTGTAAGAGACTCTTATTTGTCTAAGGCATTTGCTCAAAGCAAAAAGCTCCATACTGAACCGAACCCTGCAGGGCCTTAGATTTTTCAATGTTCTATAAGAAGAGGGTTTATTGCAAAGAAAATGAGATTTTGCAGTTGGTGGGTGCATGACTAGATTGAGGTTCAGAGTGGTAGGGAAGGAAGGAGACTAATTTTGGCCAACAAGACCAAAATGGTCAACAGCTAGTTCCTTAGGGGCTTCACTTCAGCTCTTGATTCTCACACTAAAATTTACTATTAGCTAAGGAAAAGGGATAGGAGGATTAATTGAAAATAAATCTAAGCTAAGGGAGGTTATGCACCCAAAGCAAGTGATCCACTTGGTTTGGGGAATGACACTAATTCAACACAAGATAAGTTTGCTTACACAACCTCCTAACCAACGAACTTGCATAAATATTTCGTAAACTAGGCTCACTGAACCATATGTGAAGGAAAGAGGGATTTCTAAATCCACATTAAGTGTCCATTAATGGCAGAAAAGCTCAAGTTTAGACCTGCAACTAATTGGAAAACACCTGAAAATAAGCAAGAAAGGACAATAAGGTTGGAAGGACTTTTCTTCACAACGCTATTGTGCACAAGCTAACTCAACACAATTTTCAGACAAAGAGATAGGTAAAATAATCTTTATTGCTTCAAAGGTCTATTACACAACGATTTTTCGCAGAGTGATTCTATCACCAGTCCGAGGATCATTTGCTTGGCTCCAAGGCCTCTATTTAAATAGAAAAGGGGGGAGAGAGAAGGGGAAGAAGGAAGAAGTCGCTGATGGCTGTGTTGACAATTTTTCCCCAAAGAAAAGAACGGATTTATTCAAGCAGTTGATGGGGCAAATTCTAGAGAGAACAGATGTTTTGTGGTTTTACAAGGGGGATAAAAATTATTCCGAAGGAATGGTTCATCAAAAGGGTTGTACTTCGGAAAAGAGCCTTCGGGAAAGCACTAAGAAGGAAAGTTTGCAAGGCGAAAAAACAAAGGAATACTTCAAAGAGTTTATAAGGGAACACCCGCAGCCAAACAGGGAGAATCCAAAAGTCCACCCAAGTCAACAAAGGAAAAGCCAGTACCATTCGGAAGGGTCTTTTTCAACATTCCTGAAGGGCACCTACCCTTTGGGAAGGTACAGGAACGAATTCAAAGCCTTAGCAAAAACCCTGGGTGCCCTACAATTTTTCCGAAGGGCATAGAGGGAGAGCTAAATGCCCTAGCGGAGGGCACTTGGTCGGCGACAGTACCTCTGTGTATTTCCCAAAGGGCACATTTGAACAGCCGAAGGGCACATTTCGGAGGAAAAGATAGAAAGAAAACCTTCGGACTTTTTGTCCGAAGGAATTCGGAAGACTGCAAAGAAAGAAAGTCGACGGTAAAAAATCCAAGGGGCTTCGGAGAAGTTGAATTTGGCAAACAGCAAAGAACAAAGTATTCCTTCGGGCTTTTTGTCCGAAGGAATTCCTTTCGACAAAAAGTCCGAAGAAATTCTAAGGAATGAAAGGAATTCCTTTGGACAAAAAGTCCGAAGAAATTCTAAGGAATGACCCCGGAGAAGTCCATTTCAGAAAAATCCCGAAGGGCAGGAAGGACCACTATGACTAAACCCGAAGGGCAATTTTCCACAGGCAATGAGAAAAAGGAAAGGCAAAGGACATAATTTCTTCGGACTTTTGTCCCGAAGGAATTCCTTCGTACAAAAAGTCCGAAGAAATTTGGAGAAAGGGCTGCAAACAGAGACCCAAAGAAAATAAGAGAATTTTGAAGGACAGAGGAAGACCGAGATAATTCTTGCGGACATTTTGTCCGCGGGAAAATGATGGAACAAAAGTCCGAAGAAATTCCTTCAGACTTTTTGTTCGAAGGAATACTTCGTAGAATAAAGCCGAGAAAAAGGGAAGTCCGCAAGAAATATATGCAGAGAAGAGGTTCCGAAGGAAATAAGAAAACTTCCGGTGACGTCCCGCAAGCCGTCAAATTCTGACCACGGGAAGTAACCGTTGAAACAGGGGTAAAGAAGAATTCCAAAAGCAAAGCCCAATGGAGAAAATATAGACCGAATATAGATTAATACATCCGAATATAGAATCCCGCCAGAAATAGATCCAGAATAGGACAAAATACATGCAAGCAAGGGCTATTTTCGATCGACTGGTCAAAGCTTCAGTTGACTGGTTATTAAAGACATGCTCATCTCCGGATCAACTCATGCATCCGAAGGTCCGACTCAGCTTCAACCAGAGTTCCAAATTCGAATGACGAGTTGACTATTCCAGATTTAGAGTTGACTAATTGTTAAACGCCGCATCCACTAGGAGCTTTCCATGCGAGGGAGAATGATCTCTTCGTTCAACTCAGCTTGTCAAACAGCCAACTCAGCTTTCAAACGTTCCAATTCGGCATCAAGCAGCTCACGTAGAGTTCTAAATTTAACTTTGGCGTGGATTTCCAGCAGGTGGGCGGTTCATAACAAAGACAAGTTCACTTCCTCAAGCGCAAGAAACTTCATGCAAAGACAAAAGAAAACATATTTTATTGAAAGGCCAAGTAAGCCTTGAGTTAACAGAAGCGAATCCTTCTCTTCAAATTTTCAACGCCAATCTTTGGCCTTTTGTAATTCTCTATATAATGGCTTTCAGCCTTAATTAAAAATCATCCAATCTCTCTTGGTTAGACCAGACTCTGCCATTGGTGAGTTGTGTAACCTCTTCGATCAATAGAAGCACTGTACTTTCAGATTTCAAGCGTTGGCATAGTGTATATTTCATTCAGCAATTTGCATAAGTGGTAGATTTCTCTCCCTTCCCAAATTCTGTTTCATACCTATTTGCTAGATTATCCTTATGTAGGTCATGTTAAAGTGTTCTTTATGTCTTTTGTTGACGCTGTAAGTGGATGTTAGGTGGCTGCAAAGTGTCTTGTATCGGACCTCTCTCCATCGTTTTCCCTCAGGTTTTGGCCATTGGATCGAACCTCTCCATGAAATATTTATGCATAAGTGATTGATTGAAATCATAGGTCTTCCTTTTCCTTTGTTCGTTCAGTGTTCAAGGTTCCAAGTTGAGTGGATCAAACTTCTGGTGTATCATCCCCTTTTAGGTAGGATTTCCCCTTTAAGTTTCCTTCTCCCTTTTCCACGGTAGTCCGCAGCATAGAGTAGAGATCCTCATTGATACATCATACAGGAACCAGCCTTCTCTAGAGGTTCTTCTCACCGTTGAGGCACCCACCCTCGTGAGAAGATCCCATTGTACCGGATAGAGGACTAGTCATTTCGTGCACGTCTTCGAATTAGGGCAAACTCCAGGTTGACAACAGGCTGAAACTCTGATGTTGTACTTGTCCCTATATGCGCCGCTCAGGATCACTAAACAACCCTCTCAAGCCCATCCTGTCTTTAATTTTTTCTTTGGCACATCTGAGAAGCTATGTTGTGAGCAGTTGGAATGTCTCTTCTTGGCACAACGCATTTAATCTTTGCACTCAAGATTGACGTGGCTTCTTTCTCTTTACGTGCCCTGCTGAAAGGATGCGGGGCTCCATGTGTTTCAGCCATGTTGCATTTAAGTATCGAACGGCGATTGTGGGAAGCTAACTACGACGGATGAGAGCCATTATAATTTTCCAGCTACCAGCCGCTTGGACTCTCTCGTGCTCATTGGTCATCCTTGTGCCACTTGTCTTTTACTGATTGGCCCTTTCTGCTCCAACTTATGCCATGTGGTAGCCTTTCATTCGTTGCATCACGATTCTCACGTTGCTGGACCAAGCTCAAGTCAAGCACTTGAAGAATCTCGATTTACTCTATGCAAAGTAATTCGGGTTATTTGATCTCTCCAACTTCGGACTTTCTTAGATCCTTTACTTATAAAGCTTTTTAAGTTAAGTACTTGGAGAAACCCGATTTACTCTATGCAAAGTAATTCGGGTTCTCTAAGCTTACTTACTTTGGACTTGTCCATCTTGAAGTCTTCTTTATTCTGTGGGCTCCTAATTGTCTCGGGCAAATATCTCGAAGGAATTCCTTGGGACAATTTGTCCGAAGGATTCCTTCGGGCTTTTTGTCTAAAGCTTCCTTCTTGCTCTCTTCCTTCGGAAATTACCTTTTGGACTTTTCAAAATGGACTTTCTCGAAGGGTGAGAGACCCTTTGGGCTTTCGCAAATGATCCTCCCGAAGGGAAAGATACCCTTCGAGAATTTTGAAATGGTCCTTCCGTAGGGTAACATACCCTTTGAGAAACTTGCAACTGTCCACTTGGAGAAGGAAAAGCCCTTCGAATTTATGAAAGTGACATTCAGAAAAGTTAATTGGTCTTTCGAAAATGTTGAAAAGATCTCGTTTGCCGAAAAAAGGCCCTTTGGCATTTTGAAAATGCCCTTCGGATTTTGGAGAAGACTTGTCCCTTGAAGAACCCGAGAAGCACTATTTTTCGAGATCAAATCTGGTTTGTCAAGCCCCTTTACTAATTTTGGGTTTCTGATTGCTCACAATTTATGAAGTAATTGAGTAGTGCTCCTTAGAGAACCGGAAATACGCTCTCCATGAGTAATTCAGGTTTGTCAATGCGAATAACTTCTACTTATAAAACATTTAGAAGTCAAGCACTGCTAAAAACCCGATTTGCACTGTGCCCTTAGAAACCCGAAGTCTAGCAACTTTGAAAGCCCGAAGACTTCTTCTTTGGAGAACTTGAGGTTGTCTGAACTTGCCACTTTTGCTTGAATGTCGACCTTCTCACACTTGGGCAAAATTTTGGTATGTGAGCCAAAAATGGCCAACATTTCTGGGGACTCCCAAGGAAGCATGCCTGCTATGCATGAGAACTCAACTCATTTGCTTCATTCGATCCATTAGGCATGGAGTCTTTGTTTTTGTACAAAGTTGGCCCTATTTAGAAACTTACCTTGAAGCAATAAGAACAACCAAAATGAAACAAATTGTGCCCAAGGCACTTAAGGAAGGGAAAACACTCAACTGAAACGGATGTGCACAAGGCACTTAGAGAAAAACATGAAAATCTATACAAAATGTACAATAACATACAATGGCTACAAACTCTTCTAATAACACGGTATTAGATGAATCTCATTGACTGGGATGGGTAATCACTTTCCATCCAGTTGGGCCAGTTGGAAAGCGTTATGTTGTTTGCATCCGTGGATCAAATAAAGGCCACTCCACAAGCTATCAAACTTGGTATGGTTGCCTAGTTTGGCCTTTTTGAATCCTATTTGAGGACTAGGTCTCCCTTCTTGAAGTCCCTTGCCGTGGCTCTCTTGTCAAAAGCTTTCTTGACCTGAGCCTGATGTGACTCTAGTGTCTTCATTGCAAGGTCTTTTGTCTCCTCAAGTTCTGTGAGTTCTTCCAATCTCACATTCATGGGTTCATCTTCCAGCAGCTCCAGCTGATGGGCTAGCTTTAATGCAGGCAGCTCAAGAGAAATGGGTAACTTGGCATCCCTTCCATATACTAGAACATATGGAGAATTGCCAACAACAACTTTAGGAGTTACCTGGTCAGCCCACAAGGCTGTCTTCAACTTGGTGTGCCACGTCCTCTGATTCTCCTCCATAGTCCTCTTGATAATCCTCAGCAAATTTTTATTTGTGGACTCAGCCAGCCCGTTGCTTGGAGGATAATAGTTTGAGAAAGTGCTGAGGTAGATGCCCATTTTGAGAGCCCATTCACTTGTTTTCAAACCAAGGGAAGCCAAAGCATTATCAAATATGATAATGGATGGAACACCAAACCTGGTCACAATGCTGTCATAGAAATCTAAAATTGCGCTTTCATTGGCTTCCTTCAATGCAATGGCTTCCACCCACTTGGTGAAGTAATCAGTTGTAGTAAGCACCCACTTATGCTCTGCACTTGATGGGGGGTTGATTACTCCAATGAAGTCCAAACCCCACTGCATGAATGGTTGCTCTACTTGAATCGGGTTGAGAGGGAAAGCCGCTAGCCTTTGCTTATCCATGAAGAGAGCACATTCTTGACACTTTATCACCCATGCATAAGTGTCCTTGAAGAGGCTGGGCCAGTAGTAACCAACCCTCATGATCTTTGTTGCAGTAGTCCTTGGAGCGAAATGACCTCCTGCAGGCCCATCATGGAAATGCTCTAAAAGTTTGGCTACTTGATCATCATCTACGCACCTCAGGAGCACTCCATTAAGGTCTCTTCTGAACAAAACCCCGTCAACTAAAGCATAAAATATGGCCTGAAGTCTGAAATACGTTTTTGCTTTGTCCATACCTTGAGGGCACTCACCTGTTAGCAGAAAGTGCGTCATATCATGGAGCCAACTAGTGTGAGGTGGAGGTGTATCTGCTTGTAGGTTATCTTGTGTTACCAAGATGACCTCTTGATTGTCATGAAAGTCATCAACCATATGTTCACATAAGCCTTTACCTCTTACTAGCTTAGTGACCTTGATCTCTACATCATAATCCTTGACTTTAGTAATCCAAGCAGCTCTCGTTTCGCTCAAATCCTTGTTAAGAAGGAAGTCTCTTACTCTAGGATGAGACACCACAAGGTGGATTTTGCTGTTGGATAGCATTGGCCTGAACTTCTTGAGGCTCCTTACTGCTGCAAGGACTTGCTTTTCTACAAAGGTATACCTCACCTCATACTCTTCAAGCCCCTGACTGAAAAATGCTAATTGCTACTCAAGTCTTTCACCATTTCTTTGCATCAACATAGCTGATATATTATCAATGTTGGCAAAAGCATACAATATGAAATCCCTTGATAAATTAGGATTCATAAGTGTGGGTGCTTGAGCGATGGCTTGTTTGATAGCCTCAAGTGCTGACTTGCCTTCATTTGACCAAGTGAACACTTGGTTCTTTTTCAGCATAGCAGTCATGGGTTTGACCAAACTTGCAAAACCGGGGATAAATCTTTTCACGAAGTTTATCTTTCCAAGGAAACTTTGGAGTCCCTTCTTATGCTTGGGCAAGGATAAGGCCAAGATGGCACTTATTCTCTCAGGATCAATGGCCAGCCCCTCCTTTGATACGATGTGGCCCAACAGCTTGCCTTCATGCATGGCAAACATGCACTTCTTGGGATTCAATGAAATCCCATACTCTGCACCTTTAAAAAATCAGCGTCAGGTGGTCCATATGCTTGCTGGCATTCTAGGAGAAAACGGTGATGTCATCCAAGTATACCAGCACCTGGGAAGCCATGTCCATGGCTCTTTGGAAAGCTGCACCAGCATTTGATAGACCAAAGGGTATCTTTTGGTATGCATACGTGCCCCATTTGGTGGTGAAAGCAGTCTTGTACCGATCTTCATCTTTCACCCAGACTTGGTTGTAGCCAGAAAATCCATCCAACAGAGAGAAGCGTTATGATCCTGCAACTGCTTGGAGAAGTTGCTTCATGGATGGCAGAGGGTAGTGATCCTTCAAGGAGACTTTGTTCAAATCTCTGAAGTCCACACAGCCTAATCTCCCTACTCTTTTTTCTTACAAGCACCAAGTTGGCTACCCATGATGTGTGTTTGATGGGAAAGATGATCCTGGACTCGATCAACTTGGTTAGCTCCTTCCTCATCAGCTCTTCAATCTTGGGAATAACAGGTCTTTGATTTTGCCTTACGTGCTTGGCATTGGCTTTCAACTCTATGATATGCTGAGCTAACTTACGATCAAAACCCTTTAGGTTGTTGTACTCCCAAGCAAAAATGTCTGCATACTCTTGGCAAAGTGCTATGAAAACATGCCTCTCAGCCTTGTTGCTTACCTTCCCAAGCTTGAGAAGTTTGTTTTTGAAGATGAGGACTCTCTCATAGTTTTCTTAGTTAGTAGACATTACTGCCTTTTCTTTCCTCATATGGTTTCAACATGAAAAATGCCCTTCAGTGTAACCGGCCCCTTAGAAAGTTTGTTCGACTTTGATCCTCATATTGATGTTGCAATTTAGCTTAGTTGGAGGAGAACTCAATGCCCTGCTGTAAGAAAAAAACAATTTTCTTGTCACTCTCAAAAATCTGCCAGTGGACTTCATTATCCGGCATTGATGGTCTCACCACCACCTTGACATGTGGTTGAACCTTAGCTTCTTTCAGCTCACTTGGAATGTCAAACTGAGCTTCCACGGCTGCCAACCTGTCAGCATGTTGGTTCTGATTTCTTGGGACATCTTGAATATCAAAGGCTTCAAAATCTTCAATCAGGGGCCACACTCTATTTTTGTAGGACCTCATCAAAGGGTTTTTTGTGATGTTCAAGCCTCTGACTTGGTTAACTATGAGCTCGTTGTCCCCATAAGCTTGCAACAGTTTGATTCCTCTTTTGGTGGTCCATTGAAGGCCACAGATCAAGCCTTCATATTTTGCTGCATTTGAAGAACAACTGAAATGGAACCTGTAGGAAGAGAAAAGCTTGTTAACCGAAGGGGAAACCAACATTGCCCCAACACCTACACCGTTTTTGTGCCTTGAGCCATCAAAGAACAACTTCCATAAACCATTGGGGTCTTCTTTAGGTCCAATGAGGGAAGGCATGTGTTGATTCTCTTCATGCAACAAATAGACACCCATGTCTCTTTCCTCAACACCTTCCAAAGGGTTGAAAAATTGGTTATCTCCCCATAGCTCATCCAAGAACAAGTCTGTAACTTCTTCAGGATGAGTGTTCAGCACCTGTACAATTGTAAACTCATCCTCATCAAGGATAGTACAATTGAGGTTTATGTTATCTGGCTGATGGGGTTCAATGTGGAATTGTGTCATGGGTTCAACCTTGATTGAGACCTTAGTCCCATACCTTGTTCTGAACGCCATGTAAGACCAATCTGTTGCAAGGTAACCCCCAATTTTGGTTGTCTGCTTCCTAAAAAGACACAATGCAAAGCAAGGAGTGACATCCAAGATCAGCTCATCTTGCACCACGGACACGCTAGGACAAGCATATGAGGTTAGGCTCAAATTCCTGATGATACCTGATGGCTTTGTGGAAGAACCATCAAGCTTGAGGACTCCTCTGGTGTGCGGATCATACTTGAGGTTCAGCTGGTCAGCAATAGACTTTGGCATGACTGAGGTGCTGGCCCGACTATCCACCAAGTAGTTGTGCACCAAGGAATCACCGATGATTAATGAGATGTAGAATGGGGGGGGACTTGGTCACACTACTTGACCTTTCTCCCAAAGGACTCTTGGCTGCATTAGTGAAGACTTCAGCTTCCTTGCTTGGTTGCTTGCAGCGGTAGAAACACCCATCTTTGACAAACCCTCCTGAAGAACGTCTACATGGCCGGGCATGGAAAGCATGTCCCACATTGGTACACTCACGTTGGATTTCTTCATTTGCTCCATAATGTTGATTGGCGTACCCCTAGCCTTTTCTTGGGTTTTGGGAGTTACTGCTACTGTGTTTGTCAGTGAAGGAGCGGTGACAAGAGGTTCTTTGAAAGCTTCTTGATTGTCACCCATATTCCTTCTCTTGAACCTTGTGTTTGCTGGGACTGGGATGTGGGCCAAACTGGGAGTAGCTTGCGGATTGGATGCATAGCATCCTCTTGCTCGCTAATGACCATTGAGGCTTCCGACTAGTTTGACCTCTAATCCGAGCCTTTGCTCTTGCGGAGGCTGCTCTTGCTTTGTCAGCGTGGGCACCTCTGTGCTTTGGGTGATAAGAGCTTGGTTATATCCATAAGCAACACCCTGCTGCCATTGATCATTGAAGGCCTGGTTGGAGCCATTAGTTGGGACAATGGATTGTCCAAAAGATTGATTCCAAGGCATTGTCCCTTCAGCATCCTGAGCCACATTGTTCTAAACTGGGACCAAAGAGTTGGAAGGACCTGCAACATTCAGATTATAATTATGTTGCCTAGCATAGTTAGGCTGCCCCTGTCCTTGGAAACCTCCTTTGTAGGGTGGCCTATTAGCTTGATAACGCTGTTGCTGAGGCTGATACGGAGCTTGATAAGGCTTGTTGTAAGCTTGCCTCTTGCCATTGACGAAATCATTCCCCAAGGATTGGAGCATGCTTTTCAATTCCAAGTAATTCTTCTGCTCTTGGGAGTCATTGGATCCACTAGTAGAGGCCTTCTCTTGCATAGGTGAAGGCACAACAACAATTGTTGGCATTGGAAGTATAACATCGAGTGGAGGAATGACTGCAGGAGGTGGTCTGATCTCTAGAAAAAGAGGCATTGAGGGTCTGGGAGTAATCTTGTTAGCCTGAACTAGGCAATTTTCTGCCTTGATTGCCACCTCGTATGCATCTGACAGTATGTCTCCTCCCATAGATTGAATCATTACAGCTATGTCACTGTTGAGAGCCTTCAAGTAATACAAGAGAGCAAAGCTCGGAGATAGTCTAACAGCTGCTGGAATTCTATCCCACGCCTTCTGAAATCTCGTATTGAAGTCTTGCATGATTTCATGAGGAGCTCTCTTGATTGTGGTCAGTTGCTCTGCAAGTGACAGATGATCACTCTTATCTGCAAACCTTTTAAATAAGGTTGTTCCTAGCTTGTCCCATGAGTGGATAGAATTAGGAGCTAAGCCCCTATACCAGTCTAATGCCTTCCTTTTGAAAGATACAACTAATATCCTAACGACTTTATCCACTTTGATATTGTAAATGTTGCAGAAGTTGGCTATGTCCCTTATGTGCTCAGTAGGAGTTATAGCTTGGTCTCCTGTGTAATAAGGAACACTTTTGAGGGCTGCTACTGGCATAGGATCACACTGTGGCAAACTTAAAGGACTGTGGCTGCTGAAGCCCACAAAAGCTCTTTGGAAAATCATGGTAGCAAAAGGAGCTAACAAGGATCTTCTTGCATAGGTATACCTTATAACTGGTTTAGTAAAGTAGCTTCTTACGTAAAGGTGAGTATGGGCGACCCTTAACCTTCTTGCTAAGTTTAAAGGTAATTCAACAAATTCAAAAGGAATACCTGCAGAAGTTGATCTTATAGTCAACTTTGGCATGAAAGATAGCTATTGCTCTACCACCAGATAGCTAGGTGTTCTTTGGAGTCATCAGATGCTGGAAGATGAAAGCTACCACTGTTGCAAATTAATCAAAACAACATCAAACTTGATCAATCTTCCATAAAAAATGGAAGTGAAAATGGTAGTGAGTCCCATTGGGCATGCCATAACTGTTATAGCTTGGAATTGCACCTCTGTGAGAGAGTTCTTCAGGGTCCCTCACTTCCAGCTACAAGCATGGGGACAACCTTAGGATGTGGGCATCCTATAGTGAGGTTGAACCTCTAGGTTTTTTTATGAGGCTAGTTCCTCAGGTGCTTCACTTTAGCTCTTGATTCTCACACTGAAATCTACCATTAACTTAGGAAAAGGGATAAGAGGATTACTTGAAAAGAAATCTAAGCTAAGGGAGGTGATGCACCAAAAGTAAGTGATCCACTTGGTTTGGGGAATGACACTAATTTAGCATAAGATAAGTTTGCTTACACAACCTCCTAACCAGCTAACTTGCATAAATATTTTGTAAACTAGGCTCATTGAACCATACGTGAAGCAAAGAGGAATTTCTAAATCCACATTAAGCGTCCATTAATGATGGAAAAGCTCAAGTTCAGACCTGCAACTAACTAGAAAACACCTGAAAATAAGCAAGAAAGGACAATAAGGTTGGAAGGACGCTTCTTCACAATGCTATTGTGCACAAGCTAACTCAACACAATTTTCAGACAAAGAGATAGGTAAAATAATCTTTATTGCTTCAAAGGTCTATTACACAACAATTTTCGCAGTGATTCTATATCACCAGTCCGAGGATCATTTGCTTGGCTCCAAGGCCTCTATTTATATAGAAAAGGGGGGAGAGAAGGGGAAGAAAGAAGTCGTTGATGGTTGGAACTCTGATGTTGTACTTCTTGTCCTTAAATTCGCCGTTCAAGTGACTAAACAATCCTCTCGAGCCCCTTCCGTCTTTAAGTTTTTCTTTGGCGCATCTAAGAAGCCATGTTGTGAGCAGCTGGAATGTCTCTTCTTGGCATGACACATTTAATCTTTGTTCTCAAGATTGACGTGGCTTCTTTCTCTTTACGTGTCTTGCTGAAAGGACACGGGTCTCCATGTGTTTCAGCCATGTTGCATTTAAGTGTCGAATGACATTGCGGAGAGCGAACTACAACAGATGAGAGCCTTTATAATTTTCCAGCTACCAACCACTTGGACTCTCTCATGCTCATTGGTCATCCTTGTGCCACTGGACTTTTACTGACTGGCCCTTTTTGCTCCAGCTTATGCCACATGACAGCGTTTCATTCGTTGCATCATGATTCTCGCGTTGTTGGACCAAGCTTAAGTCATGCACTTGAAGAATCCTGATTTACTCTATGATGAGTAATTCGGATTATTTGATCTCTCCAACTTCGGACTTTTTCAGATCCTCTACTTATAAAGCTTTTTAAGTAAAGTACTTGGAGAAACCTAATTTACTCTATGTAGAGTAACTCGGGTTCGCTAATCTTACTTACTTCGGACTTGTCCATCTTGAAGTCTTCTTTATTCTGCGGGTTCCTAATTGTCTCGGGCAAATCTCCCGAAGGAATTCCTTGGGACAATTTGTCCGAAGGAATTCCTTCGGACTTTTTGTCCAAAGCTTCCTTCTTGCTCTCTTCCTTCGGAAATTACCTTTCAAACTTTTCAAAATGGACTTTCCCGAAGGGTGAGAGACCCTTTGGGCTTCCTGTATGTCCCTTCGGACTTCCGCAAATGATCCTCCTGAAGGGAAAGATACCCTTTAGGAATTTTGAAATAGTCCTTCTGAAGGGTAACATACCCTTCAAAAAACTTGCAACTGTCCACTTGGAGAAGGAAAAGCCCTTCTGATTTATGAAAGTGACCTTCGAAAAAGTTGATTAGTCTTTTGGAAGTGTTGAAAAGATCTCGTTTGTCGAAAAAAGGCCCTTCGGCATTTTGAAAATGCCCTTTTGATTTTGGAGAAGACTTGTCCCTTGAAGAACTCGAGAAGCACAATTTTTCGAGACCAAATCGGGTTTGTCAAGCCCCTTTACTTATTTTGGGCTTCTGACTGCTCACAATTTATGAAGTAATTGAGTAGTGTTCCTTGGAGAACCCGAAATACACTGTCCATGAGTAATTCGGGTTTGTCAACCCGAATAACTTTTACTTATATAACATTTAGAAGTCAAGCATCGCTGGAAACCCGATTTGCACTGTGCCCTCAGAAACTCTAAGTCTTGCAACTTCGAAGGCCCGAAGACTTCTTCTTTGGAGAAATCGAGGTTGTTTGAACTTGCCACTTTTGCTTGAATGTCCAGATTCTCACATTTAGACAAAATTTTGGTATGTGGGCCAAAAATGGCCAACATTTCTGGCGACTCGCAAGGAAGCATGCCTGCTATGCTTGAGAACCCAACTCATTTGCTTCATTCGATCCATTGGGCATGGAGTCACTGCTTTTCTACAAAGTTGGCTCTATCTGAAAACTTCCCTTGAAGCAACAAGAATAACCGAAATGAAACAAACTGTGCCAAGGCACTTAGGGAAGTTCAAACACTCAACTGAAACGGATGTGCACAAGGCACTAAGAGAAAAACATGAAATTCTATACAAAATATACAATAACATACAATGGCTGCAAACTTTTCTAATAACACAACGTTAGATGAATCCCATTGACTGGGATGGGTAATACCTTTCCATCCAATTGGGTCAGTTGGAAAGCGTTATGTTTTTTGCGTCCGTGGATCAAATAAGGGCCACTTCACAAGCTGTCAAACTTGGTATGGTTGCCTGGTTTGATCTTTTTTGAATCCCATTTGAGGACCAAGTTTCCCTCGAAGTCCCTTGCCATGGCTCTCTTGTCAAAAGCTTTCTTGACCTGAGCTTGATGTGACTCTAGCATCTTAATTGCAAGGTCTCTTGTCTCATCAAGTTCTGTGAGTTTTGCCAATCTCACATTCATGGGTTCATCTTCCAGCAACTCCAGCGATGGGCTAGCTCTAATGCAAGAAGCTTAAGAGAAATGGGTAAATTGACCTTCCTTCCAGATACTAGAACATATGGAGAATTGCCAATAGCAGCTTTAGGAGTTACCTAGTCAGTGCACAGGGTTGTCTTCAACTTGGTGTGCCACGTCCGTTGATTCTCCTCCATAGTCCTCTTGATAATCCTCAGCGAATTTTTATTTGTGGACTCAGCCAGCCCGTTGCCTTGAGGATAATAGTTTGAGGAAGTGCTGAGGTAGATGTTGACAATTCTTCCACAGGCCAAACGATTGTCAACCTTACTATTTGGAAGATGGTCTTATGGTACCAATTTGTCTTGTAAATCAGTTTTAGAGGGTCTTTAAATAGCCATCTACAGCCTTCATATAAAGCATGGGATGATCTACTTGAGGATCTTATAGGTGCCCTGGGTTGCGACTGAAGATACATATGTTCTACTTGTTGAGACATACTGCATATCTGGACTGTTTGAAAAGGCAAAGGTTGTTTTGCATATGATGCGCAAACATGGTTATTCTTATAGAGTTACTGCATACAATACATTAATGCCTTAGGCAAGGTTAGAAAGAATCCAACAAAGCAAAGGAAATTAAAAGGAAGGAAGATATCTTTTGGACAAAAGTCCGAAGGAATACTTCAGAGAATTTGTAAACAAAAAACCCGCAGCCAACAAGGAAAGAAAAGACAAAGTCTGCAGCCTCCAAAAAAGTCCGCAGGAAAACATAAAGTGCGAAGGCATAAGGACACCTACAAAAAACCCGGGTTCCCTACAAAAAGCCTGGGTTCCCCTACAAAAAGCCCGGGTGCCCTACAAAAAGCTCGGGTGCCCTACATTTTTTCTGAAAAGCTAGGGAGATAGACAGAAGTCCTTACAGAGGGCACTTGGTCGGTGACAGGGCCTTTCCAACTTTCCCGAAGGGCACAGAGGAAGGACACAATCCCTTGTGGAGGGCACTTGGTTGGTGGCAAGACCTTTGCATTTTTCCCAAAGGGCATTCCGCCAGTGGCCAAATAAAGACAAAGGAGTAATTCCTTTGGACAAAAAGTCCGAAGAAATTCGGGACAACGAAAAAACCTGATAGTTAAAATATAAACAAAGCAAAAATTTTTTTGGAAGGGATATCCTTTGTCCCAAAGTATTCCTTCAAAAAAGTTGTCAAAAGCAAAATATCCAAAAAAAAAAAAAAAAAAGCCGAAGGAAATATTATGAACCAAAGGAAAATCAAAGGCAAGACCAAGGGACAAAACATAATTCCGAAGGAATAAAGTCCGCAGGAAATGGGTAGAAAAAGAAAAGTCAACCAACAAAACGTCCGCAGAAAACCAAGGGGAAGCCAAAAAGTCCGAAAGAAATGGGTATCCTTCGGACAAATTGTCCGAAGGATTCCTTCGAAAAGCTTGGTCAAAGAAAGTCCGAGGGCAGAGAGACAAAAGTGAAGTTTGAAAAGAATGAACACAAAGGGAAAATGACTTAGCAAATAGCCCAATGGATTATCCGAAGAAATAAAACAAAAGGGAGAGGTCCGAGATAATAAAGACCCGAAGAGAATGAACATTAGGCCGAAGGAATAAGAAGGGAAAGTCCGTGGAAAGACAAATACAGACAGAGGTCAAGAAGAAGAATTCTAGATTTAGCCAAGAGAAATCTCGGACAGTTGGACCGAGAGAAACCCATGCACAAACAAAAGATGGAGTCAACCTGGAATTCCATGCAATCAAAAGCTAATTACGGTTGACTAGTCAAGGCTTCAGTTGACTGATTGTTGAAGTCAAGTTTATCTCCAAGGTCAACTCAGCGTTTCAAACATTCCAACTCGGCTTCCAACGGATCAAATCAGAGTTCTAAAATTGACATTGGCGTTGGATTTCATGCATGTTATTGTCATCTCATACTTTAAAACTTTTCAGCAACTCATGAAGAAGCTAAATTTAGAGGTGGGCATGGATTTCCATGCAAAGAGAGGTGGGCATTTCAATAAACCCAGCTGTCCACTTCCTTTAACGCCAAGGAGCTTCATGCAAAGACAAAGGGAAAATATATTTTATTGGAAGGCAAAGTTGGTCTTGAGTTAATCTAAGTTGATCTTCCTCTTCTATTTTTCAACGCCAATCTCTTGGCTTTTGTAATTTTCTATATTAATAGCTTTTCAACCTTAGATTTTTCCATCCCTCTCTTGGCAAGACCAGACTCTACCATTGGTGAGTTGTGTAACCTCTTTAATCAATAAAAGGATTGTACTTTTAGATTTCAAGTGCTGGCATAGTGTATATTCATTCAACAATTTGTATATGTGGTAGATTTTTCTCCCTTCCCAAATTCTGATTCATACTTAGTTGCTAGCTTATCGTATTATGAAGGTCATGTTCAGTGTTCTTTATGTCTTTTGCTGAAGCTGTAAGTAGATGTTAGGTGGCTGCAAAGTGTCTTTCATCAGACCTCTCTCCATTGTTTTCCCTCATGTTTTGGTCATTGGATCGAACCTTCTCATGAAATATTTATGTATAATGATCAATTGAAATCAAAGGTCTTCTTTTTCCCTTGTTTGATTTAGTATTTAGGGTTCCAAGTAGAGTGGATCAACATTTTGGTGTATCACCGTTATTAGGTAGGATCTCCCTTTCAAGTCTCTTTCTGTCTTTTCCATGGTAGATTCGCAGCACAGAGTAGAGATCCATTGATACATCTTACAGGAATCAGCTTTCTCTGGAGGTTCTTCTCACCATTGAGGCACCGACCCTCGTGAGAAGATCCCATTGTTTCAACCGGATATAGGATTGGCCATTTCATGCATGTCTTCGATGCAGGGTGCAGCCTCAGGTTGACAACAGTAGATGCCCATTTTGAGAACCCATTCACTTGTTTTCAAATCAAGGAAAGCCAAAGCATTATCAGATATAATAGTGGATGGAACACCAAATCTGGTCACAATGCTGTCATAGAAATTTAAAATTGCGCTTTCATTGGCTTCCTTCAATGCAATGGCTTCCACCCACTTGGTGAAGTAATCAGTTGCAGTAAGCACCCACTTATGCCCTGCACTTGATGGGGGGTTGATTACTCCAATGAAGTCCAAACCCCACTACATGAATGGTTGCTCTACTTAAATCAAGTTGAGAGGGAAAGCCACTAGCCTTTGCTTACACGTGAAGAGAGCACATTCCTGACACTTCCTCACCCATGCATAAATGTCCTTGAAGAGGCTGGGCCAGTAGTAACCAGCCCTCATGATCTTTGTTGCAGTAGTCCTTGGAGCAAAATGACCTCTTGCAGGCCCATCATGGAAATGCTCCAAAAGTTTGGCTACTTGATCATCATCTACGCACCTCAGGAGCACTTCATTGAGGTCTTTATTGAACAAAACTCTGTCAACTAAAGCATACGGTATGGATTGAAGTCTGAAATACCTTCTTTTTGCTTTGTCCATACCTTGAGGGCACTCACCTGTTAGCAGAAAGTGCGTCATATCATGGAGCCAACTAGTGTGAGGTGGAGGTGTATCTGCTTGTAGGTTATCTTGTGTTACCAAGCTGACCTCTTTGTCTTCATGAAAGTCATCAACCATATGCTCACATAAGCCTTTACCTCTTACTAGCTTAGTGACTTTGATCTCTCGTCATACTCCATGACTTTAGTAATCCAAGTAGCTCTTTTTTCGCTCAAATCCTTATTAAGAAGGAAGTCTCTTACTCTAGGATGAGACACCATAAAGTGGATTTTGTTGTTGGATAGCATTGGCCTGAACTTCTTGAGGCTCCTTACTGCTGCAAGGACTTGCTTTTCTACAAAGGTATACCTCACCTCAAACTCTTCAAACCCCTGACTGAAAAATGCTAATGGTTGCTCAAATCATTCACCATTTCTTTGCTTCAGCATAGCTGATATATTATTAATGTCGGCAAAAGCATACAACATGAAATCCCTTGAGAAATCAGGATTCATAAGTGTGGGTGCTTGAGCGATGGCTTGCTTGATAGCCTCAAATGCTGACTTGCCTTCATTTGACCAAGTGAACACTTGGTTTTTTTTCAGCATAGTAGTGATGGGTTTGACCAAACTTGCAAAACTGGGGATAAATCTTCTCACGAAGTTTATCTTTCCAAGGAAACTTTGGAGTCCTTATGCTTGGGAAAGGATAAGGCCAAGATGACACTTATTCTCTCAGGATCAATGGACAGCCCCTCCTTTGAGTCGATGTGGCACAGCAGCTTGCCTTCATGCATGGCAAACATGCACTTCTTGAGATTCATTGAAATTCCATACTCTTTGCACCTTTCGAAAATCAGTCTCAGGTGTTCCATATGCTCGCTGGCATTCTAGGAGAAAACGGTGATGTCATTCAAGTATACCAGCACCATTTGGTTTAGCAACCCCTGGAAAGCCATGTCCATGGCTCTTTGGAAAGTTGCCCCAGCATTTGATAGACCAAAGGGCATCTTTTGGTACGCATACATTCCCCATTTAGTGGTGAAGACAGTCTTGTACCGATCTTCATCTTTCACCCAAACTTGGTTGTAGCTAAAAAATCCATCCAACAGAGAAGCATTCTGATCTTGCAACTACTTGGAGAAGTTGCTCCATGGATGGCAGAGGGTAGTGATCCTTCAAGGAGACTTTGTTCAAATCTTTGAAGCCCACACAAAGCCTAATCTCCCAACTCTTTTTTCTTAAAGGCACCAAGTTGGCTACCCATGATGAGTGTTTGATGGAAAAGATGATCCTGGACTCGATCAACTTGGTTAACTCCTTCCTCATCAACGCTTCAATCTTGGGGTTAACGGGCCTTTGCTTTTGCTTTACGTGCTTAGCATCGGCCTCCAACTCTATGGTATGCTGAGCTAACTTAGGATCAAAACCCTTTAGGTCGTATTCCCAAGCAAAAATGTCTGCATACTCTTGGCAAAGTGCTATGAAAGCATGCCTCTCAGCCTTGCTACTTACCTTCCCAAGCTTGAGAAGTTTGTCTTTGAAGATGAGGACTCTCTCATAGTTCTCTTAGTTAGTAGACTTCACTGCGTTTTCTCTCCTCATATGGTGTCCTTCATGAAAAAGGCCCTCAAGTGTAACCAAGCCCTTAGGAAGTTTGTTCGACTTTAGCTGAACAATCTGATCCTCATATTGATGCTACAATTTAGCTTGGTTGGAGGAGAACTCAGCGTCCTGCTGTAAGAAGCAAGCAATTTGCTTGTCAATCTCAAAAACCTGTCAGTGGGCTTCATTATCTGACATAGATGGTCTCACCACCACCTTGACATGTGGTTGAACCTTAGCTTCTTTCAGCTCACTTGGAATGTCAAACTGAGCTCCCACGGCTGCCAACCTGTCAGCATGCTAGTTCTGATTTCTTGGGACAGCTTGAATGCCAAAGGCTTCAAATCTTCAATCAGGGTCCACACTCTATTTTTGTAGGACCTTATCAAAAGGTTTTTTGTGATGTTCAAGCCTCTGACTTGGTTAACTATGAGCTGATTGTCCCCATAATTTTGCAATAGTTTTATTCCTCTTTTGGTGGCCCATTGAAGGCCACGGATCAAGCCTTCATATTTTGCTGCATTTGAATAGCAATTGAAATGGAACCTATAGGAAGAGAAAAACTTGTTACCCGAGATGGAAACCAACATTGACCCAACCCCTGCACCGTTTTTGCCCCTTGAGCCATCAAAGAATAACTTCCATAAACCATTGGGGTCTTCTTTAGGTCCCATGAGGAAAGGTATGGGTTGATTCTCTTCATGCAACAGATAGACACCTATGTCTCTTTCCTCAACACCTTCCAAAGGGTTGAAAAATTGGTTATCTCCCCATAGCTCATCCAAGAACAAGTCTGAAACTTCTTCCAGATGAGTGTTCAGCTCCTGGCCAATTTTAAACTCATCCTCATCAAGGATACTACAATTGAGGTTTATGTTATTTGGCTGATGGGGTTCAATGTGGAATTGTGCCATGGGTTCAGCCTTGATTGAGACCTTGGTCCCATACCTTGTTCTAAATGCCATGTAAGACCAATCTGCTGCAAGGTAACCCCTAATCTTGGCTGTGAACTCCCTAGAAAGACACAATGCAAAACGAGGAGTGACATCCATGATCAACACATCTTGCACCACGGACACGCTAGGACAAGCATGCAAGGTTAGGCTCAAATTATTGATAATACCTAATGGCTTTGTGGAAGAACCATCAAGTTGCATGATTCCCTTGGTATGCGGCTCATACTTGAGGTTCAGCTGGTCAAAGTTGCATGATTCCCTTGGTATGCGGCTCATACTTGAGGTTCAGCTGGTCAGCAATAGACTTTGGCATGACTGAGGTGTTGGCCCCACTATCCACCAAGCAGTTGTGCACCAAGGAATCGTTGATGATTAATGAGATGTAGAATGGAGGGGGCTTGGTCACACTACTTGACCTTTCTCCCAAAGGACTCTTGGCTGCATTAGTGAAGACCTCAGCTTCTTTGCTTGGTTGCTTACTTGTAGTTGTAGAAACACTCGTCTTGGACAAACCTTCTTGAAAGAATGTCTACGCTGGAGTTTTTTATTTGCTCCACAATGTTGATTGGCATTTCCCCAGCGTTTGCCTGGGTTTTGGGAGTTACTGCTATTAGCTTTGTCAGTAAAGGAGCAGTGACAAGAGGTTCTTTGAAAGCTTTCTCATTGTCACCCATATTCCTTCTCTTGAACCTTGTGTTTGAAAGCTTCCTGATTGTCACCCATATTCCTTCTCTTGAACCTTGTGTTTGCTGAGACTGGGATGTGGGCCAAACTGGGAGTAGCATGTGGATTGGATGCATAGCACTCCTCTTGCTCGTTGATGACCATTGAGGCTTCCGCTGGTTTGACCCCTGATCCGAGCCTTTGCTCTTGTGGAGGCTGCTCTTGCTTTGTTAGCGTGGGCACCTTTGTGCTTTGGGCCATAAGAGTCTGGTTATATCCATAAGCAACACCCTACTGCCATTGATCATTGAAGGCTTGGTTGGAGCCATTAGTTGGGACAATGGATTGTCCAAAAGACTGATTCCAAGGCATTGTCCCTTCAGCCTCCTGAGCCACATTGTTCTGAACCGCGACCAAGGAGTTGGAACAGCCTGCAGCATTCGGATTATAATTATGTTGCCTAGCATAGTTAGGCTGCCCCTATCCTTGGAAACCTCCTTTGTAGGGTGGCCTATTAGCTTGATAACGCTGTTGCTGACGCTGATATGGAGCTTGATAAGGCTTGTTGTAAGCTTGCCTCTTGACATTGACCAAATCATTCTCCAAGGATTGGAGCATGCTTTTCAATTCCAAGTAATTCTTCTGCTCTTGGGAGTCGTTGGATCCACTAGTAAAGGCCTTCTCTTGCTTAGGTGAAGGCACAACAACAATTGCTGGCGTTGGAAGTATAACATCAAGTGGAGGAATGATTGCAGGAGGTGGTCTGATCTCTGAAAAAAGAGGCATTGGGGGTCTGTGAGTAAGCTTGTTAGCCTGAACTAGGCAATTTTCTGCCTTGATTGCCACCTCATATGCATCTGACAGTATGTCTCCTCCCATAGATTGAATCATTACAGCTATGTCACTGTTGAGAGCCTTCAAGTAATACAAGAAAGCAAAGTTCAGAGATGGTCTAATAGCTACTGGAATTCTATCCCACGCCTTCTGAAATCTCGTATTGAAGTCTTGCATGACTTCATGAGGAGCTCTCTTGATTGTGGTCAGCTGCTCTGCAAGTGACATATGATCACTCTTATCTGCAAACCTTTTAAATAAGGTTGTTCCCAGTTCATCCCATGAGTGGATAGAATTAGGAGCTAGGCCTCTATACTAGTCTAATGCCTTTGAAAGATACAACTAATATCCTAACGACTTTCTCCACTTTGATATTGTAAATGTTGCAGAAGTTGGCTGTCCCTTATGTGCTCAGTAGGAGTTACAGCTTGGTCTCTTGTGTAATAAGGAACACTTTTGAGGGCTGCTACTAGCATAGGATTATACTGTGGCAAATTTAAAGGACTGTGGTTGCTGAAGCCCACAAAAGCTCTTTGGGGAATCATGGTAGCAAGAGGAGCTAACAAGGATCTTCTTGCATAGGTATACCTTATGATTGGTTTAGGAAAGTAGCTTCTTATGTAAGGGTGAGTATGGGAAAACTTTAACCTTCTTGCTGAGTTTAAAGGTAATTCAACAAACTCAAAAGGAATACCTGCAGAAGTCGATCTTGTAGTCACCTTTGGCATGAAAAATAGCTACTACTCTACCATCAGATAGCTAGGTGTTCTTTGGAGTCGCCAGATGCTGGAAGATGAAAGCTACCACTGCTGCAAATTGATCAAAACAACATCAAACTTGACCAATCTTCCATAAAAAATGGAAGTGAAAATGGTAGTGAGTCCCACTCTGCGTGCCATAACTGTTATAGCTTGAAATTGCACTCCTGTGAGAGAGTTCTTCAAGGTCCCTCACTTTCAACTACAAGCATAGGGACAACCTCAGGATGTGGGTATCTATGGTGAGGTTGAACCTCTAGGCTTTTTTATGAGGCTAGTGTTGACAATTCTTTCACAAGTCGGATTGTCTTTTGCCATTTAGAAAGTTCACGTCTCTAGCCAAGGAAAGAAGAATACATTGTTTTGGTAAGGGCCTTTGCTACAAAAGGATGAATTCATTCGGGCTTATGTCCGAAGGAATGGTTCATGAAACAAGGGAATAACAAATCAACAAAATGCCTAAAGTACCCTTCGGAAGGGTCATTTGCAAGAAACCCGAAGGGTAGGGTACCCTTTGGAAGGGTCATTTTCAATATTCCCGAAGGGCACATACTCTTCGGGAAGGTACAGGAATGAATTCGGGACCTTTGCAAAAAGTCCGGGTGCCCTACAACTTTTCCGAAAATGACACAAACAAGAGCCACTAGCCCTTGCGGAGGGCACTTGGTCGGCGACAGGACCACGGTAACCTTTCCGAAGGGCACATTTCAAAGGCACTCGAAGGCGCAGCAAAGGAAGATATCCGTTGGACTTTTTGTCCGAAGGAATTCGGAAGACACAGGGAGAGGCCCGTGGAAAAGCCAATGGCAAGAAGTCCGAAGGCTTCGGAAAAGTTAAAATGCCGACGGCAAAGACGGAGAAGGGAACCTTTGGAGAAATCTGACTTAGCGTCCAAAACAAAAAAAGGTCAACAAAGAGCGAAGAACGAAGGCAAAGAACAAAGTATTCCTTCGGGCTTTTTGTCTGAAGGAATTCCTTCGGACAAAAGGTCCGAAGAAATTCGGAGAGAAGTCACCAAAGGAGAAAACCCGACTAAAACATAAACCCAAGCAAAGGGAAAAGAGAAGGAAGGTATCCTTCGGAGAATAAAGCCGAAAGAAAGAAATGCTGCAAGAAATTGAAGGAAAAGCATATATTCCGAAGGAAATCCAAAGCTTCAAAAAAGTTGTTAGCATCCCGGAGGAAATATAGACTAATACGCCAAACATAGAATCCCGCGAGAAATAGACACGAACAGGCAAACCAGAACAGGGTAAAGTACTTGCAAGCGGGAGCTATTTTCGAACACCGGTCAAAGCTTTAGTTGATTGGTTATTGAAGTCTTGCTTGTCACTGGATCAACGCACGCATCCGAGGGTCCAACAACGTCAACCGAAGTTCCAAATTTGAATGTCGAGTTGACTGTTCCAGATTTAGAGTTGATTAATTGTTAAACGCCACATCCACTAGGAGCTTTCCATGCGAGGGAGAATGATCTCTTCGACCAACTCAGCTTGCCAACCAGTCAACGCAGCTGATCTCTTCGTCCAACTCAGCCTTTCAAACGTTCCAATTAGGCATCAAGCAGCGCACGTAGAGTTCTAAAATTAACATTGGCGTGGATTTCCATGCAAAGAGAGGTGGACGGTTCACAACAAAGACAAGTTCACTTCCTCAAGCGCAAGAAGCTTCATGCAAAGACAAAAGAAAACATATTTTATTGAAAGGCCAAGACAGCGTTGAGTTAACATAAGTAAATCCTTCTCTTCAAATTTTCAACGCCAATCTTTGGCCTTTTGTAATTCACTCTATAAAATGGCTTTCAGCTTTGTTTAAAAAAGGAATCCAATCTCTCTCTTGGTTAGACCAGACTCTGCCATTGGTGAGTTGTGTAACCTCTTCGATCAATAGGACTGTACTTTCAGATTTCAAGTGCTGGCATAGTGTATATTTCATTCAGCAATTTGCATAAGTGGTAGATTTCTCTCCCTTCCCAAATTCTAGTTCGTACCTAGTTGCTAGATTATCCTTATGCAAGTCATGTTAAAGTGTTCTTTATGTCTTTTGCTGAAGCTGTAAGTGGATGTTAGGTGGCTGCAAAGTGTCTTGTATCGGACCTATCTCCATCGTTTTCCCTAAGGTTTTGGTCATTAGATTGAACCTCTTCATGAAATATTTATGCATAAGTGGTTGATTGAAATCATAGGTCCTCCTTTTCCCTTGTTCGTTCAGTGTTCAAGGTTCCAAGTTGAGTGGATCAAACTTCTGGTTTATCACCCCCTTTTAGGTAGGATTTCCCCTTTAAGTTTCCTTCTCCTTTTTCCACAGTAGTCCGCAGCATAGAGTAGAGATCCTCATTGATACATCATACATGTACCAGCCTTCTCTGGAGGTTCTTCTCACCATTGAGGCACCCACCCTCGTGAGAAGATCCCATTGTTTCAGCTGGATAGAGGACTGGCCATTTCATGCACGTCTTCGAATCAGGGCGCAGCTCCAGGTTGACAACAGTTTTTGGCACGCCCAGTGGGACCACGAAAAGAGTTCTCAATAGTTTTTGGCACGCCCGGTGGGACCTATTTTTCTGGTTTTGATGAAATTGCAGTTGTAGCAGGGTTCTTCAAGAAGTATTCGGTTATTCTAAGCTCAAGCAATTGCTTCTAATAGTTCAGGACAGTTTCCATGTAAGTCTATTTTTATTGTATTATCGCGAATGAATTTTGATGGCTGTGTATGAAGAGAATTCATATGCTATATTTCCTTATCAGCCCAATGATGGATCATACCAGCCTGGTCATGATATCTATGAGCCTAATCAGCCTTATCAAGGGTATTATCAAAGCTATGTTGAGCCTTATCAAGTTTCTCATGATCCTTATTATCAAGAGCGTGAATCTTACCTTCCTTGTGAGCCATATCAGTCTCAGGACTGGATTTCATCTTTCCCATATGGCTATGATGTTGCATATGAGCAGTATTGCCTTCAAGAAAAGATGAATGAAATAGAGCTCAGAATACTAGCATATGCAAGAAAGGTTTGTTCTAACTCTCAGTATGAAGAAGTGAATGGTTTATTTCGAAATGTGTGCAATGATCCAGAAGAGATAAATGGACTATGTATTCTTGCATTAGAAAAGATGGAGGCTTGGGAAAGGCAGAAAATCGCGTTAAACCAATTGTCTACAAAGGGCTATTGTGCTTCTTACTCTCATGAAGTTCTTAACCATGCCCAGTGTGTGCCAAGGGAGCTTCTTAGTTGGAGTCAAGAGCCTATTCAAGAGCCTATTCAAGTGACTATTCATGAGACTAAACCTTCCTATAGTCCCATTACCTCACCAATCATCCCCAAGCTCAGGTTGTCCAGGAAGACAAGCAGGTTCCAGACTTTGATGAGGTAATGGCCAAGTGGAAGGAACAGAATACAGAGGTTTTTAAGAGTTTCTCTTTCCTTCCCCTCCAAAACTCCCTAGATAATTCCATTGCCCTCAAGATTCCAAAATCTGATCATGATCAACCTCCCATGCTTCATTTTTCCTCTCAAACAAATGAATTTTATCATCCTCCCGCCATCCCCCTTACTCAGAAGGATCCTGTTCTTTGGAGGATTGAGAAAGAAGTTGCAGCTACAGGGCAAGTTCTTGCAGAGTGTGAAGAAGATGCTTCAGATGTGTTTAAGGAAGAATTTTCTATTGATACTTCACTTGAGGTTGTAATTGAGCATCCAATTATAGCTGAGAGTGAGAACACTGATCTTGATATAGATGGACTTCAAGAGGAGCTGGTACAAATTGAAGTCATACATGAGTTATAGGTATCTCCTATTGAGAAGGATCCGGATAGCGTGACAGCTGATTCAGTTCAAATAGATCAAAATGAGGAACAAAAAGATGATTGGCAGCTGTACCTTGAATCTCTACAAGAGATTGAAGAGCTTTGTATGGATCTGATGGCTATTGAAGAGCATGCTAATGAGAAATTTGATCAGGTATCACCTATTCAAGGTCACAGTACAGATTGGGTTGCATACTCAAAGCTCCTTGAAGAGCTAGATGAACTTACAGCAGTCAATAAGAAGGATATGGTTACCAAAAAACCATGCATAGATAAGGTAGTAGATGATAAGCAATCTGAAAAAGATCAAGAGGTACTTGATGAGTTTGTCTTTGTTGCTGTTGATGACTCATTTGAGAAGATGCTAATACAGTTGGTGGACAAGGCAAATGCCTCATCAAGGGTTATGACTAATAAACAACCTGCTTTGCAACTCATACCATCTCTTAGGAGTGAATTCAAGAATTTTCCATTTGATCTAGGCGGATTATGCTTTACCATGGTTAGCTAGGTTCTTTAGTTGTTTTTGCTTTCCTCCAAGTGTTGTTTAAGCACAATAGTTTGCTTCAGTTTTGTTCCAATAAGTGCTTGTTGCACATTTTGCTTCTTAGTTAGTTTTCTACTTTCGTGTGTTTCCCTTATTTTGAAGGAGGAGGTTACTACAGCGATGATCAGAGCAGATTTTTAATCAGAAATCAGGTTCACCATTTGGGGTCAAATAAGCCTCTATACATGGTCTGAGTTCTCAAGCATAGCAGGCATGCAGAGCCAGCTGAGTCGCCAGAAATGTTGACAATTCTTCCACAAGTCGGATTGTCTTTTGCCATTTAGAAAGTTCACGTCTCTAGCCAAGGAAAGAAGAATACATTGTTTTGGTAAGGGCCTTTGCTACACAAGGATGAATTCCTTCCGGCTTATGTCCAAAGGAATGGTTCATGAAACAAGGGAATAACAAATTAACAAAACGCCTAAAGGAAGTACCCTTCGGAAGGGTCATTTGCAAGAAACCCAAAGGGTAGGGTACCCTTCGAAAGGGTCATTTTCAACATTCTCGAATGGCACATACCCTTCGGGAAGGTACATGAACGAATTCGGGACCTTTGCGAAAAGTCTGGGTGCCCTACAACTTTTCTGAAAATGGCACAGACAAGAGCCACTAGCGCTTGCGGAGGGCACTTGGCGACAGGACCATGGTAACCTTTCGTAAGGGCACATTTCAAAGGCACTCGAAGGCGCAGCAAAGGAAGATATCCTTCGGACTTTTTGTCCGAAGGAATTCGGAAGACACAGGAAGAGGCCCGTGGAAAAGCCAATGGCAAGAAGTCCGAAGGCTTCGGAAAAGTTGAAATGCTGACGGCAAAGACAGAGAAGGGAATCTTCGGAGAAATGTGACTTAGCGTCCAAAACAAAATAAGGTCAACAAAGAGCGAAGAACGAAGGCAAAGAACAAAGTATTCCTTCGGGCTTTTTGTCTGAAGGAATTCCTTCAGACAAAAGGTCTGAAGAAATTCGGAGAGAAGTCACCAAAGGAGAAAACCCGACTAAAACAAAAGCCCGAGCAAAGGGAAAAGAGAAGGAAGGTATCCTTTGGACTTTTGTCCGAAGGACTACTTTGGAGAATAAAGCCAAAAGAAAGAAATGCCGTAGGAATTCAAGGAAAAGCATATATTTCGAAGGAAATCCAAAGCTTCAAAAAAGTTGTTAGCATCTCGGAGGAAATATAGACTAATACGCCAAACATAGAATCACCCCAGAAATAAACACGAATAGGCAGACCAAAACAGGGTAAAGTACATGCAAGCGGGAGCTATTTTCGAACACCGGTCAAAGCTTCAGTTGACTGGTTATTGAAGTCCTGCTCGTCTCCGATCAACGCACGCATCCGAGGGTCCAACTCAGCATCAACCGAAGTTCCAAATTCGAGTGTCGAGTTGACTGTTCCAGTTTTAGAGTTGATTAATTGTTAAACGCCGCATCCACTAGGAGCTTTCCATGCGAGGGAGAATGATCTCTTTGACCAACTCAACTTGCCAACCAGACAACTCAACTGATCTCTTCGTCCAACTCAGCCTTTCAAACGTTCCAATTCGGCATCAAGCAGCTCACATAGAGTTCTAAAATTAACATTGGCGTGGATTTCCATGCAAAGAGAGGTGGGCGGTTCACAACAAAGACAAGTTCACTTCCTCAAGCGCAAGAAGCTTCATGTAAAGACAAAAGAAAACATTTTATTGAAAGGCCAAGATAGCGTTGAGTTAACCTAAGTAAATCCTTCTCTTCAAATTTTCAACGCCAATCTTTGGCCTTTTGTAATTCACTCTATAAAATGGCTTTCAACCTTGTTTAAAAAAAGAATCCAATCTCTCTCTTGGTTAGACCAGACTCTGCCATTGGTGAGTTGTGTAACCTCTTCGATCAATAGGACTGTACTTTCAGATTTCAAGCACTGGCATAGTGTATATTTCATTCAGCAATTTGCATAAGTGGTAGATTTCTCTCCCTTCCCAAATTCTGGTCCGTACCTAGTTACTAGATTATCCTTATGCAGGGCATGTTAAAGTGTTTTTTATGTCTTTTGCTGAAGCTGTAAGTGGATGTTAGGTGGCTGCAAAGTGTCTTGTATCAAACCTCTCTCCATCGTTTTCCGTAAGGTTTTGGTCATTAGATCAAACCTCTTCATGAAATATTTATGCATAAGTGGTTGATTGAAATCATAGGTCTTCCTTTTCCCTTGTTCGTTCAGTGTTCAAGGTTTCAAGTTGAGTGGATCAAACTTCTGGTGTATCACCCCCTTTTAGGTAGGATTTCCCCTTTATGTTTCCTTCTCCTTTTTCCACGGTAGTCTGCAGCATAGAGTAGAGATCCTCATTGATACATCATACAGAAACCAGCCTTCTCTGGAGGTTTTTCTCACCGTTGAGGCACCCACCCTCGTGAGAAGATCCCATTGTTTCAGCCGGATAGAGGACTAGCCATTTTGTGCACGTCTTCGAATCAAGGCACAACTCCAAGTTGAAACATCTAGTTCCTTAGGTCCTTCACTTCAACACTTGATTCTCACACTAAAATCTACTATTAGCTAAGGAAAAGGGATAGGAGGATTACTTGAAAAGAAATCTAAGCTAAGGGAGATGATGCACCAAAAGTAAGTGATCCACTTGGTCTGGGGAATGGCATTAATTTAGCATAAAATAAGTTTGCTTACACAACCTCCTAACCAACTAACTTGCATAAATATTTTGTAAACTAGGCTCACTGAACCATACATGAAGCAAAGAGGGATTTCTAAATCCACATTAAGTGTCCATTAATTGCAGAAAAACTCAAGTTCAGACCTGCAACTAACTGGGAAACCCCTGAAAATAAGCAAGAAAGGACAATAAGGTTGGAAGGAAGCTTCTTCACAACGCTATTGTGCACAAGCTAACTCAACACAATTTTCAGACAAAGAGATAGGTAAAATAATCTTTATTGCTTCAAAGGTCTATTACACAGCGATTTTCGCAGAGTGATTCTATCACCAGTCTGGGGATCATTTGCTTGGCTCCAAGGCCTCTATTTATATAGAAAAGGGGGGAGAGAGGGGGAAGAAAGAAGTCGCTAATGGCTGGAACTCGAATGTTGTACTTGTCCCTAAATGCGCCGCTCAGGATCACTAAACAATCCTCTCGAGCCCCTCATCTTTAAGTTTTTCTTGGCGCATTTGAGAAGCCATGTTGTGAGCAGCTGGAATGTCTCTTCTTGGCACGACGCATTTAATCTTTGCACCCAAGATTGACATGGCTTCTTTCTCTTTACGTGCCCTGCTGAACGGACGCGGGTCTCCATGTGTTTCAGCCATGTTGCATTTAAGCGTCGAACGGCGATTGCGGGGAGCGAACTACGACAGATGAGCGCCTTTATAATTTTCCAGCTACCAACCGCTTGGACTCTTTCGTGCTCATTGGTCATCCTTGTGCCACTTAACTTTTACTAACTGGCCCTTTCTGCTCTAGCTTACGCCACGTGCCAGCCTTTCATTCGTTGTGTTGTCCCCAAAAAATGTCACTCATTTTTTTGAGACAACATATGAACTATTTTTGGTCTTACAAACCAAAAATTCTCTCTTCCCTTCTCAAAAATTGTTATGAGCCTTCAAATTCTCTATTTTTAAAACTTTTTCAGCTAAGGGACCCTGCAGATGATTTCTACGGATTCTTTCAAGGTTAAACAAATCTACAGACTTGGTTTCTACGGACTCTGCAGGGAGGTTCAGATCTACAAACTCGTTTCTACGGACTCTGCAGGAAAGAAACAAGGTCAACACTTAA
The DNA here is from genome assembly GCA_037957365.1 of Torreya grandis. Classification (NCBI taxonomy): domain Eukaryota; kingdom Viridiplantae; phylum Streptophyta; class Pinopsida; order Cupressales; family Taxaceae; genus Torreya; species Torreya grandis. The sequence continues at coordinate 5,128,443 of JARHVA010000338.1, read as the reverse complement.
CCATTTTTTCAATCAAAAAGTTCGAAGGAGTCTTTCGAAAGCCCAAAGAGTACCCTTGCGGAGGGCACTTAGGAGTCAAGATGGACCGTTGCAAAAACCCGAAGGATAGTTTTGGGCTCAAACAGTGCTTGCGGAGGGCAGAGTGAGATCTCCTTCGGGAAAAGAATAAGGTAAAGACCAGGGAATTCCTTTGAAAGAATTTTCTGCGGCAAAGTTGTCAAGGCAATTCTTTCGGGCAAAATGTCTGAAAGAATTGTCCGAAGGAATTGGAGCTCGAAGAAACTTGAAAGGAAAAATCCCGAGAGCAGAAGCTGCCAAGTGTCGTCTGCCGGGACACATTATAATTTGTCTCTAAAAGCAGCGGAACGTGCCACGTGTCCCTTGTAAAGCTCGACGGAAGCCGAAAAGTGTCAACATCCGCAGTTTCTTCCTTGTGTCCCGTTATAACTCAGTGGAGCGCGACAAGTGTGTGCATCCAAGATTCAAAACTTCTTTCAATAAGCTTCCCTCAGAGTTCTGCGGAGGGCGCCAAGTGGCAACTGCAGAAGGTTTTAATATGTTTTTCTAAACCAGTGGAACGTGCCACGTGTCCCTTGTAAAGCTCAGCGGAAGCCGACAAGTGTCAACATCCACGGTTTCTTCCTTTTGTTCCATTATTGAGTAAGGATTGTGGTGGGCCCCAAGCGAATTGCTAAAGAAAGCGGAGCACGCCAAGCGTCATCGTCCGTGTGAATCCGAATGAGTCCTGAATGTTTCTATATTGTTTCTAAAGCTCAGTGGAAGCCGCCATGTGTCTTCTGGAGGACTCTCAAAAGGTATCTAAAGCTTGTATAAGTTAAGCGGATGCTGCCACGTGTCCTCCCCTATTTCACAGTGGAACACGCCACGTGTCACTTGTTGAGATCAGCGGAAAGCGGCCAAAGCAAGCGGGAAAGACACGAAGGAATTGCTAAGGAGGATGACAGGCCCACAGCCGTCAAATTCAAGGCAACCAACTAATCGTTGGCTTTCAAATGATGACGGATCCGAAGATGTCAAATTTGCGGCAATGAAATAGCTGTTGATCTTCACAGACTTAAGCACGGACCCGAATGCGCTCAAAGACCTTTAGGGTGAAAGGAAGAACCACCGAGAGGAAGAACCAAAAGAACCAGAAAGGGGAAAAGATGGCTCGGGGGCTCAAATTGTAGCAGGAAAGAGGGAAGACCGGAAATATCTACGCAGTAGTTATTCCAGTAGGTGGAATAGTTCACCAGGTAGATATTTAAGCCTGTAAATATTGAAGGCGCGGCCTGTTTGTCTCCTTTGGGGTAAAGGCGAGGTGGACAGCTGCGCAGACATCAGGTGACAGATTAGATGACTTAGGCTCAGGAGAAGACATTCGAGATGAATCAACACGCCACAGTTAAGGCGGCCGCCCTGTTCTAGCGTGGCCCTCTTTGACAAAACTGAAAGTGCATTCAATGCATTGAGTGCGGCATGGGCCGTTCCATGGAACAAAGCGCCAAGCCTTTCTTGGCTGCTATATATTGTATTCTCTTATGTCATTTTAAAGGAGATCTTTCCATTTACAGAAGCAAAACTCTGCCCAAATTGAAAGGCGAATACTGAGACTTTGAGCTCAGATTGTTGTTCATATTATTTTATCTGAATGAGAAAGCAAGTTACTTGCAGATTTTGCGCTGTTATAGCTTGTGCTATTTTAGGAAATTATTTTTACGTCTATTTCTTAGGAGCATTCTTGTTTATTTGATCTAACAAGCAGAACTAGTGAAAATAATCAGGAAGGTGTCATGAAGCCAACTGTGGAGAGACTTTGTACCCCCACAATTGCCTTCAGTGTGTTTTTTTCTGTTCCTGTGTAAAGAATCTTGGGATGACTTTGTGCCCTCATTATCCTTCGTATTTCACTCTTGGGCAGTCGAGGTGGAGACTTTGCGCTACATCTCAGTTTGCTGGTTACTACACCCTTTGTTACCAGTTACTTGTCAATACCTGAAAGAACTCTTGCTGTCTCCTGCAAGAACACTTGTGAAAGAAGAGAAGTGCCTTCAGTGTTTTCACCAGGATTTTCTCCTTTGTTTGTGAACATCATCTCTGAAAGAAGAGAGACGGATGGTGTATCTTACCCCTAAGTGTTATTTTCTGCATATATATATAGTGTCTCATACTTATAGGGAACCTCCATTTGATGAGAGGAGAGATTTGTCCCCTGTTGATGTAGTAAACCTTCACATCTGGCCGACCAATCTCTCTATGTTGTGGTTGAAGAGACCTATTTTGCTCACCAGTTAGCTGGTCGACAAAATATTCACCCAATAGTTTTTGGCGACTCCACTGGGGATGAGCGTGTAGTCTGAAGCCTCAAGTTTCAGATTGAAGCAGTCCCTACACTTATCCATTAGAGACTCTGGCGACTCCGTTCCATGTCTTACCCATTATCATTATAGCCTTACGATCTTCCTCCATCTCCATTATATTATTTGGTCTACAAAACCAGAGCCATTGGGGAAGGACAAGTAGTTTGAAGCCTCAAGTTTCAAGCTGAAGTAAGACCAGTTCTTTTCTATTTTTGTTCTACAATCTGGCAACTCCATGCTATACAAGAAGCCAGAGAGCCCAAGGTGTTGTTGACCATGTCTTTGAGTTGCTACAGCAAAGAAATTTCGATTTGTTCCCTCCCCAACTTCAAGTTCAACGATCCAGGAGTGTTCCTCCTACCCGTACCAAGACATCAACACAAGGTAGAGATGCTTTTTCTGCTGTTAGCAGGGCTTTGTCTATCCACATGCCACCCAGATTTGTTATCCTTTCATAATCCAATCATGGTTGTTCAAGGCCCTTGGGGTAACTCTTTTGGTCCACTCAATTTTACTCCACCTCTGCATAAACTTCCACGCAGCTCAAGAAAGAACTTTCCCAAATTCATTGGTGATGGGAGAGTTCACCCTAATGAACATATTACAACATTCAGCATAGCCTGTGGCGTGATAGGTGTGGAATTTGAAGACGTGGCAGTCAAGCTATTTGTAGAAACATTGCAAGGTGCTGCTGCAGACTGGTTCTACCCCCTGTAGGCTCGATCAGTAACTGATTGGAACACACTCAAAGCCAAATTCGAAGCAAGGTTCAATCCTACAGAAGATGCACATGCCTTGCTGGCCCAACTCACACAAATGAAGAAGGAACCTCATGAACCTATGAGGGATTTCGTTGCAAAGTTTGATACGCTGAGGAACTGGATCCCTCCCATTGCTCAGCCAACACCTATAAATCTCAAATGCTTTTTTATCAACTCATAGCTACCTGAAGTGAGCTTCTTGCTGAGACGCGCTGGACACATAGACTTTGCTGCTATTCAGGGCTTGGCTACTGAGGTAGAAGATGACTTTATCTTGGCAAGAAAGATAAGGAGAGACCCTAACAAAGGTAAATCATCTTTATCTTTAGAATATCTACCTGCAGCCACTACTGATCCAATGGTGCAGAAGCTAGCAAATGAGTTGATAGCCCTTAGGAAACAAATGGCACAAGGGATGTCGTCTGCTCCTTCATACAGAGATGTACCAAAGAGGATATTCTCCAATCAGTCATATCAAGGCCATGTTGTCAGGAATCAAGGGCAAACAAATCGTCTCCCTCCCCCTTAGAGGAATAACCTTGCCATTGAAGCACCTCCAACCAACTCAGCGGTTGGATATCTTGAAGCTGAATCGGATTTCTCATTCTAGCCTGAGTTGAATCCTGAAGATGACGCTAATCTCTTCATTGAGAAAGAAGAAGAATTAGCTGGTGACTCCAATATTGGTTTCCTGAATTATCAAGACGAACCCAAAAGTGAAGGTAATGCAGCTGAGGGATTATACGCTGTAGTCACCCGGTCCAAAAATCAACCAGCTGATAAGGAGAAAGCAAAGGAGCGACCTCAACTAGCAATTTCAATTGCTAAACAGGGAACCACTATTCCTTTCCAGTCAAAGGACCCGGTGATTGCAAGAAAGGCAAGTGCCTCAAATATCCCTATGCCTTCTATTTCAAATTCACATCCCAGTTCTCTCCCTCCCAAAACTCAAAAGGATGAACTCTCATCCTCTGTGCCTAGTTCATTTTCAGCATTTGATATAATTGACCATATAAAGAAAATCAAAATTCAAATGTCTGAATTTGAATTTCTGCAGTCCAACCCCGAGCAATTAGATAAATTGGTTCAATGTGTTAAGAACCAAAACGTCCTTTTAGGACAAGTGATTCCCAAGGTGACTCATGATTCCCCCAAGAATGCTCCTACCAGGTACAACCTTGTCATTACTCCTGCTGCTCCTGGTAGGACTGAAACTTTTTGTCTCATTGCTGATAAATGGACATCAGTTGAACAATTGCATCATTGATTCTGGGGCTTCAAACAATGTTATGCCCGCCAAAGTGGCAGAATCCCTTGGTCTCACACTGACCAAGACGTTTGGGAGATGTTTCTCCATAGAGAACAAACAAGTACCACTGCTGGGACAAATTAAAGATGCTCAATTTGCATTTGCAGCCTTTCCAAACAAAAGAATCAAGATCACTATTCTGGTGGCTGACATCCTAGCTTCATATGGCATCCTTCTTGGACAAAACTTCTGTAAAGACGTTGGAGGTGAATTGAGCATGGACCTATCCGAAGCAAGGATTCTAGTCAAGGGTGTTATGAAGAGGCTGCTCCTTGAGAAGGAAGCAAAATATGTGGTTACCCAGACCTCGGCCCCTGAAGCTCAAATTCTGTTTGAGTCTTCAGGCATGGGTAACTACTTTCTATCCACGAATGAAGTTCATGAGGCATTTGATGAAGCTCCTGCAGGTGACAACCTGGAAATGCGGATTCATCAAACAGTAGGAAAATTGGTGGAGTGCAATACAAATGTGGAAGGATCTCCACCTCCGAATGAAGAAGAATCCAAAGAAAAAGCAGTGTCTGAGGAGGTATGGATTTTGAAATTTGATGGCAGCTGCTCCTCTGCCGGTTCAGGGGTCAGAATTGCGCTGATATCTCTTCAAGGAGATATTTTTTCTTCATCCTACAAATTACAGTTCAACAATACCAATAATACAGCTGAGTATGAATCGCTATTGCTTGGATTGAGAGCTGCTCAAGACAAAGGCATCAAACTCCTTCATGCCAAAGGAGATGCTGAACTGGTGGTTTGTTAGGTGGGAAACTTGTATCAAACCAAGAACGAGAGATTGCGTCACTACCGCAATCTGGTTTGGGATTAGATTGAAAACTTTGATGCTTTCAACATCTCCGCCATACCAAGGGAATTCAATGATCGAGTTGATGCACTGGCCGTTTCAGCCACTCTTGGTTCCTCACTCGGACTTCAAAGGAGACAGGTACACTATTGAGTTGGTCTTTTGACCAAGTGTACCTGATAATGCCAGTCATTGGTAGGTGTTTAACAATGATAGCCAAATCATTGCCTTCTTGGAACAAAAAGATAGCTTTGAACAGCTTCATTGTGAAGGCAGTGAGCCTCAACAGCTTGAACCAGCGCCTGAGTCAAGTTCTAACACAGGGGAGTTCTTGCAGCTAAAAGGAAACAAAATTCCCAAAGGCCTAGTGTCTCTTGAAAAGTTGTTTGACAAACATGATAGATTCATCAAACAACAACAAACCGATTCAAACTCCTCCCAAGAGTTTGATCAATTAAATATAGGTACCAAGGATGATCCCAAGATGGTGAACATTGGGAAATGCTGCATTCCTGAGGAGAGATTCAAGTTCACTACCTTGCTCAGCTAGTACATGGACGTCTTAGCATACTCCTACGATGACCTGAAGTCACTCAGACCTGATGCAATTCGCCATGACATTCCTCTCAAAAGTGATTCAGCACCTTACAGACAAAAATCCAGGTAGTATAATCTGAAGATATCAGGTACCATTTTGTCTGAGATACAAAAAATGCTAAATGCTAGGATAATCTTTCCAATCCATCATTCCACATGGATTGCAAATATAGTGTCTGTAAGGAAGAAGAATGGCGAAATCCGCCTTTGTGTGGATTTTAGGAACTTGAATCAATCATCCTTGAAGGATAACTACCCTTTGCCTATCATGGACCAAGTGCTTCAGACAGTGACTTGTTCGGAAATGTTATCAATGCTAGACGGCTTTTCAGGATACAATCAAGTTGAGGTTGGTGAAGCAGACCAGCACAAGACTGCTTTCACCACGCCTTGGGGCACGTTTGCATATAGAAGGATGCCATTTGCCCTGATTAATGCCGACGCCACTTTCCAAAGAGCAATGGACCTTGCTTTCAAGGATGAAATGGGTAAGTTCATTGTAGTTTATCTTGATGACTTGACTGTCTTTTCTAAGCATCGCCCGGATCATGTGCGCCACTTGCAATAAGTGCTAGTACGTTGCCGCCAGAATGGGATTTTCTTAAACCCCAAGAAGTCTGTTTTTTGGGTAATAGAAGGGAAACTTCTTGGACACATTGTGTCCAAAGGAGGCATAAAGATTGACTCAGACAGAGTCAAGTCCATCCAAGAGCTCAATTTGCCCACAAGTAAAATTGCAGTTCACTATTTCTTTGGAAAGGTGAATTTCTTAAGAAGGTTCATTCCTGAGTTTGCTGAGAAGACTCGCCATATTGTAAACATAATGAAGGGAAAGGCCACATTCAGTTGGACTGAAGAAGGCAAATTAGCATTCCAAGATATTAAGGTAGCTATTGCCCACGCCTCGATTCTGGTTTGTCCAGACTACAACAAGGAATTCACCAATACAGTTATGCTTCTGAACACACGCTTTCAGCAATTCTGGTTCAACAGAATAAAGAAGGTATGGAATCACCCATTTTTTTTCATGAGTTGTCCTCTTAAAGCTCATGAGCTGAAGTATTCAAACATGGATAAGCACGCTTATGTGGTGGTTAAGGCAATGAAGCATTTTCTCTTTTACATTCTGAATTCCCACACTACTGCCCTGGTTCTTGACACCACAGTCAAATCCATATTAACTCAGCAGGAGTTTGGGACGAAAAGAGGCAATTGGATTGCTGAAATTCAGGGGTTTGATCTAGTGATCAAACCAACTAAGCTGGTATGGGGAAAAGGCCTATGCCAATTAATTGTTGATAACAAGCTAGGAGGAACAGAACATGAAGAATCAGAAAAAGAAGACATGCCAACAGTCCTCTTTGTCTCCACTACAAATGAGTGGTATTTACGTATTGCTCATTTCTTTACTTATGGTGAGTGTCTTGCTCACCTATCTTATAAAGAAAGGAGGACCATCAAGTTGAAAGCTGTCAATTTTGTCCTTTGGGACAACAGCGTGTACAAGAGGAGCCTCGATGGAGTATTCCTTCGTTGCATGGACAAAGAGTAGCAGAACCAACTTTTGAAGTCCTTCCATAATTTGGCCTGTGGAAGACATTTCTCTGCTCTTGTGACTGCCCATAAGATTCTGCGAGCCAAGTATTACTGGCCAACTCTCTTTCAAGATGCATACAAGTGGGTAAGGAAATGTGAACTATGCCAACAGTTTGTTGGGAGACCCAAGTTAGCTGCCCTGCCTCTCAAGCCAGTGGTCATAGAGGAACCATTCCAACAATGGGGAATTGATTTCATTGGTGCTGTAAACCCATCTTCTAGTGCTGGACATGATTATGTCTTTACAGCCACAGACTACTTCACCAAGTGGGTGGAAGCGATTCCAACCAACCCTGCTACTTCAGAAGTAGTGTGCAATTTCCTCAAAGAGAACATCATTTTCAGGTTTGGGGTCCCAACCAAGATTGTCACTGACAATGCAGCTTGTTTCACTTCCCAGGAGATTACTCAGTTCTGTTTTTACTATGGGATCACCCTCTCTCACTATTCTGATTACTTTCCACAAGGGGATGGACAAGCTGAATTAAGCAATAAGAACATGGTGACAATCATCAAGAAGCTGGTAGATGACAACCAAAGGACATGGCATAAAGCATTGGTTGATGCTCTATGGGCAGACAGAATTACACCAAAAAGGGCAATTCCTTTCCAACTTTATGGACTCAATGCTGAGATACCAATCACCCTAATTGCCAGAATTGAAATTGGCTAAGGCAATTGAAGATCAAACATATGAAATCTCCATTGATAAGAGGATCATGTGCCTGACCGAGCTGGATGAGCAGAGAACCATAGTGGTGGACCGAATTACTATCTATCAAAGTCTGGTGAAGAAGCTCTTCGACCAGAAAACAAAGAATCGTGATTTTCAAATCGGAGATCAAGTCCTACTGTGGGACAAAAGGAGAGAACCAAAGGGGATGCATGGGAAGTTTGATTCCCTTTGGAGAGGCCCATTTATTATCCATCAGCTCAATGGTGAGAAAAGCTTCCTGTTGAAGTATCAAGACGGCACACTCTTTTCTCTCTCTTACAATGGGCAGCATCTGAAGCACTTCAACTCTTGAAGTATCAGATAAGTTCACCTGTACATATGTATATTTGTATAGTCTTTGTTTTTGCTTTGTGTCGTTCGTTTTCATTTTTTTTGGAGCCTTTCTTTTTGGTAGCATGACTCCATAGCCCAATGGCATACTTCAAAGGCACTGGAGATTCTGGTTTCTACTCCCCTCAGCAGTTTCAAGTTTTCAACTGAAGGAAGTTCCCCTACTGGAGCCAACTGTTGTCCCCAAAAAATGTCACTCATTTTTTTGGGACAACATATGAACTATTTTTGGTCTTACAAACCAAAAATTCTCTCTTCCCTTCTCAAAAATTGTTATGAGCCTTCAAATTCTCTATTTTTCAAACTTTTTCAGCTAAGGGACTCTACAGATGATTTCTATGGATTCTTTCAAGGTTAGAGAAATTTACAGACTTGGTTTCTACGGACTCTGCAGGCAGGTTTAGTTCTATGGACCCGAAACTACGGACTTTGCAGGCAAGTTCAGATCTACGAACTCGTTTCTACAGACTCTACACGTTGGTTTCTACGGACTCTGCAGGGAAGAAACAGGTTCAACACTTAACCATTTTTTCAATCGGGAAGTTCGAAGGAGTCTTCCGAAAGCCCGAAGAGTGCCCTTGCGGAGGGCACTTGGGAGCCAAGATGGACCGTTGCAAAAGTCCGAAGGATAGTTTTGGGCTCAAACAACCCTTGCGAAGGGCAGAGTGAGATCTCCTTCGGGAAAAGAATAAGGTAAAGACCAGTGAATTCCTTCGGAAGAATTTTTCGCGGCAAAGTTGTCAAGGCAATTCCTTCGGGCAAAATGTCTGAAGGAATTCCTTCGGACATTTTGTCCGAAGGAATTGGAGCCCGAAGAAACTCGAAAGGAAAAAGCCCGAGAGCGGAAGCTGCCAAGTGTCATCTGCCAGGGCACATTATAATTTGTCTCTAAAAGCAGCAGAATGTGCCACGTGTCCCTTGTAAAGCTCGACGGAAGCCGAAAAGTGTCAACATCTGCAGTTTCTTCCTTGTGTCCCGTTATAACTCAGTGGAGCGCGACAAGTGTCTGCATCTGAGTTTCAAAACTTCTTTCAATAAGCTTCCCTCAGAGTTCCGCGGAGGGCGCCAAATGGAAACTGCGGAAGGTTTTAATATGTTTTTCTAAAAGCAGCGGAACGTGCCACGTGTCCCTTGTAAAGCTCGACGGAAGCCGACAAGTGTCAACATCCGCAGTTTCTTCCTTTTGTTCCGTTATTGAGTAAAGACTGTGGTGGGCCCTGGGCGAATTGCTAAAAAAAACGGAGCGCGCTAAGCGTCATCGTCCGTGTGAATCCGAATGAGTCCCGAATGTTTCTATATTGTTTCTAAAGCTCAGCAGAAGCCGCCATGTGTCATCTTCCGCATGACTCTCAAAAGGTATCTAAAGCTTCTATAAGTTAAGCGGATGCTGCCACGTGTCCTCCCTGTTTCACAGCGGAACACGCCATGTGTCACTTGTTGAGATCAGCGGAAAGTGGCCAAAGCAAGCGGGAAAGACACGAAGGAATTGCTGAGGATGACGGGCCCGCAGCCGTCAAATTCAGGGCAACCAACTAACCGTTGGCTTTCAAACGATGACGGACCCGAAGATGTCAAATTTGTGGCAATGAAATAGCTGTTGATCTTCGCAGACTTAAGCACGGACCCGAATGCGCTCAAAGACCTTTAGGGCGAAAGGAAGAACTGCCGAGAGGAAGAACCAAAAGAACCAGAAAGGGGAAAAGATGGCTCGAGGGTTCAAATTGTAGCAGGAAAGAGGGAAGACCGAAAATATCTACGCAGTAGTTATTCCAGTAGGTGGAACAGTTCACCAGGTAGATATTTAAGCCTGCAAATATTGAAGGCGCGGCCTGTTTGTCTCCTTTGGGGTAAAGGCGAGGTGGACAGCTGCACAGACATCAGGTGACAGACCAGATGACTCAGGCCCAGGAGAAGACATTCGAGATGAATCAACACGCCACAATTAAAGCGGCCACCTTGTTTCAGCATGGCCCTCTTTGACAAAACTGAAAGGGCATTCAATGCATTGAGTGCGGCATGGGCCGTTCCATGGAACAAAGCGCCAAGCCTTTCTTGGCTGCTATATATTGTATTCTCTTATGTCATTTTAAAGGAGATCTTTCCATTTACAGAAGCAAAATTTTGCCCAAATTGAAAGGCGAATACTGAGACTTTAAGCTCAGATTGTTGTTCATATTATTTTATCTGAATGAGAAAGCAAGTTACTTGCAGACTTTGTGCTGTTATAGCTTGTGCTATTTTAGAAAATTGTTCTTACGTCTGTTTCCTAGGAGCATTCTTGTTTATTTGATCTAACAAGCAGAACTAGTGGAAGTAATCAGGAAGGTGTCCTGAAGCCAACTATGGAGAGACTTTGTGCCCCCACAATTGCCTTTAGTGTGTTTTCTTTGTGTTCCTGTGTAAAAGATCTTGGGACGACTTTGTGTCCTCATTATCCTTCGTATTTTGTTCCTGTGTAAAGGATCTTGAGATGACTTTGTGCCCTCATTATCCTTCGTATTTCACTCTTGGACAGTCGAGGTGGAGACTTTGCGCTACATCTCAGTCTGCTGGTTACTACGTCTTTTGTTACCAGTGACTTGTCAATACCTGAAAGAACTCCTGCTGTCCCCTGCAAGAACACTTCTGAAAGAAGAGAAGTGCCTTCAATGTTTTCACTAGGATTTTCTCCTTTGTTTGTGAACATCATCTCTGAAAGAAGAGAGATGGATGGTGTATCCTACCCCTGAGTGTTATTTTTTGCATATATATATATAGTATACAGTGTCTCATACTTATAGGGAACCTCCCCTTGATGAGAGGAGAGATTTGTCCCCTGTTGATGTAGTAAACCTGCACATCTGGCCGACCAATCTCCCTATGCTGTGGTTGAAGAGACCTATTTTGCTCACCAATTAGTTGGTCGACAAAATATTCACCCAACACGTTGCATCATGATTCTCGCATTGTTGGACCAAGCTTAAGTGAAGCACTTGAAGAATCCTGATTTACTCTATGCAGAGTAATTTGAGTTCTTTGATTTCTCCAACTTCGGACTTTCTCAGATCCTTTACTTATAAAGCTTTTAAAGTAAAGTACTTGGAGAAACCCGATTTATTCTATACAGAGTAATTCGAGTTTTCTAAGCTTACTTACTTCAGACTTGTCCATCTTGAAGTCTTCTTTATTTTGCAGGCTCCTAATTGTCTCGGGCAAATCTCTTGAAGGAATTCCTTGGGACAATTTGTCCGAAGGAATTGCTTTAGACTTTTTGTCTGAAGCTTCCTTCTTGCTCTCTTCCTTCGGAAATTACCTTTCGGACTTTTCAAAATGGACTTTCCCGAAGGGTGAGAGACCCTTCGGGCTTCCTGTATGTCCCTTCGGACTTTTGCAAATGATCCTCCCGAAGGGAAAGATACCCTTCGGGAATTTTGAAATGGTCCTTCCGAAGGGTAACATACCCTTCGGGAAACTTGCAACTGTCCACTTGGAGAAGGAAAAGCCCTTCGGATTTATGAAAGTGACCTTCAAAAAAGTTGATTGGTCTTTCGGAAATGTTGAAAAGATCTCGTTTGCCGAAAAAAGGCCCTTCGGCATTTTGAAAATGCCCTTCGGATTTTGGAGAAGACTCGTCCCTTGAAGAACCCGAGAAGCACTATTTTTCAAGACCAAATCGGGTTTGTCAAGCCCTTTTACTTATTTTTGGCTTTTGACTTCTCACAACTTATGAAGTAATTGAGTAGTGCTCCTTGGAGAACCGGAAATACATTGTCTATGAGTAATTCGGGTTTGTCAACCCGAATAACTTCTACTTGTAAAACATTTAGAAGTCAAGCACCGCTGGAAACCTGATTTGCACTGTGCCCTCAGAAACTCGAAGTCCTGCAACTTCGAAAGCCCGAAGGCTTCTTCTTTGGAGAACCCGAGGTTGTCTGAACTTGCCACTTTTGCTTTAATGTCCACCTTCTCACACTTGTGCAAAATTTTCGTATGTGGGCCAAAAATGGCCAACAGGTAATAGTTCTTTGACATATATATGATACTTACATACCGTGTGTGTGATTGTTTCAATGTTATAAGCAATTGGGTGCTTATGCTGGGTGAGGATTGTACCAAGTGCATATTTTAAAGCATCAACTTCAATCTCGAAGGGTTGTTGTAGATTTGGAAAGGCAAGGGCTAGTGCTAAACAAAGTCACCCGTTTATCTCCTCGAAAGCTCATTGTTGTGATGTGTTCCACACAAACTTGACCTTTGTCCCCCCTTTAGTTTCTTGGTTTAGGAGCCATGCAAGATGAGAAAATCCAAGCATGAACTGACGATAAAAAATGGCTAGCCCCAAGAAGCTTTTGAGTTCTGTGTCTTTGGAGAACCTGAGGTTGTTTGAACTTGCCACTTTTGCTTGAATGTCCACCTTCTCACACTTGGGCAAAATTTTGGTATGTGGGCCAAAAATGGCCATCAGGTAATAGTTCTTTGACATATATATGATACTTACATACCTTGTGTGTGATTGTTTCAATGTTATAAGCAATTGGGTGCTTATGCTGGGTGAGGACTGTACCAAGTGCATATTTTGAAGCATCAACTTCAATCTCGAAGGGCTGTTGTACATTTGGAAAGGCAAGGGCTAGTGCTAAACAAAGTCGCCTGTTTATCTCCTTGAAAGCTCGTTGTTGTGATGTGTTCCACACAAACTTGACCTTTGTCCCCCCTTTAGTTTCCTGGTTCGTGAGTCATGCAAGATGAGAAAATCCAAGCATGAACTGACGATAAAAATTGGCTAGCCCCAAGAAGCTTTTGAGTTCTGTAAGTGTCGTTGAGTGATGCAGTTGTGGTCAGGGGATCCAATTAAGGACGGCCTTATACCATGCAACCCACAAAACAACCACAAACAAATGGCTGATTTATAGCCTTGCGCACGGAAACAAAATAAAACAACAATTCTTTTATTGATTTCAATGGACAAAATTATGTTCAACACACACTACAGTCTTCTTACGGACATTACAATCAAATGCAGTCCTGCAACAACGTCAATGAGATGCTATGCACTCTTTCACCTTTAAATCTAACTCTCCTAGTTCGTTGCTCCAACCTGTCAACTTCTATCTTATTTTCTAGTTCTCTAAATCTTCCTAGCTAACCCCTCTCACAAGTGTAGGGTTGCATTTGTATAGATTCAAATCCACCTACTTACATTAATGCTCTCAACTACCCACTAATGCTACAATCATGAAATGTCTATAACACATCATTATGAGCCACAATCATTAAATGATTATGACACACCACTATATGCCACAATTATTAAATGTGCAATACAATCCCAATCGTCCATAACACATCACATGCCCGGCATCATCATGGCCCACAATCTAGATTTAATAATGAACAAATCACATAGTACTGGACACTAGCCACAAACATGTTTCAAGGTTGAAATAGCTTCTACAAAAACCCATAAACTTGTGCCATAATCTAATTTGGTAGATGGGCTTGGGATGCTGTCAATATGCTGCCTACAAAACCTCAAGTTACCGTGAAGCATGTTGTGTATTTTGCTATTTCTAGGAAAACCACAATATTGCGGTAATATCCGTCTTGGCAAATGGCTTTAGAATGATGATAAGATGTTCCCTGCAAATTTGCAAGTTATCGCAAGGCTTGTAGCTTCTTTAAGATTTTCATGCAATACCATAAGAATGCAATGAGATCTGATTTGGTAGATGATTTCCTAAGGTTGTTTCCATGTTTCTTGCAAATTGTGAGCTTCTTCAGAGCCCTGTAGCTCTTTTAGAGTTTCCGGATGAATTACAACTCCAAATCAGTTTTTCAGGTGTTGCGGCACAAAAGAGGATTGTGCGACAACTCATATTAATGGTCTGATGATTTGAGAGATACCGAATCACTCTTGAAGTGTTTTTACATCACCACAATTATTTTAGCAATAAATATCTACAACATTTCTTATTGCCACTCAACACTAATCTTGTTTTTGGTTGATGCAAGATTGCATGTGAACTCAGATGCTCCTGTATCATTGGGGTTGGCCATTCTCTGATGATTTGGATCTTCTCTAGGTCAACATGTACACCATATTTGTTTATGATGTATCCTAGATAATATATTCTTTGCAAAGCAAAGGAACACTTATCCCTATTGACTTATAGATTATGGCTATGTACAGTGTCAAGAACTTGTTGAACCTATTGTAGGTTCCCCTTCCAAGTTTTACTAAAAATAAGGATGTCATCCAAGTAAACAATCACAAAGGAATCAATGAATTCTTGTAAGAAATCATTCATCATCCGCATAAATGTTGTAGGTTCATTGGTCAAGCTAAAGAGCATGGCTAACCATTCAAATAGACCTTCTTTGGACTTAAACGTTGTCTTCCAAATGTTTAATGACTCAATGGGTACTTTATCGTACCCTGGCTTCGAATCAATTTTTGTGAAGCACTTTGGTCCCTTGAGCTAGTCTAGGAGGTCATCAATGCATGGGAGTGGATGCCTATTCTTGACAGTGATCTGGTTAAGGGTCTTGTATTCAATACAGAGTGTTCTCTGGCCTAATAAACATTAGCACAAACTTTCTAGTGTGACCAATCACCCACCTACACTTCCTTGCACGAATCAATCCCATTGTCTTCTTAGGAGGGATCTTGTAGGATTACTTTCCCAACGTGGTGATGACACTACAGGTCTCGAATTGATAGATTCCATCTTGTTTCCACATGTATGGACGCCAAAGCAAAAATTTGCAAACTTTTAGAGGTGCCACATCACACAACACCTCATCTTTGAATGACTTGATTGTGTATAGAAGACGTTGTCTGACACTGATATATTTTCCTTGGTTCAACCATCTGATGGAGTATAACTGTGGATGAGGTGTTGTTTTTAGACTCATCCTTCGTATAGTTTCTGTAGAGATCAAAATTTTCTTACTTATTGTCCACAATCAAGTGCAAAGCTTTCCCTTGCACTCACATCTGTGAATGAAATTTTTTTCTTCTTCCTCAGATGATGATGTTGCAACCTACATTGCACCAACAAAGGAAAAGGGGTTAGAATCTATAATTTGGTTACTTGTGTTGGTAGGATGAAAGAAGTGCCTGTCCTCATCGGATGCTTGTATTAGATCAAATTCATGTGCCTCGTAAAAAATGTCCTCTTGGAACAACATTCATTTGTGGAATGAGTCATGTTCCTATGGTTCTCACACCATTTTCCAGTCTCCTTCTGTGGGGTTTATTTGTGGGATTTCTTGTAGAAAACCTTCAAACTGAGAGGCTTGAGTTTTACCTTTGTTGTGGGGCCTCTATTTTTTGCTTGCTCCCATACTTGGAGTTTCTTCTATAATTTGATTTTGCCTAAGTTCCTAGAAAAAATTCCCTTTCACCTTGAACTTTTCCTCGATATTTGCTACATATTGATGGGCCAATCCTATCATTTCAACAATTAGGAATCCCATCTCCGTTTGGATATATCAACGCTTACCACTTTTGTATATGATAACTTTGTGCTTTTTAGAATCCTTGATGTCAAGTTTTGTTGATAGAGAATGGAAGGTCTTTGTGTAGTCTTGCACAAATTGGTCCTTATTTTGTTGTAGCAATTTGCACTGCATGTACTACTCATATGCATCTTATGGACAATACTCATCTATAAAAGTATCAACAAAGTCATTCCAAGAGGGATTTGCGATGACTGTAAATCCATCCTTTGCATCTTCCTTAGATTGCTCAAGGTGAGCCTCCAACCATTGTTGGACTTGGGGTTCAACTTTTAGTAGAACAAACACTTTTTTCTCTTAATTGAAGAAAATGTTGATAAAAAAAATATGACTCTAATTTTATGATCCAATTTTCAAGGGCACCCGCTTGTATTTTACCTTAAAACATTGAGATATCAAAACTTACTTGTACCTTAAATGGTGTGGACTCTTGGAAGGGCCTCCTTTTTGGAGCTACTGGTGTGCTTCTAAGTATTTGTTGGAGAATTGGCACAAATTGGGTCATCATTTCAGCCCGTAGCTTTTATAGAGCCTCTTCAAGCAATGCCTTTATTGGGTTTGAGGAATTTGTTGTTCCTCTTTCTACGTCCATTTATGGTTGCTTGTGTCTATCAAGAATATAGTTAGATGGAACTCTTTTCTCCAAGCCAAACTTATTATAGCCTAACCTCGTTCGATAGTACATGCGGGATCTAGCTTGCTTTAATACCACTAATCCAGATTGAGGATTCAATTCGGGTGAAGACACACCCATTGTTAGGAATTAGTGTGTTATAATAAAATAAACTCTTCCCTACTGAGTTGACACACATTTGCAAGAGTATAAAGCAAAGCTTTATTACAAGATAATCAGAGAGTTTCTACAAAGAAAGAAATCTCTGTGGAAGAGATATTTGCCATCCATTCTACATTACAATAAGGTGAATCTTTATCTTATAGTTAAAGAAAACTAATAATAGTAAATTGTTTTAAAGTTAAGTCAAGCTAATAATATCCACTCAACATACATAGGCATGCAAATAAGAATCTATTTTAATATTAAACTAAGCTAATAATATCTTTTCAACATGCATAGGCATGCGAACATAAATACTCCTAAGAGGAAGAAATTTATTAAAATGACTTTGAAGAAGGAGAAATCTACTAAAATGACTTCTAAGAAGAAGAGATCTACTAAATTAAGAATTGCTGAAAATAACCATCTGGGATGGGCCACCTTCTTGGGGTCATAATGTTTCTGGGTATGCTCCGATTTTAGAACCATTTAAGTTTCCTGAAAGCTTGGTTCACGATCTAAAAGTTAACAGAGTTTTAGTTGTGTAATGAGGCTTTTCTGAGCTCTGAAGGTCTCCAAAACTGCCAATTATGCTGTGCTGATTTTTTTTGAAAATTGTAATCATTGAAAATATACCATTACTCTTATGTAGTGGCCCTGAGTCATTATCAGGTCAACCCAGACAAGGAGGACCAAGGCGACATGATAAGATCATCAAAACATGATTATAACATTATTTCTTATGGCCTCATTATTATCATTTGTACATCAAGGGATCAGCCCTCAAGTGTATATCAATACTAAAAAATAAAGCAGAAACTTATGAAGAAACCTATAGTCAACTAGAAAAAAAATGGACTAGGCCCTTAGAAAGTGGTTAGTGCTTAGGCAATTAGCCATTGCTAAGGATTATATGGAATCTATGAAAAGTTTAGCAGTTAGACTTCCTTGACTCCTAGGAAAATACCAAATAGTTAGATACGTCAAGGCCTTTAATCATATATTCAAGACTTTGTAAATCCAAACAATCCGAAAGAAGTTGCTGAAATCATATTGTTAGCCTCAGAATGGCTAATTCCAAGCAACTCTTCAACCAAAAAACCCAACTTAGTGAAGAGTATAATCAATAGCGAAAATACAACAATAACAAGAAAAAGAAGGCAGTAGGGATCCACGAAGTGGTAGAGGTCAACATAAATAAAATTTAGTAAGTGTAAATGGAAATGGGTCTCCGAGTTTCCCATACAAAGGGGATATATATGTAATTAATACAAATTTTATAGATTTTCATTTGCATTATTAAGCATTATTAAACATTCTATACAGCTGCATTGAAATTATAAACTTTATATTTTTTTGATGTTTTATGTTTTCTGTATTCAAATTACAGCAGACCATTGAGGATATCCTGGCAGCATTTTTGGATGTCCCTCAAGTATCCCTGTGACACCTAGATGTCCAAAAGCTATAAAAAAGGGTATATTTCTTTAATGGTTGCCTAAGGATTTGAAACTTCCCAGGGACATCAGAGGCCAGGTAGTTGAGATGCCAAGAGAATTTTTCCTTCCTGCCCCCAAGTCCCTGATATGTAGAGGGCATCTAGAGCAGTATCCAGAGGGTTGAGGGTGCACCCATGTGGAACATTGGTAAATTGCACAGTATGAAGAAATAAGAAAAAATAGGTATTAAACATCAAAAGTCAGCAAGAAACCATTTGGGAGGTTTCAACCATAGTTCTCATACTCATACTTGGAGAGTACTCACCCAACCAAAAAAAGTTTACTTGGCAAATACTCAAAAAACACTCACCAATACTTGGCAATGTTTTTTCCGCATTCTGGCCGCATACTGTGCATGTAAACACGCAGGCGAGTATATACACAGTACTGGCGAGTAGTGTGTATATACTCACCAATTATTAAAAAAAAACCCTGCGAGTTTTTATGGAGAATACTCACCTAACGAATTTGTCGGCGACTACTTGTCTAGTATGTATACTATGGTTTCAACCAACTAAACTCTTCTTCATTATGGCTATGGTAATGGGCGTAAAGGCTCAAACCTTAATAGATATAGATTGTAAGCACAACTTTATCTTTGATGGTTCTGCCTAAAAAATGAAGATCCCAACATTATATGCTGATTATACGTATGAGGTTGAATTAAAAATTTGAGGGAATTCAAAAACCGGATACCTGTGTACCCAACTACAAAATACCTTTGTTACTAGGTACTACTGTGGAGCCCCTGTACTTGTATCGGTATGATTTTGGTATTGGTACCTCTTGGGTAACTCCTAGGTTCTTCTATTATCCTAGATACCAGAGTCATGATAAAAACATAATTAAAAAATATTGTTGTTTTGGGTACAACAGTCATAATAAAAACAAAAAACAAAGATAAAAATAAAATTAAAAATGCAATAAAAAACATTAAAAAAAACACAATTAAATAAACTGCCGCTTGTTCTATTGCATCTGGTTCTAATGAACCAATTGCTGATTTGGATGTTCTTGATGAAGAGCAATATGATAATTTGTTCATGTAGTTCTTGGGTTTGACTACCATTTACTATTTTCCTTTTTTGAATAGATAATATTTACCTATGTGATATACCATAGTCATGACTCATCTAATATTTTTAATTATCATATACCAGTATTTTTTTGTTATGTTTTTGTTTATTTTAAGCATATAACAAGGATATAGTGTTAATTTTGTCTATATATTTTATATTTTTAGTAGTTTTTTTGTTTTTTGTGCAGTGTTCCCAAGGCATACCATACCTTGGGTTCAAAAAATAATATTGAACCACTATACCTGAACTCCCTACTAGAAAATTACAAATCCAATAAAATAACTATCTATATATTTTATATTTTTAGTAGTTTTTTAGTTTTTTGTGCAGTGTTCCAAGGCGTACCATACCTTGGGTTCAAAAAATAATATTGAACCACTATACCTGAACTCCCTACTAGAAAATTACAAATCCAATAAAATAACTATCTATATTTGGGTGTTATGAACATAGGTAGATATGTGAGATCATTGATAGGTAGATATGATGTAATCATACAAGTAGGTTTATGAAAACAGTCGCTATATATGGTAAGGATCATATCCTCCAAGTGCAAGAGGCTGGGTAATCAAACTATATAGAGACACAGGATTTACACATACCCTGAGTTTCCAATACCCAAATTAAGAGATTGGTTAGGAAACATAATTGTTGCTATGCAATAATGACGCAAGAGCATCTAGGTTCTCAAGCAATATTGCATCAACCAAATCATGAGTAGTATAAGAAGCAATAAGTAGTGTTGTAGGTGTTGGATGTTAGAATGTTTGCAGCATTCTGGAACCATTTCAGGAGGTATGTGATATCTCTCAGATCATCAGATTATTTACATAAGTTACCGCACACTCTTCTTTTGTGCTGCAACACCAGAAAAACCTAACATGAAGCTTTACCTCAACCCAAAACTCTAAAAAGCACTATATGCTCCATGGCACCTCATGGTTTCCAAGCAACATGGAAACAACCTTACAAGGTCATTTGCCAAAGCAGAACTTGGCATGCAGTTACGGTTTTGCATGAAAAGCCACAAAAAATGCTACAGGGCTCCATGGCACCTTACCGTTTGGAAGCAACATGGAAACAACCTTACAAGACGATCTGTCAAAACAAAACATGACACACTATTATGGTTTCCCTGGAAATAGCTGTGATACTCTGCAACATCTCACGTTTTGCAGACAATATTTTGATAGCCTTACAAGAGCATCTATCAAAATAGAACATGGTGCACTGTTACGGTTCTAACTCGAGCTCTTTAAACCTTGAAACAACCATGTGGCTGCTTTGCATCAGGATGCCGCCTGCCCAGGAGTAGGTCCAAGGCTGTCTGACAACACATTCATCAGGGTTTCTTGCACCTGTCAGATATGCCTCATAACATATGGAAGCCGAAAAGTCACAATGGGAAGGAAAAAAATAAAGTCTCCTGAATGGAAGCTGAAAGGTTGGGACTTTCATAATGGTTCTGGGGCAGTTCCTTGATAAGAAAGAGGGTTCTATTGAAGAGGAGGTTTGACTGAGCTAGAGTTAGACTCGGCTGAAGGATAGGCTCAGCTAACTAGAGAGTTGGCTAAGGAAGAAGAGTTGGTTCAGCAGCTAGAAGTTATTCTCTAGGCAGTTAGAAAACTGCAAGCAAAGACTTGCTGAAGAGTGTGCAGGTCTGAGTAGAGATACAGGAGTGAACCACATCCATTAATGGACGGATATTGTAACCCTACATGTTTAGTATGTTGTAGGGGTGTGTTTTGTAATATCTCATTTAATTGTATTAAAGAGAAGCATTTGTTGTATTCCGCTTGTGCATGGACTGTGTGTGTGCATTTTGTGTGTTGAGTTTATACACTGCATGGTCCAAGATTGTCGTTTATTGGACCCCCTAACTGTGACTGCATCAAACAATCATTAAATAAAGCTTGAAAGAAAGATTGGTTAGTGAATTGTGATTGTCATTTGCTAGTGTTTCTGGGAATGATTTCCTATTGAATGGGCCAGTGGTCCTATAATATTGTATCACTGACCTTTGCAGAGATATGGCTGTGGTTTGAAATCTGTTGGGAAGAAATCGGAACTCTATTTTTTCTGTCATGTAACACTCATCCACCCTTCTATTCGTCCAGGTGAAAAGTCCCTAGGCATAAACCAAATCAGTCATAGATAAGCGGATGATCATATCAATGAGGGAGTCTGTTGCATGTTGATTGTATCATTGGCCACCCTTTTTCTCTTATGGTGTTTTGATGGTGTTAATGTCCCCCTTGAGAATAATTTTCTAATTTTTGATTTTTGTGATCCAATTCAATAGTTGTTCTATACATATGATTCCCTTGTTTCCAAAAGGAGGAATATATATATTTACAATACGTTTTTTTTTTTCTCGAGTTCATGTTGGAACAAATTGGAATCCATTACCCATTGGAATGGGCAGCAAGAATGAGAAATATAACTTGTAGGGTGCCATTGAAGCATTTACGTAGTATTTGTGCAGAAGTGAAGATTTTTACTTCCCCAGATTGTAATACACTGGAGCCTCCTTAGGTTTGTAGCTTTCGTAGTTTCTTGGAGAAGTATTAGATTTTTTTTTTCCTCTTTTGACTCTTTCTTTGAGAAAATGAAACTTATGTGGGACACCAACACCCTTCATATTACATGAGATTATCTGCATTAAGTATATTGGGCTGAAATCAAAATTTCCCACGACTTGGTATTGGCTTTGATTTAGAACTTTGGGCTCTCAAATCTAGATCATTGTTTCAAGTAGGTTTTGTGATTCATAAATTGGATGTACTTTATCATTTGTAGGTTTTCACCTTTCTCCTCTTTGTTACCCTATTTTTTGCCTTGGGTTCCCAGATCTGTAGATCTGCTAGGATGAGATTTTCCTGAGAGTTGGATTTATATTTATTATTTCTACTGCTGGTGGAAGGCTCCAAGGCATCAGCTATATATATGAATTTAATGGGTTCTAGAGCCTTTTTTTGCTGATCGTCTTTTGCTAGTGTTTCCGAAAGAGGGGCTGCTTTGAGGGGTTTTCAGCCTCCTGGGTATCTTAGACACATTCCATCTCTTCAACCTCCAAATTTGCCAATGCTTTAAAATTCTTTGATAATTTGTTGTGCCTTGTATTCTAAGTTGACCCTTTATACCTTTCTTGCATAGGCTCTTTAAACTTGTCCTCTCCTTGCTGGTCCCTCTGATTTATGTGACTTGTACTAGCATTCTGAGGAGGATGTGAAGGGAAAGCCCTTGGGAAAGATGCTCTCCTATCTCTTGTTGTGTGCTTTGAAGATTTGGATCACTATGATTGAATTTTGGTTGGTCTTGGTAGCTCTGAGAGGGGAAAAATCTAGCTAAATTCTCATTCCACGACAAAGTTTGCAGCCGAATGAGATGTTCTCAGTCTATTGGCTATTCCCATCCTATTCCGCGCAATTCCAGTTTGTCCGGAAGGAGCTTATCTAGATCAATGTTGATATAAATCCGGGCATAGATGAAAATTCATGAATTACTGGTGAACTCAGAAGCTGTTATATATTCTCCAATAGCATTCCCATTTTCCCTAAAGGTGGATTCTTTCCAGTACTCACTAAGAAGTGATGGTAGCCTTACCCACACTAGAAAAATATTGGGAAGATATTTTTTGGGATGAAAAGTTGGAGACCAATGTTTCACAAAGAGTCATGATTTTTTCATGTACCATGCCCCCCTTGAAAATCCTAGTATTTTTTCGTGTTTGGACAAAGAGATGGCCATGAAAAATCCCTTGGGAATCATTCATATGTCCATAGATCCAACAACATTCCAATTCTCTTAAACCCAAATCCTTGAGTCTTGGGTCTCAGGAAAGCTCCCGTGAATGTGTAGATTAAGGCTCTCTCTTGAGATGGCAAAGTCCATTTTCCATTTCATCTAGAGAGAAGCTTACCTTTGGTGGGGTTTCCATCCGAAGGTAGCAGCCATTCTCCTTTTTTGTGAGGTAAATTTGGCTTGGTGATTTTCCTCTATGCATGATACTGTGGAAACTAGTGCAGATCTGTCTTCCAAATTTGAGTAGGCTCATTTGAAACTGCTGTCCTGCATTTTTTGTTTAGACTTTGTAAGGGTTGAACATATGAGGTGGCAATCAGGGCTGCCCCAAAAAACTAGTCAACTCATGACATTTATGTGGACGAGTTTTCTGTTTTGGTTGGGAGAATAAATATGGTGGAGGAGTGGGAGGTGCATGAAACGTGGTAGGTGGGAGCTATATAGATTGTGATCTTTGTGCAACTTGATTATTTAACGTTCATGGACTAGTAAATCAATATGTTTCTAGTGTAGAAATATAACAATTGTCACTTTAAGATGCTATCTTGTATGCGTGAATTTCGAGTTGTGCTATTTATTGCCCGTCATTGGTGAGCTACTTCCAAATACTTCATAACTATGACAAGTATTGATACTAGCGACTCCAAATACAAAGGATTTTCAATGGGATTTTTTTGACGGAGACATCATATTTCTAAAAAGGGTCTTCTAGGCTATTTTAGCTTCCTCACTAGATTCCTGCCCTGCTTGAGTAGGAATGTATCATGTGCTAACTAAATAAGTATTAGTTTTTTGTCTTGATATGTGATCATGTATCCAAAGTGAGGAAACGGTCAATAATACAACCTATTAATAAACCATCCAACAATCTCAATTGTCTAGATTTCCCAATTAGGATGGAAGCTTAGGCGTTCAAGCAATTGAAAGCCTTGTTCAATTAGCTATACCATTTTATTATACACATGACAAACATGCGGTTGGGAAATACATACATTTCTTGTTCATGTATTTTTTAGAGAAAGAGCCCATCTAATAAAGATATGTTCATTAGTTACATACCTTTCAGTAGCTTGTTATATAGTTTTTATCCACACGGAGACAATAGATAAAAGAAAGATGGTATAATAAAAGACAACATCAAGGACGGTAGAAGTTTATTTTACAGTTGTTAATATAATAGCCAATTGGGATATGAGAAAGGGTGTTTTCAATTGGCTAAACTACTCCCGACAAAAATATGAGAGATATACAGAAGCGTTCTTGCTTTAGTGGGAGAAAACTATGTTGTAGTATGTGAAACAAGGAGACCACTGAACAATATAAGATATAAAAAATAGTGCAGGGATAATACCCGACTTATATTTTTCATTGAGTTAATATCTGAACTAGAATTATTGTGTGGAATGTTTAAGTAGTATGGGAAACAAGGAGACCACTGAACAATATAAGATATAAAAAATAGTGCAGGGATAATACCTGACTTATATTTTTCGTTGAGTTAATATCTGAGCTAGAATAATTGTGTGGAATGTTTAAATAGTGACTAGGCTGGTACTCAAGAATCATATTGATTTAAGAAGAGTTTGTATCATTGAACAACCTGCTTTAATCACCCTAACGTCATCATTTCTGGAATTTGTTCCATCTCATAGGCTGCATCTCTAGGATTTAGAAATTAATATAAGAATTGTGTTGTTTGGCTTGTATATGTACTAAGGTTCCTTTAAAACATTTATAAAAACTGAGATTTCTATGTTTGTCGCCAGTTCAATGTGAGAAGCATTGCAGTTTTCATGTTAAAGTTTTATTGTTCCATTATTGAATACTTCGATTGTAGATGTGAAGCACGAACTTTTTGATCTAGGAAATCCAATTGTTTTGAGTTGGAGAAATATAGCAATTATTATGCTGCTATCTTGTATGGATGAGTTATGAATTGTGTTCTTTATGGGTTGCAACTATTACAGGTAGGACCTTCCACATTTTTCAGTTCAAAGCAGTTCGAGGTTTTTGACGTGGAACTCTTGAGTGTGCAAGATTGCAAACGCAGAACTTTTGCATTTTATTCGGATATTGTATGTGATTGAGTGTAAGATGCTTTTTAGTCCCATAGGTGGTTGTTTCTCATATGTACATATTAATATAATATTCTTTTACTTAAGTTATGAGCTATCGTCATGGTAATATGTGTTTTTGACGGTTGCTTAAAAGCCTTACAAGGCAATTTTGATTTATGAATTTTGGGTTTTGACTAGTCAAAGAAAATAAAACATTCATGTTATTTCTTGGCATAGACGGAAGCATTAGACTTACAAGTTTGAGATAGCATGCGAGCAATTAGATCACTGAACTTCTGATTTCCAACTAATTTAGGAACATGTCATAAATACTCTATTACGTAATTCTATTTACACAATTTTTGTACAGTTTTTCTAATGCCAGAACAAAATGAAGAATGTTTCCTCCAATATGATTACTGGTGAACCTTTTTTTTCCAACTGTTTATATGATTTTGTTTTTTTAATTAAAGTTTAACTGAAGATTATGGCATATCATAAATTTTATTTACTGCAATGCATTGTGATTTTTTGTCACATCCTGACTTTTAAGACTACTTTGTTGTTCGTTAAAAACATAATCTAAAAATTTTGTAACTCATCGAATCTCGTGAGCATTGATTAAACATTTTTTGGTTCATGATTAAACAGTTTGAACTTGCAATCATTTCTAAATTATGAGTACCTAATCACATCTTGGGATGTGAGCATTGATAACATTATGTGTTGATATTGATGAAATCTTATTTTTTCTATTAAGTAAATTCAATAAAGATAAATAATATTTTTTTATCATCGATTATTGGATTATAACATGTACTATTAATGGCTTTGGTGTTGGTTTTATGAGGTACAATGACCTTAAAATAATATGAGCAATTGAAAAGGGCAATGATGACAACTACAGAACAATAGAAACAAAAATACTCAATTGTTCAAGGATCATATCTTTGTCGCATCACCTTGCTTGCATATTGTTTATTGAATATGCAATTTAATTGTTATCGTATGGAGTAATTGTGAATTTCGTATTGGGTGTTTTCTGTTTTTATATCTTTTCGAAATGAATAGACTAGTGTTTCGAAAACTACTATAATATAAGGTCGTCAATAAGTATATAACGATAATTAATTACTAAATCAAAGGAATATAACCATACACATACATACAAATGTGTATGATGGTAAAATACTAATATTTTAGTATTCCATGTATAGGTGCATTGTCAGAGTGATTATAATTATATGTCCAGAAAACGACAATATGATTAAATAACCATTTGACTAAATAAATTATTCTTAATTAAGAAAATAAAATAAAATATATTAAAGAAAAAAATGAAAAAATAAATAAAAATAAAAGAATTTAAATTTAGGGCAAGACAAGTGTCTTGTTTAAGAAGACACATCCTCCCATGAAAAATAAAAATAAAAATAAGAGGAGGGCGAGGCCTTTGGTGGCCATTATTGTTTGATATACAGAATTTTGATTTTGCAAAGGGAATTCAAAGTTTTAATATTGATTTATGCCCTAATTTGTTTACTCATATCAGTTAGCTCTTTTGGATGGCTGTTCATGCTTTTTCATTGCATAAATATGGGTTTTTTCTTCTTGAATGAAGATATGAAATAATTTTTAGTTTTAGGAGGGAGATTTAGTAAAAATTAAAGGAAATCGTGGGGAAATAAGATGCCCTTATTGAGATTTATTTTTAATTTGTTTATTTAGTTTTTCTACTTTACTTAATTCGTCTTGGATGTAGAAGTTATGCAAGGAATATATGCTAGGGTTTGATGGTGAAAAATTATAATTTCTGTTTGTGAAAGTTTAAGAAAATAAGGGGAAAATCAGGTCTTTTTTGTATGAATTTTTTTTGTTAAAAATCTAAAAATGCATATAAAACATTTCGCCCTTACTAAAGAAAAATAAATGGGTTTTTTGGGGTTTATTTCTATGCATTTTGAAAAAAAAATCGGTGATGGGTTTTGTTGGAAATGTTATTTTATGAGCTGTACTATTTTTAAGATTTCATAAACAGCTCAACAGCTCATGATGCCCTAGGTGGCCATCAAATTTTGAGAATTTGAGGGGTTTCATGTATAGATTGGGATGTCTCTATTTGGATATGAAAACTTGGAAATTTAGTTCAAATATGACTAGGGTTTGTAACGAAATTTGATGGAGATGGTATAATTATAGAATCAAAATTTGAAGTGTTTTTGGAATAAATTGTGACACAAATTTGTGATTTTTGGGTTGTTTTCAAATGTGCCCTATACATTCCTATGAGAAAAATATAATATAATTTTATGGATAAAAGATATTGTTCTTGTTTGTCTTTTATTATATGAATTTTATAATAAGTTATTATTTATTTTTTAGCCAAATTGTTTAACATCGTATGACCATCTTTGAGTGAATTTCCTCTTCCTTATGGTTAGCCCTAGGAGAGAGAAAATTAAAATTAAAATAATAAATTAATTAGGTTCGAATTATAACAAGTCTTAATATACTCGAGGAAAATAGCAATTTTTTCATTTAGAAAGATAATAGAAAAAACTTTCACGGGAATTGTTTTCCTTGAAAATGTAGTTTACATTATTTTATTGGCCAAAAATATTTGTCTTAGTTCTCAATAAATTATAGGCCTTTGGAAAGTAAAGAAGATGGAAGATGGGATTTTTAGGGAAATGCTAGATTTTCAAAATTAATGATTCAATTTTAAATTCAATACTTTATTTTATTAATATTCTTCTCTATTTGCAATAATTATTTATTGTTCAATTTTAATTTATTTAATTATGAATTTTAATTAGTCATTAAATTATTCTCTTAACGCTCTTTGGAATTGGTAGCAAAATTAGTGTCACTTTATTGCTTAAGTAGAATTGGAATTCGGAAGTCTAGAATGAAGAAAATGACCCACTAGTGAAAGAATGTGAAGTTTCCAAAACAATAAATGTGAAAAACATTAGGTATTGAAGGATGCCTGTAAGACTTGAAAAATGATTAATCTAGGGTCTAGTAACATAAAGCACTTGGCATGACCGAAAACTAATTTGGGTCAAATTAATGACATTACTGGAAACTAATAAATGTAGAAGGAAGTTGACCAACAATTACGTCTTAGTTATTGTAGACAACAAAATTTGGTACAAGCTTGTCTTTTATGTCATTTATCATAACTATTGACAATGAATAAGGTATATATTTCTCTATTTTGGTTTGTGAGTTTGTCCATTGGCTATTTATCTTGCCATTTTGATTTCCAAATTTGGTCCTTTGTCCTTTTGGACAAGTTTGCAATAACTAGACATCACTGCCCTATGACCCAGTTTGTTTAGTGTTTTCGAGTCACGTTTCATTTTATTCTTATTTTTAACCATTGGGTCTTGTCTTAGGTCAGCTATCACATGCAAATAGGTTACAATTTGAAATTAAAAAAAAACATTTATAAATACAAGGCTACTTTAAGGCATTAAGGATGGTTCCCCTCACTTAAAAAAGTTATTCAACATTTTCATGTTTTATCTATCGGTTTGTTGAAGTTATATTCAACATTGAATTCTCATTTGTATACTTGTGCTAAGGGTTAAATAGGAGAAAGAGCATATAGTCTTGCATTCATCATTCAACACATGTAAGTGGGAGAACTACATTCAAGTTTGAGCCCTCTTCGGAGTATTGACAATGTAGTGTAGTGCTTGGTCATTCAATGATGATTAACCAATGTCAGTCTAACTCAATCTCTTTCGTCCGTCATCCTCTCGTTTGATTCCAATTTGGTTTGTGTATGAGGATTTTGTTATTGCATGTGCTTTTTGTGATATTGCATGTCTAAAAATGCATCCACGACCTTAATTGCATGCGTAGGTGGTGAAATAACCACTTTGACATCACAGTCAACAAGGACAAGTCTGCAGTCAACAGACTTGAACATACTACATTGTTGTCCACTTACAACAGTCATGTATAAGAATATTCCCTACTTCTTCCTCTAATCTGTGACACGTAGAATTATGCATTCTCTGCCAGTCATTAATTACAATCAACTAGGACAAGTTTGTAGTTAATGAACTCGAACGCACTGTGTTGTAGTCCATATTTAACGAACTTGTTCAGAATCTGTTTTTGATCGTGTGCTTATTTTTGACCCTGTACATTTATCTCTTCCACTGATTTTTACTATCAGACTGTCATAACGATCAACATAAATATGTATGTAAGCTAACTATATTCCTTCTCAATACTTTAAAAAAAAAAATCATATTTAGCATTTGTCAAAATCAGAATATTTGATTATTGTACATCTTTAGTATTTTTATATTTTCCAGTTTTACATTTATAATCAAATACAATTTTATTGTGATTTATCAAACATTGGGTAAAACAATGATATAAAATTAGAGAGTGAACCTAGAGAGTGTGTATGACAAAGTACATGTGACTAATTATCTGCATGGGTAGGTTATGTGGTCTTTATGTTAAGGGTAAACGTGCAATCTTTGTGGAGGTGGACCCTTGGATTGAGGTATATCACAATGTCATCCTCTCTGTAAAGCTTATTGAGATTGCAATATAAAATGAAGGTTTGTGTAGACACTTAATCAAATATTTTGTGTTGAATTTAACTTTTTTTGCACTAAATCTCTAATCATCCATAATTTTTCTTAATTTTAATTCATCATCACTATTCAATATTTATTATCTTTAAATTAATCCAAAGTTAATTAACTAATCTTTTTCTAATTAAAAATTCTATGGATTTTAGAAATTTATAATTTTTATAAATAAAAAAAATTAAAATTATCCTCACATGTCTTAAGGCTCTACTTGTCACTTACCATTCCAATTTAATAATCTTATTATTCTCCATAATTTAATTTAATAATCCACCTTTAATCTCATTATCTTCCATGATTTGATTTCCTCTAATTTAATAATCGACCTCTAATCCCATTATCTTTCATGATCCGATTTCATTAAATTTAATAATCTACATTACATCCACTTACTAATTTTATATTATATCTTCTTTCCAAATGAATTTTCTATTTATTTGTGAATCCTGCATGCTCTCCACTCCAATTTTTAATTCAAAATTTTTATTTTAAATTAAAAATTACCTTTTATTCTCATCCCTTCATCTTCATCTCAAGATGGACGGTTCACATTCATTTCTAAATTCTATAAATTGGAGGTTTTTTCTCCAATTTAGACAAGCTTCTTCATTACAAAGTTTTGTAGATTTATTACGCTGAGGTCATAAAGGAGTTGCACATTTTCCATCCAAGCACATCCGAGCCATCCAAAGTTTATATACCAAACCTTGCCGAATTCCCCTTGCTTTGGAGAAGATTGAGCAAACACATCCAAAATAGCAACTCAATTCAAAATCATAATGGAATGAGTTTGCAAGGTATAATTTTGTATTTTAGTTTCTTAAATTTGTTGCTCTCGTTTAGATTGATTGATTTAGATTAGATTTTACTAAGTTTAGTGTTTTCTTAGCATAATTTGCATATAGATTTCACTCATATTTTAGCACTCCTAGTGGAACTTTCCTAAATCTTTTTTTTTTTTTTTAAATTTTTTTTTCTAATTTATTTATTTATTTTGTGTGTATTGTGTTTTCCATTATTTTTTGTTAATTTTTTGTAGGTTGTCTTGAATTTTCATCTGAATAAAACTTCTAACGATTTGTTTGCAGGGCGCAAGTCATAGATAAATTTACAAAAAGTTAAACCCTTTTTTTTCATTTGGATTTCTAACATTTTCTTTAAGTTTTTAAACAAATTTATAAAATTTTAATTTTAATTTATTTTTGTTGGAGTTAATTAATCTTCTCTCTTTTTAACATTTGTCTATCTTACTTGTGTTGTGTATGCTCTTCTTTCGACGTCACATTAGTGATGATACTTGAGAATCAGAAACAACACTTATAAGTTGTGTTACTTAAAACAATACTTGTGAGTATACTTTTCTTTTGACGTTACATTGGTGGCAATACTTGAGAATCGGAAGCAAGTGTTTCTCTTTTTATTTTTATTTTTCTAAGGGTCTATCGATCATGAAATTTATCACTACATGGTATGTCAAACTTTGTGTACCGACGAAGCATAAATAGTGAGATCAACTATCATTAGATCAAGTGGGAAATTCCATACAGGTTCCCGTGAAGGTAAAGAGTTAACTTTCTGACCCAAGCATTAGACAACACCCTATACGAATTTGGGTCTCATTGTACCAAAAGATATCTTGAGGACTCCATTAATTGAACTTGTAAAAATATTAATTCTAAGTATTTTTTATCATTCGACTTTGGTGCATCGGTTAGCGCTGAGAAGTTATCTTCCACACACCCTTAAAACTAGACTTAGTGGGCCATGAGAATGACAAGATCCTCCATGGTTAGTGCCTTGAAATATTAGGCTACAACTAAGGGTACAGACAATTCAATAATAATGGAAGGCTAAAAAATTATTTAACACTCAAAGCTTAGATTTTTCATATTTTTATGATTGTAATTTAGCTTTTAAAGAATTATGAAATGTAAACCTTAGGTTGTTAAAGGGTTTGAGTATAATAAATAAGGGAAGAGATATGCAATAAATACATCCACTGATTTGTGCAAGAATTGACATAATATATTCTTAACAATAGTAAAGAATAGTACAAATAAGTACTTGGTTACTAACTAAGACAAATACTCTAGAAGTTTAAAATTGAAACAAAAACTAATCAGGGTGTCGTAAACATGATCCAGGTGTCAGAAATCCTCCTAGACAGTAGCACAGTGTGTTAGTGTCCAAAGTAGTGTGTTAGTGTCCCACTCAAAATCTCCACAAATAATTTCTAGGTTTTGTAGAATAGGGCTTGTTCTAGCTCTGGGCCAAATTTCAAGTCTGTGCGATTAATACTTTTTCTTGTAGCTTTGTTTTACTCTGAAAACTCTGGGTTTTCATGCTTGTAAGGGTTTTAATGAACACTATGAGAAAAAAGGGGTTAGTGGATCTGATGTGTTGGACTGTGATCCACACCCCTATGTGAGCATGTTGCATACATATCAATATTCTAAGGAGAGATCAAGCATAATGACAACCACTATAGATGGACAAAGACATCAATCTGGTATGAAATCTGGTGCAAATGGTGTTTGAAGTATACAACATAGATAATGATATGGAGTTGTCATTCCATCTGAGATGAGCTGGTGCAAAATTGATCATTTGAAAATAATGTGCCGCGCACATGCCTCCAATTTTGATATCTATGCATATGAGTTCTAGATTGAGTTATAGCAATCTATGTCTATGTATATCTGAAACTAAAATGAGAGTTATCATATTGTGCATGATACCCCCAATTTGAGCAACCCTGGTATAATTCTGTAAAAATTTTAACATAAACTGATAAAATATGATAACCTATGAGTGAAATTGTACAATTTTGGATTGTAACTACTATGTTCTTCTGTCAAATCTAATTTCTTCTATTTTTAGGGCTACTAGACAATAGCATGGTTCCTTGGATAATAGTGTACCACGTTAGTGTCCTTTATCCCACACTAGTATCCTTTGTGTTATTTTTCTATCAAGCTGACTCTAATCTATGTCTAACTATTTTCCACTATGTTTTATTGATTCTAAGCTCTGTAATTATGTGTTTATGTGCTAAAAATTGTACTCTGAGTACACTTGGATGGCCTACTCTCTATGACAAACCCCTGTGATTGCCCTTTTATTAAGGGAGTTGTTGTACCTGTGCAATAATTATCCTCGAAAGAAAAGCTCTACATGATGTGTGTTAGGTTGAAAACATATGATATATGTGTGATAAACCAATATAATGCATATACATGACATCAGAATGTAAGATAATATGTGCATAGGTTGGTAATGTATGATGTATGCTAGATCTAACATTCAAAAGGTTGTCAATATAGATATAACAATGTAAACATGTGTATGAACTGCATAATATGAAAATAATCTGTGTAACTACTTAGGGGGATGGGACATGATGCCCATCAAGGCACCCAAGGAGGAAGGGGAGATGCATGAGAGCACTTATGGCATCAAAAGTTTAAGTATACAAGCAACAAGCAAGTGACAAGTGTCATGGCCATGACACATAATGAAAGCATACATACAACACACATGAGTCACACAAATTAGGCCAAGGGGCTATAATACAAAAGATATGGACACATGTCATTCAATATGAGAAAATAATACGTACAAAGACATGTTCAAATGTCCACATACACAAATAACAAGCAGGTTGGCTTCAAACCACATAGAAGGACATGTTTAAATGCCCACATACATAATCAAGAAGGCACATACAAGGATGGGCACATGTCCAAAGCATACATAAAATGAAAGAGATTAGTGTAGAGTCATAGAACAATGGCATATTCAAATGCCATCGAATAAATGTAGAAGCAAAAAGACACAATTAAATCTAAACTAGGAAAGCTAGAAAATAAATTATGTATGAACATGTGGTATAAATCCGTATACAAGAAAAAATGTACATAAATTGAGTCTATAGTATTAGTAGTCGACAAACAATGTGAGTAGTATAGGATGATCAATACCAAGATATAAATAATGCTAAATCTGTGATATAGAGTATAGAAAGATGTAACCTGACAAACCAAAATTTGTGTATGTGATGCCTGCAATGGATGAATGTATAAATGATGAATCAATGTAGCTGTGTATGTGCCTCCAATGGGTAGATAGTAACAAATCTAGATTTGTGTATTGGACCTGAGTCATGTAAGAATCTACGAACACTTGAAGAGAATAAGTGAAACATGTATATATGATAAAATTGACTATACTAAGATAACTAGCATATGTACTACTTGAAAAATATAAAGAATGTAAACATGGATATTAAAACAATCTAAATTTTATATTTTTTAGTAATATTTGAATATTTTTGTGTTTTCTGAGTATATAAGCTATGTAAAAGTAATGATGGAAATAAAACTATATACAAAGATCAAGGTAGGAGAATTTATGTACAAGTAGAGAGGAATTTACTACTCGATGAGTCTCACAAGAGACTCATAATCAATGTGGCCTGTATCAAATAGACGAAGAGTGATCATGCATGCTGTGTGATGAGGTATCTAAGATCTGAGAATTAGATGTATTGAGTGATCTATAGATGAAACTACTTGTGGAGTAGGGCTATGAATCTGTGACCCTAACTAATAGGGTAGTGAACTATGGTGCATTTGGGAACCCATATGGTAGAAGATGTAACTGGTGTGGATGTTCTCTATTGTAACACTAATTTGTGTGGTGGTGGAGAGAGAGGTCCTCTAAAATCCACAACATGTTTATGATGTAGGGGTCTCTCTAATAAAGGTCTCCATGGGAGAGTATGCATACATGGTACTGTTACAGGAGTAGACCTCACCTACACTAGTGGCTCAACTAATGTCTGGGGTGTGCTAACAAAATCTATGCTTGGAACAATAATTGGTGATTATTGTATAAGTTAAATGATACTCATATGGAAGGCCCTCAACTATAACCACATGATTAGTATGTATATAATTGAGACATTTATGTACAGTGGATGGAATGGCTCAAAGATGTGATATCCAAGGCCTACCCAATAACACATCAAATGTGCCTGTACTAGGTATGACTATGAATTTGGAGGCCACATGTGCGGCTCCAACCTGTAATGGAAGTGCAATCTCCCCAATGGAACTATGGACATGTCCACTAAAGCCATGAATACTTGTATCTATCTATTAAATATCATGCTTTGAATAACCCAAGCGATGTAGAAGTGTGACAGTACACATGTTGACACTTGATCCATTGTCAACCATGACACTCTGAACAGGATGATGATCAATGTAGGCTTGTACAAAGAGTGCCTAAAAATCAGTGTCATTGTCTACTATCTCCTGCTCTAAAAAAGTGATAAGAGGTCTAGTTGGCAATGTAGTATGATATACCCTAATGATATTATGTAAAGGATGTGGATCTAATGTATGAGTCAGATAAGATGCTAGTGGTGGATGTGCCTGATAAGTATAATGAACACCTAAAGTATTTACTATCTAATTAGATGTGTGCTTTGAAAATGGAACTTAAAATATTTTCAGTGCTTTAGCTTATGTTGGTTGTGGTCTAGGAACCTCTACATGAGTGCTGATATCAATGATATTAGCTTCTATCAAATCTTGTATCTTATGTTGCAAGCTAATGCATTTATTTGTAGTATGGCTTAGTGCCTTGTGATAGTGATAGAATGCATTTGCATCATAATTCCTTGTAAGAGGTCTAGTCGTATAAACCTCTTTGATGGGAGGGAGAGATATGACATTATATTCTAAGAGATATAAAGATTCATAAAAGGTCTCCTTGGAGGAACTAATAGGACCATGCGAGGAGGTGGCTCTAAAACTACATTAACTATTATTTTTCAATCATTCTTGTTCTCATTGGGTTTTACCTTCTATGGAGGCTTATTGGAACTCTTAGTAGTTGAATATGATCTAGTTGTGTACTTTAGTTTGCCTATGGATAAAATCTTGACTTCCCATTCTTTCAATGCATGGTAAATATCTGTGAATGGTCAAAACTTCTTGAATAGGATATCTTCGTGCAATGTTGGTAACCAACTTTTATTCAATATGTCTTGGAGTTCTCTATCTATCATGGGGTTAGTCATCTTTGCTAATATAGTTTTATATCACAAGGCATATTCAACTATTGGCTCATTGGATATTTGTTTGAGTTGTGCCACTTGAGCATATGAAACCTTATCACTAGTGTTAATTGAAAAGTGTGCCATAAACATATCTACCAATGTATTGAATGTTGTGATGGACTAATAAGAAGATCATAAAACCATTATAATGCATAGTCCTTTAAATTGTGAGGGAACAACTTAGTAAGGATCCAATCATTGGACATTTAGTCCAAATATGCTATGATAAAAGCTCGTAGATGGTGCTCTAGGTCACCCTTACCATCATATAAAGTAAGTTTGGGTGCCTTGAACCTAGATGGCAAAGGAGTTGCCACTATATGATGTGCCAAAGGTGTATGTAAAATAACATGAGAATCTAAGGCATGAGATGGTCTAGTGGCACCGTGTTGAAGATGTAACACCTTAGCCTGCAAATCATGGATCTCATGCATAAGGCATTGTACCTATGGAGAGGAGGAATGCGTACTAGCTATGGGAGGTTTTGCCATTATTGAAGGTTGTTGAATTAGAACAAGTTGTTGTAGAATCTGAGTTACCCCATAGTAGATGTAAAAATATTGACATAAGGGGGGTTACAAGATTGACCATTATTGGATTTCTGAATCTCTTTGTGCATAATATGGATAAGGTCATCTTACACATCTGAATGTTTAAAAATAAAATATTGTAATTGTCTCTTATCAGTCTCATCGAATCAATTATTGAATTCTGCCATTGTAGGTTTGAATGTATGAAAATAAAATGTATATTTTGAACATTTTAATAAATTTAATCTATTAAATATTTCCAAAACAAAATAATAAATAAGATTTGAGATTTTAGAATTAATTTCTGAACATAGAAAATAGAAGAATACAAACTCTAAAAACACCTAGGTCTAGGGTTTGGGTAGTATTCGAAGTAAGTTAGGCTCACCAAATAATTTATTTTTTAATGGATTGTAGAATATAAAACCCTAAGTTGTTAAAGCATTTGAGTACAATAAATTAGGAGAGAGATGCAATAAATATAGCTACGATTTATTTATGTAAGAATTGACCTAATCTAATATTTTTAGTGTGGTTCCTTAGACAATAAAAAAGGTAACAATGAATGAATGCATAATAGACGTGTGATCCACACCCTTATGTGGGCACATTGCCTAAATACTCTGTTCTACCGCCTAAGTGCTTGGTGTAAATGTAAGTGAATGCTACGAGTGTCATCTTGAGTGTGCTTGAGACTAAAAATATAAGTAATCTAGTTGGTTCTAAGCATGTATGACTAAGATGAATGATATGAAGGCTAAAATTAGGTACAAATGCCGATCAAGGTGTCATAAAAAGGATCTAGGTGTCAGAAAACCTATAAACAGTAGTGTGGTTCCTTAGACAATAGTGCAATACACTAGTGTCTAAGGTAGTGTTCTAGTTTTCCACTCAAAATCTCCACAAACAATTTATGGGTTTTGATGAATAGGCCCTATTCAAACTTTGGTCCAAATTTCAAGTCTATGTGATCAATATTTTTTTTGTATCTCTATTTTACTATGAGAACCCTAGGTTTTCATGCTTGTAAGGGTTTGAATGCACACCATGAGATCAAAAATGGGTTAGTGGGTCTGATGTGCTAGACGTGTGATCCACACCCTTATGTGGGACACATTGCCTATATACCAATACTCTGAGGAGGTATCAAACCACCCTTACCAATGCCAGTTCTACCGCCTAAGTGCTTGGTGTAAATGTAAGTGAATGCTAGTATTCCACAAACCATTGAGTGTCAATATTTTATGGACTTGAGTGTGCTTGAGACTAAAAATATAAGTAATCTAATTGCACTTAACCAACCCATTTTCAACCAATCCATAGTCGCTCAACCCATGTTGTATATGGATATATGCATAAGTAGGGTAGAACAACATCACATGTTGAACCCCCATAGAGGGAAGATCTACATCTCATGTTCAAATTTGAGCTAAGGAAGCTTCATTCCTTGGACTTCTCAGAATAGGAAACATCTACATGATCTAAGGAACAAGTTCAGAGTCTCTATGCGGACCATGGACTCCTTTTGTCAACACCGAATTTCTAAGGGGAAATAATTTTAAATCAATTCCTTCCACGCTAATCAAATAATTATAGGATCAGGCTCAAGAAACATCTACATGATCTAAGGAAAGTTCTTTAATCAATATGCCAAATATGAAATCATATAGTGAATACCTCTTTGAGGTACAAAATTTAGAATTAGATAATTCTAAAATATCCTTAGGGATAAATTTGGATTAGTGAGGGATTATTATAAGGATAAAGTGGGTGATTAGGGGCTAAGGGTGTAGAAGAGCCTAGGAATAGGCTAGTGTAGGTGGGTAGGTGAAAGGAAAGGCCAAGTTACATGGAAATTTTAAGTTCCCTAAATAATGGATAAGATAGATTAGGATGGGATAAGACATGATTTATATGGATTAATTGATTGGTGGGGTAGAAATAAGGTTAGTGAATGAAGAAATGATGATGGGAAGATAGTAGATAAATGACTAAGATTAGGGTAAATGGGATAAATTAGTGGGATTAATTAGAATAATTAAGACAAGAAAATTTAGGTGCACACATTTTGCCCCTCTTTGAAAGGGCATTATGAATGAATGAAGTAGAAGGAATAATGGTCTTTCAAAGAAAAACCATTTCATAGATGAATGTTAGTAGATATGATGCCCACTCAAGGGGACATGTGGGGAAAAATGAGATGGATGGCCACTCAGAAGAGGAAATAATGGGTGGGATGTGATGGATAAACAAGGGGGTGGGATACTAGATGTGAGATAGATGATGAAGAATATGTACTCAAATTGAGCAGTGAGCTATGAAGTGATGATGCCCCTGAAAAAGACATATCCATAGGGAGTGGAATAATCTGTGGCATAGTTTTTGACACATCTCTAAGTGGGAATCAGTAACAGGATGACAGTTTGATAGAACGTCACTAGTTTTTTATGGATCCCAAATAAGGATGCATGTAAGAGAGAGATATAGGCCAGGATGAGATTGATTTGATGATATTAATGATGAACATAGCTCAAAGTTGAAGTAAAGTGATATGGAGATGAAAAATAAGAATGATATGATCGAGTGACCAAAAGACGTAGGGGAATAATTATATTACAATGTATCAAATCTATGAGCCACAATGTGATGCCCCTAGCAAAGACATGTAATGGAGTGATAGATGATAATAAAATTATGGTCTTGGTCATGCCCTAGTATAAGGAAGAAGCCATAATTTTTAAATGATGAATTGATCAATCAATGATAATGAATAATTGATGGTGGATGTTGTGATTTTGATGGGCCCAATTGATAGGTGTAGGCGATTGATGAAAATATTAAGGAGAGGATTACATAAATGATGATTGATTAATAAATTAATTGATGAATAATTAATATTATAGCTCAAGGATTTGACTGATACAAGATTTGATGATGATGAAAGACAAGAGACAAATGATAGGAAAATTAAAAGGTGGGCGAGCTAACCTTAGACACATTATGTGACTAAGTGTTGCCTATATAGTTAGAGAAGACATCAGGCTGATACGGTTCTAATGATATGATAGATGACTAAATAGACTTGAGGATGGTGATGAGGATGGATGTTAGCTTTGTAGATAGAGGATACAACTTAGAGTTTGGACTAGGATAAATGATGAGATGTTAGGTCATGAATATAAAAGTCATACAGGAGATGAGATGTTAAATGTTGAGATGTTGATGATAGATAATTGACTAGAAGATATAGACATGATTATAAAAAGACTCAGAGGAGTAATTGGATACTAGATGAGTGACTGGGATGATCAACTAGAGGATGAGATGATCAAGCCATCATTTCTATAATAAGGCTCATCATAGTCTATGAAATACAATAAATATAGCACTAGGTAGTATTCCCCAAGATACAAGTATAACCAAGAGGACATTATGCCAATGTATAGATAAAAGGGACAAATAGCGAACTCTGTATCATCGAGGGCACCTAAAAGCATCATTATATCTTTTGGTGCCATCATATCATCCTCATTCATTACCCAATAGACATGATTCAAGAATAAAAGGAAATAAAACATAACACAAACAAGATATATACATGATGAAAACAAGTCAAACAATATAGAGCATACAAGTAGCACACACAAATATCTACATGCAGTGTCATTGTGTCTTGTCTAATGGTCTAGATGAGAGTTGATAGGATGCATGAGTTGGACTAAGATGGCCATGATGATGATGATGATGATGTGATTTTGGATTAAGGATAGGAACTTGGACAAGGTATGAACTTGGAATAGATGAATGATTTGGACGAGGATAAGGATTTGGATAAGGATATAAATTTGGACTACATGAGGGACTAGGATTAGGATAAGGCTATTGAAGACAATAAGACAAGATGACTAGGATGATAAGATGATTAGGATATAAGACAAGACAAGATGATAAGATAGCTAAGATATTAGATAGAATGAATGGGATATATAGGATAGAGGACATAAGGCAAGACAACTTAGATGTTTAGGGATTTTATAATTTTTAGAGTTTTTAGAATATGTATATACACTATACAAATAGGGTTATTAGTAGAGGGAATGCCAAGCCTATAAAGTAGGATAAAGATGGATGGGATGATAGAAGGATGAGGGTGATGTTGAAAAGGGGATGAGGACCAAGGAAGAATGGACTAAGGATTGCCAACGACCACATCATGAAGGAACTGAATGTTTAGTTACTTGAGTGTTCATAAAAAGATATGCCAAGATGATTCCAGAACATTTCTCAAGACACCTTCTACTTCCTTATGAAAGGTCAAGATAAGAAGGAATGAGAGACCAAATAGGGATAAAGGAGATATGGACATGATAGACAAAGATGTTTGGACCATGACATGGATGGGGGTTGGTAGGGAATGTGGGATATGACTATAAAGATGAAGTGGATTTTTCCCCTAAGTATTCAGGTGCAATGCAGATAATAGATTATTTTATCATGATGCCATAAACTATTTTTCATCATGGTACTTGCCCAAGGTGCCATAGGAATGGTTTTCACCATTGGACAATTGATTTTTATTGCATATTTTTTTGACTTTTTTTATTTTCTTATTTTTTTATTTTTTATTTTTTTGACCTTTTAATGTCATCTCAATTTATTGAATGTGGGTATGAGATGTAGGAATGCTGACACTTACTGGATATTTATCCAACCCCTATTCTGGAGATATGTGATGTGAGTATCATGTTGTCACCACTGGATGTATTAATGTCCTTGTGATCTTCATTGATTCTTGATTGTGACCCCTCTAGATATCTAGACCAGGTGTCTTCACCACCCCTATAAGAGACAATGCTGCCCAGGTGGGTGATGTGAGGTATAGATTAGATTGGATCATGATGTTAATGGGGGTGTATTAGACTAGAATGGATAGTAAGATTAGGATAGGAAGGTGTGATGGGTGATTGGGTGTAAGAGGGATTTTAAATATAGAGGAAAAGGAGTATAGGGGCTTTCTTCACTTTGTGACTTAGATGTGGAAGCATTGATCTTTGGATTATATGGTTGTTGATGTGATTGGGTGGGTGGAATAGTAGTAGATGAGGTGTCTAGGATAGTATTTCCTTTGCTATTAGAAAAAGGGGTAGATGATTGGCTATGATTAGTGAATAGAGAGTTTGAATGGGATCGGATGGTGTAAAGACTAGGAGTTAGTTGATGTGGATGGGTGTGGACTGGGGGTAATATTGGGTAGATGGGGTCAAAGTCTATAGGACATGGAGTGCTCATCTCAAGGAGGAAAGAAAGGATCATACCCCTATTGGCTATGAGGCATTGTTCAATTAGGGCAGTGACCAAATTTTCTTTAGATGCCATGGATAAGGATGGGATAAAGTATGGATGATGTGGTTCATCGAACCCAATCAATAGGTGCGAGGGATTGAATGGAAAGATTAAGGGATAAAGACGAGATGTCTGGAACAAATTTGGATAGAGGCTTTCTTTAGTTCAATGTTAATTTTGACTCAAAGATATGAAATGTTGGATGGGATAAGATAATATTTGAGTATACCAACTTATGATGTAAGCTAGACTTTGATGATTGGGATTGAATTTGACTAGGTAAGCTATGATAAGCTCTTAGACTTAATAGGGGGATAGACTGGCTTGAGAGACTGATTTTGAGTAAGGCTTAATTGGATTAAGACTAGCTTAAGACCAAAATGATCAACTCAAATAAGATGAGATGATTTTATTGAAGGATTGGATAATAGGATTGGATGGTGTGTATGACTCAAACTTGATTAGTCATAAGCAAGTTAATAATGAGGACCCTGTTAAGGAAATAGTTATTTGCCAATGTGGATATATGACTACAAAATTGATACAATGACTAGTATAGTCAAGGGGATGATTGGACTATAGCTTGGTTGGGTTACAAGACATAGATTGGTGGACAAGGTGATTAGGCTAGACAAAGTTGAGACAAATAACCATTTTGGACTAGGGGAATATACAAGATAAGATGAGATATGTGATTGGTTATGGATAAGGTGGAATTAAGATAATATTGGGATGAAAATATTTGACTAGGATATGTAGGGTATGGGAGTATGATTAGAGATATATGGATGGGACTAGGATAGGTTGTGATTAAGATGAGATGGAAAATGAGACAAGCTTAAAGGATATACAAATAAAATATGTCCAAGAGCATATGAAAAAGGATAATGCTGAGATAAGGATATACAAGATGGTGATATGTGAAAGAGACCCAGATAGGTGTGTATAGGCTAGGATAAAAGGCTAACTTGACTCACAAACAACATTAGTATAGCATAACACACACCAAATTAGGCAAACCATAAACCTAAGATTAGTAAACT
The DNA here is from genome assembly GCA_037957365.1 of Torreya grandis. Lineage (NCBI taxonomy): Eukaryota > Viridiplantae > Streptophyta > Pinopsida > Cupressales > Taxaceae > Torreya > Torreya grandis. Next base: position 5,085,576 of record JARHVA010000338.1, on the reverse strand, counting down.
GAATAGGAGTATAAATTGATGATTTCACTATCTAATAGATTTACAAGTGAGGTTGTAGGTCAGTGACCCATTATGTAATTGATCCGGGCAATAATTTAGGTGACAATTCGGGCGACAGTTCCACCCCAATTGATGACAAAATTTTTGGGAGCCATAACTTTTGCACTGTAGCTCCAATTAATTCACCATTTGAACCATTGGAAAGATAAGAATGAAGAGAGAATGGTGAGATGACATCAAACTGTGATTGATGGATTTTGACCCATGAAAACTCAATAGAAGTGCCCCAAATTTTAATTTTAGTAGTGCAGTCTAAAAATAGTAAGTTTCTAAAAATAGTAATTCCTTGAATTCTGTATTGTTTTAAATCATGGAAGTTGAACCAATTAATCTCCCTCAAGATTGTGACCTTCCACATCCTCTCCCTACTTTCAAAATATGTATAAATGAAGATGTAACCCAAATGGAAATCAGACATCTCTTCCCAGAGATAAGCATATAGTTGTATTATGATCTTGAGTAATAAAAACATCTCTTCTCAGAGAATTCATTATTATCATGTTATTTTTGTGTTCTTGATATATTTTTAAACCAAAACTTTTAAGTTTTGGATTAGTGGTATCAGAGCAGTTTGTCTTGAGAGTGTATGATCTCGAGGATGAGGTCATGCTACAAGAAGCTTGGGTGGAAAATAATAGAGCTTCCAAACTATCCACCTATTCACTCCAAATGACTTCAAATGGTGGATGACATCGAGACATCCAATCCTTTCAAAGAAATGGTGAATGAAGCCCTCCAATGACAACAAGCATAGATGTTGCAATAATTTGCCTAAATTCTGTAACAACTCCCAATGGAAAATTTTAGCTCCTCGTCTGCACTTCCTAGTTCCTCATCCATGGAATGTCCTTTTAGTGCCCCAACACCCTTCAAGGTTTAGGTGAATTTTGATATTCCTACATTTGAAGGCAAAATCAATGCTGATATAGTAGAAAATTGGTTAGATCAATTATCTTCCTACTTCTCTGTAAATAAATTCACTAATGGAGAAAAGATCACTTTTTCTCTTTTGAAAGCATCATTGCCCATGAAAAATTGGTGGGAAGTATACAAAAAGAGGTTCAGTATAAATGACATTGGCCTTGAGGTGAAAACTACTTGGGATGATTTCATAGAAGTGGTAAAGGAAGAATACTATCCCATTGGAGCATATGATCTGTACATATAGTGGCAACAACTTTTCCAAGGTAAGGACCAATCTGTTCAAGATTACACAGACATTTTTCATTCTTTGTTTGAAAGATTGGGCATCCAAAAAAATGAGAAACATAAGAATCTCAAATATCATGGTGGACTACAATGGTGCATACGAGGGGAAATAGAACTCTTCAATTTGGAAACCCTCGGTGAGGCATACAAGTTCACAGTGAAGATTGAGCAGAAGCATGTAAAAAATAATACAAAGAGTCAGCCTTCAAAATGGACAAGTGACAAGGAAGGTCAAACATGAGGCCAAAATTGGAAGCAAAATGTCATGCCCCCTTTTTAAGTGGACATCGTCAGACTTGATGGTTAGCCTATTATGCGACCTCGTAGGCTGATAGGATGAATAGAGGGTCATGATGGAGATTGGCTTGGCTACGATTAGCAGAATTCCTATAGTTGGCTTTCGTTCGGGCTCTTTCGGACATGAATTAAGGGAGATATTAATATTTGATTGATTTAATCAAATATTAATTATTTGGTCTAATTTTAATTAATTATTAATTATTTGGTCTAATTTTAATTAATTATTAATTAGTCTAATTTTAAGACCCTAATTCTAATTTAAGAAGCCCAAGTTCTAATTTGAGGAATTCTAATTTAAGAAGCCCAAGTTCTAATTTGAGGAAATCTAATTTTAGCAAGCACACCTTTGGAGGGTATAAGGGTTTCTCATGGGGGGAGAGTTTGTATTCATGATTGATTATTGATATTGAGTTTTGCTAAGAATTTTTCTATGAAGACTGAGCCAAGGGTTCCAAGATTCCATTTGCATTGAATAACGTCAACTCTTCATTGTGTGCGATTCAGAGGTTGTGAGAGATCAGCCGATCTATTGCCAATTTGAGAGATAGCTTCATACAGAAGTTATCACAGAGGTTTACAGGTTTGAGAGATAACTTCACACAGAAGTTATCACATGTATTACAGGGATTTATTTTATTAAGTTTTGATTCAGGTTATTGATTCAGATATTGCACAGATAAAGATCTTCTATATTAGAGCCGTCCCAGATTTGTAAAAGATCAGATTTTGAGACAATATTTGTATTCTTTTATATGTGTGCCAGAGATTCATTATTGTAATCATTCTGAAGAATAATAAGAGCACTGATTTGCCAGTTAAGAGATTTATTGTGGTTTATTTGTTTATTTGAATTTATCTTGCAAAATAGCATCTTTACTCATGTAAAATATCTAACAAGAAAAATACAAAAAGATAGTCAGGGAAATATCCAATTTCAGATAGGAGGGTAAATTGGGGATATTACACAAAAGGAGTTTCAAGATAAGAAACCTCAGAAGGGGAAGGCTAGAAAATGGTGTGATTACCACAAAACTAGAACTCACTTCAAAGAGGAATGTCAAGCCATCAAGTCACTACTTTTTGAGTCACAATACTTGACATCTACTACTTTGTCTCATACATAACTTACAGTCAAAGAAGATGAAGAAGAGATTGTAGATGCTAAGCGCACCACCATCGTTGCTTCATCATAGAACCATGAGGAAAGGCCAAATGATAAGAAAAGATTGTTTCACTCTAAATTATGGGTAAAAGGTAAGCCTCTACATTTCACTCTTGATAGTGGGAGTCAAAAAAATTTAATCTCTGCTAAAGTTGTGAAAAGTCTAAATCTATCCATGAAGCCTCACCCAAAGCCATAACTTATTGGATGGTTGAGCCGAATGAGAGACCTCCGTGTCACCCATTAGTGTCTTCTTTCATATGTAATAAAACGTTTCCAAGATGAAGTCTTGTGTGATGTGGTTAATCTAGATGTTTGTGATGTACTCCTTGGCTAACCATTCATCTATGATCAACATGGCATCTATGAATCACAAACTTGAAGAATCACCCTCACTCTTAGAACATGATGCTATAGGGTACCAAAGGTACCACCTCCCACATTTGTCTCCCTAATCAGTGCCAAGCAATGTAAGAGATTGGTGGAAAAGACAAAGCAATTTGTTCTCATGGTGGTCAAACCATAAAAATTTAAGAAGGTCAGTGTTGCAGTCCTGACTACACAATCAACACAATAATAAAAGCAGATGGGACAAATCATAAGAGAATATGATGAATTATTCAAGTCACCCACAAGAGTTCCACTACATTGCCAAGTAAAACATTCTATCAATTTGATCTCAGGATCACCTTTGCCTAACAGTCCTATGTATCACATATCAGTTTTGGAAAATGATGAGATAAAAAGATAGATTCAAGAATTGATCCAAAAGGGTTACATCAGGACAAGCTCTTCACCCTGTGGCAACCCAATTGTCTTGGCACCAAATAAAGATGGAACATGGAGGCTTTGCATTGACTATCGATCCCTGAATAAAATCACTGTGAAGAATTGCTACCTTCTCCCCAGGATTGATGACCTACTAGACCAACTCCATGGTGCAAATTTCTTCACCAAAATTAATCTCAAATTTGGCTATCACAAATTCCCATCAATCCCACCGATGTCTAGAAGACCACATTCGAATCTAAGGAGGGGCTCTTCAAATGGTTGGTTATGCCTTTTGACTTAACTAACGCACTTGTAACCTTCATGAGGATGATGGATGACATCCCGTGACCCTTCACCAACTCATTCATGGTTGTCTACCTGGATGACATACTCATCTACAGTAGAACATGGGAAGAACATCTACAACATGTTCTTAAGGTGTTTTAAAATTTTTGGGAGCATAATTTGTATGCAAATCTTAACAAATGCACATTCAGGATGAAAATAATTTAGTACCTCAGGTACATTGTGAATGAGGAAGGGGTCTATGTTGATCCAAAAAAGATTTAGGTTATTTGAGAATGGCCTACACCAAAGACCCTCATAGAAATTTGTAGCTTCATGGGTCTTTCAGATTTTTATCACAGGTTTGATCTTGGATTTTCACATATTACTTGGTCACTAACCCAAGTGACTAAAGGAGGAAGCTTAAGCTACATTTCAGTGGGATGAAATACAACAAAGGGAATTTGAGAATTTGAAGAATAGACTTTGCTCAAATCTTATTCTTGCCTTGCCAGATTTTCATCAACCTTTTGAGTTGATGATAGATGCATCTGAATATGCAATGGGAGCTGTCATCATGCAACATGGCCATCTTGTTGCATATCACAGTGAAAATTTCACTGATACAATTAGGAAATATCTGACATATGATAAGGAGATCTATGCCATTATGCAAGCTTGTAAACAATGGAAACACTACATCTTAGGGAAAGAGACGATCATCCACACTAACCATAAACCATTGGAATTCATCCAAACACAGAGCAAACTATGAAATGAGAGGCACCAAAAGTGGGCCACATATCTTCAACAATTCCATATAATAATCAAACACAAAAAGGGGAACTCAAATATAACTATAGATTGTCTGATCCACCTACCAATTACTGCACTCATAATAGTTCTTGACCTGTGCAAACATGAGACTACCACTTGGGGTGCTCTGTATGAAGTAGATCTTGCCTTTGCTAATACATATTAGGTGCTTCAAAAAGGTAAACATGTTTCTAATTTATATTTGCAAGATAATGTCCTTTGTCATATGGGCCACATCTGTGTTCCGGTTGTAGAGCAACAAAAGATGATATGGGAAGCACATTTCAGTAGGACAGTTGGACACTTTGGTGTAGAAAAGACATTGGCAATTCTTCAAAAACACTTCTACTGGCCCCATATGTGAAAAGATGTGGAAAGGTATCTCAAATCTTTCACCCCATATGTGATATCCAAGCCAATAAATAAGAAGTAAGGATTGTACACGCCATTTCCAGAACCAACCAAGACTTGGGAATCTATCTCAATGGATTTTATCTCAGGTTTACCCACTTCAAAACATGACAAGGACTGTATTTTTGTTGTAGTTGATAATTTTTCAAAAATGGCTATCATGATTTATTGTAAGAAAAATATATCTACTAAAAAAATTGCACAACTATATTTTAGTCATGTATGGCTCCATTTTGGTCTCCCCAAGTCCATTGTCTCAGATCGAGATAGCAGGTTCCTAAGCATCTTCTGGTCTACTCTATGGAAGATGATGGATACCAAGCTGATGAAGTCCACAACCTTCCATCTATAGACTGATAGTTAGAAAAAGGTGGTGAACCACTTGATTGTTCACATGATTTTGATGTATCACTTCAAACATCCATGCACATGGGATGAGGGGCTTATTTTTATACAACACAGATATAATCAGGCCCTACATAGCTTGACCAAGCACAATCGATTCCAAGTATGCTTCAAGTTCCAACCCATGGAACCAATTGATATAGTCATTCCATTCTCCACCATGGAATACACACCTCATGGAAGATCTGAGGCAACAAAAGCAACAAAGTTCATTGAAAAAATGCAACACATTCAGCAACAAGTTCATGACATCTTGAAGAAGATGAATCAAAAGTATAAGCAACACCATGACAAACATAGGACTACACACTATTTTGATATGGGTGACAAGGTTTGGTTGTGGCTTTAGAAGGAATGACTTGTATGCCCACATAGAAAAATTTAGCCTCTACTTTGATATGGTCCCTACACCATCACCAAAAAAGTTAGAGAAAATGCTTTTGAGTTAAACCTACCAGCCTACCTTGGTCTGCATCCAATATTCAATGTGGAGCTCTAAAACCATATCATCCACCTCTATTGGACACTTTAGTCATATAAGAACAACTAGACATTGACGAGCTTGATCCATAGATTTTTTCTCCAGTGGAGGAGGATCATATTGTGGACACCTAGATGAAGACAACAAGAGGATGCTCTATTCCACTTTATCAGGTGGTTAACAAGGGCCAGCTCAGCCAGCAAGGTGAGTGGCTCACAGAGAATCAAATCAAGGCATAACTACCACAACTGATGAGGAACATTGACATAATGGGGACCATTGATTCTCAAAGAGGGAGGAATGATCTGGGAAACAATTCAAGTGACAATTTAGGTGACGGTTCTACCCCAATTAATGATATAATTTTTGGGAGCCATAAATTTTTCACCATAGCTCCAATTGACTCACCGTTTGAACTATTGAAAAGCTAAGAACAAAGAAAATGTCATGAGATGGCATCAAGATTTTATCGATGGATTTTAACCCCCCAAAAACTTAATGAAAGTGCCCTAAATTTTAATTTTAGTAGTGCAATCTAAAAATAGTAAGTTTCTAAAAATAGTAATTCCTCAAATTCTGTATTGCTTTAAATCATGGAAGTTAAACCACTTAATCTCTCTCGATATTGGTGACCTTCCACATCCTCCCCTTGCTTTCAAAATGTGTATAAATGAAGATGTAACTTAAAATGAAAATCAAATATCTCTTCCTAAAGATAAGCATATAGTTGTATTGCGATCTTGAGTAATAAAAACATCTCTTCTCAGAGAATTCATTGTTACTATGGTATTTTTGTGTTGAAATATTTTTAAACCAAAACTTCTGAGTTTTGGATTAGTAATCTCTCAAAACATCTCGACCCATCTACACATGATGGTCACTTGGGAGCTGATCCTAACTCTAACATCAAGTCACCTATTATAACCATAAGGTCCTATGCTAGGTTTGTATAAGGATGTCTAGGGGTATTCCTAATATACTCTAGGTATGATGGAAACCAAGTCTGTGTAGGGTGATGTCTAATTCCTAGTTCAAATAATTAACTCTTCCCCTTCATGAATGACCTGTATGGGGTCAACCACTTAGCTTAATGATAGTTGTCCCTGATATTTATACTCTACCAGAACACAGAATGTGAATTAGAGCATGGTGGTGAAATCCATAGTCACTATTCTCCTAAGACTGTAGCAAGTGTGTGGATGTCAATTACACGTCATATTATCCATAGAAAATAAAAATAAGAGGGTTTATTAGTGGTTTTTGATCTCTATGAATCACCACAAAGATGTAAGGAGGAGAGCATACACCACCATAGCCCTCGAGTGACAGACAAGCAGTCCAAAAAAAAGATTAATTAGATGTGATTATATATACAAGATCAAATATATATACAAATATATAAGATATATATAAAATAATTTAGATGACATAATTTTAAAGTAATTAAAATGATTAAAAGTCTTAAACAAAATGAGTTATGAGATGCCATAATCTCTTTGACAGGCGGCCTATAAGAAAATGGTTAGTATTTTGATTAGCACTTATGAAAGGCCAACCTATAAGATAAGACATTAGATAAAATGTATGAATTATAAGAGAATATGTTAACAATGAAAATTACTTCTATATTCACCCCTATAAGAAACAAAATGTTAGTCTAATATGCCTTAATAAAAACCACTAAAAAAATTATAATTTGGCTCTATAAATTTTTTGGGTGAGGGGGCCAAAACATGGGGGGTCTAGGGGTGGAAACTCCTAGTAAAGTCAATTGGTGGCACCCCTTTCAAGGTTAAGGGGAAGCACCCCTTATTGGTTTTAAGGGGCAGAGCCCCTTAGAGGGTCTGAGGGTAGCACCCTAGGTGCACTCCCTGTCATGGTATGGGGCAGGGTCAAGCGGGTAGCGCCCTTGATGGAAAATGCAATTTGGGCCTTTTGGGATGCTTGGAATGACCCAAAAATTATTGAAACTGACTCTAAAAATTCACTTAAAATAAACAAAATTGAATGTAAAAATGCAATTGTAGAAGGCAATATCATAGATACATAGTCAATTATTGCAATATCACTTCTAGAGAGTGTGATATCATGAATTTTTTAAAATACCATAACTATAAAGTCATGATTTTATATAAAATGGATAACCTCTAGCGATTACCATGCAATTTTCTACAAAATTACAAGTGGCTGGGTAATATCATGATTTTTATAGCAAAACTATGATTTCATAATCTATGATTTTGCACGGTGAGGAAAAATGTTTAAGATTTTATCATTTAGACTTAATTAGAATATCAAAAATATGATACAATATATATAGGGACTAATAATATTTACAAACAATCTAAAAAGTATTTAAAATGCCTCAAGACTAAGGTCTATTTTATCAAAATTATGATTAGAATAATATCACTACTGTGGACTTGCAATTTTACAATAGGTAGTTGAGAGGGTGATTTGAGGATGTTTTATGTCAATATGTGAAACTCCTTCCCCTTTCTTGCAAGTAAAAGACAATCAAACAGAGGAATAAAACTGATTAAAGTACATAATTAGTAGCTTTGATTACTGGTTTTAATCATGTGAAGCAAAGTCACTACTTCATAGGGCAATATTGTGATTTATATCCAAAACTACAACTGTGAATCTTCAATTTTGTAATACCATAACTACAAATCTATAGTTTGTCAAAATCAAAACTTTATAGTAAAATCACCCTTTACAAAACCGTGATATTGTGGAAAGTCAAAAACCTACTAGAATAGTTAACGGTTAGTAGTTAAATGATACGGTTAATGCAAAATTACAACTTAAATGACAAAATCATAATTTTTAGGACAATATCACTATTCACAAATTCATGATTTTGTAGAAGAGGGATAACCTACCAATAAAATGTTAGATTCTATCAGTTTAGGTGTGGTGGTTAATGAAAAACTATGAGTCTTGGAGGTAAAACCGTGACTGTGTTTTAGTAGTTTTGTAAGACAAAACCATAGTTCACCTGGGTTTGATAATTTTGACAAAATACAACACTTGTTATCCACCTAGTCAGCCCTATAATTGATCAAAAACACATTTAGAATGCAAAAAACTTAAATTGGGAGGGGATTCTCGCACTGTGGTCACCAATATGTAATTGTAATTTTAGCTATGGATTCAGATTTAGGACCTACAATAGTTAAGCCAAGTGAATGCAAAACCATATAGACATAATGAGAGCATGGAGATAAAACCTATAATGGATGGGAGCAATTTTTAGTATGGAAGGTGGGAATATGAAACATGAAAGAATAACATGGATCCTATAACCCCTAAAAATAAGTGTTTTGATCATATGAAATGATGATGTTGTTTCTCTAAATGTTGTAGGTAAGACATGTAGCAATGGAAAGCTAACCTATTAACATTAAAATAAATCGAGGCTTGAAACTATAAGAATTATGTCTATAAAAAATAGAAATGAATGCAAAATAAAAACACCTTTATGATTGTTTTATTGGTTGATTCCCCCCACCCCGATTAGCTGACAGCTAGTTTTCCAATTGAGTTTATTTATTCAATACTTGGTCAGCCAACAATTTGGGTTTCTAACCAAGACTATCAATAATGCTCAAGGGTTTTCATTTTTTTTTGACTTTATGATTTTTGGATGAAATGATGAAAATTTGGGAAGAGGTTTTAGCATAGCCTATGAAACCTCCAAATCAATCACAAATTTTAGTTTGTTGTCCAAAATTTATTCAGAGTTGAGCCATATTTATTAAGTTCAGATTGATGTGAGTGAAATCTCCTAGTGAAGTGAACCCATCATGCCACAAAATTTGTCGAGTGACCCCTAGCTACTCAAAAAAATTCATCAAAGTGTGTGGGTTTACCCATACACTAGCATCTATCACTCTAGTGGGTAGACTTTTTAGTGAAAAGATAAGTGTTTGAAATAATTTCTTGCAACCAATTTGTTAGCAAACCTATGAGCTTTCATAAAAATAAAAAACATATGTTCATATCCACTTATATACTTCATTCATGAGATGTTTGTTGTGATATAAAATCAGCAATGAAATGATCTATTATCAGATTTTTCTAGGATGGTAATATTAAATTCTTGTAGTGATAAAACTATTAAATATTGGAACCGTTAAGATTTAGTTTGTGCTTGAGATACCAAATGGTTGAATACTCAAAATGCAACAGAACATGGAATCTACTAATAAAAAAATTAATTATTAGCATATATAACCACAAGGAATTCATTCATAGTTACGATAAAATTGAGTTATATTATAAAGGTGGGGGAATACCCCATATATATCTATATATCTATCAAAATTATGTGTTGATGTTATGTATGGCATGGTTAAACTACCCATCCATTTAATCAAGGACAACCCATGATTCTTTGCTATCTCTATAAGTGATAATATGGAAAGGAATTTGTCTAACCCAGTATTCAAAGAGCATGTATTGACATAAGGATATCCTAAAATATCAAAAAGCTTATTTTAAAAGAATTAATTAATTTTTTTTTAACATTATGAGATAATAATACAATTATTAGCACCGTAATTTTGTTAAGATTTGAAATAAACATTTCAAAATACATGCATGCTCAAGAAAAATATATCATCTATTTATTTATTGAGGTGTGTAAAAAATATTTCTGCTTATACTACCTCAGGGTGATTTACTTAAGGTTTGGTAGATGATGGTTATGGTTTCTTTCATTAAGTCTACTTCTATCTATTTAATGCTAATGGATCATCTAGGAAGGCTTACAACAATATTTTTTAACATAGTAATGGACTACACTCATGTTAAAATATTCCAAAGACAACATTGATGTGACAGGTTGGTGTATAGTAATAACATCCCTAATATGGTTCAAATATCCTATATCTAGGATGACATTCATTAAGGACAATCAATATGTTGAAGAAAATTATAAAAATATATTTACTTAGTGTGTGTATGTTACGTACATAGCTAAGGTTGAATGTGTTATGTCTAGTGATCAAAAGACTTTGATCAATGGTGGAAATGTATTTGAATATGAGATTGCTCATTCCTTTGTGATTTATAGACATAGTTCAACATTTAGTGAGGGGTAAGTAGGTGTGTACAACAATAAATTCTAATTTTTATTTTTGTCTTTAAATGACCAAATTACTCATTCTAAAACTCAAATATGTTTTAGTTGTGGAAACTAAATATTATTCAAGGTTTGGTATTAATTCATTTTTCATATTTAGAAAATTTTAAAAAATGGCTTACAACAAGTTATAAGAATTTATAAAGGATTCCCTATAGTATTTATTATATGATTCCACACAATAGTGGATACAAATAACCTACAATAATGGCTATAGGTTACATGCAATGGTGGTTGTAGGTGTGCACATCAGTGGCTACATGTAGCGTGTAGTAGTGGTTATAGGTAAATCATAACAATGGTTGCATGTAACCTACAATAGTGGTTGTATGTTAGCATATTATGCTTAGCATATTAAAACATTAGAAATACCAAATTACCAACACTATAAATCATTTTATCTAGAAATAATAGGCTAAAAATTATAAAAATTAACATAAACATCAAATATATGTGCTAAATGAATAAATATAGATATAAAGCTATGGTGGGATTATGAAGCAAAAGAATAGTATGGTGTTTTATAAATATATTTGGGTGACAAGAGGTTATTTAAGATGGAATGGATGAGGAAAAAAATAAATTTTTTGTTTAGCATGGTCATTGATGTTAGGTTGTCATTGATGTCAAAGAGAGCATGTGGTACTAATGCATTAATGACAAAGTGATCAGGTTGATGGTTTGGACAATGTTTAACTTAGTGAGGAAATTGATGGATGATATTGATGATATGGACATGTTGAATATCCCCTATGGTATGTTATGAGTGCTTATGGAAGTAAATGTAATTTATCCAAATAGTCATACGAATGTCTAAGCTCAAGTAGTCATCTTGGAAGATAAGGTTGAGTAAGCAGATTGATGACATAATATTTCACACATGTGAAGGTTTCAAGAGTAGATTGATATATAGATAGATTCCCCTATGTGAGGATATCATATGGTTCAAATTTTAGGTCATGAGGTTGAGCATAACAAAATTTATTAAGGTGCAAAGTTGGCCTTCTAGGCAAAAGTTTACTTAGGTCCCATACTTAGCCAAATTTGTAAGAAGAGATCGATGACGAGCATTTAATCAAATCACATATATAGAAGTGAGCATTTAATCTGATCAGATAAAGATATAATGGTGCGTTTCAAATTTAAATAGTCAAGATGGCACACGTTGGTGATAAGTGTCACAATCTCAGAAACTTTGACAGAAGATCAACGAGTGAGTGTTCATATAAATAGAGATCAACAGTGAGCATTTGATCATGCAGTAAGAGATAAATGGTGTGTATTAAGTAAAATAAGTCAAAGGATGATCAAATTAAATGTATAACTACCAATTTCCACTAAATAATTGACTGAATGGTATAGGGTGTGCAGAAGGCATGCAAAGCTACCAGATGGCACAATCATGGGAGCTTAGATCAAAGATCAATGATGAATGTTGCAAGATAAAGACTAGGATATTTACAAAGAGATAGATGGTGTGTATTTTATATAACTACTAGGGATCAAAATATGAGGTTAAGGTGCTCGATGTTTAACATTTACATAGTGATTTTTGGAATTTGAATTTTCAAATTACCAAGGGAAAACTAGTCTGCAGTGTTTGAGTTATAACTTTTGATCCAGGTAGATTTTGATGATGGAGTAAAAATAAAATTTGAATAAGACTTCAAGGAACATCCATAAAATCTAGTTATAATGTCTAAATTTTTGTATATTCAAATTGATGGAGATTCAAATTTGATTATTTGTTCATTCATGGTGTTTCTATGTACATAATTTTATTTAAGCAATTTATGTTTTAATAGAAGAGTGTTTTGGTGGGAGAACTCATTTTAAAATGTCTTAGAGGTCATATAGAATGGATCCATGTATTTTAAAGTGATCTTGTGTTCTTTTTATTGTTTGATGAAGTGCAAAAAGAGTAATAGGTCTCGATAAGACCTATAAGGGCTACTAAGGCCTAACTGAAAGGCGTAACTGCTTAAGTGTGACCCATGGATGCTATGGAAAACTTGTGAGGATGGTATTGAGATAAGTTATATCATATTAGATTTTATGAGGGTTAAGACGTGTTTTATGGCTGACCTAGAAGTTGATATTCATGAAGATTCTATAAAGAGTGGAGACCAAGGAAATGGTTTCTAAACTTAAGAATGAATAGAAGAGTAGATCTGACATTGAGAAAAATAACCTTTGAAAGAGAAGGTACATGTCAGTGAAGACCATCAAAGAGAAAAGAGGATTATTCATGTTTATATAATTAAATTGATAAATGTGAACATATAGGTCATTGGACCTAATAAGCCTAGAAGAGACAAATTGAGCAAGTAAGCCCTAGAGGCTAATTGAGTGAGTGTACTTCATGGATAAGTTGAAGAGATAAGTAAGTTGAGAAGTGTGTGCATGACCTATAAGTAATTTTTATCATGTTTTGATAGAGTTATTTTAGGTTTTTTTAATAATTAATGTGCTTAGAAGTGAAGAGTGATTCAAAAAGGTGTTTTGGATGTGTTACTTTTGTGTGCAAGTTTGTGAGAGTGTAAAAAGGAAAGAGTAAAAGTAAGAGAAGTACATCATTAGGTGTAAAAGACATCAGATCAAAAGTGGAGATTCGATCAATGTAGCTAAGTGGGTGCTTGGTTGCCTAGGGGGTTGGATCCTCCTTGTGGGATGGGTGTTCCTTGATCAGTGGGTGTTGGTCTAAATGTTAGATGTTTTATAGGACTATAGTCCATCTTACAGGTTTCAGTGGGTTTTATCCCCCAAGAGGGTTTCCCACATATATGATGTGTTCATGTGATGTATGTTCTTATATATGCTTTAAATGTATGTGTTTTCATGTTTATACTACTTGATCTAGTTGATGTATGCTGAAGGTTTAAGAGTTGGGAATTGAATTGGATTATCTTTCATCACTGATTCACCCCCCTCTTAGTAATTATACCTATAAAAATTGGTATCATAGTAGGAAATTCTTTGAAAATTTAACCACTTGAAGGTGATCCACAATACAATATGGCTAAGCAATTGAAGAAAGAGAATCAAGAGTTGAAGGCTCAAGTGGAGGTTACTTATGCATGTCTAAAATCAAGTGAAGAAAATTGCAATCAACTCAAGGCACTTTTTGAGAAGTACAAAGGTAAGATGAGAGAGTATGATAAATAATAAGCTCAAAATAAGATCATGGCCTCAAAATTTAAGGCTATTATGGATGAGTACATCAATCTCAATAAGGAGTTAGAATCCTTGAAAGCAAGCTCAAGATCAAAAGATGATAAAAAGAAGATCAAAATTATTGAAGATCAATTAAGGGTTACAAAGACAAATTTGAGTTCAAAAAAGAAAGAATGCAAACATCTCAAGACATAGTTAAAAGAGACAAATGCCAAGTTGAGTTCAAATCAAGGTGAGCATGATGAGTTGAAATCTAATCTTGATTATATAAAGATTATTGAAGAGAAAGAATATATATTAAAGGATGATATGGATAAATAAGGTAAGAGGGATAAGGATACTATCCAAGATCTTAGAATTTAGTTAGAGGCTGCAAGTTCAAGAGCTAAAGAGGATGAGAGCATTCAATTGAAGACCAAGCTAGATTATTTGAAGGATGAGCATGAGTAATTTTTTTCAAGGTAAAAAAGACTGAGAAAGAGCAAGAAAGGTCATCTCAAGATAAGAAGGATGCAAGCACCAAGATCAAAAAGAAAAGATACATTAGGTAGCCAAGTGCTATGAGGTATGAAAGATCTTATAATGTTCATTATTTTGCTTGTCACAAGATTGGTCATATGGTAAGAAACTATAGAAGGAAGAAAAAATGGTCAGCTATAGGTATGGATAATATAGTCTGCTATAATTGTCATGACATGGGACATATTTCTAGATTCTATCCTAGAATGCATGGAAAAATACGAACCTAGGTATGGAGACCTAAGTCAGTTAATCTTGTGCATAATGAACCTAAGAGACAAGATGGTATGTTTGGTGAGATTCATAATATTCATCAAGTAGAAGGTATGAATGATGTTATTTATTTCATTTGTTATCAAGTTGGTCATATTGCAAGATATTGTATAAGAAAGCTCTTAAATCATAAGAAGGAACATGGACATCCTAGTATGCTCAAGAAAGGTCAATCCTTGGTATGGAATCATAAGGAAGTGAAGACAAGGAAAACTAATTCAGTTGAGTTGAAAGATCAAGGTGGATAGCCTGCTAAAGTAAAAGAGGAATCATATATGAAGAAGGTTTAGGAATGCCAAGAGAATGTCTTATCTATCCAGATAGAAAAGGAGAATCAAAAGTCAGTTCAAGTTGAGCTCAAAGAGAATAACAAGGTGCCAGATGAGACTAGTTATGAGGTAGGTATGAATTTAAGTGAACATCTTATTATTGTTGAGCATGTTTCATGCAAAGAATATCATTTGTCAATTCTTACTGATGAGGTTCTTTTTCATATGAAAAGGTATGTCATGAATATTTTTTTATCTCCATATATTGTCAATTCATTCTTAAAAGAAGAGGAGAATATTGTAGTGGATGAGCATGTTGCTTCTCTTAATCCTAATAAAAAGAAGAAAAAATATCAGTATCAAATGACCAAGGAGGAGAAAGAATATGAGGAGTTGTGGGAAACTCCTAGTTTCACATTGTTCTAGGACATTATGGGTTAGGGTGTCCCTATTTAGGCTTCAAGGAGACACTTGACAAGCAAGAGGAAGCATGGTGGATTATAGTTGAGATTTGCTTGATGTTTCAGGACAAGAATATCATTTGAAAATGTGATTAGATAAGGGCGAGTAATGAGTTTTATGAATCTGCTCCAAAGTGTTGTGATGAAATGATTTAGAAGATATTTTTAGGGACAATGATCCTAAAGTCAAAGTTTTGGTCAAATATTTGAAGGATGGTCTAGTTTGTCAAAGTTGTGAATAATGAAGATGTGTATGAAAGGTATGAAAATAGGAAATGTGTAATGATCTTGATATACAATATATGTAGAAATACCCTTAAGGTAGGGAAACGCCATATAATACTCCTTTAGGAAGGAATAACTCTACAATGTCTCTTCGAGGGGACAACCTCCAATATCCTCTTACAATAGAAGACTCAATGCTTACTTCATATATTTACCATGATATTCATCTCCTATATATATATATATACATCTATCTAACCCATGGATGGGTAACCTCCTAATCCAATGTAGGCCGACCATTACCCAATGTAATACTTCCATAAGTTAATCTATTATCCTAATATAGTGTACCCATATAACTAAGGGGATGTGTGCCACATGTCGGCATCTCCATCAACCCATATATATCAATATATCATATCCCTAGGTACATAGCATTCCTTCCCTCCTTGACATGTTTCATCCCCGAAACATAGGAAGAAACCAAATAATGAGTGTGCTTCAAATCATTGCAAACTTGTCTCCAATCTCGATCATCTAGCCATCCATATGTGATCTTGGCAGGTGATAGCTCTCTAAGCTTGTTTCCAAATTTTTTTGTGCTCCTCTGATTTTGGTCATGATCATAATTATACTGCTTTGGTGTCCAAGCATAATTATTTCTCTTTTTATTCCATGTATCATATTCCACTGTGCTACTCTGATTCCAACCATGACCATAGTAGGTATTCTTCCATGCATATTCATAGTGTTTTCCCCATTCATTCCATGTGCCATAGTATTTTTTCTTTGGATTCCATGCATATCCATAATGATTGGAAATTTTATTTTATGTATAGACAAAATGATTGTTGTTATGACACTTCCTCACCTGGTTCCATGATTGTTTCCTCTCATGATGATGTGGGTGTCTATATACCTCAACCTTTTCCAATACTTTGACCTTATCCACCTTTGCTTCTACCTCTTCCACCTTTTCCTTCTTTGTCTCTTGAGTAGATGAAGTGCTCATTTGTAGTGTGTCTTTATCTATATCATCTGAATCTTCAACATGTTCTTCATCACCTGTTTCCATCTTATCCTCATGATCTACTTGGATTGTTATTGGTGCCTTTTTTACTATGATATCTTGTAAAGTGATCTTCTTTTTCCTATACCAAAACTTCATGAACTTTTTTTGAACATTAATATTCATTGTTCCCAAAGTCTCTAACCATGGATATCCAAGAACTATATCCATATCATCCATATCTAAAGCATAAAAATCTGAATGTAAAACATATTTTTCCATATTGAGTTTCAGATCTTCAAACATTGAAATATTATTACCATCTACTTGAACCTCTTTGATATTCTTTTCTTGAACATGTAGATGCTTAGCCACATTCATGTTAATGAAGTTATACTCGCTAGTAGGGTTTATGGACACAACCACCTTCTTCTTTTGAATGCATCCATGAAATTGAAAAATTGACTCAGATTTCTCTAGAGCCAAATTATTTGAACCCTTCTTCTTCTTCTTCTTCTTCTTCTTCCTCTTCTTCTTCCTTTGCTTCTTCTTCTATTACTTCTTCTACTTCTTCTTCTTCTTCTTCTTGTTCTTATAATGATTCTTCTATTTCTTCTTCTTCTTCTTCTAATTCTTCTTCTTCTATTGCTTCTTCTTTTTCTACTTCTTGTTTTATAGCCCATCGATCTAAAAAAACATGTTCCAATTCTTGCCATGAAGAAGACCTTTCTTTACAGCTCAGCTGATCAAACCAATCTAGTGCAGGCCCAGACAAAAAAGGAGTTAATTGTCTTTGCTTAAAAGTTTTTCTAAAATGATTATTCAAAAGGATCCACCATTCTCTAACATCAATATCATCTTCCCCTGAAAATATTTGCAAATCCATGATCCACAAAAAAAATTAAGGTTCATGAAACCCTAAAATGTCAAAACTGATCCATAAAATCGCAAAAAAATTCAAAATAGCTCCAAAAATTTTGAAATTTAGACTACACTTCTCTTAAATCTTCTTACATCTCCAGTAAAAATTTCAAATAAAAATTCCCTATATTTTGGAAGATATAGTGAAATTATTATAAACCCTAAAATAGAAATAACTCCCTCAAAACAAACCAAAAAATTTTGAAATTTTTACTACGCTTCTCTTATATTTTCTTACATCTCCAGTAAAAAATTTGAGTAAAAATTCCCTATATTTCAGAATATATAGTGAAATTAGTGTTTCTCTCCACACAAATTGCTCAAATCGAAGCTCTGATACCACTTGTAATGATCTTGATATACAATATATGTAGAAATACCCTTAAGGTAGGGAAACACCATATAATACTCCTTTAAGAAGGAATAACTCTACAATGTCTCTTCAAGGGGACAACCTCCAATATCCTCTTACAATATAAGACTCAATGCTTACTTCATATATTTACCATGATATTCATCTCCTATATATATATACATCTATCTAACCCATGGATGGGTAACCTCCTAATCCAATGTAGGCTGACCATTACCCAATGTAATACTTCCATAAGTTACTCTATTATCCTAATATAGTGTACCCATATAACTAAGGGGATGTGTGCCACATGTCGGCATCTCCATCAACCCATATATATCAATATATCATATCCCTAGGTACATAGCATTCCTTCCCTCCTTGACATGTTTCATCCCCGAAACATAGGAAGAAACCAAATAATGAGTGTGCTTCAAATCATTGCACACTAGTCTCCAATCTCGATCATCTAGCCATCCATATGTGATCTTGGCAGGTGATAGCTCTCTAAGCTTGTTTCCAAATTTTTTTGTGCTCCTCTGATTTCGGTCATGATCATAATTATACTGCTTTGGTGTCCAAGCATAATTATTCCTCTTTTTATTTCATGTATCATATTCCACTGCGCTACTCTGATTCCAACCATGACCATAGTAGGTATTCTTCCATGCATAGTCATAGTGTTTTCCCCATTCATTCCATGTGCCATAGTATTTTTTCTTTGGATTCCATGCATATCCATAATGATTGGAAATTTTATTTTCTGTATAGACAAAATGATTGTTGTTATGATACATCCTCACCTGGTTCCATGATTGTTTCCTCTCATGATGATGTGGGTGTCTATATACCTCAACCTTTTCCAATACTTTGACCTTATCCACCTTTGCTTCTACCTCTTCCACCTTTTCCTTCTTTGTCTCAAGTAGATGAAGTGCTCATTTGTAGTGTGTCTTTATCTATATCATCTGAATCTTCATCATGTTCTTCATCACCTATTTCCATCTTATCCTCATGATCTACTTGGATTGTTATTGGTGCCTTTTTCACTATGATATCTTGTAAAGTGATCTTCTTTTTCCTATACCAAAACTTCATGAACTTTTTCTGAACATTAATATTCATTGTTCCCAAAGTCTCTAACCATGGTTATCCAAGAACTATATCCATATCATCCATATCCAAAGCATAAAAATCTGAATGTAAAACATATTTTTCCATATTGAGTTTCAGATCTTCAAACATTGAAATAGTCTTACCATCTACTTGAACCTCTTTGATATTCTTTGCTTGAACATGTAGATGCTTAGCCACATTCATGTTAATGAAGTTATACTCGCTAGTAGGGTTTATGGACACAACCACCTTCTTCTTTTGAATGCATCCATGAAATTGAAAAATTGACTCAGATTTCTCTAGAGCCAAATTATTTGAACCCTTCTTCTTCTTCTTCTTCCTCTTCTTCTTCCTCTACTTCTTCTTCTATTGCTTCTTCTACTTCTTCTTCTTCTTCTTCTTCTTCTTGTTCTTCTAATGATTCTTCTATTTCTTCTTCTTTTTTTTCTACTTATTCTTCTTCTATTGCTTCTTCTTTTTCTACTTCTTGTTTTATAGCCCATCGATCTAAACAAATCTGTTCCAATTCTTGCCATGAAGAAGACCTTTCTTTACAGCTCAACTGATCAAACCAATCTAGTGCAGGCCCAGACAAAAAAGGAGTTAATTGTCTTTACTTAAAAGTTTTTTTAAAATGATTATTCAAAAGGATCCACCATTCTCTAACATCAATATCATCTTCCCCTGAAAATATTTGCAACTCCATGATCCACAAAAAAAATTAAGGTTCATGAAACCCTAAAATGTCAAAACTGATCCATAAAATCACAAAAAAAACTCAAAATAGCTCCAAAAATTTTGAAATTTTGACTGCACTTCTCTTAAATCTTCTTACATCTCCAGTAAAATTTTCAAATAAAAATTCCCTATATTTCGGAAGATATAGTAAAATTATTATAAACCCTAAAATAGAAATAACTCCCTCAAAACAAACCAAAAAATTTTGAAATTTTTACTATGCTTCTCTTATATTTTCTTACATCTCCATTAAAAATTTAGAGTAAAAATTCCCTATATTTCAAAATACATAGTGAAATTAGTGTTTCTCTCCACACAAATTGCCCAAATCGAAGCTCAGATACCACTTGTAATGATCTTGATATACAATATATGTAGAAATACCCTTAAGGTAGGGAAACACCATATAATACTCCTTTAGGAAGGAATAACTCTACAATGTCTCTTCGAGGGGACAACCTCCAATATCCTCTTACAATAGAAGACTCAATGCTTACTTCATATATTTACCATGATATTCATCTCCTATATATATACATCTATCTAACCCATGGATGGGTAACCTCCTAATCCAATGTAGGCTGACCATTACCCAATGTAATACTTCCATAAGTTACTCTATTATCCTAATATAGTGTACCCATATAACTAAGGGGATGTGTGCCACATGTCGGCATCTCCATCAACCCATATATATCAATATATCATATCCCTAGGTACATAGCAAAATGAAGATCTCTAGGTGTCTAGTCAAGGATGTATGGACAATGTTAAAGAATTTTTGGCAAACCCAGCTTATTGAGAATACTTGTTGAAGATGTCATAATTTAGGTGAAGCATGAAGTTAGGGGGAGTTAACTTAGATGGTTTGAAAGGATTTAAGAGTTGTGTATAATGTGAGGGGGAGCACTTGTGATATGTTCCAGTCATGGTGGAAGTATGAAGAAGTCTACTACAGTTTGGAATTCAATAAGATTGATATGATGACTTGATCAAACCAAGTCATATGTTTTGACTAGGTATTGAATTTTCATGCATGAGAAAAGGGAGCTTGTGACTTTTATAGATAGATAGGTACAAGGATCAAATAATCCCAAGTTCATATTGGTGTATGTCAAAGAATAGATGACATGAGATGAAACATGATGTTAAGGGGGAGATTTCTAAGCTCTATGAGTAGTTTGTCAGGTCCAAGGATCAGACAAGTCCAAGTTCAGACTGGTGAATGTCAAAGGGGGAACAATTGATTCATATGCTTAAAATTTTGTAAGTATCCTGAGCTCTTAAAAAATATTTGAATGCATACATGATGTTAAGGAATGATTTTTGGCATGCTGAGGAAGATACCCTTTATCATTAATGTCAAAGGGGGAGAAAGATAAAAATTAATTCACTATTCAAATGAGAAGAATTCATTATGAGGGTGTTTTTCCATCAATGACAAATGGGACGATTTCTTAGCATGGTCATTGATGTTATATTTTCATTGATGTCAAAGAGAGCATATGGTACTAATGCATTAATGACAAAGTATTCAAATTAATGGTTTGGATAGTGTTTAACTTAGTGAGGCAATTGATGGATTATATTGATGATATGGATATGTTTTAGAGACCCTATGGGATGTTATGAGTGCTTAGAGTGCTTATGAAAGTGAACAGAATTCATCAGAACAACCATATGAATGTCTAAGCTCAAGTAGTCATCTTGACAAATAAGGCTGAGTAAGTATATTGATGACATCATATTTTACATGTGTAAAGTTTTCAAGATCATTTTGATATATGAATAGATTCCTCTATGTGATTATATCATATGTTTCAAATTTTAGGTCATGAGGTTGAGTGTAGCAAAAGTTATTAAGGTGCAAAGTTGGCCTTCCAGGTAGAAGTTTACTTAGTTCCCATACTTAGCCAAATTTGCAAGAAGAGATCTACAAAGAGCATTTAATTAGATCATAGATATAATGGTGAGGATTTAATTTAATCAGATAAGGATCCAATAGTGTAGTTTAAAGTCAAATAGTTAAGATGGCACGTGTTGGTGACAAGTGTCACAATCTCAAAAACTTTGATAGACTATCAGCGGTGAGTGGGTGCTTGTACAAATAGAGATCAAAGGTGAGAGTTTGATGATGAAGTAAGAGATAAATTGTGCATGTTAAGTCAAATAAGTCAAAGGATGCTCATATTCATGCAAAACTACCAAGTGGCACTAGCTCATTGATTGAATGGTACATGGTGTGTAGAAGGCATGCAGAGTTGCTAAATGGCACAATCACAGGAGATCAGATCAAAGATCAATGGTGAGCATTATAAGATAAAGAGAGGGATATTTATGAAGAGATCAATGGTGAATATCTGATCTAAATTATAATGAGTATGAGATGAGGTTAAGGTGCTTGATGTTTAATGTTTACACAATGACCGTTAGAATTTGAATTTTCAAATTACCGAGGGAAAACCCATTTGTAATGTTTGAGATATATCTTTTGATACATATAGAATTTGATGATGGATTAAAAATAAAAGTTGAAGAGAACTTCAAGGTTCATCTAAATAATCTATTTAAAATTGTATAAATGTTTGTACAATCAAAGTTATGGAGCTTCAAAGTTTACTATTTGCTCATTCATGGTGTTTTTATGTACAAAATATTATTTAAGCAATTTATGTTTTAGCAGAAGAGTGTTTTGGCAGGATCATTCACTTGAATATGTCTTAGAGTCCATATATAATGGATCCATGTGTTTTAAAGTGATATTGTGTTCTTGTTCTTGTTCAATGAAGTGAAAAAAGAGTAATAGGTCTCCATGAGACCTATAAGGGCTACTAAGGCCTAATTAAAAGGCATAACTACTTAAGTGTGACCCATGGATGCTATGGCTGACCTGTGAGGATGGTATTGAGTGATGTGTTATCATATTATATGTATTAAGGTTTAAGACAAGTTTTATGTCTAACCTAGAAGTTGATATTCATGAAGATTCTATAAAGAGTGGAAACCAAGGAAATGGTTTCTAGACTTTAGAGTGAAGAAAAGAGCAGATGTGACATTGAATGAATGAACCTTTGAAAAAAAAGGTACAAGTTAGTTAGGACCATCAAAAAGCAAAGAGGATCAGTCATGTTTATCTGATCAAGTTGATAAATGTGAACATATAGGTCATTAGACGTAATAATCCTAGAAGAGGCAAATTGAGCAAGTAATCCCTAAAGGCTGATTGAGTGAGTGTGCTTAGTGGATAGATTGAAGAGATGATTAGGTTGAGAAGTGTGTGCATGACCTAAAAGTCATGTTATTGATGTTGTGATAGAGTTTTAGGTTTTTTGATTGTGTATGTGCTTAAAAGTGAAGTGTGATCCAAAAGGGTGTTTTGGATGCGTTGCTTGTGTGTGTAAGTTTATGAGAGTGTAAAAGGGAAAGAGTGAAATTAAGATAAGTCAATCATAAAGTGTAGAAGATATCATATCAAAGGTAGAGATTATATCAAGTTAGCTGAGTGGGTTCTTGGTTGCTTAGGGGGTTACTTCCTCCTTGTGTGATGGGTGTCTTACTAAACTAAGGGATGTGTATTCCTTGATTAGTGGGTGCTGGTCTAAATGTTGGATCTTGTTTTATAGGAATGTAGTCCATATTTTAGGGTTTATTGGGTTTTATCCCCCAAGAATGTTTCCCACATATATGATGTGTTCATGTGATATATGCTCTTATGTATTCTTTGAATGTATGTGATTTTGTGTTTATACTTCTTGATCAAGTTGATGTATGATAATTGTTTAAGAGTTGGGAATTGAATTGGATTATCTTAAATCACTAATTCACCCCACCTCTTAGTGTTTGTACCTCTAACAATTTCATAAATTATTGATAAGAGAACAAGAAATTACTATGTCGATAAAAATTTGGTGGTAACTAAGGTCAAAAAATTATTAGATGCCTTCCTAATAGGATATGAGCTATAGTATCATGAAACATATGAGTATTCCCATAAAAAAATGGACACAAACATTCTTAGATTATTTACACAATCAAAATTTTGATGAGTTATTCCATTAGATGCTTAAATTATTTTGGTACAAAGAAATATAATGGTATAGTTTTACTTGCGGGTGGATGTGGTTCTTGGATTGTCTTATTTATTGGTAATAAAATGTTTATTGTGGCCTCAAAAACACTCTCAGATGAGTTCTATTATTATAATTGAAGTGGGTGGTTCTATTACAATATATGAATGTGGATGAAATTCTATAGAGTGTAGTGGTGGGAATTCCATCAATTCATTATTAAAAATTAGTTAAGATAACTTATCACTAGTGTTATGTGCAGGTTGAGCATAAAAGTTAGGTGCTTGAGCAAAATACACTATAAACTCTTCGCTAATGCAACCAAATAGATGAATAGAGGAATAAAATTTTGAGTGATTGATCAATTTTCCTTCACTAAATTTCAACTTGAAGGTTGTGGCTATTAGTTTTGGGGTGGTGGTTGCCATGACTCACCTTGATACCATGGTCATTGAACAAGTGGTTTTAGAAATGGTTTGGCCAATTCTGAGATGAAGATGGGATGGAATTAAAAACATGAAATGTATAGTATTTATGGTTATCATAATACAAATTAAATAACAAAGAGTCAAGAGGCATACTAGAATTTATTTGCATTGGTGGAAAAGGTCCTCTTTAAGATAAAAATAAGAATTGTTCACTTTCATATCCACTTTATATAATTTGTATCTATTTTTTTTAAGTTTCTCCCCTTCACCAAAATATCTTGGCATCCATACTGAAACTTCTTCTTGCAAAAATCAAGGTAATATACAATAAAAGATTCCTTTGCTCCATGTCTTTATGGAACCCACTCTTCCTTCCTTATATCATATAACATGAACTTTTCATTTCTCCAGTCCTGCATTAAGATTCCATTCCCATTTATGAAATGAATATTTTTATGTGGTTGTATCATTGTTGGTTGAAGAACAAGAGTGTTTAGAATGTAACAATGAGGTAGAAGAATCATAAAATTATAAAGTTTTGTTGACACAAATACCATAATAATTCCTTACTTAGAATGGAATATGGATGTGGGGGTATGGGGGTGAAATACCCTAATGGGGTCAAGGGGTGGAGCTATTAAATCTAGATACATGTTCCTTATTCCATGACATTCAAATAACACATTATTAAAGAAATTTTATCCATTTATCATATTTGAACCATTTACAACACACTTTTATTTTATTAATTTAGTGCCCATAGTGTTTGTGACATATTTAATTATGGAATTATTTATTACATATCACCTTTTCTCATAGAAACACAGAATAATTATTATTGTGTGTCACGCTTTACTAGTTGATGTTGGAGTATATGCAATTCCAATTACTATAGGTTGATTTTATTTGTCAATAGGTGCAATGTTTCTAATTAATGTGGGCTGATTTTGGTTGATAACAAATTCCAAGATTTAGGTGACCATAGTCACGTATGATGCTATAGGTATAATTTTTGCTTATGATCCTCCCTTATCAATAAGCATTTTTGTAGGAATATTATCTTATCCACATGTTCCAAAAATTTTATAGGATAAAATATAGGAACCAATTCCTCAAAAATATATATAGATAATTTCATAAGATAAAATGTTGGATTTTGTCATTTCTCATCAACACGTATATGATCTATTATGGAAATATTTTTGAACATATTATATTTTCACAAAGAGGTGAAATATCAACTACTATAAATAGATCCTCTTTAATAGATTTGTGTGTTTTTATAGGAGGTTTTGCTCCAATCACCCTTTCTTTATTAATAGGTACAATAATTTTTGCATGTACACAAATCTTTGTAGGAGTTTCCTCATTACTGTGTACTAACTCAAATTTTGTTTTAATAATTGGTGCTTATAACCAATTATTATTCTCTTATAGATATTTAATAGTGGCCTTTTAGGATTCCATCTATTGGTATATATAAACCAGTGTATCCTTCAACCACCTTGTATCAACATTCATAATTGGACCTTTTTCAAAAATAAATTTAGCCATTGATTCACCTACATAGGGTTGTTCCTTTTGGGGGAAAATTAGTTTTATATAATGCAAAGATAAAAAAAATGTATGTGCTTCCTAAGTTTATACCTATAATTAAATATAGGAATGGTAAATTTTATAATTTATACTTGTGCAGAAAGTAAATTTAATTTATGAAAGTATAAAATTTGATCTATGAAAGTAGGAAAAATAATCTAGGAAAGTAAGAAATTTAATCTAGGAAAACACCAAATTTAATCTATTAAAGTAGGAAATCTAACCCAACCTTGTTAAGATCCTAATACTTGACACCTCATCGATAACTATGCCAAAATGAAGAACAATACCAAATCCTCAATTAAACTTGACTCAAGAAACACTCATGTGCAACCTGGGAAATATGATCCATAGGGAAAACCACATTTTTATTGGAAATTACACCTTCATTAATTTTCAACTATGAGATGTATGTTTTTCAAGGTGTCTACATTGTATGTGAGGTAATAGTCACTTTCAAAATTTAAATTGCAAATGTAAATTGCATAAATGAAATATAAATCTATCTTGGAACTAAAATATAAATCTATTTTTTGGAAGCTTCCCACATGGTATTGAAAGAACACACAGAATCAAATTGTACACATAAAACTAAGTTGTTAAATATAATTAGCACACACATAGTTTAATGAATTTATAAGAAATAAAAAATACACATACTATAAATAAAAATAATCTAACGAACTAGGATCTTCATCACAAATCCTCATGAGTGGGCCCTACCTCTATTGGAATTGAGCTTCAATCCATTCCTTACTATAAAAAATCTACTTCAAATAAACTCTATCTCATTAAAATAAAGAATGATATGGAAATATTACAAAATTACAACAAAAATATCAATACAATACTTCTAAAAATTATCTCCTTATGACCTATTACAATGTGAATCTCTTTTTATTAAATAGAGAAGGAATCACTTAATTTATATCCTTAAATTTTAAGTGGTTACAACCACACATATAAAACTATGAATAAAATAAGTTAAAACCTTCAATTGTACTTAAAATAAAATGAGTTTTAATAATATACCTAGAAAATAGATCTTCAAAATATGAGAATATATAGTTTCCCCCTAAAATAGTTATTCAACCCATTCATGTAATGGAGGGAAAAAATATCTAGTTGCCTCCATGTTATGAATTACCTGAATCTAAAAGGTAAATTTACCTTGATATTCTCACACCATTTCCATGGGTATAGAATTATCTTACCTTATTATCTACTTAAATATCTTGAAAGCATTACTCTAGCCTACAAGGTTAGTAAAAAGAATGATATTATCCACCATGGATTGGTTTTCCTATTATTTTAAAAGGGTGAACCTCTGTGTAGTAAAATAGTCCCCCTGACTGAAGACCTTCTTGAATAGGACTCTGACCCCCACCAAAAAGGGAAGAGGGATTTCCCCTTCCCCTAGTCCTTCTCCCCCCCAACCAGTCTAGACAAGACTCCCCTCAAATGATTATTATCCCCATCCCCTGACTCTACCAATAAAAAACTTAAATCCTTTGATACCATGAACAAGGAGGAAACTAGTCAGAAGGGTGTTGTCAATCTCACTTTGGAGAATTATGTTGATCAACATAGCAAGGAATTAGGTGTATTCCTGGGCAAGTTATAAAATGTGGGGATTTTTTCGTCAGACCTCATCAAAGATTGGAACCTCCTAAAAGATGAAACCATGATGCTTAAAAAGGATTTGAACATGGTTCTGATGATGGAGACCACTACACGAGACAAGACTATTGAATTAGTGGAGGTCTCAAAAGACATTCAAAACCTCTAACCCACCCCTAAAACTAAAGGGACCCCAATTCCTACTATAATACTATTTTACGTAGCTCTACTATAGGCCCTTCCAAATGCACAAGGGGAAAAATTTCCAAGGAACTGTTGAAGGAACCAAGAAAAGATTCAGAGTAGGAGGCTACTCATGTCAAGTCTAGATCTAAGGAGCCTTATCCTTCTACTTAGTATTATTATTTTATGTGTTTTATAATACATGGTGTTAGTTTTTGTTTTTCATTGTTAGGTTGAATACTTTCTCTACACTATGACTATTTTAGGTTTTTTTAAAATCTTGGATCTAAACTTTTAACATTTTGGTTATTGGATTCTTGTAAAACTAGCCTTATTTACCCTATCAAATAAAAAAATGGATATAAATAATATAGGAATATATTAGATAAATATATTTAACTCCCAAAAATGGTGGATTTTGAATCAAATAATAATTATTCTCCTAAAATAATTATTCAACTTTGATCAAAGTAGAGTAATTTTAGCTCCAACTACTAATCACCCATGTAACCATAAATGTGAACTTGATGGATTCCTTATCCTATATGGTCATAGGTATAAAAAATCTTAAAATAATTATATGTTACATGCTTAATTTTACCAAACTCTCGATAAAAATCTCTTAGGAAATGTCTTATATTGGTACAATCAATTAAAAACCCACTCCATCACTACTAGTGTAGAAGACTTGGTCAACTCACTAGTCCAATAATTCTAAACTGGTGATATTATAAAAAAAACTTATCTCATTTTATAAATTACAAACAAATCAAAACTGAAACAACACAAGTCTTCATCAAATGATGGAAAAAATTGTCTAACAAATCTGAGCATAATATGGTAGATGACAACCTCTTCCACTTTTTTACCAATTCTCTCCACCCTAATGTATAATATCATGTTAGGACCCTCTCTCCAAAAACTCTGGGAGAAGATCTTGACCAAGACAAATGCCAAGAATTCCTCATGCATCAATTTCAACCACCTCAACCTACAATAGGTACTTATATGCTCATCAAAAATAAAATCCATCATGTAACCAATTATGGTGTTATCGACACTTATGACACCATACACACCATCCAAGATATTAATCCAAACAATGACATAGAGCATGTCCCTTCCCCTAACAATAATTATAATGTTTCTCAACACAACCACATTAATGTTCACAAACCATTATCCCTAGTAAAAAATTCAAAAACATCATCCAAGACCTCTACCCGATATCTTGACCCCACTTGTCCTATGAAATCATGGTATGATAAAAAAAAATTCTATTGGTTTCATGAATGTTGGGGCCATTCTCATGAGACTTGTAGACAATTAAGAAATCTTGCTATTAATTTTCTTCTTGGTCCTAACTTTGACCATGAATCCCTTATTCAAAAATGTCAATAAGCATATGACATAGATCTTAAATCTCATGAGAATCAAAATAAAAATTAATCTTTAAACCAAGCTAATGATCATTTATCTATCTACAAAGATCCCCTTCCTAAACACCAAGACAACATTGAACAACCTAATTCTACTAATAACAATGTTGAAAGTCTTATAGACCTAACATTAATGATGAAATGTGGTTAATATGACTAGTATGAGAAAAGTAATTGTTTTTTATCAACTCAAATCCAACACCTAGACATCACACCTCTCAACCATTCTACATCATTTAAGACACTTCCCCATCTTATGTAATTAGGGTAAGAGTAACAATTACCCATACAAGCACCACTTCCAACTACACAAATTGATCATACCTCTCCTACCATTGATATAACCTCTACTATTTCCCAAAATTTCATACCACAAGATAACATCCCTCAAGTTTCCAATAGTATTTATTCCACCCAACTAGAATAAATACCTCAACCAACCATCACATTATCTAATGTCACCCTACCCACTTGAAACCAACTAAACCGACCATACCCTATCAACATAAGTTTAATTTTACCTCCAACCCTCCTTAGGATATCTTACAACATTATGCACTTATGTCTAACAATCATCTCATGGGTTATGATGAATGGGATCCTATTATATAACTTTCCCATCTCCCATCTCAAATCCCTTCTTAGATCTAATGAGAAATTCTCCCCACCATCATAACTGCCTAATGCAATTATTATTTAAAATGAACATCCCTTGTCTTCCTCCTGTAGGGAAATAAGCTACCTTATCTGGATCTGAAGATAATATACTAAAAAAAATGAAGAGATGTTAATCCATGTTGATGAAATAGTGGAAACTTCCCTCTCATTTAAGTTCCCTATCTCTTCTATTATTCCTAATGAGATATTACATCATGCATATGATCCTATTTATTCATTAGTGTCCAAAAAAGTGATATCCAAGTTAAGCATGATTTAATTGATGAAGGCTTAAGCACTTGTGTTTTCTCCATTGAATTTATTAATACACTTAGATATTTGAAATTCAACCTTAAATCCACATGTAGTACATGTCAAGGCTATGAAAGAAGACAAATTCCTCCTATAGGTTGTATTTGTCTTCCCATTACCATTCATGTGAAAGTAATGATATTTAAATTTATACTTTCTTATAATATCTTACTCAGTCAACCTTGGACTTATTGTATGAGAATAGTCGCTTCATTCACATGCCAATGTGTTAAATAAACTCATAATAGAGCTATCTAAAATATTTAAGGAGACACAAATCCTTGGAATTTCTAACAATTCCAAGAATGGGGTTTATTTTAAATACCCACCCTTGAACCCTTACCTGGTGTTCCATTTTAGGAATCCCACCACTTCAACTATCTAGTTAACTCCATTCAAGGTTATAATGGTCATCCTGAATTGATTTGGAATATTACACTTAACCTCTTAGACTCTAATGATGATGAGCCAGATGAGATAAGCCTAAAGATCAAAACTTCTAATCTTTCCCCTCATATCATTTCTCAATTTCTTCTTTCTCTTCAACCTCAATTGCATCAGCTACCTTATGATGAAATACCCATTACCTTAACTAAAAATTGACATTCTATTCACCATGCTTCCTTAGATGATAAAATAATTTCTACATGTACTATCGACTTGCATACACCTGACTATGATGATGGTTATGCTTTAGATGACCCATTTTTAGCTAGATTCATCCAAGCTAAAAATGTCAAAGTTCTTAGATATCACTCTTCTTTATTTCAATATTTTAATTTATCATTTATCATTACTTATTTAAAAGTAACTAATATTAGTTTTTTGACTATTTTTCAAAGGGTAGACATGGAGAACTCACATGGTATGCCTTTAGTCACACCAGAGCCCCTCAGGAGTATAATAATGGATTATACCATGATAGGACCTTATCATTTTGTTTTATATCATGATACTTACAAATGTTTCTTCTAGAGATGTTATCCACTGTACTTAGACCTATTACATAGCCAAACTTACCTATAGACGAGCCTATCCCAATTTTTGCTCTAGCTCCCCCTTCCTTAGTGATGGTATTCTTCCCTTACCATATCTTGATCCCTTACCTATATAATGGGTAGATCGACCTTATTGTGATATTCAAAGAGTTGTTCATTAGACCAAATATTACTACCAATATCAATAGCCCTAGGATTCTCCTTCCACCCCTTCAAATAATAGACTCCCATAGTCTACTAATAGACATATTTTTTGCTTCCATGGAACAAATAACCATTATTATACCCACTACCAAAAACTTAGGTAGTACATCAACACATTACACCTAGCCACTACTTAACCCAAAGACAAGACCATACCTCCTCCAAGGATACTATCAAAGTAAATCCATAAATATAATGAAATATATTTTCCTTGGCACCAATATGCTACCATCATGCCAATCAATGATGAGTGCTCCAACAATATCTCCATGATTTCCCATAGTTGATAGTAGCACCACTCATTCCTCCTCCTATAGGTCACCCATGCAAGAAGGTTCCTCCTTCTCTATTAGTTTCACCTCCTCCTAGTTCCAAAAATACCTTTCCCATCGAGACATCCATTCCTCACATTGAGTATCCCACACATGAGATACCACATGTGAATCACTCTTCTTATTCTAAACCTACCTTTTTAGTTGAGATGATACAAAAGGAAGTCTTTTCACAACTTTTTATAAAGATCAATGAGACTCTAGATATAAATGAAATTTAGCTACATAGGGATGTTTTAAATGTTATGGATAAAATTTGTAGTCAAATATATCAATATTTGTGAACACAACATGGTGTTATTTCACATTATTCTATTTTTATGATTTGGATTGGATTTATGATCCATTTATTTATCTTATATCTTTGGCTATGCATCAACAATTATTTCACTTTGTTAGATAATTATTAGTGATGTCATGGAGGTGTCTCTATGAGTGGATGAAGTGATTTGATAGCCTAAGTGATAATGACAAAGTGTGTAATGTGCTTGTCCTAGTGTGCTTGGAGATGGCTTGATTGATCTCCAGAGTTTGACTGGTTAGATATGTTTAGGGATGATTATGGTGATTAAAACATGTGAGAGAGGTTCCTAAGATGTTATCTATGCTTTGATAGCTTGTGTGCATAAGTGGAATTCATCTGGTAGTCCATAGTTTTTATCTAGATAGTTTGGGTCTAGTGGCAGAAAAACTGAGTAGGCAGTTTGATGATGTCACCATTACCATGTGGGAAGGAGTCAAGGGGATTTGGTTATATGGTTTTGATCACATTTTTCCTTAGTTTTTATGTGCTAGATATGAAGTCATGCATCAAATCATGGTTAAATATATGAGGGTGCAAAGTTAGCTTCTTAGTCAGAATTTATTGTTTTCCCATACTTAGCCAAATTTGTAATATGGTCAGAAAGAACCAAGTAAGCAATTTATTGATGGAATATATTAAATGTGTGGATGTTTTAAGAGAAGGTGATCATATGGGTTTGTTTAGTTTTGGACCTAGTTTATTTTCACTAGAATTCATATCATGCACTTTAACACATCAAAATATATGCATATGTAAAGTTGGGCTCCCATGTAGTTTAACTGTGTTTGCCCATACTTAGCCAATTTTGCAATGTGGAAAGAAGAGGTGAGTGAGAATTTATATGGTTTTGTATCTTGCACATGTGAAGGTGTCAAGATAAACTTATCATATGGGTTTGTTCAATTTTATGCATAGTCATTTTGTGCTAAATTCTAGATTATGCACTGAAGTGCGACAAAAGTTATGAAGGAGCAAAGTTGGTCTCCCAAATTTTTTTGACATAGTTGGCTCTATGATAAATTTTTTTAAGAAGGGTTTTTAATGGTGATATATATCACATATGTGAGTGTTATAGGAGTTGTTTGTTATATGATTAGTGTGAGTTCCCAGTTATACACCTCTTTAACCTGGCTTTGCATACTTAAAAAAAATGGCAAACAATGATGAGAAACTTGCTAGAATGTCATTGTATATGGGGGAGGGTTTGACATCATGAATGGACCAGATTAAGAAAATGACTGAGAATCACCTACAAATGGTATGGCTAGTTTCCTACTACTTTTGGCTCTTTCTAAACTAAGATGAGAGAATATATGGAGTATCTTGCTCACATGGAGGGATTTTACAACTAAATCTCCATGGGGATTTTTAGCATACAAAAAAAATATGACTAGAGCATAACCAAGTCCACACACTTCACTCATGAAGGGTTGTCACATGAAATGTACAAATACTCTATATCATACACAATCTACTAAAGACAGATGAAATTGGATTATAATCCTCATTTTGAAGTATCTTTAACAACAAAGGGACTAAATAAAGACCATAATACTAGGATTTTAAAGCAAAAATTGAAAACACATTTCAAATATGTAAGATCTTATGCATTTTTATGGTAATTAACACTTATAGTATGAAACAAAGTGCGTTGTTTGTAGGGTAGGATAGAGTAGGATAAGTTTAATGATTAAAAAATGGAGGGAGGGTGGCATGTTGGTGGCTTCCAATCAGTAGGGTATCTAGAAATATTTCATGACAACGTTCCTTAGTAAAGATGTATAAAAATACTTAAAAATTCCAGATAATGATAAACACTAGATGATCCCTGAGAGACTAGGATATACGCTGAAACTAGAAACTCAAATACTTTATCCTACTAAATTTATGAACCCAAGGAGTCCTTAAAAGGTATTCAATAATGCATTTCCAAATATAACTATAGAAATGGATTTATAACCTAAGTACATGCTTAGAATGACAAACATTAATGAACACAAACCAAATATCCAATCAATAGAACTTACAAAACATATTATTATATTTCATTAGTAGAATATAGTGGAGACCCATAAATATTTTCCATAGGCTTGAAAATAAATATTACAAACATCAACACTTCAGAATGTTGCCATGGGGACAAGCATGGTGAGATTCTTCTTTTGATAAGGGAGACATGAACATGCTCTCAAAACTTGCTAATGGTTGTATAGATGAAACCACCTTAGTAATGGAAATAAAGTCTTCACACAATAATTGATCCTAGAAAAATTCCTGTAGAACCTGGACTTAGAGGGAATAGATGCCTAAAATGACCTATATCAAAAAACAACCAATAACAACCACAAAATAGAAGGTAGATCCCTTATTTATACATTTTAAATCCTTACCAAACTTGGGACTATGGGTCACAACTTGTAAAATTTTCATAACAAACTTTTCCAATCCCATTGCAATGCTCTCAACCATAAATACCCTTTTGCTACACCTAAGATCTTCATTGATTTTCAAGACAAATCATTATTGTAACTGCTTCTACAAGGATTGATGAGGACTTGTAACTGGCTAGAGCATATCATTTGATATTTTGGCTAAAACATGCCTTTCACATGATCTTGGAAGGAAGATATTTGCTTGAGGAGCTAAATAGATTTTGTCTTGATGTGGAACAACCTAAAGATCCCCTTTATTACTAACTTACATAGTTGGAAGAAGAAAATCATTTGAAAGCCAAACATATTTTGTCCTTATGTGTAACTTATTTGGAAATGCTTTCTTGTTACTCCATTAAAATTTATGGAAATTTATGGATATGAAAACTCCTATTTGTGCACACCAAGGGAAAGCCCATTACCTACAATGATGGCTTGAGAGTTGATATGGTTGTGACATGAAATAGAAAAAGATCCACTATCATGGTTTGGAAATATTTGCTTTGGAATGGTAGTTAGATGTTCTTCTGTGCCTCTACTCATTTCCACATCCACAGAAGAGCCTTCAAGTTTAACCTTAACCTAGACACTTATCATTTCCTCATATAATTTGAGCCCTTTGAAAAGTTAGGCTTGGATCACCCTTGCCCGAGTAAACATGAGCCATAGATCATGCATGAGATGCTCGATTTCTAACTTTGTGGCATGGAGTTATGCCACTTGGTACTTCTACATTTTCTTATAGGATCTTTGAAATTTAAACTATGGCAACACACTGTTAGATCTGATTGGTGAGAGAAAACACACTCTATTGGATCATGATCTAATGGATGAAGTGTGATTAGATACCACTTTTACTTGGCCCCAAGGATATGTCATTGATCTAAATGGATCTATGTACCATTCTATTTTTCAAAAGTCTTCAAATTTAGTTAAAATCATTTGCACATTATAGTACTCGTTGAGAGCTTTTTGATGCTTTTTGCAGTTCAAAAAATGGACAATGTATGCAAAAGTTATAGGCTGCTAAAGTTTTGGTTCAACAGGTAAAAATTTAGTGTCAAAAATGATGTGGCACAATTACGGAATGCCAAGTGGACCAATCTCCATTTGACACGTGGCAAATAATTAGGGGGAAAAAATTTGGTTAGGTGTTATTTATCACATGTTATTTGAAATTTTCAAGCATGCCACGCCACCTTGCCATGCCTATCATGCCACCCAAGGAAATTTCAAATTCCAAGGTGCCAAAAAGGAGGGAAGAAGAAGTCAAAGCATTCAAACTACATGATTGGCACCTAGGGAGGAGAGCTAGGTGCCTATAAAGGAGGAGGGAGTTTTGAACTTGAGACCTAGCACCTAAAAGGCTAAGGTCTTAACCGCTTCAGCCACAGTGGTTAAAACATTATAAAAGGGAGTTATTTTTACTTGTATTGACACAGATTTCTGACTGTGTAAAGAGAATTAAGAGGATTAGAGCCTTGTTTTTGCCTTGTACGGCCTTGAGCTTTTGTTTTTAGCTCAAGGAGGAATATTTTTAGGGATATAAAGATTAAGAGAAGGTGAAATTGAAGATTTGTAAAGTTTTTGAAGCCATTTGTTGCAGCATTTTAATAGAATGGTCCTCACCATTGGGCGGACCCAGAGATGTAGGCTATAGAAGCCGAACTCCGTTATCAACTTGCTGGTGTTATATTTGATTTTCTATGACTTATTATTGCATTCTAATTTTCATTTTAATTCTGATTTTACTTTCTTTATACAAATTAAACACAAGAAAGTGAAAATTTGAAGGATCTCATAAACATGAACAAGTGATTTTCGAATGTAATACACTTGTATTTTTCAGTTTACAGATCAGTCACTTGGTAGCCCCATAGGATTCCTATGTTCCTTTGAATATTTAACTTTAATCATGCATCATTAGATCATATTTCTCTGTATAAACATGTGCCATTGGATTTGCCCTATTTGAAATCAAATGACTACTTCATGGGGTATAAATTTGATGTCTATGCACCTATCAAAAGACGTTTGTGAGACTGTCACCAGTTTGGAAATATTTCTTTGAGGACTTTATTTTGATATAATTTAGTCTGAGTCTTTATCGTTGGTATTCTTATTTTTATCAAGCCTTTTATTTTTGGAAGAATTTTCTTAGGCCTTTTGCCTTCAGCTCCTCAATTTGCTTTGATACTTCTATCTTCGAGCTCTTCTTCGACACAATTATCCTGCAATAATTCTTTTGGGCATTTTTTTAGGACAATTACCTTAGACAAAATGTCTAAGATAATTTCCCCAAAGAAATTGGTTTCTGTAATTTTGTCAAAGGAATTGAACCATTTCACTTTCATAAAAATAATTGGAACCTAGAAGAAATTGACCTTAATACTTCTCCCAAAGAAATGCAATTACTTTAGACTTTTTTCTTGGGAAAAATGTTCAAAGGAAATAAGACCTCTAATCTATAGAAACTCTGTCAAAAGAACCTTTCGAGCACCTTGAACATACCCTTCAATTTTTTTTCAAGGGCACTTGCCCTATAGAATTGCCCTTTAAACTTATTGAAAGTGTCCTTAGAAATCTTGAAAGTGCCTTTCAAACTTTCTGAAAGTGTTCTCCATCTTTTAAAGGTGTCCTTCAAAAACTTTGTACATGTCTTTCACCATCTAGACTTATCCTTTAGACTTTTTTTAGATGCCCTTTGGGAATTTTACAAAGGAAAAATGACCCTTCGAGAATTATTGAAGTACCTTTGGCTGAAGAAAATAAGTCCTTATAATTATTTTGGTATTTTTGTGTGGGAAAAATGCCCAAAGGGAAAGTGCCCTTTGGACTTTTTGCCATGGGCAAAAAGTCCTAAACAAATAAGACTTGAAACAAATGAAATAGCCCTTCAGGATTTTTGTAAAACACTTAGCCCAAAAGAGACAAGACATTTAATTTCTTCAAAACTTTTGTATCAGACAAAATTTTTGATAGAAATAAGTCTTTAGAATTTTTGTCTAAGACAAAAAATTCAAAGACCTATTTCCATCGGACATTGTGTTCGTGCAAAAATCCTAAAAAGTCTAAAGGAAAAATACCTTCACCAAGAAAAAAAATAAAGGACTTAGCCAATTTATACATGAACTTGACCTTCTAAAGAACATTTTGAAAAAAAGTTGGGATAATTAATTAGACATTGATATTTAGTTTAGTTTGGATTTAGGCATTTTTAATTAACAAGGGTCCAATTGCTTCAACGCAATTTTGGGCACTAACAGTTGTATTCTCCTATGTGAGGAGATCATCTAGTCTAAATTTGAGATCTTATGTCGAAGTGAATAAGAAGTTATTATGGATAAAAAATTGATACTCAAGCATATTGAAAGGGTCCCCACACTTAGTCATTTTTGAAAGTGTTAAAGCTCGAGCAAGATCAACAATGCACATTGCTCCAAGAAGTCAAGAAGCAATGAGATGAGGATAGGTGCACAATGTTTAATGACTAAGAAAAGGTATAGGATAAGGATATAATGGTGACTTGGTATTCATAAATATTGATATAAAGGTGAGTGTTGATTTTTAAAAACCTAGTTGATCCACAAAGATTGACAGAGCATGAGGAGTTAACATTATAATATTGCACAAGATGAGGTCAACGTGACTGAGGCTTAACATCTAATATTTGGTTCCTATGTGTTAAAGGTTGATCAAGATCGATGGAGTTTATTTAATTTGAAGTTGAGAGGACATGATATGTTATCATAGTGGTCAAGTTTTAACTATGATTGTTTCCATTTGAATATTTGAATTTTCTAAGGAAAATACCAGTGTTTGGTCTTTAGGCCATAACTTTCAATCTAGTCATAATTTGTTCATGAAGTAAAAATAAAAGTGTTAGAGGATCTAAGGCACATATAGAAATATTTTAAATATTTGGAACTGTGTACAAACAAATATATTGAGCTCCAAAGTTGACTATGTTTTTGTATATACTCTGTAAGTGACCTGAGAAGGATTTCAAGCTTATGTAGATGTTGTTTTGATGTTTCATGATGAATTGTCTATTAGGGAGTGTTGTAGACTCCATGAGGATGTTTATGTACATTTTTAAGGTTTAACCAATAGTATGAAGTATGAAAAAAGGTTTTGAAGTTGATTATGTTTTCTTTCATAATGATTGTATGTACAAAGAAGTGTTTGAGCTAATTGGGCTTTAGCAGAAGAATGTTTTGGTGACTATGATCAATTGAGGATGTCCTAAGGGACATAAAGAGTAGACATATGTATTTTTAAATGGTTATGTGTTCTTAATTTTTTGAGAGATATATAAAAATAGGTGAATGGATCTCCATAGGACCTAAAAGTGACTTAGGCCTATTTTGAAAGGGGATTGTGCTTAAGTGTGACCCATATGAGATACCTTAAAGGTGAAGGCATGTTTTGTGCCCAACAAGGAAATATTATGATCTTGATTAATTAATGATTGATTTATATATATTTAAACCAAATGTGTTGGTTTCTAAACTTTTGGGTGGAGAATTTGAGTGAGGTGGAGAGTGAAGGAAAGCAAAGGAGAGTAAGAGTGCTTAGATGTTAGGTTGATGAGTAGAGGAAATTAAGGATTGTGTATATGATTTGTATATCATGTTTTTTATGATAGTATAGTTTTATTTCAGTCTAAAGTTATGTGAAGAGATTTGAGTGTACATATGAGGATTTTTTGAGTGAAGGAGAGAGATTATGGCATGCCTATGTGAGAGGCTTGTTTGAGTTAGAGAGAGAGTTGTCAAATAATCAAGAGGTCCATAATCAGGTTTTACATACATTAGTTATAAGGTGAAAGTTTTATTTTCAAGGAGGGTATAAAAGAATTGATCTTCCTTAGGGGAATTTGCTCCTTGTGAAATAGGGTTTCACTAAAGACCTTTGGTCAGAAGGACTTGATCAAGGTTGTAGGTCAAAAAGACTTGACCAAAGGTTCCTGATTAGAAGGACTTGATCTGTCTCTTATTTATGATCATATTATAGGATAGTAGTCCATGTTTTTTAGACTTGAAAGTGGGGTTTGTTCCCAAAGAGGGTTTCCCACATAGATCTTGTTTTGTGTATGTGATCTTGCATTATATTCATTGTTCACTGCTATGCATGATTTGTATTCTTAATGAATGATTAAATATTTATAAGGGTTTGAAAATTTAATTGGATTATTTGATACCTTTGATTCACCCCCCTCTCAGTGGATTATACCTCTAATAATTGGTATCAAAGTGAGGTCCTTTGGTAAAATCTTGACAACTTAAAGGTGATCCAAGGTACAATGACTAGTCAGAATGTGCAAGGTGGTTTCTCTACTAAGCAAGCACTGATGTTCAATGGATCCAATTATGCATTTTGGAGTGATAAGATGACTACATATATTATGTCCCTATGGTTTGATATATCAAAATATATTTTGGATGGTTATGTTACTCTTGCTATTCCTCAATCTAGTGTTGCAAATAAGAAGCTATTTGAGAACAAATCTAAGGCAATGAATGCCATCATTTGTGGTCTTACAAAAATTGA
Organism: Torreya grandis; assembly: GCA_037957365.1. NCBI lineage: Eukaryota > Viridiplantae > Streptophyta > Pinopsida > Cupressales > Taxaceae > Torreya > Torreya grandis. The sequence goes on along the minus strand of JARHVA010000338.1, from coordinate 5,045,339 downwards.
GTTTACCAAAGTAATTCATTTCACATCTACCAAGGTAATATGGGATAAATTTAATACTATTTTTGAAGGAGATTCAAAGGTTAAGCTTGCTAAGTTTTTGACTCATAGAAGGCAATTTGAAAGTCCCAAGATGAATGAATAAGATATTGTGGCATCCTTTCTTCAGAGAGTTGATGAGGTTGTGAACATCATTAGAGGTCTGGAGAGAAAATTGAAGAGACTACTATTGTTTAAAAGGTATTAAGGTCTATATCCCCTAATTTTAATCTTATAGTATCTTATATAGAAGAGAGTCAAGACCTTACTCAGTTGAAGATGGATCAATTGCATGGCACCCTTACTACCTATGAGATGAAGAAGAATAATGATATACCACCAAAGAAGGAAGCAACTTTCAAGACTGAAATGAAGACAAAGAAGAAGTTATAAGGTAATAAACTCAAGGTGGATGAAATTTATGATATAGATGAGGATGAACTAATTGCTTTGATTTCAAAGAAATTGAGAATAGGTTCAGTGAAGTATAAAAAGGTAAACTACCTCTCAAGTGCTTCAATTATGATGAGATAGGACATTTTGATAATAAGTGACCTCATAAGTATAAGAAGGATGATGATGAAAAAAATGATCAAGGTCATGATAATGGTAAGATATATTTCAAGTTTGATAAAATCAAAAAGGGTTTCAAAATGTTTGATAACAAGTACATTAAGGACACCAAAGAAGATTGTAACTCATCAGATGAGAGTGAAGATAGTGACTCAAAATATGATCATGAAGATGATGGTCCTATTAATGATGAAGCTCTATTCATGGCTTAGGAAGGAAGTTGATTGCATCATAAGGTGTCTATTTGAAGTGATTTAGATGATGATGAAAATGAGGTGGACTTAAGACTACATTGACAAATGCTCATGAAGAATTAAATATTGAAAATAAAATCAATAAGAAGATGAAATATAAAATCAAGGAATTTGAGGAGCAATTTAGTGTATTTGAGGTAAGAATGGATGAAGATGCTAAGGATCATGAAGATATGGTCAAACATCTCAGTAGTCAATTGGAAATCCTATCTACAAGCTTAAAAGCTAAAGAAGATGATTATGCAAGGCATGTAATTGAAAATGATTCATTGAAATTTGAGTTAGAGAAGGTATTTAGTAATTTTATGTCATTTGTGAAGTTTGAAAAGAGATCAAGTGATATAAAAAACATTTTGAATAATCAAAAGCATGTAAATGATAAGACTAGTCTTAGATACAAAGAAGAACTAAGAGACTGCAAATCAAGACAAGATGAAGACTAATGTGAACAAGGATAATCAGCCTTTGAATACAAATCATCAGATAAAAAATAAAGGTACTGATGAAATAAAGACAAATTAGATTAGACAGTCAAATGCCATGAGGTATGCAAATTTTAATGGTTACTACTATACTTGTAATCAGTTTGGGCATAGAGTTAGAGAATGTAGATAACCTATTAAGAATGAATTTGCATGGAACTATGATGGAGGTCATTAGTTAAAGGTGTAAGCAAGGTTTAGTGACTTAACTATCATGATGTGGGATACTTTGCAAAACATTATCCATTTAAGTTAAGATAAGTCGAGCTTCCTTTAAGAGATATTAAATGCTATATTTGTTATGAATTTGGACACATTGCAAGATTTTGTCCAAATATGGAAAGATAGAAAGATATTTTTGAAAAAAAATTGGTGTGCTTCAATTGTGAATAGAGAGGTCACATTGCTAGATTTTATGTCAGGATCTAGGAAGCACAATTGATTACCATGCAACTAAACATGCGGAAATAACCAGAATCACAAGTAACTAGAATTCAAAAATAACACAAAATATGAGAGATAATACACAACTTGTATTAATACTCTTTCAGAAAAGAATTACAACGAAGAGACACCACACTCTTCCACCTTACAAGTTTTCCACACAAGTGTTCAATAATTCACCTTCAAGAGCTTACTCTCTCTCTTACGGTCCTAACACACAACTCAAACACAGAGTTGGTGTTCACCTCCAACTAGTCAATATCCACTACTGCCAGTACACCGAGTATACAAACATACTCAACCGAGTACACAACGCACTCGAAGTAGATCTCCCATGAACTTGCAACAACCTAAAACTCAAATGATCTTACTTATGGAAGGATCTACCTTGCCTTCCTCTTTGCTCAATAATCGAGTACACACCGTACTCCAAGTAGATCTCTCTTGATCTTGCTACCTATTGTGTTGCTATCCTCCCTGATCTTGCACACCTGTAAATCAATCTGGTTCTGCACACCTGAAAACTTAGATCTCACACACACATACATCTGAAAATCAATGATCTTACTTACCACATGTAGATCTCCTAACGTGGCCTTGCACACCTAATGACTAAGATCCTACATACATGAAGAACCCTTATGATTCTCTAAACCAGCACCCACACTTGGCACTGTGGCACTAGGAGGAACACACCTTGCTCTCTTCACACACAGAAGGAGCTAATATTTTATCTTACTCTCTAGCACTAATTACAATATAGTGCATGAGTCTATTATATAGATCTCATGCAAACAATAATTAGACATCTAATTACAATAATTATATTCATAGCTTTAAGTCTATTATTGGCCTTTGACATGCAAATAACCAGTTTGTTAACTAACTATTTGTGCAATTGATAGTTCCAAAACCACACAGGCGATTGACGTCGATCCCTGTCTGCCTGGAGGTGACCAATGCTGGCTGATCCCTGACTGACGTCAGTTGCTCTTCTCACTGTATATGACCGATGTCGGCTGATCAGACTGACATCGATTGCTCTGCAACTCAGCAACCTCTCAGCAACCTCCTCCATGTCCGCATCAGTGAAGCTTTTAGCTCCATAACCTAAAAATCTCTCACTTGGAGATAAATAGATACACTGTACCTATACCTATACACCATCTAATTTGTTTCTTGGCTTGTATCCCTCTTCAAGCTCAACCCTGAAGACCAACCACCACACATCCTGTGGTACAAACCCTGTCATCCAAGTAACCTGACACATCCACATCTACAAACCCATGTAGAAAAAAACTTGACCCTGCATAGCATGTCGACCTGCTACTGGTCCCTCTCAAATACTTGAGAATCCACTAAACTGCCCTCTAGTGCTTCTTTCCTAGATTGACTACAAACTTTCTGACAGCACCCACTGCTTGGGCAAACTCAAGGAGTACACATACTCAACCTCATCATGTGATTGGGGACCTTATTCTGTGAACTATCCATCCATAGGTGTGCTACCCTGTTCTGCATCCTGCACTACCTTCACACAATCATCCTGTGATAACATCAACATGTGATCTCCCTGTCTCTAGGATTACTCATGCCAAAGAATTTTGCTGCTCCCAAATCCTTTATGGAAAACCACTAAACTAACCTTACCCTTAGCTCAGTAAAACCCTATATGTCTAAAACTTTAGCTAGCATACCATCCACATACAGTAACATGATAATGTTACAATCATCATCCACCTGGTAAGACAAGCACAATGGTTACACTAACATTGACTAAAGCCCTGCTTTGTCATCCACCTGTCAAACCCTGTACCACTATCCTACAACTTCCTCAAGACCATATGATCTGGCCTTACATCTCACGTGTCCATTCTCTCTATTATTTAACTAAGGTATCCATTCATCTTTCAGTGCTTTCATACTAGCTGGCAACCCTACCAAATCTCTTGTTTGGTTCTGCATCCTATTCATGCCATGCTCCCACTGTTTCTTGGATCCTTTCTACTCTGTAGTGAGAAACAAGTATAAAGAAGAGGAATAATGAATTTGAGACTTACTTACACTTTCAGTCCTCCCCATGGGCATTTGAGACTCCTTGACAGCTTTTTGTCTGCCCAAAATCTGTTCTAATGAACGACCTCAGTCACCACATAGTCTGCATCTGACCAACATCAATTTCATGTGACTATCCAAGTCACCGACGCTGGTTATCCTATCGACGTCGATCTCCACTTGCCTGACACCATTGACTCCTCTGGTCTGCACATGACCAATATTAGTATCTGTATGTTTGACGCTGGTTACCTCCTGACTGACGTTGGTATCTATGTATGCATGTGAGTGATGACTTTTTACCCATGAGCTTACTTTGAATCAAAAACCTATCTAAACTGCCCTGCTCAGAGGTATCCAGCCCCATCCACTGATCTCTGTCCGTCATCTCCTCCAAGAACACCAAGGCTTTCTAGTTCTTAAGTTTATCAAATACATCAGTCTTCTTTTTCCTATAATAAATCCAATCCTTTCTTGTAGCATCCCACTGCTTACAGAAATTTTGGTCTATGCTCTCCGAAGCTAAACTCTTACCATTTGTCTTAAGAAAATCCATTCCCTTTTCACTTATGTGACCAAGCCTACAAAGCCACACCTGTGCAACATAAGTGGAATCAGTAATACAAGCAAGTAGATAAAGAGTACCTGCTTTCTTACCACATGCTAATTCAAGTGCATCCTTGGTAACATTCTAAAAATCCACTGTGAGAGTTACTTGTGCATCTCTCATCACCCAAATTTCTTGAATCAATTAGCTACATCTTCAAGACTGGGACCTGCATGACCTTCTTCAACACCCATGTGTTGGCCGTCTACAATTTTAGCTTCACTTCCCCTTTCCCAAAACTTTGACAAGGCTCACCAACCCCTCTAATTGGGGCTGCATGGAAAGAGGCAACATAATCTATAAACCAAGATTCTACTTTATCCAAGGAACATCCCTGAGCATCCTGTGCAACACCTGCAACATCTGCTTCTTCAGTTCTTTCATGCTGATCTTCTACCAACCATCTTTCTTTTCCTACTTTTTCTTTCCATAACACCGTAATTGACCATTCGTGCCTTTGAACTCCTCTATTCTTAGTGTACTTTCTTCTACCATTGCTATACTCCCACTCAATTAGAAACCCTTGAGAGTGACCTGTAACCAAACACAACCTTGCTCCCTACAACCTTAGCTCTGATACCACTTGTCGGGAATCTAGAACAACAAACATGCTCTATACCACTTTGTCAGGATCTAGGAAGCACAATTAATTACCATATGAAACTAAACATGCAGAAATAACTAGAATCACAAGTAACCAGAATTTAGAAATAACACAGAATATGAGAGACAATACCCAACTTGTATTAATACTCTTCAAAAAATAATTAAAATGAAGAGACACCAAACTCTTCCACCTTACAGGTTTGCCACACCAAGTGTTCAGTAATTCACCTTCAAGAGCTCACTCTCTCTCTTACGGTCCCAACACACAACTCAAACATAGAGTTGGTGTTCACCTCCAACCAGTCAGTAGCCACTACTACCAGTACACCGAGTATACAAACATACTCAACTGAGTACACAACGCACTCCAAGTAGATCTCCCATAAAATTGTAACAACCTACAACCCAAATGATCTTACTTATGGAAGGATCTACCTTGCCTTCCTCTTTGCTCAATAACTGAGTACACACCATCCAAGTAGATCTCTCTTGATCTTGCTACCTATTGTGTTGCTGTCCTCCCTAATCTTGCACACCTATAAATCAATCTGGTTTTGCACACCTGTAAACTTGGATCTCGCACACACATACACCTAAAAATCAATGATCTTACTTACCACATGTAGATCTCCTAACGTGGCCTTGCACGCCTGTTGACCAAGATCCTACATACATGAAGAACCCTTCTGATTCTCCAAACCAACACCCACACTTGGCACTGTGGCACTAGGAGGAACACACCTTACTCTCTTCACACATAGAAGGAGCTAATATTTGCTCTCTTACTCTCTAGCACTAACTACAATACAACACATGAGTCTATTATATAGATCTCATGCAAACAATAATTAGACATCTAATTACAATAATTAGATCCACAGCTTCAAGTCTATAATTGGCCTTTGACATGCAAACAATCAGTTCATTAACTAACTATCCATGCAACTGACAATTCTAAAACTGCACAGGCGATCGACGTCGGTCCCTGTCTGCCTGGAGGTGACCGACGCCGGCTGATCCCTGACCGACGTCAGTTGCTCTTCTCACTGTATATGACCAACATCAGCTGATCAGACTGACATCGATTGCTCTACAACTCAACAACCTGTCAGCAACCTCCTCTATGTCTACAACAGTGAAGCTTTTAGCTCCACAACCTAACAATTTACAAGTAAAGGCTTACAAGATAGAATATGTTTATCAAGCTCCTAGAGTGTAAGACAAAAGGCAAGTGAACTCATGGAGACCAAATGTGGTAAGTAGGATTTTTGATGAGAGTAAAAGTCTAAGAAATCTATTTTCTATGGTGGAGAATGATTCAAAAGTTGAAGACTCCCAAGAGGTCTCATTGTTTGCTCATGTTGAGAATGAAGAGACTAAGCTCCAGGAGAAGACCAAAGAGTTGATGCTAGTTCTGAGGTATGTATGGATCCAAGTAAATTTCCTACTATTATTGAACAAGTGCCTAGTGATGAGGATCTAAGATGTAAGGAATATTATTAAAATGAAAAGGTATGCCATGAATATATGTTGTCTTCATGTATTGATAATCCAATCATAGAAGGAAAGTAGAATGTTGTAGTAGTTAAGGAAGTTGTTTCTCTAAAGCCAAAGAAGAAGAAGAACTATAAGTATCATCTGAGCAAGGAGGAAGAGGAATATGAGGAGTTGTATTTATTTTAAAGTATTGAGTTATAGAGGGTTTCTCTATTTATGCTTCTTAAGAGACTCATTTAAAGTGGAGAAACAAGTGTTGCTATGGTGTTTTTCAATTGGAATAGTTTGTAGGGTCAGAATGAAAGTTCCCAAATGGTAAAGGAGGATTTATGTTTTGTCAAGGTTCTAAAAATTAGTTATAGGAATACAAGGTTACCAATGGTGTGGAATCTTAAATATTGGTCCAGAAGTGTGAAATGGTTATCTCTAGGTATACAAGAAGTTTTAGAGGTGGACATTGATTGGAAGGTGGTATGTTGACTTTGTTTGTTTTAAGATTCTAGGGTTTTGGGCTCTACTAGAAAAGTGGTCTACCTTATGAATTAAGGTTTGAGGCTTCTTAATTTTTTAAATGAGACAAATGGATTATCAAATCAAGCTTCACAAATATTTGAAGGTTTGTGGTTCTCAATTTATTCAAGTCTTTTGTCAAATTGGAGGCCTAATTGGGCAGTAGGTTTCTGAGGGAAGTATGTTGTAAAGGTTGAGTTAGTTGTTTAAAATTGGTGTTTTTAAGGGGGCATATGAGAGTGATATAGATATGAAGTTTTAGGTCCTGAATTTGTGTCTATATAAAATTGTGGGCTCAACAAGTTTCAAGTGGGGCTACAAAGAGGCTAGACATGCCTAGTAAAAAGAGTGATTTTGTTTAGTTTCTCCAAAAGAGTGAAGCATGAATTTTTAAATGTGAGTTCTCAAGTTGGTTTATAACATGTTTCATAATTAATGAGTGGTATGATGCTTTGTTTATGGTCATGGAAGTGTCTTAAGAGAGAAGGCTAGTAAGCCTATATGGTGGTTCTTTATGGTGTGTGGAGATCTAAAGATGCTCAAAAGGTGCAAAGTCTCAAAAATGGACATTATTGGAGAATTTTTAGTGATGCCATAGTGATGTCATGGAGGTGTCCCTATGAGTGGATGAAGTACTTTTATAGCCTAAGTGACATGACAAAGTGTGCAATGTGCTTGTCCTAGTGTGCTTGAATATGGCTTGGGTGATCTCCAAAATTTGACTGGTTAGATGTTTAGGGTTGAGTATGGAGATTAGAGTAAATGAAAGAGGTCCCTAAGATGTTATATATTCTTTGATATCTTGTTTTCATAAGTGGAATTCATTTGGTAGTCCATAGTTTTCATCTATATAGTTTGGGTCTAGTGGTAGAAAATTTGAGTAGACAGTTTGATGATGTCATCATTGCTACGTGGGAATGAGTCAAGGGGAATTGGTAATATGGTTGTGATCACATTAGTCCTTAGTTTTTATTCAATATATATAAATTTATGCATAAAATCATGGATATATGTATGAGGGTTAAAATTTGGCTTCTTAGTCAGAATTCATTGTTTTCCCATATTTAGCCAAATTTGTAATATGGTCAAAAAACGTTGAGTAAGAACTTTTTTGATGGAATATCTTGCATGTGTGGATGTTTTAGGAGAACATGATCATATGGGTTTATTTAGTTTTAGACCTAGTTTGTTTTCACTAAAATTCATTTCATGTACTTTAGCACATCAAAAGATATGCATATGCAAATTTGGGCTCCCAAATAATTTGACTGTGTTTTCCCATAACCAATTTTACAATGTGGCAAGAAGAGCCAAGTGAGAATTTTGATGGTGTTGTATATTGTACATGTGAAGGTGTCAATAAAAACTCATCATATGGGTTTATTTAGTTTTATGCATAGTCATTTTTCATTAAATTCTAGATCATACATTGAAGCACGACAAAAGTTATGAAAGAACAAAGTTGGTCTCCTAAACAAATTTTGACATAGTTGGCTCTATGAAAGAAGTTTTTTAGAAGGATTTTTAATGGTGATATATCTCACATGCATGAAGGTTCTAGGAGATGTTTGTTATATGGTTGTATTCTCTTATATGAGAATATCATTTGGTCCAACTTTGAGATCTTACATTGAAGTATAAAAGAAGTTATTAAGGATAAAAAATGGCTACTCAAGCATATTGAAAAAAGGGTCCCCATACTTGGTCATTTTTGAAAGTGTTAAATCTTAAGCATGATCAACTATGTGTGTTTCTCCAAGAAGTCAGGAAGCATCAAGATGAGGATAGGTGCACAATGTTTAACAATTAAGTAAACATATAGGATAAGGATCCAACAATGAGCAGGTGTTTGTACAGATTGATCGAATAGTTAACATTGATTGTTAAAGAATTGGTTGATCTATAGAGATTGATGAAAGGTAAGGAGTCAACATTATAAGATTGCATAAGATGAGGTCAACATGACTGAGGCTTAATGTCTAAGATTTGGCAACTATGTGTTAAATATAGATCAAGATTGATGAATCATATTTAATTTAAAGCTGAGAAGACACGAGATGCGAGCATAGTGGTTGAGGTTTAACTATGATCATTGCCATTTGAATACTTGAATTTACTAAGGAAAATACTAGTGTTTGGTCTTTAAGCCATAACTTTTGATCTAGTCAGAATTTGCTCATGCATTAAAAAGAAAAGTGGTAGAGGACTCCAAGATACATCTGAAAATATGGATTTGAAGATCTGGGAGTGTGTATAGACAAAGATATTGATCTCCAAAATTGACTATGTTTCCATATATACTCTACAAGTGACCCGAGAAGGATGTTTGGACTTATGTAGATGTTGTTTCGATGTTTCATGATGAATTGGCTATTAGGGAGTTTTGGAGACTCCATGAGGATGGTTTACCTACATTTTGAAGGTTTGACCAATCATATGAAGTATGGGAAAAGGTTTTTAATTTGATTATGTTTTCATTCATAATGACTATGCATACATAGAAGTATTTGAGCTAATTAGGCTTTAGAAGAAGAATGTTTTAGCAACTATGATAAATTGAGTGTCTTAGGGGACATAAGGAGTGGACCTATGTATTTTTAAATGATCATGTGTTATTAATTTACTCAAAAATATATCAAAATAAGTGAATGGGTCTCCATATGACCTAAAAGTGACTTAGGCCTATTTTGAAAGGGGATTGTGCTTAAGCATGACCCACATGAGATGACTTAAGGGTAAAGGAATATTTTATGGCTGAAAAGAAAATATTTTTATCTTGATTAATTCATGATTTCTCTATATATAGTGAAACCAAATGTGTTTGTTTCTATACTTTTGGGTGGAATATTTGAGTGAGTTGGAGAGCAAAGGAAAGTAGAGGAGAGTAATAGTGCCTAGCTATTAGGTTGATGAGCACAGGAGATTAAGGAATATGTGTATGATTTATAGATCATGTTTTTAATGATAGTATAGTGTTCTTGTAGTTTGAAGTTATGTGAAGAGATCTAGGTGTGCATATGAGGACTGTTTGAGTGAAGGAGAGAGATTATGTCTTGCCTATGTGAGAGGCTTATTTGAGTTAGAGAGAGAGTTTGTGTAGTTGTCAGATAATCAAGAGGTCCATCATTAGGTGTTGCAGACATTAGTTCTAAGGTGGAAGTTTTCTTTTCAAGGAGGGTTTAAAGGACTTGATCTTCTTTATGAGTAGTTTCTCCTTGTAAAATAGGGTTTCACTAAAGACCTTTGATTAGAAGAACTTGATCAAGGTTATAGGTTAGAAGGACTTGACCAAAGGTTCATGATTAGAAGAACTTGATCAATCTCTCGTTTGTGACCATCTTATAGGACAATAGTCCATGTTTTTGCAAGATTGAGAGTGGGTTTTATTCCCGAAGAGGGTTTCCCACGTAGATCTTGTGTTGTGTATGTGATCATGCATTATATTCATTGTTCACTTTTATGAATGATTTATATGCTTCATGAATGATTGCATTAAATTCTTAAATATTTATAAGGGTTTGGAAATTGAATTAGATTTTTTTACACCACTGATTCACCCCCCTTATTAGTGGATTTTACCTCTAACACACATATATTTTTCACAGACCATTATATAATGCTTTATGTGTTTTACATGGTTTCATTCTAATTTGATTTTTATTATGGCTTATTCTCATTCTTATCATAAATGTAAGATTATGCTTATGGTTTCACTTATTTCATGGGTTTCTTTATGTTCTCTACAATGATTATTTTCTATCTTTTACACTAAAATAAAGATAATTATTATTATGACTTGGTTATTGTTGATGCAATGGATTGCACCCTAGATAGGAGGCTGAGCTCTTGTCTTCCACACGTCAAAATGGAAACTCCCCTCTCACCTATGGGACTGGTGAAGCTGAAGGGGAGAGTCTCTAAATAAGGGATAGCTCCCTTTGATGCATTTGAGTTATTCCAATAAGTGCTAACACACACACACACACACACACACACACACACACACACACACACACACACACACACACACACACACACACACACACACATATAATGGGGGGATGAAAAGGGAGAAGGATTATAGGAAAATAAAACCTACTCTAAAAGGGGTGATGCACCAATGATTCAACCTACTCATACTCACACTCTAAACCATACAAACACTCACACTCTAAACCATACAAACACATACGTACACTTTAACTAGTAAAAGGACTAGGTTGCAAGAAGCTTAATAGGGAGGCTTTAATGGAACACATAGAAAAAGGGACTCACCATAGGTGCTGTAAAAAAAGCCAACTGTCTAGCAACCTCCTTTTGTCTCTATGCTCTAGGTACAACTCTTCTTGTCACCTACAAGAATGGTGCCTTATAGATACCAAATGTATTGGTTTCAACCCTGTGAAAGCATTAGGAAGCAATGACTAAAAACAAGACTAACACTCAGACACACTCAGAAGTATCTAATTAGAATAGAGGTAAAAATGCATTTTATTGATTCTAGGTGAAAATTACCAAGGCTTTACCTTACAATGTGAAAGTATCCCTTCTCCAAATGAGAAGTCTATAATATATAGAGAAAGAAAAGAGGCCTTTTGGTGCCCCTTTTACAAATGACCCATGTGCATTCCGATCATTGGGAAGAGCAAGCCGCTTAAACATCATATGAGACATTATGGGCCACACTGTTTATCTGCAAACAAGACCACTCCTTCAAAGTAATTACACAGCTTGTCTGCTCATTAATGCAAAATGAAGAAAATGGGTCATGCCATTAGCCATTTTCACCTCTTAATGATCAATTCACAGACACTATATCACCTACTAGAGTAACTGCTTGAGTCGACACCTTCTTTTGCCACTTGGACTACTTTGTCCATTTCTACACTTGGTCTTTCTTCTATCCTTAAGCCTTGAGTTCATGCTTAAGTTTGTGAAGATCAATAGCTACTTAATTTTCAAAAATTTTACTTCCTTGGGTCCATCGTCCTTGACAATTTATTCGTGTCTTTCCCGCTTGCCTTGGCTATTTTTTGCAAATTCCAATAAGTGACATGAGGCATGTTCTACTACTAAAATAGGCAGGACACGTGGCAGCATTCACTGAGTTTATAAAAGCTTCAAACACCTTTTGAGAGTCCTATAGAAGAAGACGCATGGTGGCTTTTGCTCTCTTTAGCAGTTCATTTGGGGCCCACAATAGTGCTCGTGGGACAAAAGGGAGAGACAATGGGTGTTGACACTTGTCGGCTTCTATTGAGCTTTGTAGGGGAAATGTGGTGCATTTCACTTCTTTTAGAGAAAACATGTCAAAGCCTTTTACGGTTGCCACTTGGTGCTTTTTGCACTCTAGCTTTTCTTGGTGTAAAATTGACGTTCATGGGCCCATCACTGCTTGGAATTTCTTTAGCTTTCTCTTGATTCAGCCTTTTCTATCACTCCCTTCCCGAAGGGGACTTGCCCTTTGGGGTCTTGAGAAAATTCCTTTTTCTTGGTGAGAGCCCCTCATAAGGGCACATACCCTTCAGGCGGTCTTCTTTCTCCTCGGTGGGTTTCTCCTTTGGGATTTTTGCGCGGAAATTTTCTCATAGACAAAAAGTCTGCAAGAATTGCCTTGTCACTTTGAAATTCCCTTAGGTTTTCTTCCTGGCCACTTTCCTTCAGGTTTTTTGCATGGACATTTTCTCATGGACAAAAAGTCTGCAAGGATTGCCTTGCCTACTTTTTCAGAGTTTTTTCTCGGGCTTTTTGGCTCGTGGCTTCCTTTCTGAATTTCTTCAAACTTTTTGTCTTTTATTTTATTGATTTTGCCTTGGTCTTTTCTTGTCTTCTAAATTCCTCTAGACAAAAAGTTTGAAGGATTTCTCCCTTCACTTTTTCAACTGCCCTTTGAGAAGTGCCCTTCGGGAAAGTTGGAAATGACCCTTCCGAAGGGTACTTCCTTTGCCTTAGACAAATTTCTGAAAGAAACTTACCTTTTTCAGCTTTCTCTGTGGCCTCTTCACAAATGTTCCCTACCCTCTGCAAGGGCACTTATCCTTCGGGAGACTCTCTTGAACTTTTGATTGAACCGCTCCTTTGAACCAACCATTGAACCGAACATTGAACCAAGCTTTGAGCCAAGCTTTGAACCAAGCCGATGAACCAAGTCATTAAACCCTTTGATTAAACCAAAGCCATTGAAATTTTCCAATGAACCAAAGTGAAGAACCAAAGTGTTGAACCGGTTCAATGGTTCAATGGTTCAAAGATGCTAACTCTTAGAAAGATTATGTCCTCGAACCATTTTTCCAACCTTAAGGAAAAGTGTCTTTGAACTATTTTAGCTCTCTTTCCTTATGAATTTATTCAGACAAGGGTCTGAAGAAGCTTTGTAAAACCTTGCACTCTTTGAACTAGTTCTTCATGTGCTGAAAGACTCACTTGTAGAGTCTGTAGAAACTTCACTTGCAGAGTTCGTAGAAACTTCACCTGCAAAGTCTGTAGAAACTTCACCTGTAGAGTCTATAGAAACTTCACCTATAGAGTCTGTAGAAACTTCACCTGTAGAGTCCATAGAAACTTCACCTACAAAGTCTATACTTCACCTGCAGAGTCCGTAGAAATTTCTAGACTTGTGAAAAATCAAAAAATGTACTGGCTCAAAATAGTAGGGAAAAAGGGGGCCAATTTTGGCCTGTAAGACCAAAATGGTCAACAGATTGGTGACTCCTAGGGGAAGCATGCTTGCTATGCTTAGAAACTAGTTGCCTTAAAGTCCATTGGGCATAGAGTCAGAAAGTAGCTTAAAATAAAAGGTTAGCAATAGCCCCAAAAGATCCAAGAATCAATCATGAGCCTTTACCCCAGACAAGGGAAAACACACACAAGGCTAAAAACACTACTTGTGCAAACAACACTTAGGGAAAGTAGGAAAGAAAACTAGAAACAAACTACTATGTACAACTAAATAGGTATATTTGCTTCCCTCTTAGATCAAAGGGAAAATTTCTTAAGTCTCCTTCATGGTAAGGAAACTTATGGTGCCAGACAAGTGGCTGAATGGAATGGAGATTTGGTGACCTGCTCCTCTTGCCTACCACCTTGATCAACTCATATCCAAATGGATTAGGGGAAAACATGCTTCCAACATATATGTATTCTTATTGTTCTTGGAAGCTTGCATCTTGTTGGTTCTTCATGCTAGTGTATCCTATCAATAAATCAATCATTGTTGGCCCATCACCATAAGCCCCTTGATATGCATCATTGATTGGCTTATCCCCTTCTGCCTCATGCTCAGGTTTCATGGCATGATCATCCTCCTTGATGACTTCAAAAATATCATCTTCAGATTCACCAACCTTTTGAAAGGATAAATTTGAGAGCTTTCAGCCCCTTTGCATACTTATTTGAGTCCCAATGCTGCCTTCTCCACTCTTAGCTAGCTCATAACCTCCTTGAAGAATAGTGTAACTTGCCCCAATGACTTCAAACAAATCATTCAAAACATGATCAAGAAAGTGTCCATGCTCCTCCATGACGTCTTGCAAAGTGAGAAAAAGGTCAGAGACCACTTATTCCTCATCAAAGATAGAGGCAAAAGCTTGTGACTTGTCTTCTTATTCATCAAAGGGGGTACCTATGGTGATCTCCTCCTCATCCACACTCATGAAGTCTCCCTAATCAGTCATAAACTGAGCATACTCATCTTCACTTGCTTCCTTCGAGATGGATTCCTCAACACAAGAGAAACATTCTTCATTCATCAAACAAGGAGGTGGAACACAAAGATTGTCAAAATTAGGTTGGGAATGGGAAGCAGGGGATCCTTTTAAAAACTTATGAGAAAATGGGGGCAGACCTTGGGCCAAAATCACTTGATTTTAATCTCTCCACTTTACCAACACTTCATCAATATTGAAATTAGCTTGAGGATTGGTAGAAGGGGTATCTTTTGGTGTAGGATCCTCTACAAGGGCTGAAAGTTCCATCTCTCTTTCCCTAAGTAGTCTCACCTTAGCCTCTAATTCCTCAATTCACTTAGCTAGATTATCCTGAAAGAGTCTTTCTTAGAGCTTATAGGAATCATCATAGAGATGGGGAGTGCATGAAGGTTGCCATGAAATACAAGAAACTTCTCGAGGAACGGTGGGAGGGAATTGAAAAAGACTAACCTCATTTTGTACCTCACACTCTTAGACAATGTCTTTCTCCTCCTTACTGTTCCATGACTCAATCACTTTATTCTAGCTCATGATATTAGGACTAGGCATCTCCTTTTGGGGTGATGGGGACACAATGTGAGAGGGTAGTGAGGGTTTGGATTCCACTTCCCTTGCTGCCAAAATAGACTACTACATTTAGAGATTTGCCAATTCAATCTGTTTATCAAGATTAGCCTTAAACACAATATTTACTATTTCAGAACTCTCCTCAACATGATTGGGGAAAGGACTTTGATAGGCTTGACTTGGCTCATAAGCAAGGGCTGTGTATGACTGATATGATACTTGGGGCAGTGGGTATGCAGGTTGATAGACTTGGTAAGGCTGCCTTTCATGAATACTCAACTTCCCTTCCAAAGATGCAATCAAACCACTCACATCTAGCATCTCACGTGTAAGCCTTTGCCAATCGGCTCTTTCAATGGGGGTCCATTCACTCTTAACTAGATCTAGTGCATTTCTCACTTGATGAATGACATGATCAGGAATTTCTTGGCCACATCCCCTTCTTGTGTCAAGCTCTACTACATACTTTTCATATCCCAGCAATGCTCATTTGAAGGTGGAAATGGGTTGATTGGCAAAGAGATTAGGTTGAGTAGGAGAAGTGACATATTGAGAAGACTGGGCATAAGGTTGATATAGCTCATGATAGGGCTGAGACTGGTCATATTAGATTTGATAAGGATCAACACAAGGCTGGAAAGGATCATAGCTAGGCTGGCCAAGGAAAATAGGGTCCATGATTCTGAATGATGGAATTATACATACCAAAATACTATTTCTTGATGGCACAAGAACTGCTTAACCAGTTGATTTAACTTAGAGTCGCTAGATGCTAAAAATGGTTGATTTTGTTGTAACAAGACTAGCATCAATCTTGAGACTTTACTAAGTGTAAAAATTGAGTCCCATCGGGTGTGCCAAAAACTGTTGACATAGTGGATTTCACCCTAGATAGGAGGCTGAGCTCCTGTCTTCCACACGTCAAAATAGAGAATCTCCCCTCTAGCTTCATCGGTCCCACAGGCGAGAGGGGAGTTTCCATCTTGACGTGTGGAAGATAGGAGCTCAGCCTCCTATTCAGGGTGCAATCCACTGCATCAATAGTTATACAACCCTAATTCCATTAATATTTTATCTTTACCATATGACCAGTTAGAAAACAAAACTTATCATTATATTACTACTATACACTGATTTATTGGATATCCTTTCTTCCCTTATTTCCATTTCACATACTAATCATACATACGATTGAATCTTGAGATTACATACTAGTTCATAAGTAAGCCTAAGTTGTTTAGTCAATCATATCTCTGGTTACTTAGCCTCCTTTAACCAAAGTCTAAAGCTCATTCATGTGTATCACTTTTATCACTCATGTTGGTTATTCCAAATCCGTATGGAGGAGGAATCACAAAAGCCATAAATTTTTTATAAGTCATCGTTTAAACAAAAGACAACATATAATTCAAAATTCTAATCATACCAAAGGGCATGATTTACTATCTTTAACAGATCTCCTATTTATAATCGAAGCTCAAAATATATAGTTGGCCTCATGATAGAGCCTAGGTCAATTGGGATGTGGTAGGCTAGTAGATTGGGATAGGAGAACAAAAAAACTCTATAGTGCTACCTACTTTCTTACATAATTACCCAATATTCATAGTAAATTGATGACTCTATAAGAGGTCTTGAAGAATGAGGAAAATGTTGTGGGAAGGTAGGTCCATTTTAGTTTCCTTATTCATATAACCTTCATGAGTTGATTCTAGTATCTCATCTATTTACGTCTACAACTTTGTGCTTATTGTGAGCATGTATCATTTGTATTTTGATGGTCACTAGGCTCTTAGTATCTTTCCTTATTACATATTATGCTCATGTTTACTAAGGTTTTATCATAAAACACCTATGTCATGCTTTTTACATTCCTTATTTCACTAAAACAATCCTAATATTTCATATTGATGAATATTTTTTGTTAACTAATCATACCCCCTAGGATTTCCCTTTGTGAATTGCATTTTAAGACCATGGATAAGACCAAGCTCTCCTCACAAATTACCACAACAAAACATTTCCTTACTTTTCCCCTTATGACCATTCACCTTATTGGTGTTCACCTTGTGAGTTGCAGTGTAAAATCATGGATAAGAAGAGGATATCCTCACAAATTACGACATTAAAACATTTAAAAAATTATTCCCACCTTTATTTCCACCTCATTGGTATTCCCTTTATGAGTTATAATGTAAGACATTGGATAGGACCAGACCCTCCTCACACTAAAAATACATGCTTCAAATTTGAGATAATTTGTGTTACATTATTATTTAAACATCATTTACATACTTCCCATCTTGATTTAGTATGTTTTATGCTTACTTCATAAATACTTCACTTTTATTTTTTAATTTTCTGATTGCATGTATGTTTACAACTATTTTATTAAATTTATCATACTTCCCATCTTGATTTAGTATTAATTTTATACTTACATTTTGTTTTTCTTTTCATACTTCCCATCTTGATCTAGTGTGATTGAATAACTTTATTGTTTAATTATTTTTATACCATTAGTTTTCACATGTTTTTCAATTTATTACAAATTTTTATACTTTCTAACTTGATATATTATGACTTTTATCTGTTTTAATTTGGTGAAATCTTTTACACGGTTTAAAAACATTTTATTACATTTTACTTTACCATTTTTGTTTCTTATATTTATTCATCTTTTGTTTTTACACATTTTCCATTGTGATATAGTGTGTATTATATTTTATGATTATTTATTTTTTTCCACTCATTTTAATTGTATTTGTAACCATGCATGTGTATCACATAATTCTATAAGATAAAACATACATCACATATTTCCCATAACATATACAATTAAAGTAAAATACATGTGTTAGAAAGGAAATCCATATATCCATCCATAGAAAAATACAAATCATTGACCAAGAAATGTCCATATCCATATATATAACATGAGTTTTATACAATAAAAATATAAAATATGATAGCTATAACTCTAAGGCTATACTCCATCATGTCTATCCTATGGCCAAGCCATGCTACCCATGGATGCCTATGATTGACCGTTCTGAATGGTATGCTATAATGAGGTAGTTGTTAGAGGTACAATCACTGAGAGGGGGCAGGGTTAATTAGTGATTCTAGATAATCCAAATTAATTTTCAAACCTTTTAAACACTTAATCAATTACCACAAGAATTTATGAAGTATACACATCATTCATAGTAATGAATAAGAGAGACAATGCAAGACCAAGCACATAACACATGACATATGTGGGAAAGCTTCTTGGGAGATAAAACCCATTGGAACCTATAATTGGAATACTATCCTATAATAACAAAAACTAGTTTAGACCAGCTAAAACTAGTTTAGGACCTATCATCCCTTATTTTAGTGAGACTGCAATCCCACAAGGAGCTACTACACTTGTCTAGTTGAGCTGCCATAATAACTAGACCTTTAACAAGTTTCAACTTGCAAGGAGGATTCAACCCCCTAGATGTTGAGCTTCCATAACAATAGATGTGAACACAACATCTCCTAAACATTAATTTCCTTCCAATCTGATGGAGATACAAAGTATATCATCTCTCTTCAACTCTACACACTTAAATCATCCAAAACATCTTTTTGGATCACCCTAGACCTCTTCGCTCATCCTCAACCTAAAAGAGCACTTATTATAAAATCATAAACATGACCCACATGTTATAAACATAGTCCTAATTTTATATGCTCATCAAATCATCTACTTGGTACTTTACTTCTCCTTCACTTCATAACTCTCACATTCACATTCTTCTCCCAAGTCTAGAAACCATCATATTTAATTTCACTATTTATAGATCATTCATGATCATCAACATCTTGGTCAACCATTAGGCATAACTTAACCCTTAGGGCATATATCATATGAATACACAAATCAATACCATCCACATATGTTAGCCATATCACCCATGGGTCACTCTTAAGTAGCTACACCTATAAAATAAGCCCTTGTAGCCCTTATAGGAATCATGGAGACCTATTCACCCATTTAACACTTTATCAAGAAAAAAACATAGGACCAATTTTTAATTGCATAGGTCCACTCCAAATGACCCATTTGACATTCTCAAATGCTTGCAGTCATTATTTCACTCTTTTATGTAATTTCAATCAACTCAAACAAAATCTTTATTCATAAAGACACTATTAATGAACACACAATCAATTTATTAAGATTTGTTCATAATCAATGTAGATTTATCACAACTAAAAAAACCATATATATTATCCTAATGGAGTCTAAAACATTCTCCAATAGCTAAGTCATCATGAAATATTGAAACAATATCAACACAAGCTCAATTATCCTTCTCGGGTCACTTACAATCCATGGTCAAATACATAGTAAAATTTGGAGCACAATATATTTGTATGTACTCATTTTAAGATCTTAAAATCTATATTTATAGATGCATCTTGGATTCCTCTACATTTTCGCTTTTAACACCATGAGAAAATTCTACCTATATCAAAATTTATAACCAAAATACAGAGCACTAGTTTTTCCTTTGTTAAACTCAAATATTCAAATGCAAACGATCATAGTTAAACCACAATCACTTTGCTTACATCTCATGCTCTCATGTATTTAGATTAAAAATGCACCACCAATATTATTTGAAATTTAACTCATAGTGCACCAATTCTCAATTTTTAAACTTCAAATAGTTGACCTCATCTCGTGCAATATTGCAACTTTGACCTCGTGCACTTTGTTGATCTCTTCAATATTGTCCTCTCTTTAGCCATGCTAGACATCTATCATTTTGACCTCTTTAATTTAATATGCACCATTAATATTGATTAGTATGAACATCTGATCACTATTTATCTTCTGAAGAAGTTTAGTCTTTACCTCTACTCAATGTTAAACTTCAAACACTTGTCCTTATCTCATTGTTTCTAGACATCTTGGAATGAACACGCTTCATTGATCCTTTTGTAATGAGCTCAATATTTAACTTCATTAACCAATGAAAACATTGACTCATTTAAATTGATGTGCACCTTAGACATTCAATTTATGATCCAAATTTTTTTGGATTTGTATTTGGTCCTGAGCTTTAACTTCATGCAAAATAGACCAAGTATGGGGACCATTGCTATCTACCTGGAAGGTCAACTTTGGACCTCAATAAATTTTTCTATGTTTAGTTTCATGATATAAAATCTAGACCATATGATCTAATCACATAGGATAATCCAACCATGTATGAATATACTCTTGAAACATTCATACGTACAAAATGTAATGCCATTAATATTCCCACTTAGAGTTTTTCTACCACAAAGCCTAAATATGTCAAGAACTGCTTGGAAGGCCAACTTTGCACATGCATATGTTTTGATGCACTTCATCACATGAACAAAATATTACTAAAAATAAAATAGGCACAAAATTGAAAAAACCATATGATCATTTTATCCTCTCACCTTCACACATGCAAAATATAACACCATCAAAATTCCTAATCAACATTTATTGTCACATTGTAAATTTGGCTAAGTATGAGAAAACACTATCAAACTACTTGGGTTCCCAAATTTTCACTTAAAAATATTATGTTACGCTTCATCTCATGATGTAAAATTTATCAGGTAGAAACTAGGGACTAATGTTATCACAACCATATGAACAACTCCCCTTGACTCATCCACATGTGGCAATTATGATGTTTGTAATCTGCCTACTCAAATTTTCTACCACTAGACCCAAAATGTCTAGATAAAAACTATGGATTACCAGATGAATTCCACTTATGCACATAAGAAATAAATGTATCCTTGACCTCTTATAATATCAATTTAAGATAATTGAATCACCATACTCATCCTTTAACATTTATAACCATGCCAAAACTGAAGATCAACCAAGCCTCCTTCAACCATTTTAGGGAAAACACATTGCACACTTTGTCATTATCACTTAGAATATCAAGGCACTTCATCCAAGCACTAGGAAAGCTCCATGAAACCATCATGACATTATTTAAAACTCTCCAACAATATCCCCCTTTGTCATTAATGTCAACACCCATCATAAAACAATATATAGATCACCTTTCTTCTCTCTCTTCAAACACTCTAGAAATAGAAACTTTCTCCCCTTTTGACACAATGACAAAGTGGGGGAAAAAATGATCTTAAGGACATAAAAATACCAATAATTAGATAATAACACCTTAAAAAGATGATAAAAACTCCCCCTTACCTTGATCCTACCTCTTCTTTCCTTGACAACTTCCACATGCTTCATGCCAATACTCTCTTCAACTAAGCATTGCATCCAATGAAGAAAGAATACAAAAAAATACTAAAATATAATGGAAATAAACAAAAAATATCTAATATGGACTCCCCATAATATATCTGAGCCATTGAATATCGTGAGCATCTTCAAATCTTCATACACCATGAAGAATCACCACATAGGCTTACTAGCCTCTTCTCTCAAGCCACCTTAGGGACCACCAACAAAACTTCATGCCACTCACCAAACAAGACACATTATCTCAACAAACCTAAGAAATCTCCTTAAAACATTCATGCCTTGATTTTTTTGGAGAAATTGAGGAAAAATATCACATCTTCTTCACACTAGGCCTGTCTAGTCTCCTTGTAGCCCTACTTAGAACTTATAGAGCCCACAACTTTTAGTAGACACACTATTAAGACCTAAAATTTCATATATGGAGAAATATAATATGGCCCCTTGAGAACACCAAATTTAATCACCTATCTCAACAACTACAACATACTTCCTTCACAAACCAACTAACTAATTAAGCATCCAAATTAACAAAAACTTGAATAACTTGAGAACCACAAACATTTAAATCTTTATGAAGCATGATTTGATAACCCATTTGGACCATTAAATATATTAATAATCCTTAGACCTCAATTCATAAGAAAAACTAATTTTCTAGTAGAGCCTAAAACCCTTGAATCTTAAAATAAACAAAGTCAACAAAACTCTTTCTAGTCAACACACACTTTTGAAACTTATTGCACACTTGAAGACACTCATCACACACTTTTGGACCAAGATTTGAGATTCCACACATTTGGGAACCCATACATACTTTAGACCATAAAAACACTTAGAGTAAGCTAGAATAACGTCAACAAACCTTTCTAAGCATCAAACTCTTCTTAACATTGCATCAATCTCATTAGGTCACCTGAAAACACCCATTTTGACCCTGCATACATAGCAACACTTACTTATCCACTAAAAGGAGTCTCTTAGTAAACATAAATGGAGACACCCTACATCACAATCTCCTAGAATAGTGTGAAACTAGGATTTATCCACAACTCTTCACATTCCTTCTCTTCTTTGGTCATATGATACTTGTAGATCTTATTATTCTTCTTAGATTTAAGAGAAGCAACATGCTCAACCACTACAACATTCTCCTTCTCTTCTAAGATTGAATTGATAATACATGGAGATAATAAAGATTCATGACATACCTTTTCATTTGAAGAGTCTTCCTCGCAATTAGGAACCTCATCACTAGGCATAGACAATTGATGTTCTTTGAATGAAACTTGCTCAACAATAACAAGATTTTCACTTGGATCCATACAGACCTCAGAACTACCCTCGACCAACACCTTGGTCTTCTTCTTCAGCTTGGTCTCTTCATTCTCAACATGAGTAGATAATGACATCCCTTATCACTCTTCACATTCGACAGCATTCTCCACCATAGCAAATTGATTACTTAGATTATTAGACCCATCATGACTCATACTTACCACCTTTGGTTTCTATGAGTTAACTTTCCTTCTTCCTTTCACTCTAGGATCCTGATTGAACTCATTTTGATTTGATGACCTTTTCTTATAGAATCTATAAATGTGACCAATATTCTCACAGTTGTAGCAAATAATACTCCTTGATGAACATAGTTTGTCTTACCTTGTTTGGATAGAAAATTGTAATGTGTCCTATGCCATGATAAATGAAACAACCTCCTCTTTTTGAAGAGGACTTACCTTATCTAACCTTATGTGGATAAAGGTTTGAAAAGTGTCCCACATCTAGACAATTAAAACACTTAACATTATTCACACCTTTGACTGATGACCCCCATCATAGTTTCGTGCAAAATCATTTCTAATAGGTTTTTTGCATTCTCTAGATTTTTGCCTAAATTGATTATATGCATAACAATAACCATTGAAACTTACATACCTCATAGCATTTGGCTATCTGATTTGTTTTGTCTTCATTCTACCAACACATTTATTCTTTGTTTGATGATTTATATTTAAATTATGATTGTCCTTGTTCACATTGACATTCATGTCAAATTGAGAATCAACTTTGGGATATTCATTAAAACCCAATCTAGATCTGTCACCATCTGACTTTTGACTCTTTAGGAGATCATCCAGATCATTAGAAATTTTATCAAACTTGACAAATGATTTAACCTTACTTGTAGACTTGTCTAAATCATATTTCAAAGACATAATCTCAGAAGCATACCTTAAGCATTCTTATTCTTTGGTTCCTAGACTTGTAGACATAGATTCTAACTTAAAATTAAGAAATATGACAACACATTCATGCTCTCTAGAGTATTCAACCAATCTTGCCTCAAACACACTAAATTGATCCTTAGAGTCCTTGAGTTTAGATTTCATCTTCTTATTGATCTTTTTCTAAATCTTAAGTTCTTTAAGAGCATTTTTCAATGTAGTCTCATAATTCACCTAATACTCATCATCATCTAAATCACTCCGAGTAGACTCCTTTTAATATGAGCAACTTCCTTCCTTAGACATGAATAGGGCTTCATATTTAATAGGACCATCATCTTCATGATCATACTATGAGTCACTGTCTTCCCTCTCATTTGATGAGATGCAATCTTATTTGGTGTAAAGACTCTTCTTGTTCTTGAAGGACTTTTTCTTGTTATACTTTATTAATCCTTTCCTCCTATATGTCTTCTTATATTCATCTTGTCCTTCACCATGCTCTTCATCATCATTCTTCTCATGCTTATTAGGAGACTTACAAGTAAAATGTCCTATGTCTCCATAGTTGAAACACTTGAAGGGTAGTTTACCCTTATAATTCCTTGAGCCTATTTTTGATTTCTTAGTAATCAAAGCAATTAGTTTATCCTCTAACATCAATGTTAGATATCTCATCCTCTTTGGGTCTCTTTATTTGGAACTTCTTTGGATTCATTTTTGTCTTTAATGTTTCTTCCTTATTTGGTGGTATACCATCTTTTACTCTCATCTCATAGGCAATAAGGGTGCCATGCAATTGAGCCATCTTCAACTGAGTAAGATCATGAATTTCTTCTATAACAGATGATTTTGGATCAAACTTAAGAGATAGAGACCTTAATACATTTTGAAATATATTATCCTCTTCAAGGTTATCCCCAAGACCTCTAATGATATTCAAAATATCATCAAATCTATATAGAAAGGATGCCATAGAATCTTCCTCCATTTTAAGACTCTCAAATTGTCTTTGGTGAGTATACAACTTTACCAACTTAACATTTGAATATCCTTCATGAATGTTCTATAATTTTTCCCATGTCTCTTTAACAAATTTATAATGGATTAACTCGGTGAATTATCTCTGTAAGACAACACGTAATGTCATTAATTTCCTTAGAATAATTCTCAAACATCTTCTTGTCTACAACACTAGATGGAGGAGTAATAAGAACAACATAACCATCCACAACAAATTTCCATATATTAAACCCTAGGGACATAATGTATGTCCTCATAATTTCACTCTAAAAAGTATAGTTAGAACCATTAAACATCAATGATTTCTTAGTAGAGAAACATCCTTCATGAATACCCATATTGTACCTTGGATCACGTTCAAGCTGTTAAGCCTTTACTAAAGGACTTACTCTGATACCAATTGTTAGAAGTATAATAACTAAGAGGGGGGGGTAAATAAGTGATTCTAGATAATCCAACTTCAATTTCAAACCTTTCAAACACTTAATCAATTACCACAAGAATTCATGAATCATACACATCATTCATAGCAATGAATAAGAGAGACAATGCAAGACCAAGCACATAACACATGACATATGTGGGAAACCCTCTTGGGGGATAAAACCCACTAGAACCTACAATTATAATACTATCATATACTAATAAAAGCCAATTTAGACCAATTGAAATTGATCAAAGAACTACCATCCCTTATTTTAGTGAGACTACAATCCCACAAGGAGCTACTACACTTGTCTAGTTGAGCTACCAAAACAACTAGACCTTTATAAAGTTTCACCTTGAAAGGAGCATGAAACCCCATAGATGTTGAGATGCCGAAATAACACCTATTAACATAACATCTCTTGAATAATGATTTCCTACCAATCTAATGGAGATATAAAGTATACCATCTCTCTTCAACTCTGCACACTCAAAGCATCCAAAACATCTTTTTGGATCATCCTAAACCTCTTTGCTCATATTAAACTTACAAGATCACTTATTCTAACATCAAAAGCATGACCCATAGGTCATACACATAGTCCTCAATATTTTCTACTCATTAACTCATCTACTAGGCAATCTACCTCTCCTTCTCTTCACAACTCTCACATTCACATTCTTCTCCCAAGTCTAGAAACCATCACATTTGATTTCACTATTTATAAAGCATTCATGATCATCACCATATTGGTCAGATATTAGGCATGAATTAACCCTTAAAGAATATATAATATTAATACACATATCAATACCATCCACATAGGTTGGCCATAATAGCCATCGATCACCCTTAAGCAGCTACACCTATCAAATAGGACCTTTTAGCCCTTATAAGTATCATGGAGACATATTCACCCATTTATCACTTCATCAAGAAAAAAAAGAACATAGGACCACTTTTAAATTACATATGTTCACTCCACATGACCCCTTTGACATTTTTAAATGTTATAGTCATCATGGCACTCTTCTGTGCAAGCTCAATCAACTCAAACAAAAGCCTTGTTCATAAGGACACTATTAAAAAAACATAGTCAACTTCTTAAGCTTTGTTCATAATCAAGATAGATTGATCACACCTATAAAATACATATATATTATCCTCATGGAGTCTATAACACTCTCTAATAACTAAGTCATCATGAAACATTAAAACAATATAAACACAATCTCAATTATCCTTCTCGGGTCACTTACAGTCTATGGCCAAACACACAGTCAACTTTAGAGAAAAATATATTTGCTTGTACACATTTTAATATCTTCAAATATATATTTCTAATGTGACCTAGAGTCATATACAAGTTCTCTTTTTACACCATGAGCAATTTTTTCCTATATTAAAAGTTATAGCCAAATATAGAGCACTGGGTTTTTCCTTTATTAAATTCAAATATTCAAATGCAAATAGTCACAGTCAAACCTCGATCACTTTGCTCACATCTCACACTCTCATGTATTTAGATTAAACATGAACCATTTATATTATTTAAACTTTCACTCATAGTGTGCCAATTACCAACTATTAAACTTCAAACAATTAACCTTATCTCATGCAATCTTGCAACTTTGACCTCATATGCTTCATCGATCTCTTTGAAATTGTCCTCGATTTTGCCA
The DNA here is from genome assembly GCA_037957365.1 of Torreya grandis. NCBI lineage: Eukaryota > Viridiplantae > Streptophyta > Pinopsida > Cupressales > Taxaceae > Torreya > Torreya grandis. The sequence goes on along the minus strand of JARHVA010000338.1, from coordinate 5,018,335 downwards.
TGCTAGACATATATCATTTTGACCTCTTAACTTTAATATACACAATTTATATTAATTAGTACAAACACCCACTCACCACTGATCTTATAAAGAATCTTAGTCTTTACCTCTACTCAATGTTAAAATTTGAACACTTGTCCTCATCTCACTGCTTCTAGACATCTTGGAATGAACACACTCTATTGATCCTTTTGTAAGGAGCTCAATATTTAACTTTCTTAACTAATGAAATTTTTTACTTATTTGAATTATTATACACCATAGATATTCAATGTACAATCACCCATGAACTGTAAGATCTACATATGGTCCTAATCTTTAACTTCATGCAAAATAGACTAAGTATGGGGACCATTGCTATCTAGCTAGAAGGCCAAATTTGGACCTAAATAAATTTTGTTGCACTTAGTCTCATGAAAAAACCCATATGATCATTTTATCCTCACACCTTCACATGTATGAAATATAACACCATTAAAATGCCTACTCAACATTTCTTATCACATTATAAATTTGGCTAAGTATGGGAAAACACTACCAAACTACTTGGGAACCCAACTTTTCACTTAAAAATAATATGTTTCATTTTGTCTCATGACTTTAAATTTAGTGCATATAAACTAGGGATTAATATGACCACAACCATATGACCAACTCCCCTTGACTCATCCATATGTGGTAATTATGATGTCAACAAATTGCCTACTCATATTTTCTACCACTAGACCCAAAATGTCTAGATGAAAACTATGGATTACCAGATGAATTTAACTTATGCACACAATCACTAAATGAATTCTTGACCTCTTATATGATCCCTTTCATGTTATCAAATCACCATACTCATCCCTAAACTTTTCTAAACATGCCAAAACTAAAGATCAACCAAGCCTCCTTTAAGCATATAAGGACAAACATATTGCACACTTTGTCATTCTCACTTAGACCATCAAATCACTTCATCAAATTAATAGGACACCTCCATGACACCATCATGACATTATTGAAAGCTCTCTAACAATAGTCTAGTATCTCAAGTGTTGGGCCCCTACCATTTTAGTATAAGATTCATGCCAACATGACATCCACTTAGGCATGAGAGGATCATTTTTTAGGAAGGTTAGCCTTTGGGATTTTTGTAGCCTACTATAGGTTGTAGTGCATATCTTGCACTAATTGGTAGGTGGCTAACTATCTCCTATATTTTTAGGGTATCATCAAGGATTTGAAGAGATATGGTAACTATAACATGGACTTCATAGAGTCATAGAGCCAATAGGTATGATGACCAAGTTCCAGCTTGGCACTCAGCATATAACTCCCACCCTGGCGAAGATGATCCTAAAGGCTTATTTAAGGAACTTGAGCCAAAAGAGGTAGAAGAGATAAAGAATTATAGTGGAGCTCTGGCAAAATGAATTCTCTGCATACATTAATTTAAATGCCATTAAGGCTTTATAAATAGTATGGATACCTATTGGATAGTATGTATGTGCCCAAGCTCATCTATGAGCCTCTAGGTCATTAATATAATGATATGAATAGAAACTCTATTATGGAATTTGATCAAATGATGATTGTTGTGCATTTACATAAACTATGTCTAGTTTTAATGTTTCTTTGTATTGATAATAAAATGCATATATTTTTAATGTCATACATTTGAATCAATTTTGTGAATTGATGTTTGAAGCATGGTGTGGGTTCATATGTTTTTCTAGTCTTTCTATTGCAATGGAGTCCTAGTAAACTTCCATGATGTAACCATTATTTAATATGAAGGATGAGTATAGGTCTGTGCCAGTAACCTAATACTTAGGTAATTCACATCTATTTAATATGAGTAAAAGTAGTCTTGTGACATCTTAAACACCTATATGACACTAGGATTTGTCCACAAAATTATTGCACATATGGATCTATCTTAAGTTTTGTCAAATTGCTTAAGTCCCCTGATTGAAGCCTCGTGCCATGATATAACTAGCCCAATGCTACCCCAATTATTTATCAACTATGCTTTGGGTGAGAGAATAAGGCATATGCTTTATGTGGATTGATGTTAGTGTAGCTGAGTGTTTAAATGTTAAGTGCAAAGGAAGTATCTCATGCTTGCACATGGTCATAGTACACTAAGAACTAACTAGAATTTTCACAACATTTTGTTACCCCATACAAAAACTTTAGTCTACCATCGAATTAAGCTATCAAAATCTTGGGAGCATATAACTTAGGTGCATTCTCCTTGAGTTTGGTGCTAAAGTATTTAAAGCATTTAATGGTTAGCTTGATTTATTCTATGGCATATCTATCTCTGAGGATGATGTAGTGAGTGCAAGTACATCTATTTTCTCTAGCTCCTTATAGAAGGCCTCTACATTGGATTTTTTCCTTAGCCACACTTCTATCTAAGATCTCTCCTTGCTCATAAGCCTTAGTCTATAGAGCATGAAAGAGTTATTCCAAGGTATGATCTTGGTCCTTGATCTAGTTACTAAGCACATTGACACTACCCATGATTTGTACTTGTTCTACCCTACTTAATAAATAAACTTGAGCCATCAATTTCTCCCTTTCATCCTTCACCTACTTTAGGCATGCATTTATTATTGAGGCTTGGTTAGAAAATATCAAGAAAATGGTATCATCTATTTTAATTCCCTCCTTTAACCTCAAAAAGAGGTATTCTACCTCTTGGAGCTTGTTAGCTATCTCTTTTTATAGCGTGATGCTGGGTTCTTCTTCATATGATGGCTTGGGTTTTAGCCTTGGGAGCATCTAATCCACCAATACATAAATATTATTGACCTCTAAGAGGCTTGAAGTGTCGATGCTAACCAAAAGAGATGGTTTAACCACCTTCACATTCTCAAAAATTTGTTATAGCTTGAACTTGTTAGTTTTCACCTCATCCTTGGCTTTCTTGAGGAGCATTTTCTGTTTCCTCACCTTACCATCATTTAGGATGTTCCAGTGCACAACTTATATGGCCATTATTATTAGTGCATTCCTAGATTGGATTGGGTTCATGGTGTGACGGTTAATAAGGAGGGAGTCTTACCCCTCTTTAGGATATTTTAGGCTTGATGTAGCCACTCTAGGCACCTAAAATTGGGGCTTGTCCATATAGTGGTCTAGTGAAAATGAGAGTTATTTTCATGGCCTATTTGTGGTGGCTCAGGGGAAATAGTTTCATACATTTAGAGATATTCATCCACCCATTTATTCTACACCATATCCTTTATATTTATCTCTTTATTGTCTTTATTGACAATGGCCTTTTCTATCTATACTTCCACCTATTCATTGACACCAACACTCTCTTTAATGCTCTCTTCTGAGGACTCACTTGTTTTATCCTTAGGGGTTGCTTCCTAAAACTACTCCCCCTCATCCACTTCTTCATATTGGGGTTTTTTAATACTTAACTCTAGGGTAATTCCTTTAATGCTAACATCACCTTGTTACTATTGGGGTTCCTCCATCATCTCTATTTATTGCTCTAAGGTATCAGTATCACCTTACTTTTGTTTAGGCATTCCTTCACTAATTTGGTGTGCTTCTTGCATAGCTTATTCTAATTTCCTAGTGGGGTCACTTGGAACTTGTTTAACCACTTCAACTATTGGTCCTACCCTTATGGGAACCTCAATGGCCCTTTTATCTAACTTGGCCTTTTTCTTATCCCATTCAAGATTTTGCTTCTCTTTAAGCACCAAGGCCTTATCAATATCCTCTTTGCTTAGTCCCATCTTCCTCAAGGCCACCCTTTTCTCTTTGACTATTTGAGGGGCCACTAGGGAGGTCTCCTCATTAGGTATTGGTGATGGTATCCTTGGAGGGATTATTAATGAGGTGGTACTAGATGTGAGGCTTTCCATTTCCTCTGTTACCTAAAATGTGACGGTCATGTTATTTTATAGGGCTTCCTACACATTCTTAATGCTGAGATCCTCTTCTCCTTCTCCTATCTATAAGATATATGTACCTACTTTGTCTTCCTTAGTTTCCTCCTCTATTATGAGCATGAGGTTCACCTCTCTTTCAATATATGCAAGAGTTATAATAGGGAATGATATAGGTCCTTTGGTCTTTTTCTTGGCTTCTTGTTGGAATAAACACTATCTTGCATGAAGGTCATGTGTTTCTTTGGAGTAAGGGGTGCAATTGGTTCTTTGGAGGCAATTTTTAACTAAATGCACTTCAAGATCTCTTCTAAATTCTCACCCTATTTATTTTAGAGTTCCCTCACCTATTGCTTTGGTGTAACCTTCCCTTCATTATCGACTAGGAAGGGGTGATCATCATCCTTTATAAGATATCTACCCTAGGATAGATTCATCTCATAATAGAGGTTAAAGATCACCCCATTTATTATCACCCTATGGAGGGTATGGATGTCTATCCTATTGGTGTTATATTCTTCATCTTTGGTGGCTTTGGCTTTAGGGTGCACAAATTAGTACCTCATCATACTTATGTTATGACCTATGATCTTGACTAGGATCTCAAGCTATTATGCATTAGGGATTTTCCTTGGTGCTACCATGAAGTACTTGGCTAATAATGTGTAAAGCAACTAGAGCCATCCTGATATATTTCCATTTGTAAGTGCTATGTACACCACATAGAAGTTCTGCATCGCAACAAAGGTTTCCATCCTACCAATTATTTGGGAGGTTTCTTAGGGATGCACCACTCCTTCTTAAAGTCTTCTATGTACCTCTCAAACCACCCTTACATCCTAATCCTATACTTATACAAAAAGTTGGGTAGGTAAATAAAGTCATGATAATTCATTTTAGGGGACTCATGGTTGGGTGGGAATACCCATAGGTAGTCGTCATCACCATTTGACACACCTATCTCTTCCATTACTATCAAGATCAACATGTACCCCTATCAGATGGTTTCATGCACTTAATGGCACTCTTTCATGTTCTTGACTATCTCCTCTGCAATGAAATTAGAGATGTTGAATCTCACTCCTTATGCCATATGGTGGGTAATGAACATGAAGGTATTACTAATATTAGACCACTGACTACTAGGGCATAGTTTATCACTAACAAGGTACATCACTACCCTTATGTTAAAGTCTTAGATGTCCTTGATGAGGAATGCAAAAATTGACTTGTAGTAGCCTAGGAAAATTAAGACCCTTTCTAACTCCACTTCATCCTACATCATTTCATGTAGGTCTACTCGTACACCAGGTAGCCCCATGATTCTACTAATGAGGCTTGTTGATATCCTCATGCATTGTCAAAAAATTTAAAACTAGTTACCATGTACTTGTGAGAGGATAAAATGTACCAAGTCTTCCATCTTGCCAAATCTTGGTAGCTCAAATAGTTATGTATCACCCATGGTTTCCAATTTGTCTCTAATGGAGACATCGAAGAGCATGGTGCCTACCTTGGTCTTCTTCATACTGTCTACCATCCAATCCTTTTTTAACTCTTATGCATTGTTGCCTATCCTATGGTTGTAGTCCTTAAGTTTGCACATGTGTAAAGGATACCCAATTATTTCCCACCATGACCTCTAGGGGCTATTTCATTTATCTATAGGTGATTTTTACACTCACTTCTAGATCTATTTCTACAACACTCATGCCTTCCACCAACTGAACCTCCAGTTTCATGACAACTGCTTCTCTCACCACCCATGCTTTCTTAGCATCCTTTTGCACCTATGGAAAACCTATGATTAGATAATTATTTCCCATCCTAAACCTATTTCTATTGAAACATGGCTTAGTGATTCTTCTGAAGCACAAAATTTTGCTTAGCACTGGTTCATAATCATAAGAAATGTGACTGTGCATTTGACTATCAAGCTTCCTACCCTATTAATGGTGGTCTAGTAATTATACTAGAGTCTTGATCCCCTATTTATATACCAACTTATCTCCACTCTCCTTACTTTCTTGTCAAGGTGAAATGTAATCATCTATGTAGATTTTCAATTTCACTTGGGGGGCTATGGGGGAAGTTGTTCTCTCTGGTAACATCTTCTAGTTTTAATGGATTTGGATTTTTGATCTATTTTAAATTATTATAAATGTTAGTAACATTTTTAAGTCCACAATCCACCATTTTATACATTGTTATCAACTACCACATTGATGACTTGTGGTATATAGATTCTTGAAATCTGCTAAACCCATGAAATTTGCTAAAATCTGCTACCAACTACTCATTTTATTATGGATAAATTTATTACTTTCCTAGGTACCTAAGGTACTTATATTAATATAACAAGACTAATGAAACTTCTATAAATACCTTGTGCTTGGTGTTCTTATCATTCCATAGCTTTTGGCATGCCTTTTTAATCTACTACCTCCACCATGATTGGGTGCGTGTCTCATCTATGCACTCTAAATCTTCCAGGTGTGTACTTAAATATTCATGGTCATATAATAAACTATTACATATGATGAAAAATGAGTGTAATATGAATTCCATACATAAAGTAGACTCTATACTAACCACCAGTTAGAATGGTGTAGCCTTGTTTAGGCACTTGCATGTTGTGCGATAAGCACATAACACTATTGACACCTAGTCATCCCAATCCTTGTGACCAATGTTGCATATTTTTATGAGGCATATCACTAATATATTATTAAATGCCTCTATAATTCCATTATCTTAGGGATGGTAGGGTGTCATTTTATGGTTCACTACCATATATTTAGTTAGTAGGATCTAAACTAATTTGTTGATGAAGTGTGTTCCACGATCACTATTCAAGCTAAGTGGACACCCATACCTATTGATAATATTCTCCCAGATGAATTTTGTTGTTTTGGTGGATGTACAATCTTTGGTCTGCACTGCTTCAACCCACTTGGTGAAGTAGTCTATGGCAGCTAAGATGTACCATGTACTTGTGTGCCTCACTATGGGAGTAATTTGTGCAGATATTAATTCTATTTTTTATTAGCTGCCAATTAAACACAAGAACCACATTCAAAATACACTTACCTCTATTATAATATTTCTTGATTCTGAACTTGAATTTGTTTCACTGTGTACTCTAATGTTTAGTTTGCAAAAGAAATATTTTTATTCTATCTATGTATACTCTATTCTCTTTGAATATTCTTCATCTTTTCAATAATATCTCTACCTTTCATTCAACTACACTCACACCAAAGTTCACTTAGATCAATGAATCAATTTTTGAACAAGGTTTATAAATGCAGGGTTTTATCAAAGATAATCTATCAACCCTGTTTCAATACTCCTCACACCTTCCACTTATTAATTTGTTTATCATATATTACCTTTAACATGGGTTCAATAGTCAGTTTTGATACCACAATGGTGCCACTCATGTGGCTCACAATTCATTCTATAAATCAATTTTTACATGTAAATTAAAACACACACTTTCTAGTATTTATGATTAATCTACCCATTCATTAACAATGATGAATAATGAAATATCATTCTTAATTTTTATGCCTTTGGGTTTGGTTTACCTTCATATATGTTATCATACAAAATACAATTGATTTCAACCTTTAATATAGTTCCAAACTCGTTAGGATGAGTACATAGGATTTTAGAATTTTAAAATCTTCATAATACACAGTCTGAGTTTTGGAAATATATCCTTCCATGATTATACAATAAACTAAATACTAGACTCATTGGATTCCTCTCTCAAAAAAACTTCAATTGTAAAAATTTTAGAATTTTTGGTTTGTTCAATCTCAAGATATGACCAATTTACCATTCGTGCCCTAGTTTTGGCACTTTAAACTTCAACCAGCTCCCTAGATATATTCTTCCTTGTACCTTATTATCCTTGAACACCTCATTGTAATTAATTAGTTTACACATGTGGTATACACATGATAAATTTTCTTGGAAAAATTATTTTATCTACAATAGATATAAAACTTATCATTATGTCTAGGGTTAGAACCTCTCAAAGTAGCATTTTCATTTAATAACATTAGTGTTGTTTCCATATAAAATTCCCTTCTTTTATTTATTTTAAATCATTCCAAGAGATATACCATCACCATTCTTTTTTTTTCCACTATTTTCAACTCAGATCGGAACTACAGTCCATTTTAGTCAAAAATTTCAATAGACTCAATAAATTCCTCTGTGCTTCCAACATACTATAGTATACATTTATTTCTATATTTGGACATAAAATATATATAACGTATGTGTACTATGGTTGTTTTTCCTTGTGTAATAGTGATCATTCAAATACTTTCCAATATTATGAATGACTTAACAGTGGAGTCTAACTCATTTACTATTTCTAGAACTTTCCTAACAATTCTTAAACTTAAACTTAATCAAGGAAAAGCTTGTTAATTCCTTGCATTCCAAATAAATGATCCACGAGCCAGTTTTCCTTTGTACTACTAGTTTGATCAATAAGGATTCCACTTGACTTCACAAGTACACAATGAATCATCATTCAATACTGATATGGAATAAAAGAATCAATGATAAACTTCCTTATATTAATAAACATATGTACTTATAATAAGAAATGTCCCATGGATTAATGCACTAATAGCTCTATGGCCTTATTTGAAAGATTCCATGCATGCCTCCTTGTTCCAATCCTCACATAATTATATCCATCTATATTTTCTACTCTCTTAACATGGACTTTTAAGCTTACATATGGAGATAGGTTGAATGACTTTCAGTTTCTCTATTAGAATGTCTTATCCTTATCATCTCTAAGACTTCTCAACCAATTCCTAAGACTTCTCCAATCATCTTTATCTTTGAATAGTCTTCTCCTTCTCCAACGTAGGAATCATCCACTAGAATATTGGAAAGAATGTTTATCCTTTATGTGAATGTAAATAATGATTATTTGACCTTTTCATGGAATAAGGTCTTTTACAATGTTGTTTATAGGTTCATGACCTCCTAAATGACTTGAACACCTAAAAACACCTCTAGTGACCATTTTTATGGTCTTAAGACATCAAAACACCTTTAATGGTTGAATTTACATTTTCAAAATATTTTGAGCATGATGCTCTTACATCAGTAATAGTCCCAACAAAGTCAATGGCCCATTTTTCAAATGGCACCTGGGAAAGGATAGGGATGAGAGGCATCTCATCTCGATGGTTTGGTTTTACTATGTACTTGAAGATGTCACATGCTTTGGTGTATTATTTTATGTCATGAAATAAAGTTGGACACCACAAGCTTGATTGTATTACTTTTCACATCATGACATCTCCAACATAATGGCTTCTAGTAATCCCCTCATGTACCTCTTAAAATACTAAGTCTATTTCATGCTCTAGGACACATCGGTGCATGAAATCATCATGGATCAACTTATATAGTTACCCACCAATGAATTGAAAAGGGGCAATGCAAATTGTGAGCTACTTATTGTCCTTAGTCATCATGGTTTGAGGCATAGATCCATAGGTCATAAATACAACAATTTATACCAAGTCCTCTGGGATGCATTGAGCCCTATAAAGCTATGCATTAGGCATATCATCTTTGATTGGTGTTGTCGCATTGCTAGAGTTGATGTGGAATAGATGGTCTGGGCTTGGGTTTTTTTTTAGGCTTCACTACCATATAAAATTGGAATTCTTGAAATAAAACAATCCATCTATAAGTGTGATCATGAAAAATTGTCTTGTTCACTAGGTACTTAAGTGGCTCATGATCAGTGAATAAGATGAATGGGTTTGATAGAAAAATATTTTTGAAACTTTTGCATGGCATAGACCATGGAAAGTACCTCATGATTAGTTGTGGTGTAGTTTTGTTTTCATTGGTTAGCTTTTTACTTGAAAAATAAATAAGATGATCAATTTTCCCTTCACTTGGTTGTATGAGAATGGTGTTGATTACAGTACTAGAGGCATAAACATGGACATAGAAGGGAGTTACCTAGTTAAGAAATTTCAATATTGGCACACTTTCTATTTTGAGCTTCAAGGTCTCAAAATCATATTCTTGTGTTGTGCCCCAATACAATGGGCCATCATTTCGTAAGAGATACTCTAGGGGTGATACAATCTTGGCATAATTCCTTATAAAATTCCTATAGTAGTTATAATTCCTAAGAAAGGAATAAACATATTTATGCATTGATGGGGTCTAAAGCTAAAGGATGATTACAATTCTGGTTGGATCAATGACGAGACCATCCTTACAGATGATGTGCTCGAGTAATGTGCCAAATGACATTGCAAAAACACATTTATTGAGATTCAAAGAAATTTAAAACTACCTACACCATTCAAACATTAGGCAAAAATTGTCATAGTGATCCTTTACCAACCTATACACTATCCAATCATCCAAATATACTTAGAGGAACTTGTGAATGAAGTCTTTGAAACTAGTGATCACCACTCAGGAAAACACATCTAGTGAATTATTTGACCCAAAGGACATCATGTTATAAGCTAAACAACCCCATTCAGTTGCAAAGGTGGTTTTGGGATTATCCTCCTCCTTGATCTAGACTTGATGGTATGTTGAGAACCCACTAGTAAAGGTGTATATCTCACAACCTGCAATGCCATCCAATGCTTCATTAATGAATGGATTTGGAAAGGGGTCAGTTACACAAGCAATGTTCAAAAATATGTAGTCAACACAAATTTAGATGTGCCCATCATTTTTGATGCTAATGACCATGGGGATAACCCATTCAGACTCTTATATAGGGTATATGACACCTACATCTAACATGCCATCGATCTCCATCTTGATCTTAGCATAAAGATTTGGTTTCATCTTGTAAGGCTATTGTTTAATGGGTTTCATGCCATTGACTAATTTGATGCTCATTTTCTTGAGGGATGGGTGTGCGCATTTCATTTCTTAGTCTTTCCATGGGAAAAAGTGTTAGATTTATTTTAGGAGATCAAAAACATGTGCCAGTTCCATGTCAGACCAATAGGTTCCCAAAGTGGCCATTTTGGGTTCCCCCTCTGAACTGATGTCTACCTTGGTAGTTTTTAAGAGTGCTCAATAGGGTTTATTCTTCTCCTAGTGTGAATCCTTAACTTATCTATTACCCTTAGTTGTTTTTAACCAAACATGGGTAGGGTATTCTTAATCTAGGGCAGTATCCTCAACTTGGTGTACTAACTTCCTTTTGCCCATCAAATTCTTCTAGTTGTGTGCCTTCCATGTGTCATCATATTCATCACTAGAGTCACTATTGAGATTTTCATCTTTGAATAAGGTTGGGATTGCTAACCCTTTTTTTCCAAACATGTCCTTTAGGAACTCCTCCAATATATTAGTGTCCTCAAACACTGACCTTCACACTACTTGTAATATCTCAATCAATTCAATATTTTGTGAAGAAAAAGATAAAGTGTGAACAAAAAATTCCTTAAGGGCATCCTCATTTGTTGTCTCATAGTATGTCTCATTACATATGTACCATACCCATGCCCAAGTCTTTAAGGTTCTATAGAAGGCATGCACCCATATATTCCTTGGGGCATTTTATCTATAAATAGTTCACATTTCTTCACAAAGATATGTGTGTGATAGGGTCAAAGTCACCAGAGCAAGCTGGAATATCCATGTCATTGTTACTCTTTTTGAATCTAGTGCAAATGGCTGCCTTCACATCTTACCAAGTTAGTAGGCTAGGCTTTTACACTACCCACCAATGAGTGGCAATGCTCTTCAATATGTACACTAGTGCACCCATTCTATCCACCTCTTTTGGGATGCATGACTTAAGGTCACATACATAGTCTTCCACTAGATTACTCCCTTCATTTCTTGGGAACACTAAAATTTTTCCCTTACTAAGGCAAAACACTCTTTTTCCTTTTCTCTTGGCACACAGAACCCATTTTTTGAGAGTGCAATCAATTTGTACCAAGCCTATCTTTATTGGTTTTGGTGCCTTTGTGTGCATCAAGTGGCATCATCGACCAATGGTCTCATATGATTCTTTGACCCATCAATCACAAACAACATCAGTGGTGTTTGAGGCTAATTATCCAGCTTCTCAAGAGAGAATTCCTTAATCATTTGGGTCTAGAGTCTTAGCACCTTGCACCATGATGTTATATATATGGTTGATCTCATCTTTGACGTCTACCCTCTCGACATATGGGGGTCTTTGGTCATTTGAGATGGGTATAAATACCCTCTCCATTCCATTCTAAAATGTCATGTAGTGCCTTTTAAAGTGCATATCTACATTGTTTGCATAACACCATGCCCTTCCTAAAAGCATCAGGTAGTTATCCTACTTTGCTAACTCTATCACTTCAAAGTTAGCATGGAATTTGGAACCCATGATATCTATAACTATGTTTTTTATAATTTTGATAGGCTACACTTGGGTTTTATTATCCATGAAGAGTACATGAGGGGAAGGTCTCAAGATTGGCCTACCCATTTTCTCTCAAACATTCTTGGTCAAGATGTTGACCTTGGCACCTATGTCTACAAGAACCTCATAGATAGATCATCCATCAATAGTGGCATCTACTAGGAGTTATTGGTCATATTTAGCATTTTATGTATGTTATAATTATCACACTCTCTCTATGTGTGGCACAACAACCTCAACTTGTTTTTGTCCTTCATGGTCCATGAGAAAGTTATTCAATAACAGTAACATCCCTTCTATCTATAAGATGTATAAGATCTTAGTTAATTCTTGTACTTCAGCTTCCTAGCTATCCTACTTCTTATGAGAGGAGATAACCTATGCTTCTAGGTCTCACACTAATTGGAGCTCCCCTTGCAGGTTTTGTATTACACTCATAGCCTATTTTAATATATATTTTTGGTGTGTTGGGTTTAGGTATGGCACAAATTTGGGTTTAGGATATGTTATAAACTCATTGTGACCCTTATCCCCATACTCTAGGTGTAACTCAAGTAAGGGCACAATTGGTGACTAAGTGGTGAATCCATTATGAGTAGTTGCCTATACCTTAACTATCTCTGTATGTGTATGTTGCACCTTCGAGGTCCATTTTTCCATTTTTGACTCATACATGATCATTTATGTGCCTTTGCCTACACCAAGCCTATCTTGGGTCAATTTTTTGTAGAAGTCAAGGCATTATTAGAACTTATAAGCCCCTAAATAATACCCACACATGTGATGTGTAAGGTAGTCAAGCTAATAATGCTCTATTGAGCCACACTTATAATATGAGAATAGTGGGAACCTTACTCCATCGTGTCCTCTTCCTTTCCCTATGGTATCTCATTAAATTCAAATCTTATATTATGTTGGATTTAGCCACCATTACCTTGGTTTGATTTCCCTCTGACTTCTACTATATCCTGTTGTGCATCTCTTTTCATGTTTTTATGCATTTTGTCAATCACCTAGAAATCAACAGTGGTATGGGTGTAGGTATTCCATAACTGATAATAGATCACTGTTTTGACTTGGTTGGCACATTATAACAAAGGATAATTTTGGATTTCATGCACTTCTTGATAGACTTCATAATTTAGAAGTAGGGTGCACACATTCCTTCATGGGTAGTTAGTTCAATTATGCCCCTCTACTTCATAGTCAGTACACCATAGTCTACTTTGAGCATCATGTAAATAACTAGTGGTAAGATTTTGGAGTTAAGAGGCCATAGATGAAATATGAGCTTCCATAAATGGGTTGACCTTAGTGTCTGCACTTTTAACTGCCTCATATCTAAACAAAAATTCAAGTGCTTCTTAAGGGTTGGTAAAAGTCTTCATGGAAAGCACTCTTTGAAATGGCATGAACAACCCCCCAATGAACTACTGCACATGTTAGAAAGGGTGAAAATCATATGGGAGATTTGATAAGAGAGTTTTGAACCTTGCATCATATAGGCACACACTTTTTAAGAGTCCTTGGATAATATCTTTTAGCACAATGATGCTCTATTGTTCAAATTTTAGAATGTCAAATTCCTTTGGGAATGCATCCTTCAAGGTATCATAGTCAACCATGGCCTAGTTAGGATAATTTTTTTTGTACCAAGTGTGGGAAAGATCAAGTAAAGTGGTCACAAATTGAGTAGCCTTTCACTATGATGGAGTTATGCCTCATGTATGCTACTATAGTTCACACTTTAGAACATGTTTTATGGCATTATCCACACCATGATACTCTGGTAGATGCATATCTATCTTGTAGTAGATCTATTTTAGGGGTTAGTTGGTACTTGAGGTGATTTCCCCCTAGTGCCTATAGTAGTCGCAGTCCTCCAATGCCTCCATCTATGGGGTTAAGCACTAGTCCCATCATTACTACTTGCATAGTTGATGTCATTGGTGTTGTGTTAATTGATTGTGGCACTAGACCACTTCCTATGGGATATTTACCACCTTACATTTATGACATCAATTGATTTAGTATACTTTCATTCAATTTATGTTGTGGTGAGCTAGAGTCCAATGGTGTAAAGGTAGTTGAGCTCACATCCTTATACGGAATAATCTATTCAATCAAAAAGTTAAAATCCAAGTCTCTAAAACATCTAAGATCTAAGTTGTTAGAAAAGTTAATAGTTACTTCTATACTTTATTCAAGTGGGAGATCTAATGCATGGCATGAATCATAGGTTTAAAGGGGGTAGGTATATCAAGCATATTTATAGTCACCAAATTTTATGGGAACCTAATGAATTACACACCTATTAAGTGTTGAGCTTGATTCATCACTTTATTATATATCTCATCCTTGCACTATTGTATTTTAAGAGATCCTTCCTCACACCCTTCCCATTCATTGTGGGTCCTCTTGACACTTCCAAGTTCCATATCCTTCATCAATTAGTGTCATATATCATTATAGGTCTATCTTCTAAGCTCTCGAGTGTCAATTTTCTTATCCCCTTCCATTACATCTCACTTACACATCCCTTTCTCCCCCTTTTTCATAGCTCGTATACAAAAGGATTTTAGCCTTCCATCCCCAAAGTTTCAAAACCATAATCCACCATTATCTTTTTGATCTCTGCAATGAATTCTTTCATAGACGTGCTTCTAGAGTCATGAAAAAACTAGTACTTTATTTCCTCAAGGCACAAATATGTTATGACTATGAATTCAAGTACATAGTTATTGAGAGTTCCTTACCACCATTTATCTACTATTCAAGTCCAAATAACATCTAGGTTATCAAGCCTCTTTAGGCGATCCTTTGTCCACTCATAGAACCATCCATAGCTTTTTCTTCTATGGATTAAATATGAAGCTAACCACCTGTACACATGCTCATGTAAATCATAGAGAAAGACCTCATACAAAGCATCATATAGGCTATACTGAACTCATTTTCTTAGATTTTTTCCTTTTCAGGTTGGATGCTTCAGTGCAAAACTATCTTCTACCTGTTACAACTAGTGCTCAATGTTTTCAATAAAAAGTTGGTACATCATTTTTTTGCAACAAAATTCAACATGAGTCTTGGAAATAGAGATAAAATGTTATGAAAAGTCTAGTTAGTTCTTAGTGTACTATGACTAGACACAAACATGGGATATTCCTTTTGTGAACAACATTTGAAAACTTAGATATAATGGCATCAATACACATAAGGCATAGGCCTTATGCACTCACCTAAAGTCTAGCTGAGAAGGAATCAGGGCTGGTATTGGGCTAGGTTTGCCATGACATGAGCTTCAATTAGGGGACTTAAGAAATTTGACAAAAATTAAGGCAAATCCATAGGCACAAGCCTTTTGTAGACTAAGCCTAGTGTCATATAGACACTTAAGAGGTCAGAAGGCTTATTTTACTCATATTAAATAGATGTGAATTACACACGTATTGGGTTACTAGCACAGACCTATACTCATCCTTCATACTAAATAATGGTGACATCATGGAAGTTTACAGGGACTCCATTAAAATATCAAGACTATCAAAACATATGAACCCACACCATGCTTCAAACATCAATTCATAAAATTGATTCAAAAGTATGACATTAAAAATATATGCATTATATTAGCAATACAAAGAAACATGAAAACTAGACACAATTTATGTAAATTCAAATCACTCATCATTTGATCAAATTACATAACAAATTTTATATTCATATCATAATATTAATAACCCAAAGGCTCACAAAAAATCTTGAGCACATACATATAGATCCAAGTAGCCTCTATACTATTTATAAATCCTTAATGGTAGTTGTTAATATATGTAGAAAATTCATTTCACCAAACCTCTACTACAATTATTCATCTCTTCTACCTCTTCTAGCTTGAGCTCCTTAAATAAGCATTTAGGAACATCTTCATCAGGGTGGAATTTGTACGCTGAGTGATGATCTAGAACTTGGTCATCATACCCACTAGATCCATGAATCTATGAAGTCAATGATGTAGCTACCATGTCTCTTAAAATCCTTAAAGATGCCATAAAAATATAGGAGATAATTAACTTCCTACCAGTTGGCACAAGATATGCGCTACAACCTTCAGGTGGCTACAAAAAATCTAAAGGTGAACCACTTGATAAAATTATCTTCTCATGCCTAGGTGGATGTCATGTTAGTGTGAATCCTCTACTAATGGGTTAGGGGCTTATTGGAGGCTCAATTTTCACCCTTGGAGAGAGTTATTTAGGCTCCCTCCAACTGAGCTACATAATGGGAAAAATCCCAGGTTGTGGGTCACCTATGATGGGGTTAGACCTCCAAAAAAGGATAGCTTCCTCTTGATGCTCACCTAAACTAATGTTTCATAAATAAAAGGGGTTAGAAAGGGGTTAAGGGCCATAGGAAAGTTAACCAGGGTGATGCACCAAAGATAAATGGACACTCATATAATCTTGAACCCAAACTAGATTAGTATAGGATAACTATAGCTCACATAATGTCACAATCTCATTGATTGTATAAGTATTTCATAGAAGAGGTTTAAACATAACACTAATCTAGACCTTCAATATCTTGAAAATAGCATCAAGGAGGTAAGCAAAAGGACAATGAACTAGGAAGATTCTCCTTCATTAATTCATCATGCACAAGCATACTTAAGCACTAATCAAATACAAGAGATTGGAAAATAGTCCATCCTATTAATTCAAGAGGAAATTATTACAATATTTTGACAAGGTTTAACCTTATCAAATGAGCACTTTTTCAAGAGTCTCAATCAGTATCCTCATCCTAGAAATAATGATAAATTCTAAGAGCTGATAACCCCTGTAATGGGGAAGAGACTAAGATATATAGGAAAAGAGAGAGAGAGAGAGTGGGAGCATGCCATCTAAAAAAACATTAAATGAGATGCCACTATATTTAATGAATGCCCACCATACTTTGACCCAATCAGAGCTAATATATTCTAGACAAAATAGCCTTCCTTTACCTAAACTAGTCCTCGATCCCTCTCATTTATTGAGAAATGTACTAGAAGATAAGAGCTCTATTTAGGGCAATGAATCATGACCTTGTTATAAATGAATGTTCCAACTACTATCCTAGCCTTGATCTTCCACTTTTTTTAATATGAGGAACAAATCTTCATAATATTTAATTGACAAGGATATGATCAAGTCTTTTGTAGGTGGTTGTATGTTCCTATTCTATCTCTATGGATGATTTGACCCATATTTATACCTTGGCATGATTTTCCTACAAATCTTGGGAATGGATTTACTATAAACTAAAAACCAATCTCCTTTATTGGTTTTTAGATAGTCAAAATATCTACCTGGATGCATTTATATCTCATGAACAACTTAATAACTTGTTTTATCTATGTTAGGTCCAAAAGGACCTATTCTGTCCCTATCAAGTCCCAATGGTGAAGCTCAGTCTTGTAAATGCCCACTTGGTTCCACTTGGAATGTGTTCAGGCTTAGTACCATATACCTGCTTCAACTTGGGTCCAAAATAGCTTCTTTGACCTTCATTTAAACCATCTTAGCTCACCTTTTATCTATTGGCCTTGCCTAGAACATGGTTGAGCTTGGTTCTATATATTTCTTGCTATCTTGAGTCCACAAAACCCTTGATCCAATATAGCCACCCATGTGGCATCTTCTGACCATGCTTCATCATACTTTGAATATAACCATTGTCATTTTATGGACATGTGGCATTATTACATTCCTTCTATAGTTTTTATATCACTTGGTTCACATGCTTATGACACATGACAAACTCTCAATTTCATTGACTCTTTAACTCATCTCTCACTATTAGATCCAGGGTCCAAGCTAATGCGAGCACTTAGATTTGCCTTTATTTTGAACCCTAATAGTTACTTATCCTATCTTAAAATTTAAATCTGCACACCCATCATTTGATGTCCATATGAATGTCAATGACATCCACGTGACCAACAAATTTAGTTCCCCAATGGTTTTTTGAAAAGTCCTAAATTCAACATTTGCATGCCTATCAAATACATTCATGAGCCCATCAAAATTCAAATGCCAAAGGTTTTCTTATCGAGATTAAATTTGACATTTATATGAACATCAAATATGTCTGTGTGATCATTAATGATATCTGAATGACAATCACTTTTTGGACTCAAATGGTTTTTTGCCAGAGCTTTATTTTGAAATTTGCACAAACATCCCATTCTCTAGGTTCAAATTTGAATGCTCATAACTTGAGCTAGAAAGCTCGTGCAAACATGAAATTTAGAAAGGATGATCTTGGCATGAAAAAATACATGGTGGTGTAATATTTTGGCTAAATCAAATTTTTGATGTAAATTTATTAAATGCACATGCAATCTATTCTATTTTATTTTGCATGATGTCCTGGTGATGATCTAACCTTCCAAAGATTGTACAAGACATTTGATCATTTGTCTAAATATGAAATTTGCTCATCTGATCAATCCATACAAAGAGCTTGGTATGTGGGTCAAAATTGGCTAACATCTTTGGTGACTCATAGGGGTTGTATGCCTATCTATTCAAGAGAACCCAAACCATACTACCTTGTCTAGTCCATTAGGCATGGAGTATCTTCTCTGGTTCAACATATTGACCTAGATTTGGGACTAGATGCCAATTTTGTTCTAACCTCTTAAAGAAAAAGGGATAATAGAAACAAAACATATAAATGCAAGTGCATGTAGGCACTTAAAAAAAAGAAAAACAATAACTAAAATACTAAACCAATGTGCACATAGGCACTTAGAGAAAAACATGAAAACTATTCCAATATATATAAGACCTTTTTAAAATTTATCCTCCTAGATCAAAAGGAAAATTCCTCAATTCACCTTTGCGTGATGACCAGAAATGTGAAACAAGTTGATTTTTATACCTTTACTTAGTCGAACTCAGCTGCTTCATGATTTCCAATCCTTTTGGCATGCTCTAAAATAGATAAAGTGGGATAAATATGCCTCTAATGTAGACATACTCCTCTAGTTCAAGACTTTCTTGATGTTAGAATATAAGAACACTTGTAACCTTATCACCTAATGGCACTTTCATTTGTGAAGGCTAACTATCTTGTTCCAAGCAAAATATCTCTAGTTCATCCCAAAAGGAAGCTTCTTCTTGATCACTTGGGATAATCCAAATCACATCATCCCTATTATGATTAAATTGAAAGATATCACATGGAAGTTCAAAAATCCATCCATAATTCATGATATCATAGCCTCATGGTTCTTGATCTGACCATTATTTTTCATCTTTGAAGGCATCAGTACTACCTTCAATAGACAATTTGTCTAGAGATTGGTCAGATTATTCAACTTGATTGGAAAGTTTACCTTTATGTTTTGGAGGAGGCATAGGATAGTTTAGAACCTCTACATGGTCCATGAACTCATGGTACAATTATTACCATATTTCATTTTGATCCCCCTCCTCTTTGATAGTACACTCCTCTTCATGCACAACTACAAAAGAATCTTCAATTTATTTCTCTTCATTCAAGAAAGTTGAATATCTCTTATGTTCACCAAGGGGAGACCCTATGGTGATTTCTTCCTCATAGTCAATCATGACATCTTCTTGATTATCTATGACTTGGGATCTTTCCTTTTCACTTGCTCCCCTCAAGATGGATTCCTTCTCAAGGGAGGGTAAGATGGAAGGTTGAGGATACTTGGATTGGTCTTCTTAATTTTCCCACCTTACTAATCTATCTATCCACCCTTAGATTAAAGTCTTCATTTCATACAAATCATCATTGATAGCACCATATCAGACTTCCTCTCCAATAGGTATCCACTTACGTATCAACATTTGAACATATTTCCTCATCCTCTCTATGAGATGGAAAGGGATCACATCAAGTTCTTTGTCCCATTTTCTCATCACCTCTTTTAATTTTAGCATATTAGGCTTGAATGTCAACAAAAATGTGGTATTAAAAACATAGTTTTGACAAGGTTGGCTAGAGGGGTAGGTAGGCACATATAAAGGATATATAGGCTCATTATAGGGCTGATAGGAATGATTGGATTGATGGTAGGGGTCATAGTAAGATTGGTAGGCTCAATTTGGTTGATGATATGGCTCAAAAACCTGATTAGGAAATAATTCTACCCCAAATCCAGCCATAGAGACTCAAGAAAGAGACAAGGTAAAGATAAAACTTGCTTGAAGGCTTACCTAGACTACTATAACCAGTTGAAAGCTTAGAGTCATCATTGATGTTTTAAGAATGCCTCCAAAGGATGATATGTAGAAGAACAAAACCAAAAATCCTTCCACTACATTAGAAATTGGTCCCATTGAGTATGCCAAAAAATATTATAGGCTCAATTTACACCCTTGGAGAGAGTTCTATAGTTCCCTCCAATCAAGATACATAATGGGAACAACCTAGGATATGGGTCACCTATGATGGGGTTAGACCTCCTGACAAGGCTAGATTCTTCTTGATGCTCACCTAAACTAATGCTTCACAGGGAAAAGTGTTTAGAAAGTGGGGTAAGGGCCCTAAGAAAGTTAACCAAAGCTAAATGGACACTCATATAAGCTTGAACCCACACTAGATCAACATAGGATAACTATAGCTCACACAACCTCACAATATCATTGATTGCATAAGTATTTCATAGAAGAGGTTCAAGTATAACACTAATCTAGACTTGCAATAGCTTGAAAATACCTTCAAGGAAAAAATTAGAAGGATAATGAACTAGGAAGATTCTCTTTCATGAATTCATCATGAATAAGCATACTTAAGCACTAATCAAAGGCAAGAGATAAGCAAAGAGTCTATCCTATTAATTCAAGAGGCAATTCTTACAATATTTTGATAGGGTTTAACCTTATCAATTGAGCACTTTTACAAGATTCTTGATGAGTATCCTCATCCCAGAAAGAATGATAAATTCTAAGATATGAGAACCCCCATAATGGGGAAGAGACTAGGATATATAGGATAAGAGAGAGAGAGTGGGAGCACACATCCTAAAAAAAATTAAATGAGCTGCCACTATCTTTAATGAATACCCCACCATACTTTGACCCAATTAGATATAATACATTCTAGATAAGATAGCTTGCCTTTACTCCAACTAGTCCTCGATCCCTCTCATTGATTGAGAAATGTACTAGAAGACAAGAGCTATATTTAGGGCAAGGAATCATAACGTTGCTGGAAATAAATGTTTCAACTACTTTCCTAGCCTTGATCTTCCACTTATTTTAATATGAGGACCAAATCTTCATAATCTTGAACTAACAAGGATATGATCAAGTATACTATAGGTGGATGTATGTTCATATTCTATCTCTATGGATGATTTGACCCATATTTATACCTTAGCATGCTTTTCCTACAAATCCCGAGCATGGATTTACTATAAACTAAAAACCAATCTCCTTTATTGGTTTTCATATAGTCAAAATATCTACCTAGATGCATTTATATCTCATGAACAATTCAATACCTTGTTTTATCTATGTTAGGTCCAAAATAACTTATTTTGTCCCTGCTAAGCCCCAATGGCAAGGCTTGGTCTTGTAAATACCCACTTGGTTTCACCTAGAATATACTGAGGCTCAGTCCCATATATCTACTTCAACCTAGGTCCAAAATAACTTCCTTAACCTTCATTTAAAACATCCTAGCTTGCCTTTTATCTCTTGGCCTCACCTAGAACCTGATTGAGCTTGGTTATATATATTTCCTGCTAGCTTGAGTCCATGAAAACCTTGATCCAATGTATCTACCTATGTGTCATCTTATAACCATTCATCATCATAATTTAAATATAACCATTGTCATTTTATGGACATGTGTCATTCTTAAATTCCTTCTATATCTATGTTGTCACTTGGTTCATGTGCTTATGCCACATGAAAACCTCTTGAGCTCCTTGACCCTTTGAATCATCTTGCATCATTAGATCTATGGTCCAAGCTAATGTAATCCCTCAGATTTGCCTTTATTTTAAACTCTAATGGTTACTTACCCTATCTTAAACTTGACATCTAAACACTTACTATTTGATGTCCATACAAATATCAATGACATCTGTATGATTTCCAATTTTATTTCCTTAATGGTTTTTTGATGAGTCCTAAATTTGATGTTCATATGCCCATCAAATATGTCTATGAGCCCGTCGAAATTCAAATACTAGAAATTTTCTTACTAAGCTTAAATTTTACATCCACACAAATGTTAAATACATATTCACAACCATTAATGATGTCTGTGTGATCATCACTTTTTGTACTCAAATGGTTTTTTTCCAGAGCTTTATTTTGATGTTTGTGTGAACATCCTACTCTATAGGTTCAACTTTGAATGCTCATGACTTGAGCTAGAAAACTTGTAGGGACATGAAATTTTTAGAGGATGATATTGGCATGAAAAAATACATGGTGATGTTTTAGCTTACATGTATTTCTAAGGTGAATTTATTAAATACACAATAAAATCTATTCCATTCAATTTTTCACAATGTCTTGGTGATGGTCTGGCCTTCCAAAGCTTGTACAAGTAATTTGATTATTTATCTAAATAGGAAATATTCTCATTTGATCAATCCATGCAAAGAGCTTGGTATGTGCGCTAAAATTGGCCAATAGGGCCTACCATAAAGCCATCAATATAAACCTATAAATTGGCCAACTGGGCTTGTACACATCTAAGTACTATAGTGGTTACCATATTAGAAGCTCGTTCTTATGCCAATGTCTACCAAGCTTGAGCCTCTCCATCTCATAATCTTACAAGTGGATATGAGTCATCTCCTTTCCCTTAAAATTATTGAGTAGTCTCCCCCACCAATATAAACCAACTATCATAAGCTGGGGTAGATGGTACCATAGGGTTGACCAAGGTGGATGACTCATAATGTGATAGTACCCCATATAAAATATCATGGTGTGTAGCCAAAATCATGGATCCCCATCTGATATCCTTAGTTGGAGCACCTAAAAAACAAAAACCAAATATACATTAAATCTCATGTATATATCTCAAACCATCTATCTATCTATCTATCTATCTATCTATCTATCTATCTATCTATCTATCTATCTATCTATCTATCTATCTATCTATCTATCACTAAATATATAAAAAATAATACAACTAGTGATATATGTCAAAAAATTAATAAATCAAATAATTTCTCACCAGTTCTAGTGTCATCAACCATAGTCTCCCCATTAGTTCCAATGTCAAACACCTCCTCTATTACTTGCTTTTATACAAACACAAAACCAAGATTCATCACTTGATCCCATTGCAATCCCCTTCTTAGTGGCCTATCTATTGACCAACTATGTCCTATGATTACCATAAGATCACCATGTGTGACTACTCACACTTGTGTCCCATCTCATCAATGGTGCCTCCATCTCCTATGAGCTCAAGGTATCCATTATCAACCCTATTGTGGATCCATTATCACATCCTCACTATAACATCTATAACTATAACATTGTCAACACTAAGCCTCACCTCCTCCTTATACTACACCTAACTTATCCATGGTCTCTCCCACTAAGGCCTAATCACATGTATTTAACATGCCATGCCTAATAAGAAAGCACTACTCGAGGGGCTGATGGATGTGATAGACCTAGATGCCCAGGTACATGATCTATTGGATGTAACTCCACCCATTAAGTATAGTAGACCATGATATGAATGCATGCCAAAATGGCAATATTAGTCACCCAAGCCATCCATATGGTAGTAATGTCAGTGTAATGCTTCCATATTATCTTCCCTTATGTAATAGTCTATAAAGCTAAAACATGGGACATGACACACACTACACGAAACTACCTCTATATAATAACATGAGGTAACCTATCATCAATCGCATGGGGTAAAATAGCTAGTTGATACATAGGGAATCCCTCATAGATCCACACACTCATCAAAATTATGGGGCCCATCATATTCTACCCCTGGGTTAATATATCATGCATGAGTTTTACCCAAATAGAACCTAAATTGTATAATGCACCCTAATCCAAGATGGACTAACATAAGGATACCATATATAGTGTTATTTTCCCATATGACTTGTGACATAACACTCATAATGTCACAAATCTTATCAAGGCCTTATATATATTTGGAATTGCCAAGATATAAACATCAAACAATCTCACCCAAAAACTAGGATAATTCCTTTTTGACCCTATTTCCCAAAAATATATGGCTCGCATCTCATCCTCCATCTTTGATGCATCACATATGACTAAAGTCTAGAAAATAGGAAGTATAAGGCATGGACATCCTCTAAGGTGATTTTCACCTTTATGGTATCGCCCTCCACCTCCCATTAGAAGTATTGGTAATTCAGTCCAATGATTCTAATAACATGAAAACTAGATCAACACTAAGTGGGATCCTACTCATCTTCAGATGCCTCCAAATCCTAAGGCAACCTATCAATCTCAATCCACATCAAACAATCACTTCAACAAATTTGGTAGCTAGGATGTATCAACCAGGGGACAAAATCTCCATCACCTTTGAAAAATATAAAATAATAAATAATGTATTAGATATAGATGTCATAATAATAAAATAAATTCTTAAATATTCTCAAAATATTGAAAATAAATACTTCATCAACATATTTATCTTTTTTTTCCTTTTCCTACATAGTCATCCCTTTTAATACTAAATCAGCCCTATGACCTCTTTGCCATACTAAATCATCCCTCTACTACACAATCATCATGTTTTTATAGACATATAAAATTGTCTGATACTAAATTATCCCTTTCACATAATTTACATTATATAACATCCCTTTTCCATGTAGTCAGCCTACTTTAATAGACTATATCACCCACTTACTACATACTAAATCAGCCAGAAGGTGCTTCAACCAGAAGGTGCTATGTCATCCATTTCTACTTTTCCAATTGAATTAGTCCTTTGCTGTGTAGTCAACCACCCCTAACAATACTAAATCAACCCTATACTATATAGTCAAACACCCTTAATTTTCTCACCTTTTCCATCTGAGTTGGCAAGGCTAACTCTATTCTTTATTGTGATGACTTTTCAACCATTTACCATAATGGCTTAGGCATTTATTGGTTTGATTCTTTCCTACCCAATATCCCATTTAACCCCTAGTTTAACTAAAAAATTATTAAGGTCATTTTTAGTATCTACATTTTTCCTAATATCTATTTTTATATATATATCTTAATTTCAATTAAAATTCCCAAAAAATTGAAATTAATGCTTCACTTACCTGAGCTACACTAGAAGCAGCCATTAGGCATCCTCCATGTTGAAGCTATTATCTCCCCACCATGGTTGTTCTTGGAGCTAAATTAGGTCTCTTAGAGAAATATTTTACTATAATAGTAAAAATAACAAATTATTTAATTTTTACCCTATTTATATTTTCTATTCAAAATTATTTACTTGTCAATTATATACAATTAGATTCTATTTTTAGACCATACCTTTGTTTCGACTAGATATTTTTTTGAACCAAAATATGTTTTAGAATCCTGACATCATAGAGAATTATTCCACATATTACATGTATATTTTGCAAAAAAAATCACTTATTTTATAGGTTTGTGTAATGTTCTATACATTCTACACCTTCACATTTCTCTCACTTTCATCCTCTTATACAACAATAAGGTAAGTAAAGGTATGCCTTTTTTAATTTTGTCCTTTCATTTATCTTATTCAATTTTTATTGTAATTTACTTAGCTCAGTGTTGTGTGTTACTATGTTCTTTTCTTGAAGCACCATCCTATGTTATAATTGTGTGACACATAATGATCTTTGAGTGGGGAATATATATACACACTATTTTTTAACTTTATCAATTACTGATGGTTTCTCTCTTGCAATAACCCATCGATTATCAACCTCTCTAAGTACATGACTTAAAGGGTGCACCAAGAAAGGATGGTTAGCTCATTGTTTCTTTGCAATATTGTTTCCCCCTATACCACCACTTTAAACCAACATAAACCTCTCTTATACATTTCACTAAGCTTTGAAATATCCTTTACACACTCCTCCAAGAAATTCACTACTTCAAACAGCCCCTACCTAAGCCAAAACCTCTTTTTGTCATTTATCAAATAATGTCAACCTGGGCTGACCCTATTCTTAAAATATAATTAAGTTACAGGATTAGGTTGGCCTCAATCAACCTAGTATGGGACCTAACTACTTCATTTATTAAATAACAAGGTTGATTGGGCTGACTCTATCATCTAAAACTTTAGAAGATTTTAGGGTTAGATGTGACTATATCAACACATCCTTTTTTCCATTTTCACTAGAGAGAAATAGAGTTAATCATTTATTTGCACATATACTTATCCACCATTCTACTTGAAGAGCCATTGCTTATGGTTTCATACTACACTTGGATAGAAGTATCTTATCTTGTGAAAACTTGGGATTTACTAGAAGGTCCTTGGCTAAATTATAATCCATTTTCCATCCTCAGTTTCTTCAACATACACAAAAACCTCTCATAAAACACCATTGTCTAAGGGAGAGATTGAGGCTTGACGAGTTCATATTCAAAGGTAAGTTTTCATAAATCTTGATCCTCTTTATTAAGTAGATAGATTTGCATATTTTAGCTTATTAATATGTTTCTCTATCCATACATTAGGATTATATCTACATTGACTTGAGTAGAGTTATTCTTTACATGTTTACTTTTATATTTATTATGCCAATTTTGTGTCACAAGCTTTGGTGAGCACTAGATTAGATTTTAGTTAACTTTGTCATTTACTTTGATAAGAAAACATAGTACCTATCTAGGGTCATTGTGTGGTATTTCTTGAATAGAGGCTTTGAAATCCTCTCTAGTGATATCATGTGGTAAGATACCCCTTATATAGGTCTAGTGGATACATATTGGTCATGACCCTGATTGTCTAAATGCACCAAAAAGTGAAATGGCTAGTATGATTTATATTCTCTGAGCTAGGATTGATTTTTAGATGAGCTTCACTTTCCCTTGTATACACTAGGTGCCTAGTAAAGGGTATTTCCTATTTTTTACCCTTATATTATGAATTAACCTTAGTAGGTTTAATAGTTAGCTATCTAGGTATAACTTTTTCTTATTCAAGAGGATGCTCATATGGGATTATGAAAACTATAATTACTTGATTAACATGAATGTATTTAACACACCCATGTAGTATAGAAGGTATTTATTGAAGTTTATGGATCCAAGGTCTTCCCAATAATATATCAAAGATGCATGTGGAAGGTATAACTGAAAAGGTAGTAACCATATGTGTGGGACTAACCTGTAAAGGTAGGTCAATCTCACTAAGAATATTTAGGGAGGTCCCATTGAATGCTCTAAATGATCTAGTAGAATTGTGTAAATCATTATTATTATAACCTAGATGCATGAGTAATTTCATGGTGCAAATTTTCTTTCTTGCACCATTATCAATCATAACACTATGTATAGGCTAGTGATCAAGGAATGCTTGAATGAATAATGAATTGAGATCAAAGTTATCATCCTTGATCTCAATATCATTAAAATTAATATAAGGTATCTAAACCATAGGAGGTATATGTCATGTATAAGTAAAAATAATCTCATATAATTGGTGAACATAATGTGATGGATGAAGATGTGCATTATATGCCATTTACACTTCCAGTTCCTTAGAATGGTCTTGTAAAGGATTGTTAAATATTTTCTATTTTTGGTGATCAGTAGGTTGTGAACCTATTTTCTTGGGAGGATCATTAAATGTAATATTTTTTTCATCAATAATATCTTGGATCTTATGCTTCAAAGTAAAACATCTATTTTTAGAATGTCCTAGTCCCTAGCGATAATCACAATAAGCATTCACATAATATACTTTGGGTAGAGGTCTATTCATATCAACATCTATAAGATGGGGGAGAGATGTGATTTGAAACTCTATTAACCATAGAAGTAATGAGGTTGGAGACTCAAGTAAATGTGAGAATTGTCTCCTTGTTGTATTAGATAAAAAAAGCCAATTAGGCTTCTATGAAACTATGTTAACTATAATGGTTGTTTCCTTTTTAGGCTCATGAGGTTTTACCTTATAATTTGGTTTAATTGTAAACTTATTAGTGGATATAGATTCAGTTGTGTGTTTTCCACATACTTGAGCTTATTCAATGGAATAAGCTTCATTTCACGGTCTCTTACAACATGTCATAAGTCATAAAAAGATTTTAACTTCTTGAAAACAATGGACTCATGTAAAGGATAAAGTAAAATTTTCTTTAATATGTTTTACAACTCCTTATCTACCAAGGATGGTCATTTTAAATAACATTATCTTATATCTCAATACATATTCATTGATATGTTCATTTGTTCCTTGTTTGATTTTGGAAATTTGAGCTTAAGAAACCTTTTCAAAAATATTAATGAAAAGTTGTGCTAAAAAATGATCTACAATAGGTTTGAAAGCTTTAACAGATTGGAGAGGTAAATTATAGAACCAAATCAAAGCATAGTCCTTGAGGCTTCTTGGGAATATTTTGGTCAAAAGTTTATCATTGGAGGCATAATCAAGGCATGTTACATAAGAGGATTGAATATGTTGTTCAAGATCACCCTTGTCATTATACAATGGAAACTTAGGTGCAACAAAACTATTTGGCAAAGTGTGCAAAGATATCTCAAGTGCAAGAGGATTATGGAACACCTTGTGAATCAATAGCATGAGGAGATTTTAAAAATGTTTTGTTTAATGTTTGTAACTTTATCTTCAAATGTATTTATAACTTGAAGGATTTTTAAAACTATACACCCATTGGGATTTATATTATCAAGTTTAATAGTCACCAAAGGGGATGTAAACATGGTTTGAGTAGTATCAAGCATTGAAATCTATATTTGAGTTGAAATATTTTGTAATTCCATGGTAGATGTAGTAATAGTGTTTTGGCTTTTAGTAAATAAAGGTTTAAACATATAAGTCAAGCCCCCATTAGAAGTATTAAGTGGTAACATGTTCAAGGGGAGGTATGTTTCAACTATACCCTTTGAATTTTTGGTTTCCAATATAGTTTGGATGATCTCATCAAGATCTTCAAGGTTTTTATGAATATGTTTATGAAATAATGTAATTAATTTCACTTTTTCATGGTTTATTTTCTCATGTTCATTAGTTTCATTATACTCATAGTTGTCATTATCAGAATCTTTTTCTATGATAACCTCATCAATAAGTTTTTCATTCTCAACATTGGTATTATCATGATCCATAGGATTATGTCCCTAAGTGGATTTAGATATATTAGATGGTGGGATGGGAAACTCAATGTGTTTAATAGGAAAACCTCCAAATATAGGGATATGCCTTAGTTGCATGCAAAATAATATAATTATGAAATAAAAAAGTACAACAATCCTAAATCCTAGCTAAATGAAAACCCTACGAATTAGAAATGTTTGCATTCATATGAATCAATAAATGTTTAACCCTAAAATATATTAGATTGGGGTTATTTAGGGTTAAAGGAGATATATAAATTAATAATAATAAGGGTGATAATTAGATATATATCAATTCAATTAGATGTTAAACTTATATATAACATATGTTGAATTAATTAAACTAAGATATGCTAAAAATAACAAGTACAACTATGTTATATATGTAAATAGAAAAGAATTAATGTACTTAGCTAGTTTTGATGTTGATATAGTTATAGATTTGTAACAGATAGTAATTAAACTAGAAGATGATTTTGTAATAGTCACCAAATTCTAGATTAAGTGCCTCTAAATCCTTGGACACTTGCATCAGCCTAAGATGGTTGTATTGACACTAGTTTCTAAACCCAATGTAGGTGTCTTATATGGAATACCTATTGGAAAAGGATGTGACCACCTATATGCTTATGGGTTTATCTTCACCTTCGATTTGGTGCATTTAGATATGGGTCATGGAATGTCACTCCTCATGAATTTACAAAAATCTAGTTATTCATCTTCATAGTGACCTTGGGGGAAAATGGGTTAATGGGAACATGGTGTTGAGCTAACCCTAAATACCCTTATGTCAATGAGTGATGCATACATATCCAATATTCTAAATAGGGCCTTAGAATAATTTAATTATCCCCTATGTGTTGGCTTGTGAGTGAATCATGCAATATGTGATAAGCAAGTACAATAATCACCTAGCTTGTAACTTGTCAAGCATAGATATTGAGCTACTCCTTCAGTGCTTTAAATCTGTATTTGTGTTTTCCATATAATTGATATGGAAATAGGAGAAAATATAGATATTTGATTAATTAAATGCTTGATAGAATGATTTTGACAAGCTGCCTTGGTCTCTTTTGGTATTTTCTAGGTAAGGAATGAATGGGGGTTGATATTATATTTATATCAATCCCTTTAGATAAGTAACTCAAATTAAAGAACTAAGGACAACCATTAGGATATGTTTCATTTGAAAATTGGATGACTTTAGGGCATTGGACACTTATGTTAGAATAGGACATCTATGTTGACACACATGTTTATCCCAAATGCTAGTATCTAGGGAACAAGAAAGTAGGTACTAACTCAGAACTTATAGAGGTGGAAGATAAGCATGTTTTAAGCATTATGGGTAAGATATAAGATCTAGTTCATCAATTTAAGACTATTTGGACCAAGATAAAGGCCAAAGGGCATACTATAGAGTATATGTGAGACTTCCAAAATCAAGAAAGGTCTAGAACCAAAATGAACAACTAAGGTATGATTTTTCCAAGCGTATAAGATTAAGGTGCTATATAATCCATAAAATAGTGTCTAAAAAATTACTTGAGTAAAATGTTTCATGAGCCTTTTGGTGACTTCAACTATCGATCATTATAGGAACTTAGTAAGCAAAACATGGTTTTTAGTTTTTATAATTTTTTTCATCAAAGATGGATTTTGTCTATAATGTGAAAGGAGAAAAAAAAACACAAGGATCCTTTACCTAAATTGGAATATTTGAGGGAAAGTGAAAAATTATAGCTGGTTGATAGTGATCTCATGCCATTCCCACGTGTTTCTTTTTATAAGCACAAATATGTTCTTGATTTCTATCACAAAAATTAGATATAATATCTAAAAAATAAAAGTGAAGTCTTTAAAAATTTAAAAAAATTAAAATCCTTTATTAAAAACATGTCAAATAGAAAAAATTAGTCTCTTAAAATTGATAATGGAGGATAGTTTTTCAACAATCACATGATCAACTTATATGAACATATAAACATTTAAATTCAATGTATTGTGAACTAAATTTGGTATATTAATGTATTTGAACACAATAATCATACACTTAAATAAATTTCCAATTCATGGTGAATTACAAGGACTTTAATTTTTGATTTTGGGTAGATGAAATTCAATGTGTAAACTATCCAAACAACAATGCAAGACATGAATCCTAAATAAAAATGATTTGGTGTCAAGCCAAATATTTTTTAATTTAGGGTTTTTTGGTGTGATGCATGGGTTATAATCCTAGGTATTTTTGATGGATATTTTGAATATTTGAAGGCATATTAGATATGTTTAGAGGAACCATAAAATTTATTTATTAGTGGGATATCTTTGATGAACAATCTTAGGCTTAGAAGGCAAAATCTTCTCCTCTCACTCCATTAGTTAAAACCAATATAGACACAAATTTTGATCTCTCTTTTGAAGAACAATACAATTTTCATGATTTGTGTTCTAAGAGTTATTATAGTTTTGATGATGAATTTTATGGGGACAAACAACTCTTCCACCACTAGTAGAACACATAGTTCCATCACTAGTGCCATTATTCATTAATAATGCACCTGTATAACCAATATAACGTCAACCATTACCAGTTTTTACTATTTATAAAAATATAAATTCATGGGAAGGGGATTCAAAAGATCCACATAAGTATATATCATAACATCATTTTGGTGTTACACACTTGGAATAGTTGGTAGTGAATCAAGATCTAGGGACTTATCATGAGGCTTGTAAGAATTATGAAAGATAAGAAAATATGGTAGAATAATTTATTTATATAAATAAGAATAAAACTTGGGTCTTGGTTCCACTTAAAAAATAAATAAAATAACAAGGTGAAAGTGGGTACTACATTAAATATACAAAAAATGGGCCCATTTATAGGTACAAAGCTCAACTTGTAGCAAAACATTTTTCATGGGTTGAAGGTGTTGATTACCAGAAACACTTTATCAAGTTACCAAGATGAATTCCATTGGTCTAATAATTTATTTAGATAAAAGATAGGTGTGGGAAGTCTATTATATGGATGTCAAAAGTGTCTTTTTGCATGGATAATTTTATGAATAAATATACATATCCCAATCTCTAGGGTTTGCTAATAGCGATAACTAAATTTATGTGTGTAGATTAAAAAAGTGATTTTATGTAGTAAAACAAGGATCCTCAAGATTGATATGAAAATGTTGACATGTATTTTAATCAACTTTGATTTTACATGGAGTCCATCCAACACCACAATATACACAAATAAAGTAGATGAGCAATGCTTGATTTAAGTCTGTTATGTTGACAACTTAATAATTATAAGGAGTTCCAAAAATAAAATTAATGATGTGAAATCAAGGTTAATGAATTAATTTTAGTTGATAAACTTTGGATTGTTACACTATTTCCTTAGTGTTTAAATTTCATAGTTTAAGAACGGATTTTTTTCCCAATAATCCAAGTATGCTTAAGACACACTCCATCACTTCAATACTTAAAGATGTAAGTATATACCAACTCCTTCTCAATATGAAGTCAATATTTATACTAATTATTATTTTCCTTTGGTTGATGGTATAGTATATAGGAAACTATTGGGAAGAAACTTTGGCTTGTTACACTATTTACTTAGTGTTTAAATTTCATAGTTTAAGAACGTATTTTTTTCCAATAATCCAAGTATGCTTAAGACACACTCCATCACTTCAACACTTAAAGATGTAAGTATATACCAACTCCTTCTCAATATGAAGTCAATATTTATACTAATTATTATTTTCCTTTGGTTGATGGTATAGTATATAAAAAAACTATTGGGAAGAATTATATACTTGGCTCATACTCATCCTAATCTTTCTTTTATTGTGAACTCGATGTCACACTTTTGTCAGGATCCCCATGATAGACATTGACAAGATACAAATAATATTATAAGGTATATTCATAATACTGTTAATTATGGGATTGAGTATAATTTTAAAGGGAAATCCTCAATTTTTTGGTTACATGTCTATTCAAAAAAAAATATTTGTAGGTCACACAGAGAGTGGTTATGAAACATATCTATATGATCGTAGTTCAACCTCAAGATATATATATCATCTTAGGGTAACTCCCATGACTTGGTCTTATAGGAAGTAGTCTACTATTAATTTTTATACTATGGGGGTTGACTATAGTGGAGTTTTAAATACTATCATTATCATTTTGGATTCGACACATGTTTTATAAATTTAGGTTTCCTCATGACCAACTCATAATGCTTTGGTACAATAATCAAAGTGCTATCCATATATCTCAAAACCCAGTAGAGAACCAATGTAAAAATCACATTGAAATATATGTGAATTATATTTGGTAGAAAATAAATGATAAGATCATTGATATTTTGTATTTTTTAATAGATAATCAAGTTGTAGGCATATTCAAAATGTGCTTGTTTAAGGCCTGATGTTTTCAATGTAGGAATATTTTGGTTGTGAATAAATATGTCATAAAGGGGGGATAGTTTAATGATTCATTCATCCCTCCCTTTATAAAATTAAAATTTAAGGGATAATTTTAGTGTATTTAATAGTGCATACACTTTTTTATGGTTTAAGACACACTTTTATTATTCATTTGTAATATAATTTATAGTTAAGAACTAATTGGTACATACTTATCTATAACCCATTATTAGAAAATATTATTAATTAAGTATTTAATTAATTTGAATTTGTTAAAAATAGGTAAGACTTGTCTCTAATAATTTTTTTTTATGATTAACTAATATGTAAAACCCTTACCCTAATTTTATCCTCATTATTTATCTATATAAGAGTATAAAGGGCTAGCAGGTAAGGTAAAATTGTGGGTATGACTTACTATTGTACTACTAGAAAATTTAGGCTAAATATACTAATATAAAGAGGTATTAATGATACCTATATAATGATATGTGTTTTATTAATTTAAAATTTTATTTGACTTATGATACTGCATGAATTTTGGGTATTTATCTCAAGATAGTTACATAGATTATAAAGCTTGTCTAGTAATTTAGTAAAAATTCCTAAAAATATTTTAGACAAACCCAATAATGAGATTTTACAAATGTTCCTTTACTATCAATCTTAAAGAGATAGATGACATATATTAAGGTTTAAAAAATGAGTTTACATGGCACCAATCCCTTAAGAAAATATAATTATATCCCGCAAAGATTAGATGTTGAAGGATTTTTCATCAATATGAGGTTCTATTGACCATAAATCTTGCCACATTAGATTAGATATGATAGTGTAGATAGTCCTTAGATAAATAAATAAGAAATATGGCCCTTGTCTTGGTTATTATATAATGAAACTTTAAAGGATCCCTATTAGTACAAGTCTCTATTACATGAAAATGTTGAAGGCCCATATAAATAGGATAACATAAAATCTTAGAATGGTTATTGTGTGCCCTTTATGGGGAATATTTCAATTTTTAGATCAATGGATTTTTTGATCATTCAGGGTGAGGTAGTTTCCTTCTCTCACAACACAAAACTTGATATGGAGATATGATAGATAATATGAGAAGGGAGGATATGCATATGTGGTGGTTAAAATGACTTCCCTTCTCAGTTATATATTGATCTTCAGGATCTAATTTTAGGGAGATAGATTTTCATTAGAAAAAGATAAGGGTGAATTTGTAATTCATTATTTTGGATCTAGTTTTTGTTGCCCTATATTTGTAAATGAAAAAATCAAAATAGTCTAATCATGGGTTTTTGTTCTTATATCCCATGTTAGTTGATTCTTGGACTTGATTCTAATTGTGTATAGCCAAAGCATTATAATAAATAATTTGTGGTTATTTAGCTACCCCCATTATGAAATTGCACGTTGATAATTTTATCTATAAATAGTGGTAAATCTATTAAGCTTTACATTCATTGGTGTGAATGATTGATAGTATAACAACTCTAGTAATTGTCATGTTTCATATTTTTGGGTGTTAAAAAGACCATATTATTTTTTGGTTCATAACCCATTTTTATTTGGTGTGAAGAATTGTTATTGAAGAGAAATGAGAACAAGGTAT
Organism: Torreya grandis; assembly: GCA_037957365.1. Lineage (NCBI taxonomy): Eukaryota > Viridiplantae > Streptophyta > Pinopsida > Cupressales > Taxaceae > Torreya > Torreya grandis. The sequence goes on along the minus strand of JARHVA010000338.1, from coordinate 4,982,588 downwards.
TCTGGGTTATGTAAATATTGGTTATTTATGAAACCTAATCATTGTTTGTTCCTTGAATTATTAATGGAAGTTTTATTTTATCATGGGTTTTTTACCATTACAATTTTTTGGTAACCATCAAAAAATTAGTAGACAAAAATGTACCGGTTAAAAATGTAGAGAGGATAAAACATAGCAAGGAAAAAATGTAGTGAGGACAAAACATCAAAAGAACAAAACATAGTAAAGGATATGCTCATACAAAAGATAACACAACTTTCAACTAAAGGTCCAAACTCATAAAATCAAATTTTCCTCTGTTATTTTGATTTTAAATTTGGTGTATTACTTTTCCACCTTAAAATGTTAACTACTATCACCAAAATGAACTAGACAACAAATAAATAATGAGATAATCACTAAAATGTCCCAATTATGCTCTTTGTGACATTACCGATACCGCTATGTTTTTATTCACTATGTTTCATCCTCATGATGTTTTTGTCATACTACATTTTTACCACTATGTTTTTTACTACTACATTTTTGTCTTCTATGTAATCACATAGAACCAAGTTTTCCCATATCAAAATCTTGTATTGTGTTATGTTCATTATTTTTTTTATATCTTATTGAAATCATTATTTCTAATACAATCCTTGTTAAAATTATTGGATGATAAAATTAATTTGATCCTACTAACTTGATATTGTACTAGAGCCATTTTCTATTGTCTAAATAGTTTTGTAGGGTTTGTATAAATTGGGAATATGGAGGTTATTTGCCAATTTTTTGACCAAATGTTTGATAAAAAACTGACATAGGTAGTGATGAATTTTGAATTTGATCACCATGGCAATAAATTGATCTTTTGATACTCAATATGTTATATCCAATTTTATATTAAAACTAAAGACCATGCTCTGCATTATCTTATTTGGTGTAGACCAATTTTATTTTGAAAAAAATATAGGTACCCTATTTACATGAATGGTTATGCAGGAAACCCATTCCCTTGAATGAATATGTAGGAAAGTATTCTGATCTGGTGAATATAAAAAATACATGGTGGCATCATAATTCCATCCACTACCAAAAATATTGAAAGATCCTAGCATAATTTTATACTTGATGGTCAAACTATATTCCATGCACAGACTAGTTGTAGGGTGGTATATTATTTCATAGTTGGTATCTGAAGCAAATTTATGATCTATAAAAATAAAAATTATTATATTTTTAAAGAAAAATATAATTTATTTTTCACTAGTTAATGTATCATAATAGGTTAAGAAAATTAGATACATTGATCTAGTGCCTACCATTGGAAAACTCTTTAGACGAGGGTTTGATCAAGTTATGTGTGAATGTGGAAGCTTTATGAGAGAGAATGTTCAATACAAACAAACATACACACACACACACACACACACACACACATTTGTTTGTATTGAACATTCTCTCTCATAAAGCTTCCACATTCACACATAACTTGATCAAACCCTCATCTAAAGAGTTTTCCAATGGTTCACTACCTAGGCACTAGATCAATGTATCTAATTTTCTTAACCTATTATGATACATTAACTAGTGAGAAATAAATTATATTTTTCTTTAAAAATCTAATAATTTTTATTTTTATAGATCATAACTTCACTTCAGATACCAACTATGAAATAATATACCGCCCTACAACTAGTTTGTGCATGGAATATAGTTTGACCATCAAGTATAAAATTATGCTAGGATCTTTCAATATTGTTGGTAGTGGATGGAATTATGATGCCACCATGTATTTTTTATATTCACTAGATCAAAATACTTTCCTACATATTCATTCAAGGGAATGGGTTTCCTGCATAACCATTCATGTAAATGGTGTACCTATATTTTTTTCAAAATAAAATTGGTCTACACCAAATAAGATAATGTAGAGCATGGTCTTTAGTTTTAATATACAATTGGATATAACATATTGAGTATCAAAAGATCAATTTATTGGCATGGTGATCAAATTCAAACTTCATCACTACCTATGTCAGTTTTTTATCAAACATTTGGTCAAAAAATTGGCAAATAACCTCCATATTCCCAATTTATAGACCCTACAAAACTATTTAGACAATCGAAAATGGCTCTAGTACAATATCAAGTTAGTAGGATCAAATTAATTTTATCATCCAATAATTTTAGCAAGGATTGTATTAGAAATAATGATTTCAATTAAAAAAAATAAAATAATGAACATAACACAATACAAGATTTTGATATGGGAAAACTTTGTTCTATGTGATTACATAACAGACAAAAATGTAGCAGTAAAAAACATAGTGGTAAAAACGTAGTATGACAAAAAAAATAGTATGACAAAAACATCATGAGGATGAAACATAGTGAATAAAAACATAGTGTTATCGGTAATGTCACAAAGAGCATAATTGGGACATGTTAGTGATTATCTCATTATTTATTTGTTGTCTGGTTCATTTTGGTGATAATAGTTAACATTTTAAGGTGGAAAAGTAATACACCAAATTTAAAATCAAAATAACAGAGGAAAATGTGATTTTATGAGTTTGGACCTTTAGTTGAAAGTTGTGTTATCTTTTGTGTGAGCATATCCTTTACTATGTTTTGTTCTTTTGATGTTTTGTCCTCACTACATTTTTTCCTTGCTATGTTTTATCCTCTCTACATTTTTCATGCTACATTTTCAACCGGTACATTTTTGTCTACTAATTTTTTGATGGTTATAAAAAAATTGTAATGGTAAAAAACCCATGATAAAATAAAACTTCCATTAATAATTCAAGGAACAAACAATGATTAGGTTTCATAAATAACCAATATTTACATAACCCAGAATACCTTGTTCTTATTTCTCTTCAATAACAATTCTTCACACCAAATAAAAATGGGTTATGAACCAAAAAATAATATGGTCTTTTTAACACCCAAAAATATGAAACATGACAATTACTAGAGTTGTTATAATATCAATCATTCACACCAATGAATGTAAAGCTTGATAGATTTACCACTATTTATAGATAAAATTATCAACGTGTAATTTCATAATAGGGGTAGATAAATAACCACAAACTATTTATTATAATGCTTTGGCTATACACAATTAGAATCAAGTCCAAGAATCAACTAACATGGGATATAAGAATAAAAAACCATGATTAGACTATTTTGATTTTTTCATTTACAAATATAGGGCAACAAAAACTAGATCCAAAATAATGAATTACAAATTCACCCTTATCTTTTTCTAATGAAAATCTATCTCCCTAAAATTAGATCCTGAAGATCAATATATAACTGAGAAGGGAAGTCATTTTAACCACCACATATTCATATCCTCCCTTCTCATATTATCTATCATATATCCATATCAAGTTTTGTGTTGTGAGAGAAGGAAACTACCTCACGCTGAATGATCAAAAAATCCATTGATCTAAAAATTGAAATATTCCCCATAAAGGGCACACAATAACCATTCTAAGATTTTATGTTATCCTATTTATATGGGCCTTCAACATTTTCATGTAATAGAGACTTGTACTAATAGGGATCCTTTAAAGTTTCATTATATAATAACCAAGACAAGGGCCATATTTCTTATTTATTTATCTAAGGACTATCTACACTATCATATCTAATCTAATGTGGCAAGATTTATGGTCAATAGAACCTCATATTGATGAAAAATCCTTCAACATCTAATCTTTATGGGATATAATTATATTTTCTTAAGGGATTAGTGCCATGTAAACTCATTTTTTGAACCTTAATATATGTCATCTATCTCTTTAATATTGATAGTAAAGGAACATTTGTAAAATCACATTATTGGGTTTGTCTAAAATATTTTTAGAAATTTTTACTAAATTACTAGACAAGCTTTATAATCTATGTAACTATGTTGAGATAAATACCCAAAATTCATGCAGTATCATAAGTCAAATAAAATTTTAAATTAATACAACACATATCTTTATATAGGTATCATTAATACCTCTTTATATTAGTATATTTAGCCTAAATTTTCTAGTAGTACAATAGTAAGTCATACCCACAATTTTACCTTACCCGCTACCCCTTTATACTCTTATATACATAAATAATGAGGATTAAATTAGGGTAAGGGTTTTATATATTATTTAATTATAAAAAAAATATTCTTAGAGACAAGTCTTACCTATTTTTAACAAATTCAAATTAATTAAATACTTAATTAATAATATTTTCTAATAATGGGTTATAGATAAGTATGTACCAATTAGTTCTTAACTATAAATTATATTACAAATGAATAATAAAAGTGTGTCTTAAACCATAAAAAAGTGTATGCACTAAAATTATCCCTTAAATTCTAAATTTTATAAAGGGAAGGATGAATGAATCATTAAACTATCCCCCCTTTATGACATATTTATTCACAACCAAAATATTCCTACATTGAAAACATCAGGCCTTAAACAAGCACTTTTTGAATATGCCTACAACTTGATTATCTATTAAAAAATACTTAATATCAATGACCTTATCATTTATTTTCTACCAAATATAATTCACATATATTTCAATGTGATTTTTACATTGGTTCTCTATTGGGTTTTGAGATATATGGATAGCACTTTGATTATTGTACCAAAGCATTGTGAGTTGGTCATGAGGAAACCTAAATTTATAAAACATGTGTCGAATCCAAAATGATAATGATAGTATTTAAAACTCCAATATAGTCAACCCCCATAGTATAAAAATTAATAGTAGACTACTTCCAATAAGACCAAGTCATGGGAGTTACCCTAAGATGATATATATATCTTGAGATTGAACTACGATCATATAGATATATTGCATAACCACTCTCTGTGTGACCTACAAATATTTTTTTTTGAATAGACATGTAACCAAAAAATTGAGGATTTCCCTTTAAAATTATACTCAATCCCATAATTAATAGTAGTATGAATATACCTTATAATATTATTTGTATCTTGTCAATGTCTATCATGGAGATCCTAACAAAAGTGTGACATTGAGTTCACAATAAAAGAAAGATTAGGATGAGTATGAGCCAAGTATATAATTCTTCCTAATAGTTTCCTATATACTATACCATCAACCAAAGGAAAATAATAATTAGTATAAATATTGACTTCATATTGAGAAGGAGTTGGTATATACTTACATCTTTAAGTGTTGAAGTGATGGAGTGTGTCTTAAGCATACTTGGATTATTGGAAAAAAATACGTTCTTAAACTATGAAATTTAAACACTAAGTAAATAGTGTAACAAGCCAAAGTTTCTTCCCAATAGTTTCCTATATACTATACCATCAACCAAAGGAAAATAATAATTAGTATAAATATTGACTTCATATTGAGAAGGAGTTGGTATATACTTACATCTTTAAGTATTGAAGTGATGGAGTGTGTCTTAAGCATACTTGGATTATTGGAAAAAAAATCCGTTCTTAAACTATGAAATTTAAACACTTAGGAAATAGTGTAACAAGCCAAAGTTTCTCAACTAAAATTAATTAATTAACCTTGATTTCACATCATTAATTTTATTTTTGGAACTCATAATTATTAAGTCATCAACATAACAGACTTAAATCAAGCATTGCTCATCTACTTTATTTGTGTATATTGTGGTGTTGGATGGACTCCATGTAAAATCAAAGTTGATTAAAATACATGTCAACATTTTCATATCAATCTTGAGGATCCTATTTTAATACATAAAATCACTTTTTTAATCTACACACATAAATTTAGTTATCGCTATTAGCAAACCCTAGAGATTGGGATATGTATATTTATTCATAAAATTATCCATGAAAAAGACACTTTTGACATCCATATAATAGACTTCCCACACCTATTTTTTATCTAAATAAATTATTAGACCAATGTAATTCATCTTGGTAACTTGATAAAGTGTTTTTGGTAATCAACACCTTCAACCCATAAAAAATGTTTTGCTACAAGTTGAGCTTTGTACCTATAAATGGGCCCATTTTTTGTATATTTAATGTAGTACCCACTTTCACCTTGTTATTTTATTTATTTTTTAAGTGGAACCAAGACCCAAGTTTTATTCTTATTTATATAAATAAATTATTCTACCATATTTTCTTATCTTTCATAATTCTTACAAGCCTCATGATAAGTCCCTAGATCTTGATTCACTACCAACTATTCCAAGTGTGTAACACCAAAATGATGTTATGATATATAATTATGTGGATCTTTTGAATCCATTTCCCATGAATTTATATTTTTATAAATAGTAAAAATTGGTAATGGTTGACATTATATTGGTTATACAGGTGCATTATTAATGAATAATGGCACTAGTGATGGAACTATGTGTTCTACTAGTGGTGGAAGAGTTGTTTGTCCCCATAAAATTCATCATCAAAACTATAATAACTCTTAGAACACAAATCAAGAAAATTGTATTGTTCTTCAAAAGAGAGATCAAAATTTGTGTCTATATTGGTTTTAAATAATGGAGTGAGAGGAGAAGATTTTTCCTTCTAAGCCTAAGATTTTTCATCAAACATATCCCACCAATAAAGAAATTTTATGGTTCCTCCAAACATATCTAATATGCCTTCAAATATTCAAAATATCCATCAAAAATACCTAGGATTATAACCCATGTATCACACCAAAAAACCCTAAATTAAAAAATATTTGGCTTGACACCAAATCTTTTTTATTTAGGATTCATGTCTTGCATTGTTATTTGGATAGTTTACACATTGATTTTCATCTACCCAAAATCAAAAATTAAAGTCCTTGTAATTCACCATGAAATTGGAAATTTATTTAAGTGTATGATTATTGTGTTTAAATACATTAATATACCAAATTTAGTTCACAATACATTGAATTTAAATGTTTATATGTTCATATAAGTTGATCATGTGATTGTTGAAAAACTATCCTCCATTATCAATTTTAAGAGACTAATTTTTTCTATTTGACATGTTTTTAATAAAGGATTTTAATTTTTTTAAATTTTCAAAGACTTCACTTTTATTTTTTAGATATTATATCTAATTTTTGTGATATAAATCATCAATGAACATAAGCACATATTTGTGCTTATAAAAAAACACGTGGGAATGGCATGAGATCACTATCAACCAGCTATAATTTTTCACTTTCCCTCAAATATTCCAATTTAGGTAAAGGATCCTTGTGTTTTTTTTCTCCTTTCACATTATAGACAAAATCCATCTTTGATGAAATTTTTTATAAAAACTAAAAACCATGTTTTGCTTACTAAGTTCCTACAATAATTGATAGTTGAAGTCACCAAAAGGCTCATGAAACATTTTACTCAAGTAATTTTTTAGACACTATTTTATGGATTATATAGCACCTTAATCTTGTACGCTTGGAAAACTCATACCTTAGTTGTTCATTTTGGTTCTAGACCTTTCTTGATTTTGGTAGTGAACCATTGGAAAACTCTTTAGACGAGGGTTTGATCAAGTTATGTGTGAATGTGGAAGCTTTATGAGATAGAATGTTCTATACAAACAAATAAATAAATATATATATATATAACTAAAACAATAGATGCATTTTATTTATCTATTTACTCTACACATGTCATCCTCTTGAAAAAGATGTATATCTACAATATTTTAACCTATTTATTATTTTTATTTTATATGTAGTATGTTACAAATATGTATATGTAGATTACATGTTGAAAGGGATGAGATTCATTATGATTATTGAATCATTTCATGTGTGACTCATCATATTTTATGGTTATTATGACATCACCACCTATCATTACTATTTTAAATTAGTATATTGGCAATGGATTTTGATGGTGTGGTTTTCCACATAGGTGTGGATCCTCATGACATATTTTTTTCTTTTAATGTAGGCAAAACTAAGAAATAATGATAATTCACTGAATGATCTTATGGACTTCTTCTGTATGGATTGTGTGGTAATGCAATGGCATAAATGGATAGTGAGGATTGATATGTAGGTGTTGATCCTCCAAATGAGTTTGTTTACATCAGTACATGCCCAATTGAGAAACAAAAATAATCTATAGTATAACCTAATGGTGCAAGTACACTTGTATTAATGTAGACTGAACAATAATAGTTTGTAGTAGGATCCAATGATGTAGGAGGTCTATTTAGATAAATTTAAATGAGTGAATTATCTCCATAAGCCAAGATAATGGATCAAGTGTTACCATGGGATTCATGGTTGGTCTATCTACCTAGATCAGTTGCCCCTCTTTAAAAATAAATAGTCTTGATTGCATTAAGTCTAGGAATCAGCTGTGGAACATTAGATTTTAGTTGTTTCTTGGTGAACCATTTATATTTTTGTGGATTTGACCTATTAAAATGACTCAGTACATAGGCATAGATTATTTATATGTAAATATGGTTTATATAATTTGATCTATCTTTGCCACAATAGGACATGCATTAGTTAATGGTGAGATGTTGATTGAAAAGTATGCATAGATATATATAACAATACCTTTTTATATTTGGAGTAGTAGGTGTTGTTCAAGAATATGATATCTCTTACCACCTATTAATACAACTATGTTGTGAGGATTGGTATTATAGATATGTAATTATGGTTATGCATGTATGGATGCCCAACGAGAACATAAAAGACATCAATGGGGTAAATAAATATTCCTTGAATGGATGAATAGAATATGAGAAGCATCATTTAAGGGTGACACATAAACCTTGGTTTTTATAAAAACCGAACCATCCCAATTTATACAACTATGGATAAGCCATGGTCAAAAAACTATTTTTTTGATGGTTGTTATGAAAATGATATTCTTCATGCTACCACCATCAATTATAAAATGTAGTGGTTACCCTTCAACCCCTATTTGTGAATGGAATAAGATTTTTACTTTAACATTCAATTCTATGGGGGTTTTTTGTGTAGCATTAACTAGAATGTTGGGGTCTATGTCAATGATTCTACCTAAGGATTTGACATAATCCTATTTTTATCCATGTAAGAAAGGTATTTTATGCATGACACTCAACATTAGATTAGTTTTTAATTTTGTGTTTATCAAACCATCTATTTGGCTTAGATGGTTTGTTATTATCTAAAGTAGGTGTGTTATTTGGCACGAAGGTTGTATATTTATTTCCTTTATGATTTAAATCCTCTTCAATGGTTACCACATGTGATAGGCCTCACCCATCATTTTTAATTTGATCAGATTTAGTTTGGACCTAATGGATAGTTATAAACCACTTTAATTTTTTAGGATGTGGTGATTCTATGTATCAAACGAGCCCAACATTTCATAGATAGAGTGTAAAGTGTTGGTGTAGGCTTGGACTGACTGGTCTAGTCATTACAAAAACTATGACACTACATTTAACAATCATTATAGACATCTTTAGAGTAATCCTCACCCTTGAAGGTTTATAGGAATTCATCCTAGGTTGATTGATATTTTATTTGGTCTTTCTCCTTCAAATAATGTGCTTTCCACCACTTCTAGATAGGCGAATAAAATTTAATAAGTGCAAAATTGAATTTTATTTGTTATATAAATTATTCATGGAAAATTAAGACTCCAATTGATCAAACTAGGTATATATTGCATTTGTGTTAATCATACCCTTAAACACAAGAATATCTTGGTTTACTTGAAACCTAGGGGGATTCAACCACCAAAATTTTTACCTAAATATGAATTCAATAGAACCGCTTGATCAAGGACTTATACAAACTGGATGAACATAAATTTATGCTATTTGAAAAATGCTTCTCCAATTTTATTTTTGATTAAGGCATGAATCTCGTCTTGCATTAACTTGGACATATTATTGAAATAGTCTAGTAGATGGTCTAATGTATTTTAAGGTTTGATGTTGAGGAATAAATACTATAATCATGTTTGATAGGTAATGCAAGAATGAGATATGCCACTCTAATACCACTGATAAGATGCTCAGGTAGTTAACTAGTGGATAACTCTTTAGACAAGGGTTTGAATAAGTTATGTACAAACGTGGATGCTTTTAAGAGAGAATGTGAAATATAGATAATGAAAGATATAAAATTGAAATAATAATTGTATTTTATGTATCTATTTTCTATATAGATGTCACACTCTTGAAAAATATGTATGGTTGAAATCTTCTATCCTATTTTCTAATTATATTCTATTTGTGGTATGTTACAAATAAGTATATATAAATTACATGTCAAGGGGACTAAGAGAATATGATCCTTGAACCATTTCATGTGTGACTTGTCATTTATGATGGTTATTATGGCATATAAAACTATCATTAATATCATAATAGAGTGGTAAAGTAGTTGTAAAGTTAAATGGTGTAGTTTTCCATGTAGGTACAGACCCTCATTTCATATTTATTGCCATTAGCACAAGCCAAAGTGGGAAAAAATGGTAATATATTGAATGGTATTTAGTATTATATTTTAGGTATTATAAATTAATTTAGTTATAGAATTGGAAATTGAGGATTGACATAGAAGTGTTGATACTTAAAAGGATTTTATTTCCACCAATACATGCCCAATTGAGTAACAATGGCAATATGTGGTATAACCTAGTGGTGCAAGTCCATTTGAATTAACATAGACTAAAAAATGGTAGATCATGGTAGGATATAATGATTTATAATGTTTATTTGGATAAATATATATGATTGAAGTGTCTACTTAATCTACACAAGCCAAGAGACTAGGTCGAGCATTGTCATAGGAGTCACAACTAGTTAATCCATCTATATCATACATATTTATCCTAAAGGGGTAGTTGTATTGAATGAATTATGTAAATTGAATATTAATCCATTACTCTCTTTGTTTTAAACTTATTTTTTAATTTTTCATCTCACCACTATTCAGTTTCAAACTTTGTGATATTGAAAATTGATTTTTGTCATATGTCGTAATTCCCTAGTAGACATTTACACAAATGTGAAATAATACAAAAGGAATTTGATCTATTCAATGAAATGTTTAAAATAAATTTATGGAAATGTGAAATCATAAAAAATACACATCCATTTTTTGAGAAAAATCCTCAAATAAGTTTATGCAAAAATGTGGAGTCACATTAAAAAACATGCAATGGATTTGAGATTTTTTAATCCCTATGAACTAATTTGCATAAAATGTTATGGTTTTAATCATTACCCATTTGTTTTAGTGTCATATAAATGTAAATCCTTTGGATCCAAGTAACATACTTTATCTATGAATATTTTTGTTCTTATTTAAATGGAAAAAGTGATTGCAATAGGTCTTAAGCTTGTTATTCCTTCTAAAGTCATGGTGTTATCTATGATGGAAAGTAGAGGATTATATATACACTTATTATAAATTATTTTTAACTCTTACCATGGTTTAAAAAATATTTAAAAATTTGTCACATTTATTGGTGTATTGAATTTTTCCACCCAACATTTATCCTCAAAGGTTACAACTAGCATGCACATCTTTTAGGTCTCCAACTGCTAAGTTTGAAGGCCAAGTTTTTTTATAAGAATATAATCACAAGGTTCAATTAGAAAAATATTCAAATTTAAGGAGGTAATTAAATAATAAATATACTTATTATCAAATACTATAAAAATATAGGAAGATTGTAATTTATGTTTATGATAATAATTAAAGCTTCATGATGTTGTATGTAAATCAACAAATTTTACTCAGTGATGTAAGATCTTGTGATATTTTCTTCTAATTTATTTTTAAATTCATGAGAAATGGATGTGTAACTATACACTTCCATATACCTTGCCTTCATAGGTCCATTTTTTATGTAGCTTATAAATGCAACAAATATAAAGTACAATCTAATAGTTGGGGAATATAGTATTTAAATTACCATATACTTCACAAATCTAATAATGATTACCAAGAATGGAATGATTTTAGTTTTTTTTTTCAAAAATTAAATTACAATTAATTGAAGAATCTAAATCTAATTTTTTTGGGTCAATATTTTTCTATCATGGAATTAAATTTTATTTTACCTCTATAGGCATAAGCATAAGCATTGACATTACACTTTTTACAACATAAGGAGAGTTAGTTTATAAAGCATTATGTGTGGAAAATACATACATACACACATATATAATTTGAAAAATTAGCTATAAGTTTTATTTTAAATTTTAAAGAAAATAAAAAATGGCTTCTCAAAATTTCATATTTGCAAAATCCCACAAACTTAATGGATAAAATAAAAACATATATAAATCTATACTTAATCTATGTTTATGGATTAAAAACTATGGTTTATTGTAAATGAAAATGAACAATCTCATTCAAGTATGAAATCAAATTTTGAGAACACTAATGCTTATCAATAAAGGTTTAAAGAGGTCATGTCGATCATCCTAATAAGTGTTGGATGAATTCCTACTTCATATAGGAAATCAATAATTTCTCAATGAAGCTTGGAAGATATTTGAATCCATGCATGAAAGAACAAAACTCTATAAAATCGCCAAACTCATCCTATAAATATTGACCACTCTTATTAAAGGAGGTGAGAAGGTGATGAATTATCTTATAAAGATTAAAAAAATCTTAACTGGATGGTTGAAAATGAAACTTAATTCAATATCAACTTATCCATTTTATCATCCATATGAACATTCATGAGAATTTAATGAACTTCATCTCTATCATTAATTATAAATATCAAACTGAGCAAGATAATTCATGACCTCACCACACTATCGACTCTCTTCATCCAAGAAGAGAAATTCATGACAACCTTTGACTCTAAAGAGAATGATACTTAGGATATTCTCTTTAAAAAATAGGTAAACATTATTCCTAAAAACAATGGAGCTCAAAAATTTAAATCAAACTTCTAATCTTTTAACTGCAATAACACAAATGAGAATAAGAATAATTTGAACAAAAAACACAAGGTTAAGTTCAATGGGAATTTTAAAAATGTCATAAGTTTGGCCACAATGAGGAAGATTATTATTAGAACAAGAAAGGGTTAAATAAAAAAACTTTAAAAATCATAAAGGGACAATTTTTCAATCAAAATCAAAATTAAAATCAGGATTCTAACAAAACCATTGCTTTTTAAAATGCCCTGTATGCCTCAAATGACATTGAATGGATCTTGGATAGTGATGATTCAAGACACATGACTCACATTTATGATATTATAATAGATGTAAAAGAATGCTGTGAAATAATCTATCTAATAGATGACTTCCTAATAGAATTAAAATGTAAGGTAAAGAATTTTTTTCAAATGGGTTTATTAACAATGTTTTATTTGTTCCTAAACATAATTTTTTAAATCCTATTCTCAAATTATTTAAGATAATTTCATTGTAATCCTACATAAAGATAAATGAGATATTAAATATTGGTTTGATTCTATTATTGTTGAAGGCATTCAAAATAAATATATTTATAGCTTTAATGACTTCTCTAAATATATTTATCTTTCCTCCCAAATAAGAAATAAGACTCAACAATGGCATGAAATACTTATTAAATTTATGAGTCTTTTTGATCTGTCCATACATAACCTTGTGGTAGGAATACCTCAAATCTAACCTTTTCATGAAACTTGTGAAGGATGCTTATGTGGTAAACAACACAATCTAACCTTTAACAAACATCATGAATAAAATTATTTTCATCCCTTATAACTTGTTCTTAGTTATGTAATGGGGCCACTTGATGTTACTTCTCTTAATGGGTCCTTATATGTATTAACTTCTATTGATGATCATACTAGGATGATTTTGACCTACTATATAGAGAAAAAATATTAAGTTTTATCTAATTTCAAAGAATTTAAAGCCTTAGTTGAAACATGTCTAACCTAAAAATTAAGAGTTTAAGAACTAATAATGATGGGGAATATATAAGTAAATACTTTGTTGCATTTTGTGTTTATTTTGAAATATAAAGGGAATTTACCACTCCTTATTCTCCACAAAAACATTTAGTTATCGAAAGGAAAAATAGGACTATCTTAGAAATGGCTAGAACCATGTTACGTTATGCTAAATATACTAAATTTATTTAGGAAGAAGCCATGGATAGTATTATCCATGCCTTAATATAGTTCCTACAAAATAATTACACCTTTCAACTTCTCTAGAAATGTGGACCATAAATAAACCAAATGTTTGTCACCTCGTAATATTTACTATCCTTGCATCTATCATCATTCCTAAAACAAAAAGTAATAAACTTGATCCTACCTCCTAATATTTCATTTTTATGGTATGGAGGAAGAACTAAAGAATTAATAGTATATGATCCATCCAAAATAAAGATCATTAAAAATAGAAATTTTCAAATTTAGAAAAACCTTTTTGTGAGTCCTATATAGAACCATCTCAGGGTTGTCTTAATAAAGAAACGAATGCCCTAGAAGAATATTCAAATATGGATAGTTTGAATAAGTTTGAGGGGGATACATCACAAAGTTATCTCTAAAATAAAAGACTGAAATGGGATCAATCTTTATTAAAAATTATAACCTTGAAAATCTTAACAAAATGAATAGAAGTCAACATTCATATTATGCCTTAATGAACTTATATCAATGTGAAACTCAATGTTTTGAATAATCCGACCAAGATGAAAGATGGAAGGATGCATTTAAATTTAAATATAATTATCTAATAAAAAATCAAACATGGGAAATTTTTCCTTAATCATCAAATAGAAATATTGTTGGATCTTAGGATTTAAAAAGTAAAATACAATTCCATAGGTGAATTGACAAATTTATGGAAATATTATTTACATGTGGTTTTAATCAAAATCTAGGCACATATTATGTTCAAACCTTTTCTTTTTATTCAAAAATGAGCATTGTAGGGATTATTATTTCTCTTAGAGCCCAAAATGGTTGGGAAGTCCATCAAATGAATATTAAAAATCCATTCCTAAATGGTGATAATAAATAAAATATTTATATGAGTCAAACTAAAGTATTTGGAGAACCTAATAAATAACACTATGTTTTTAGGTTAAATAAATCCTTGTATGGTATAAACAAGCTCCTAGATATTGATACTCAAAAATAACCAATTAATTTAAAAACTTTAGGTTTTGCTCATTGTTAATCTGATAATGATCTATTTATAAATGTATAACATGTTAAAATTATATTAATTATTTTATATGTTTATTATCTTCTCATAAACAACAATCAGATTAGCTTAACTCTTAAAAATAAATCTAAAATAATTCAATACTTTGAGATGATTGATCTAGGCCTTCTTCATCACTTTCTTGGCATGGATATATTCCAAGATCAAAACTCAATTATGGTATCTTGATCCCAATATGCTCATAACCTACTTATTAAATTTAGCATTATTGATTGTAAACCTATCTCTACACCTATTGAATTTAGTAATAAACTTAATCCAAAACCTTCATGTGAAAAAGAAAATCCTAAATTATATAGAAATTAGTTGGAAGTTTAATTTATCTAACTATTACTAGACCAAATATTTCTTATGTTGTAGGTGTTACTTTAATATACATAAAAGATCCATACATGGATCATTGGAAAATGGAAAAAAATAATACTAAGGTGTATCAAAGGCATAATAAATTATAGTATTTATTATTCCTCCATAGATAATGTTAAATTATTTGGTTATTGGGATGTTGATCATGCTAGTGATACCATTGATAGAAAATATACTTCTAGTTTTTTTTTAAGTTTGGTATAGGAGATATCATGTAGAGCAACAAAAATCCATATATTGTTTATACTCATCTATAAAATCATAGCATAGAAGTGTTATGGAATATGTAAAAAAAGTAATATGGCTAATAAGATTGTAATAACTCCATATGATCATCAACACAAGTACACCACTTCTTTGTGACAATTAAAGTTGCATAATTCTAACAATAAATCTAATATAACATTAAATAACTAAGCATATAGATATTCATATGTACTTTATCAGATAAAAAATTCCTTAATGATTAAATTGATCTTCAATTTTGTCCAAAAAATGATAAATTAGTAAATATCTTCACTAAACCTATATGTACTACAATTTTGTGAAAATTTAGATCAATGCTAGGCATTTCATAGCTACCATTAAGGGGGAGTGTGCTTGATAATGTCGCCTCCTAAATGGAATTATTGTACCTTTATTCTCTATACTTATTCTATATTTTAAAATAATTGTAAATATAACCATATGTGAGTTTATAGAGAACTTGGAAAATCATTATGTAATGAAGATTCCTTGTATTATTAAAGGTTCCAAAAATATTATGTAAAACTTCATATAAACATCTATCCATGAGGAATTTAGGGAAATTATCTATAAGATAATCCCTTTTTACATGTTAGCCTAAATCATCCTATGTGATTTAGGGATTGTAATTCATTTTATAAGAAATTAATATTGGCTTGTATCCCCACTAAATAGTAAAGGGGAGTGTTAGATCACATAATGTTTGTGGGGACACGTCTATTGTGGAATTGACTATTAAAAAACACATCTTCTAAAAGTTTAAATATATAATTTTACACTTATATATAAATATATATTTATATATAATAAATAATTTAATTAGTTGTGAGGTGAAACGGTATAACCATTCACGGTTGTAACCAATCACCATATATATATAACTTACCTATGTAATATGTGTGTGTGTGTGTATGTATTTACGTTTATTTATATATAATAACTAATTTAATTAGTTTTGAGGTGAAACAGTGTAGCATGGTAACCAATCACCATCTATAAACTTACCAACATAACACACACACACACAATGTATTACACATAGTGAAGAGTTATGAATAATTATTATTGAAGAGAAAGGTATTTTGAGTTACATAAATACTAATTCACTATGAAACCAAATCATTGTATGTTGGTTGAATCATTAATGGAAGATGTTTATTTGACCATGGATTTTTTAACTTTACATGTTTTCCCATGTAAAAATATTATATTGTGTTGTGTTCATTATTTTTATGTATTTCATTGAAGTCATTATTCTACTGCATTCCTTGTTGAGATTATTAGATGAAAAACTTCATTCAATCCTACGAACCCTAATAACTATGAAATTGGGGTTTTATAATTTTAAAATTAGGGTATTATAGGTTTTAAATTAGGGTCTTAATTTAAAAAAAATTAAACTAAGATTTTTAAATTGGAGATTACTATAAAATAAGGGTTTCATAAATTTAAAACTTGTGTATTATTAATTTATAAAAACTAAGGGGTTTTTAATTTAATATTAGAAACTACTGTATAAAAAATCAAAGCTTATAAAATTAAGTTTTACACCAAGATTAGGGTTTCATAATTTTTAAGTTAATGTATTAGGTTTTGATAAAAATCAATGGTTTTATAATTTTGAAATTAATATTTAATAATGAGTAAAATGAGGGATTAAAAATACATGATTTTATTGTTGGAAATATTATCATTGATGTCAAATTAGCATTTAATGTCTAAAAGTGTTTTTCATATTTATATCTTGGCTAAAAGTGTGTTAATATTAATTAAATATTAATGAGTATATTTTTGGTTGCATAAAGATAAAAGAGGGCCCATGAGGAAGTCAAAGAGTCATCACTAAAGACAAAAGAGGAAAAGGATGCATTTCTCCATGAAGGGTCACCTTGAGGAATCTGAAGAGTCATCACTAAAGACAAAAGAGGAAAACGATGCATTTCTCCATGAAAGGTCACCTTGAGGAATTCAAAGAGTCACTAAGTAAAGACAAAGAAAGAATTCAAAGGGTCATGCAAGGGTGAATGCCAAAGGTCATTTGGAAAGCTATAAAAGGAGGATTGGGAAGCCATTTTTTATTATGGAAGTGAATGATTTTATCTAGCTAAGAAGAACAAAGGAAAGCAGAGAAAAGATAAGAGATATAGTAGTATGTTATCATTTGTTGAGAAATCAACATTGAGAGATAGTTGGTGTTTTATACACAAGAGGGGTTGGTGCTCCTATGGGTGGGTGCTCACTAATCATTTCTATGTTGGTGCTTAATAAAGGGGTTGGTGCTCCTACAAGTTGGTGCTTTCAAACTTTGTAACTTGATTTGGTGCTCATTTATATACTTGAGATTATTCTTCATGGTTTTTCCCACTTTGGAGTTCCATGTAAAATATGGTGTCTCTCTCTCTCTCTTATGTGGTTCATATTATTGATTTCAATTTTATTGCATATCTTAAATTTATGATTAAGTGGTTAAAGTAAAAGGAATTTGATTAAGTAAAAGATATATCCCATGCTTAACAATTGGTATTAGAGTAGGTTCCTTTGAAAAGAGTTTAATAGCTTGAAGGTAGATTAGGGAAAACACGATGGCTAAGAAACTAAACAAAGAGAATCAAGAGTTAAAATTTATGGTTAAGGCTCTTAAGGAATAGGTGTGTATCTTGGATTCTAAGTTGGATATAGAAGCAAAATAAAATAAGATGTTTATTTAGGATCTTAAGAATCAGCTAGAGGTTGCAAATTCAAGTTTGAAATCAAGAGAAAAAGAGTGTAATTAGTTGAAGGTTGAGTTAGGTTATTTAAAGGATAATCATGAGAATCTCATAATCAAGGTTGAGAAAGATCATGAAATATTAGTCTAAGGTAAGAAGGATGCAAGTTTTAAAGGCAAATTGAAGAAGCTAATCAGACAGCCTAATGCTTTTAGGTTTTCAAATTATTTTCATGGCCAATATTTTGTTTGTCATCATGTTGGTCATAGGGCAAGAAATTTTATGAGGAGAAGAAATCAGTCAAAGGGAGATCTCAATCACATTCAAGTAAAAGGTATGTGAAATGTTATTTGCTTTTGTTGTCATAAGATTGGCCATATTACTAAACTATGTGTAAATAGAGTAAATAGATCTTCAAGGTATGAAAAGACCCAAATTCAGGTTTGGATACCTAAGACAATAAAGGTTTATTAGGTTGAGTTTAATAGTGAGAATAAATTAATTGCTATAGTGGATAAAGAATAAGATAGGAAGGGCTGTAAAGAATCTCTTGTTATATTTGAGCATGAGCCTTGTCAAGATAAGATAGTTGCAAGAGTTGAGAAGATGAACAACATCATGGATGTTGAGGTTAGTAAGTCAAATAAGTTAGACATGCTTAAATGGATTCTAAAAGAAAGACACAAGAAGATCAAAGAAGTAACAGAGGAGATGTGGGAATCTCTTGAGAATTTTTTCTAGGACCCTTTGTGTGGAGTGTCTCTTCTAGGATTTAAGGAAACATTTGAAAAAAAAATTGAAGCATGGTGGATGTTGTTGGGTCTTGGCTATGTTGCATGACAAGAAGGTGAGTTGATAGATTAATTTCTATATTAGTTGAGGGGGAGATAAGTGTAAGTTACAAGAAATAGGTACAAGGAATAGGTTCAAAAATAGGTACAAGGAAAAAGTATAAGAATAGGTTCAAGAAATAGGATTATATAGTAAGGGGGAGTTACTATATATTTTAAGCTAGTTTAGTTTAGAGGTCTCAATTTCAGGTTGGCATGTGCAGTACAGGTTTTTAGAATTGGTGACAGTTCTAGGTTGCCATCAACGATAAAGGGGGAGATTGTTAGAAATATTATCATTGATGTCAAATTAATATTTAATGTCTAAAAGTTTTTTTAATATTTATATCTTGGCTAAAAGTGTGTTAATATTAATTAAATATTAATGAATATATTTTTTGTTGCATAAAGACAAAAGAGGGCCCATGAGGAAGTCGACGAGTCATCACTAAAGAAAAAAGAGGAAAAGGATGAATTTTTCCATGAAGAGTCACCTTGAGGAATCCAAAGAGTCATCACTAAAGACAAAAGAGGAAAAGGATGCATTTCTCCATGAAGGGTCACCTTGAGGAATTCAAATAGTCACTAGGTAAAGACAAAGAAATAATTTAAAGGGTCATGCAAGGGTGAATGCCAAATGTCATTTGGAAAGATATAAAAGGAGGCTTAGGAAGCCATTTTATATTATGGAAGTGATTGCTTTTATCTAGCTAAGAAGAGTAGAGGAAAGTAGATAAAAGAGAAGAGATATAGTAGTGTGCTATCATTTGTTGAGAAAGCAACATTGAGAGATAGTTGGTGTTTTATACACAAGAGCGGTTGGTGTTCCTATGGGTGGGTGCTCATGAATCATTGCTATGTTGGTGCTCAGTTAAGGGGTTGTGCTCTTTCAAGTTGGTGCTTGAGAACTTTGTAACTTAATTTGGTACTCATTTATATACTTGAGATTATTCTCTATGGTTTTTCCCACTTTGGGTTTCCACATACAATCTGGTCTCTCTCTCTCTCTCTCTCTCTCTCTCATGTGATGCATGTTATTGATTTTAGTTTTGTTACATATCTTGAATGTATGATTAAGTGGTTAAATTAAAAGGAATTTGATTAAGTGAAAGATATATCCTGTGATTAACATTTATAATTTTGAAATTATGGTTTATTAAAATTAATTTAAAATGGCACTGAGTGAGAAGAGGAGTAGGGGGAGGGTTTTGAAATCTAGTTGTGAGAAGGAAGAGGAGGATTTGGAAGATGATAATTTAGATCTACCAAATATTTATGGTCTATGCCTGGTGAATAACCCCTTTGGTATAAAGGTCATTTTATTTTTGCCATGCATTTGTATGGAAAGTAAGGTTTTCATATTTTTTCCATGGTTGGGTTGGAACTTTTTCTAGCCCAAATTGATTATTTGGTTGGGGGAAACTCTCTTTTTTTCTCCCCATCAATGTGTTGAGGTGGAAATGAGGTTTTTCTTGCATCCTCACCTATTTTTAGTGGAGTATGTGGGATTTCAATTGGCAAAGGGAGCTTGGGATTCGATGGTAAGCTAGAAGGATATGCAAGGAGGGTGAGGGAGATAGGACCCCTACTCAATTATTTCAAGATAATAGCCTTCAAGATTTTCTCTATTTCCAAAAACCTATTGGGATGACTCTTTTGTTTCAAGATTTGTTTTTTGACTGGCCATTGCAATGCCTTATGGAAAAGATGGACTTTATTTTTAGACTCAATTTCAGGAGATAAACTAAGAAGATTGGAAAGGCTCATCAAGACTTGATATGTTCACCCTGGCCTTTGAGATGTGTACTAAGCATGTTTTCGATGGCATTCCTTTTTTAATTGGTCACCATACAACCTTAAGGAAGGAGTTATTAATCAATTTTGACTCCCAATTTAAAAATATCAACCCCCTATAGATTGAAACTTTCATAGTGTTATTAAAAATTGTATGTGGAATTACAAATGTCTTGTTATGGTATTAAATGGTATTCATGTGGTCATACTTGTACTTATTTAGCATTACCCAAGATTTAGTCTCATATAACTTGTCTAGTCCTAGGGGTAATTTATAAGGTCTTGGTGTTTTCAAGTGTGATAAAATTTATTAAATGGTTTATAGTCATTATAAATGGGTATTAATTAGTCTTGAAGGTCATATTATCATGTTTTAGCATTTATTATGTCCTTATGTGCTAAAAAGTCATTTTGTCACCTTTTTGGCTTATTTTATAGATTTTTACATCCCATATTCAAATAAAAAAGTTTAAACAAGGTTATTAAATGTAAATAATGTAATTTAATGTTTATGAATGGTTAGATACTACCAAACTTGTAGGTTCAATGCCTAAAATGAGCAAAATTCTAATTTACAAGCACTTTTAGGCACTTGTACGGCCTTGGAAGATCATTTGTCAGTTGAAAATGGTTTTATAGTGTCCCTTGGTCTCCATTAAATAATTTTTAGGCTTTGGACCAAGTTTTAGGTGGTAAAAATTATTCAAAAATTCTCTCTCCTCCATTGATGCCTTCACAAGCTCAGAAAGACAAAATTCAAGTGGATGGTAAGGCTAGGAGAGAGAGAGTTAGGAGATGAAAATTTGGACATTTTTATTTTTATTAATAAGATTTAAATTAGTGTAATATTTTTTATATTCATGTCCCCTCCTTTATGTACAATCACTAAGAGTGATAGTAGGTCACTATGCCTTGTCCATCCAAATAGGGTCTAATTTTGCATATGTTTCTCCACTTTAGAATTTGATGGATAAGAATGGTTTTGAGGTATGTTTTAAGAGGTAAAATAGATAATTTAAATTGTATTTTCATAAGATAAATAATCTCCATTAAGTGTCTTCAATAGGATTACAAGTGTCTCAAATGAGATGGTGTTTAGTAACTCTTGATGCAAGTGTTTTGATTTGTTTTAGTTGTTGTCACTCTCATATGTTCCTAGGTGATTAATAATTCATGGAATATACCTCAAATTCATATATTTCATGTGATCTCCCTTGGAATTCAATGTTGTTTATATCCTCTATGTTTCTTGCTCTTTGGAAAGCTTGTACATTGTTTAAACAACTTTCTCCACGTTTGAGTATCAGTGTTAGGTATAAATGGTAATGATAAATACATGGTAGAATGAAGGAGACACAATTGAAATATTGGGAGTATTAGATAATGATGGTGATGATATAATCACACCTTCAAATAAATGCTAATAAAGTGTTTTAAGCACACATAGGATTGTAGGCCTACAAGTTGACATTGTGTTAGGACTGTCTTGACAACATGGAGGTGTACCTTGAAGTCTTTGACACTCATTCAAATATATCTAAATACATTGAATATCACCCAATAATATATGATAAAATGAAGAATCTCCAACTCTCATGTATAAAATCCTTATGCATGAACCACTGTACATGCAATCTTATACATATTGGAGAACAAATTTGTGAACACTTGATATCTACTTTGAATAGGCAGACCTTTTGAAGAGATAGTTATATGTTCTCAAATAAAAAGTGGTAAAATATATAAGTATAATGATTCAAGAATATTGGCCCTCAGGAGTATACCTACAGGTAAAATTAGACCTATAGGTAGGGTGTAAAGTGAGAAATTTTAAGTCTTTTGAGGAAGTTGATTAGATTTCAAAGCATAAAATTCATGAGTTTGATAACAAGATTGATCAAATATATACTTGTTATGATAATAGAAGACAAGCTAAACCTAATCCTACCATTACATAGTCCCCATCACCTACAATCCTACCTAGTTTAGTTGATAAAGTATTTTTAGTGACATAAAATATGAAGGGTGTACTAAGGGATGTAATGAAAGTTGTCATAAAATGGGAAATTTAACTTAGTATATATAAATAAGGAATTGGCCTAACATAGTAGCATCTCATGAGGAAATCCTAGAGGCCTAGATGACCTTAAGAGCTTCTTTTCACACATCAGACCCTAAAGACAATACCTTAGTGTATGGAGAAGGTTGATAGAATAAGATGAATTGATGGTTGGATACGTCTTTAGTGCACTCAAATTCTTGATGATTTTACTCAAAAATTGTAGTGTCAAATGTAAAAAAAAATTCATAAAACCCTACAATCACCACCTATAGCTAGTTATGAGGAACAAGAGACAAGTTCAATTCTATTAAGGTAGAGTTAACTTCATTTAGATATGTAATGGTTATAAGGACCTTATGTAACATAAAGGAATGTGAAACACAACTACTCAGATCACAAAGGTCACTACATGGGTCTCTAAACTCTGATGATAACCTACAACTGCACCCTAAGGTTTAGTTAGTGGATTATGTAAGGTGTTATGGAGGAAAAAATGGCTTAACCAAGCCAAAAAAAGTGATCCAAGGGTTATATGTAGTGTAATATATACACTTAGAGTTGTCTAAGTAATTATATCACTCCCTTTTAAGGGAAAAACATGGCAAACAATATCATTAGGCCTATTAGCCTAATAACCTCCTAAAAGCATAACTACTTAGAGACTAAGGTCTGAATCAAGAAAGGGTTGAATGGGGACCTAAAACTAACATGTAAGTTTTATGATGATAGTTTTATATGTCAGAGTGATGTTGGTTTATAGAGGATACTTTAAAATTGGTCATTTTGGCCTAAAATGGACTTAGGAGTTCACATAATGCACCATGGTCACCTGAGAAGCATATTTTTGAACTCATAACTATATGAATTAGTTGCATGGAGTTATAAGCATGTGGTAAATGTTGAGTTTATTTGTATACTATAAAATAGTGGAATTATTTCATAGGTTGGGGGCCTAACCTTTATGAACCATTGCTAAAATCTAAACCTCCTTAAACCTCTCTTAAACCCTAATAAAAGCCTGATGGAGGAGAGATTGAAGAAAATGCATCCAAATGCATTGAATTTGCCTATTTGATAGTTGGAAAATGTTTAACACTATTGTAAGGTGCTGATCACATAGTCATTATGTATTGTCACCTATATGAATGTGATAAATTCTACATTTTTGTGGATTTCTAAAGAGAAAGAAGGTGTAAAGATGGGTGAGTGGATATAAAACATTATGGGAGTTATATGAGTATGTTGTTCAACCTCTCAGACCTTAAAATTCATATTTTATATTCATGAAATAACCTTTATAGGTATGCATGTTGAATACATTCTCAATGGGCTAATGTGAAGTAAGGTATCCATCTATGTGAGCAAGAAACAAGTTTGAGTTCTCCCAAGGTCTTCATGATAGACCAAAGGACAAAGGGACTTAACAAACATTTTTATCACCTATGAAAGGAGTGTTATTGAATGCCTATGGTCATCTAAGTTACAAGTGTTAAGAAAATATGCCTAGTTTTCTAGTTGGCCTACTTGATCAATAAAAGAGAACCCAATGATATGCAAGTAAGAATATGAAAATAAGGTGTCCAAGAGATATATCAGTTTAAGGAAAGTTTTGATGAATTATTCAAGCATTATTTACATCTTTCAAGTTAGAGTAAAGGTGTTAAGATTATATAAGGTAGTTTAAAACAAGTTACTAACTCCCTAATAAAGAAAGTATCTTTTGGTGTAGAGAGAGTATGGAGGTGTCAAACTGAGATTTCAGACATTGAGGAAGGTGTCAAAATGTTTATGATAGTTGGAAGAGTGTTTCACAAATGTAAATATATTGTGTTGAGGTGGAAGATGTCTAAAACCTCAAAGATGCTTAATGAGTGATTTTTCCTCTCATCTTCACCAACCTTATGGAGTTACTTGAAGATCATATTGACGCATGTCTCAAGGGAGTTTTCAATGATTGTAATCTAGTTTATTGAAGAGGGTAATTGATTTCATGATGAATGAAAACTCATCATTGATCTTTCTTATGTCCACCTATCTCTTTCTTTCTCTTCATAATTATCTATATAAGAAGTCATTTTTAGCATTGTAGTCTATCCTCACATTGGTTATGGAAAAGTCCTACCAAAATTAAGTCTTATACTTGCCTATTGAAATGAATTTAAGATAGATATTCTACCTTATTATTGAAAACTATGGATTTGAGTATGTTATATTGATGAATGCTTGGTGATAATGTTATATTATTTGCATTTGTTCTTCATCTTCATGCCTTATGCAAGTTGTGCCTCTCACAGGTCATATAAAGTGTTTTACTTAGTTTTCTTAGTTAGAAAACTGATAAACCATTAGTGTTTGCTATTAAAACCTCTTGATTTATCATCATAATATATTTGGAATATCCCCAACCTTTATATAGAAACATTACTATGATTGGGACTATTTTGGAGTAGCATAATCAGATTGTAGTCTAATGTTTCATAGTGCATATTCAAAAAACTAAGGACTTCATGTTTGGTGCATCAACTTAAAGTTATATTGCTAGTTTTAGTATTCATTTCTCCCTTTTCCATGCCAATCAAATAGGGTAGTTGGTTAGTTTAGTGTTGTACTTTAGGATCTAGTCCAAAAGATAGATGCTTGACCCACTTGTAGGTAACCCACAACCTAGGGTCAATCCATTATATATCTCAAGTTGAGAGGGATTTAATCACCCTCTCATAGTGTGAAAATTTGATTTATAATAGGAGACTGGCAAGAGATCTATATTATTTACTTGGATATTGGGAAGAGTTTGCCTCTAGCACTTAGAAGGAAGATGACTTAGCTCTAGATGTAAGTATTGTTCACTATTTTTTTCACTAGTTTAGTGGAAATTTCAATTTTAAGTTATGTTCATGTTCTTGGAGGGAAAGGTATTTTAAGATCATTGCTTTGTTCAACCTTGTTCTTGAACTTTGAGAAGTAGGTTTTATTCTTGGTAGTTGTAAGGAGGAGTTTTTTATACTGGTGTGTGGGTGGACCACCCTTAGGGGATCCATTCCCCTTTATGTATTCTCTTGAACTCCCCTTTTGTCCAATAAAGAAAACCTCAATTTTAGTAGTTTTTCTTAGTTTGTGGGATCTAGTTCAAAAACCATATGTTTTGAAAACTTATTTTTCAGTCCCCCTTGGGATCCTAGCCTCACCTCTGGGTTGAAGTTCCTTGCTCTAGTATTTAGATGGAAGTGGGGATTTACAAAACCCCTATAGGATCCTTTGTTAAGGAAATTTGGGTCTCCCTTTATGTCTAGGCTGGTGTTGGATCTAGTCAAACAATGGGTTGTTATAATTTGGGGTCTAGTTAAAACCTCCATGGTTGGCTCAATTTTATCTTTTATCTTTAGTTTAAATTTATTGGGTTTGGGTTACTTTGGGGAACCCATAGGGTTTATTTCTCTTTATTAGGTTGTTAGATTGGATTTAGGTTATTTTTTCAATTGGTTCTTTTGCTTCCCTAGTGGATTGATTTGAGGTATCTTTATACTACTGGGGGGATACCCAAACATCCTCTTATGTTTGGGGTTGGTTTCCATACCATCTATCAAATGTGGGTTAATTTTAGTTCCCAATCCAATTAAAATAAATTGTGGGAAGCTTGGGCCTCTTTCTCTATGAGTCCAAGCTAGTTTTCAATCCAATTAAAATTGACTAGTTCCTACACGAGTTAAAAGTGGTTATTTATCTTTTATCTCTTGTTGTTCCTTTGGTTTGCATATATTTTTTTACTTGGTGAGATTTTTCATCTTTTTATCTTTGGTAAGCCAAGGGGGATACTTGGTCCTCCTACTATGTCTTGGGTTAGATTCCACACTAATTTTTAATGGTGGGTTCTCCTTAATCCAAAATAGTAAAATTAAGGCTTAATTTTTTAAATATTTGTTGTAATATGAGGGTCTCATTATTTTGAAATTATGTTTTTAGGTTTTAAATCAAGATGTCAGGTTTTCATAATAATGAAAATATGATTAATTTTTTAGGTTCCTTGAGTTACAAAGACATTGACATATATACCCTTAAATAGTCTATTATAACAATCTGACTAAGCATATACCTAGATCAAGATCTACTTTAGCTAATTTTCCATGACTATGGGATCCATTCCGTCAAAATTATGAAATTAGGATTTCAGAATATAATGTTAGAAAAATTAAAATTTCCTTAATCAAAGTTAATAAATTTAATATTTAACAAAAAACGATTTGCAAAAATAGGGTTTAATAATATAAAAATTATGCCTTACTATAAAAAATTGAACTTTACCAATTGTAAAATTAGGGTTTCATAATTTTTAAATTAGGGATTAAAAAATTAATATTTACTAGAAAATTAGAATTTTTATAAAAATAAAGTTTGTTGTAAAACTAGATTTCATAATTTTGGAATTAGAGTTTATTAATTAGTTAAATTAATGTTGACAAATTAAAGGTTTTTTTATGAAATTAGGGATTCATAATTTTAAAATTAGGGTATTAGGGTTTATAAATTAAGGTGGTGAGTTATCAAAATATTTGAAATTGGTATTTTTAAATTTAGGGTTTGAAAAATTACATTTTTATTATTTAAGGTCTAAAAAACTATTAATTAATTATTTAGGTTTCATAAAATTACTATTTTATTATTTAGGGTTTTAATATTATGATTCTCAAATTATATTTTAGGGTATGCAAAATTAAGATATTATTTAGATTATGTAAAATCTTAGTTTTAAAATTATATTTTACTAATATCAAAATTAAGGTTTAATAGTTGTAGAATTATGGTTTACTATAATAGGGTCATCTACAAGATTATGGTTTGATGCAAAATTAGGGTTAAATAATTTTAAAATTTGGACATTAAGGTTTGAAACACATTTTGGGTTTTATCAATTTTTAATAAGAGATTGTTAATTACTAAAATTATGGTTTTATAAAAATTAAGGTCTCATAATTTTTAAATTATGGTTATAGACACCTAAATATGGTATTATAAACTTTAGAAAAATCAACTTTGGCACACTTGGACATTACATATATAGTTGACTATTGTGCACACTTTCCCTCTATCTATCTACCCACATGTTATCTTGGCCAATTCTATTCACTGGATACACTTATTCAATATTATATTATTATATATAATAACCTTCTATAATCCTAAACAAATCATCTCCATATCTCAAATCACTTATTTAAATTCTCAGGACAATACTAGTAATGGTTGGATGGTTGTAGTTGTTTCAAGTGTCTTCTTCTACCAAAAATTTTGAATAAGAATTAAATACTATTTTTAAAATTAATAAATCTCCATTATGTTAGGCTAGACACATTTCATTTTTTATTCATAGAAAGACATAACACAAAGTAAATTATAAATGCAAATCAATCACAAGGTTGTAATTACATGGAATCACATTGAGATCCGATTTAAATATTTAAAAATAAAATAACACTCATTTGAGACATTATTAAAAAGGAATAAAAATATAAAATCCCTCAAAGGATAAATGTTAGAACGAAGCCTGGATATATACAAAAGTCAAAATTGTATGGTTCCAAGTGTCAAAACTAAATATTGCATTACATTATATATTGATCATTATGTTTCACACACATAATTTAGAGAAATATTTACTTTTTGATTCTTATTCTGAGTATTGGAATGTAAGAAACACTCATACATTAAAAAGGGATTCATTAGGGTTGTCTAACTAAAAATATGAACCCCCTTTTCAAGGGTCAAAAGGAAAAAGAAATTAGATATCAATGTAAAATAATGAAGGAGATAACACACACAAAGTAATCATCTAAACTCACATGCACATGGATATAAATAATTATATGTCTCTATAATATACATGGACACAATTGTAAGAACTTGGACAATACTAGTTACTATAGGCATCAAAATTACCTGCAACATCCAAGCATGATTTGAGCTACTATTTTTTAAATATATATATAATGATAAATCATAAACATAACATTTTAAAACATAAGGGTATATTATATGGGAAACATAATATCATAATAATATGATAACATTTCTACCTTCTTACTTTGTTAATTATAAATATAGTAAATGCAATATCTATAATTCAATTTCAATTCAGATTTGTATGCTATTTTTATATTTTAAATAATATATATTATCTCTTATTTTACAATATTTTAAGACCTCATAAATATAAAATAAGTAAAACATTTTAGTAAACCTGATCATTGAGCTAAGCATGAAAATCCTAGGTTTCACATATAATAGTGTTTCATATTTGCATAGGGTTTTAGATTTATTCTCTCTTATGGTTTGAATTTTAGATTTGATTTTTGATTTCTCCTTATTCACATAAATATTATTACAATGGAATATATTTTTAATATGATTTATCATAGAGGAAATAATAATAGTAATTTTGATTGCATATATTAACATGAAATTAGAAAATATATTGAAATGAATCCATATATGATTGATTCGTTATTGCATGTAAGTATAAAGGAAAAGAAAAAAATACAAGGAAAAATTTCTTGAAGAACAAAATAATGAAATTTTAAATTAACTTAATCCACATTTTATAGGAAAATATCTTAAAATAGGTATTTAGGCCACTATTCAAATTGTTACTATTCATGTGTCTACATTGATGGATACACAAGTGATGCATACACTTGGTACACTTTATATGGGGGAAACAAAGTTTATTCATCATATTTATATGGTTATCCCTAAAAAACATAATTTTATACCTCACAAGCCTAAAAATAATTTGACACCATGTATTGATAATCAATACAATATTCATACCAATTTTAAATGCTTTAAAAAAAAATCTTAAATCAAAGGTGTCTCAAATGTAACTAGGTTATCATAGAGCACATCATTTGAAAAAATCTCAAGTATTATTACATAATCCTTTATCCCAGATATTCACAATTATTCCTTACATATAGGATTTTTGGCACCTAATATTACACCTTTTAATGGCCAAAAGGATCCTAAACAAAATCTTAAATACCTCCATGTAGCATGTTTAGAGTATGCATATAAAAATAAGTTATTGGCAAAGTTGTTTCCTAGGAACCTTAAGGACTATGACTTGAAATGGTTTTATGAAATTCATCTCTAATAAATACACACTTTCAATATATTATATAACCATTTCTTAACTTAATTCTTTGTTATTATTAGTGGATATTTCTCCTATGATCAAATTGTAAAACTGAAGAAAGGATCTAATGATTCCATTCATGACTATGTGCTTTGCTTTTAGACCATGATCTCAAAAATGAAAAAACCTATGGTTGACAATGAATTAAAATACATATGGTTCCAATTTTTCCAACCTAATGTGAAACTTAAGATGTTTTTTGATCTAATTCAAAAATATGTGACACAATAAACCAATATTAATCCTGAGGTACATATGACTTACATTGTGCATCCTCCTCTAAATTATTATGCTTTTAGAGGTAAGGAGGCTTATCCTATAGAATATTTTATTGGTAAACTTGTAATCACATAATTAAAATGGCCTACAATCACATTCGATGAGCATGAAATTATTGATGATGAATCTACCAATGCACCTTTGTTCATACATAATTTCATTGACTTACATATTCTACATAGTGTTATGATGGATAATAGGTCAAGTAAAAATACATGCACTATGACATTACTTACTATTATTAGATACATAAATCTATACTTGATTAGTAAGAAAAATAAATTGAAAGGTTTTGATGGGAGGTGAAAAAAACTTATTAGGGGAATTATGTTACCATTTATGGTAATGCCTACAACTATTTCTAATTTTTTCTTAGTTTTTCCCAACATTGGTGCATTTGATATGTTATTAAAACATCCATGGATATATAAGATACATGTAATTCCATCTATAGTACATTTTTATTTAAGTATATCCATAGTAACTGAGTGGTTATGATTATGGGTGTTCCATATAAACACCCCATCCATCCTTAGACATTTACTCAGCTATGTACACAACCACCTATTATATAACATGCATAGGTTCAACCTATGAAGGTAATCATGTGAAAGTTATTTAATTTCATAGATAATTGATCCTCCAATGTGTTACATCAATAATATATTCAAATTTTGTAGATGTTTCCTAGTTAATCAAATCCTATGATAATTTCATAGAGATCTTGTGAGCATGTTTCACAAATAAAACCAATGTATTATCTACACATAAAATGGATTCCACAAATTACTATGTCTACTATAGCTATGAAAAACCTACATGATCATGTTTACTATGATGATGATGTTATATATTTTATAGTTCATGATCATTTTTATGATTCATAAAATTATATATATGTGACTACTCACCCATGACATGTGGAATTTACACTAATTGATCATATACATTCACTTGAGCATCCCATTGATGGGATAATAGGTTATTCTAACATAATCCAATTCAAAAATTTAAAAATAAAAATAAATTTTAATATATATATATATATATATATATATATATATATACAAATAAGTCAAATATTCAAATAGATACAAAACCAAGACCTATGTATCACATGTTTTGTTGTTACATAGCTGATTGATGTTATTCATCATATAAATGGTCAATTACATACCCATTGTCTATATACATGATTTTCATGGTATAAATGAGTAGTGTGTATGGAATGTAGGTTACATATGATACATGGAAATAAATATTCATGGCATTATTTACACTTAGGAACAACCTTTATACACTAGGGGCATGCCTACATAAGGTGCATATTAATATATTCTAGGGTTATATATTTATATACTGGTTGTTTGATCATAGTAGATTGCTATAAATGACTTGCTCTCACTCATACATTATAGAATGTTATTTTCTATGGATATATTACTTTTCTATGTTGGAAGATGACATTAATTGATTATGTGGATTATAATTTCTTGATCCACTTCAATTTGTATATTGATTATTATTAAATTACATGATCATTGATTTTTGTTATATTGAGTGTTCCATGAGTTCATTGACGATGTCTTGTGACATTATGTGTTAGTTGTGTCAAAGGATCCTCTAGTCAAAGTCACAACTAGGTCATGTCCATATGGTTTCAGAGTCATGTCATGTCATGTATTGTCTTTTCAATTATTTATCATGATATTGTGTTTGTGTGCATATGCATTATTACATATATGATTGTTAATATGAGATTGGTGCCATGATTTATACAATGCATATTTCTATTGCATGTGATTCCATGATTTATATCAAGCATATATTTTTATTATTATCACTTCATGCCTAATTGATATATTTATTAATTAAAACTTTTATGCCCATTTATTTAGATCACATGTTTCATACTTTCTTGAATGATCAAATAATTCTATGTTGACATATCTTATCATGTT
This sequence comes from Torreya grandis, assembly GCA_037957365.1. NCBI lineage: Eukaryota > Viridiplantae > Streptophyta > Pinopsida > Cupressales > Taxaceae > Torreya > Torreya grandis. Next base: position 4,949,965 of record JARHVA010000338.1, on the reverse strand, counting down.
TGTATACATAGCTTACATGATTATTTTTTATATGACACATGGTGGACACAAGTCTTTATTTTGAGATGGGTGATTCATATTATTCATCCCTCATATCAAAATGGGGGAATATAGTGGCTTATTTCAAAGATTAAAGGTATGACATATAAATAGTTCACATATGGGTTAGATTATGTCATTCAGATGGGTTAGATCAAAACATATTTGGGAGAATTATACATGATTTCGAGGAACATTTGAGATATTATATGACAATATTAGAGACAAATGTTGGTATTCTTTATCACTTTGAGATATAGGTGGATCATATTAGTGCATGTAATTTGTTCACTATGTAAACACTATTCTATTTTATTTATTAAGGACCAATGTGAAATTTTAGTATTACATAATAAATTTGGGTCTATATTCCATCTATATAATTTGATCCTTTTACATAAAATTTATTTTTTGGTTCCACTTCGATAAAAAACATGTTTATGGGTTCCAATGTTACATAAAAACATGTTTTAGGGTTCCACTTTGACATAAAAACCTGATCTTGGGGTTCAAAAAAGAATTATTATGATATTAATAGCACTTTGGTTGAGGTTACTATGATACTAAAATTATAGAACTGATTATATGTAGTATTTGGGGTATTTACACTCCTCAATTCATGATTTTAGTGGTTACATTTCATTAGGGTATGATCACACCATCTTATTATCGAAATAGATTAAATACATGGTAACTTGGTTCATGTAACCTCAATTATATTAGTTATTTGGATTTTTATTCATGTGATTCAATGATTTTCATTATTTTAGATTACTTGTCTTGAGAATACATTGATCTGTACATGTTTTATTATAGGTTTTACATAGATTAAATTGGACATTTGAGGCATATCTATCAACACTAAATGTAATTAAAAGAGGTATAATTTTTTTTTTATCATTTTAAATTTTAAATTTTATATATTATATTAAAATGGGAAATTTTTAAACACCTTAATTTAGTATTAAACACTTTTGAAACATAATATTTGGCACACTTTGACATAATAAGACATTACATACACATTTAAATCTTATGCATACTTTCCATTTATTTTCGTATCCATCCATTACCTTGACCAACTCTAATTGATAGATAAACTTATTCATGATCAACATAGTCTATACAAGAACCTTATAGAATCATTAACAAAAAAATTTCATATCTTTGATCTCTAGTTTACACACCTAGGAAAATATTGGTAGTGAATGGATAGTTGTAGCTATCACATGTGTCTACCTCTATTGGTAATGTCTAGGAGTAATCCATGGTTATTTTAAAAATTGGAAAGTTTCAATTAGGGAAACCTAGACACATTTCATTGTTAGTCACAATAGGAAATAACAAAGAGTTGGATATAAATTAGTTACGATTTTATACTCACTTGGAAATCACATTGAGAACCACTTGAAATATTGAGAAACCAACTAAAAATATTTGGAGACATTATAAAAATGCATTAAAATATTAAATACCTTTCAAAGGATTAGACTTAAATCCATGTATGAATACACACTGTTACATCATGATTTGCTTACTAAACATGATTTGATTAGTAAATAGATTTTAAGGGATTAATGCTGTTTAACTACTATTGTATCAAACTATTTTTCATTTTGTTGATGTATGTACAAAGATTTAATGATTATTTTGTGACTCATTGATTTGGCTAGTTGTATTTTAGTTTTATATACATTTGGATTATTCTTATTAAGTATTAATGTTCTTTGGTAGTATTTATATTGATTATCATGGTTACGAGATAACTAACATTTACATTTATTAGGTGGATACAAGATAAATTCTACTCTCTATTTAGATATGGAGGGAGAGTATCATTAGGGAAGATGTTGCAGATGGAAATTTTGAAGGTGTTGAGAATCGATAATGAACCCAACACACACCACTTAGCATAATAGAATGCATGGTTTCTTTAAGATTCAGTGTGTTTGATTAATTCATACTTGGATGTCCTAATATGGTTTAGATCAGTTTTAGATATTATTCAGTCTTATCTACTGTTATGAATGCAGTTGTGATTATAATGTTACTAACATTATGAAATGTTTGAGTTCATATTTATCTTTGTATAATTATATGCGTAACCTTACAGGTGTGTACCTACAACATTCAACAAAAGTATTATTATTAGATCATGAAAATAAGATAAAGAATTAAAATGAATTTTTGAACATATAACACAAAAATTTGACTAAATTATGTTTAACCTAGACCTAAAAGGAACCTAGGGAGGCTTATGTTATAATTACCTAATGTTTACCTAGGTATATGGAATGTATTGTTTAAATTTGAATGATTAGGCATTCAAAGTTTGGTTAAAACATAATAATTATACTTATTAACTTGTTACATCAAACCTAATCTCTAGAACCATCATTTGGATTGATGGCTTGGTCATTCAAACTATGCAAGCTATAAGGGTTTGACTACAAGTTTGAGGAAATTAAGGAGAAGTCTATTAGTTTGGTAGTTGAGATGGGAAATTTGGAATGCATGTCAGGAATTTATAGATTGATGGCGAGTCTTTATAAAAGTAATGGAGAAGGGGTCTCCATGATTTTAGGGGTTTTTAATTACATGAAATGGTCTAAGAAAATAACAAAGAAGAAGGGAGTTCAGGGATTTGAAGCTATCCATGGTAGACAGTGAAAATAATGAAAGTAAAGAGAAGAAATTTAATTATAGATAAGGAGATAAAATAATTAAATAGTTAAAGTGGTTGGGTTTCATTTTGGTTCACTCTAAATATTTGAATTTTTATTATACAATGAAAAACATTTAATGGGTTTAATAAACTAAGGTTATAGGGTTTTAACCCTATTTAAAATTAGGGATTCAACCCTATGGGAGAAGAATTTCCCCCACATAATTGAATCCAATGATTCATATTTGTATAACATGTATGCAAATGGTTAGGGTAATCATGGAAACCAAGTTTTTACGTGATTAATATCTATGAATGATTTTTTCATTGTATACATGGTTATATGGATTTGTTTAGTTGGTATATGTCCATGTATAATTCTATGCATAAATGAAATATTTATATGTTATAAAAATGACTTGAAAACCTTGTTTAGGAATAGGGTTTTGAGTAGGGTTTTGTGATGATCATTTACTTATTAGAGTTTTGTTTAACCATTTATATGTAAAAATGGTTGTGTTTTTTGGCATAGAGACTTGGTGTAGATAGGGGTTTGAACCTAGATACCTATATTTATTATATTGACTATATATTTCTTGATTCAAAAAAACTATAACAAGCTATGTATGTTTAATTATGAGTCGATGGTATAACTATTTTAGTGGCTATGAGTCAAAAATAGGTATATATAAATGACCGTGAGTTCATTATTTGTAGGATAAAATATAGTTCTAGTTTAGATTTTTGTTGTATGTTATATCGACTATATTTTATGGCTATGTGTTCTTTGATTCACTAAAATATAGTGAAGGGTCTATATATTACTTGTTTCATTAAAATATAGTGATGGACCTGTGCATTTCACTTAACCATATGGTTTGGGATAGGTTTGGGTTAGGGATTTATAAAACAAAGGGTTTTATTGAAAATCACTTGACTTATATTTCTTGTGTTTGTAATTTATAAGGGATGAGTATAAATGATTTATTATATTGTGAGTTGAATTATGTATACTATTGTTTGATAAAGCTAAATGTTATTATTCCCCTTTCCTTAGTTAGGGTATTGGTTGTGTAAACAAGTATAGTTAAATTTTGGTTATACCATTATGAATCAACTATATGAAAAAATTATAATGATTGAGTATAAATAATTTTTATGTTGACTCGGTATAGACACTTGTGGTTAAAAATTTATAAAAGATTATATTACCTGTGTTTAAATGTCTTAGAATTTGGCTGTGTAAATATGATTACACATTGACTATTTTATAAAGGATTGAATTTAGATTGGGAGTCAAATTCTTAAAAATTATAAAGGAACGATTGAATACTAAAAATACACTTACCATAGTTTTTTGAGTCAATTGCATATATATATGATTCTTTAGTCGACTATGTATATATGTGTTTGTGAACATATAATATTGACGTCGATAGGGTATACTTAACTATTGATGTTTGTGGAATTATTATATTAAGTCGATTGTGTGTAGATATAAGTTCTTAGTTAGTGAATTTCAGTCTGAGTTAAAATATCAAATGCATTTAGCTATATATAATGACTATATTATTATATTATGACAATTATTTTGAATGGGTCCATTATCCATTTTATCTAGGATATACACAGACTAGTAATAAGTTAAATAAATACATATCAGTTGGATGGTTCTTGTTTTTAACTAGTTGTGTGAAGTATGGTTAAATAAATGCCTATTTGATGTTTATTAGATTTTAAAAATAATTTTAAGGTTAAATTAAGTTTTATTCTTTAAGTAGGAAACTTGGGATATGAGAATAACTTAAACATATATACATATGCATATATATAATAATGGATTATACATATAGATTAGTATATTATATATGAATAGTTCATAAAAATATATATACATATATATGTTATCATTTATATTTATACACAAGTATTTATAAATAAATGTATAACCATTTATATGTATATACTATGACCTTTGATAATAAATGGCAAAAGGGTTTTAAATGTATATAAATATAAGTGGACATATTAAATATACATGTTTATGAGGATAATTTCATATACGAATAGATGTTTATTTACAGTGAATATATTTATTCATATATAAATTAGATTTATATCATTAAACAACAATATGTTGTTTCAGTTATTAATTATGAGAATTGATTAATAGCTTATTGGAATAATAAATGTTATATTTATTCTTGTTGATTGCTTAGGATTTACTGGGAATTTCATGAATTGTGTTATTTAATATAATGCATGTAAACAAAAGATGTTTATTAGGAATTGATAAATTCTTTGATTTTATGATGATTTTTAGAAAGTAATTACATATGAAATACTGCCTAATCAAAAATGGACATTGATTGTATTAGAACTTAGGAAATATAATTGTGAAAATAAGTTGTTATTATTCAACATGAGATTAATTATATGTTCTTGTATTTAATTATTGTGGCATTAAAAACTAAATCTATATGATAAATCTATGGAATTATTATATATGGATTATTGGAATTTGGTATTAATGACATTAATGATTAATATCATGAGATAGATTCTAATGCATATAGTTAGAGTCTTTAATACTTAGATTATATGAAATCCAATTGAGTGTGTGTGAGATTATGATTGATCTAATGGATCATTGAAACAATATGAAAACTTTGTATAAAGTAATGTTTATATTTAACATTATCATTTCACCTATTTGATTATATTCATGTATGCATGATGTCATATTAGAAACATAATTATTTATGATATGTTGCATGTAGTTAGAATCTTACAACATAGGTTCTAATTAACTTATTGATACCTATGCCATTATCATTTGTTCATCCATGATGGGAGGGACATTACCTATTTGGGCATTGTGTGTGGTATCTATGGTCCATGGTTGGGTGGAAAAACACTATGATGATCCTCTCCCTCTCCTCCAACAATCAACCAATAAAGACTCTTACTCATGATTTCAATTTATTTATATATAATGAATTTATAGATACTCATTGGTTCTATGGAACCATGTATTTATTATATACACTTTGATGTAAAATCATTATATTATTGTACTTGAAAAATATTATTTTGGTTGTTCTTAATTATATAATATTATTCTGTTAACTTTCAATAGTTGGTGAGTTATTATTAACTAGAAATTATACATTTGTGATGGACTATATTTGTAATTCTATTAATCTAATCCTTAGATAAATGAATCATAACATATTTAATGATAAAATATGAATTTATTTAATGATCATATTAACTAATATATTGTGAATAATTTGATTTGATTATTAAGTAAAGTTTAAAAAAAATTGTCATATTTGAGTTAAACCTAGTGGGGTCTAACATTGTGGTATCAAGACTAAGGCTCAAACTCTTGGACTTAATGAGTCCACAAATGTATTCATATTATCCTATTAATCAAGAAGGAGAATGGTGTATGGTATACCTAGAGGTGAGGGTATTTTAAACACCAAACCTATAGTATATCCAAACAAATTTGCCACAGATCAAGCTAAAAAGTTGGATTAGATTCTCACTACCATGCATGAAACTAGAGATCAAATCACATCCTTAAAAAAGGAAGTGCATGGTATTGTTGAGGAAGTCAATTAGGAAGAGGTGAAATAACAACCTATTTAGCAATAAGTTTAGAAAAAGGCTCAATAAGAGCATAGGCATGATGAGGTACCATAGGACACAAGGGATCGAGTAGCTAAAAAACTTACATGAGACATGAAGAAGGTAAATCCTCCTAAGTTTGATGTAATTATAGTTGGGGATGGTGTTGAATATTAGTTGAAAGGAATGGAAAAGTAATTCAAGATATGAAACTAATCAAAAGTTACTAAAGTAGTTTGGGGAGCATATCAACTTGTTGGAGAAAAAACAACATGGTGGGTGAATAAGAAGCTCAAGATCAACCTTGACTCTAATACCACTACCTAGGAGAAATTTTTGGTTTTTTTTAGATCATGATAGTTTCCCCAGATGTATTTTGATAAGAAGATGATAGTATTTTAGAATATGAAATAGGGAAATATTTAAGTGAATGAGTATTAGGAGTAGTTCATCAAGCTCCTATTATATTTTTCTCAGTATCAGGTAGATGAAAGGTTTCAAATATGAAAGTGCATTATGGTATTAAAACCTCAAATTAGATGCGAAGTAGATGTATATGGTCCATTTATGATGGATCAAGTTTAAAAGAAGGTAGTTAAGTAGGGGTCTAAGCTGAAATATTTTACTTAGGTCAGAGATAAGTTCAAGAAGAAGTTTAGAGGCTCCAAAATGACTCTTGAAAAAAAACTAGAAGAGGAATGGGAACTCCAAGAATTAGTTCAAAAATTAGAATGCTAAGTTCAATATATTCTTGAGTGGCAAGAAAATGAATGGTGGTTTCAAATCTGGGTTCAAGGGGAACTAGCAAGCATAAATGAAAGGACCAACTAGTGGATGTTTCATTTGTGGAGGTGATAATTTTTTTAGGAAATGTACTTAGGGAAAGTCTAAAGGAAAATCCAAGGGTACAATATAGTAAGGGAACTTCCAAAAGAGAATCCATATGATTGTTAACAATCATCAAGCTAATTTTCAAGATTCACTTATTGATATTCTAGGTAATATTTTTGGTCAAACTATTTATATTTTGATAGATATTGGATCTATAGAGTGTTTTATTTATCCAAGTACACTTTCTAAGTTGTTTATGAAAGTTGGTTTAATAGTAAATGTATGGTCAGTGTAATATGGGAATGTTGATAAGGTTAAAGTTGATAGGTGTTTAGTGGAAACTGAGACTGAGCTTCCTAAATTAACTATTATTTTAGATCTTTATGCAGCTCTACTAAGGTCATATGATGTAATCCTATGGGTGAATTAGCTTGCTAAGCATAAATATAAGGTATAATGCCATCTAAATAAGGTAGAGTGTCAAGATGATTTTCGAAATCAGACTCAAATTTAGGGTCAGAAAAGGGAGTTAAAACTTAGGTAGATTTCCTTATTTTAGCTTAATAAGGAGAAAACGAAAGGATTTCAGGAATTTATTGTTAGAATAAATGATATGGAGGAAACAAAGGAGTCATCCATTAAAGATTACCCTTTTATTAATAATTTTTAAGATGTGTTTATAGAGGAATTGTCAAGATTACCATCCAAGCATGAGTTTGATTTCTTAATTGACATAATACTTGGTTAAAAATTGCAATCCAAGGAACCTTACAAGATGATGATTATAGATTTAGTTGAGTTGAAGGATCAACTACATGATTTTTTATCTAAAGGGTTGATTCGACCAAGCGTGTCACCATGGGGTACACTAGTTGTGTTCGTCAAGAAAAAGGATGGTACTCTTTGCTTGTATACTGATTATAGGATGTTTAATACAGTGATAATCAAGAATAGGTGTCCATTACCTCACATTGATGATATATTTGATCAAATGTGTGGGGAAACAATTTTATCAAAGATACATCTCTAAATGGGATATCATCATTTGAGGATTCAAGAAGAATATATTCTAAAAATAACATTCAAAACTTAGTATGGGCACTATGAGTTTATATTATTTCCTTTCAGGTTAACAAATGATCTGGTATCATTCATGAATCTCATGAATAGTGTGTTTAGGGACTATTTGGATCACTTTTTTTTAGTTTTTCTAGATGATATCCTCATTTATTATAAGAATGAGGAAGAACATCTATAACATCTAAAGTTGGTGTTACAGTATTTGAAGAAGCACAAAATTTATGGTAAGTTTTCCAAATGTTATTTTTCTAGTGAAAAGTGCATATTTTGGACACATTATCTCTATATATAGAATTTCAATTGATCTAGTGAAGATAAGATCCATTATGGAGTGGCTAGTACCCAAAAATGTTTATGAGATGAGAAGTTTTATGGGTATAGCATGGTATTATAGGAAGTTTTTTTATAAATTTATAAAAAATAACTAACCCAATTACCTCTCTATAAAATAAGAACCAAAGTTTTGTTTGGTTAGATAAGTGTGAGAAATATTTTTAAGGGTTGTAAAAGAGGCTTACATTAGCACTAGTGCTAAGAGTTCCCAATCCTAATGGTCAATTCTTAGTAATCACTAATGCATTTAGAGATAGTCTTGGAGGAGTTCTTATGTATGATGGTTTAGTTATAACATATGAGTCTAGGAATCTTAAACCATATGAGGCAAATTATGCTTCACATGATCTGAAACTTGTAGCAATTATGTATACTTTACAAGTTTGGAGGCATTATCTATTTAGAAAACCATTTGAGCTCAAGACTAAAAACTTGGGACTCAAATATATCTTCACCCAACAAAACTTAAATTATCACTATAGACATTGGTTAGAGTTCCTTATTAAACTATTATTTTGATATTAACTACATTAAGGGAAAAGAAAATAGAGTTGTTGATGCCCTGAGTTGTACAAGGTATATAATAACATTGGCTACAATCAAGAGTACCTTTCATGATCAAGTTGTTAAATTATCCCCTAAAGATTAATTATATGAGAAAGTTAGGGAATATTTATTATAGGATGCTCATAATCCTAAGTTTAAAGGATTAAAGTTGGATAATGATGGTCTTTTAATGTATAATGGTAGAATATATATACCTAATAGAGAAAAATTGAGGATCATGATGCTAAATCAATTACACAACTCCCCTTATTTAGGTCATCCAAGAGTGACTAAGCTCATGACTAGGCTAAAAAATGTTTATTTATGGAAAATAATTAAAAGAGATGTAGTGGATTTTTTGTCTCATTACTTGGAGTGTCAGCATGTGAAAGTTGAACATGTGCATCCAGCAGGACTATTGTATCCTCATGATATAATAGAATGGAAGTGGCATGTAATTAGTATGTAAATTTTCTAAGGTTTTTCATTATCATGGAACCAAAATGACATGATCTTGGTGGTAGTTGAAAAACTAACCAAGGTATCCCACTTAATACCAGGTAATTTGATTGATGATGAACCAATGCTTGCAAAGAGGTTCATGAAAGAGGTGTACTAGTTACATGAGTTTCTAGAGAAAATCATTTTAGATTGAGATACAAGGATGAAATCTAGGTTTTAGTTGACTCTAAATTCAAATTTAGGAACATAATTGAATTTTAGTATAGCATACCATCCAAAAATGGATGGATAGATAGAGAGGGTAAACCAAGTTATATAAAGTCTTCTATGAATGTATTGCATGGATCAGTAATACAATGAGGAAGAGTATATTTCATTATAGATATTTATTATAATAACTCATACCAATTATCTTTAAATATGGATCCATTTAAAGCATTGTATAGAAGGAGGTGTTGAACATCAATTAGTTGGGATAAGCTAGAAGACAAGGTAGTCTTTGGTCTTGAAATGCTTTTTGAAATGGAGTAGGTCAAGTTAATCATACAAAGGTTGGATGAAGCTAATGATAGGAATAAACCTTAAGCTGATTTGAAAAATATAGAAAAATAGTTTTGTATGGGTGATAAAGTATTTATGAGAGTTAAACCTCAAAAGAGCTTTATTGAGTTTGTTAAATTAGTGAAGCTTTCACTAAGATATGTGGGACCCTTCAAGATATTAGAAGTGATCAATACTATTGTGTATAGGATTACATTGCCACCAAATCTATCTATCTTAACTAATGTTTTTAATGTGTCCTATCTTAAAAAGTATGTAGCTGATCCTTCTCATGTATTGGAATGATTTATAAGTTCTAGATCCCTGAGTGGTAATAGTAGAATCAAATAGAATAATTGACACTCATGAACTTAGTTTAAATAATAGAGAAGTGTCATAGTGCAAGGTCCAATGGGACTAATATTTTGAGGATAGTGCCACTTTGGAGGACTATGATGAGTTATATATGCTATTTCCACATTTATTTGTTTGAGCACTACATTTTTATTTATTTGCTACTATATGCTATTTGATTTCAGAATTTTTATTTGAAATAATTGTCATTGGGATGATGACCAATTTAGGGGGGAAAGATGTTACATCTCAATTTCCTTATTAAACATGATTTGATTATTAAATAGATATTAAGGGTTTAATATTATTTAATTACTATTGTAACAAATTATTTTTCATTATGCTAATATATGGACAAATATTTAATGATTATTTTGTGACTCATTACTTGATTTGGTTAGTTGTATTTGAGTTTTATATGCATGTGGATTATGATTATTTAGTATTAATGTGATTTGGTATAATTTATATTTATTATCATGGTTATAGGTTAACTACCATTTGCATTTATGAGGTAGATGCAAGAGAAATTCTACTCTCTAGTCAGATATGGAGGGAGAGTATCATTAAGGAGGATGTTGCATATGGAAATGTTGAAGGTGTTGATAATTGATAATGAACCCAACACACACCACTTAGTACAATAGAATTCATGGTTGATTCAAGTTTTAATGTGTCTGATTAATTCATGCTTGGATGTGTTGATATGGTTTAGAGCAGTGTTAGATAATATTTAATCTTATCTTCTGTTGTGAATGTATGTTATGATTATAGTTTTGTTAATATTATGGAATGTTTTAGTGAATATTTATATTTGTATAATTGTATGCATAATCTTACAAGCATTTACCTACAACATTTAACAAAATTATTATTAAATCATGAATACAAGATAAAGAATTAAAATGCATATTTATGTAGACATCTAAAATTTTCCACCAATGGATTCATACTATAATTTAGATCAATTCTTACCAACCATTGAACATCTAGTCTAAGAATTTATAGACGTCTTGAATTTGGCTTCATCACATGCAATTAAATTAATTTGGCCCAAAAATCAATTAAATAGAGCAAATGCTCAAATCAATTAAATCAAAACTTGGAAAATATTCAAAATCCATAAAAATAATTAATTAACATGTAAATCCTAATCAAAGTCTTAATTGAATTCATCCTTGAGTAATTAAATGAATTATCAAAAAGGAGATCCAAAAATCAAATAATATCCTAGGAAGTAATCATTACCTTTTATGAGTTTTACAAAATCCAAAATATCTCAAAGAACACCTATTCCATCCTAATCATAAGGTTTGGACACATTTTAACTCTATTAGGGTTAATTAAGAAAATGTAGGTTAGGATTTAACTCATTCCAAGTTGATTTCAAAACCAATAAATAAAAGCATTTGCCTCTCCATTTAGAGAGCTTGGATAAAGTAATGTTATAATGAAGGTTTTAGAGTAAGATTACATGAAGCTATACTATAGTGTTATAATGTCAAAATTGAGCCAAGCCATTAAGCCATATCAAACCATCCATGGTGTCAAGAGGAGATGGAGATAGCCAAGACCCATTTATGAAGACTTCTTGAGCACAATCTGAGTAAGCCAAATGAATAAATCCTCTTAGAGAATTCAAAGAAATTTTAAGGAATTGTGTGAGTTCTTTCCATTTTTAGTTGTGTTTTGTTTATTTGTGTTTCTTCACCATGCTCCTCCCTTTGATCTAGGCAAGATAGTGTTGTGCATGTTAGTGTGTTTGTTTTTCATTTTGATTTCATTTTCATTATGAAGCTAACATATGATCTAACCACCCTTCTTAGATACCTTGATCACAAATGGCATGCTTAGTGGGACCATAAGCACACCACATGGTAAGGATATTAATATGCAAGTCAAAAACTAAGAAATGGATACTTAAATCTCTTTAAAATTGTATTTCTAACCTTGTTTTGGTTGTATTTTGCTTTTTTATATTTCTCAGATATATATAGAGACCAATGATAGTCAATTATAACCAATGATGGTTTGGACTAAACTGGCCACAGTTCTACTCAACCACCCCTAATTCTATGCAAACCATCGATGGTTGGATTACAGGGGAAAAACATTCATAAATCTTGCATTTTGATTCTTTATATCATTCATATTCATGATTTATAGGTTCAAAGGCATTTAAAAACATTGACTAAACTTTGCCTCGTAGGTATTCTTGATATTTATGCTAACCATTGCCTAACATAATGTGTATATATTTTGTGGTTTTTCCTTTGGGTCCATAGGTAATCAATGATGTTCTTATTTGACCAATGTTGGTTCCTCACGACCAACATTGGTTATCTATGAACTGACTAGTGAAGATTGACTTGAAATCAACATCGATCATTTTTGACTAGCCCCAATCATTGTGTGTCCAAAAATAAAACACGAGAGCTAAATTTCAAAGATCATTTTCCCATTCAAGAAAGTGATTCAAAGTAGGATGTTATTATCTAACAATTGCAGGCCATGGACGTGATTTGGAACACCAATTTTCTTGTTTAGACTAATCAAACATTTTGTTTTGGGATTTTAAAAGGAATCTAGCTAAATCAAGTCACATTTTATTTTGTTGCTTAAAAGGAGTTAGGATTTATAATGTTTGAAAACACTTCATTGTCGAGGCTTAAAAATAATAGCTAAATCTTGAACAATTACTTTTGGTGTTTAAAAACAAACTTAGGCTAAATCTTGAACATTTGGACTTTTGGGATTAAAATGAACATAAATGCTTTTGATTAAGATGTGTTGTTTAATTCTTTCAATATTTTACACTTAAGCTAAGGGGATAAGTAAATAACATCATCACATTTCAATTTGGTGTCTAAAATCAAACTTCACTCGCAATTACTTGAAAACTATTTGTTGATTATTTGTTTTCATAAAAAGAATAGTGCATGTATGCTCTCCCCATCCCTTATAGGAAACTCATGGGATAAAAAGTGCCCTTTGATTAAATTTAGTGCCTAGTCCAATCCAAGGCGTAGAAATAAATTTGGCTAGGTTCTCCCCAAAACCCACATGTATTGGGTGATCTAAAAGCAACTCTAAAGTCTTTCTACTTAGTCTTTATTTTCATGCATTTTAGCTTGTGAAAGGGATGTCACTACCTCTCATAGGTTCACTAGGGAAGTATTGACCTTGGGTTTCATCTCTTGGTAGTGTTTTAACCATTCTCCATGGTGGGTATACAAATATGGGAACAGATACTACTAGAGCCAAGGGGTTGAGCAACTAACCTCTCCTTTAGGAATGAAGGCCTAAGTCAAGTCTGGTCAACCAAGGGATACCACTGAGAAGTCTAATGATGGTATCATCATGCAAAGGAATATACCCTTTCACGATAAGTTTATTAGTATTAACTCAATTGACTTGATGCTATCTTATGTTAACCATACTTGGGATCAATCTAGATGGTTGTAACTTGTAAGTTTTAGTCAACCCCATTTTGCCACAACTTGATAGGATCTAAGATGATATACTTGTATTTTTTCACTTATTATTTTATTTATTGGTGTTTTAGATCTAAAAATTTGTTTTTTAATCCACCTCATGAATTAGTCTTGTGTCGAATATTACTACATTATTTGAGGAGGTGTTATGCTATCTGTTTAACACCTAGATTTAACTTAAAAAACTTTTGTGTCAAAACATTGAGTATGGCACTTGATTGAGATGGATAACATTATGCTGCATAAAGCATTTCAATTCTTGTGCCTTATAAGTATTTGAAACATAACATTAACACATATTTTAGGATCAATAATTTCGTTACTCTACCCAAATTTCAAGACTTATCTTGTCTTGTGTCTAAATTGTAATTTTTTTAAACCAATAATGTGCCTTATGGGATATTTGTTTAGCATATTAATAATATTCAAATTTTCCTAAATTTTTGGTCATTAAAACCTTAGTTTACCTAAGTTGAGTCTTCGATTAAATTTTACAAGTTCAGATCCAAACTTTGATTGATTTATGTTTAGGCCTTGACATGTAGGGGTTGATACACATATTTCTCTTTTGTGTTTCATAACTTAGCTTAATTCATTACTCAAGATGGGAAACTTTATTATTTATGCCTTTATTTTATAGAACTATTCCATCTTTAAAGTGCCTTTTGTTTTGTGTTTTTACTAATCTGATCATGTTTATGTCTAAAATCAAGTTCCTAGTCTTTGTCAAACTATTCCAAGTTTTTTAGATTAATCATCATCTCTATATTTCAAGTCTAGTTTTGATGCTGTGTTTGGCCAAAAGTATTAACACAACCTATTTGAGCCTAGATTTTGACTCTACGTTTAGACAAAAGACCTAGAAATGTTTCCCTTTCTTAGTTTTAGACATATTTAGAAAGTCTTTGGACATTAGAGTTTGGCATCTTATTTTTAGGTCATTTTAATTGAATTTGTTTGTGTGAAACATTTAAAATTATACATTTTATGTTATACTATTATTACTAAGCCTTTGCATAGACTTTTTGGAGATACAGTTCCACCCTTGACCAAGCTAGACAAAGTTTGAACCTCTTTGTCTTTTTTAGAGTTTGTATAACTCTAATTCCATCTTGTTATGAAACATTTGTCATATACTTAACCATGGCTCACTACAAACGTAGTGGAACTATGTACAATATAGGATATGGAAATCTTATAAAATAAGAGGAATTTATTCAAGAACCTTATGGAGATGATGTTGTTTGGGAGATGGATTCTTATCCACCATATAAAACTCAAAAAGGGGAACAAACTCAAGATCCTTTAGCCAATTATTTGGTTAACACTCCTCCTTACACAAAATAAGACCAATAATAGATAACCTAATATTTGGCTAGCATACATATAGTTGTAGACAACATCCAACAATAACCTTGTGTTAGAGGTATAATCATTGAGGGGGGGTGAATCAGTGATGCAAGATAATCCAATTCAATTCCTAATTTTTAAACATTCATCACTTATAATCATGATGCATACAAATTAACCATTGTCATGAACATAATAAGATAAAACACATAACACATGATATACATGGGAAAACCTCTTGGGGGATAAAACCCATTTCTTGCAAGATGGACCACAATCCTAAAATAAAAAGATCCAACATTTAGACCAACACCAATTGATCAAGGAACACCCATCCCATAAGGAGGAACCAACCCCCTAGGCAAAAAATCACCCACTTAGCTACTTTTATCTAATCACCACCTCTAATCTGATGTATTCTACACTTGATGATGGACTTATCTTTTTTTCACTCTTTTTCACCCTTCAATCTCAAATAATCTCTAGGGCTTGCTCACTCAATCTACCTCATCTAAGCTCATTAAGTCCAATGACCTATGTGTCCTCCTTAATAAATTTGACAAGATAAACATGAATTATCCTATTTTATCTATGATGGTCCTAAATGACATGTACCTTCTATTTTAAAGGTTTTCTCCTTCGTTTAGCACCACCCCTTCTCAACATAGGCCAACAATGCCTTGTATTTATACCAATCTCTTGGTATAAACCATCTTGGTCAGCCAAAATGATTACCATAATTTTTATACCTTTGTAATATGTCCTCATACACATTAAATTTAATAAATACACACTCTTTAGGTCAGATAATACCTCATTATCCCCAAACCACCATTAGGTCTTGGTGAGACCTAAAACAATTAGGCCTTCATACTCATATGTTACAACTTCAACTCCTTGGGCCACTTTTAGCTTCTAAAAAATATTAAAAAACATAAAAAATATATCCAATAGAACCTTTATAAATATCTCATGGGTCCATTCCACCTGGAACACCAAATCAACACTTGAACCTCCCAATTAGGTATCCTCACTCGTTAGGCCTTCAAACATAGAAAACACAATCTTAATATTTTGAAGTAAAAACTCAAATATTTCAAATAACCATATGATTGATCAAATGGGTGAAACATTTATGACCTATGAAACATATTCATGTTCCTTAGAAATTCCAACACAGTCTCAAAGCACTCAAATCAACTCTCTCAAAATGACCACTCAGATTGGTCATACACAGTCAAAATATAGCCACGCTATTTTGACTCTCCATAACTAAATATGGGAAACACAAGATCACCAATACCTTATCATGAACATTTTAGACTTAATTAACATCTTAATATTCATTTATTTTCTCAAATTTTATTAGAACGCCTTCAACTTACCTCTATAATATGGTCACTCACACTGTTAGTGTATTCAATAAACACAATCAACTTCTAAGCCTTTTTTCATATTGAATATGGATTGGTCAAACATATATAATCCAAAAAGATGTTCCTCATAAAATTTATAAAAATATTTAATATTTATATCATCTTTAAACAAAATACCATCAATAAATCTTCAATTACCCTTCTCAGGTTACTTGCAAGACATGATCAAACACAGAGTCAACTTTGGATCTAAATATCTTTAATTGTACAAATAGTCAAACATTATAACCAATGTATATAGATGAAATTTAAATTAATATTCAACTTTATATTATACATCATCAATAAATTATTTCTATATCAAAAGATATAGGCAAAATACTGAGTACTAGTTTATCCTTTTCTTAATTCAAATGCCAATGAGCACTAGTTAATGCAAAATCATCTGTAGACATGCATATTCATCTCATGTCCTCAAATAGATTACTAAAATTCACTATATAAATCTCCTTGTGATCCTCCTAACTTGAACTTTCATCACTCACCATTTATCATGGATCCTTGCTTCTGAGATCAAGCCACTTGGCAGCCCTGCATGCCCTTTGCGTACCTGTAGTCAATATCCAATTAATTTCTATCACTTGGAATACTTACATGCCTAATAATAATTTTGTTGACTTATTAACTAATTTTCACTATTTATCTACCTCTTCATGGTTGAACACACTCCATCTATCTTTATTTATTTATTTATCAAAATCTATGAATGCGACACATGTCTTTATCACATTCATTCTTAGGATCTTTCACTAATAGATTTCATGCTCATCATTGATATCTATTTGATAATTATAATGATTTAAATTGGATAATTATCTATTAATATTAATCACTCATAATATATCTTCATCTCCTAATTGAATGCTCATCGTAGATCTTTGATATCATAAAATTGGCTAAGTATGGGAACTTAGTGAACTTTGTTTGAGAAGCTAACTTTGTACCTTAATAAATGTTTCCACACATATCCTCATGACCTAAAAATTGGACCACATGATCTTATCTCATAGGGTAATCCATACATATATCAATTTGATATTGAAACCTTCACAGATGTGAATACTTATGTCATCAATCTGCTCACTCAACCTTATCTATCAAGATGACTACTTGAACCTAAACCTTTATATGACTACTTTGATGAATTTATTTCACTTTCATAAGCACTCCAAGCACTAATAATAACTCATATGGTCTATAAAACATGTACATACCATCAATATCATCCATCAATTATCTTACTAAGTCAACCACTGAAGAACCATGCAAAAACATTGAAGCACATTAAAACACACTTTTTCATTGTCATTATAACACACATGATACCTCATCAACATCCTTTGTCACCTTGGAGATATCATTGAAAAACCTCCAAAAATATCCCTCTTTATCATTGATGTCAAATTCCAATACAAAGCTTATGCTCAGACTCCATCTCTCTCTTCAAGCACTTTCCCCCCCTTTGAAACAATGACAAAGTGGGTTCAACACCTGATCTTAAAAACTTGTACAGACACATAATAATAAAGGACCACCTTTGAAAGATGATATAGACTCTCCCCTAACATTTTGAATACTTATTCTTACCTTGATCTTCTCAAACATGATGCATGACTACACTCTTATTTGATCATACATAGCTTCTATGAAGACAAAACATAAATGAACATCAAAAATTACATGAACTTACCTTGAAAACATTATGAGGGACTCCCCCTAAGTCACTTGAGCTTAGGCACCATTTTGAGTATCTTCAGACCATTTACAAAAATGATGAATAAACATAATTAGCTTCATAATTTCTCTCTCAAATTATACTACACAGTCCTCTGATCCTAGGACCTGACCATTTACAAAGCTCCCCCTTAGTTTATGCATGAGGATTAAATACATTAAAAAAACACCTACCTTGGTTTGATCAAGTCATAAAATCAACATACTTGAGTTCACATCTATAGAATACTTCTTCATATCTCCATTATGATTAGAATGTCTCACATATGCTCCCCCTCACATCATGCATAAATATTCAATCCTTTCAAAATATCTAAGTTATCCCCCTAACTCCATGCTCCACCGGGATCATGATATCTTTAGAAAGACTTCTTAATGAACTATATCTATCATCAACTCTTCAAACACTTAAAACTAACCAATTTGACCCTTTAGGACCAAAATCCATGAACAAGTTACTTGAAGCATTTTATTATAGACTACTGGAGTAAGATCATGAACCAATTTTTCCCCCTCAACCAAGAACCTTCTATTCCTTTTTAGACAAGGAGATGACTCCCAATCTTTATCTTATATGCTCAAATGTTTCTTTTGTTAATGGTTTGGTCATAATGTCTACAAGTTTTTCTTTTCTAGGAACATATTCTAACTTAACACATTAATCTCTCACTTATTCTCTCAATAAATAATATCTAATAGGAATGTGTTTAGTTTTTGAGTGAATTATAGGATTATTTGAGATACTAATTCACTAATATTATCATAGTAGATGGGACAAGCTTCTTTTTACCTTACTATATAGTCTTCCAAGGTTTGGTTCATCCATATAACTTGAGTGAAACATGAGGTGAAAATTATATACTCAACATATACAATAGATAGGGATACTAAGGTTTACTTTTTGCTTAGCCAAGATAAAAAGCATTCACCCCAATAGAAAACACCACCATTGGTTCTCTTCCTATCATCCACACAACCAACCCAATCTACACTAGTGTATGTCTTTAGAGTGAATTGTTTGCTCCTGGGATACCATAAACTGTATTCGATGGTGCCCTTAAGATACCTTAAGATTATTTTTACTAATTTTAAGTGAGATTATTTAGGATTAGATTGAAACCTAACAACAAGTCCTACTACTTACATGATGTCAAGTCTAGAGGTAGTGGAGTACGAAATAATTCCAATCATGGATCTATACAAGGTTTGATCAACCTTTGGTGAGTCTTCTTGCTTACTCAACTTGAAACCTATAATCATTGGTGTACTCATTGTATTATACTCAATCATATCAAATTTCCTTATCATATCATTGATGTATTTAGCTTATGAAATTAATATCCCTCCATTTAATTGGTTAATTTACAATCTTAAAAAGAATGAAAGTTCCCCCAACATAGACATCTCAAATCTAGTCTTCATGATATTTTCAAAATCTTTACTCATATTATCACTATAAAAACCAAATATTATGTCATCAACATAGACAAATACAAGTAATTGATGACTAAATTTAGTATTAATGTAAAAATTGCTATCATCTACCCCTCTTTTGAAACCTTGATTCAGAAGATACTTGTTTAGTCTATCATATCAAACTTTAGGAGCTTGTTAAAGACCATATAAATCCTTCTTCAATTTGCACACATAGTCTTGATCACTTGACAAGAAGAATCATTTAGGTAACTCAATGTACACTTCTTCTTATAATTTTCCATTCTAAAAGGTAGATTTCGTATCCATTTGGTATACCTTAAAATATTTGAAACTAGTATATGCCAAGAAGAGTCTAATTGATTCCATTCTTTCCACTGCAGCAAAAGTCTCATCAAAATCTATCCCTTCAACCTGAGTATATCCTTTACACACCAGTCTAGATTTATTTCTTGTGATCTCTCCTTTCTCATTCATCTTATTTTTGAAGACCCACTTAGTTCCTATCACATTCTTGGTTTTTGGTCTAGGAACCATATCCCATGTTTCATTCTTTACTATTTGATCAAGTTCTTCATCCATAACACATGTCCAACTTTGATCTTTTCTATCTTCTAAAAACGTTTTGGGTTTAACTAATGATAACAAGATAGTGTTTTTTTACTTTTTATTGATCAACATTATTCTTCTAGTTTACAAACTTACATTCACATTACCAATTACCTGGGAGGCAAGATGATCCATCTGTATTCTCTTAGATGGAGCTTTAATGTCAAGTCTTGCTTCTTCCTCTTCATCTTCATCATTTATTTGAATAGATAACCCATCCTTCTTTGAAATATAATTAAAAATAATATCACTTACTTTTAAGTTTGACTTCTTGACTCTATTTATCTCATTTACACTCACATTTAAACTTTTAACAATCTTGTGAAGTCTATTGTTGAAACATCTATAGGTAGAGCTGATAGAATAATAGCCTAAGAAGATGTCCTCATCAGATCTTGAAATACAATTTTCAAGATTTTATTCATCCCTTTTGATATAACACTTGCTCCCAAATACTCTAAAATATTTGATATTAGCAGCTCTATTCTTCCATAACTCATATGGAGTCTTATCATCATTTAATCTAATTTGGCACCTATTAAGAATGTAAATTGAAGTATTTATTACCTCTGCCCAATAACCATATGATAGTTTAACATATTGAAGCATAATTATACTCATTTATTGAATAGTTCTATTTTTCATTTCAATAACACCATTCTGTTGTGGTGTTCTAGCAGCATAATATTTTCTTTTTATCCCTTATTCTTCACAGAAGTCATTAAATTCATGAAACCAAAAATCACCTCCTTTATCTGATGTTACACACTTATTTTTAGATACTTTTTCATTTTACACAAGTTCTTTGAATACTATAAACCAAAACTCACCTCCTCTATCTGATCTTACACACTTAATTTTAGATTCTTTTTCATTTTCCATAAGTTCTATTTTTCCTTTCATTAACACCATTTTGTTGTGGTGTTTTAGCAGTAAAATATTGTCTTCTTATCCCTTATTATTCAAAAAAGTCATCAAATTCATGAAACCAAAACTCACCTCTTCTATCTGATCTTACACACTTAATTTTAGATTCTTTTTCATTTTACACAAGTGCTTTGAATACTATAAGTCTTGCAAAAGCTTTAAATTTCTATTTAATAAAGCATGTCCAAGTCATCCTATTGAAATCATCAATGAAAATCATGAAATAGTTGTTACCTTGAATAATTTAAGTTCTCATAGGTCCACATATATCAGTATGGATCAATTATAATGGCCCTTTAGTGGAATATTCCTTGGATTTGTATCTTTTCTTGATTTGCTTCCCATGAAGACATGTTTTGTAGAGAGAATGAGGAATTTTGGTAATTTTTGGCATATGTCTTACTAACCCATTTGAATTGATCCTTACCATATTATCAAAATTTATATGTCCAAGTATTCTATAATAAATCCAAATTTCATCCAATTTATTTATGAAACATTCCTCCTTCTTGGGTTCATGAAAGATATATAGGTTATTTTTTGCCTTATGAATATTTTCAATTATTTTTTAAAACTTTGCCCTTTTAACTTCACATTCCTTGTCATGAAAGGTTAGAATATTTCCTTGCTCACACATTTGACTCACACTTAAAATATTATGTTGCATACCTTCTACATATAAGACATTCTTAGTTCTAGTACGACCATTATCAAGATTCATAGTACCTTTTCTAATAATATTAGTAGATTTTTTATCACCAAATCTAAATGAACCTAGATAGGTCTTCTTGAGAGAGACAAAATTGATCTTGTCTCCTATCATATGACTTGAGCACCCAATATATATGTACCACTTCTTGTTATCATATTCTTGAGTGTGAAAAGCTATTTAAACAAACATTGATTCTTCCTTTGGTGCACTATAATATTTTTTTTTCTTTTCTTCTTCTTTCTTAAGCTTAGTTTCCTTGAACCATTTGATGGTGTCAATGAATTATATGTCATTTTTCCAAAATACTCTTCTAAAATTATTGGTAATATGACCTTTCTAATTATAGTTTTAATAAACCCAATATTTTTTGATCTTAGGAGATAGAGCATAATTATTATATTTGTGACCAAACTGATTGCAAGTAAAACAATATCCATTGAAAAAATTGTTCATGTTGGATCTCCTTTTTTCTTGTTCATTACCGATCTAAGAGTCTTTATTATTAACTTATTTGGTGAATATAGAGTCCCTTTTGACCTTGGATGAGAGCATATATAAATATGTTAAGACTTTACTTGCTTTGATCTCACAACATGTATAGGGAGTTAGATTTGAATTTTTGCTTCCTTTCAGACTTTCAATATCTTTTTCTAGACCTTCAATATTTGACAAAACACACACACTAATTCACCATGAAGATCCATTATACCTATGATCACCTTTAAGTGGTTAAACTTTTACAAATAAGGTATATATTTGATACTAATTTTTAGAGGTACAATCACTGGGGGTGAATCAATGATGCAAGATAATTCAATTCATAATTCTTAAACATTCAACACATACAATCATGATGAGTAAAAATTAACCATTGCAATTAACATAAAAATATCAAGTACATAAGACATGATATACATGAAAAATACTCTTGGGGGATAAAACCCATTGAATCTTGAAAGATGGAATGTAGTCCTAAAATAACAGTATCCAACATTTAGACCAATACCAACTATTTAAAGAACACCTATCCCTTAATTTAGTGAAACACTTATCCCACAAGGTTGAACCAACCCCCTAGGCAGCCAAGCACCCAATCAAATACCTTGATATGATCACCACCTCTGATCTAATGTATTTTATACCTAATGATGGAATTCTCTTTCTTTCACTCTTCTTCGCCCTTCAATATTTCTCAAACAACCTCTAGGGATAACTCGCTCAATATGCCTCTTCTAGGCTCATTAAGTCAAATGACCTATGTGTCATCCTGCATAAACTTGATCATATAAACATGACTAATCCTTTTTTATCTTTTATGTTCCTAAATGACATGTAAATTCTCTTTTAGGTTTTCTCCTTTACTTAGCACTACCCCATCTCAACACAGGCCAACAATGGCTTGTATTTATACCACTCTCTTCGTATAACCCATTTTGGTTGACCAAGATGCTTAACATAATTTTTATACCTTTGAAATAGGTCCTCATAAATATTACATGTAAGAACCACACACTCCTTAGGCTAGCTAGTACTTCATTATCCCAAAACCACCATTAGGTCTTGGTGAGACCTAAAATAATTAGGCCTTCATACTCATATGTTATAACTTTAACTCCTTGGGACACTTTCAACTTTTAAAAAATATTAAAAAACATAAAAAATATTTCCAATATCCCCTTGATAACTTCCTCATGGGTCCATGCCACCTGGAAAACCAACTCAACACTTAAACCTACCAATTAGGTCTCCTCGCTCTTTAGTCCTTCAAACATAGAAAACATAGTCTCAAACTTTTGAAGCAATAACTCAAATGTTTCACACACACACACACACACACACACACACACACACACACACACACACACACACACACACACACACACACACACACACACACACACACACACACACATATATATATATACATGTATGTATGTATATATGTATATGTATATGTATATATATATATATATGTATATGTATATATATATATATATGTATGTATATATATACATATATATATACATATAAATATGTATATATATACACACACATATATACATATACATATATATATACATATACATATATATATATATGTACATATACATATATATATACATACATACATATACATATATACATATACTATATATATATATTATATATGTATATGTATATGTGTATATATATATATATACATATACATACATACATACATACATACATACATACATACATACATACATACATGTGTGTGTGTGTGTGAAATATTTGAGTTATTGCTTCATAGTCTCAAACTTCTGAAGCAATAACTCAAATATTTCATACACACACACATAGATATGATTAGATCACATGGGTGAAACCTTCAAGACATATACAACACCTCCATTTTCCTTAGACATTCCAACATAGGCTCTAATCACTTAAATCAACTCTCTGAAAATGACCACTCAGACTAGTCATATATAGTCAAGGTATTTTGACTCTCCACAAATAAATATGGGTAAAATAAGATCTAAAATAACCTATAATTAAACTTTGAGACTTCTTTGACATATTAATATTCTTTTTTTCCTCAAAACTTCTCATAACACCTTTAACTTACCTCTGCAAAAGGGTCACTCAAACTACCAGTGTATTCAATAAACATAATAAACTTCTAATCCTTTGTTCATACAAAATATGGTTGTTAAAACCTCCATAATATACATATGTTATAATAATAAAGTATATATCACTCTTAAATATCTATATCATATTAAAAAATCAAAATATAATCAATAAATCTTTAATTACCCTTCTCGGGTTACTTGCAAAACATGGTCAAACACATAGTCAACTTTGGAGATAAATATTTTTGCCTATATAGATATTTAAACATTATAACCAATGTATTTATATGAAAATTTAAGTCTTATTAAAATTTTCATTTTACACCATCAATAAATTCATCCTAGATCAAAATATATATGCAAAATACTGAGCACTAGTTTATCCTTTTGCTAATTCAAATGCCAACGATTGTTGGTTAATGCAAAATAATATACAGTCACGTGTATTCATCTCATGTACTCACATATCTTGATTAAATTCACTCTTTATATCTCCTTGTGATCCTCATAACTTTAAATTACATTTTTCACCTTTGATATTATATCCTCACTTCCAAGATCAATCCACTTGGTAGCCCTACGTGCCCTCTACGTACCTTGCAGTTGGTCTCTAATGAACTTCCATAACTTGGCATCCCTGCATGCTTGATGAGGATTATGTTGAATTATTAAATAATTAAAATAATTTATCTTAATTTTCATGGTTGAACATGCTCCATAAATCTTGATTTGCTACTCAAATTCTATGAATGTGACATATGTTTTCATCATGTTCATTCTTAAGATCTTTGACTAATAGACTTCATGATCACCATTGATATCTATCTAAAAAGTATAAAACTCACCTTTAGATATTTATATAATTAGATTAATCTCTTTTCATAGATATTAATTTACCAATTAAATTCTCATTGTAGATCTTTGATATCACAAAATTGGCTAAGTATGGGAACTTAGTGAACTCCATCTAAGAAGCCAACTTTGCACCTTAATAAAATTTTCCATACATATCCTCGTGACCAAAAACTTGGAAAAAATGATATAATATCATAGGGGAATACATATATATATATATATATATATATATATATATACATATATATATATATATATATATATATATATATATATATATAAATATACTCTTTAAATTTTCACATGTGTGAATGCTTATGTCATCAATTTTCTCACTTAGCCTTATTTGTCGAGATGACTAATTGAACTTAAACCTTCATATGACTGCTCTGATGAATTAATTTCACTTTCACAAGAACTAAAATCACTCATAAAAAACCATATGTTCTCTAAAAAATGTCCATGCCATCAATATCATCCATAAATTACCTCATTAAGTCAACCACTTAAGAACCATGCAAGAATACTGAAGCACATTGAATCGCACTTTGTCATTATCATTCTAGCATACATGACACCTCATAAACATCCTTGGTCACCTTGGATACATAATTGACATACCTAAAACACATTATTACATGACCATTACATCATATTATGATCCTAATAGAGCTACATAGGTAGGGCATGACAATTTGCCAAGTCTAGTAAGAGGGCCTTATAACATGTCTTATAATCAGAAGAATGATCAAGCCTCTTCTATAAACCCTCATGATATAGTACCAATGTCATATTAATATTTTTGTATTATTTACACATAAAGAGGTCTCATGAAAGACCAATTATCTCAAATGTAGATAGCATACCAGAGCTACCAAAACCTAACATGTAACTTTAATATTATGGCCATGTCAAATACACCTCTTATTTGGTTACTTCCTTCAACAAGAGTCTTATTTGAGTTGATTGGTCAAGAAAATTAGGGTTTTGACCCAATTATGTAAATCACTTCAATAGAAAACATGTTCAATACTCCAATCATTGAGGAAGTTTTTTCTGCTTCTATTCATAATAATGAGAAAAATGTTGTGGATAATACACAATTAATGTCTAATTTAAACCAAAGTGGTGTTAACACATAAAAACATAGTCAATAACAAAATGCAACTTTAAGTAACACTATGAGTGGTCCACAAACTTGGGGAGTATGAGTTTCTACTTCCCAATCTCATACAATTGCCTCTAATCCTCAACCAACTACTTCTTCTAGCAACCAACAACAAGGATTAAGTAGTTAACTAATGACCAATACCATGCCACAATAGAATATTATGAATCTTACTTCACCCCAATAGGTGACAAGTAATATTCCATAAGAGTAGGCACTATAAAACATACCATGTAGTAGAGGCCAAACATATTACCACCTCAACAAGGGCAAATAATTTTCCACCTCACCAAGTAGAAGAGAACATACCTCTTTATCACAGACTAACATGTCGATCCAAAAACAAATGATGTCTAACAAACAATGTGTAAATATTGGTCAGTGATAAATACCAAATCTCCAAAATTTATCCATTTCCTAATAGTGATTTGGGAAATAAAGAGGTTCTAAAATTCCTTTAGTACCTATCAGGCAATATTTTCCTTTTGTGTAGAATGTGCCATGAGTTCAGTGACAAGGTCTTGGTTCACAAGTCCCTCTCCATCATACAATTATGAATAGTTAGCAACATGTCCTTATTCAACCTTAGTAGGCACAATATGACTATATTCCTCCATCCCAATTGTAATATCACACAAACATAAGTAAAATTTCAATAATTACACCCTAATCCATGTAATCATATTCTTGGTCCATTTCCTAGCCAATCTAATATTACCCAGTAAATAACTCCACTTTATCCTAGTCAAAGTAATCCAATTTTGACCACTCAACCTCCACCTCAACAAGCTAATGATCCCAATATTTTCCTCACATAAGAACCACAAAAAATGAAGGATGAAATTGCCCTCATGCAAGTGGGGAAATAGACAAAATTTTTAAGTTAGAAGATGTGTTTTTTTACCCTTTTAACATGGAGTAGTTGTAAATACTATGTCCTCTAGGGTACGAACCACTAAAGTTTAAAAAATACAAAGGGAAAGGTGACCTTAAGGCCCATTTGATGGAATAATTTTTTTCATGCCAACTAGTGTCCTATAGTGACATCTACCTTTTATTATTGTTTCCATGAAGCCTAACATGGAAAGCATTGGAATGGTTCCTAAAGTTGCCCAAGAATTTAGTACCTAATTTTGATGATCTTTTGGACAAGTTTATACAATACTTCTCTTATAATCTCAAGACTGAGACTTCATTGGTAAATTTGACACAAGAAAAATAGAAATACAGTGAAAGATTCACAAGCTATCTACAGTAATGGAGAGCCCTTACAAGTTGATTCACCCATAATCTGATAGACAAATAATTATCTATTGTGTTTAGAAAAAATATGCACAATGAGATATATTACAATTTGGAGTTTCAATGTGTTCATACATTCAAAGAGATCATTAACAAAGGTTTGGTGATTAAAATATCCTTCATTAACAAAGGGATCCTTAAAATAACCTCATCAATTCAGAATAATAGCTAGAGTCAAAACCATAACAATGGCTAAAATCAACATCCAGTTCAAGTGCAAGCATCGTAACAAACCCAAGGCAATAATAATGATATACCTAAGTAATTCAATCACAACAAGAATGTTATAGGGAATGGAGTAACAGAGTCATGACATGTCAAAATAGTGAAAACACCATCTACTTAGCCTATGTTTCCTTTCTAAATAATTCCTAACCAACAACCTTTTCAGTAGCCATAACATGTGCAACAACCTAGAATAGCACAAAAAATACCTATGCCTTTGCAAAAACCTCCTTATGTAAGGAAAAACTTGCCTAATCATCATACCTTTACTGACCTTGGAGATCCCATTGAATTAGTCTTTCATAAACTCACAATAACTAACTTGATTAGATGGCCTATTTAAAAAGAGAAAATTCATGAGGGTATTGACATGCCAGATTGGTATAGGATAAAATAATTTTATGATTTTCATAGGGTTAATGGTGATAATTTACAATGTTGTGTGAAAATTATACATGTAATTCAAAATATGTTGGAAAATTGAGAGATCACATTGGATTGTGGAGATTCTACCTCCAATCATAGCCTTCACATTTATTAGAATCCTTTTCCCCAACATAACAACCAACCAAAACAACAACCATAATAGAAATAATAGTATCCATTGCAACATCAATAATAATAGTATCAATAACCAAGGCCAAACTAATAGAACCAATAGACTCAACAAAATCAATAGTAGAACCAACAATGTTAAAAAATAGAAAAAACCAAGGCCAAAATGGTGTGAATAACTAACAGACCTACCATGCAATTGCACATGACTATAACTCAATTGTAGGCCATATTGTAGGAAGTTGTGTTACCAAAATTTCCATTAATCCAAGACCAAGTGTTAATCAAACAATAGCATTACTAATCACACCAAATAAACCAAACCATTTTGGTAATCTTTCCTTAACCTAAGACTGCACACAAGTGAACCAACAAGTAGAGATTTCCATGTTAAGACCATATACTGATAACTTGTCATTAACCTATGACCATGTACAAGTGCATAGATAACCAAGACTTATCCTACCTGGTCCCCTTCCACCATCATTTGTTAGCAACAATAGTCATATACCTAATCCTGATTGTGTAATCAAAACTCAGTGGTCAAGGATTAACATACTAGACCCACAACCATCCATAACTTCACCCATCATCCAACTAGTCATTCTACCTTAGAACAAGCCATTTACCACTATCCAAGAAAATATGTTTGACATTATGGAATAATTAAAAAATATGTCAACACAAATCTCCATTTTATATTTATTGTGTATGTCAACCATTCATAGAAACATCTTAATAGAATTCTTTGATCAATCTATAGTTCCAAATGACATATCTCCTAATAAATTTAAATATTTGGTTGGACACCTTTCTAGCCTAACAAGTAACCTTCAACCAAAGTCATATGTCATCCCTTAGCCCATTGCACAATAATCCATTATACATCAAAGTTTACATAATGAGGCACAAAGTGAAACATGTCCTCATAGACAATAGATCAAGTCTAAACATAGTGTCTCTAAAGCTCATCAAGATCCTTGGGTACGTGAAAATAGAATTCCAAGAAAAAATAATCACCATCAAAGCCTATGACAATAAAGAATGAGAATCATAAGGCATCATTAGCTTGCCACTTATCATTGGGCCATTTACCCATGATACACTTTGCCATGTGTTAGATCTCAATTTTTCATACATTATGCTTTTGGGTAGACCTTAGTTACATGAGATTTGTGTAGTATTATCAACATTTCACCAATGTATCAAGTTCTCCCATTTAGGGATGGAGGTTAGTATTCTAGGAGATTTACATACATTTGAGCATTACAAACATCTAGAGGCCAAGTTCAAGAGCTACAATTACCATTTTGACATGATCCAGTCATCAAGTAGGATAAAGGAAATATAATACTTATTGATTTACCAGAGGCCAACTACATTAACCTTGATACCCTTGATTCCCTTTCCCACATGCCTCCTCTTGAAATGTCCAATCATTACACTATCTCAGATAATGTCCCAAGAGAGTACTTGACCCATGAAACCTTTCACATTTCAAATATTCCATAAAACCCTAATTCCTTTGGAAGACCAAAATCCAAACCACTCATTTAATGGTAAAGAAAAGGCAAAGACCATTTGCATAGTCCAACACCTATCACTTTCATACTAAACTCTAACCAATCATAGGACCCTATCGAAGGTGATGAATCATGGTTGTACAATGACAAATTGGTTGATTCTTACAATAACTCCAAGTATCCCATTCCTAATCAGATCATAGAAAATAAGGACTGAGAAGGAGGAGGTATCAGGCTAAATCAACATGGAACACTTGAGCTAATTTTTATGACTAAGTACAAAAGAACCTATGGGATAGGATTTAAACTTTATGGGGGTGACCCCATGTATCTTATTCAAGTTCCATAGCCAATAACTAGTGACAACGATGTTGATAATGAAGCAGAGTTTGATCATATCCCATTTAATGACCTATCCCACACTAATTTGTTTTTAAATAATTCCATTTTTAGCCTTCAACCAGTCATTCATCATAATACAATACCATTATATTATCCCTAATTGATACACTGGGGCCAACAAGAATCCAATGTGTCAGTTGATGAGTTTCAGAATGATGAGGCCTTTTGTGATTTTCTAGGCCTTTGGGATAATGTTCTATTGTGAGACCACAAAAAATTTCTCAATCAATTTGGATCATGAATCCTATTTTAGAGAGTGAGTGAACACCCTTATCCAAAAAAATAAATAAAACATTTGGGTCCCAAAGTGAAAACCTCTTTGAGGCACTTTTAGACTAGGGAAAAAGTAAAGATAAAGGCCAATCAAGTGGTGAAAACATTTTTCAAGTGCCATTAGATGGGAGTGTTCAAAATTATTCAAATATAGACCAGGAGACCACCAATGTTGAACTTGTCTATGAGTTTGAGTTTAGTATTAAAGAAGAACAAGATTTTGATCAAAACATTCAGTATACCAATGTTGATGAACTTATCTATGGATCTAAATTTAATATTAAATAACAAAAAGCATTTGATCACATCATTCAAGAATTCCCAATAGAATTTGTTACATGGCCATCATACCCTTGGGGATTTTGATTCATCATATCTAGGAGAAATTGAAGAACCAATCCTAATAGAGAAATCTGACATAACCCAATAGTTCAAATCTTTGCGCATTATTCTTGAAGATGGTTCAACCCTTCTAGTGGAAGAAATAATAGAGGCAAACATCAAGACTTCAAATTACCTAAAATGGATTAAATTAGTTGTGTCCCTTGCTAAGGAAGAGTGTGAAGTCCTTATAGCCATATTGAGGGAATTTGTATATATATTTGCATGGGCCTATTCTGATATGCCAGGTTTGGACCTTGCCTTGGTTGTTCAACACCTTATGGTACATCATAATGCTAAGATAGTGAAGTAAAAGTTACATAAAATTCATCCTTGTATTGATGTATTAGTCAATAAATATTTAGAGAAGATCTTATAAGTGAGATGTATTAGGCCAATCAACTATTTTGAATGGATTTCCAATAATTTACCTGTTAGTAAAAAGAAAGAAGGAATCATAATCTACACTAATTTTAGGGACATTAATAAAGCTTTCCCAAAAGATGAATTTCCATTGCCAAACATTGGCATGATAATTAAAACCATAATGGGTTTTGAGATGCTTTCATTGATGGATGGATTCTTAGGCTATAACCAGATTTGAATAACACTAAAAGACCAACACAAAAAAGCATTCACCACTCCATTGGGAACATCCTATTATCAGGTTATGCCATTTGGTTTTAATAACATAGGAGACACCTATCAAAGAGACATGATAGTCATATTTCATGATATGATGCATGACATTGTTGAAGACTACATCGATGACATACTAGGAAAATCAAAGACTAGGGTTGATCATCCAACAAAATTGAGGAAGATATTTGACCAATTACATGAATATAAAGTTAGGCTTAACCCTAATAAATATGTGTTTCACATTACTTCAGAAAAATTTATTGGCTTCATTATGTCTCACAGGGGCATAGAAGCCAGTCCAACAAAAGTAGGAGCCATAAAAAACATGCCACTATTGACCAATTTGAAGCATCTCCATAGTTTCTAGGGCAATATCTAGTCTCTTCGATGATTCATATCTCAATTGGTTGATAAGTGTCATCCTTTTACACATATTTTTAAGAAGGGTGTCACATTTCTTTGGAATTATGATTGTTAGAAAGCTTTTCAATAGCTAAAGGACTATCTTACAAATCTCCCAGTTCTATTACCCATTATGCTAAGGAAACCATTCCTTTTATACTTATCAATAAAATATCAAGCTCTAGGGGTAGTTCTATCTAAACATGATGATAATGGAAAAGAGCATGACACATATTATCTAAGTCATACACTAGTAGCTTATGAACATAATTATATGCCCATTGAAAAAACATGTCTAGCCATGGTCTTCACAACTCAAAAACTACAACATTACATGTTGAATAATAAGACCATGGTCATTTAAAAAGTAGGTCCACTCAAGTATCTACTATCCAAAAAAATTCTAAAAGGCTATATGGCCAAATGGATCATACTTATTAGTGAGTTTGAGATATAATATGTGAACTAGAAAGCCATCAAGGGGCATGTTCTTATAGACCAGCTTACTAAAGGACCACTTGCAGACATAGAGCCACTTACATTTTAATTTCCCAATGAATCCATCATGACCATAATTGAAAAAACTTTTGAGGAATATAATTGGAAGCTTTATTCTGATTGTTCATTCATAGCACATGGATTGGGGGTAGGCCTTTTGTTTATAACACCATAAGGGGATCTAATCCCTAAGTCATTTAGAATCAACTTTCCTTGTACCAATAACATGGATGAATATGAAACACTCATCATAAGGATTCAATAGGTGGTAAAATGAAACATATCTCATCAAAATGTTTATGGTGATTCATAATTAATCATCAATTAGGTTAAAGACCACTTTTAGACCAAAAATGACAAGTTAGTTCCCTATAAGGCCATGGTCAACACTCTTAAGTAGAAAATTTATAATATATAGTTTGAACATATACCAAGGGAAAGTAATAGAAAAGCATATGCAATGGAAAACATTGGGTCACCCATTTGACATACAAACATGGAAAAAGGCTACCAATTTCTTATTGAAAATATGTTAGTGCGAGTTCATGAACCATCAATTATCACAATGATCTACAATATTATTGGTCCCATCTATACTTGGTATTCATACCCATACACTTACATTCATGATCATATTATGCCACCTAAATTTTCCTAAAAACAATCCAAGGCCTTCATCCACAATGCCCAACATTATACATTACTCAGACCAACCCTATACTACCACAATTTTGATGGAATTATGCTTCATTTTTTTAACTTTGGTAGAATCTTTATTAGAATTATGGGAAGTTCATGAAGGGATATGTGGAGTCCACACTAGTGTGGTAGTCTTGTCCAAAAATATCTTGTGTACTAGTTATTATTGGCCAATGATGGATGTAGATACAACTTCATATGTGAAAATCTACGATAAATTTTTATGGAATGATAATCTAATTCATTCCCCAATCAAGAATTTAAAACCAATTTTGACACCATGGTCATTTGCTACATGGGGCCTTGATCTCATTGGGAAGATAAAACCCACCTCATTTAATGGCCATAAACATATCCTTACGACCACAAAATATTTCACTAAGTGGGTTAAAGCTATACCCCTCACTTACATGAATGGAAAGTAAATTTCCAAATTCATATACAACCATCTCATCTTCTGCTATAGTATCCCTTCTGTAATATATTTAATAATGGAGCATCATTAAAGAACAAGGATGTTTAATCACTATGTGCTAAGTATAAAATCAAACAACATTTTTCCATGGCATATTACCCTTAAGGTAATGGATAGGCTAAAGCATCAAATAAAACCATTTTAAACATCTTTTAGAAGATTGTCAATGATGTTAGTCATGATTAGAACTTACAGATATTCCACACCCTCTAGGCATACCATACAAATCACCTCACTCCCATAGGTACCACTCTATACTCACTTGTTTATGGTACTAAATCCATTCTTCCCATTAAGGTTGAGTTACCTTTATAACACATCTCTTTGAAGCATGTCCTAGATGAGGAAGACTATCGATTAACTCACTTGTAAGATCTAGAGTTACTTGATGAGAAACACATGGATGCAATAAATAACCTTTAATCATATCAAAATTGAATCTGTATCCACTATAATTAGTGTGTGAAGCATATAAACTTTGGGCTTGGTGATCTTATCCTTAAAGACAACCAAAATAATATCATGGCCAAGAAGAAACATAAAGGAAAGTTCAAACCCAATTGGGTAGGTCATTTCATCATTATTGTAGACTATGGTATAGGATCATATAGGATTGCCACACTAGATGGGGATGACCTTGATGAGCCTATGAACATTATACACCTCAAGTGGTATTATGCTTGAGTGACTTATACTATCTATGAAGACCATTTCAAGTTGTACCATATTATCAACTTTATTATATATACCATACCATTATACCATTATATCATCCTCTCATTCTACCATCTAATCACTTTTCCTATCATTTATCTATTTTACCATTTTTATCTATCAACCTAACATTTTTTGATCCTACCTACCTAGCCCATTTGACCTTGGTTCATCCATTGGTCCCACTTTTAACATGAAGAATCATATCACTTTCAGTAGTTACTTTAAGAATTTTAGATAAAGGCAATATTTTGGAGTAGTATGACAAAAGTTTTGGTAGTTTCATCCTTTGTTTCTTGTTTCATTATAATCATGTTTGTTTATGTGAACCTAATTATATCCACCTACATGGGTAAATCAGTGTCTCATCAGTCTTGTTACTAACTATAACCACCTATGGGAAAATTAATATCATTTATCTGATCCATTGTATCCTAGTTATAATCACCTATGGTAAAACTAGAGGCAACATTTATTTATTGTGCCTTGACATACCAACTAGCCATTCATATGTTGTACCTTGCCACTATGCCAATTATGCCTATTTTTTTGAATTATCTGCTACACCATCTAGATTCCTCTACTATAAGGTGGAACTACTATGACTTGAGGCTATTTTTGGACTACATGAGTAGCACTCAATACTTTTTGAGGTCATCTCTATCTCCTTTTTTCCATGCACTCTCATCATTTTATGAGCAACATTTCAAGTTAGCCATGCTCTGTCCATTTTACGAGCTTGGATCATTTAGTGTCTCATCATCCTCGATTGAGTTGAGATACTCCAAAATTCCAAAAACATTTGAAAATAGGGTTATAAAAACCAAAAACATTTGAAAATCTAGTTATTAAAACCAAAAACATTGACCACTTCTTTGCCTTAAGGACTATTGGAACCTTTACTAATTCACAAGAAATCACTTGTCACTTAGTTTCCTCATCATTTTTGGCCTTATATCCCATAAATTCCATATTTGTGAGTTCATTACTATTCTTCTATCACATCCATCATATTTTCTTTCTCATCTTTTTTCTTCTATTCCATATCATGTGAGAACTAGATTTAGCCTAATGTTTTCGTTGGATATCATGTCCATGGAACTATGTAGGCAATGTCCACTTACCTAGTGCATATGGAGATAGCTCGGCCACCCCCTTCATTTTATTTTGTTCCCCCATCTTGTTTGTTTTTTAAGTTATCACTTATTTTCTAAGGGAAATGTTCATCATCTTATTTATGTCATGCTATTTGTACTAACATTGTAACTGACCATCATTTGTTCATTTTTTTTTTATTATGTTTTATTTGTTTGTGTTCATGTTTATTTACTTTAAGTATTATTTCCTTGATTCAAGTCTATGTGCATTCATTGGGTGATTCCTTGCATACTTAATCTTGAATCCATCCATATTCATATGTCAACATTATCATCATGGTTTTTATCATTGGTGCATTATTTTTAATTGAGTATTGGATATTGAGAGTCAGTCTTTATGCATATTTTAGCCAAGTCCTCATGGTGTTCTATCATGATGCCTACCATCATGTGCTACAAAAAAAATCAACCTTAAAAAGTCTAAACAATAATACAACATCGATATCTCCATGATACCGACACCAGTAATAATCTTGATCTATTCCAAATCATATCCCAAATAGAGTAATTAAAAAAAAAAAAAAAAATTAACCTTTGTTAGTTTGGACAAACATCTCCTTACTAAAATTTTATCCTAGTTCATCTTCATCCTCTATATCAATTTGTCATCATCATATTTTTCATCATCAATCATCAATCTTATTGCCATAATCAGGGTACAATGCTTATAACTACCTTTGAGAAAACCATTATACACCATCCCACCTACATTCTTAATGATTCTAACCACCTTTTGGAAAATCATTATATTATCATATCATATTTTTCACTATCAGGGTACAATGCTTATAACCAACTTTGGGCAAACCATTATACACCATCCCACTTGAATTCTAAATGATTCTAACCACCTTTGGGAAAATCATTGTGCTATAATTTTTTGGTCCACTCATTTCCTTATTTTGAGGGACCATTTGTTGAACCTTTTTCAACCACTCCCTTAAGGGGGCACCCTACAATTCATCTATTTCCATTGAATTCATAAGCATAAAGAACATTTTTATTCTTTAAGAAGATGTTACTATGCTTACAACTTACAATGCCTTCCTAAATAAGGGCAAACTATAGACACCTAAAATTAGCCACTAATGGCTTCATACCCAACTTTAGATCAATTATTAAAACCCATTGAACACCTAGCCTAAGAATTTCTAAACATCTTAAATTTGGAATCATCACATACAACTAAATCAATTTGGCCTAAAAATCAATTAAATAGAGTAAATTCTCAAATAAATTAAATCAAAACTTGGAAAATATTCAAAATCCATAATAGGAATTAATTAATATGCAAATCCTAATCAAATTCCTAATTGAATTCATCTTTGAGAAATTAAATGAATTATCAAAAAGGAAATACAAATATCAAAGAATATCCTAGGAAGTAATCATTACCTTTTGTGAGTTGTCCAAAATATAAAATATCTCAAAACACACCTATTCCATGTTAATAATGAGGTTTGGACACCTTTTAACTCTACCAGGGTTAATTAAGGAAACCTAGGTTAGGATTTAACTGATTCCAAGTTGATTTCAAAACCTATAATACAATAATTTACCTCTCCATTTAGAGAACTTGGATAGAGTAATGTTATAATGCAGGTTTTAAAGAAAGATTACATGAAGCTATATTATAGTGTTATAATGTCAAAATTGATCCAAGACATTAATCCATATCAAAGCCATATCAAACTAGCCATGGTGTCAAGAGGAGATGGAGATAAACAAGCCCCATTTATGAAAACTTATTGAGAACAATCTGAGTAAGCTAAATGAAGAAAACCTACCATCATGTGCTATAAAAAAAATCAACCTTAAAAAGTCTAAACAATAATACAACATCGATATCTCCATGATACCAACACCAGTAATAATCTTGATCTATTCCAAATCATATCCCAAATAGAGTAATTAAAAAACAAAATAATTTTAACCTTTGTTAGTTTGGACAAACATCTCCTTACTAGAAGTTTATCCTAGTTCATCTTCATCCTCTATATCAATTTGTCATCATCATATTTTTCATCATCAATCATCAATCTTATTGCCATAATCAGGGTACAATGCTTATAACTACCTTTGAGAAAACCATTATACACCATCCCACCTACATTCTTAATGATTCTAACCACCTTTTGGAAAATCATTATATTATCATATCATATTTTTCACTATCAGGGTACAATGCTTATAACCAACTTTGCGCAAACCATTATACACCATCCCACTTGAATTCTAAATGATTCTAACCACCTTTGGGAAAATCATTGTGCTATAATTTTTTGGTCCACTCATTTCCTTATTTTGAGGGACCATTTGTTGAACCTTTTTCAACCACTCCCTTAAGGGGGCACCCTACAATTCATCTATTTCCATTGAATTCATAAGCATAAAGAACATTTTTATTCTTTAAGAATATGTTACTATGATTACAACTTACAATGCCTTCCTAAATAAGGGCAAACTATAGACACCTAAAATTAGCCACTAATGGCTTCATACCCAACTTTAGATCAATTATTAAAAACCATTGAACACCTAGCCTAAGAATTTCTAAACATCTTAAATTTGGCATCATCACATACAACTAAATCAATTTGGCCTAAAAATCAATTAAATAGAGTAAATTATCAAATAAATTAAATCAAAACTTGGAAAATATTCAAAATCCATAATATGAATTAATTAATATGCAAATCCTAATCAAATTCCTAATTGAATTCATCTTTGAGAAATTAAATGAATTATCAAAAAGGAAATACAAATATCAAAGAATATCCTAGGAAGTAATCATTACCTTTTGTGAGTTGTCCAAAATAGAAAATATCTCAAAACACACCTATTCCATGTTAATAATGAGGTTTGGACACCTTTTAACTCTACCAGGGTTAATTAAGGAAACCTAGGTTAGGATTTAACTCATTCCGAGTTGATTTCAAAACCTATAATACAATAATTTACCTCTCCATTTAGAGAACTTGGATAGAGTAATGTTATAATGTAGGTTTTAAAGAAAGATTACATGAAGCTATATTATAGTGTTATAATGTCAAAATTGATCCAAGACATTAATCCATATCAAAGCCATATCAAACTAGCCATGGTGTCAAGAGGAGATGGAGATAAACAAGCCCCATTTATGAAAACTTATTGAGAACAATATGAGTAAGATAAATGAAGAAAACCTCTTAGAGAATTCAAGGAATTAGTGAGGAATTATGTGAGTTCTTTCCATTTTTAGTTGTGCTTTGTTCATTTATGTTTCTTCACCATGCTCCTCCCCTTGATCTAGGAAAGATAGTGTTATGCATGTTAGTGTGTTTGTTTTTCATTTTGATTTCATTTTTATTGTGAAGCTAACATATGATATAACCACCCTTATTGGATTCATTGATCACAATTTGAACATAAAACAAAAGGATTTTATTAAATTATGTTTAACCTAGACCTAAAGGGCTCCTATGGGGACTTAAGTTTTAATTACCTAATGTCTACCTAGGTATATGGAATATATTGTTTAAATGTTTGAATGTTAATGGTTAGGCATTCAAACTTTAGTTAAAACATAATAATTATGCTTATTAACTTATTACATCAACCCTAATCTCTAGAACCATCATTTGGCTTGGTGTCATAGTCATACAAACCATGAAATCTATGAGGGTTTGATTATGAGTTGGAGGAAACTGATGAGAAGTCTGTTAGTTTGGTAGTCGAGTTGGGAAATTTAGAAGGCATGTCTAGAATTTTTAGCTTGATGGTGAGTCTTTATGGAAATAATGGAGAATGGGTATCCATGATTTTAAGGGTTTTCAAATGCATGCAATGGTCTAAGAAAATAATAAATAAGAAGGGAGTTTGGGGATTTGAAGCTAGCCTGGTAGAAAGTGGAAAGAATGAAAGGAAAGAGAAGAAATTTAACTTCAAACAAGGAGACAATCTACTTCAATAATTAAATAGGTAGGGTTTCATTTTGGTTCACTCTAAATATTTGTATTTTTGTTATACAGTGAATATAATTTAATGGGTTTAATAAACTGAGGTTATAGGGTTTTAACCCTAGTTAGAATTAGGAATTTGATTGTTTGGAAATAAATTTCCCCCAAAGAATTGAATCCAATGATTCAAATTTATATAAAATGTATGCAAATGGTTAGGGTAGCCATGAAAACCAAGTTTTTATGTGATTATTGCCTATTAATGGTTTGTTCATTATGTACATAGTTATATGGATTTGTTTAGTTGGTATATGGTCATGTATAATTATGTGTGTAAATATAATGTTTATATGTTAGAAAAATGACTTGAAAACCTTGTTTAGGAATAGGGTTTTGAGTAGGGTTTTTTGATGATCATTTACTCATTAGAGTTTTGTTTAACCATTTATATGTAAAAATGGTTGTGTGTTTTGGCATAGAGTCTTGGTGTAGATAAAGGTTTGAACTTGGATACCTATATTTAGTATATTGACTTCACGTTTCTTGAATTAATGAAACTATAACAAGATGAGTGTGTATGCTTAATTATGAGTTGATGGTATAACTAGTTTAGTGACTGTGAGTCAAAAATAAGTATATAGAAATGATTATGAGTTCATTATCCATACAACTTGAATATAGTTTTATTTTGGGGTTTTTTTATATGTTATATCAATTTTTAATGGTTGTGTTTTCTTTGATTCCTTATAATATAGTGAAGGGGCTGTACATTACTTGTTTCATTAAAATATAGTGATGGCCCAAAGTGTTATACTTAACAATATGGCTTGGGATACATTTAGATCAGGGATTTGTAAAACAATGGTTTTATATAAATTACTTGACTTATATTTATTGTGTTTCTAATTTATAAGGGCTAAGTATAAATGATTTATTATAATGTGATTGGAATTCTATATACTATTATTTGATAAATTTAAATGCTATTATTCCTTTTTCTCTTAGTTAGGGTATTTGATGTGTAAACAAGTATAGTTGAATTTTAGTTAAACCATTATGAATTGACTATATGAAAAAATTATAATGACTGATTTTAAATACTTTTTTATGTTGACTCGATATAGACACTTATGGTCAACATTTTATAAAATATTATATTACCTATGTTTTAATGTCTTAGA
Organism: Torreya grandis; assembly: GCA_037957365.1. Taxonomy (NCBI): domain Eukaryota; kingdom Viridiplantae; phylum Streptophyta; class Pinopsida; order Cupressales; family Taxaceae; genus Torreya; species Torreya grandis. Next base: position 4,908,775 of record JARHVA010000338.1, on the reverse strand, counting down.
ATTTGGCTGTGTAAATATGATTACATATTGACTACTTTATAAAGGATTAAATATGGACTGGGAGTTGTATTGTTAAATTTTTTAAAGGAACGATTGAATGTTAATAATAGAATTACCATAGTTTTTTAAGTCAATTATGTATATATATGGTTCTTTATTCAACTATGTATATATGTTTATAGATGTTTGTAAATGTATAATATTGATGTTTATAAGGTATACTTAAGTATTGATGTTTCTGTAATTATTATATTAAGCTAACTATGTGTAGATGTAAGTTATCAGTTAGTGAATTTTAGTCTAATTTAAAATACTAAATGCATTTATCTATTTATAATGACTGGATTATTATATTATGACAATTCTTTTGAATGGGTCCATTGTCCATTTTATTGGGATATACACAGACTAGTAATAAGTTAAAGAAATACATATCAGTTGGATGTTTCTTGTTTTTAACTAGTGTGAAGTATGGTTAAATAAATGTCTATTTAATGTTTATTAGATTGTATTAAAAATATTTGGGGTAAATTAAGTTTTATTCCTTAAGTAGGAAACTTGGGATATGAGATTAACTCAAATAAACAAACAAACAAACATACATACATATATAAAATTATGGATTATACATATAGACAAGTATATTTTATATGAATAGTTCATAAAAATACACACACATGTTATCATTTATAATTATATGCATAAGTATATATACATATATTTATGACTATTTATATGTATATACTATGTCATTCGGTTATAAATGGAAAAAAGGTTTTAAATGTATATAAATATAAGTAGACATATTGCATATACATGTTTATGTGGATAATTTGATATATGAATAGATGTTTGTTTATAGTGAATATATTTATTCATATTCAATCTAGATTTATATCATTAAGTAATAATATGTTATTTTAGTTATTAATTGTGAGAATTGATTAATAATTGATTAGAATAATAAATGCTATATTTATTCTTGTTGATTGCTTAGGATTTACTAATAATTTCTTAAACTATGTTATTTTAATGTAATGCATGTAAACATGGGATGTTTATTAGGAATTGATAAATTCTTGAATTTTATGATGATTGTTAGAAATAAGTTACATATGCAATATTGACTTAATAGAAAATGGACATTGTCTATATTTGAACTTAGCAAATATAATTATGAAAATAAGTTGTTATTATTCAACATGAGATTACTTCTATGTTCTTGCATTTAATTACTATGGTATTAAATACTAAATCTGTATGAGAAATCCATGAAATTCTTATATATGGATTATTGGAATCTGGTATTAATGACACTAACATTTAATATCATGAGATAGATTCTCATGCATATAATTAAAATCTTTAATAATTAGAAGATTATAAGAAATTTATTGAGTGTGTGTGTGTGTGATTATGATTGATCTAATATTTCATTAAACTATATGAAAACTTTGTCCAAAGTAATGTTTATAGTTAACATTATCATTTCACCTATTTTATAAAATACATGTATGTATGATTTCAAGTTAGAAATGGAATTCTTTATGATATGATTTATGTAGTTAGAATCTTACAACACACAAGTACTAGTTGACTTATCAATACTTGCATCGTTATCATCTACTCATCCATGAAAGGAGAAAAATTCCCTAGTTGGTCATTGTATGAGGGATATATGGTATGTGGTTGGTGTGGAAAAGCACTATGATGATGCTCTCCCTCTCTTCCATCAGTCAGTTGATAGAGACTCTTACTCATGATTTTAGTTTATTTACATATAAGAGTTTATAGACACTCATTGGTTCTATGGAACCATGTATTTATTATATAAACTTTGATGTAAAATCATTATATTATTTTAATTTAAAAATAATAGTTTGGTTGCTCTTAATTATATAATATTATTGTGTTAAGTTTCAACAATTGGTTGAGTTGTTAGCAATCAGTAGTTATACGTTTGTGACGTACTATATTTATAATTCTATTGAATTTCTTGATTTGAAATTTATCTAAATGAATTATAAAATATTTAATTATGAAATATGCATTTAGTTAATGATAATATTAAATAATCTGATTTGATTACTAAGTAAATCTTTAAGAAAAAATTACTTTATTTGAGTTAAACCCAGTGGAGTTCTCACACACATAGAAGTAAAAGTTGCATAGTGCCAAGTGTCAAAAGCCAAATATTACATTATATTCTGGATTGATTATTATTTTTCACACACTCCTATGTGGGATAACTATGTCTAGGTTGAGATATATTTTAAGTATTGGAACATATGAAATTTTTAAATATTTAATGATATGTTTTTAGGGTTATTCAAAAAGATATACTAACCCATTTTCAAGGTTGGGGTTGGAAGTATAATTAGGTTTTGGATGAAAGAAAAACAAAAAAAAATATCAATGCACATGACTGAAGGTGAGTGCACATAAATGAATCATATACAAATACATGCATGGGGGTATTATAAGTAACATACCCACACAACATACAGGGACAATGTCAACATAATCTAGATAATATCAATTAACATAGGCATCAAAATTTACCGGTAGTGTCTAGACAGGGTTTGAACAATTATTTTTGAGTTGAGTAGTGATGACAAACATACAAAACATTTTTGGACACAGGGTCACCTTCTAGGAGCAAAAAGATCTAAGTACACTTATATCTTTTTACTCTATAAATTATATATAGAGTAAGTGCAATATTTATCAATTCCATTTTAATTCATATTTGTATGTTGTTTATATATTTTACATAATATAAATTACTTCAGATTTTAAGTAATTTTAGGGACTCCTATATACAAAATAATTAAAACAACTATATAATGTTTTTAAATTAGGTTATCATGTTTTTCACAATTATTAATTAGTAAAATTGAGGCTTAAAAAATAAGTAATATATAAAGTTGGGATATCATAAATTTTAAATTCAATTATGTTTCTAAATTAGATGTTACGCTTTTTTAATTATGAAATTAATATTTTAAATTTAAGGTTTAATTTTTTTTAGGTTTTCTCATATAGAGTTTAAAAAATTCAAATATTATAAATTAAAGTTTACTAATTTTAAAATCAATTTTATGACCCTAATTTAAGGTTTGTAATATTAAAGTTTCATAATTTTTAAATTAACACTTAAAAAAATTAGATTTTTTTCAAAAAAAAAAAAAAATGTTTCATAATTTATAGATTAGGGATTACAAAATTAATGTTTGTTGTAAAATTAAGTCTTACAAATTATGGGTTGGTGTAAAATAAGGTTTCAAAATATTTAAATAAAGTATTAATATTTTTAAATTTGAATGTTAGGTTTTAATGTTTTTGAGATAAAAACTTAAAAAATTCAACCATTTATTTTTCATACTTAAGGTTTAAGGTTTGAAAAATGGTATTTTATTATTTAAGATTTAATAATTTTTAAATTATAGTTTAAGTTATTAATTATGGTATATATAACCATTTTTTTTTTAAAGTTTAGAAAAGCAAATTTTTAAAATTATTTTAAGATTAAGGTTTATTATTATTAGAATTGGAAATTAAAAAATTAATGTTTAATAATTAGTTAAATTAGGGATTAAACAAAACTTAAGTTTTATCTAAGACTATGGTATCATAATTTTGAATTCAGGCTATTATATTATGTGTTAACTTTTTATAATTAGTAAAACTAAGGATTAACAAATCATGGTTTGTTTCTAAATTATTTTTTCATAATTTTCAAATTAGAGTATTATATTTATAAATTCATGTGTTATTTTTTTCATAATATAAGATTAAAATTTTAAAATTTGGGTTTTCTTATTTAAGATTATAAAAATAGTATTTTAAAAATTATTATTTAAAAATTGATGGATTTCAAAATTAAGGTTTATTAATTTTAAAATTAAAGTTTACTAATTTCAAAATGGGATTTTATAATTTTAAATTGGGATTTATTAATATTAATTTAGAGTTTACAATATTATGGTTTCATAAATTTGACATGAGGGCTTAAAATTTAAGGATTTATATAAAAACAATGTTTCATAATTCTAAAATTAGAGTTTAAAAATAAGGGTTTATTTTTAAATCAGGGTTTAATAATATATAAATTAATTTATTAGTGTTTATTATAAAATTAAAATTTATTAAAAATCAAAAGTGTTTTTATATGTTCTTCCCTGGTGAAGCTGTTAAAGGCCCCGAGAACTATACTGGGCAAAGGTTTCTAAGGTAAAACATATCATCCCAAAGAAGATTCCTGAAGATGTTGAAGACCCACTAGAGGGGTTTTCCTTCCAAGTTTATTTTTGGTTTCCTATTATTTTTGTCCTTAGTTTAATCCTGTAGTTTTTTTGCTATTTTGATTTTTTGATCTTGTTTAGACCTATTTAAACTATTTGTACTACACATTGGTGGTTCCAAGAGCTCTATAAAACCTGATTTTTACCTTATAAAATATAAAATAATTATGGATTTTTTAATTAATTTAAGATCTATTTTTAAATTTAGGGTTTAATATAAATGCTAGGGTTCATTATTTAAAATTAGGGTATTCATGTTTATAAACTAAGATATTAGGTTTTCCTAGTTTTGAAATAAAGTTTTTCAAATTTAGAGTTTATAAACTTTTGGTTTAATATTAAGGGTTTATAAAATTAGGAACATCACGTCCTCTCTCTAATTTATAAATTTTGAGTTTGATACCAGTGATAACATATATCAATATAATTTTAAAGTTGATAGGAAATGTTTATAAAAACTTATTATCATGACATATTATAGATAAAATAAAATAAAGAACAATTTATGTTAATATATTCTTTAAATATTTTTTATCAATCTTAAAATTAAACTAAGAGGTGTTTTAATTAGTGTGTAACACTTTTAAAAAAAAATTCATTTATAATGTTGTGTTGGTGACATATTTTTTATTATATAAAATTTTTGTTGAAGATTTGCCATATGATCTATATATCTTAAGTGCAATTGCTTAAAATTTTCTTAAGATTACAACATATGATCTTAGTTGAATTATACTAAAAATTAACAATTTAAATCCTTTAAGATCTTATAATTTTTGAAGCATGTTACTGGAAACATATATAATATTTGAAATAGTAAAACATAAATACAAATATCCATGACCAACTTAAAGGAAAATAAGATAAAATATTAGATAGTAAGATGTTTAACTTAAAAAACCCCAAAGTGGAGAAAAATAGTTGGAAAAGAAATTACTTCATGATTTTCTTATGGAAAAATATAAATTTACAAAAATCTCAATATCAAAAATACATCAAACTCTATTTTTTATCATTCAACTCCTATTTAGACATTTCTTCCTCCTTCCACAACTAATTGAACACAACTTTGTCTCTCAAAATCTCATACTTGTAATTATATTTGTGAATATTATTTATCATGCTCCAGGAGGGTAATTTAATATATCAAAGAAATATTAATGACTCAAAACCTAAGAAACACTAAAAATCATGTCATTAGTTTGATTATTCAATTTAGTCAAGTGAAATTGCTAATATAAGTAAACTATCATGATAGTTACATAATCACATAGAGTTAATTTAAACTGTCACTTGTATATAATGATGATTAAATAACCACCCCTTAATGTATCTAGAAATTATATAACCACCCATACATAAAATAAAAGTTTTATCAAAATACATGAAATATTTAAATTGAAACTTATTTGTTGATTAATATATATTTTTGTAGTTAGGTGACGATGAGGTTTATTTTTCCTAGTCTCTATGGATCATATCTCACTACTAGGACTATTTTGGTCCCAAGAAAATATTATTGTTTAAGGATATGCAATAAGACCTCTCCCACTTTATCATGTAGGTAACATTGTAGTTAACTTCATGTCTTCCATTTACTATTAACTTGTAAAGATTCTTATGGCTTTTTTCTAGTCTCTCTAACATTCCACTCCCATTGCAAATTGAAGACAAATTATTATGTAAAATGTATGTAAAATGTATAAATTATTCATCTCCCTCATCAAACATGGGTGATTCATATCAATGCAATACATCCTCAACAAGATCAAGGTTGAAGGCATATTTTATATTTTTCTAAAATATGGTGAATGAACCATACCTTAAAGATGAGATTCTTATATTATCCATAAATCCTCTCATTTTTCAAATGAAATAACACTTTTTCTCATAATTTAAGAGTGTTCTCTTTTCAGTGCTCATCATGTCTAGCCTTATAGTTTGAGAATTTTCTAATGTTCTTTCACTTTGAGATGGATTGGCCTAATCCACTTATTGAAAATTATTTATATACTCACCTTTGAATATAACTCTTTTTATTATATTTTATTAACCATTACAACTTAAAATGGATTAGTAATAAAATATCCTAGATATGCTTCAAAATTTATCTTGCTAGTGGGTGTATGTATTGCATTGTTGTATAAGTATTGGATATATGTCAAATATGAATCCCAAGTCCTTAGATTACCATTATTAGTTATTAAAAATTAATAATTAAATTTTTTATTTTTCCATTAGTTTAAGGATGTAAAGTTGTGTTTCTTTAGAGTCTAGTATCCATCCTTCCCATAGAATAGTTCAAACATTTCCCAAAACTCTAGAATTTTTTTTTTAAAATTTATATAAACCAAAATTTACCAAATAATTATATTTTTTTTGTTTCATGTTATTTTATTATCTTATTACATGGAATAAAAACATACATTTTTTTTAATCTATCAAAAACATATTTATAATCATGATCTTGCATAGATATTAGAAAAACTATTAAAAAAAAAAAAAAAAAAAAAAAAAAAAAAAAAAAAAAAAAAAATCATATATAATCTTTACTAAGGTCTAGTAGGTATAGTTAAAGGAATGTAAATCATATATTTCTTAACCTTATGTTTTCTTGTGAAACACAATTTATCTCTAATAAATCTATTTATTTCTTCTTGCATATTGGTCTAATGCATATACCTTTATAAATTAGCCATGGTTTTTTTAACACCAAAATAGATAAAAACTTTAGAATTTATGTTTCTTCACCAAAATAGATAAAAACTTTAGAATTTATGTTTCTTCACCAAAATAAGAATTTCTCCCTTTAGCACACGTATTTATACAAATTATATAGTAGCACTATTTTAGGTAGCTCTCACCCTTACCTTCAACATAAAATTAATTGGCCTTCAATTGTTTGAATGTCTCACCAAAATATGCATCCTGTACATATGATTCATCATAAGCCTATTTTATGAAATAGTCAAGTCGTGATTTCTTTTCCAAAGATGAAAATTGATATATGATTGGTTATCTTAATAACACATATACCAAAAAAAATGTGTTTCCATGCCTCTAATTGATCACCAAATTAAATTTATAAAAAAAAACCAATTTATTTATAGTGTTTTTTTTACTATAATTTACTTTGTGATTTTAAATATTAAAGATATTTACACTTAATATGCATAATAGTTTAGTTACAAAAAAATTATTTTCATTTTCTAATGTCCTAAACTAATTCATACATTTATTTATCATATACAATATTCCATATTATTAGAATAAAATATATATAAATAATAACAAATTGATGTACATCCTTAATAACATACTCACTTCTATCCATTTCTATTTTAAGTGGTTACTAAAAATTAGGAAAATAAAGCACTAATCCATGGATTATTTTATATTTCAAATAATGAAATGCAATATCATGTTCCTTGTCTAAATTAAAATTCTTACCACTTGGTGAAATAATATGTGTATGTGTTTTAATAGTGGAAAAAGTTGGAATAAACTTCCTTGTATTATATTATTCCAATAAAATTGATGATCTCTATGTAAATAATAATAATGGGCCAATTAATGATAGCCTTAAATGGATACACTCTCAATTCTCTTCCTCTAACCACAAATTTCAACTAGACTAGAAATTATTTTGAAATTTCACGTTTCTTCATATTGCATAAAAGTGTTTTTTCAACTCTTGTAAGAATTGATTAAAATAATTTAGATTTTATTTATATATATAAATGAAAAATAAAATGTCATGTATATATTGATGTAGATGAAAATGAGGAGTCAAGTGAATGTCCACCTTACTCCTTAGTATGGTTTCTCTCTCTCTCTCTCTCTCTCTCTCTCTCTCTCTCTCTCTCTCTCTCTCTCTCTCTCTCTCCTCTCTCTCTCTCTCTCATCTCTCTCTCTCTCTCTCTCTCTCTCTCTCTCTCTCTCTCTCTCTCTCTCTCTCTCTCTCTCTCTCTCTCTCTAGGACACTAAAAAACAAAATTATCTAAACTAAAAAAAAAATATCCTCTTTATTAATGTTAAATTATGTTACATAAATTACACAAACTCTCCATTCCATTTATGACTATGAATAAGACTCTTCCCAATCTAATGATTTCATTACATGAATAAACATCAACTCAATAGTGTCTTATCTCACATTTTTCAATCTAAGAGCTTCACTCATATCTCTCTCTTTTATTTGATATTATATATTATTAGACTCCCTCTTCTCCTTCTTAATTGATATAGCTCTCTCTCTGCATTAGATTATATAAATTATCTCTCTAGTTATCTTCCAAACTCCTTTCAAATCTTGGTTTCATGACACTAACATCCTTACACTCTATGTGAAATACCTCTACCTTGGAAAATAATATAAAAATCATGTGTTATTGATGTGAGTAGTTTTTTTTTTTCCCCTCAACATGGGTGAAACTCTAGGTTGCTATAAATTGTTGGTTATGAAGCCATTACTATAGTTTCATAACTGCTACCTATATTAAGCAATAATTTTTTCATGCCCCTAATAAAAGGTCATTTTGACCAATGGGAGATAATTTAAACAATACTTATACCATTTAATTTTCATGTGGGACTCTTTATGATGTTATTTATCTTGCCTTTAATCTTTATCCACACATGAAATGTTGTTAACAGATATGAAAAGTCACACAATGCAAAAAAAGGTGCATAAGAACCTGAACCACTTTTTTTGGATGATGTAAAATATTTTTTGGACATGAATGATACTAAATCAAACACCTAGGATAAAATAAAATTTCCATCAACTCTTTCTCATGAACATTCCATGATATCTTAATTTTTTTTTCATGTTTAATAACTTCCCATACATTTATCTAAGTTATATCTCCAACTTTTATACCTTTCCACTTCAAGTATTGTGTGTACTTTATATATTTTGTATTTATATTGATATGTTTATCTAATATGATTTTAATCTCCTCCTTTTCCTTCTTAATAAATTATTACTTCCAATCTAAACTTGAAAATATGAACTTGATCCTTCACCACTACCTTGGCCATCAAAACAAGGGTATAGATCTAGTACATTTAAAATAGGTGAAATATCCTCTCCATTTGATAGCTGAATCTAATATGCATTAAATGAAAACATTTATCAAACATATATAAGGTCCAATATTTTTTCACTATAAATTATTATATGTTCACTTTGGAAACCTATCCTTATGAAAATGTGCCAATAGCAAGTCTCTAACTTTAAAATTATTTTCTCTCCTTGTCTGATTGATATGTTTCTTATAATTCATTTTATTCTATTTAAATATTTTCTTCACCTCCATATGAACACCATACATACTTACTATGTATTCTTATACTTCATTAGTCATTATCATATTTATTATGTTTCTCAATTCATACACTCCTCCAGGGTTATAACCATAGAAAGTTTGAAAGAGACTCATTGTTATACTTTTGTTCACTAAGTTGTATGCAAACTCAAATTATGCCAAAGCCATATCCCACCATTTATAATTATCTCAAACCAAACATACTAGAAAATTAACATGATTCATAATCACCAGTTCCATTCTTTGATTTTTTTGATGATGATAAGTTGAATTGAAATATAATATCATGTATAATTTTCTCCACAACATCTTCTAAAAATTCCTAAAAAATCTATTATATATTTGATATATTGCTTCTTGGAAACCATATATTCTCACTAATTCTTTTAAAAATAAATAAATAACATTTATGGCATCATTAGTATAATTAAATGCTATATAGTGTACTGTATTAGAAACTATATCCACTACAACAAAAATAAAGTTGTTACTTTTTTGATTTCTTAAAATCTTAGGAATGAAATCCATGCTCAACTCTTCCCATGGTCAATATGGAATTACTAGTGGATAATACACCCCAAAAATGTGACATTTTAAGTTATCATGTTGGAAAATACTACATTTTTTCACCAATTTATTGGCATCCATGCTCATTATTGGCTATTAAAATATTTCACTTAATTATGCCAATGTTTTTTCAACATTGCAATAACCAACTAGGCCTCCACTATGTTGTAACTTCAATAAATTATCCCTCATAGAAACTTGAAGAATACAAAACTTATTTCCATTGAATAAAAAATCATCTTGTATAATATACTCCATACATGGTGATTATTAAATACTTGTTGGAATCATGCATGTTGCACATTCATCTCAAAAATGTAAATCCTCTTCATACAATTTTTTAATATTATCAAACCCAATAAATTATAACCTTGTCTCATTTGATGCAACAAATCTTAGACCTAAAGCATCAATTTATTTAGATGAACCGTACCTATGCCTAAAACAAAATAATGGATTTGAATAAATTCAATCCATTTCATGTGAATTTGATTTATTTACCATGGTTTTTTATGAACTGAAATACTTGATGATCTATGTCCAAGATGAACTCCTTGGGAAACAAATATGCTTCCAATTTTTAATATTTTTTACCATAAAACATATAACTCTTGGTCATAGCCATAATATTTATTCCTATCTTCATCCAAATTCTCACAAAACTAAGTAATGGGCTTACTTTCTTGGCTTAACACTGATCTCGAGCTATCTAATTTGAATCATAATCACCCTAAAATAATATTCATAATTTTTGTAGCAAAGTTAAGTGTGACATATTTTAAAATATGTCGACTAAAAAAAAGATTCACTACCACTTTATGTTCTTGGCAACCCAATAAAAAATACATAATTAACTCTTCCTATTGTCTTTATAAAACCAGTAGTGGCTAATGAAACCCAAAATTATTAAATTTTCCTTTAACATGTAAAAACCTACATATTATCATGATTTTTTTGAAATACATGCTTATTATTGGAAAATAATAGATTTCACTCAATTGTGAAAATTTTTACAACATGAAAATGACTGGATAGGCCTCTACTATGCTTCTCCTTCAATAATTTATCCCTTTTAAAACCTTGAGGTATTCACAAACTCTTTCCCTTGAACAATAATTCATCATGTATCATATAATCTAGGAATAGTGTTCTATCCATGTTTGTTGGATTCATATATGCTACCATTGCATTTAAAAATTTATATCTTCTCCCTATTATTACTTCATTGAGTCAAATCCAATGAATGCCACCCTCATATCATTCATTATAAGAGAATATTGACTAAACACATCTATAAGCTTGTTATATTGAACACTCATATGCCTAAAAAAATAATAACTTTGAATAAATTTAGCCTATTTTACATGCGTATGACTTAACTTACCTTGGTTTTATTGATGTAATTTTTTTAATAGGATCCTAAGATGATGGTACTATCCCCTTTTATTTTTTGATCTTAAAAATTAGACCTAAGGCAAGGGTTTTTTATTGTGATTATCAAAGTGGAATCTATGGTGGAATAGCTACAAGTGATCTAAACCTATCAAGGCAGGAGATTGTACTAAAGTCCATACTTGTGTTGAAACAAAACCTACTAATTAAAAAACATGGATATTCATAATGATGTTATTTTATAATTTTTAAAACTAATAAAAAATAAATATGAGGTAAGGGTAGGGTATAAAATAATATTCATATTACCACTTATCCATCTTTATTAAATCTAACATTCAATGTGTTATATTATAAACATGAACTAGTGTTTACCAAATCTAACATTTACTTAAAATTAAACAAACACATTTTAATAGTTTGATGAATACAAAAGATTTAGTAAATTCCACAAGCATACTTTACAAGATATTTACTTGTATAAAATAACACACCACATTAATCTACAATAATTTGATTGAATTCATAGTTTTCTAATGAAATGGTTATAATAGTGTGTGATCATTCCAACCAAACCATAACACATAATATATTTCATAGTAATTATAAATTTTAAGATAAATAAGTAGAAGACATAAATCTAAGTGAGAAATGGAAAACATAAACTCACAAAACATCCACAATGATTTTCTAAGCTTGTAAAGTTAACATGATTTGTCAAATTCTCTATCTTCCAAACTTTAAACTTAAAAGGGTATAATAAAAATTATTTTAAATATAATATGTGTTTATCCACATATTGAAAGTGGTTGCATGTGAACGTGCTTATTAAAAATATACTGATAGTTCTATATTATATTTCTACTTCTTATAAGATTAAAGAACTACTCTGAGATAAATGAGACCTAACTTTCACTTTCACGTCCCTTAGAATTATCACTTGTATAGAATTATAATATTTCAAAGTTACACTTTAAGATTTATCCAACCAGCTAATTTTTTTTTAGGACTTCATATAGGGATCTTAATCCACATTCACTTGTTACAAATTAGTAATGGACTTCCTAAAGTGAAGGTCAATTTTAGTGACTACCTTTGCATGATTAAATAGGGGACCTTTGAGATATTATCTAATTGTGTTGGATTTATAACTTATTTTCATTTTATGTGTGACAAAATACATAATTTTTTTACTAATCTTCTTATTAGTAGTGGCCACTTCTCCTTTGAATGCAACTATGAAATTATATAGGATCACTATAAATTCATTTGAAACTATCAAATTATTATTTTATTTATAAAATGTGGCATGTTTACACATGTGATCAAGGAAATAATTTATAAGTGAAAATAAATGTCTTTTTTGCATCTTATAATATTGACCATCCACATGTCCTCATTATGCAGTCTCAGAGTCACAAAGTTACAATATCAATTTTAATGTTCACTTCTTCCATGTGGAGTCTAAAGATACAGTGGTTTTTTATTAAAAAAATTATGTTTGTCTAGGTCAGAGTGCTCTCCAAATTCACATATATTTTACACTTATGGTGAAATATTATGTAGTGCATCATCACCCAATTATAATTCTCCATCATTTTTTTCCATTATTGTTCCCACTTAATGTGATACACATGGTAGCTTTTGATTAATTTGGATTCATAGAGTGTTTTCAAGGTTCCAAATTACTTTATGTAATGTCCAAACAACTACTGACATTTTATTTCCACTATATTTCCATTTACATCCACACCTTTTCCTTTAGTGTCTATGCCTTCTTTATTGAGTCTTTAGATCTGTTAGATTTTCAAATTTATTTTATACTTTCTCATGTCCAAGTGCCTTATAAATTTACAATTAATAAAATTATAAAATTATTTTTAAAATACATTACTAAATACACATGCCACATTTAATTAAGTTGTGATATCAAAAGGGAACATGTGGAAATCATAATGGGATCACAGAGTTATAAAGACATGAGATGTCTCTTTTATTCTTAAGTTAGACTAAAAAAACTCCATGGATCAGTTAAAACTTCATATATAGATTATGTTTTTACATGAATCTAATTTCCCCTACACATACTAAATAAAAATACTCATGATCACATTTTTTAAATAAAGAAAGGATAATGCATGTGAATTCCATAAAAAATAATTTTTAATCAAAGGACACATGGTATGTTAAGAAAAATCATGGGATCATAGAGACTTCAAAATAGAACTTAGATATTTGAAGAAAAAGAGGCCTCCAGAGATGAATTAACACATTAGTTTTTTTTTAAACAAATATGGAAGCACGTATGTGGATTAAGTGGTGTGGGCTCTTTGCCATCTGCATGTTTAGTTCAAGTGGGGGTGACTATTTCACCTTGAAAGGTGATAATATACTTTTGGATTATAGAACTGATGGATTCCAAGCTTAAGACTTTGTCATTAGAAATACTATGGTATTCAACAATCAACATAGGAATGTGAGTAAAGAGTGCATGGAGCTATTCAGTAAACACACAAAGATACCCATGTGGCTTTTGAAAGGTGGGAGAAAGATTTAACCTAAATATTGGATTACTTGGAAACTAAGGAAATAAAGCCACACTAAATGGGTGGCTGACTGAACCTTAATGAAGTGGAAGAAGTGGATGACAGATAGGCAAGAGATTTTGTTGACATGTCAGATGGGTAGGGAGATGAGTGGCTAAATTATGATTAGAGGAGGGGATGTAGATAGGTCAAATTAAATCAAGGATAATTATTTCTTAACACATAATGTCTCTAGTGATTATTTCATGAGATGGTAGACATGGGTTAGTATCGAGGTTGAGTTGTAGCATGGGAAAGGATATGTAGATCTCCAAAATTATTTTGATATGATGAGCTTATAACTCTCAAAGTCCTTGATAGGCTCAAAATAACTTATGAAGCTTGATGGATATATTATAAGGCATTTCATTACTCTTTAACTCAAATAGTCCTGTGGGATTTATGTCTCTCTAGTTTTGAATATGGGTGGTGACATTGTCAATTTTGAGCTGACCTCTTTAGAGGAATTTTGATAGGACCCTATGATCTAGCACATTATCTAGGAGGGTAAGGTGGCTTCTTTCATTGATGGGATAATTGGTCATAATGTGAATTTATCTCATCAATTTGTTGAGTCTTAGGAGGAGAATTCCAAATAAATCTATATGGGGGGTATTGGTTTTGAAGTCTCTAAAGAGGTGATTGGGCAAGCCATGGGGATCCCCATCAAAGGGAAAAAGATTAGTTGATACAACATGGTGCCAAACCTAAAAAACATGGGGATTTTCTTTAGGGAAGGTGAGATTGCTATGAAAATTCATGGGGGATTTGAAAGAGAGAAGCTACCAATGCTGTGGGGGCAAATTTGTTTCATGATAATGAAGTTCTTCACTCTTGAAGGTAGATTCAAGGTATTTTACCACTACCACTTTTCTATACTCAACCGTTTCAGGAATAGGATGGAAATTAGCTTCCCATTTTTCGTATTGTATTTTTTGGAGAATTCCATTAAGTTGGCTAAGGAAATTAAGGAAAAAAATCCTAACTTCCCCCTCATTCCTATCCACCAAGGTTTCATCTTGAGATTATAACACTTTAATTTAGCTTTGTGTCCCCTAAATCAAATCAAAGTTAGCCTATTGGAAGGCTCCCCATCACACCCTTCTCTTGTTGCTAAAGGTAAAGGCAATAAATCTATCGAGACCTCAAAAATATCCCCTAAAACTCTATTATAGGGGCCTAGAATTGAAGATTATAGCATCCCAATTGGGACCCCCCCTAGTTCCAAGGCTAATTCCCCTAAGTTACCCTATGGTAAGCTTGAGATACCTATCTAGGGGACTATGAAGGGGTATAATAAAAGGGACCAGAAGGTTTATGAGGAAGAAGGCAACATTCAATCTAAAAAGGTTAAGTTTGTGAAGGAGGATCCTAGGGGAGCTAAGGATTTAGGGAAAGTTTTGAACTTGGATCCTAATCTAGTTGAGAATGATGCTGGGGGTAGTGTGGGTGTTCATAGGTCTAACTGTATTACTGGAATTCCATCCCAAAACCCTCAAGGTATTATCATTTATGATGACTCTAAATTTTCTAAAGACACTTTTGAGGTTGGTGAAGATGGGATTCCCTCAGTGTTAGAGAAAGAAGCTAAGGGAATGAGCCATTTTCCTAAAAGAATGAGCCCTACTCAAATGAGATGGAGGATGATATAAAGGCTTGAGGCTATGAAAATAAAGGTAGCTTCTCACTATGTGTCATGATGGTGGAGGAAGTCATGGCAATCAAGGCCAAAATGGATAAAATGCATAAAAGATGGAGAGTAATGGTTGAATATGCTACAAAGTCTCTTCATCAGGTGACTTCCATGTTTCTTGTAGTTAAGGATTTTGACAAAAAGTTAAGGGATGTGGGTGAAAATAATCATGGTGAATATAAGGAAATCATCAAGTTCCTAGCCAAATATGGGACTACTAATATCCCATAGTTATTTTAAAGGTTTTGTGTGTTTGCCTATGTTTTTTTGTTATTGTATTCTATTATAGTGTTGTGTATGTGTTTTTTCTACCTCGTTGGAGGATTTTTGAGCCAATTGGGTGGATTTTTAAAGGGCCTAAGACCCTCTTTTCATACTTATTTAATCAAAAACACATTAATTTTGTTTTACATTTAAATCGGTCCTAATTGTCATGAAAATGTGTGTGGTATGGAGAATAAATTGTGAACTTGGACTTAAGTTATGTAAATGTGACCACTAAAAAAATTAATGTTTTTCAAAGATGATTTTGTGGCCAAATATTTTGATCTAATAAATAATGACATGTATAACATGGGGTATCCATTTCTAAAAACAAGTGGCAGTGTTTTGATCACAAAAAATGGAAAATTGGGGAAAACATTGTTAAGTGTTTAGAACTCAAATTTGTATAGTTTTGTCTTGAATGGAAACTATCTGATTATGTAAGAGAATATATATTTTCAATAGATTTTTTAATATTTAGATTCATCACATAAAATACTAGGTCTATTACATCTTAAAGAGGAAAAAATTATGTGAAGTGATTCATTAACCTTACCTTGAATACTTTTGATATGGTGCAAGACAAATCACTCGATCAAAACTTTTTGATGGACAATATTTTATTTTATTTTATTTTTATAATTTAAGGGAATGGTTTTGGATTAAGGTTGGGTATTACTATATTTACATCTAGGCATCCATATCTATAATAAATTTAACTATGTATTTTTTTTAATGACTTGCTCTATTTCTAGCTAGCATTCATAGCCTCAATGGAGATATCCTGAATCACCCCTTTTTAGGAGAAAATTTTATATTTTATTTAAATATTTAATATTTTAATTCTTTCATTAAATTTATCCACTTTATTAAAATTGGTTATAAATAATATAGCTAGGGTGTAAGGATAATAAAAATGCTTAATCTCAGGTGAACATTTTTTTTTATTTCTCTTGTCTCTCAATGTAGTATGTATTATGGAAATATGCAATTATGACTCTTATATATGTAAATAATTTTCTTAATTTATGAAATAACTCTACAAAAAACCTTAAATTCTATAATGAAAATATAAATATATCAATCATGATGTTGTCATTCATTTATAAGTCTACCATTTTTATTTAATTTTTCAACATTTTCATATTGATTCTATTTCTTTGCTAAGCTCAATGTGACCACATATTTTAGGATAAACACATAAAATTTTGTTCTAAGTGGCATGGATAATGAACATATACAAGTGAACAAATTATCTGAAGGATTGATGTGGAAAATAAAGTTTTCAAGTTTTCTTCTTTTGCCTTCAATAAGGCTTATTAACTACCACCTAATCAAATCAAACTATTCTAAGAAACCATGGGTGCAAAAAAAACTATGAAAGAAAAAAAGGAAAAAAAAGGTAATATAATCCTAAAATTATCTAAATTAAATAATACAATCAAGGTGGGAGGGTGGTCTTAAATTTTTTGTCTGAAACATTTTCCATTCATCAAGAAAATCAATAAATTCCCATTTACAATTTTTCAATCTTTTAGGAACATGCTTGTATTCTTTTAATAGTTAAATTTCAATTTCATCTTTTTAAGTTTAGAATAATTCATATGCTTCTACTGAATAATGTGATTATCATCAAATGTGAAATTAGAATAATCATTTTTTATATAAAATTACATCAAAATATGTCCAAGCATGTACATGAGATTATTTTACCTAAAATTGTGTGATGTTGATATTTAAAAAAAGAGGCTCGATGAATACTAATTCTTCATGATCTAGATATGTTGTTAAAAAAACTCTTATTTTACCTCTTATCACATATGTTAATTTATTTCTTATCAATCTAGAATATCATCATCAAAACCTATTAAATCATGAAAATTTTGGCATTGATCATTATTTAAAACATCATCTATTTTATAGTGAATCAATAAATTACCTTCCAAAGAGTATTGTTGGAAAAAACTTGTGTAAGACACTAATTATTTCTTATTATCCAATGATTTTTGTGGTGCATGATTTTATTCTACCTCATTTTTATAGTGATATAATGTTTTAGAAAAAAATTCATGTACTCATTTGTATTCATGATAAAGATTGTGGTTTATTCAATAATAGTTTGTGTGCATGATTGAATAGACTAAAAGGGAACAAAATTTTGATCTAAATGGTTGATCATAGGAAAATTCATGTTTTCTTGAACTAAATGAATTTATGGGATAATTTTTAAATATGACATAGTCTATCATAGTGGAAAGATTCATTCTCTAGAAAAAAATGACTATCCACTTGAGTCGCCTCTTCATAAGCCAAAAATAATGAATTTGCATTTGTCATTTTTTAAAATATAGAGGTAACTGGTTACAAAGTATTTTCACACACACACACACACACACACACACACACACACACACACACACACACACACACACACACACACACACACACACACACACACACACACACACGATTGATAAAAATATTTTTATAGATTATTTGAAATTTCAAGTTGAAATTTCTTATTAGCTTACTAATTATCCAACGTATAAGTATTAATCATCTAGCCAAATTATAGAATGAATTCATCCTCTAATTATTTACAACTTGTAATTAAACTAGTTGCTATAAATAAAATCCAATCTTGTCTGAGGTTATCTAATGTGAAATGAAACAACCTAATGTTATATCTTGATATTAAACACTTATGACTCTTAGGGCATTTTTGTAAGCAAAAACATGTTATTTAGTTGTTTTATTTCCATTATTTTATAATTTGGGAAGTAACTTGAAATATTATTTTGATAAATCATGATTAAATATGAGGATTTATATGGTGGTTTCAACAAGATAATTTTTAATTTCCTAAATTTTCTATTTTTTGGATTTTTGATATTTGTTTGATTTTATCACAAATTGTCATGCCCCTCCCTCTTGCACCAAATATTTGTTGATGTGTATTTCAATCACATAAAAAAATATGGTGATGTATAAATGAGAGGGATATGACATGTTTATGATGGGATGCATTATTTGGGGCCCTCCTAATACCATATATCAATTGATGTGTTTTAAAAACACACCAAAATATGGTCATGCATGAAGGATATGGATATGAGGTTGTTAAGGGTCCCATTCTGTCACAAGGTAAAATTTTGGTATTTTATATCATAAGGTTATATTTAGGTTATTTCATCCCTCCTTTTATTTCTAGATTTAAATTAATGTAAGTATTTTTTATATGCTCCAATTATGATGAGGATATCCCCTCTCATTTTAGGATCTCAAAAATAAAACTCAAGGCATGAGTTGTGGGTTGTGATTGTCAAAGTGGAATCCTAATGGAATAAATGCATGTGAACTAACATATCAGGCTATAAAGTTATATTTATGTTCACCTATGTTTTAAAATAACACTCAATAATAAACAAAGCATGGATATTCATAAATATTATATTTTACAATGATTTAATCTAATAAAAAAATCAAAAGGAGGGAAAGTTAATAAATAAAATAAAATTTAGATTTTCACTTGTCTATCTTTGTTTAAGTAATCATTTAATGTGACCCATTGAAAAAAATGTACTAGTGTTTATAAAATCCAATAATCACTTAAATTTAAACAAACACTTTTATAAATATTTAGGAATAAATAAATTTATGAGAACAATCCATAATAATTATTGATAATATAGTTACTTGAAAAATACCACAACACATTCATCTACAAGAATTTAATTTATGTCATAATTTTCTAATGAAATGCCAAATAATAACATAAAATAAATATCACATTAATTAAATACTTAAACTAAAGAATAACAAATCATGAATCTAAGTGAGAAATGGAAAACACAAACTCATAAAACATCCACACTGATATATTAAGCTTGAAAATTGAAGAGAATTTCTCAAATTCTTTGTCTTCCAAACTTTCTACCTAATAATGTGAACATGATTATTAAAAAAATTAGAGTAATAATTATAAATTATAATCCTACTTCATATAAAATTGGATCACTACTCTTAGATAATTGAGACTTAACTACCACTTCCAAGCCCTTCACACTTATCACTTGTATAAAATTATAATATTTCAAAGTTACACTTGAATATTTATAAAATAATCTACTTTAATTTGTAGGTTGACGTGTAGATCTTCTAATTCTCATCCAATCACAACACAACAATAATGGGATTCCTAAAGTGAATCTTAGGTTTTGTGACCACCTATGCATGGTTCAATAGGGGACCTTCAATATATTCTATGACATCGATGGCTTTCTCAACTCTTTACACTCATGTTTAAAAAAATACACAATTTTTATGACTTCTCTTCTTATCATTAGTGGATACTTATATTTTGAACGTAAATATAGATATATTTAGGATCACTATGAACTCATAAGAAATTATCAAATTAGTATCTTATTTTTATAGCTATAAGGAAAGAATTTTGTTAGTAAGAACCTATGGATTTTATGTCATATTATAATCTATAATGAAATAAATTAGATAGATCAAAGTAGTTAAAAATTATGGATATAAATGCAAACACCATGAGCAAATTAATAATTATATAGAGTAATAATGAAAAAAAAGATCTACAATAATAATTGATAGTAGAGTAGATAAATAAGACTAAGCCTCTTTTAGGGGTCAACTTTTAAAACCATGAAATAATAATAGAATCCATAATAAGATGCTTAATACTAAACATTAACTCATATATATACTCTAATTAGGCTATAGTTACTTTATAGACTAACCTTACTAACAATATGAAAACAAAAATAAATGTGACAAGATAAGATAAAAGGTTATGTAGGTCATATATTATCTACACATATCCATAAAAACACTATAAGTTAAGGGATTAATGTGCCCCCATTAAAAAAAAATTCCTTCAACATTGAATAACTATATATTCTATTAAAATAATGCTTCATCCTCTCATGTTGGATTCTCATTAGTCATATTCTTCCACTTGATGAAATACTCCTTAATCTCCCTTGTTTGTAGACTTTTAGTTCACATTTGAAGGATCTCCTCAGGTTATAAAATTATTCTACCTTCCTCATCTATCTTTGGTTACTCATTATAGGTATATAATTATTTCCCAATTAATTTATTTAATTAGGAGTCATGGAATACTATATGTATGTGTGTAGACTGAGGTTGCTCCATATTGTATGCCACTACTGATTTTCAAATGATAAAGTCCATAATACTTATGATAAAATTTGTTTTAATTTTTTGTTACTTTAAGGAATTTTGATTACACTTACTTATAAATTCCTCTCACTATGGTTTTGATTTACTTTCTACTTCATTAAACTCTCTGCCATTCCTAAATTCTCTCTTGGACTAACTAATAGCATTTTCTAGTGTCAAAAGTGTTATTCAATAACTTGAACCCTTGGATATAATAATTAGGATGAGGTGATCGATGTGGGTTTAACCCATATAATACCATAAATTTAGACATTTTGGATAATGTACAAAATGAAGTGTTACACCACCATTCTGGTAGTGGCAGCCAATGAACCCTTCTTTTTTGTTTATCTTATGAAAAATAACATAGATAAACCTCTAGGAGTTTATTGATCACATCTATTTCACCATAATATTTAGGATGATATGAGGATATATGAGCCTATTGATTACCCAAACATGAGAATAAATTAGTCTAAAAATTAATAGTAAAGATAAGATCATGATCACTTACTATGATCTTGGGGATACCATGTAGCTTTTAAATTATTTATCAAAAAAATTATATGATAATGTATGAGCTATAATAGGACAAGACAAATAAAAAATGGGTAATTTTGTGAGCCTATCCATAAATTCCATGATAAATATTTTACCCTCTGACTTAGGAAAACTTGTTATGAAATCCATGGAAACCTCCTCCCACCTTTAGCTAGGAATAGATAAGGGTTGTAGAAGACATGGGGTCTTAGTATCACCCTTGTTTTTATGATACACCATGCATTCTACCAATTTTTTTAGATATCCCCTTGTATATTTCCTAAAATAAATATGTATTGATCTTATAATAGGTTTTCAAAATTAATGAATGCCCCTACTAGAGATGCATAGATTTATGTAAGGATATTGTGTTTAGGAAACAATTATTACATATTTACAATATATATGTATACCATAAGGCATTCCATTTCAAATCAAGTTTTTTAAGACTCTAAAATCTTACTAGAGCCACTATATCATAACCTTTGTCATTTTGATCTTATCTCATCCACCTAGTCTACTTTTATATGAACACTACACATAATAATGTCTATGTGGATTCATCCCTCTTAGATACTGAATATAAGACTAAATTATCCTTTACTTTCTTATATATGATTTCAAATTCATATCCTAAAATTTTGGTCACCCATGTTTTATATTATTTAGATAGGAATCTATGTTTCATAAAGTATTTTAGACTTTCATGACTAGATTCCAACTTAAAGTGTCTACCCATCAGATAAGGGGTCCATTGTTTGAATACATGAACAATATACACCATCTCCTTATCATATATATGCATTATAAAACTATTACCATTAATTTGGTGACTCTAAAATGCAAGGTCCTACATATATACTACCCCCCATTCCATATCTCTATGCATCACATTTAATAATGAAGGTCTTTATTAAATCTAAGGTAGTCAAAACTAGAGTGGAACTCATGGCCTCCTTGACCTTATCAAATACCTTAGTGGTAGATTCATTCCAATGGAAAGAGTCCATATTCAAAAATATTATGAGTGGTGTTTATTTGATTCCATATTTTTTCAAAAACTAATGATAGTAACCTTCAAACTCTAAAAAACCTTAGAGGCTCTTAAGGGTTTTTTAAACCTACCATTCTATAATGGTCTTTATATTATAAGGGTATAATATTATTCCTTCATTCATAAAAATATGATCCAAGTACTCTACCTATTGTACTCCAAAATCACATTTAAAAGGCTTAGTGTAAAATTGATGTTGTTCTAGAATTATCAATACCTAATTCACATGTTGCAATTTTTATTCCCTATCTTATTTTATATTAGTATGTCATCAAAAAATACCAATAAAAATTTACAAAAAATGGCCTAAAGAAAATGCTCATCAAACTATAGAATTATATGGTGCATTGTGAGACAAAAATGCATTACATAAAAACTCTCAATGATCTTCTTGAATTTTATAATCTATCTTATGTAGATCCTCATATTTTTTATTAATTTTGATGGTAACCTGAATGAAGATCCAAATTTTTTAAGTAGACAACACCATGCAATTCATTTAAAAAATCATCAATTATCAAAATAAGGAAGTCATTTTTGATGATATACTTGTTGATTTCTCTATAATCTGGGCACATTCTCCAAATACCATTCTTATTATTCATAATTATCAAAGGGAGTGAATATGTAATTTTTATATTCATGATAATACCATCCTCTTAACATTTGTTGTGCCATCTTTTCAATCTCATGTTTTTGGACATATAGGTACCTAAATCATTTGATGTTTGGTAGTTGACTCATTATAAAATGTTCCCTTCATGGTGGTAGTCCTTTTATAATTTATCCAAAAATAATATAATGTTTATAAGCAATAATATGTAGATAATTTTGTGTAGACTTATATGTTGGTTGTACTTCTAAGGAAAATTTTTGTCCTTCAAACCTATCTACCCCATTATTTATAATCTTTTGCATTTGATGAGAACTAACAAGCTATGGAAAATTTAAACACAATCCATGCATTTAAAATGTCCTACCTTCATACTTAAAACACATGAATAAATATTAGAAATTCATCTATATCATTCAGAAGGTTGTGAGCCATTGGACTCCCAAAACTATGTCAGCCCCACCCATGGGAAGAAAAAACATACAAGAGTCTAGGTTTTAATATCCCATGGAATTTTTGATAATTTGGTGATTCCCTAAATAATTGACTGTGCCATCATCTAAAATCATGACCTAAAATTCTAGAGTCGAATAAATAAAAAAAATCAAGCATGCCACCAACTTATTGTTAATGAATTTATGTATACTTGTCGAGTTGATAGTAAGGACATTATTTTTATTTTGAGTAACCATATATACCAGATATATAGATTCCACGACCACATTTTTTGCACATGGATTTGATGTATATCAAATAAAATTTCCATTTGATTGATCTAAGTGACTAAATACTTACCATAACATTTGTGCACTTACACTTTTGATAGTAATTTCCTTGAACCTATATTTGAGTTTTTATTGATATAGTTGGAAGAACCTAAGTTGCCTAATGGATAATTATTTATTAGGGATTATGCAAAGATATCTGGATCAATTGAATGCACCAGTTTAATGCAAGCATGAGCCAACAAGTTCATAATGCAGTTGTAAGTTAATTAAAACCAAATAAATGAGAATATTACATGTAAGTAATCAAAATATCATCCAAAATATTTAATAAATAGATTAAAAATGAATATGTACAAATAGTAGAGTGATTGTGTAACTCTTCCATGAAAAGTGGTCAAAGATCCAAGAATTTAATGTAATTCCCCATACCCAGAATATCCAATCAAAGAGTAACTCCCACTAGCTAATAATAGTGGTAAAGTGTAACTTCATATGACTAAGTACACCTAATCAAGCTAACTCCATAAGTGTAATAAGATTCCATGTGTAAGCATAAACCACAATAAGTAAATACGTAGAAAATAATATCCTACACTAACACCCCCGAAGCATAGCTTCAGTGAGTACAAGAAATGGGCCATAACAACATGACATAATGAGGTACCCAAGTACAATTCAACTCTCATAAAATGGAGAAAAGGATAAAACCTATAGGAAAAAATCCACCCCCCACCCCCCAAAAAAAAAGAGAGAGAAAATAAGAACATGACTAGAATCCCCCAAAGATTATGATGATGTGACTTGTACCCCAATAAGATCCTGTAAGTGAAGACACTTGATCTCAGTGAAGGGTTTGGTGAAGATGTCATCAATCTAGTCTATGGTTTGAAAATATTTGAGATCAATGACCCTATGCATAAATTATGTCCTTAATTAAATTCATGTGAATCTAGTTGTGCTTGGCTCATTGATGTTAAACCATATTCATAAACATCTAAATGGTACTTTAGTTATCATAGAAGATGACTTTAGGTCACCTTAATTAAATACCAAACTCTATGAGAAGACCCTAAATAAAAATAGCCTTAGTAGTAGCATTAAAATCTCCTTTGTGTTATGCCTTAGTAGATGAAAAGTCAATGACATTTTGATTCTTTCTTGACCAACTAATAAGACTTCAACCAAAGGAGAAATTGTAGCCTAAAGTGGACTTATAATACTCAATATCACTAGCCTAATATGAAACTGTGTACCCAACCAAGTCAACATAAATTCTAATTTGTAATGAATCTTAAATTTTTGTGTACCCTTAATGTAGTGGAGAATACTCTTATCTACTTTCTATTATATCTCATAAGGCTCTTGCATGAATATGGAGACCATGTCTAAAACATATGAAATGTCATATCTCATATGAGTCAAATAGATGATACTACCAACAAGTTTTTAATACAATATAACATCAACCATGTATAAAAATAAGCCTCAATATTTACTCAAGATAGAAAGAGAGTTATAGTTGGATTATAATTAGACATGTGAAACCAAGCAAGTAAATTTAGAGCATAATTAGGTTGTGTAATGGTAATTCCTGAGTCAGACTATGAAATTGAGATCCCAAGGAAGCAATGCAACAAACACAAGTTAATAATGGAAAATATGTCATGAATATATTATTTCACCACTAAAATAGATGATGAAAAACCCCATATTATCAATATATCATTAAAAATAAGACTAGAATCAAAATTTAAAAATCTTACTGCAAGAAATAGATGTTTGGATAAAAATGACATCTAGTGAATCTAGATAAGAGAAGGAAGGAATCCATCTTGGAATACCAATCCTAAGGGGCCTATTTTAAGCCATATATATATAATGTCACATCCAATTTTTCCCTATGGATATTTGAGACATTATTAAATGGATTGTGTATTAATTATTGGTAGATCTGATGTTTATTATGTGCTAGATTTATAATAGTTTGTTGATAGATATATTAATTTTGAGAGCTATTACATTATGATTATAATCATAATTTTTTTATCTTGTTACATTAATTATTTATTATGTTTATTTTTATCACTCAAAATGTGGACCTATATATGAAATGCTCTTGTGTACTGGCATGCAACACTTTTACACTTAGAGCCTTAGATCTGTGCACTAAAGAGTGATTTCATGTCTTTTTATAGAAATGGGAACATCCTCAAAGGTATGGGACTCTTCAAATCCTTGGGATGAAAATATATAGTATGTTTAATTCCTTTTATTATAAATTCACTTGATTTAGGACCAATGCATAGGCTTATAAAGAGCAGAATGAAATCTACTTCTAGTGTTAAACCTAAACTTGAAAAATGGGAAAGGGGAGATAAAAGGTAAGAGGGTTTCTATAATGTAAAAGGTAATGCACCAATAATAGAGTGATCACCTTACCCACTTAATGACACAATAAAACTAACAAAATGGATGAAAAATATTCAAACTAGGCTCACTACATAAGTTATTTACATAGAGGTAAGGGAACACAATGTAGCATCAAGAGGGAAAATAAATGGTCCATAGATAATTCCTATACAGACACATGTAACACAACATGCAACCTGTAGATACTTCTAGTTTTATGTAGAGGTGTAAAGGAAGGAAAACAATGAGAGGGACAAACATCCATAGATAAGGATCAATAACCATAAATGCATATAGAACATAGAGTATGAAGAAAATAAATCAATTCTTATTAATCTCAAGGTATAAGGAAATATTAAAAACTCAAATGGGTAGAGATTTATTATAGTAGGAAATATATATTGGAGGGTAAATTTTGGTAGCATTATGATGCCTAGAAATGTCAACCATTCTACACTAAAATTTTAGGTTTATATATCATTGGTCAAATCCATGCATTAACAATTCACTATTGGAGGTGGTAGGTAGGAACTTGAATTTGAAAACAATGTCTAGAGCCCAAGGCTTCTTAAGAGCATCAAAGTATTTTCAATAACTACTATAGGCCATGATAATTTAATTTAGTGTAACAATTAGATCATAAAATTAGTTGGATGGTTATTCTTGGATATTTAGGTAGCCTACATTTGTATCAAGGATGGAAGATACACTTTTTTAATCAGAGGAGATGTTTGTGCATTCTATGACAACTTATTTTACATTAAATCTAATATAACTCAACTTGTTTCATGTCTAATAAAATTAAATTACCACCATTATCTACCTACCAATTATAGATCCTTCTATGTTCACTTGAAGTGGAAGCTATGTAGGTTTTAATTATATCTCTCTATGTCATCTCTAATTGTGTGGTAGGAAAATATTGCACACACCTATATTTAGGGCCATGTATGCACTATACTAATCATACTAAGTTAAACACAAGTTGTACATAGAGAGTCTATACAGGAGGGAGTGCATGCCTTTATTTGAAGATCAAGTATGCATGGGGTCATGTACACACATTTGACTTAGACACATGTTGTGCAAGGGTACATGAGGGAGTCCTTCAAGAGTTGTAAGTCTATAGAAGATATGGTGCATTAATTATACTTATACCTAAAAATAATTAGCTTACATGTGAAATTATATATGTTTAGGCACATGACTTCATCATTTGAGAGTGATAACCTAGTGTCTCCAAAAATTTACACCTCAAATTTTAGGATACCCCTTTAAATTTTTGCATATTCATCTTATGTGAGTTAATTGTATTTGTTGAGTTATTTCCTTGAATAAGGAACTTATGTTCTATTAGTTGTTTTACCTGATTGCTTATTTCCTCAATTGCTCCTAATTATTCTAGAAGGTTAAACACATTTTCCCCTAAAGTCATTAATAAAATCCATCTACTCATCTCCTTTAGTAAATTAAAAGAATTCAAAGTGATTTGGATTACCCATAAAGTAAATCAAGTTCTACATACTACTTTACTTATTTAAAAAGAAGTAAAGTTGTTCCAAAAACTTGAGTTACTCATCACATTCCAAATCAGGGTTATCGAACTACTTAATTGCACTATTTAAAATTAAGTAGAGTAATCTTGCAAACCTGATAAATAATTCCCAATGAAAATTAGTTTCTTGAAATTTATTTACTTGCACACAATCTCAAGTAAAAGTAATGTGGGTCTCTGAACTTAAACCACTCTTCTTAGACCAAAATGGGATTATCTAGTTGCTTTACTACATTGCCAAAATTAAGTTAAATAGTTACATAAACTCGATAAATTTTGCCTATACATATATGGGTTTTCACCAAATCTTTACTTATATAAATCATAAGCAAGAGAAATCTTGGTTCAAAAAATTGAATTAATCATCAACCTAGAACTATTTGGGTTTGTGAGGGTGTTCTACTCAAAAGGGTAAAAGTAAGTAAAGTAATCCAAAAAACATGATGAAAAGAGTTAAGAGATGATGTGGCTTCAACATGCTTGTCATTAATGCATTGGAATTTATATATATTAGGAAATTCCACCTCATTTGTACTTGTTATTTAAGTCATCCAACCAAGTAATCACACTTGCAAACCCTGAGCTATGCTATTTGAACTTTTAGAACATTTTTGAGTAAATTCCTTTGACCCATTTGAATTTGAGGTAAGTAAATCATATCCTTATGGTTTTTAGGTCTATTGTTTGCCTCTTTCTTGGTGTTTTTATCTACAAATTTTCTTTTCACCACCATGATTATTTCTATG
The DNA here is from genome assembly GCA_037957365.1 of Torreya grandis. Classification (NCBI taxonomy): domain Eukaryota; kingdom Viridiplantae; phylum Streptophyta; class Pinopsida; order Cupressales; family Taxaceae; genus Torreya; species Torreya grandis. The sequence continues at coordinate 4,879,784 of JARHVA010000338.1, read as the reverse complement.
TTAAGTTTATTTTATCATAATTTTCATTTTGTTTTATTAGCATGATTAAGTGTCGTAAATCATGTGTTAATACGTTTCAATCATTTATCATGCTATAGAATTTTTTAGAAAACTTATGAGATACGAATCCCTTCATGAGAAACATAGTAGTCAAATATCCCTCACCCATTTGGGTTCCATAACTTTCATTACTCCATCTAGTTCTTAAAGTAAAGTAACAGACCATAAGAAACCTGAATCCCAAAACACCTAGTCATCTGAACTTTCAAACCCTAATTACTTCATGTTTTTAATCTCGAGTAACTAACCTAAGAAAACCCAAAGTATTTAATCTTGAGAAACTCTAAGAACACTATTGAATACCCAGCTAGAACCTTTCCCTATGCTTACTTACCTGGGTTTCCAGATTCAAGTAACTTAGTAACTAAAAGTTGAAGTTTTTGGCAATCTAAATCCTAAACTTGCTTGTATAATCCTAGTGACCTACCCAGGTTTTTAAAGCCCTATTACTTAAAACTATGATACTTAGTTTTTCAATACTTCTAATTACTCAACAATTGAAATTTGTTTAGAGGTACTTCAAGAGCAATGAGTTAACTCTTTTCTCAAAATTTCAAATCTAGTGGAATTAGTTAATCAACACCAAAGAATACATATCAGTTATTTAGAGTAAGTCAGAGCCAATGTCTAGATCAAAAAGTTTGGGAAGATTAGAAGAAGAGGTAGCTAAAGTACAAGAGCAAACAACATTTATTGAAGGGGTCCTAGAGTTATCCTTAGAGGAGATCCCAGAACCAAGCAAGAAGGGAAAAGGAAATTTTAATAAAGTCTAGCCACAAGAACCAAAAATGAAGTATGAGTATAAGGGTTACCAAATTAAATCAAGCATAGTCTCCAAGTTAACTGAGATAAGTGACATAGATATGGGGAATGTGTCTATAAAAACATTATTGGAGAGATCTAAATCCATAGCTAATATCCCACTCATGCATGCTATGATAAGTAGTGGAATCCTTCAAGTTGTAGCCTTCTCAATCTCATCTCAACTCCCTAAGTTTGTGCTGACATGAGCCAAATAGTATGACTCCCTAACTAGGACTATGAGAGATGCTACTGGGAATATAATTATAAGATTAGATATTTAGTATCTTAACTACTATCTTAAGATTCCAACATCTCCTAAAGCAATTGACATGACAATAGGAAAAGCCATTAATTAGTGGGAAACTAAGATAACTAAATGTATAAAGATAATGAATACCTATTACTTGACAAGAGTGAAACAAGATTTAAGGTTTCCTAAACACATTGAAAGATCATATTTTATTCAAGAGTTTGATGATATCATTCAGTTACTATGCAAGATTAATGGGAAAAAAATGCCAAGTTTTTCTCTCCATGGAAGTATGCTTGTATTAGAACCATTGATGTGACCAGAAGCTCTTCCAAAATTGAATGAGAAAGAATGATAAGTGATAATGTAGATCAACAGTTGAAGAATGTGTTATAGACCTTTTATTTTAAGATGACATCATATCTTGTATACATAATTGCTTTAATTGGAATTTTCTCAAGGCTAAGGACTAAGAGCACACTATCAAACATGCCTATATATGAATATTATCCTTAGCTAGTCCTTGCATAATAATAAAAACAACACATTGTAGTAAATTATGGTTTCTTTTATGAACTTATTTTCAAATTGGATACATCTCTAATGCATAAAAGAGTATTAGATGAAGCATGGGATGCAATTTTATTATATAGTTGTATTTTCATTCAATTCCTTGATTTCACCTATCTCAAAGTAGGAGGTTTTTTAGGTGCACCTATCAAGATACCCATATATACTAATTAAAATTGGATCCTCATGGATTTTTTTAGACAACTTGTTGAATTACAAAAGTGCCATCAATTTTCCCATTGTGATTGGTCACGATCATTTCCCTAGCATTTATAAAGCCAAAAATGTACAAAAAGAAATGTATCACCATTATACTCAAGTAAACTTTGTTGTCATATCCAATTTTTATTGTAGGGGTGTTGCTTAGAGTATGGTTTCTGTTGAGTACATGCATATCCCAACACTTGAAGATTTTTGGATAGATTGCAAGGATGAGTTTGAAGTAAGAAGGAAGGATAATAGTAGGTTGACCATAGAATAGATTCATGCATTTGATTTCTCTTATATTCCTAAAAATATGGAAGATGATGGTGTTGTTACAAGTGATGCTTTTCATGCAATAGGAGGGGATAGTGTCCTGCTTCTAGCAATCATTTTTGGAGATGATCATGCTATTTTTTTTTTTGAGAGAACTTTAAATGTTTTGGCAATGACTTCTAGTTGGCTTATTGAAAAGGGTTATTACATGAAGGAATTGATAAGTGAGACCACACATGTAGGATAAAAAAGAAAGGAAATAACACAAGGATAAAGTATCCAAGGTCCCATAAAGAAGTTGAGGCTAAAAAAAATGTTAATGATTCTTTTTTAGTAGTGAAAGATAAGGAGCTATGCCAACCAATTGTTTCCATTCCACCATTGGTATTTTCTTCCCTAATTACTCCTTTCATTCCCATTTTTTTCCTCCCACTGCTCCTTTCCCAAACCCTTTAACTATAATTCCACCTCCAAATTTTTATATCACTAAATCTTTTAATAAATCCACTTGAAAAAGGTAGGCCCTCCTCCTCTTCCATCTTCTTTGCCTACTTCACCACCACCTCCTTCGAAAGATCAACCTATCATTGAAAAATAGCCTAAAAAAGTGACTAATGAAGAAAAGACATCATCTTAAGAAGAAAAACAAGAAAAGTTGAAAGAAACAACTAAGGCAATAAAAGAAAGGAGAAAAACAACTGAAGAAGGACCTAAGCTCATGATAGCAACTTAAGAGGTTAGTGAAAGATCCAAAGAAGAGGATGTAGTGACTGAGAAAATAGTAAAAAAGATAGTAGAGTCAAGTGAAAAAAGAGATAAAATGGAGATTCATAAACAATTGAAAACTCAAGAAGCCCCTTCTTAAGAACTATTGATAAAAAATGAATATCAATAAGTGGTCATTCATTCAATCACTTCTGTTTCTACTAATTTCTCATCTTGGATGGATACATAGACTACTCCTAAGGTGAAAGAAGTAATAAATCTCAATTAGATAGATTTTTAATTTCTAAAGAGTCTTGACAAGAGAGGTAAAAATCTAAAACCAGCCAAAGTAACTTTAAATTTACTAACTAAATCTTTAGGACAATTTTTTTTTTAGATAGCAGTCCCACCTCAAGGGATGAACAAATGAGAAGTTAATAAAAGTGATTTAACCTTTTAAAGAATACCGCTTGGGGAGGTAACTACTGAGATTTTGAAGGAAGATACTTAGATTCTAATTAAATATGTTTTCAATAAGTTGGATGAGAAGGCCACAAAATCTAAATTAAAAGAACATAATACATAATTATGTGAAATAATAGCTAAAGTGGCCAAATCTTATCCACAACAAGTTATTACTTTTAGAGAACCAATTGAGTAGAAAGTAATTTTTGAGGTAGAAGAGAATGGAGATAAAGCTAAATATATTAACAAGTGGATTGATAAAATGAATCAAAAGGCCTATAAATTCTTCCCACACATCCCAGATGCATAGGCTGATATTCTGAATAAGATAGCAGAAGTAAGGGTAATAAGAGCTGAGTTGGAAAATGAAAATGGTTTTTCCATTCTTCAACAAGAAAGTCTATAGGTAGTAGTTAATTTGGATGAAAACATTTTGATTGAGGATTAGATTTCCCCTTCTTCAAATAAGGTAAAATAAGAATAATATCTCCTATATTTTCACTTAAGTATTCTTCTAGACATGGAAGAGAAGATGAAGAAACTAGAAGAAGATGCATGCAGTACAAAGATTGATCTAGAAGACTCCCTCTTTGGGCTAACAAGTATATGGTTAAGTAATGTTACAATAACAATTAAACACTTAGATGAGTAATTCAAGAAATAGATAGACAAAGCTATGACTCCTTTCATAACCAAGTCTATCAAAGTATTGCTCAAATGTTAGGAAGAATTGAAGAGACTTGAGCCAAAGATTGATAAAACTAAAACTCATTGTAGAAGAATTGAAAGACAGATGCTAAGATTAGAAATATAAAGGTAGTCAATTGCTAAATTAGATGATGTATCAATATAATTAATGATATCTCAGCTCATCAAATATAGAGAGAAGTGTAGGAGTCAAGTTCATGAAGAAGATTAATTTTTCCCCGAGTCTTGAATAAATTATTTCTTCTTCTTCTATTTTATCTTTTCTCTTCATAAACACACTATAATTAATCTTATTTTTAGTGAGTAATTTATAAAATTAATGTCATTATATGATTTACTTCTAGAAGTGAAATTACTTTTTAAAATTCAAAGACTTAAGTAACTTGGACAAAATGCCATTACTTAGAGTTATTTTGTAAAAGTGGAATACTTGGGCTATTTTAGCATTGCATGAAAAGAGTTAGTATTTAGTCTAAAGAGGAAGTCCAAGTTTCACCACTTATCATTAACCATTTCAAGACATGAAGGAAAAGATCAAGGAAGATGCCACTTAACCACCTTCAACTTTTTGTGTAGCACATGGAAATTAAAGAGATTGACTCCTATTTATTTTTGACAAGAAAAATTGTATAAATATGAATGCAGGCCTGTGTGCCAGGGAGGATAATTTTTTTTTAAAAGAAGCAATTGTACCAATTGTACAATAATTTTAAGAAATCTAAAACTTTGTATTTAGATAATTAGATTATTTTGTATAAATTATGCTGAAAGTGAATAAGAAGGAAATCTATTTTCTTGAGGAACTTTGTGTCTAAGAGGAATCATTTTCATGAATTTTATGAAGATAAAATGGTAAACTTTGTGTTATCTTTTAATCTAAGTTGAATTCATAGGTTTCTTAATCATTTATTGGAAAAGTTATCACACTTTGTATTTTTATCTTCTTACATGGATACAATAGACTCTGTAAACCTATCTATTATGAAAATCAATTTTCTTATTTCTCAAGTATTGTACTCTTTTTCTCCTAAATTCTTTTCACATTCCCAAAACTAGCTACTTACTTGGTAAAAAATCCCTTTATTATGGCTCATGAACAAAGGGATTAAAGTAATACCCCGATCAAAACCAACTTGCACATAAGTTATTAATCTAGTGAATAACTTAAGTTGTAAGTAATTAGGAGTAAATAAGCATAAATATATGGGAGCTTCACTATTAAATAAATGGGATTTAATCCCATGAATCCTAGATATGTTTAAAGCAATTTACAAAATATCTAACCAACAATTTCTAGCAACTCTATTAAGGAATAAACCACAAGTGTAACTCTCAAAATATTTTTTTGCTATTGTAAACTAGTTAAGACAAGTCCAACATTGCACTAAGTTTTCCCAATTCCCAAATTTATAAATGTTGATTGAAATCATTGCATGACATGCACTTAATCTATTTTTAGTACTTAGTTGAAATTAAATTAACTTGCCTTAAGATGATGCATCCCTTTCAGTCATCTAGCTGCATGTTAAAGGATTTTTAATTCCACACTTAGTTTACCTCTAGTTCACCTACCAAGATCATTACATGTTAAGAAGATTATTGACTAAGTGCTTAATCTTCAAAATAATTATTAAGCATAATACTTAAAGGAGCTCTTACTTTTTAAATTGGAAAATCGACCTTTCACCAGGGCAAGAAGAGAACAAGGGTAAGAATATGAGTTATTTGAGCTAAAAGAATGCTTTGAATTCAGTTTTCCTATTCAAGATAGGACCAAAAGAGCTAGCCTTTCACCTGTTAGGCAAGTAATATCTCCTACACATTAGCTTCAACATAATGCCTCTAGGATAATCCAACTAGTTAATCCATAGTTTATTACTCGTATAAGAATGGTGTTACCACATATTATCCCATGGGGACTAGATATTGGCCCTTTGAATTTAACTCCTCCTTTGCATGACTTGCCAAAAGGATCCAAAAACAATTTTTCCAAATTTATTGTTGATGGCAAGTAAAACCTAGATGAGCACTTGGTTTCCTTCTTCATAGGTGTAGAGTAATCAAAGTTGAACATGAAGATATCTCTGTTAGACTCTTTGTAGAGATCATACATAACTTAACTATAAAATGGTGTTACCATCTAGCTCTAGGTATTATGACCAATTGGGCTTCTATGTGTGAATAGTTTGATAAAAGGTTCAAAACTACAGAAGATGCTCATATATTATTTACATAATTGACTCAACTTAAGAAGGAATCACATGAATAAATGCATGATTTTATTTCCAAATTCAATAGATTTATTTATAAGATTCCTCAAGCTGCATTACCCACAATAGATAATCAAAAATGTTTCTTCATTAATGCCCAACTTTTAGAGGTCAGTTACCAACTATGAAAAGCATGACCAATTGACTTAGCAGTAGCCCAAAATATTACTACAAAGGTTAAAGATGATTTGATAATGGATGGTAAAATTGAGAAAACTATAGCTAAGGGAGAATCTTCTACTCTAACCATCTCTTAGATTATAGATCCCTTATTGTAAAAATTGGCTAATGACTTGCTTCAAGTTAAAAGACAAATTGCTCAAGGTACTCATGTTATTCCAACCAAGAATGTTCCTACATGGAATTTTAATACTCAAAATAGGAATCATATTACTGGTCCTTAGCAAATATTAGTAATTGAAGATGTTCCCATAAATCATGTTGAGAAGAGTGAAGAAGATCAATTGATTGAAGTACCCTTCAAATTCTTAATGATAAAGCTAATTTTGTAGATCCTACTGATGACTCCAACTATTACCTAGAATATGAATCAGAGAGTGACTATGAAGAAATGCTTCATGAAGATCATAGTCAATCTTATGCAATATTTATAAGATTTCAAACTCAACAAGCTAGTGAGAAGTCATCAAAAGAACAAGAGAAAGGGAAGGAACAATCCAGTGTTGATGTAAGTATTCTTAAAAGAGGTAGTCCTCTACCTTCTCTTACTCCTAAAGAAAAATATGCTCCCTCTGATTCTCAAACTTATAATCCAATTGCTCATACAACTAAATTTAATTCTATCTTACCTATGTTTATTCCTTCTTTTGACATAATTGACCATATAAAGAAAACTAAAATTTAGATGTCAAAAACTTAATATTTAAGGTCTTACTTAGATTAGTTGAATAGGCTAGTAAAGTATGTTCAAAGTAAGGGGTCAAATAATGCATCAAATGCTTCAAAAGGTATTTTACCTATTCCCAGGTCAATCTCTTATGAGAATAACACTATAACTACTTCATCTACATCCACTCCCACATTTGAAAAGATATAGCCATTTTATGTGTCCCTCCTAATCAATGGGTATAAATTGAGTAATTGTATTCTAGATTTAGGAGCCTCTGATAATATAATGCTAGATAAGATAACTAACACCCTTGGCCTTAATCTAACTAAGTCTATATGAAAATTATACTCAATGGAGAGACAAGTTCCCCTAATTGGATACATTGAAGATGCTCAAGCCATATTAGCAGCTTTCCTAGATAAAAGTCTTAAAATGACAATCCTAGTAGCAGACATCCCTATTTATTATGGAATGGTGCTAAGTAAACACTTTTGTAAATAATTGGGAGGAGAAGTGAAGATGTAATATCCATGTGCACATATCCCAATCAAAGGGGTGAATCATAAGATGAAACCTAAGAAGAATTCAAAGTACATAGTTTCTAAATTTGAAGACCCAAGGTCATAGATTCTCTTTAAATAATTAGACCACATAGTTTATTTCATTGAAGTAAGCAAAGAAACCTAAGAATAAAAAAATAAGAAGAAGATAAGATATAGATAATGAAATTTGATGACAATAATAGTTTTCTTGGTTTAGGTGCAGGAGTAGTGCTAATCTCCCCTACTAGAGAAGCTTTTCCCTATTCATACAAGCTTATGTTTGAAAACACTAGTAACATAACTGAATACAAAGCACTCTTGCTAGGACTTGCGCAAGCCAAGGAGAAAGGAGTAAGGATCCTTAGAGTGCAAGGAGATGTCAAGTTAATAGTGAGATAGATTAGAAGATGGTATCAGGTGAAGAAAGACAAGCTAAAACACTATTATGATAGAGTTATGAGTGTCACACTTTATTTCTCTACTTTTTCAATCAACTTAGCTCCTTAAGATTAGAAATCTAGGGCTAAATCACTCATTTTTATTGCATCTTTGCTTAGGATATATCAAAAACTCACAATATTTAAATAAGGTAACTATAAGTGGAAATGGTTCACCATCCGAAAGTCCTAGACAATGTTGAACAATGACAATTTTTTAATGATGATAAACAAATAGATGAATTTTTGTAGTAGAAAATTTTGAAGGACTTTACTTCAAAGGAAGTAGTTCATATACATGTGAAACAATAACACATATCACTAAACCTAAACTTACCCATAGTTAAGACATAATTCATCTGAAAGGAAATAAAATTCCTAAAGGGTTAGTCTTCTTAGAAGAAATATTTGATAAACATGATCAATTATTGAATAAAAAAGGAGTATGGTGATATTTCCTCTCCAAAAGTAAAATATATTAATTGAGGTAGTAATAAAGAGCCCAAGATGGTTAACATTGGCAAGTGCTGCTCACAAGAAGAAAATGAAGCTTTCATTAAACTTCTCACAAAGTACATTGATGTGTTTGCCTAGTCCTAAAAAGACCTCAAATCCTTTTAGCTAGATGAAGTACAATACTATATTCCACTCCAGTTAGAGGTGAAGCCTTTCAAGCATAATTTACATCACCATAATCTAACTATATCAGTTACTATTTATTTTGAAATTCAAAAACTACTTTATGTAAAGATCATCTATCCAATCCATCATTCATAATGGTTAGCAAATATCATTCTAGTAAGAAATAAAAATGGGGAGATACGTTTATGTGTTGATTTCCATAACCTAAATCAAATCTCTCTGAAGGAAAATTATCCATTACCTATCATGGATCATATCTTGCAAGTAGTCACAAGATCAAAAATGTTATCCATGCTAGATGGATTTTTTGGATACAATTAAATAAAAATAGATGAGAAAGATCAATATAGAACTAATTTTACAACACCATGGGAGATGTTTACTTATTATAAGATTTATTTTTGGCTAATTAATTATAGAGTAAACTTTTAGTGAGCTATAGACCTAGCATTTTCTCACTTGAAGAACAAGAGAATTTTGGTATACCTGGATGACTTAATAGTCTTTTCAAAGCAAAGAGGTGATCATCTAGCTGATTTTTAATAAGTCCTAATCTAATGTAGAAGACATGGTATTTCCTTAAATCCAAACAAATCCATATTTTCAATAACTGAAGGTAAACTCCTTGGTCATATAGTCTCAAATGAAGGAACCAAAATTGACCTAGAGTGGGTTAAAGCCATTTAGATTTTGCCTATGCCTACATCTAAGAAAGGTGTGCATTCATTCTTCAGTAAGGTAAATTTACTTAGAATATTTATTCATAATTTTTCTGAATTAACTCACCACATCTTAGATATGATGAAAAAAAGACTTCAAATGCAATACTGAAGGAAAATTGGCATTTGAAAGAATAAAGGCAATGATAGCTAGAGCCCCAATGCTAGTTTCCATAGATTTTAGTAATAATATATCCTTTACTATTACTCTTTGAATCATACCATGTCAACTACACTCATGTACAAAAATGATGGAGTTGAATCACCTATAGATTTCATGAGTCAACTATTGAAAAGTTCAAAATTGAACTACTTACAGATGGAGAAACATGCCTTTGTAGTGGTCAAAGCATGTAATATATTTAGGTATTACATCTTGTCATCTCATAATATATTATATGTCCCAGATATTTTAGTTAAGTCAATTCTAACTCAACAAGAGCTGATATTACTTAGAGGCACTTGGGTAGCTAAGGTGTAAGAGTTTGATCTTGATATCAAGCCCATAAAACTAGTAAGAGGTAAAGGCCTATGCCACTTGATAACATAAAGAAATATTGATGTTATATATATGGAAACACCCTCAAACCAAGATGAAATAAAGGAGGATTTTACCATGGTACTCTTTTTTGATATGATTGATGAATGGTACAACAAGATTGCTTACTTCTTAACCTACAAAGATTTCCTAGTTGATTTGACATGGAAAGAAATATGTACCATTAAGATAAATTCAAAGGTTTATGTTCTTTTGGATCATGGGTTGTATAAACAAAGAATTTATGGTGTTTTCCTTCACTGTGTGCATAAATAACAACAAACATTATTGCTAGAGAAATTTCATCATAAGGCATGTAGAGGTCACTTCTCTATAAGAGTCACAACACACAAGATTTTATGAGTAAGATACTTCTAGCCTACTCTTTTTCAAGATGCTTCAGACTAGGTTGATAAATGTTAAGCCTATAAACACTTTGTAAGAAGAATTAAGTTTCCATCCTTGCCTTTAAAACTAGTAATTATTAATGAACCATTCCAACAATGGGGTATATATTTCATTGGTATGTTGAATCCTTAAGTGTTGGACATTTCTATATCTTGACTGCTAATAACTATTTTAGCAAGTGGGTTGAAGTTATCCCAGTCAAACATGCCTTATCTAAAGTACTATGTGACTTCATCAAAGATAATATTATTTTCAAGTTTAGGGTACCACACAAAATTATGATAGATAATGCAACCAGTTTTTCTTATATTGAGTTGATTGAGTTTTTATATTCATATGGAATAGATTTAGTTCATGCTTCAAATCATTATCCTTAGGGTAATTTCCAACTTGAGTTAATTAATATAAATTGGATGACTATTATTCATAAACTAGTGGACAACAATAAAGGAACTCGGAAAAAGAAGTTGTTTGATGCATTATGGGCTGTTAGAATCACCCCAAAGAAAGCAATATGTATATCTCCTTTTTAGTTTTTATATAGAATAAATGTTGAGATACCATAACCATTGATTTGAATACTTTAAAATTATTAAAAACCATTAAAGATTTTACTTATCAAGACTCACTAGATAAGATAATCATGTTTATCATTGAATTACAAGAGGTTCATATTCAAGTTGCTGACTGGTTAGCTAATCACCAAATGAAAGTAAATAAAATATTTGATTAGAAGGCATGATATAGATAATTTAAGGTTAGTGATTTAGTCCTCTTATAGGATAAATAGAATGAGAAAAGAGGGAAACATAGAAAATTTGATTCCTTGTGGAAAGGGTCGTTTACTATACAAAGCATTGCTAGAAAAGATAGCTTCATCCTAGCCTATCAGGATGGAATGGCACTATCATTGCCTTTTAATGGGTAACATTTGAAGCTCTACAAGAATTGAGAAATAGGGTAACACATATATCTATATAAATAAATCTTTCAATCTCCCTTTTATCTTTGTTTCTACTTTTATATTGTTTATTTGTTTAGTTGTTATGTGATTGAGTTTTTACAAAGACCCTGAATCTAATGGATAAGATGTGAAACCAAAGATATTGGGATCTCACCCTTGTTCTTCCCTTTAAGATAGAAACAAATATGTCACCCTTGTTTCTATCTTTTTTCTTAAGTATTCTTCCAAACATGGAAGAGGAGATGAAGAAACTAGAAGAAGATGCATAAGGTGCAAAGATTGATCTAGAAGACTCCCTCTTTGGGCTCAGAGGTATATGATATAGTAATGTTCCAAGAATAACCAAATAGTTAAATGAATAATTCAAGTAGTAGATGGACAAAGCCATGACTCCTTTCACAACTAATTCTATCAAAGTATTGATCAAGTGTCAGGAAGAATTGAAGAGACTTGAGCCAAGGCTTGAGAAAACTAAAGCTCATTATAGAGGAATTGAAAGAGAGATGCTGATATTAGAAATAGAAAGGTAGTCAATTGCTAAGTTAGCTAATGTAATAATCTAATTGATGATATCTCAGCACATCAAGTATAAAGAGAAGTATAGGAGTCAAGTTCCTGAAGTAGATTAATTTTGCCCTGAGTCTTGAGTAAATTCTTTCTTCTTATTCTATTTCTCTTTTCTATTCATAAACACACTACAAGTAATCTTATTTTTAGTGATTAATTTATAAAATTAATGTCATTATATTATTTACTTGTAGAGATGAAATTACTTTTTAAAATTCAAATACTTAAGTAACTTGGCCAAAATGCCATTACTTAGACTTATTTTGTGAAAGAAGAATACTTGGGATATTTTAGCACTGAATGCAAATCCTTGGTATTTGGTATAAATAAGAAGTCCTAGTTTCACCACTTGTCATCAACCATTACAAGCCATGAAGGAGAAGATCAAGGAAGATGTCACTTAACCACCTTTATCTTTTTGCGTAGCACATGGAAATTAAAGAGATTGACTCCTATTTATCTTTGACAAGAGAAATTATATAAATATGAATGTAGGCCTGTGTGATAGAGAGGATAAGTTTTTTTAAAGAATCAATTGTAGCAATTTTACAATAAGTTTAAGAAATCTAAAACTTTGTGTTTGGATAATCTGATTATTTTATATAAATTGTGCTGAAAGTGAATAAGAAGGAAATTTGTTTTCTTGAGGAAATTGTGTTTGAGGGGAATCATTTTCATGCATTATATGATAATAAAATGGTAAATTTTTTTTTATCTTTTAATATAATTTGAATTCATAGTGTTCTTAATCATTTATTAGAAAAGTTATCACACTCTGTATGTTTATCTACTTGCATAGATATAATAGACTTTGTAAAACTATCTATTTATGAAAAGAAAATTTCTTATTCTCAAGTATTGTACTCTTTCTCTCCTAACTTATTTTCACATTCCCAAAAATAGATTCTTACTTGCTGAAAAAACCATTTGTTATAGCTCATGAACAGAGTGATTAAAGTAATACCCAAATCAAAACCAACTTACACATAAATTGTTAATCCAGTGAGTAACTTATGTTGTAAGTAATTAGGAGTATATAAGAATAAATATATGGAATTTCATTGTTAAATAAAGGGGATTTAATCCCATGACTACCTAGATATGTTTAAAAAAATTTACAAAATATCTAGCCAACAAGATATCTCCAATAATTCTATTACAAACACATGCCCCATATCTATGTCACTTATCTTAGTTAACTTGGGGACTATGCTTGATTCAATTAGGTAAATATTATACTCATACTTCATTTTTGGCTCTTGTGGCTTGAGATTCTTAACTTTTCCTTTCCCTTCCTGCTTGGTTCTGGGATCTCCTCTAAGGCTAAATTTGGGACCTCTTCAGTCAATGTTGTCTACTCTTGTACTTCATCTACCTTTTCTTTTGATATTTCTAAATTTTTTGATATAGACATTAGATCTGACTTACTATGAAGAACTTGATATGTATTCTTTGGTGTTGATTAACTACTTCCACTAGATTTGAAATTTTGAGAAAATATTTAACTCATTACTCTTGAAGTACCTCTAAACAAGTTTCAAGTTTTGAGTAATGGGAAGTCTTGAATAACTAAGTATCATCATTTTAAGTAATAGGGTTTTAGAAACCTAGGTAGGTCATTAGGATTATATAGGCAAGTTTGGGCTTTAGATTTCCAAAGACTTCAAGTTTTAGTTACTAAGTTACTTAAATCTAGAAACCTAGGTAAGTAAGCACATGGAAAGGTTCTGAATAGGTCTTTAATAGTGTTCTTCAAGTTTCTTAAGATTCAAGACTTTGGGTTTTTGATGGCTGACAACTTTGGGTTTTCTTAGGGTAGTTACTCAATATTAAAAACCTGAAGTAATCAAGGTTTGAAAGTCTAGATGACTAAGTCCTTTGGGAGTCAGGTTTCTTATGGTATGTTAATTTACTTCAAGAACCCAATGGAGTAATGAAGGTTATGGAACCCAAATGGGCAAGGGATCTTTGACTTATATGTTTTTCATGAAGGGCTTGGTCTCTTAGAGCTTTTTTAGTAAACTCTACAGCATGATAAATGATAAAAAAAGTCTCTTTTCTCTTCATAAACACACTATAAGTAATCTTGTTTTCAGAAACTAATTTATAGAATTAATGTCATTATATGCTTTACTTGTAGAAGTGAAATTTCTTAGTAAATTCAAATACTTAAGTAACTTGGCCAAAATGCCATTACTTAGAGTTATTTTGTGAAAGTGGAATACTTGGGCTATTTTAGCACTACATATAAAGAGTTAGTGTTTGGTCTAAAGAGGAAGTTCAAGTTTCACCACTTGTCATCAACCATTGCAAGACATGAAGGATAAGACCAAGGAAGATGCCACTTAACCACCTTCATATTTTTGTGTAGCACATGGAAATTAAAGAAATTGACTCCTATTTATCTTTGACAAGAGAAATTGTATAAATATGAATGTAGGCCTGCATGCCAGAGAGGATATTTTTTTTTTAGAAATAATCAATTGTAAAAGAAGTTTAATAAATATAAAACTTTGTGTTTGGATAATTGGATTATTTTGTATAAATTGTGTTGAAAGTGAATAAGAAGGAAATCTATTTTCTTGAGGAACTTTATGTTTAAGGGGAATCATTTTTGTGCATTCTATGAAGATAAAATGGTAAACTTTGCATTATCTTTTAATCTAAGTTGAATTTATAGTTTTTTTAATCATTTATTGGAAAAGTTATCACACTTTGTATGTTTATCTACTTACACAGATACAATACACTATGTAAAAACTATCTATTGTGAAAACTAGTTTTCTTATTTCTCAAGTATTGTACTCTTTTTCTCCTAAATTCTTTTCACATTCCCAAAACCAGCTGCCTACTTGATGAAAAATCCCTTTATTATGGCTCATGACAAAAGGGATTAAATTAATACCCCAATCAAAACCAACTTGCACAGAAATTGTTAATTTAGTGAATAACTTGTAAGTAATTAGGAGTAGATAAGCATAAATATATGGGAGCTTCCCTGTTAAATAAAGGGGATTTGATCCCATGACTACCTAGATATGTTTAAAGCAATTTACAAAATATCTAACCAATAGTTTTTGGTGACTCCACTGGGGAATGCACCATAAGTGTAAATCTCAAAATAAGTTTCTACTATTGTAAACTATTTAAGATAAGTCTAGTGTTTCACTAAGTCTTCCCAATTCCCAAATTTCTAAATGTTGATTGAAAGCATTGCATGACATGCATTAAATCTATTTTAGTAGTTAGTTGAGATTAAATTTACTTACCTTAAGATGATGTATCCCTTTTAGTCAGCTAGATGCATGTTAAAGGATTTTTAATTCCATGATTAGTTTACCTCTAGTTCACCTACCAAGATCGCCGCATGTTAAGGAGATTTCTAACTAAGTCCTTACTCATGAAAATAAATATTAATCATGATACTTAAAGGAGATCTTAATTTTTAAACTAGAAAATTGACCTTTCACCAGAGTAAGGAGAGCACAAAGGTAATAAGACAAGTTATTTGAGCTACAAGAATGCTTTGACTTCAATTTTCTTATTCAATCTAGGATCAGAAGAGCCAACCTTTCACCTATTAGGCAAGTGATATCTCCTACACATCAGCTTCAACATAATTCCTTTGGGATAATATAACTAGGTAATCCATAGTTTATCACTCCCAGAATAATGTTGTTACCACATATAATCCCATGGGGACCAGCTATTGGCCCTTTGAATTTAACTCCCCCTTTACATGACTTGCCTAAAGGATCTAGAAAGAATTTTCCCAAATTTACTGGTGATGGAAAGCAAAACCCAGATGAGCACTTGGCCGCCTTCTTCATAACATGTAGATTAATTAGAGTTAAACATGAATATGTCTCTTTTAGAATCTTCGCAGGGACGCTACATAAATTAATTTCAAAATGGTTTTACCATCTATATGAAACAAGATTTAAGTTTTCCTAAACACATTGAAAGATCAAATTTTATTCAAGAAGATGATATCATTCAATTGCTATGAAGGATTAATAGTGAAAATAATGCCAAGTTTTTCTCTCCATAGATGTATGATTTTATCAAAACCATTGATGTGACTAGAATCTCTTTAAAAATTGAATGGGCAAGAATTATAAGTGATAGTTTATATCAATAGTTGAAGAATGTGTTATAGACCTTTTATTTTAAGATGACATCATATCTTGTATACATAGATGATTCAAGTGGAGTTTTCTCAAGGCTAAGGACTAAGGGCACAGTGTCAACCATGCCTATATATGAATATTATCCTCAATTGGTCCTTGTAGAATACTAAAAACTTTATATTGTAGTAAATGATGGTTTCTTTTATGAACTTATTTTCAAATTAGATACATCTCTAAAGCATAAAAGAGTATCAGATGAAGCATGGGACACAGTTTCATTATATGGTTGTATTTTCATTTAATTCCTTGACTTCACCTATCTTAGAGTAAGAGGTTTTTTAGGTGCACTTATCAATCTTCATAAATATCCTAATGACAAGTGGATCCTCATATAAAATTTCAGACAACTTGTTGAATTACATGATCTATAATCAAAGGCTCATAAAGCTGCCATCAATTTTCCCTTTGTGATTGGTCACTATCATTGCCCTAGAATTTATAAAGATAGAAATGTATGACCATTATAATCAAGTAAATGTTTATGCTAGAGCCAATTTTTATTATAGGGGTGTTGTTCATAGTATGGTTTCTCTTGAGTACATGTATATCCCAACACTTGAAGATTTTTGGATGGATTGCAAGGATGAGTTTGAAGTGAGAAGGAGGGATAATAGTAGGTTGACTATAGATTAGATTCAGGCATTTGATTTATCTTCTATTCTTAAAAATATTGAAGATGATGGTGTTGTTATAAGTGATGCTTTTCATGCAGTAGGACGGGATAGTGTCCCACTTCTAGTAATAATTTTTGTAGATGATCATGATAATTTTTTTTTTGAGAGAACTTCAAATGTTTTAGCAATGACTTCTAGCTGGATTCTTGATAGGGCTTATTTCATGAAGGAATTGATAAGTGAGACCACATGTGTAGGATAAAAAAGAAAGGAAATAGCACAAGGAAAAAGTATCTAGGGTTCCATAAAGAAGTTAAGGCTAAAGAAAAATGTTGATGATACTTTTTCAGTAGTGAAAGATAAGGAGCTAGCATAATGAATTATTTCCACTCCACTATTGGTATCTTCTACCCCCATTACTCCTTCCATTCCCACTTTCGTTCCTCCCACTACTCCTTTCCTATACCCTTCAACTCTAATTCCACCTCCAAAGTTTTATATCACTTAATATTTCAAGAAATCCACTCAGAAAAAGGCAAGCCCTCCTCTTCTTCCATATTCTCTACCTGCTTCACCACCATCTCCTTCAGAAGATCAACCTATCATTGAAAAATAACCTTAAAAAATGGCTAATGAAGAAAATACATAATATTAAGAAGAACAATAAGAAAAATTTCAAGAAATAGTTGAGGCAATAAAAGAAAGAAGAAAAACAACTAAAGAAGGACTTGAGCTCACAATAGCAATTGAAGAGGCTAGTGAAAGATCCAGACAAGAGGAAGTAGTGGCTAAGAAAATAGTAAAAATATAGTAGAATCAGGTGAAAAAAGAGATAAAATGGAGATTCATAAAGAATTGGAAACCCAAGAAGCCCCTTCTTAAGAACTAATGATAAAAAATGACCATCAATAAGTGGTCATTCATTCATGCACTTCTGTTTCTATAGATTTCTCATCTTGGCTAGTTACATAAACTACTTTTGAGGTGAAAGAAGTAATAAATATTGAGGATATAGATTTAAAATTAATAAAAAGTCTTGACAAGAGAGGTAAAAAGCCAAAACTATCCAAAGTAACTTCAAAGTTATTGATTGAATCTTCAAGATAAAATTTTGTTGAGATAGCAATCCCACCTCAAGGGATGAACAAATGAGAAGTTACTAAAAGTGACTTAACCTTTTTAAGAATACCCCATGGGGAGGTAACTACTAAGATTTTGAAGGAAGATACTCAGACTGTAATTAGCTCTCTTTTCAAAAAGATGGATGAGGATAAGGTTATTAAATCTAAATTAAGAGAATAAAATACACAATTATGTGAAATAATAGCTAAAGTGGCCAAATATTTTCCACAACAAGTTATTACTTTAGGAAAACCAATTGAGTAGAAAGTGATTTTTAAGGTAGAAGAGACTTGAGATAAATATAAAGCTATTGATAAGTGGATTTATAAAATGAAGGAAAAGGCCCAAAAACTCTTCCCACACATCCCAGATGCTCAGGCTGATATTTTGAATAAGATAACAAAACTAAGGGAAACAAGAGCTGAGTTGGAAAATGAAAATGGTTTTTCCAAACTTTAATAGGAAAGTCTACAGGAAATAGTTAATTTGGATGAATTTTTTTTGATTGAGGAACATATTTCCCATTTTGTAAATAAGGTAAAATAAGAATAATATCTCCTATCTTTTCACTTAAGTATTCTATCAGACATGGAAGAGGAGATGAAGAAACTAAAAGAAGATGCACATGGTGCAACTATTGATCTAGAAGACTCCCTCTTTAAGCTCACGTGTATATGTTCAAGTAATGTTCCAAATAGTTAAATGAGTAATTCAAGAAATAGATGGATAAAACCATGACTCCTTTAACAACCAAGTCTATCAAAATACTGATCAAGTGTCAAGAAGAATTGAATAGACTTGAGCCAAGGATTGAGAAAACTAAAAGATCATTATAAAATAATTGAAAGAGATATGCTAAGATTTATAAAGGTAGTCAATTGCTAAATTAGATTATTTAGTATTCCAATTGATGATATCTCAACACATCAAGTATAGAGAGAAGTACAGGAGTCAAGTTCATGAAGTAGATTAATTTTGCCTTGAGTCTCGAATAAATTATTTCTTCTTCTTCTTCTTCTTCTATTTTCTCTTTTATCTTCATAAACACACTATAAGTAATCTTGTTTTCAATGATTACTTTATAGAATTAATGCCATTATATGATTTACTTATAGAGGTGAAATTAATTTGTAAAATTTAAATACTTAAGTAACTTGGCCAAAATGCCATTACTTAGTGTTATTTTGTAAATGCAGAATACTTGGGATATTTAATCACTGCATGCAAAGAGTTAGTGTTTGGTTTAAATAGGAAGTTTGAGTTTCACCACTTGTCATCAACCATTTCAAGCCATGATGGAGAAGATCAAGGAATATGCCACTTAACCACCTTCAGCTTTTTGTACAGTACATGGAAATTAAAGAGATTGACTCCTATTTGTCTTTGACAAGAGAAATTGTATAAATATGAATGTAGGCCTGAATGCTAGAGAGGATATATATATATTTTTTAAAATAATAAATTGTACAATAATTTTAATAAATCTAGAACTTTGTGTTTGGATAATTGGATTATTTTGTATAAATTGTGCTAAAAGTGAATAAAAAGGAAATCTATTTTCTTGAGGAACTTTGTGTCTGAGGGGAATCATTTTAATGCATTCTATGGAGATAAAATGGTAAACTTTGTGTTATATTTTAATCTAAGTTGAAATCATAGTTTTCTTAATCATTTATTGGAAAATTTATCACACTTTGTATGTTTATCTACGTGTATAGATATAATAGACTTTGTAAAACTATCTATTGTGAAAAGAAGTTTTATTATTTCTAAAGTATTGTAATCTTTCTCTCCTAACTTATTTTCACATTCCAAAAAATAACTACTTACTTGCAGAAAAATCCCTTTGTTATGGCTTATGAATAGAGTGATTAAAGTAATATCCCAATCAAAA
Source organism: Torreya grandis (assembly GCA_037957365.1). Classification (NCBI taxonomy): domain Eukaryota; kingdom Viridiplantae; phylum Streptophyta; class Pinopsida; order Cupressales; family Taxaceae; genus Torreya; species Torreya grandis. The sequence goes on along the minus strand of JARHVA010000338.1, from coordinate 4,859,988 downwards.
CCAATTTGCACATAAATTGTTAATCTAGTGAATAAATTAAGTTTTAAGTAATTAGGAGTAGATAAGTATAAATATATGGGAGCTTCACCATTAAATTAAGGGGATTTAATCCCATGATTTCCTAGATATGTTTAAAGTAATTTATAAAATATCTAGTCAATATAACTCCCTTAAATTAAACCGATGTTTTTTGCATCTTACCTATACACATCTAATATTTGAGATGTTTTACATAAAGGTGCATGTGGTACATTACTATATAAGGCTGGGAATTGAAGTATAATATTGTAGAGATGTTTGAGAGTCACAAACCTTCATAGGTAACAATGCATAGTATATAATTTGGTGGGTGAATAATGGAAGTGTAGATGCAAATTTATATGTTTGATCACGTGACCTCATCTCTTGGAATTTATAATTCCCCTAAAGAAGAGATCACATGCAAAACAAAAATATCACGTGAATGTGCATAATTGGAGCTTGTGCTCTATGCACTTCCTTGCTTACCACTATTTGAATCTTTGGGAACCTATATACATAGATTGTGCATACATTTAATTATATTTTTATCATAAATATGTAGAAACATTTATATGTGGTGAACAATAAATATTTATTCATAGGTATGCATAGACACTTAGCTTAGGTTTTGATCTACACCAACTACCATCTGTTGATGTCTAAATGTATACAACCAGGTCAACATATAGTTTTTAATAAACATTTCTCATTTTTAGATTAAAATCATCCATTTCATGAGTTTCATGTTATGATAATCTTACTATCCTTGGTGGAATAGAGGCAAAACAAATGAACCATTTCACAAATTTGTACTAATTGGTGGTTAGGAGCCACCATGGCCTATAGTTAATCTTTGATTTTAAGGATGATGTATGCTATTTAAAGTGAATTATGCCAAAATTGGTTCTAAATCTAAACTAAGATGAATATTCACAATGAAACTAATCTAAGGTGAATTGATAAAAATGATAAAAAAGGAAGGGTAGGGTAGAAAAGAGAAGTGTTTTTTATCTTTATTTCAAACATTAAGACAAAGTTCCAATTTCATCTAAACATGCATTTAAGCAATGTGCAACATGAAATAGAATAAGATTAAATCCTATCACACATCAGGAAAACCTATAAGGAAGATATGAAAAGATGCAAATAATAATGAAATTTACTTTAAGAATTTTACCCCTACAAGCAAATAACACTAGCCTAGATGCAAGAAGAGCAAAGAAAGCAAAATAAACCTAAGAAATTTAAATCAATCCAAAATTAGCCCAAATTAGAAACTATGCATTTAAATTTTCATATTTAGAATTCATAAGGATAATTCAAATATAAAGATAAGATCAAACAAATGAGAGAGAAACCATGATAGTAGTTCACACAAGCAAATGTGGACATACTTTATAGAACTCCTTACTTATATTAATTTACTCAAAAGTTACAAATAGTTTTTTTTTTCACTAAAAAATATCTCCCTTTTACAATTGGTAATACCTCTTTATATAGACCCTTAATAAGGTATGTCAGTTAGTCATGTCAAAATTTAATGATAGTTTTCCTTTACAACCTTTTGAGAACCCTCTAGACATTCCAAAGACTAACCTATAGTCAATGTGTTTTATAAGTTGCACATGCCTTTACAAAAGAATATTATCTTTTCAAAAGTATATAATCTCAATTATAAAATAATATTCCTATCTTAATTAACAAGGAGATCCTTATGTTTTCATAGTCTTCTACCTTCCCTGCAGGATCTTCATTCTATAATATTGTTCATTGATCAGCTAGAGATCAATGATAGGTCTCATGAACAATTAGTTTTCTTGATCTTCTAGGTCCTTGAGATCCCTCTCATCCCTTTCCAAAGCTTGTTTGATTCCATATAATCTCTTTTATTTTATTTTAATGATAAAAGTAGGCCCATGACCTTATTATCAACCCCTATTTTCCCTCATCCATAATTCTTTACTTATTACATGAATTGAGTAGTTCTATGCTTGAACTCCTCATCAATTATTAGACCCACGGGACTAAGTGTGGTAGGATATTTGATCAAGCTATCCAATATGTTTAAAATTTTATTTTCTTGCTATTTGAGGTCATTAGAAATGTCCTCCAACTACTTGGACTAGCTACTCAAGCCCTTGATCTTATCGATTAATATAGTCATATCCATATTCAGGTGGGCCAGGCTAACAATCTTGAATTTAGGGATTTGATTTTTAGTCAAGACTTTGATTAAATCTTTCACTTGGTATCTTGAATCTTGCCATTAGCCAACTTGGTATATATCCATGGTGTTTTGTTTATCCATTTCTTCTTACCTAGTTTTGACTGACTTTAAAGAATTGAATAAATCTATCATGGTGTCCTCAAATTACTTGAATCTATTTTATTGGATTGACAAGATGGCTTATTATTTTAGGATTTTTTTCTACTGTAAGATACCCTTGATCATTGTTTGTAATTGATCTATCTGATCTTGAGCCATTTCAAGGACATTTTATTCAAAAATTAGGTCTTTGCCAAGATTTTGTCCTCTAACTGGAGTCAATCCAATAAAAGGTTCCACTTTTTAGAAAGTGAATTCCTCTCCACCAACCATGGACTTATTTTTAGTTACCCTCTACAAACTAGAAGTGGTTGGGTCAAATTTAACACTAACTAAAGACTCTATCACATTTGGATTTGGGATCTTCATTTGTGCTCCAATTGATTCTCCTAGAGTAGCCATTATTTTCTCTTCTTCCTTCTGAAATGTAATTATCCATGGCTTGACTTCCTCATGCACTAGAATATTGATTGCTTGCATCAATGCCCAAGGATGGTGCATAGTAGGTAACTTTTTAAATTTTCCATATATGAAACATTCAGGAATGGTTGGACCCTAAATCAAGTTTTCTTCACTGAAGAGATTGATTTCACCCAAATAATGAGTGAAAGTCAACTTGAGCTTCTTGGTATCAACTAATATAATGGCCAATTCAACTTTTATTTTGGGGTATCTATAGGGACTAGGTCTAACACTTCCTTCCCATTTTATTCTTTGGCTTCTTCTATTTATTCATACTCAAATTGATAGGAAAATGATAGTATTTTTAAATAATCTTCAATTGTTTCACCAGGATCTAGTGCTGCCATATGAACCTCCTCCACTGGTGATTGTTATTCCTCTGATTGAGTTGAAGAAGATGTAATTTCATAGGGCCTTCTCTCTTTTTCCTTTGCTTAATCTATGCCTCAGGTCTAGATTCTATTTATAACTAGGCTGGTGGAGGTTTAGAAGGTGTACCACTTAGAAAATGGTACTACCTTGGCCCCAATTGCCATTTATCATCATTTCCTTTTGACTCCCTCTACATTCTAGAATCTAGTTTGATGTTGTGATTTTTCAATCTAAAGGTTACCTTGGATAATGAAGAGGCCTTTATATATATGGGGTCTAAAGGACTAGGTTTATGGTCATAGGATATATGTATCCCTTAGCTTTCAAGTGTTCTTTAACCCTTCCCTATGGATCCCACTACCTTAGTTCATCAATTTGGATATTGAAGGAGGTATTATGTCTATAAGCATACTCAATGTTGTCCCATTGTGAAAAAATAGTCCTTCCAATGGTTAATGGGAGGTTATGAAGCAGTCCCCTACTCTTGGTTTTTCATAAACCATCTATCATATTGCATATTTGGTAAGCCACCTCTTTCTCAGCTAACTTGATAGGTACATGGACTGGTAATCTAAGTGGAGTGAATTATGTTCCTTATACCTTGATGATTGTGTAATATAGATATAAATAGATGTCTCCCATTGCCTCAATTGACTTTTTAGTTAAGGGGATAACTCTTGACATTGGATTCCTAGTTATGGCCTTGGTTAGGACTAGATAAACACAATCACAAATGAAGTGGATGTGGTCTCTGTATTTGAATATGTGAAACTTTGAATAGTATTAGGAGATTGTCTATGCCATATTAGGTGACCATTCTCTTAGGTTTGGGATATTTATGGTAGCAATCAATGCATCTAGGAGGTATGACATCATGTAGAACTGGTTCTTATTTTTCTTTCTAATTGTAAAGATATACCTACTTAAATAAGTGCTGACCACTTCACCAAGGGGAGGGGTGAGATATTTTTCAACCATAAAATAGACTAAGGGAACCCAAATTTTATCCACATATGTGGTGGTTAAATTTCCACATAACCTATTCATCATAGTCATGATCATTCTTATCCCAGGTCTAAATTAACCAATGGGAATGTTGTCATTAAAATATAAAATCACCTAATTTATAGAATATAACCATAGGGAAAGGATGGCCTTTAAGTCATTTTCCTTGGCCTAATTATTAATTATGGTTTGGTATAATTGGGATTTAGGTAGTTTTTAATAGTTTTCAAATGCTATAGTAGATATATAAGCTATATTTCTATGAGTATGCTCATTGATCAACATGCCCTTATCAATTTTTCCATCTCTAAAAATATGAGAGAGAATGTAAATACAATGTAGTACCTCAAGTTTTGATACATTTTAATGGAGACACATCATTTTAATGCAAAATATTCTGTAGTAGATCCTTTTTGTTGGCACGTTCTTCTCCTCTTCTCTTGTGATGGGCTGATAGTTCTCAATCGTCCAAAACAAGCTCGACTAATTATTGTCCCTAGTATTTAAATCTATGGCATCAAATTGTGTGTCATTAAAAATTCTTCCTTCTACATCTAAGGTCAAATAGATTTCTACATCCTCTTTGGAGACACTATCTTGAGATATCATGGTTGTAAGTTTCTCTAAATTGCTTTCTAGTGGTCTGTGATTCAATTCTGGATCAAATTATCCTTACATAAATGACAATCTAATATTCATTGGCTTCATTATGATGATCACAGGGTTAAACTAGATATTTCAAACATGTTAGGATTTTTTTAAAGGTTTTTATAGTTCTTTAATGGTGGCAACTATTTGAACTTATGCAAGCTTTATGACTTAGATTATGTTTATATTTTTGTATTTATACCTTTGCCTTGCTGTGAATCTACAAAATCTTTTAAACTGACTAGTCTAACTTATGTGGCTCCACCATGGCATTTTATTCATTAATATTTAAAAAATGATCATTGATCTTTGAAACCCTTCTTCCATTTCGTGTTGTTCGATTATCCCTACATGGATCACTGTAGACCGTTGATCTAGATCTAAAGGATAAAATGACATTAGTTATCTTAAAATATTTATTATAATTGTGACACTTTTCACAAGCACATTCATCCTAAGCTTTGCTAAAATTTCAACATTGATCTTACACTATTGATCTCATTTGCATGGATCAATCATGCTCAATTGATCTTGATCTTCTTGATTATGCCTCCTATTCCATGGACTATTGATCAAAATGTGTATGCTTATCTATGTACCATCAATATTTGATAGATACTTGAGTTTTAATTTATGGCTTATGGATATGCCATGTGTCATCTTTGCATTCATCCTTGACTTTTTAATGTTTGATGTGCACCATCTGATCATCTTCATCTGAGCAAATATAGCTAATTGGATCTTAATCCTTAATGTCAAACACCATTGGTGGTTGAGTGTTCTTTGGCTAAGATTGTGACACTTGTCACTTTCTCACTTGTCTCAGGGCTTCATTAAAGTTTTGAATCGATATGTAATGTTGGATCAATTTGGCCTAAGCAAATGCATGCCATTAATCTTTATAATATGTTTAAATTTTAACTTAGGGTTAGGGCTTTGAATTTTTGACTCTGATTCAAATTGTCAGATCTTCCCCATCTGATCAAACACGTGTCATAGATTATGATCCAAGTAGTCAAATGAGATTAGTTCTTATGGATAATGAAAATTCTTAAGTCAGGGCTTAGGGAATATAAAACTTAAGCTAAATTCTTATACTAATGTCTTTATTAGTATTAATAAATACAAATAAAGCTCTAGGATAAAGTCTTAGACTAAGTTAGAAACATAATAAAAGGGACCCCACATTTAGTTTAGACCACAATAAGATAAAAAAGGAAACAAAGGGTGCTTGAGACATGAAAAACATAGGATGAATATTTTAGATTAAGGTCTTGGTCATGTTAATAAACATGACTAGGACCTTAGGATAAAATATAAACTAAGTCAAATTAAAGTGTTCCCACAAAAATTTAAATAAAAATTCCTTCCAAATCTAAATTAAAAAAGAGTACTTAGACTAAATCTAGACTAAGTGTTTTAGCAATTCAATTAATAATTTGTAGACCAAAGTCTAGTAAAAGGGGCAATTTAACATTTAACACAAAACCTTGAGTATTGAAAATTTCAAATGAACTCCATTAAACCTACAACCTAAAACACAGGTATCCAATGTTAGAAATTTTAGATAAGATCCAACCAAAGCCATGAACAAATAAGCCAACTAGACCATGGTGTGAATGATATTCAAATAAAATGATGTGAAAACATGCTAATGACACTCCGATCAAGTGAATTTTTAATTTTTAGTTACAAAATTTGCACAATTTAAAATAAGGGTCACCATTTTTTAGGAATAGGGGTATGTTGACCTCAACAAATGGTGATTTTTGGGGGAAACATAAAAATATAATAGAATTTAGAGACTCTGGTTCACACTAATAATTTAGTTATTCCACTTGATTAGTCACCATTATTTAGATCAATTCATGGTTGAAATAAGTCTTTCAGATGTAAAATTGGGATTAAACATCAAGACCTAGGCATGTTATGTGTGTGCTTCGATTCCACTTACTATTTGCCATGGGATTTTGGAAAAAAAATTCTAGATTTCATGATTTTAATCATTAACACTGACTTTCAACATGTTTGGATATTCATTAAGAACCATGATTTAGCATAGGGAAGGTTTAGGCATTGCTCTGCTATCAGCTAGGCATCCATATACTCGACAAATATGCCTTTATCTCCAATCAAGGTCTTACTCCACTACTAGCTAGGTATCCATATCCCTAGTGGAGGTTACTAGAATCACCTTTGCTTAGAAATCTCTTGAATTTTGTAATAAGCTCTTATTTTATATTTTTCAGGTCATTTTGACTTTTGAGTATAGGTTAGGAACCAAGTTAGCTAGGTTTATGGATTTGTTCAAGTGTTTGATCTTCAAATAGTCATCCTTGGTTGCCAACTTTGTCATAGGCAATAATGTTTATTAAGTGAAAATGTGGATATGTCCCAATAGTTTAATCTTTCACCCTACATGTGCAATCCTTATTAAAACCAAGCTTAGATCAGAACACATCTCAAAGTCCCAAGGAATAATCATCCTAAACATTAGTCTTTACTAGTTTCTCCAATTCATAACATGAATATCATATTCCTATAATCCATGATCAATGAATGTTGGGAGAACACACCTACATTCCTAAACTATGGAGTTCTTGAGCAAATACATGAACTTTTAGCTGAGGTCTATCTAAGAGGACTTATTAGAAGCAAGGAAAAAAGTAGAGAAAATAAACACACCAAACACAAAGCAAAACAAATAGAAAGAAAACAAATAAGAAAACAAAAATATACAAACATATGTACAAATAAGGGACATGAAGGAAATAATAAAAAGAAACTAACATATCCTAACTATACTAACTCTAACTAGTCTTATAGTTACTCCATGAAGACCCCAGGTGGGATAGCAGAGAAGTAGTGCTTAAGGTACTACCCATTGGTGGGTAGTTTGGACTCTATTCCTTGTAAGTCTTTTAGCTTGAAGGTGTTATCTATAACTATCTCATCAATATGATAGGGACCTATTCATAAAGGTGTGAAATTTTCATGTTTACCCTTAGGCTCTAATACCTTGTCCCCAAGAAGAATTACGTCTCCTTGTCTAAACACCTTTATCTTTGAACATTTGTCAAACCACCTCTTGATTGTGGTTTGGTGTCTTCTAAAATTGGAAAAATCCTCCTCTCTTGCATCTTCCATTTGTATGATGTCCAACAACCTTGATATTTTAAATTCTTGATCCTCTTCCATGTACTCTTGCATGAACCTATATGTTGGCAGCTTGAGTGTTATGGGAAATATGGGTTCTTGACCATATACTATAAATAATGAAGATGCCTTGAGAGCTTGTTTGACTCTTTTTATATCTACCCAAATGGTATACTTATGTAAATTATGTCATGTTCTTGCTTTATAAATTGTATAATTTTTTAGGAATTTCATCAAGTTCTTATTCATTGATTCATACACTCTATTACCTTAAGGATAATGGTTTGATGAGAAATTGAGGACAATGTTGTTGTCATATGCCCATTAAATCATATCAATGCATACAAAATCATACCCATTATCACAAACTAGAGATATAGGTATCCAAAACCTTGTGCATATGTTTTATTCTAAAAATTTGATCACTTCTTCAATCTTACACTGCTTGGTTGCCACTGCTTCAGTCCATATTGTGAAGTAATCAGTAGTAGTCAGAACAAAATTTTGACCATAAGAGGAATTGGGCTTAATGACCCCCATAAAATCCAATCCCAACTAGGCAAAAATTTGATCAACCATTATTATAATTAGTGGAATGGCTGCCTTAGGCACTTTAGTGTTGAAGGATTGACATGAATGCCACTCCCTCACATGCTTATGAGCATCCTTGAAGATAGTAGGATAGTAATAACAAGGTATAAGGATATTTTAGGATGTAGTCCTTCCAGATGGATGGCCACTTCTAAGATTTTCATGGAAAGTGTTCAATATCTTAGTTACCTCTTTTTTGGACACACAGCTTAGGTAGATGCCTTCAAAGTTATTCCTATACAACACTCCATCCTTGATTAGAAAATGAGCTAACTTGATATTTTAAGCTCTCTTCTTCTCTCTACTTAACCCTATAGGAAAATATCCATTTATTAGAAAATGAACAATAGGATCATACTAATCATTGGATGAAAATTTTATTGTTCTACCTACATTACATTAGTTTGGTATTAGTATTGGCAATAAACTAAGTTAAACCTTAGAATCTTACCAACTTTAAAATCGTCATCTCTAGATTATATTCTTGGAGAAAAAACATCCACTTACCTCTCCTTTCTCTAAGTTCACATTGACTAAGCATGAGCTTAGTGGTAGGGTCTAGTAGTATTACATGTACCTTATTTCTAAGGATATAATGCCTAAATTTATTCACTACCTTGACTAGAGCATATTCTTGTTTGTTAATAAGAGAATAATTCAATTTAGCATTTTTAAAGTTAGTACTCATGAAAGCAATATGATGATCACATCCATCTATCTTCTGAGTTAGGACAGTTGCAATTGTATGGTCAGAAGCAAAAGAGTAAAGATAAAAGTCTTTAGTGAAGTATGGACTTATCAACATAGAGGCTTACCAATTGCTTATTTAATTTCCTTGAAATACTTCTTAGTCTCTTCACTCCAAGTTATCTTAGCATCTTTCTTCAACATGTCATTCAAATATCTCACTATTTCTATAAAACCATAAATAAAATTTCTCACAAAGTTGATTTTACCAAATAAAGACTTTAGTTCCTTCCTATTATTAGGGGGTTCTATCTTTGATATTGAATTTAATCTATATAGTTATATAGAGATCCCATCCTTAGTTATAACATGTCCTAATAGTTTTCACTCAGTAACACATAAAATACTTTTCTTTGGGTTGAGAGAAATCCCATAACTTATGCACCTTTCAAATACATGATACAAATGCATGATGTGATCTTCTTGATTCTTTGAAAATATAGTTAAGTCATCCATGTAGCTGATAATGTACTTACCTATCATCCATTCAAAAGTGTGGTCTATTTCTCTTTGGAAAATTTCACTTGCATTTATTAGTCCAAATGGCATCCTTTTTTAGGCAAAGGTGCCCTACTTAGTAGTGAATGTAGGTTTTAATTTGTCTTCCTTATCAATAAACACTTGGTTATATCCTAAAAAACCATTAAGGAAGGACATCATTATATAACTACTAAAAAGAAGAATATCCTAATCAAGAGAAGGCAAAGGATAGTTATCTTTCTCAGATGCTCTAGTTAGATTTCCAAAGTCTACACATAGTTTGATTTCCCCATTTTTATTCCTAACTGGTAATAAGTTAGATAACCAAGTGGAGTGCCTAATGGGAAACACTATCCTTACATCTAGTAATTTATTAACTTACTTATATATCATAGGTTCTAGGATAGGGTTGATACGTCTTTGTTTTTTCCTAAAAGGCTTGCAAGTTTATTTTAATGGTATGGTATGAGTTATGACCATAGGATCAAAGATATTTAGGTCCTCATATAACCATGATACAACATATTTATATTTATTAAATATATATTTAGGTCTTCTTAACTCCTCACTAGTGGTGGCTATACCAATGTTGACTAGTTGGGGTTGACCTTGGGAACCTATGTCAACAACATTGTAATCTTTTCCATCTACTTTAGGAATCTTGGTAGTCTTATCCAGTTTGTCAAAATCAAATAGCCTAAGGCTATCATTCCTTTAGGGATCTTAATATCACTCAAATAAATGAATTTATCATCAATTTTGCCTTTATATTTTTCATCATCAAGGGTATTTTCATTGACTTCATCAATGATGTGAGCCTCAAATACTCTTGAGCTAGTCATGAAGTCTATGATCTACTGATCATCACTAAATACTTGAAAATGGTTGATATTGTCTAGTACCGAGGGACATGAGACTAATTCAATAGTAAGGCTTTATAACTGGGAACTTTGTTTGGGCATAAGGTTGGATGTAGATGAATCAAGTTCATCAACAACCTTATTTTCCTCTCTAGGGATTGACACGATGTTGAAAGCTTCAAAACATTCAATTAAGTCCCACACTCTAAATTTATAATTATTGAGATATGATAACTTGCATTGGTATTTAACTTTGATCTCATTAACTACTAGTTATGAATCACCCAAAACTAATAATTACTTAACCTTGTGTTTAATTACAAACTATAATCTAATAATAAGTGCTTCATACTCAGCCAAATTATTGGTACATAGGAATTGAAGTTTGTAAGAGGCATTGTATTCTTTCCCAATGGGATTGATTAATATTAATCCTACTCCAAAACCTAATTTGCATCTAACACCATCAAAATATAACTTCCATAACCTAGGCATAGCATGAAAAGTTTTGGAGTTACATACCTTTGTGGTGTCAAGAGTGTAAACACCTAGATTTGAGTTAACCATGTTGACCCTCTCATTAGTTTCATTGTACTCGATGATAATATGTTTAATTTTATGTTCCCTTTCTATCTTGATCTAATTTATAACTACTTTCCAAAGTAACCACATATGTGAACAATCAGTTGACATATAACCATTCAATAATCTAGTCCAATCCTTACTTAGCAGCATCGCATATGCATTAGGAATATCCATCACTTGAATGTCAATGAATTATTGGATATTTGAGTTATAAACAATCTACATGTGAAAATTTAATAATTAACAAATCACTTTGACTCTTGATTTATCTAATTGAATTACAACTCTATCAGATTTAATTGGAGTCAAAACTAATTGATCACAAATACCTTTAGGCATAATGTTTTAAGATGCACTTGAATCTACCAAGAAATTATGAAAATTCTTACCAGATATCCTAATTGTGAGTATAAAAAGTGGAACATCTACCTTATTTTTGTGAATTACAATGTTAGCATGTGCAAACATTTGAGACTTATTAGGCATCCTAGACAAATATTCCAATAATAGATCCCTTTGTTCTATAATCTAAGTCAATTCATGTAAGGTAGTGTTAGATTTGATCTTTTTCATGTCCTTTACTAGATTATACCTAGTCCTATTAGAAGAATTATATGTATCAATATTAGGTTTAGAGTTAATTCCCTTAGGAGGCTCTAGATTGTTGTATGATGTAGTCTCAAGAGGAGTGTCAAATTTATTTGGTGGAGTTGAGGTAGTCAAAGGTTGTTCTTACTCCCTATTCCTTAGAGGGTATATCTTCTTCAAATATTGATGAAAATCATGGATCTCTTTAGGAATATATTCAGGCTCATTCTCTTCTTAGAATGGGAACTCAAATGTTTCCACCATGAGAGTTAAATCAGTAGATTTGGATGACCTTGAATAATGAAAGGTACCTACACCATTATCTTTATTAGGGAAAACTTAAAAAGTGTCTAAATCTTTTTGAAAAGCTTTAAAAGTAGTGCAAAATTCTAGACAATCTAATTCACCATGTTTTGAAGTATAATGCACTCTACAATAATCAAGCAAAGCTACATCACCAAGATATATATCAAGCACATTATTATTATATGATGATTCATTGTTGTGGCTATTATTGTTATTATTATTATTTGGGAATATATTTGAAGGCCTATTGAACCTTTAGAAAGAGAAGTTCTTATTAGAGCTTTCTCCAAAATTTCTAACTTGTTTTTGAAGCTAAATGAAATCAGTGCTTAGTTTTAATACCATATTCAAGATAACATCATTATCCTTATTAGGTGACTTAGAATTATGAACTTGATTATTACTATTAGTTTTAGGCATTAAATCTCTTTGGTCTTGTGGACTAGATCTACTACCAGCATTGTTCAAGAATCCTAGGTTTTGGCTAGGAAGTGCATGGTTCAAAGGAAATTAGTTTAGAATTGGAAGATAATTTAAGGATGGCATATTTTTATTAGAATTGGGGATGAAATTTAAAATAGGACAATTTTTATTAATGTTAGGAATACTATATGCCATTTGGCCCTGGGGTTGTATCTGATCATTAATGACCATAACTTTAGTGTAAGCTAAGGCCAATGTATTAATGACCTAAGTAGATATTTTGAGAAACACAAAAGTCATGGGATCTAAGGATTCCTTGTAAATTTCTAAGGATAAAGCCTAATCAAGTCTGTAAGGAGATATGGTTCTGCTAAACATTTTTTGGAATCTAGCATTAAAGGCTATAATGGGCTCATTTGAGTCTTTCTTGATTATGGTAAACTATTGGTAAAAAAACATAAACTAATGATTTTTACAAACTAATCAATGAATTAATTATTAAAATTGTTCCAAATAGTTATGTAGTTTTTAGGAAGGTTAAAGAGCCATTTATATGCATCATCTTTGAAAGTAAATGGGAACAATCTGCATGCCACATATTCATGAATAACATTCAAAAGTCTAAAAGTAGCTTTGAAGGATTTTTTGTGTTCTTCAATAGTTACAACACCATTAGGACTAAAAGTGAGTAAATGCTTTTCAAGATTATGAGGAAGGTCATGTACCACACCTGGCACATTTATTGAAGAACCACCTAACCAAGCCATACTTTGATAGGGGTTAAACACATGAGCACCCTAAATTGGTGAAGTTGGTTGACACTTTGAAAGTCTATGCTTACCTTTGTCTCACCTATCTCTCTTATGGACTTGTAATGAAAGAAGGGGAACCCTTGTCTCTGAATGTGACCTGGTCCTTATCTTTGGTAATTCTAGCTTAAGATCTTTAAACCCTATTTTAAATACAATTTTTAAGTCTTAACTTACAAATAATGATGATCAAACATACAAATTAAACAAATTTTGCATAAATATGTATAAATAATGGCAAAGGACATCAAAATTTAACTAAATTATCTCAAAGGTGTGTCCAAACATGTAAATATAGATTATATTTATTTGTTTCAAGCTCAAATAAACTCAAATTTGCAAATATCCAATCAATCCTTGAGTAGAACATCTATTACTAACCTCAAATGCCTTAGATTCATAGATCTTAAGCTATCTTTACCATAATTAAACATCAAACTTCAAAGAACATTTATATTTCTCTAAATAAGCATAAAGACTAGACTAAAACCATTAAGATCAATAATATTTACAAAAATATGCTAAAAGAAACACAAATATGCAAAGGATACATCAATATTTAACTAAATTCACCAAAATTAACAAAGATGTTGCAAATTTTCAAAGATTTAACTCTGCCCTCCTAGCACTAGAAAATTTTGTTGATATCTAAATGTGTACCACCAAATAAACATATAATGTTTAAGAAACACTTCTCATTTCTGGATTCAAAGAATCCATTGCATGAGTTTCATGTTGTGATAATATTGATATACTTAGTGGAATAGAGGCAAAAAAAATAAACTATTTCACAAATTTATATTAATTGGTGGTTGGAAGCCACTGTGGCCTATAGTTAATCTTTGATTTTGAGGATGATCTATTCTATTTAAAGTGAATTGTTCTTAAAACTGGGTCTAAATCTAAACTAAGATGAATATTCACAATGAAACTAATCTAAGGTGAATTTATATAAAGGATCAAAAAGGAAGGGTAGGGAAGAAAAGAGAAGTGTTATTGATCTTTGTTTCAAACATTATGACAAAGTTCCAATTTCATCCGAACATGCATTTAACCAATGTGTAACATGAAATAACATATGCTCAAATACTATCACACATCAGGAAAACATCTAAGGAAGATATGAAAATATGCAAATAAGAATGAGATTTACTTTAATAATTTTACCCCTACAAGCAAATAAAATTAGCCCAAATGCAAGAAGAGTAAAGAAAGTGAAGTAACCTAGTAACTTTCAACTAATCTAGCATTATCCAAATTAGGAACTCTATATTTAAATATACACATTCATAATTCATAAGGAAAATTCAAATATAAAGATAAGATCAAACAAATGAGAGACAAACCAGGATAGCAATTCACACAAAAAAATGTGGACAAACTTTATATAACTCCTCGCTTATATTAATTTTCTCAAAAGTTACAAATAGTTTTTTGGCTCTGAAAAATCTCTCCCTTTTATAATGGGCAATACCTCTTTATATAGACCCTTCATAAGGTATGTCAATTAGTCATGTCAAAATTTAAGGACAACTATCCTTTTATAACCTTTTGAGAACCCTCTAGACATTCCAAATGACTAACCTACAGGTAATGTGCTTTACAAGTTGAACATGCCTTTACAAAAGTATATTATCTTTTCAAAAGTATATAAGCTCAATTATAAAAGAATATTCCTATCTTAACTAACTTGGAGACCCTTGTGTTATCATAGTCATTTGCCTCCCTGTAGGATCATCATTCTATAATATTGTTCGTTGATCAGCTAGAGATAAGTGATAGGTCTCATAAAAAATTATTTTTCTTGATCTTCTAGGCCCTTGAGATCCCTCTCAGCCCTTTCCAAAGATTTTTTGATGCCCCTAACATCTCCTATCTTTTCTTTTGATGATAAAATTAGGCCCATGACCTTCTTGTTATCAGCCCCTATTTTTCTTTGTCCTTGATTCTTTACTTATTGGATGAATTGAGTAGTTATGTGCTTAAAATCCTCATCAGTTATTAGACCCAAGGGACTAAGTGTGGTAGGTTATTTAATCAAGCTATCCAATATGTGAAACATTTTATTTTATTATTATTTGATGTCCTTAGAAATTTCCTCTAACTACTTGGACTAGCTTCTTAGGGCCTTGATCTTATTAATTAATATAGCCATAGCCATATTTAGGTGGGCCAAGTTAACTATCCTAAATTTAAGGATTTGATTATTAGTAAATACTTTGATCAAATCCTTCACTTGATAGCTCAAATCTTACCATTGGCTAAATTAGCCTGTAAGCATGGTGCTTTGTTTATCCATTACCTCTTTCCTAGTTTTGATTAACTTTAAAGAATTGAATAAATCAATCATGTTGTCCTCAAATTGCCTGAATCTATTTTCTTGGATTGACAAGATGGCTTTTTCTTTTAGGTTCTTGTTCTACTACAAGATTCCCTTAATCATTGTTTAAAATTGATCTGTCTACGCCTAAACCATTTCAAGGAAATTTTATTCAAATATTGGGTCTTCACCAAGCTTTTATCCTCCAACTAGAGTCAATACAACAAAAGGTTCCACTTTTTGGAAAGTGAATTCTTCTCCACCAACCATGACCTTATTTTTAGTTACCCTCTACAAATTGGTAGTGGTTGGGTCAAATTTGATAGCAACTGAAGACTCTATTATATTTGGAGTTGGGATCTTCATTTGTTATCCACTTTATTATCTTATCACAACCATTCCTTTCTCTTCTTCCTTCTATAATGAAATTATCCATGGCTTGACTTCATCGTGTACTGGAATATTTATTGCTTGCATCAATCCCCAAGGATGGTGCATAGTAGGTAACTTTTGAAATTTACCATAGATGAACCATTTAGGAATGGTTTGACCTTGAATCAAGTTTTTTTCATGAAAGAGATTGATTTAACCCAAATGATGAATGAAAGTCACCTTGGGATTCTTAGTTTTAACTAGGATAATGGCCAATTCAGCTTTTCATTTGGGGGTGTCTATAGGAACTAGGTCTAACACTTCCTTCCCCTTTTCTTCTTTGGCTTCTTCCATTTCTTCATCTTAAAACTAATAGGTTAATGATAGATTTTTTTAAATCATCTTTAATTATTTTACCAGGGTCTAGTGATACCATATGAACCTCTTCCACTGGTGATCCTTACTCCTCTGCTTGAGTTGAGAAGATGCAATTTTATAGGGCATTCTCTCCTCTGGCCTTTGCTTAATTTGTGTCTTAGGTCTGGGATTTTTCTATAACTAGGATGGTGGATGTCTAGAAGGTGCCCCCATTTCCATTTGTCATCATTCCCTCTTGTCTCCCTCTACATTCTAGAATTTAGTTTGATGTTGTGATTTTTTCAATCTAAAGGTGACCTCAAATAATGAATGTATATATGGGGTCCAAAGGACCAAGTTGATGATCATAGGGTACATTTATTCCCTTTGATTTCAAGTGTTTTTATCCCTTCCCTATAGATCCCACTACCTAA
The DNA here is from genome assembly GCA_037957365.1 of Torreya grandis. NCBI lineage: Eukaryota > Viridiplantae > Streptophyta > Pinopsida > Cupressales > Taxaceae > Torreya > Torreya grandis. Next base: position 4,843,126 of record JARHVA010000338.1, on the reverse strand, counting down.
GTTCATAAATTTAGAGATTAAATGAGGTCCTATGTCTAGAAGTGGCCTCAATGTTGTCCTATTGTGAAAAATACTCCTTCTAATGGTTAAGGGGAGGCTATGAAGAAGTCCCTTCCTCTTGGTTTTACACAAACCATCTATCCTATTACATATTTGGTAAGTTGCCTCCTAATTAGGTAACTTGATTGCACATAGACTGATAATCTAAGGGGAATGCATTGTGTTCCTTCAACCTTAATGATTGTAAAATATGGATATAACCAAATGTCTCCCATTACCTCAATTGACTTTTTGGTCAAGGGGATGACTCTTGACATTGGATTCCTAGTTATGGCCTTGGTTAGGGCTAGATAAACATAGTCACAAATGAAGTGGATGTGGTCCCTATATTTTAATGTGTAAATTCAAATAGTATTGGTAGACTATATGTGTACCATTAGATGACAATTCCCTTAGGTTGGGGATCTTTGTGGTAGCAAGCAAGGCATGTAGGAGGTATGCCATCATGTAGAACTGGTTCCTAGTTTTCTTCTTGACTGCAAACATCTACCTACTTAAACAAGTGTTGACCATTTCAACAAGGGGAGGGGTGAGTTATTTATCAACCATAAATTAGACTAAGGGAACTCAAATTTTGTCCACATATGTGGTGTTTGAATTTCCACATAACCAATTTATCATAGTCATGATCATTCTTATCCCAAGTCTAAATTTACCAATGGGATGTTACCATTGAAATCTAAAAACACCTAATTTCAAAAATATAACCATAGGGCAAGGAAGGTCTTTAAGTCATTTTCATTGGCCCAATTATTGATTGTGATTTGGTCTGCTTGGGGTTTAGGCAATTTGTAATAGTTTTCAAATGCTATAGCAGAGATATAAACTATATATCTATGAGTATACTCATTGATCAACATACTCTTATCAAATTTTTAATCTTTAAAAACAAGAGAGATAATGTATATATAATGCATTACCTCATATTTTGATATAGCATAATGGATACCCATCATTTAAATGAAAACTATGTCATAGTAGAGCCTTCTTGCTAACACATTCTTCTCCTCTTCTCTTATTATGGGTTGCTATTTCTCAATGGTCCAAAATAAGCTAGACCAATTATTCTCCCTAGTATTTAAAGTTGTGGCATCAAATTATGTGTCCTTAAAAACTCTTCCTTCTACATTCAAGATCAAATAGAGTTATACATCCTCTCTTGAGACACTTTTTCAAGATATCATGGTTGTAAGTTTATTTAAATTACTTGACAGTGGTCTGCAATTCAATTCTAGATCAAATTATCCTTGCACAAATGACAATCAAATCTTCCTTGGCTTGATTATGATGATCATAGGGTAAAATTAGGGATTTTAGACATGTTAGGGTTTTTTTTGAAGGTTTTTACAATGCTTTAATGGTAGTAGCTATTTGAACTTATGTGAGCTTTGTGACTTAGATTGTGTTTATATATTTATATTTACACCTTTACCTTATCATGAATATACAAAATGTATTTAACTGACTGGTCTAGATTATGTGGCTCCATCATGTCATTTTGTTCATTAATATTTAAAAAATGATTATTGCCCTTTGAAAATCCTTCTTCCATTTCACATCATCTGATTATCCCTACATGGATCATTATAGAATGTTGATCTATATTCGAAGGATTGAATGCCATTAGTTATCTTATAATATTTCCTATATTTGTGACACTTGTCACCTCTACATTCATCTTGAACTTTGTTGCAATGTCAACATTGATCTTGCATCATTGACCTTGTTTGCATGGATCAATCACACTCCATTGATCTTGATATGCTTGATTATGCCTCTTGCTCCATAGACCATTGATTGAAATGTATATGCTCATTTACATACCATCAATCTTCAAAATATGCTTGAGCTTTGAATTATGGTCCATGGTTATGCCATGTGTCATCTTTGCATTCATCCTTGACTTTTCAATGTTCACTACACACCATCTGATCATCTTTATCTAAGCAAACATGGACCTTTAGATCTTAATCCACAAGTTCAAATTCCATTAGATATTGAGTGTTCTTTGGCTATAATTTGATACTTGTCACTTTATCACTTGTCCCAAGGCTCCATTGAATTTTTGACTTTATACACATAATTGGATCAATCTGGCCTAAGCAAATGCATGTTGTTGATCTTTGAAAGATGCTCAAATTTTAACTTAGGGTTAGGGATTTGACTTTTTAACTTTAATTTTAACCATTAGATCTTCCCCATCTAATCAAACATGTCTTAGATTGTGATCCAAGCATTCAAATGATATTGGTTCCTATGGACAATGAAAATACTTAAGTTAGGACTCAGGGAACATAAAATTTAAGCTAAAGTATTATACTAATGTCTTTATTCGTATTAATAAATATGAATAAATCCTTAGGATAAAGTCTTAGAATAAGTTAGAAACATAATAAAAATGACCCCACATTTTGTTTAGACCATGCTAAGATAAAAAGGGAACAAAATGGGCTCAGGATGTGAAGAACTTAGGATGAAGATTTTAGACTAAGGTCTTGGTCATGTTAATAAACACAACTGGGACCTTAGGATAAAATATAAACTAAATTATATTAAAGTGTACTCATGAAAATTTAAATAAAACTCTCACCAAATTTGAATTCAAAAGGAGACTTAGAATAAATATAGACTAAGGGTTTTACCAATTCAAATATGAATTCAATTAATCATTTACAGACCAAAGGTTAGTAAAAGGGGAAATTTAAATAACACATAAACTTGAGTATTGCCCATTTCAAAAGAACTCCATCAAACCTACAACCTAAAACATAAATATCCAATGTTAGCAATTTTAGATAAGATCAAACTAGAGCCATGAACAAATAATCCAACTAGACCATGGAGTGGATGATATTTAAATAAAGATGATGTGCAAACATGCTAATAACACTCTGATCAAGTGAATTTTTAATTTTAAGCTACAAAATTTGCACAATTTAACATAAGGGTTCCCATTTTTTAGGAATGGGGGTATGTTGACCTCAACACAATCCTCAAGCACTTATAGGGACCATCCTCATGCAAGACTATTTATGAGGGACTCATCACTATGCAAGCATGAAAACCTTTTGTGTAGCATCTTATGAACTTTGTGTAGACTAGGGTGACCTAGAGGGTCAATAATTATATGTTAATTATTATCATAATATGAGATAACTATCATTTTATTTGATGAGTTGGATGTAGGATATTCTACAAAAAAATTTATGGTACAAAGGGAGAGTATCATATAATGGCAAAAGGAAAAATAAATGGGGAACTAGTTAATTTTTCATCAAATGACAAAAGAAGAAAAAGGAAAAGCTTAGGTTTTGGAGCAAGGAATAACTACAATAGGATTGAGTAAAAGATGTGAAAATTTATAGGTCGATTCTTTTCATGGTCGTTAATTCTTAGATAAAATAAATAGGTTTTTTGATATGGGTGAATATGTTTTGTTTGTTTGAATAAACCCTTATATATTACCCTAGGTTTTTTTGGGTAATAGACCTAATGAAGGAGTTTGAACTCTATCCTCATGCCCATCATTCTAATAACTAAGCCATGATAGGTAAGAATTTATCTATGCTATTTATTTATGATTTAAAAACCTTCAAGTTAGTTATAGGGGTCTATTTGTGTTAGATTCTCAGTATAGGGATATAAGTGCACACGTACACACACACACACACATATGAATTCATACATTTTGATACTTATATGTATATATCATTAGGAAAGTGGAATCAAACATATATTACTTTGAATTGATTTAGGCTCATAGCTATAAAATGGTTCAAATATGTTATTAATTATGAGTTTATAATGAATACATTCAACCCTTACTTGGTTAATAAGGGCTATCTTGAGAATGTGTAAAAGATAATGGTAGTTAAGATAAATGAAATCCATTTAGTTTACAAGTATGAGTGCATGAATATAAACTTTATGAAAGTATATATATATATATATATATATATATATATATATATATATATATATATATATATATATATATATATATATATATATATATATATATATATATATATATATATATATATATATATATATATATATATATATATATATATATATATATATATATATATATATATATATATATATATATATATTTTTATATGAATACTTATAGGTATAAAAAATATATTATTTACTCTCTTGCATTAAAATAGATATAAGTTTCAAAACTAGGTTCAAAGGGTTGCATAGTTAAAATTGTATTACAAAAATATGAGTCTTGTAATCTTACCTTATTTTATCCCTTAACTAGTTTTGTGATACTATCAATGACTTATAAGTGATGATAATAATGAAAAAGTTAGAGTTCCATTTAGTTTTAGTTATTTTTATGGTAGTATTCATGATACATTGTGATCTTGAAACCTAAGTGTAATCTTTTATGCGACCCAAGCTTAGTTAGATGAGACATTTGGATAATATCTCCTTGTGTAAATACAAACTAGCATGGCCAAGAAGATTTCTTTATGAGATACATGACTGAATGGAAAGACTTACCCTAATTTTAAGTTTGTAATTATAAGTTAATTATTTATTAAATAATTGTAAGTTATTTAGAATCCATATAGTACATAGTTTTAGTTATATGGAAATAGAAGTAAATTATGTAAGGAAAAGTTGAATTTGGAAAAAATGAATCCAATAATATGTAATGATGAAATTATAATTCTGTGAGGTATAAATTGACTATAATTTTTCATTTTAGAAATAGTTATAGTCAATTTAATACTTGCCTCATTAATGGTACTTGAACCAAATAGATAATATACAAGTTTCTTGTTATGAGAAGTATATATACATGTGATTAGGTTAAAATGGTACCAAGTATGTATTTACATCTTATAATTAACACTTGACTTTCATTGGGTTTATTAAATACTTAGGATCTATTATAATAGTTTCAATATACATGATATTAAAAAAGTCTATATATATGAAAAAATGTTTAAAATGAAGGAGTCTTAGTTATGAATGTATATTGGGTTATTGCATTCATTGTGGTGTTATTATTGATTATAATATGAAACAAATAAGTGACTTATTATGAAACATAAATTTTATGTTTTCTTAGCATGATGCAAGTAGTCTTTTTTGCTTATTTTTCCTGTGTGTTATATGCTACAAAAATGTTATGTTTTTATGCAATAAAAAATGTTGAGGATATATTATCTTGATATTGTGTATGATGCATATTTTACTATCACAAGTTATAAATGGTTTTGCTCTTAATTTTTTTTAAATGGGTTGTATGGGGTCTAATGTTGATTATTGTTTGGCATTAGTTTTACTTATTGGTATTACTAGAGAGTGATATGTTGAGATAAAAGGCATATAAAAACTTTGTTATTTTAACTTAATAAACACATCTATATGGAGTTAAATTAGATTATTGATTATGATTATTTATATCTTCATTAAGCATAACATTTCATTACTCTACTTTTGAATCTTTATTAAAGGCTATGTTTAGATAACAAGAGGTAGATATATGAGTATGTAAGTGGGTGACTCATATACACACCCCCTAATATCATTTTATCATGATTCAGTTGTAGAGAGTAATGTGTGAGTGAAAATGACTCAGATTATTAAATTTAAATTCTATAATGAAAACTTTGGCAAAAGTCATGCTATAGATGAGACATTATCATTTTACTATACTTCTAGTTTACATGCATTTATAATATAATTTAGATATAGGAATGGATTCCATGTTATATTTGATTACTACAAGTAATAGTGTTAGTACACACACTAGTTTTGATTATTTCTTGATATTTGCATTATTATTATGTACCTCTTCATAAAGGGTAGGGCCACTCCAAGAAAGGAGGTGTGTAGGAGATCATTGGTCTATGGTTGGAGGTAAATCTCTCAGATAATGCTCTCCCTCTATTAGTTGATTTGACCAGATGGAATTAAGCTTAGGCTATGTGATGGATCATGGATCTACTTTATATATCTCATTCTATATTTTTGTACTTATTGATATGTATATTAGACATCGTACATCATTATACTTTATTTTGGATGTATATTCAACACAACAGTGGTTGTGTATTTGTATAATATTCTAAAATTATAAATAATAATGGTTGTAAACTCAATTAATATTGATTTATGGATTTTAATAGTTGTGTAGTACTTGTTTCATTATTTAGTATATGATGAACAATTTTTAGCTTAAATTAATTTATTTTGTGAATAATAAATGGGTTTTTTTCTAGTGGTCTAATGTGTCTATAAAATCTAATTCTTGTAAAAATTGTAGTTTTCAAGTTGTAAATGGTTATCTATATTTAATATTAACAATTATGTTATAAAAAATGTGTATCTTGTAGTTAAACTAGTCGGGTGTAACATTATGTTATCAAAGATCATATCTAATGAGTCCACTAGTGTAAATTTTACTCTCATAATTTTATAGAAAGGATAATGGTGTGAGATAGATCAATTGGTGAAGGTCCTTTTAATGTGAACCCTCAAGCTGATCTTATTCAGCTAATAGTAGAGCAAGCAACAAAACTTGATTAGATTATTATGCATGAGACATGAGACCATATAGCATCTCTTGGATGAGAGGTTCATGGCCCAAAAGATAAAAATGAATAGGAGGCACCTAAAGAACACCTTGATAAATAGGAATTTACTCAAGAGCAAAGGCATGAGGAAGTGGACTAGTATGATAGAACTTAAGTAACTATAAAACTAGCATGGGGCATGAAGAAGGTAAACCCACCCAATATTGATGACATAGTTTTGGGTAATGGAGTTGAAGTTTGGATCACAAAAATGGAGAAATAGTTTGATATTCAAAATTATTTTGAGGTAATTAAGGTTGTGTGGGGATATTACCAATTAGCTATTGAAGAAACAAATTGGTGGGCTAACAAAAAGATCAAAATGAATTTAGATTATACTACCACCATATGAGATAAATTTATGACACTTTTTAGAGAATGTTGGTTACCTTAGATTTATTTTGATTAGAAGTTGACATATTTTTATAACATGAGGTAAGAATACTTGTTAGTGAATGAGTAATAGGAGTATTTTACTAATATTTTTAAATATGTTTCATATTACTAGAAGGATGAATGTTTCTATATCAAGAAGTTCATTATGGGCCTAAAACCCTAGATTAGATGTGAGGTGGATATACATGGACCGTCCACTATAGATCAAGTGTTTGAAAAGGTTCTAAAGTAGTAATAAAAGCTAAAATCAGTAACATAGGTTAGAGAGAAGTATAATAAAACTTTTGGTAGGTCCAAGACACATTTCAAGAAGAAGAACTAGAAATAGAATGAAATTTCTAAGAACTAGTTCAATAGTCAAAACACAAGGTTTGGTAATACTTATGGGAATAGGAGACTAGGAGGCAATTTTAGAGAAGGTTTTAATTGTAAAAATTAGGTTAAGAGGAAGGTATCTCTAGGAGGATGATTTACTTTTAGAGGAGATCATTATGCCAAAGATTATACTCGATGGAATATAGATGGAAATAAGAATAACATAACCTCTTTATAGACACCGAAAACCTACACACTAAGATCTTGAATGTTAAAAATAACCCTAGAATACGTAGGAGCCTCTTGGGACCAATCTAAATCTCTTAGGCCTAACTACTATCACCCATAATCAATTTAACTTAATTATCTCAACCTAGCCTTTTAAACTCTTTTTTGGTACCTGACCATTGACAATCAAGGTGACTCTCGATGGTTAGATGGTCACCCTTGGGAAAACCTAACCATAAATGATTAGGGTAAACCTCCTCAACTAAAATCATGCAAACCACCTACCATGATTTTCTAAATATAACTTGTCTAAATCTTGTTACAAGACTTTACATGGATAATTTATAATTACATGGCCTAGATGCACCTTGACTTCCACCTCTTGCTTGTGCTTAGAAAAAGAGAGGAGATAGGAGGTCAAAAGAATCAAAAAATATTATCAAGAGATCATGTATTTAGGAGTTTTTATTGTAGGTCAATCAATTTAATCAATGTCATCATCAATCTAGCAATCATATTGAGAGTCGACTCACCATCGCCTCTCAATCAAGTTCTTGAGTACCGTTACTTTGCCAAAATCAAGCTAGATTCCACTAACATGTTAACTAATTCAATCACTCACCCAATCAAATTCTGGTAAGATAAGTATCTATTTACTAATATTCATTTATTTTATTCCCATTTTTCAACTAACCTAGACCTCACCCATCTCCTATAATTCATATTTAAGATCCCATATTCAGCAATTTAACAACCCAAATCCAGACATAGTAATCATCGATGGTTGACTCAACTGTTGGTGGTTTGCCCTACCATCGATAGTCACCTTAACCAATGAAAATCACCTTAACCACTAATGGTTACCCCAATTGTTGATGGTCACTATGGTAGTGAAAATTAGCAAGTTTTTTTCACCCACCTACCCCAACCAAACTTAATCTTTTGTGTTTTTGTTTATTCATAGACCCTTTCTAATTTTCTAAAGTAGACCCTAACTTAGTATTAATTAGTTTAATCTCTATTTTTATCATTCTAGTCTACTTCTCAACAAGTATTCTTATGTTCAATTTTAGTACCTTTTAATTATTGATGCAAGTACCTTCTTTTTAGTTTTATAAACTTAATTATTTAAAATGTGGGGATTGATAGCCCCTAAAGAAGCTCTTGCTTCCAAGATTTGGCTATCACTAGGTAATCCACCCAAATATCTATCTAACAAACAAGTTTTCTTTAGTGCTTTCTCATTTATAGGTCTTCCTCCCAAGCTAAAGAGGAGCTCTTAATAGTCTTCTGATTCAACACATGCATGCATAAACAAATTTTTAAACCATACCCATATCAAGTATTTTTTTCTCTTTCTTAGAACTAAAGATAAAAATTTATGTGAACCATTATGGCATGCCCAATGGGACCCTTGAGTCTCTACTCATATTTTTATTTACATATTATATGTCTTCCTCTCTATCGATGCTCATAAATGAAACTAAAATTTCTTTTGGGCTTAAAATCAACTACATCCATTACTTTCCGTTAATATTAGTTCACTTTGGATTAAAGCACAATAACCTTATCGTAGAACCACTTTTTGTTACACACACTAGCCAAACCACTTTCATCAATCAAACATCAAAATAATTTGAGATAAGGCCTAACTAGGATTTCATCACCTAGAAATCACCTTACCCTTTCCCAAAAATCCTATTTAGAGGTCATTACCAAGGGTAGAACCCACTTAGCTCTCTAGTTGAGTATAAACTCTAGAATTCAGTATATACTAGCAAAGCACCCAACACCCTTATCGCTATGGTGTGTGAAGTGAGGGGGTAAGCCCCAATACCAAGCCATGTATTAAATTCCAATATAGATTATTTTGAGATCCTTGAATGCAATTTATATTTATTTTCTAGTACATGTTTTACAAGCCAACTTCAATCACACATTTCTTCAAAACTAAGGCATAAGCCAAAAGTGAGATTAAAAATAGTTTATAGGCTTAACATAATTTATAGTGTGTGCCTTGATTACATTGATCATTTTCTTGTATTCTTATTGTTTAAGTGGTAAGTTTATTATTGTATTCTCTCCCCTTTCTTACATGGTTTTCACTCACCAATAATGAAGAGACCTAACAGAGTAGAACTCGTCACTTAAATCAACCTCTTCTACTTCCTCATATATGGAGTACATCTCTGAAGTAGAAGACTCACCCCATCCTTTGGTAAGTCCTAATTTTCCTCAAGTATTTTCCTAGGGAGACATGGAATTTACCACTTTTTTGGACAACAACCTAGTTTCCCTTCAACACTACCTTAACACCTTCCCTCATCATGCCCCAATTTCAACTCCATCTTTGGATCCTATTTATAGTATGCCATCCTACCTTATGGGGGGTGTTTCTATTGTTGTGGTCACTACCCAACCTTTGAATACTGAATCATCTTTGTCAAATAATCTCTTTGACACCATATTTTAAAACTAACCAATCCAACCAACCATTACCCTTACACCTTTTTCCCCTACCAATGACTCCTCCACCTTAGGAACAACCCAACCACTAACCCATTATATTTCTCCCACTATGGGGGAACCTCCCACCAGCACTACCAACCTCCCCTTATCAACCCTAACTCATTAATCAATACCCCATACCAAACTTTGTGGTATATATACCCTCTACTTCACTATCTATTAGCACAAAGGTCACTACTTCACCTCTTGTTACCAACTCAACTACCCTCCATACCCAACCTATAAGAATCTCACAATAAGTACCCATCACGCCCAACCTAGGATACATCCCTAACCCACAAGGATATGTACCCACTACCCAACCACCATCATCTACCTACCCTTACATACCACCTTCCCCACCTCTAGTATCCACATTCCATTATGTGGTAGCCCCTTAATCACCAGCCAATTACTAGTATATCACTAAACCAAAACTATAATATGCACCTTATAATCCTTTAGGTTTACCACCTCAAATTTAATTAATAAAGATGCTCATCGACAAGATGAAAAACCTTGAGTCATCCATTTTGGGGGATCATAACATCCTATCCTATGATTAGATTTGCAATAAACCTATCCATCCTTCTATTTCCATCAGACTTTATCCTCTTTAGTGGGAAATTTTAAAATTTGCTAAATTTAAAAGCAAGGAAGATAAATTTAAAAGCAAGGAAGATCCCCAAAAACACCTTAGGGCATTTAGGTATGCATGTTACATGATTGATTTTGACGATGCTCTTCTCTTCCAAACCTTCCCCATGTCTTTATCTAGCCTAACACTTGATTGGTATAGTGCCATCACTAAGCATTCAATTTTTTCCTTCACCCAACTAACACAGGTATTCTTAGATCACTTTTCCATTAATGTTTCCAAGAAGATCTCTATCACCGACCTCTATTCTATCAAGTAGATCAATGATGAATCTATTGTTGATTTTATCACCTATTGGAGAAGCTTCATTAATTATCTTTCATTTTCCTTTCCTCAACCTGAGTTTATAGAATTTTTTACTTGGGCTTGCACCAAACATATTTCTTCTACAATATGTGTTTAAAGATTCAAAAATTTTGATGACACTTTTACCATGGAACATAATCTAGAAAACTAAGCCATTTATGAGGGCAAATTGAAGATATGAAATAAGAACTCTACCTTTAAGACCAATGAAACCTCTTCCCCCAAACTAGGTAACCAAAACAATATCAAAACCAAGAGTAAGGGAATTATGAATGCAATTGTCCTTAAAACTTCCTCTCCACCTAATGTCAATTAGAAAAATTCTCTAAATACCTCCAACCAAAACACAAGGAACCCAAATTGAAGCAACCAAAAATAGTTCACTCCACTTAGAGAATCTTATGCCTTGATTCTAGAGAAGTTATTAAAATTTAACCTCATACAGCTTCCTCCCATCAAACCTCCTCAGTACTTTAATTCTTCTCATCCCACACTTTCTTGGTATAATGATAATGACCTCCATGCTTTCCATCGAGTAATTGGACATGATGTCAGCCGATGTAACACTTTAAATAATGTTATCCAAAGCCTCATTGATAAGGAGGAAATTATATTAGATAACCCCAACACCCCTCAAAATCAAGCCCTAAATATATTCAGGGAGCCTTTTCCCAACAACTCCCCTACCAAAAATGGTTAAACCCAAAGGGAATGTTCTCATTATGCCCACATGATTAATATGGTTCTTGATATGCATTTTAATGAAGAGCCTATTAGCCATCCTACTTATTCTTCCCCTACCTCATTTTTCAAGGTGGTGGAATCACTTTCCCTTCCTTTAAATACCCAAACCAAAGAGATTACTTTATTCTTAGCTTCATTCATAGTGGCTTTGGAATCATCAAACACCCCTTTTACTAGTGTATCTAAGCAAACAACCATCCCTAATTCACCATCTCCCCTAACTATAGAACAAACCACTATTCCTATGAACATCATGCCAAATAAATAAACTTTATCACTAGCTCCTCTCATAGAGGAGCCATCCATCCCAACATTACATCCTTTGCTTGAGGAAATATATGAGGCTAATGACCCTCCTCTTAAACTCATAGGTTTATCCTTTACATCTACTACCCAGGGAGTGAGACTAATATATAGACCTTTTTCTAAACTAGTTCAGAAATTGGATTTTATCACAAGACTAAATATGGAACGAGCCAATTTTCAACAACACTTGGGGATCCCTCATGTTAATAAACTTGAACCTTCCAATAAACCTTTAACCAACCAATCCATCATATTTATACCTCCTCTTAAACCAATAAAAACCTCTAATAGCCCATCACCCTCTCAACCAATTAAGACAATCATACCTCAAACAAATAAACCACCAACCAAGCCCTTTAAAGGTTTTGGTGCCTTACCTACAAATTTTTTGACTTGACCATCTTTGAAAGTGGAATTACACCCATCTAGCCCTATGCCTAAGCCTCAAACTAAACCAACCAAAGTGGTGAGAGTGTTAAAGGGCCACATGGATAAGATTCTACCTCCCTCTACCTTACCTTCTATTTCGGAGCCTCATCCTTTAACTTTTCTTTAAAAGTAGGATCCTTTCAACATATATCACCCATCTTTATTGGTTACATTAGCTCACTTCTTGTCTGATACACTAGTCTTTCATGAATTACCAATAACTAGATTATCAACCTCAAACCCTTCAAACATCAGCATACCCAAACCAAAACCATTAAATAGGAGCACTACCTTGCTAAAACCCCCTCTCACCAAACCGATAACCATAAAAGCACCTAAATTCCCAACCAAAACCATAACCTCTAAGCCCTTCCCACCTATGACTAAGTCTTACTCGAATATTTTTCAAAGTTTTCTCTAAGCCTCTTTCCTCACCTTACCCCTATCAGACCTTTCAATCTTCTTGGTTCAAAACCAACTTGGTACAATGACCATGAGGTCTGTTCCTATCATCGGATGCCTAGAAATGACACAAAGAACTAAAAATATCTCCAAGCCATCATCCATTAGCTCTATTATGAGGATGCTATTTTTATAGATGAACTTCCCTTGACCCCTCTACCAATGCACCCAATAGTCATTTTCTAAAGCATGCCTAATCCCCCAATCTCACCTTAGAGTGACAGAGAACCTACCCAACATCCTATCATATCTTTCCCTTCTATTCACACCATTAATGTGGTCACACAATAAAAAAAAAGGATAAAGGGAAGACCAAGGTGTCCATTCCATGGAAATATGCATCTTCTCATCCTAAACCAAACCATATCCCAATTTATTCATCTTTAGCTAAGCCCAAAGTGACCATCTTAGTCACCTCTAAGGATAAACCCTATGAATCCATTAGGAGGGTCATTCTTAATTAACTCCACTAGACCCCAACTAAGATGAGCCTCTATGATCTCATTTTCACCTCACCTCACCATTAATAGGCCATGATAGAGACTATTCAGGCCATTGATGTTAAACTAGGAGACTCCCAATCTATAGAGGCCTTCATAATTTCTCTCCAACTCTCCACCCTTGTTACCTTTAAGTACTCAAAGATACCTTTTATCCACCTTGAGGACCTAGATCCCCCTCTCTTTATTACTAACCATATCAACCAAACCTACATCAAACAAGTTATGAGTGATGAGGGAGCCAATATCAATATCATCTCTTCCCATGCCTATGATAAACTCAAATTGCCAGACAATATCATGTCTAAAAATTCTACCATCCTTAGATCCTTTAATGACACTATGACCACTAACTTGGGAACTATTGTCCTCCACATTCATCTAGGACCTTTCACACTCCCTAAACTTTTCTATGTGGTTGAAGGTGAATTCTTGTATAATGTTCTACTAAGGATACCTTAGATCCATGCTATGGGTTTCATACCTCCTACCCTTCATCATTGTGTAAAGTTCTAGCATGAGGGTTAGGTTATTATCATATAAGTTGACCCAAGACCTTTTTTAGCATATAACATGACCTATTACCCTAATGATGTTCTCCCACCTCCTTCAAAATCACCCCCACCATCTGCATGGAAGCCTTCAACCATAGAAGATGAAGCCCTTGCTTCCTCTTCCATAGAGGCATCTACCAATTCATCATTTCCCATAGATCAAATACCCACTATTGATCCCTTACAATATACCTTCCAATGCCTTACCCTTAGAGAATACTGAATCCTTATCCTTGATGCTTTCCCTTCTCCCCAAGAGTATGGGAAACTCAACCACCAACTAGGTTATGACCCCAATATTGGAGCCATTATTTCCTTAGGGCCTTTAACTTGTCAAACCCACTTTATCTATGGTGGACTTGACAAGATACTTAATGATACCACCACCCCTTCTTCACCTCAACCATTCACCTCAACTGTCTCTTACTTAGACAACCTAGACTTCACCAAAATATACCTTTAAAGTTGTTCCTAGAAAGGATATGGCTTAGGATGATATGAACATGGCCCACACATATTGACCTTGATTGAGACTAGAAAACTTCATGAGAAGCATGGTCTTGGTTTCATTCTACCTAATAAAAATAAATCCAAACAACCTATCATTACCATTTTTGAAGAAGAGGCCCCTTCCTCACCAATATCCCCTCCACTTGAATGTGATCATAATGACATCATCCCACCCAATTTTTTTTTCCATCAACATGATCAACCTCAGACCCCTAGCTTATCAAAATTATGGGGTGACCATATCCATCCCTTTGACCCATCTTGAGATGATAGGAGAAGATTCTCCTACCATTCATATTATTCAATGCCGTGATGACAATTTCATTCTCTCCTACCTTGGTGCACCTGATTCTTCTATCCACAAAACCATACCCCCAAAGACCTCAACCATGTTGAATAAATACACCATAGATATTGACTTGGGAACTCTATAAAACCCCCACATTGTCAAGTTGGGCCAATTTTTAAACTCTAAAGATCTTAAGGACTTCTCTACATTTCTCAAAGACCATAGTATTACATTCACTTGGTCATACGCTGACATGATTGATATTGACCTAGCCATTGATACCCATAACATCATAACTAATCATGAATCCAAGCTTGTTAGATAAAAAAATTGATGACTGCATCCTTTCATATCCCTTATTTTCAAATAAGAGCTTCAATGTCTCCTCTTTGTCAACTTCATCCAACCCATTGATTATCCCCAGTGGGTTTCTAACATCGTACCTATCACCAAAGACATAGGGGGACTACGTATCTATGTGGACTTTGATGACCTCAATCTTGCCTACCCAAAGGATGACTTTCCTCTACTTAGCATTAACCAACTTGTTTATCTTACATCTAGCCATGAGATTTTGTCTCTCATGGATAGATTCTTGGGTTATAATCATATTATGATTTCCCTTGAAGATCAACACAAAACTACCTTCATCACCCCATGGGGTTTTTTTTGTTATAGAGTCATGACCTTTAGTCTAAATAATGTTGGTGCAACCTACCAATGTAATATGACCTACATCTTCCATGGCCTTATCTAGAAAATCATCAAAGACTATGTGGATGACTTGCTCAAAAAATCTAAACTCCAAAAAGACCACCTAGACATTCTTAAGATTATCTTTGAGAGACTTATCCATTACCATGTCTGCCTTTATCCCCAAAAATGTATTTTTGGGGTCTTATCAAGAAAACTTATTGGATTCATCATTTCCCTTCAAGGAATCAATTTTGATCTAGCCAAAATTAAATCCATCCTCAAGATGATACCCCTAATCAATCTTAAGCAACTTTGTAGTTTGTAGGGGAAGCTTCAATGCATTCACTACTTTATCTCTCAGCTCTTTGACCGGTGTCAACCCTTCCATTACCTATTAAAAAATGATATCTCTTTCAATTGTAATATTGATTATCAAAAAGCCTTTGATGCAATCAAAGAGTACATTTTATCTCCACCTATCCTCATACCTCCTAGGGATGACCAACCTTAATACCTTTATATCTCAAAAACTAACCATTCTTTAGGGGAAATTCTTGCCCATCAAGATGAACAATACAAATAAAAATGTATTTATTATATAAGCTACATGTTTGTTGAGTACGAGACTCAGTACACATACCAAAAAAAATTGCTTGGCTCTCATCTTCATGACCACCAAACTTTGCCACTACCTTCTTAACCACAAAAAATTTGTCATAACCAATACCAACCAACTCAAGTACATGCACTCCAAACCATACCAAAATTAGTGTATGGCCAAGTGGCTCATGCTTTTAACCAAGTTTGACCTTGAGTTCCTCTAGCAAAAGTCAAATAAGGGGCAAGTCATTGCTGACCAATTGGCTGATGCACCTCTAACAGACAACCAACCCCCTCCCCTTAGATTTATAGATAAGTCTATCACAACCTTGTCTACAGTAGATTTCACCTATCAAGTCACCATGTTCTTTGATATATTTAAGTGTTATCATGATGGGGGAGATAGAATCATCTATATCCCCCTTTCTAATGAACCCCTTTGTATTTTAAACTTGAATTTGAGTGTACCAATAATATGGATAAATATGAAGCCCTAATAATTAGTTTCCAAATTTCATTAGCTTTGGGAGTCAAAATGATTACCATATTTGGTGACTCCAAACTTGTTGCTAATCAAGTCAATGGCATCTACCAGTATAAGAATGAGATTTTGTAGCTATCAAATAACTAGTTGTAGAACTCTTAACATCATTTGAACACTATCACATTCAAACCACCTCATGATTTACCAACAAGTTTATCGACACCATGGATTCTCTTGATTCCTAGATCCCATCAACACCCTCAAACTCCAAGCTATCAACATTTGTCCATCACCTCACCAAACCTTCCTATGTCAAGTCAAACACTCCAACCATCTTTAATGTAGAGGAGATCTAACTTAACCTTTGGTATCATCAAAACTTTGACTATATTAACCTTGGCATAGTTACCTCTAGCCTCTCTAGTAATTCCCATTGAGCATTTATTCATATCACCTCTTGTTACACCATTATGGGAGACATCCTATATAAACATAGCTTTGAGGGTCTCCTATTTTGTTGCCTACATGGTCAATAAGAATCTCATGCTATCAAGGAAATGCATGATGGTATTTGTGGGGATTACTTTAGTGGTATTTTTATGGCTAAATACATCCTTTTCCTTGGATATTACTAGCTTACCCTTAACCATGACTATTGTGATTATGTGAAAAAGCGTGTCAAGTGTCAACAACATGCTAATTTTACATCATACACCCAACCATAGCCTTCAAGTTTCCACTAATTTTTGGCTGTTTTCACAATGGGGTCTAGACCTTATTAATTAAATAACCCCCACTCTTCATAATGACATCAGTCTATCATCACCATGATCAAATATTTCACCAAATGGGTGAAGGATATTCCTCTTGTCTCAACAAAAGCTAAGACTATTGTCAAATTTATCACCCATCACATCATTTGCCACTTTGGTGTTCCCCATAATATCATCACCAATAATGGAAAATACTTAAAAAACAAACAAGTTCAAGATCTTTGTGATGTATTTGGAATCAAACTAAGCTTTTCATCACCCTATCACCCATAAGCCAATGGATAGGTAGAAGCCTCTAACAAAACTCTTAACAACATGATTACCAAAATGGTCAATGCCTCAGGTTGGGATTATCACTTGCACATCTCTTCCCCCTTATGGGCATATCATACTAGCATCCAAACTCTTATAAGTGCTACAATTTTAACTCTGGTGTTTGGACCGGACGCTATATTGCCTCTTGAAGTCCAAATACATTTTATTTGCATATCTTTGTGTGACCTTAATTTGGAAAAAAATTATCATCAAGAATGTTTAGATAAACTCAAATTAATTGACAATCATCATTTGATTTCTATTTCTCATCTCCATGTCTATAAATAACAAATCAAATGTGCTTATAATAAACACCTAAAAGTGTGAAAATTCAATATTGAAGACCTCATTCTCAAGGAAAATAAACATGTAACTAATATGGAGAAAATAAAAAGGAGAAAATTTGATTTTAATTGGCTTGGACCCTACATCATAACCCATAAGTATGGATTAGGAGCTTATTATTTGTCCTCTCTAAAAGGCAAACCAGAACCTAAGCCTCTTAATGCTTCACATTTAAATCCTTTATATTATTAAAGAGGGGCCACAATTATCATTTGTCTAACTTAATTTCATACCTTAAAAACCACATTAATTTCCCTCTTTTAGGGGAAATATATGACAACTAAATCATGTGATTATCCATCACAATCATATCCTAATATTAAATTGTGGGTACCATAGCTCTACCCATGGCATAATTCTCATGGTACTTCCCATCCCTTTTCAAGATCAGTTCCCATGGTCATTGTCACCTAAACCCCTCTTCACCTACGTAACCTTCTTGTGATCTTAGTTTCACCTTCATAAAGGTAACCCATTGAGAATGTATGGGAAAGTATATGTTAGGCAAAATCAATCAAAATCAAAAGCAAATATGAAAAAGTCAACAATAAATCATAAGTCATTTTTAGCCTGCTCCCTTGATGGATAGATATTGGAAAACTCCATCTGATATTTTAAAACATAAGTTATATTTCTCCCTTGAAGGATAGCTATCAAAAGGATTTGAACTAAGCATATAAACTTAGACCACTCCCTCAAAGGATGGCTGAGTAAAGCATTTTTCAAAGCTAACAATTCCTTGGAAGATTTTTGCATCGATTAGTTTCCCTAACCCTAATGAAAAATCAAACTAGAAAATAATTGGCAAGCAAAATCAAATGAAATGAGGAAAGCCATAATTTCTTCTCATCAGTAGACTTCCTGCATCGATCAATCTACACTTTATATGCACACATAGACTGGCTTATACTATCTTCTTGGAAGCCTATAAATAGGTATGATAATCTCACAAGAAGGTTTCATTTTTACTTGTATTTCCTCCATGCCTCATATGCATGGGATTTATGAGCTTACTATACCCAATTTGATTAAGATACCATTTGTTACACTCAAAGTATGCTAATGTGAAGCATTTGAAAGGCTTATTTTCATTAAACCAATCCAAATTTAATTTTGTTAGATCCTTACCAATACACACATCAAGCCTTTCTTCCTTTCTCATTATTAGATCACAAAATTCATGTGTCTCATAATTATTTTTACCCATATAGTTTGTTATCTAAACCTACTTTATGTATTTTCATCACATTCTTAATTATACTCACTTTACGTTTCCATGATCATGACCAAATGGCATAAATAACAAATACAACATTGTGAACTATATCCTTGAACCACATCATATATCTATCTATATGTCATCCTATCCATCTACTATAACATCACACTATTCCACCTTATAAACATTAAATCATAAGACCACATCATCATAGCCATAAACTAAAACACCATCATCATAAAACATCATTAAACCATGAACCATAAACATGAGCATAAAACATCACACCATAAACATCATCATAAACATAAAACATATCCATATCATTAACATCATCATATATATCATGTCTATCAACTAAAGATACATGTACCAATATATAAAAAATCTCTCTCATATACATCTCACATCATCGACATGTAGGTTGGTATTAAAATCAAAACCATATACATCATATCATCTCATATATCAAGCCCTTATGGCACCTGATCCATTTTCACCCATGCCACTAATGCTAGCCCCACCTGTAATTGTACTTATACTTACACCTACACTCCCATTTGGTGGTGGTCCCCATGATACCCCTACCTAACCCAATGTGGAAGCCCACTGACCTAGAGTGGCTATAGATGGACCACCTTCCAAACTAGCACTGTACTCCCCATATCTCATCGCCTATAGAAACTGTACCAAAACCATCACCTCATAATATATTATCTCCTCAATAGTGGTTAAGTATCATCCCCTCAGAACTATATTAGGTGGTCCTCCTCCTACTATTAGTATTGGTACCCCTCCTACTAATACCCTTTATCTAAGAGTATCTCTTTACTACATGACCACCCCAAGGGATGCCTATGATTGATCTTGCTCTATTATGATAGTCACCACCTGACCCTATAGCACA
Source organism: Torreya grandis (assembly GCA_037957365.1). Taxonomy (NCBI): domain Eukaryota; kingdom Viridiplantae; phylum Streptophyta; class Pinopsida; order Cupressales; family Taxaceae; genus Torreya; species Torreya grandis. The sequence goes on along the minus strand of JARHVA010000338.1, from coordinate 4,822,920 downwards.
ATAATCTGACCCTATAGTGTGGCCAACTATCTCTATAGTACATGTACCTATATTTGGGCTATAGCTAAAGCTACCCCTACCTATCCATCATGGCTAGCTAGATTCATAGCCATTAGCCTCACACCACTATCATCCCCATCAATGTCTACAACTACGTATATGGGATGATACTAGGCCATATATCCATCTACAAACCCAACACCATCTATCAAATCCATAATGGGAAGCTCCTCATACACACCATCAATAACTGTAGGAGTAGGATATGACACTAGTAATCGAACCTCTGAATCCTCCCTTCTGTACCTAAGAAATGGGTCTAAGATACCTTGTACCAAATGAAATTGCTGACACACCCTATCAAATGGGATCAAATCCACCTCTCCATCTCACTTGCCTACTATCCATTTATATATTTGAAGGGAGAGGGTATGCCTCCTATACCTTAGCCATATCAAAAACTACACATATGAGCTCTAAGTGATATCTCTGACCATTAGTGTACTTAGTGCACCCTTGAACCACTCTACATTGTGGGCACCACCCCTTGCACTTGATTCATCCAAATAATCCCTCCATCACATGAAGCCAATAGGGAACTCTATCTATGTGTAGACTACCCATATCAATCCTACTAGTCTCAGTACCTAAATATGCTTATAGGCCGAATAATGTAAAACTAGGTTGAAACTAATGCCATATCTTCTATGGTGCCTAAATCCACACAACTCTTTGTAGATTTGCATAAGAAAAATAGGAACCCAACCAAATACTATCTGACCTAGCAGAAGCTTCACTAATACCCCTAATAGTAAATAGGGTAATATCCCACTACTTAAATCTGGAAGACTAAAATATGTCACTATAATCATGAGCATGGTCATGAGTCTCCTCTTAGCTAAATATATCTAATACAATGTTGTGTACCTAAAACCCCTAGCATAGCATCAAACCTGATCACTCTCATCTCAATATAAGTACTCAATAAAATCATATTACTCTTCATGTTTGATATGATAGATCACCTCACCACATAGTGGATGTCTGGTAATCCTATGCACATCCTCAAGGAAAATGGTCATCTCCCCAATTAAAAGAAATAACATGTTCTTAGTAGGATCCCATCTCTTAATGAGTGTTATGACTATAGATGCATCTTGAGGCACTTATTGATATTGCCTCATAGGTCCCAACCCTACCTCATTTATGTGGGCCTAGTCATCTAAATTCATCCCCTCTTGTATCTCAAGAAAGATGTATGTCATGAAATCATATATTTGTATCTACTCCCTAGCCTACGTCACATCAAACACTTGGCTTAGTTACCTACACTATTATCATCCACCTTACCTTTTACACACCTTGCTTATTCCCTTATTCCTACTAACCATCTACCCCATGATCATTACATTGCCTTCTACCATGTAAGACTTACATATCATCAAACACCTTCTTAATAACACTTAAAAACTTTACCTACCCCAAAAAATCACCAATATTCATGGTGATCATCGATGGGTAGACACCCTTAGTTTATAGGGTGTTGACCATTGATGATCACTATGGGAATCCTATAGCCAAAATACCCAAACCCTATTCTACCATAAAAGTTACCCAGAAATTTTTTTAATAAACTAATCCAAAACTCAGAAGTTTTGGTTGACAAATATTTCAAGAAAACAAAAATAACATAGTAACAATGAATTCTCTAAGAAGAGATGTTTTTATTACTCAAGATCGCAATACAACTATATGCTTATCTCTGGGAAGAGATGTATAATTTCCATTTCAAGTTACATATTCATTTATACACATTTTTAAAGAATGGGGATGATGTGGAAGGTCACCAATCTTGAGGGAGATTAAGTGGTTCAATTTCCATGATTTAAAACAATACAGAAATCAAGGAATTACTATTTTAAAAACTTACTATTTTTGGATTGCACTACTAATATTGAAATTTGGGGCACTTCCATTGGGTTTTCAAGGGTAAAAATCCATCATTAGATCTTGATTCCATCTCACCACATTCTCCTTGTTCTTAGCTTTTCAATGGTTCAAATAGTGAGTCAATTAGAACTACGGTGCAAAAGTTATGGCTCCCAAAAGTTCCATCATCAATTGGGGTGGAACCATCACCCAAATTATCACTTTAATTATTTCCTAGATCATAAAAATACCTAGATAACCTACTCCCTTCTTGACCCAAATCACCTACCTCCTCACCAATTTTAGACTTCACCGATATATTTACTCAAACCCATAACAAAACCATAATTAGGGCATATCAACCAAATCTATGCATTCTAACCTACCCTAACCTCCCAACCCAATGTAATTACATAAAATCACACCTATCTACCAAATTTAAGATAACACCTACCTAATTTATTGATCTTTGTCATGGTCAAATCCCACATACACTACTTGACCATGTGCTCTCTACATCTCAATCCCATGAAGATCAACACCCACACACCTCCACCCAATCAACACCACTAACTTAAATCACCCTCAGTAATTACCCTCACCACAAAGTGTTGAAATCACTAGAGCATAGTCAAACCATGTTATAATGGGTAAAAGTAATTCTATTTTCACTTTTTACCCCATAGAATTTTAGGGTTTCCACCCTAATCATTGATGGTCAGGGTGACCATCGATGATCACCCTTGGGAGTCCTGACCATTGATGGTTAGGATCACCCACACCTAAAGAAAACCCATTTTAGAAAAACTAAACCACTTCACCCACCTTTAGAGACTACCTTCTCCAACTAACCCAACTACCTAGTCACTTTGTCATTAGTCCATTTTGACCCATCTAGCATATGATTTGTGACACTTTTTCTTAGTCTTCTAATCATAATGATAACATTAACATATTAACCCTTTCAGACCTTGTGCCACCTTACGTATACCAACCCACTATTGTATTTTTGGGAGCACTTCCTACCTTATATACCCATGAGACTTGACCTATTTGTGTTTTCACTAGGAGCACTTCTTACCTTGGATACCCTCTAAACCACAAATATTGCTTAGGAGACTTACATTTATGAGTGTTCCCAGCTACCACACCTATGAGCAATCATGTGGTTCACTTGTCACTTGTTATTCTTAGCATTGACCCTTATTTTTCCCAACTATGGAAACCTATTCTATACATGATCTTGTCCATCACACCTCTTTGTCGCACTTTGGGACCTTATTTGTGCTTTAGTGCCGAACTTATCATTTACCCATTTTTATCATCAACTATCCACTTATCAAACCCTAATATAATTTATTTTTTTGCCTCATCGATTCTTGATTTGAGGGGGAACACCTCCTCTTACTCTTAGGGAAAACTAACCTTAGACCCATACTCCATTTTTAATTTATAGTTCATTCATTCAAGCTACACAATAAAAAGGGGAAAAATGTAGACACTAAAAATCTACACACTATGATCCCAGATGTTGAAAACACTCTTGGACTACTTAGGAGCCTCTTAGGACCAATCTACATATTTTAGGCCTAACCACTATCACCCACAACCAATTTAACTTAACTAGCTCAACCTAACCTTTTAACCCTTTTTCTTTGGTACCTGACCATCGATGGTTAGGGTGACCATCAATGGTCACCCTTGGAAAAACTTGACCATCAATGGTTAGGGCACACCTCCTTAACCAAAATCATGCAAACCACCTATCATGATTTTATAAATATAACTTGTCTAAATCTTGTTGTGATAATTTGTATAGATAATTTATAATTAGATGGCCTAGTTACACCTTGACTTCCACCTCTTTCTTACACCTATAAACAAAGAGGAATTGAGAGGTTAAAAGAATCAATAATTATTATCAAGAGATCATGTATTTAGGAGTTTCTCTTATAGGTCAATCAACATCATCCGTAATCTAGTAATCATATTGAGAGCCAATTTATCATCACCTCTTAATCAAGTTCTCAAGTATCGTTACTCCACTAGAATCAAGCCATATTCCACCAATAGGTTAACTATTTCAATCACTCACTCAATCAACTTTTGGTATGACAAGTATCTATTTACTAATATTCATTTATTTTATTCACATTTTAAAACCAATCCAGACCTCACCCATCTCTCAAAATTCATCTTTAGGATCTTGTATTCAATAATTTAACAACCTAGATCTAATATAGTAACCATCGATGGTTGACTCAACCATCGACTGTCTACCCAACCATTAATAATCACCTTAACCACCGATGGTCACTATGGTAGTAAAAATTAGCAAGTTATTTTCACCCACCTAACCCCAACTAAACCTAATCTTATGTGTTTCTATTTTTTCATAGACCCCTTTCTAATTTTTTAAAGTAGACCCCAACTCCTTAGCACTAGTATTAATTACCTTAATCACTATTTTTATCATTCTAGTCTACTTCTCAACAAGTATTCTTGTGTTTAATTTTAGTACCTTTTGATTATGGACATAATTACCTTCTTTTTAGTTTTGTGAACTTAATTATTTAAAATATGTGGATTGACAACCCCTAAGGAAGCTCTTACTTTTAGGATCTGGCTATTGCTAGGCAATCCACCCAACTATCTATCTAAAAAACATGTTTGCTTTAGTTCTTTCTCATCTACAGGTATTCCTACTAATCCAAAGAGGAGCTCTTCATAGTATTTTTATTCAACATGTGCACAAACAAATATGTTTTCCAACCATACCCATATCTATTTTTTTCTCTCTTTCTTAGAACTAAAGCTGAAAATTTATGTGAACCACTCTTCTTCATAGTAAAGAACCTTATAATAATGTATCCACACAACAATAAATAATCATTAGGCTAAATTCTAATCCTTTCCCATTGAAGTTTAAGTACACTTTTTAATCATCCAATTACTATTTTAATTGATATCAAAGCTATTAACTTCTTTATCTCTCATATAATGTTTGTGTGAATTATCTAGGAAAGTTGGTTTTATGGTAAATGCATGGTCAATATAGTATAGGAATGAGTATAAACTCAAGGTTGATAGATGTATCATAGAGGTTGAAATCTAGTTACAAAAATTCACCATAGTTGTGGATATTTATGTACCACTACTAGGGTCATATGATGTGATCCTAGTAGTGAATTGGCTTTTTAGGTATAAACCCAAATTTTATTACTTCCATACAAGGTTGAAAGTCTAGACAATTCATGAAACCAAACCCAAATCCAAGGAAGTCATAGGGAGTTAAAGGTTAGGTAAATTTTATCCATTCAGTTAAAGAGGGATCAACATAAGGGATTATAGTCATTCCTTGTCAAAATGGATGAATTTGCATAATCTAAGGAACCCATATTGTAAGACTATCCTTTTCTGCAAGAATTTATGAATGTTTTTCTAGATGAATTATGATGGTTTCCTCAAAAAAGGGAATTTTATTTCACTATTGATATCATTCTAGGGTCAGAACCACAATCTAAGGCATCTTATAGGATGAAAATAATGGACCTAATAGAGATGAAGGCATAACTTCAAGAGATTTTTGCCAAGGGTTTGATTCGGCCAAGTGTTTCACCATGGGGTGCACTTATAGTTTTTATCATGAATAATAATGGAACCCTTTGCTTGTGCATTGAATATCACATTATTAATAAATAAATGATAAGAAATAATTATCCATTTCCTTACATTGATGATCTTTTTGATCAAATGCATGGTGCTACATTTTTTTCAAAGATTGATCTTTGATTAGGATACCATCAGTCAAGGATTCAGGATGAGGATATTTTGAAAATAAATTTTAGAACTCACTACAGGCACTAAGATTTCATAATAATACTTTTTGGTTTAATGAATGCACCAACAACATTCATGAATCTAATGAATAGTGTGTTCAGGGATTATCTCAATCCAATTTTTATTCTTTTTGGATGACATCATCATCTATTCCAAAAATGAGGAAGAGCATGTTGAGTACTTGTGATTAGTTTTACAATAGTTTCTAAAACACAAGTTTTATGGTAATTTATCCAAGTGTGCTTTCTTTCAAAAGAGAGTATAATACTTAGGACACATCATCTCCATAGAGTGAATTTTAGTGGATCCAGTTAATATTAAGGCCATGATAGATTGGCTAGCACCTAAAAACATGCATAAGGTGTATAGTTTCATGGGATTAGTAGGGTACTATAGGAAGTTTGTACCAAAAATTTTCAAGATGGCTAACCCAATCACCTTTCTTCAACATAAGAAGTAATTTTTTTTTGGTTAGATAAGTGTGAATAATCCTTTCAAGTACTAAAATAGAGGCTTACTTATGCACCAACATTGTAGATACCAAATTTGAATGGGAATTTTTAGTGATAACCGATTCTTTAGGTGACAATTTAGGAGGTGTGATCATGCAATATGGTTTAGTTATGGCCTATGAATCTATGAAACTCAAACCTTATGAGGAAAATTATGCTCCTCATGATCTAGAACTAATTTATATAGTTCATGACCTCTAGGTTTGGAGGCATTACTTGTTGGGTAAACACTTTGAGCTTAAGACTTATAATTTAGGTCTTAAGTATATTTTCACCCAACCTAACCTCAATGCCCACCAAAGGTAGTTATTAGAGTTTCTATCAAATTATGATTTTGATATCAACCACATTAAGGGCAAGGAAAATAGATTTTTAGATTCCCTTAGCTATATAATATACATTAAAACTCTGGCTAAAATTAGAAGCACCATCTAAGATTAGGTATTAAAATTCTCACCTAGTGGTGATTTCTATGAGCAAATTAAGAAATCTTTGATTGATAAATTACAAGATTATAGATATTAAGGTTATCAACTTTAGAATGATGGGTTTTTAAGGTACACTTGCAATATTTATGTGCCTAATAAGGATAATTTGAGGAAAATTATGCTAAAAGAATTGCATAATGCTCCTTATTCAGGGCATTCTAGAGTAACTAAGTTGGTATCAGAGATAAAACACTTATATTTTTGTAAAATAATTAATAAGGATGCAAATGATTTAATATCTAGATGCTTAGAGTGTCAGTGAGTCAAATTCGAACATGTACATTTAGTTGTATTTTTATACCCACATTTAGAACCTGAATGGAAATGACAAGTGATCAATACAGATTTTAACCAAGTTTTTCTTATGTCTAGGAATTATCATGATATGATCTTGTTAGTTGTAGATACACTAACCAAGGTATCTCATTTTATTCCTTGTAATATAAGTGATGATACACATATGCTTGCTAAGAGGTTTTTAAAGGAAATTTATAGATTACATGGGTTTCTTAAAAATATTATTTTAGATAGGGATCCTAAGATGACTTCTATATTTTGGTAAACTTTAAATTTAGCATTAGGAACTTGGCTAAATTTTAGTACATATTACCATCCAAAAATAGATGGGAAAATAGAAAGGATAAATCAGATCTTAGAAGATTTGTTGAGAATATATTACATAGACTAAAAATATAAGAGGGAAGAATACCTAACTTTGGTTGAGTTTTATTAAAACAACTCATACCAATCAACTATTAAAATGTCTCCTTTTAAGGAATTATATGGTAGAATATGTAAAACACCAATTAGTTGGGAAATTTTGGAAGATAGAGTAGTTCTTAGACCTAACATGATTGGTTAGTGGAAGAGAAAGTGAAATTTATTGGCAAAGATTAGCTGAAGTCAATGATAGACAAGTAATCTACATTGATCTAAAAATAATAACAAGGTAATTTTTAGTTTGGGACAAATTTTTTTATGTGGGTTAAACCCCAAAAGAGTGAAATAAAGTTTGGTAAATTAGAAAAGTTATCACCTAGATATGTGGGGCCTTTTGAGGTGCTATAAATAATCAATATTGTAGCTTATAGGCTTATATTTCCACTAACTCTAACAAAAATGCATAATGGTTTTCATGTTTCATATCTTATAAAGTATATTATTGAACTGACACATGCTTTGGATTGGAATGCATTATAGGTTCAAGATCTAGGGGTGGTCATAGTATAATCAATCAAAATAATTGATACTTGTAAGCTTAGCTCGCATAATAGAGAAGTATCATAGTGTAAGGTTCAATGGGACCAATATTCTGAGGATAGTGCAACACAGGAAGACCATGAGGAGTTTTTGAGGCTATTTCCTCATCTGTTTTCTTGATTTATCCTAGATATCATTTGTATTCTATTAAAATATTATTTCAATATATTGAACTTAGTTAGATTTCATTAATTTTGTTTGAAATAAGTATCATCGAGATGATGACCAATTTTGGGGGGATGGATGTCACATCTAATCTTCCCTATGGATATTTGGGATATTATTGAATGGATTGTGGATTGATTATTTGTAGATCTAATGTTTATTCTGAGCTAGATTTGCATATATTATTTGGTTGAAACATATATTAATTTTGATAGCTATTGCATTATGCTTATGATCATGATTTTTATGGACTTGTTACATTCAGTAGTTGTTATAGTTATTTGTTGATTATTATCATGATATGGACTTACTACAAGTTTGTTTGATGAGTTGGATGTAGGATATTTATTCCCTCATTTAAGGTGGAAATGGAGAGTATCATCAAATGGTAGAATGAAAAATAAAGTGGGAGCTAGTTCATTTTTCATCAAACAATAAAAGGAGAAGAATGAAAAGCTCAAGTATTAGAGTAATGAATAATTACAACAAGTTTGAGTAAAAGACTTACAAATTTATGTGTTAGTTCCTTTTCTTGGTTGTTAATTCTTAGATAAAATAAATAAGGTTTTTTATATGGGTGAATATGTTTTTTTCATTTGAATAAACCTTTATCTATTACCCTAGGGTTTTTGGGGTAATAGAGTAAGGAAGAACTTTTGACTCTATCCTTAGGCCTATTATTCTGAGAACTAAACTATGATAGGTAAGGAACTAGTCTGTGCTATTTATTTATGATTTAAAAACCCTCTAGCTAGTTATTGGGGTCTGGTTGTGTTAGATTCTTAGTGTATATATATATATATATATATATATATATATATATAATCACACACGCACATGCCCACACACACACACACAACACACACATGCATAATTTTTACTAATTATATATATGCATATGCATATATTCTTGGGCCCAAAGAATCAAACCTATATCCCTTTGAAATTAATTTGGGCTCATAGCTATATAATCATTAATAATTCTATGTTTATTATGAATACATTCAACCCTTAGCTGGTTAACCAGGGTTAACTTGGGAATATGTAAAAGACAACATTAGTTAATAGAAATAAAATCCATTTGGTTTATGAGTACATGAATATAATTTTTTTAAAAGTGTGTGTGTGTGTGTGTGTGTGTGTGTGTGTGTTTTATATGGATACGTATAGGTATGTCAAATATATTATTTAATCTCTTGAATTTTAATAGATATAATTTTATAAAGTAGGTTCAAAGGGTTGCATATTTAAAATTATAATATAAAAATATGAGTTTTATACTATTACCTTACTTTATCCCTTAGCTAGTTTTGTGATATTATCAAGGACTTGTAAGTGATGATAATAATGAAAAATTTAGAGTTTCATTTTATTGTAGTTATTTGTATGGTATTATTCATAATACATTGTGATATGGAAACATGAGTGTAGTATTTTTTAAGACCCAAGCTTAGTTAGGTGAGACATTTGGAGAATATATCCTTATGGAAATCCAACCTAACATGGCTATGAAGATTTATTTATGAGATACATGACTGCATGGAAAGACTTACCCTAATTCTAAGTTTGTACTTACAAATTAATTATTTATTAAATCCATATACCATATGGTCTCACTTATATGGAAATATAAGTATATTCTATAAGGAAAATTTGAATCTATAAAACACAAATCCATTAATATGTAATGATGAAACTATAATTCTGAGGTATAGATTGAGTATACTTTTTCATTATGGAAATAGTTATATTAAATTTAATACTTTCCTTGTTAAAGGTACTTGAACCAAATAGATAATATACCAATTATTTGTTATGAGAAGTGTACATACATGTGATTAGTTTAAAATGGTACCAATTATGTATTAAAAGCTTATAATGAATACTTTCCTTTCATTAGATACTGTGAAAAAGTTTACATACATGATATTGAGAAAGTTTAGATATACTAAAAAATGATTAAATGAATGATTATTAGTTATGAATGTATATTGGGTTATTACATTCATAGTGGTGTTATTATTGATTTTAATATGTGCTATAACCCATCCTGCATACTTTATTTTTCTAGACTATTATATGTTTTAGATTAAGGTAAAAACAGGTTTTGAAGGGACCTCGAAACCCTAAACATCAAAAAAGATATAAACCATAAAGCACAACCGATTTTCAAAAAAGGAACCCAAAACTAGAACAAACCAAACCAGGTTAAATAGGAACCTGAAAACAGCAGAAAAGCCCTGAAGAAACATCTGACACAACATAGAGCGGACCGTCTACAAACAGGATCAGCATCCTACAACCTCCCATACAAATGAGGTTAAAAAAATTATTTATTTTTTACACGACCGAAGATTCATATCTAGAAGGGGGACCAATGGCTTAGACTTCCTCCTCTTAACAGCTATCCATCCATCCTCTACCTTTGCTGCCTCAGTCATCCTTACCTCAGAAGACAGTGATCCATGAAGCCCAGGGGACACAGATGACTCAACAACATCCTTTTGAAAACCAGCCACATTTTGGCTCCTAGGTAGTTCCTCCACAATAGGGGGAGAGACCAAAGCCTCCTCAACAACTGGATTAGAATGATCATTATTCCCAATCTCCACAGGACCATCTATGGAATCTTTCACCCATGAATCCTCCTCAATCATCATCTCAGAATGGATACTATCTTAATTCTTAGAATTAGCTAGATCTTCCACTGGTTGTTTAACCACGTAATGTTCGGAAGAAGCCTCAGACCACCAAGAAGGTGGTCGTCTGGACTTAGATTTCCTAGCCATACAACGAGCAGCAGTATGACCCGTCAAGTGACACTTTCTGCACCGGAAAGGTACACCCTCAAAATCCAACATTTGTGTCCAAGTACCCCTTGGGGAGTCTAAACAAATCACCTCTGGTAAGCCCTTAGAAACATCCACCTCAACCATTAAGCGTGCACAGGTCGAATGGTAACTATTCAAAGTATCCACAAATAAAAAATCTCCTATAGCATTCCCAATGGTTTTAAAAACTGATTCATGCCAAAGATGTATTGGTATATTTGGGAGCTGAACCCAGATAGGGAACTTGCTAAAGGTTTTTGTCAGTGGATTAAAATCCATATGCCACCATTTAGCCATGAGAGGATATTTACCCAACCATAAAAAATTACTGTTGCTCAAGATTATCCTTCTATCCTCCGAGATTTTGAAGACAACTATAAAGAAACCTTTAACACATGGGAAGATTTCAACACTGTCTTCAATAAGTGGCAACCAGTTCTTGGAGATCCAACCATGTAGATCAGCAAGAGAGGGCCAAAAGCCATGGAAATGAAAAATAGCAGTGTGAGAGGAAAAAACTTCTACCTGTTCAAATATTTCATCAACTAATTCTGGATCTATAGTTACCCTAGTGGGTTTTAGAGTACTTACTGGTAGAACACGGGATGGCCCAAATGATGCATGAGGCACAACTTCATGTAGATTCGCTTCAAATGCTGCCACATCCATGAAAGTTCTTCCCCTTGCTTCAAACCCTGATCCAGGAACGTAGGCAAAACACCCGATCAAAAACTTTCCTCCACCCACAGGAGAGGTCTCTATAGGGGCATTCAGAATCCTTCCCATACGAGCTGACAATACCCCATCTATTTCAGAAGCCGTAGCCGCACTGACCTCCAGACTGTCGACACCCAATTTCAAATTTTTTGGAAACGCGCGATCAGGAGATGGCATGACTCTATTTAGGTATCATATGGCATGTAATGTTATTCTTTGGAGACTAGTGATAACTCATTTTAGACTATTATATGTTTCTAGCATGCTTTTATAGTATTTGGCTATACTTTTGAGAAATTATTTTGTCAGCACTATGATAAGTGATGTTATAGTCTATTTCATATCATATCTATTTGTCTATTGTTGACATTGGACTTAATACTATAGATGTAGTTTATTTTTCATGTGTTTATTTGGTTATAACTTTGAATTTTCTGCACTATACTATTCAGTTCAACTATATATTATTATATTATACAAGTGTTACTGATGCCCATTTATGAGTGCAAGTGTAGGTAAAATGAGCTAGGTAGGTGGTGTAAAATAGAAGTTAATGGATAAGGGATAAGGAAATGAATAGTTGGGTAATCAATAGAGGTAAAAAGGGATGTTGTACTTGAGCCATAATCACTATGCAACAACCTATTATTTTTATTTTTCTATCATTTTAATCATCTTTTTCTCTTACTCTTGTTTCAATTATCTTTTCAACTTATATTGAGTTTTCCTTGATTTTTTTACCATTGATCGCTTGGTATTAGTTGCTTGTTTAATTTTTATTTATTATTTTATTTGCTTAGTTATTACATATCTACCTCATTTTATTATGCATAGTCATTATTTTGTTTATTCATTGACCATCATTGGCTTATAGCTAATTGTGATCATAATGCTTGTTTACTTGAATAAGGTTGGACCATTAATTTACTAGCTTGAATAAGCTTGTTTTGGACATTTATTAAAGCATTAAAATATAATATTGTCTTGGCATGCATAATAAAGGTCTTTTATTTCTCTTGAGCTTGATTAACTTAGGCATAGTAGTAAAAAGTTAATGTTTTATTTTATTTTATTTTTTAATCCTAAGTGACTTAGGCGTAGTAAGGGAAATATAAAATTTAATGTTTAAATAATATTTTTTAACCCCATACTAGGGCTATGAATTGACTTGACATATTACTTTATTTCAAATCAAAATATTTGATTAAGGAAATAATGGTTTTTGGTAAGGGGGTGTGAGTCCTATCAAATAAAATCAAAACCTAATTTTGATTTTTGAGAAATAAATCATTTCATTTTCTTGAGTTTGGCATGGAAGGGATGGGGAGTGTAGCTGCCAAATATATTTGGTTGAGTTTTTGAGGAAATTTGGGGAAAAGATGGGAAGCTATTTTGGGAGATAATGATAAATAATGGAGGATAGAGAAACACCAGCTTGGGTTGTGGCTATAAAAAGTTGAGCATGGCACATGGGGAGGAGACAAAGAAATTGGAAATAAACAAAATTCTAATTTTTTTTCCCTCTATGTGAGCAACAAGCAGGTTCTGTTAATTTTATTTTGAGGAAAATGAAGGGTTTTTATTTATTATTTTATTTCAAATAAGAAGAGATTTTTTGTAGGATCATAAGGAAGTTAATAGACTTCATGATAATCTTGCAAAGATTTTATAGCAGTGAAAAATAAATGTTTAGCTCTTATTCTATCAAGGATTAACCTTGTTTGATTTTTGGTAAAAAAAATAATTCTAAGTTTTTAAAAAACTAAAAATAAAAATTTTATTTCTAAAACCCTAATCTATTTTATTCATTTTCTTACCTATCCTTAGGGTTTAAACTGGGGTTTGTGAGTTATTTTTGTATTCTTTTTGTGTTGGGTATTTTAACCATATAGAGGGGGATGCCTCATTTAAATGACTGAAATATATTTATATTCTTTTCTTACCTATTGAAAAAAAGAATTAAAATGGAAAATTTAGAGATTGTTTTGCTTGAATGAAATAATCTTTATGGCTGGAATTTATTTCTATATTTTTATTTGTTGATACAACTAGTTACAATGGCATTTTTTGATATTATTTTCTTGATTAAAATAACTATTTTATGGTTGGAAATTATTCATTATTAGAAGATATTATAGATTATTTTCCTTACCTAATAAATGACTGGATTATATGTATAAGAGGTTTTATAATCAACTGATTTGCCATTTCTATGGTAGGGTGCATTTGCACTTTGATGTAAAAATCTACTTGGTGTTTAGAAGCTTAAAACATGTTTCAGTTATAACATTGATTTATTTGTCAAACCCTTGATACTTCATTAATATTATTATAACAATATTTATTTTTTTAATTTTTTTTGACCTATCCATATAAAAGGGATATATATAGTGATTTCACCACTTACAGGTGACGAGATGACTATACTTGACAAATTGGAAAAAGGAAAAGCATCTAAAATCTTGTTGTTGTGTTATTTATTTTCCATACATGCATTATGTATTTTTTGTATTAGTTTTATCAATTGATTTATATCACTTATAATTGTGGTTTTAACTATTGTACACTTCGAACCTAGAATGAGGGTTGACTAGGTTCAATTGAAATTATAGTTGATACCTAAAAACCTTCAGAGGTGGAACAAAGGTGACAAATATATGTATGTATGTTTATCTTTGTGTATGTGAAATTAAATTATGTTATTTTTTTAGCTACTATAGATTAGTGATGGATCTTATCCCTTATTTCTCACACTCTTATCCTAAAGAACCAAAAACTGGACTCCACCTTTGAGCTGATGGTTGAGCATGGTAAGGACCACCAATTGGGGGGATCATAGGATGGGTTGGGCTGGGATGGATCATGTAAGGAAGTCATATTAATCTAATGAATTTTGATGAAATCAGATGGTTATTTATATTATTTAATTATTTTACCAGTTATTGATGTATTCTAGCATGTTATAAATGAACAAAAATCATTTGGGTTTATGTGTAAAATGAAAACAAGATGATTTTATACTATTGTTCATTGTTCATTATAGCACTATTTGTATTCTTGATTTAATATTTCAGTGGGTTAAGTTGAGTATGCCTCCAAGTAGATAAAATTTAATTTCTAAAAGTTAGATTTTTATTTACATTCTAGCTTCTATAGTGTTAAAAGTTCATTATTGATTATCAGTAAGTAATTGATTTGATATTCCTAAACTAGTTCTTAAGTCTATGTTATTAATCATGGAACTTATGACTGCACTTGTATATCAATTTAAAGTTGTTATATTTGGTTACTTTAGAGGTCTTTACTACTGTACCAACACTTTTATAATACAATTTATGAGTTCTTTATGAGCTTTGAAAAGACATTATGCATGTGACAAATTTCCATCCATAAAATCATTTAATGACATGTTAATAAATAATTATTTGAACTGATGTTTTTTATTCCTTTTGGCACATTACAACCATAAAATAATTTTTCAAATTATTCTTTTCATGCAATTTGATTTCATAAGTGTGTTTATTCTAATATTTTTCATTCTGAGATGTTAAACACCTCTATTAATCCACTTGTTGAACATGTCTTATCCAAGTTCATTTAATTAAGAATTATTTGTATATTATTTTGATTGAATTAATTCATGAATTTAGATTACATTTGATTGGTATTTTAATTTTCACAACTAAGATACAAGACTACTTGAAATTTTTGTTAGTTACATAATCATGTTATATGTTGGAAAATAAAAGATTCTACAAAGGAGAAAGAACTATTTTGAATAGTGTAAATCATTTATTACAAATTGGTGTTCTTGTTTTAATAAATTAATGCAATATTATAAAATGAAATTATATTGTCAACATACCCTCAATCTTCTTCCACTTATGTTGATAATTTGTTACTACTTCATAGAACTTAACTATTCAATTGGAATAACATTATGATTGATCATCTCATGAAAACTTACAGATCATGCTTGGTTCTAAAAATTTGTTAGTGTCTTAGTGGCACTTGATAATCATTGTTGAACTTCTATATTTTTAGTATAAAAAACTATATATTCCTAAAGAGACCAATCATGAAAGTTAATTTTAAACACAACCATTATAAATCATATAACTATGATTAAGTGGCATACTTTCCTTATGTCAAAACTAATTGAAAAGTGATTAACATTTGAGAGATTTAAATATATAAGTGGCTAATTATAGGATGGTTTAGTAAGAATAAGTAGACAATATAATAAAAAACACAATAGTCATTTATGACCTTGATGAATATTATAATGATTAAATTTGATTTCAGTAGCCTATGGTTACGTGTTGAATAAAGGCATACAATACTAGGATTCCCAAACTATAGATCATGGTATAATGATCTAATTGGGGATAGTACCATAATGGGCTATTTGTTACATGAGACCTATTAAATGCATATTTTTATTTCAATTTCTTGAGATATAAGTTTATTTTTAAACTTCTTAACTTATTCAGATTACGTCTTTAATTAAGTTAGTTAAAACAAATATGATTTCTTCATTATTAACCTTGGCTTAAAAAGGGATGGTGTATGAACCAGAAATGGATCCCTATTAGGATGATATTTCCATAGAATATTAAATAAAATGAAGTGAAAAATAATATACCTTGACCTATACCCAGTCTTACGCAGATGTGAGTCTCTTAGATAGGATAAAGACACCTAGGTGGTCCTATTGGGAAGGTGTTTGCCACCATACAGTTCTAAGGTTATCATTATGAATTACATATCGATACACCCTAAACTACATGAAGTTTCCATAGGTTAATAGTATTACCTATAAAATATTATATGGGTAATTACCATGGATAAGGGTTGTATGTGCATAATTTCGGTTGTGGGGATTATGGTAGGTCACACAAAAACAAGTTACATGTAATAAACTATTTCATGTTTCTACTATGAACTCTGAAAGAAGAGATGCTCAACATTTTTGGGGGGTAATATCACTTGGTATTATATCCTATGATATTAAGTTTTTTGATGAGGTTATCAACTATTTTCATTTATCTAGGGCGATCTTGTCTCTCACTATGACTGTTTAGTGTTGTGTTTTCTACAATACAATGCCAAATTTCCATAAAATGGGCAACTCTTTGATTCTTAGTGAAGATGAAAAAATGAATTAATTTCTTATATATATTTTAAGGATTATTGAAAATTCCATATTAATAATGTGTTTTTCCATTTTAGGCTTGGTTGAGTCAACCTTTTTCCAAAGTAAGATTGCATTAGCATGAGCTTCACATTGACCATCAAATGGCTTCTTTAGGAAGATCAATAGGGGTCTAAATGATTAAAATTTCACTCTTGTGAATGAGAATGAATTATTGGCATCTATGAATGACTTCGTGAGAACACTATCATAGGATTATTAGAACATTAAGTACTTAAAAGGACTAAGGATGTGACTTAGGCCTGGGGAGGGTTGATCAAATTAAGGACAACTGATTTCCCAAGGCAAGATGATAAGTCTAATAATCCTTGTTTTGAGATAGAATTTTGAACTATTTTAATTGTATGGTCATGGGTTCTAATGCAATTTATCAAAAATTAATTCACTGATTTAAATGAATTTACTAGAAATCTTAAAATTATAGAACAATTAATCAAATCATGACAAAAAATCAAATTGGTGTAACATTTATTATGTTAAAAATCTTATGTTGCATAAAGAAATTTTGGAAGCATGGTATACATTGCACCAACCATAATTTTCTCACCTCAAGAATGGATGAAAGCTAGTATGAATAAAGATCAAATGTAGGATATTGCCAACAGAGCCTTACTAGGCAATATTAGAATTACAAGAATTCTTATGAAGATGGATTATTGTAAAATTTTAATTAGTTATTGAATTTATGTAATTATATGCATAAAATTATTATGAGGGATGACTCCAGTGGAGTAAGATATCTCAATTGGGTGTAAGTTGATCATGGTTGAACAAGGCTATTCTAAGGCAAATTTTACCTTGGATGGTGTGAGAGTAGACCATGGTAAGGAAACAATAAGTTGTTGCATGAAAAAAAATATTTATGTGGGTAGTCATATGACCCTACATGGCTTATATATTACTATATGTGACTGTTATAGCTATGTAAAATTTAATAATACCTTGTTAATGCTTGGGAAGCACTGTTTGGGTTAAGGAAGTGAATTTACAAACAAGATCTAGAAGGTTTTACTATCTAAATATCTATATTTTGTTAACATCAACATTATGGAAATTTGATGACATATGGGATGACATATGAACATCAAATGAACTAATGAATTTTTTTGACCTTGTGCTCAACCTATAAGTATGATTAAATGTTGTAATGTGAAAACACCTTTGATAATAAAATACCAAGATACTTGAATCAAGAATGCATACCCTACTGTATGTGATTTTGATTGTATGTTTTTAACTATGGAACATGTGAATGGTGATAAATCACTTGTGTATGGAAACTACCACTTCTAAAATTAACCCTACCAATTGAAATTACCAAGGTATAGTGTTGTAATGTATTACCTCACATCGTTATACTAATCATGAGTAAAAATGCAAGTGTGAGGTTGAGGGTGTGAAATTGCTATATCAACATTGATTAAAGATTAGGTATGGTCTAAGGAGTGAGAATCTTGTAGGATGCAAACCCACTTTTCCCCTTTGCACAAAGAAGCCACCCAATTCATTTGGGTGTGTGCACCATTGTGCCACTAGATGGTCATGGGATATTCCTACATAATGGTTTCCTTATGGATCAAGTTTTCCTTTACCCACATATTATATGTTTTTTTAAGAACAACCCTTTTTAAATTTCCTTGATTTATCCTTGTAAATGTAAGTTGGATTTGTATGCAAAAACAACAAGGCTAAACTTATTGAAATTTAGGCACATATTAGCTTATAAGTGCAAGCATGATATGAATGAGGAAATTATTTTTATAATTTTTTTAAGGGAATGAATATAATGTATTCATATGATAACAAAGATCAATATGAGGCCTTGATTATAAAATTTTGAAAAATCCTAAGTACGCACTTAATTTGAAAAAGTGGAAAAGTTGGGTAAATACCTCAAATGGCAAGTAAATGATGGTGGGAATTGGATCCTTGAAACCATCACATGAGCTCAAAAATAATAGATAATATTTGGGGGTTTCATGTTAATACCTATAATGGTTTCTCTGGTGTTCATTATGGTTGGTATAGGATGTTTCACTAACCCATGAATACTGATTGTTGAGTGAAAAGTAGTCATAAAAGTATGGGTTACTATCTTTTGTTGGTATCTTGTGATGAATGTATTTGAGGTTATGTGTGAAACATAATTATTATAGTGAAATATTCCACTTTTAACCTATAAATTTGGTTAGATTAGACTATTTCAATTGTTGACCTTAAGTTGCAGGTCTATCTATGATGACACAAAAGTGAATAATAACCCAAAAAATATTTTTTTATATTCAAAATAATAATATGAATTAAAAAATAAATACATAAACCTAATGAACTAATAATTATAATCCCTACTTGGAATTATATATAACACTCTTGCTAGCAAGTAGTTTATGGTAAGTCTAAATTATCACAATTGAAACATTATATTCCTTATATGTTTTAAACTACACACCCATACAGATGGATAGAAATGGTTATTTGTAGGAATGTTATGTATATAATATCAATTTTTGCCAATTAATCATACAAGTTAAGAGTAGGTTTGAGTTGGCAATCCTATTGTAAAAGTGTTTAATAACCTTTTGATTTAAAACAACTGACCTTACTAGTCATTAAAATATAAAGTTTGTACCTAATTTTGAATATTTGTAGAATTTTGTGCTAAAAAATGGGTGCACACAACACCCAATATTGCTCATTTTGGTGTTATAAAGGGATACCTAATCTGAAAAGATACTTATTGTTAGCCTATCATGAATCTTGGTGTTGTTGATTTTGTGTCAGATACTTGAAATTTTAGTAAGGTAAGGTTGAAATTTCCTTTATGGATGGTTGATATACCCTTGTACCATGCCTATAGGTAATTAGGTAGTAATACACCTTGTTATTATTATTTTTCTGTGTAATTACTCAATAATTATGACACTATTTTGGTTATAAATGATAAAATTTACCAAGTTATTTTGTTGCTTGGTCTAAAGAAATATGTTGCCAACTTTGTGGCAAGATGTTTGGAATGTTAGCATGTGAAGGTTGAAAACTGACATCCTTGGGGTTTTATATACCCAAATGACATACCAAGAGATAAATGGGTAGTGGTTTCACTTGATTTTATTGTAGGACTACCTAAATCCTATAGTCAACATGACACTATCTTAGTGATAATTAACAAAGTAACAAAGGTTGGTCACTTTATTATTATATTTCATTTAATAATGTTATTGTGAATTTTCTATTGGAAAAAAGGTTTTTATGTGTATAAATAACACATAATAGTTCAATTAATCTTTGGAAAACATCCAAGTTAACTCCTTGCTTTGTTGGCCCATTCAACATTGTGGACAAAATCAATCCTATTACCTACTGACTAGATTTAATTCTTTCTCTATCAAGAATTCATGATGTGTTTTATATTTCATTATTAAGGGAATATATACTTGTGTTGTATTGAAAAAATATGCAATTTATGGAAGAGGAAAAGATGTAGCTGAACCTAGTAAAAAACCTAGGTCATTACAACATTAAATTAAAAACTAGAGAAATCCAAGAGGTCCTAATACAATGGGACATGTTAAGTACCAAAAATTCCACTTTATAGGATACACAAATATTTAAATAACAATATGCTTGGTTATTTTTATCTATCACTGGGACATCTCCTTTTTAAGGGGAAGAGGATGTTATAACCTAGCCTACATACTTTATTTTCCTAGATTATTATATGTTTCCAACAAAATTTTATTATATTTTTCTATACTTTTGAGATATTATTTTTTCATCATTATGTTAATTGATTTTATAATCTATTTTATATCATATCTAGTTGGCTATTATTGACATTAGACTTAATACTAAAACTATAATTTAATTTTCATATGTGTTGATTTAGTTACAACATTCAATTCTATTCATCATACTATTCAGTTCAACTATATATTATTATATTACATAGGTACTATTGATACCCATTTTGGGTGTAGGTACAAGTATAATGAGCTAAGATAATGGTGGACCCTAGCATTCAGGGGATAAGGGACAAGGGAAATGAGTAGTCATTTAATTGATACAAGTAAAAAGGGATGTTGTATTTGAGACAATAATTATTCAACATCCTATCCTTTTTATTTTTCCATAATCTTTAATCATATTCTTATCTTATTATTTTTTCAACCATATTTTTGACTTTTATTTAGTTTTCCTTAATTATTTTATCATTGACCACATGGTATTACTTATTTGTTCAATTTTGATATCTGATTTTATTTGTTTAGTTGTTGAATATCTACCTCATTGTGTTATGCATAATCATTATTTTGTTTCCTCATGGGACATCATTAGCTTATATCCAATTATTATTGTAATGAATATTTTATTGAATAAGGCTAGACCATTAATTTTCTAGCTTGAATAATCTTGTTTTTGGCATTTATAAAAGCATTAAAATCCGGTATTGTCTTAACATGCATAATAAAGGTATTTTGTTTGTCTTAAGCCTAAATAACTTAGGCGTAGTAGTAAAAAGTTAATGTTTTGTTTTATTTTAATTTTTAAAACCTAATTAAAATGCAAAAGTTAATGTTTAAATTATGTTTTTAACCCCATGTTAAGGCTATGAATTAACTTGGCATATTATTTTATTTCAAATAAAAAGATTTGATTTAGGAAATAATGGTGTTTGGTAATGAGGCACGTAATTTTTAATCCCATTCAAAAAAATAAAAACCTAATTTTGATATTTGAGAAAAAAATAATTTCATATTCTTGAGTTTGACATGGAAGGGATGGGGGTGTAGCTACCAAAGAGATTTGGCTGTGAGTTTTTGAGGAGATTTGGGGGAAATATGGGAAGAGATTTTGGGAGAGAAGGAGAAATAATGAAGGATAGAGAAATACCATCTTGGGCCATGGATATAAAATGCTAATCATGGAACTTGGGGAGGAGACAAGGAAGTTATAAGTAAGCAAAATTATGATTTTTATTTGGAGAAGAAATCATATGGTAAAAATGCACATGATATTCTTCTAATAGTCATGTGTTATATATTTAGTTGTCAAATATATTTATGTTTTATCCTATCCTCCATGAATTATAATAGGATAGAATATGAATATACTCCTCTTTTGGCTCCAATAATGAGAAGAATTTAAATAATTAGAGACTCTAAATGATTATATATATGTATGTTTGTATGAAGAAGAGAGTTCCACCTTTGAAGAGATTAATATAGACTATTTGGTTATGGTCACTTGTTGTGTTTCTTATTTTTCTCCTTATGTTCACTTTCATGGTTAATTTTTGGTTTATTTATATCTAATTTACTCCTTTATGCTTTGTAAACAACAATAAAGTACTAGTTATTCATAATTCCTATCTAATGCACAATAATTTATCTCTATTATGCTTATATTTTCCCTACTAAATATGAATTCTCTACACTAGCCTATGCACTTAAGTAAAACTTAGCTATCATCATCCTCAGCATGTTCTAATGCTTCAATAACCTCTATTAACAATGGTGAGGTGAGCATGGATTCACTCCTTCCAAAGGAAACTATGATAATATGGCTACTGGGATAGAGAGACATTAAGACATGGTTAGACCAAAAAGTCAAAAAATAAAAATGAGAACTGTAAAGCTTTATAGGAGCTTAAGGAATGCATCACCAAAAATGTATTCATCATTGCTATGAAATAAATGTCCTCAAAAAAGTATATGATTCTAGGCCCAAAGGTTGATAAAGGTTGTGTGACCCAAACAGGTCCATAATGGATTACTAGTTCATAATACTAGCCTCAAGGTTTTTAGAGGTTCAATCACTGAGAAGGTGGGTGAATCAGTGAGCCCAGATATTTCAATTACAATTTCATCCCTTTAAAAATATAAAATAATCAACATATATTAACTTGATCAAGAAACATTAATAAGAGAGATCATTTATTCAATGCATACACAAGATCAAACATCCAACACATAATTCCCATGGGAAACCCTCATGGGAAATAAAACCCACTCTCAAGCCTAAAACACATGGACTAATGTCCTATAAAAATTTACAAACATTAGATTTATCAAATCCTTTAGACCATTAAACCTTGATCATATCCTCCTGACCAAGGGTATTTAGTGAAACACCTATTTCATAAAGAACAACTGCCCCTAAAGAAGATGAAATCTTTTATACCCTCATTTAATCACCTCCACCTTATAAATTATGTCGTCAACACCTGATGATGGATCTCTATTTATCTAACCCCTACACAAACTTCCTCTTTATTTCAAACAATCCTCTCACATAGGCATACCATAATCTCTCTCCTTATTCACTCAAACTATCCTCATATTCACACTCAAACCTCTTTGCATATCCTTAAACTATATTAGCACCTTTTGGATATTAGAAATATGAATTACAAGTCATATACATAGTCATCACTTTTATCTACTCATTAACTCATCAATTGGGCACTCTACCTCTCCTTATACATAATCAAACCTATAAAAGTATGGTTGTGACATCAAAAATATGACTTCCAGGTCATACACGCCATCATCAACCTAATATACCATTTAACCCATGAACTAAGCACACACATCCTTCACCTTGCCTTCACTCACCATACACTCTCTCTCAAAATAACCTCTTGAGCATACTTACTCATTCTACCTATTCTAGGATTATTAGGTCCAAAGACCTATGTGTTCACCTTCATCACCTTAATCAAATAAGAATGTATGATAATTTTCACTCTCTACTGGTCCTCACTGACGTGTACCTTCTCTTTAAAAGGTTTTCTCCTTTACTTGGCTCCACATTCACACAAGCCTTCACTTTGAGAACTTACTCACAAGTCTCATACATGTCTATAAACCAACACATTTGGTTTCACTATATATAGAATTCATGAATTATCAAGTCCAAAATATTTCCTTGTCAGCCATAATACATGCCTCCACCCTTAAAGCATCTCACATGGGTCACACTTAAGCATAATCCACTTTCAAATAGGTCTAAGTCACTTTTAGGTCCTATGGAGACCCATTCATCTCTTTGACACTTATTCAAACAAACTAAAAAACATAAAAACACTTTTAAAACTCATAAAACCATGACACATGATTTATAAATCCTCCTTAAGTTTTCATATCCATCACAATACCCTTCTGCTTGAGCACAAAATGCTTAAATAATATTTTGTGCACACAGTCACCATGAATGAATACATAGTCAACTTGTAAACCTTTATGTATACTACATATTATTATTCAAACCTTAATAATGCATTAATATAATCCTTATAGATTCTAAAACATTCCCAATATCCAATTCATCATGATATATTGAAACAAAATCAAAATGATCTTAATTACCTTTCTCGGGTTACTTGTAGAACATGCACAAGAACATAGTAAACTTTAGATCTAAATATATTATTATTTATATATAATTAGACCTTAAAATTCATATTTATAGATGTACCTTGGATTTCTCTACCACTTTTATTTTTATAGTAGGGTCAAATTCATCCTGGATCGAAAGATATAGCCAAAATATAGAACACTAGTTTTTTCCTTTGCAAATTTAAATATTCAAATGCAAATGGTCACAATTAAACTTTGAACACTATGTTCACATCTCATGTCCTCACTGCTCATATTAAACATGCACCATCTATCTTCTCCAATATTTAATGCATAGGCACTAATGCTCAAACATTAAAGCTTGAACATGTTGACCTCATATTGTGCAATCTTGAAACTTTGACCTTATTCACTTCGTCAATCTTCTATACATAGTTGATTATTTAAAAAAGATAAGCAACTATCACTTTGACCTCTTGAATTTAATACACACCATTGATCTCTATTTGTATGATCTCCCACTTACCATTAATCCTTAGAATAAGCTTGATCTTTATCTCTACTTAGTGTTAAACACAAAACACTTGGCACCATCTTGATGCTTCCTAACATCTTAGAGAAAATGTGCATCATCAATCTTTGAGATTCGCTCAAACATTACCTTGTGAAAAATTGACTAATTATGGAGACCATTGCAATATATCTGAGTAGCCAACTTACCTTAATAACTTCTTTTACACTTAGATGCATGTTTTAAAATTTGGACCATATGATTCCCTCACATAGGGGAATCCAACCATGTGATAAACTAATCTTGTAACCCTTACACATGTGAGATATAATGACATTAAAATGCTCACTCAGAGCTAATTATGTTAAAAACTTATATGTAAGGCCAACTTTAAACATGCATATCTTTTGGCACACTTTGGTGCATGATCTAAACTTTAGTGCAAATCAACTAGGCATAAAACTAAACAAACCCATATGATCACATTCTCCTAAAACATCCACATGTGCAAGATATACCATCATAAAACTACTTACTTCTCTCTTTTTTACCTCATTCAAAATTGGATAAGTATAGGAAAACACTATTAAAATGCCTGGGAGCCCATATTTGCACCCACATATATTTGACTACACTTAGGCACATGACCTTAGATTTAAAACATAAAAAATAGGGACTAATGTGATCACAATCATATGACCAACTCCGCCTAACTCATCCACACGTGGCAATGGTGATGTCAACAAACTGCCTACTTATATTTTTTTCCACTAAATCCAAACTATCTAGATGAAAACTATGGACTACCAAATGAAATGAATTCATGCACACAAGCTCTCTAATAATCCTTGACCACTGATAGGACCCATTACACATGATCAAATCACCATACTCATCCTTAAACATCTCTAATCAAGACAAAACTAAAAATCAACCAAGCCTCCTTTAAGAACACTAGGATAAACACATTGCACACTTTATCATTGTCACTTAGGCTATCAAATAACTTAATCCACTTACTAGGACACCTCCATGACATCACTAAAAACTTTCCAACTATTTCCCCCTTTATCATTGATGTCAATAAACATCATTCAACTCACATTATTTCTCTTCAAGCACTCTCACAATAGGAAATTTCTCCCCCTTTGACACAATGACAAAGTGGGCACCAACTAATCTTGAGGACATAAAAATGCCATTAATAATATAAGAACATCTTATAAATATGATACAAACTCCCCCTTACATTGAGTCAACCTCTTATTGCCTTGAAAAATTCCTCTTGCTCTATGCCAAAACTCTTCTTCAACCAAGCACTATAACTAATGAAGAAAGAACACACAAAATAACTAAAATATGATGGAAATCACCAAGAAATATCTGAGAGGGACTCCCCCTAATATTTTTGATCCATTTAACCTTTTTAGTATCTTCAGATCTCCATACATCACGAGGAACCACCATACAGACTTACTAGCCTTCTATCGCAAACCATCTCACAGACCAGCAACAGAACTTCATACCACACACAAAATAGGAACATGCTCTAAAAAAATATTAATAACTCACCTTGAAATTCTCACACCTTTCCCTTTTATAAACATTGAACAAAAAATTCAAATCTTCATACTAGGCTTGCCTAGATTCCTTATAGCCCTATGTGGTACTTACAAAACCCACATATTTTAGTAGAAATACCATCAAGACCTAAAAATTTATATCTATATAACTCTTATATTCCCCTTTAATTTCACCAATTTTTATTACTTATCTCATCCTCTGTAACATAATTCCTTCATAAACCAACTTATGAATTAGGCCTCCATCTTGACACAAACATGAATAACTTAAAAACCACAAACCTTCAAATCTCTATGAATAATTATTTGAAAACCCATTTGGACCATTAAACATATTAAGAATCCTCAAACCTTAAATCATAAGGTATAACACTTATCTACCATAGCCCAAAACCTTAGAATCTCAAAACAAATAGAGTCAACAAAGCACCTTTTAGTCAACATCCACCTCTAAAACTTCTTACACACTTGGAGAAAACCATCACACATTTATGGACCAAGATTTGAGATTATACACCATTGGTAACCTTGACTTCCTATAACCCTTTTTTAGTCCTACATACTCTTAAGCACAAATTTATATAAAAAAAAATCATCTTGACATTGTATCTATCTTATTATACCACTTGGAAACACCCATTTTGACCCTATAGAATGACCATATACAACTATCAACATCATGACATTATGACAACATATCTTCCACCTGGACATACCTGCTCCAACTAAAAACACTCATCTCTATCCTTATATAACATTATAAAGATCACCATAACAACACTTGATTATCCACTAAAAGGATTCTCTTAATAATCATAGACAAAGACACTTCACATATGTTCCCCCTCACATAATTCATGTCTTCAAGCCACTAAACATCTATGGCATACACAACTACTCAACAAGCCTTAATAGGCTTAACAAGATCTAGGACTAGGTATAAAAGAGAGGCCTTAAAATTATAGGCTCACCTATAATCTACCATATACTAATATGTAGATAGATATTTTAAACTCACCTTTATACCAGAGCATCCAAACCATGATCAACAAATCAACTCCTTCTTGAGATAGGAACACTGAGATTCTTCACAAGCTTCTTTTATCCAATAAATAGATATATAAAAATGAATGCAAAAACATACCTTATTTTCATACCTTCACATAAAATAATTTTTGATATCCACCAAGCTTCCTCTGACTAAAAATTGTCTCTTTGAAGCCTAGATAGAGACACCCTGACCCACAATGTCCTAGAACAATGTGAAACTAGGAGTTTCCCATAACTCCTCATATTATTTTTCCTCCTTGGTCATCTAATATTGATAGTTATTATTCTTTTTCTTAAGCTTAAAACTAGCCTCAA
The DNA here is from genome assembly GCA_037957365.1 of Torreya grandis. NCBI lineage: Eukaryota > Viridiplantae > Streptophyta > Pinopsida > Cupressales > Taxaceae > Torreya > Torreya grandis. The sequence goes on along the minus strand of JARHVA010000338.1, from coordinate 4,795,146 downwards.
TCAACACCTTGGATTTCTCCTTGAGCTTGACTTGAATTGAATTTTGATTTTCCTTTTCTATCTAGACAGTTGACATATTCTCTACTTCAGACTTGTCAACAAATGCTAAAAATAGAAACTCTTTACTTTCCTTCACTTCTGATCATTTTTCCACATTTACAACCAATCCATCAAGACTCTTAGAAAAAATAGGATTAGTCTCCTAAGTCTTTACTACCTTAGGTCTCCATACCATAGTTTGATTCCTCATCTTTTGTATTCAACTTATCAACTTGACCTTTAAGTTTATATTGATCTATAACACATTCTTATAAAGAAACTTTCTTATCAACCTTTGGACTAGTGTGATTATCATTTATAATATTTGGTATCCATAACCAAGAATGACCTTTATTATACACAATGGAAGCTTCATGTCCTTTAAAATACCTTGAGGACCTATTACCTCCACTTGGGAAAAATTTAATAGAGTGTCTAATCTTATGACAACTGAAACAAGTAATGTCTTTCATACCTTTTGATAGGTTTGAACTATGATCAATTTTTGGCCAAATAATTCTTCTATCATAGCTCCATGAATATCCATACTTTATTTAATTTCTTCTACAATCCTTAGCTCTATGACCATTCTTATTACATGTATAACAAAGACCTTGAAAATAACTTGCATACCTTATTGCATTAGGTTGTCTAATTGGCCTTCTGATATTTCTCTTTACATTTTCATTCTCTTTTACTTGCACAAGATTCTCATTCTTCTTTTCAAGCTTGTCTAGCTTGTTTATGAGTAGATTATGCTCACTCTTCAAGGACCCTATTTCAATCTTTAGCTGAGTGTACTCATCTTCTTTTGATTTTAGATTTGCATTTGTAGTCCTTAATTGATCCTCAAGAATACTGATCTTCTCTCCATCCTCTTTGGATTTTTTTGATTCCTTTTGTTCTTTTTATTATTGCCTATCTTGATTATGAATTTTTCATACTCATCTTTCAGGGAAACTAGACCAGTCTTCAATCGAACATATTCATCTCTTTTATCTCTCATGCTTGACCATGCAACCTCTAACTAAATTATGAGAACTTGGATAATATCCTTATCCCTCTTAACTTATTTAACAATTTCATTCTTCATTCTACATGCTTACTCTTTAATATGACTAATCTATTCTTCAAGAATTTTGACCATTTATCTCAATTTAAGATTTTCTTTCTTCAACTTCTTAGCCATATTATGCTACTTAGGATCTCCTTTAAGCCATAAATCTTCCCTTGAAGGACCTTGATATGATACCAATTGTTAGAGGTACAATCACTGAGAGGGGGTGTGGTGATTTAGTGAGCCCATATATTTCAATTACAATTATAGCCCTTCCAAACTATTAAACAATAAACATATATCAACTTGATCAATCAAAATTAATAAGAGATCTCATTCATTCAATGTGTACATAAGATCAAACACATAACACATAGTTCCAATGGGAAAACCTCATGGGGAATAAAACCCACTCTCAAGCCTATAACACATGGACTAATGTATTATAAGAAATTACAAACCTTGATCATATCCTTTTGACCAAAGGTATTTAGTGAAACACTTATTCCATAAGGAGAAACTTCTCTTAAGGAAGATCAACTCTTTTAGACCCTATTTTGATCACCTCCACCTTAGAAATGATGTATTTAACACTTGATAATGGATCTCTATTTATCTAACCCCTATACAAACTTCCTCTTTATTTCAAATAGGCCTCTCACATAAACATACCATAATCTCTCTCCTTCACTCAAACTATTCTCATATGCACACTCAAACCTCTTCACATATCCCTAAAATACAATAACACCTTTTTTATATTAGAAGTATGACCTATAGGTCATATACATAGTCCTCAATCTATTGTACTCATTAACTCATCAACTAGGCACTCTACTTCTCCTTATACACATTCAAACCTATAAAAACATGGTTATGACATCAAAAATATGACATACAAGTCATAGACACCATCATAAAATTGCTCTTCCCTGCAACCCATTCACTGAGCACACACAACCTTCACCTTTCCTTACAAACTCTCTTAAAATAGCCTTTTGAGCATACTTACTCATTCTACCTCTTCCAGGTTTATTAGGTCCAAGGACTTATGTGGTCACCTTCATCACATTGCTCAGATAAACATGTCTAATCCTCTTCACTCTATGTTCCTCCTTAGTAACCTATAAATTCTCTTTCAAAGGTTTTTTACTTTACCTAGATCCACATTCATATAAGCCTTCACTTTGAGCACTTACTCATAAGTCGCATTCACAAGTATCATACATGTGTATAGACCAACACATTTGGTTTTACTACATATAGATCATTCATGAATTATAACATCCAAAATATTTCCTTGTTAGCCACAATACATGTCTTTACCCTTAAGGCATCTCACATGGGTCACACTTAAGCACAATCCACTTTTAAATAGGCCTACATCACTTTAAGGTCCTATGGAGACCTATTTATCTCTTTGACACTTCTCTGAGCAAACTAAAAAACATAGGAACACTTTTCCAACTCATGAATCCATGCCACATGATCTATAAGTCCTCCTTAACTTTCCATACCCATCATACTACCTTTATGGTTAAGAATAAAATTGTTAAACAATATTCTTTACACACAGTCACCATGAATGAATACATAACCAACTTATAAACCTTTGTTCATACTACATACCATTGGTCAAACCTTCATAATCATGTAGAGCATCATTATGGATTCCATAACACTTCCCAATATCCAATTCATCATGAGATATTGAAATAGAATAAAAATGAGCTCAATTTCCCTTCTCGAGTTACTTGCAAAACATGCACAAACATAGTCAACTTTGGAGATCAATATCATTATCTATATATATAATTAGACCTTAAAATTTATATTTCCAGATGTTCCTTGGATTTCTCTACCACTTTTCTTTTTACATCAGGGTCAAATTCATCCTATATTAAAATATATAGCCAAAATATATAGCACTAGTTTTTTCCTTTACAAATTAAAATATTCAAATGCAAACAGTCACAATTAAACTTTAAACACTATGCTTGCATCTCGTGTCCTCATTTCTCAAGTTAAACATAAAACATCGATCTTGTCCAAACATTAACACATAGGTGCCAATGCTTAAATGTTAAACCTTTAACATGTTGACCTCATCTCATGCAATCTTTCAACTTTAACCTCATTCACTTCATTGATCTTCTATACATAGCTCAGTCTTTAACAAATCTAAACAGTTGTCACTTTGACCTCTTGACTTTAATACACACCATTGATCCTTGGAAGAAGCTCAATATTTATCTATAATCAATGTTAAACATAGAACACTTGACACCATCTTGCTAATTCTTGACATCTTGGAGCAAATGCGCATCATCGATCTCTTTGAGACTTACTCTAATATTACCTTGTGAAAAATTGACTATGGGGACCATAGCAATCTATTTGAGTAGCCAACTTTGAACCTCAATAACTTCTTCTATTCTTAGATGCATGATCTAAAATTTAGACCATATGATCTCCTCACATTGGAGAATCCAACCATGTAACAAACTTCTTCTAGAACCCTCACACATGTGAGATATAATGACATTAACATGCTCACTTAGTTTTTTTGCCATAGAGCCAACTATGTTAAAAAAAATTTTGGATGACCAACTTTGAACATGCATATCTTTTGATGTGATTTAGTGTATGATCTAAAATTTATCAAAAATTAACTACGCAAAAAATTGAATAAACCCATATGATGACCTTATACTAAAAATTCCACACATGCAAGAGATACCATCATCAAACTACTTACTTAGCTCTTTTTTGACTCGTGTAAATTTGGCTAAGTATGGGAAAACACTATCAAAATACTTGGAAGCCCATATTTCTACCCACATATCTTTGACTGCACTTAGGTGCATGACCTAAGATTTAGTACATAATAATTACAGACTAATGTGATCACAACCATATGACCAACTCCCCCTAACTCATTCATAATGGCAATGGTGATGTTAGCAAACTACCTAGTTAGATTTTCTGCCACTAAACCCAAACTATCTAGATGAAAAATATGAACTACCAAATGAAATCCATTCATGCACATAAGATAACTAGTCATCCTTGACCATTGATATGACACCTTTCACATGTTCAAATCAGCATATTCATCCCTAAACATCTCTAATCAAGCCAAAACTAAAGATTAACCAAGCCTCCTTCAAGTAAACTAGGACAAGCACATTACACACTTTATCATTATCACTTAGGTTATCAAAGAACTTCATCCACTCATTAGGACACCTCCATGACATCAATGAAAACTCTTCAAAAAAGTTATAACTGGTTGGACCCCTCCTTCATTGAGTTGGACACCACCATCCCCAAAATACTAGTATGTATCACCTTAGAGCTCAGCCATGATACAATAGTAAAAAATGAGTTGGACCCCACTAGCTATACAATAATAATTTAGAATTAGGGATAACAAAAAAAAAAAAACATTAGCATTGAAACACTACACAATATGGAAGATATAGAGGAGGATATCAGTCCAATAGAGTAGGATCTAGGGGAGGATATAGAGGAGGTTACCAAAGTGGTAGAGGAAATAACTATCAGTGACTTCCTTTGTAATGTTATCTATGTGGAGAATATAATCATGTATAATGCAATTTCCTAATGAATCTTCAAAGTCAGTCTTACTATGCATACTATAGAATATGTGACCATCATGACATAGAAGATTTCCCTATCTTGGAGAAGCAAAGAAAGGACAAGGTCATTCATAATTTGAATATGGTAAGGGAATAACCTAAGGAGGATGCATTCCTAAATGTTTTTACATGATAAAATCATGTATAAAGAGGTTTGCCTTCACTTGAAATGCCTCAAAATCAAGGAATCCAAAAATCAAAATAGGATAAATACGTAGACCTAGCTATAGAAAAGACGCTCATGTATGAAATTGTGCAGATGTTGAAAAACATCCAACATCAAGACACCACTAAAGGGGATGATGTAGCAATAAATACACAAATGTATAGCTATATCATGTGTAGTATGCATCAAGATGGAGTTGTCACTATGATTACATATCTTTTAAAACTTTTAAGCACATTGCACAATGAAGACATCTCATAGAACATCACAAACCTACTACATAATCTTTTAGAATGTGTGCAACATGGATAAAAAAAAGATAGAAAATTTAGTTTGGTACATCAAAATAAAAAATCTTTGGGATGTAGATGCATGAATCAACATTGAGGTTATAGTCTATGAGATTCCAAATGCTATCTTTAATTTTGGTAGCCTGATCAACGTGATTCTTAGGTTTACACGGGAAGTTATTAGATGATCAATTCTAAATTATAGCCCAATAAATTTGAGCTTAGCTAAATATGTAAAAGTTGATCCTATTGGTAGATTAGAATATTTTGAGATTAAAATCATAGAATTGACCCTATGAGGTGACTTTAAAGTCATAGACATGAAGACAGTAGCAATATATTACCCTACATTGATCAGCAAGAAATGGGCATATGATGGTTGGATGATTATCAACATTATACATAATAAATTAGAGTTACACCAAAGAGATATGTTACCATCATTCCACTGAATAGAGTGCACAAACCTTACATAATTTTATCTAAACCATATTCTCCATACGTTGCATAAGAAACTAGCTAGATGAAGGTAAACTCTAAGGAAAATCCAAAAGCCCTACACATAGTTGAGTGAAAATTCTTGTAAAAGGATATTAAACCTCAGGTAAAATCATTACTCACTCAATAGCTAAAGACATTAGAATAATGGAATCCTAAACTAGTAGTTACACAACCATTGGTAACCTATTTTATTATAGAAAATTATGCATCTATGTCTACAAAATCCCCTACTCAGTCAAAAATTGACATCTTCTATCAATATAATGATCATATGAAGGAATATATAGAGATAAATAGAAAAGGCACTTTGAATTTGGAAGTATCTTCATCTATTATTAGAGACTCAACCACACACCTACTCAACTAGGTCCAAGGTGATCATGAACTCCAATCGATGAGAATGGTCTTTATGCATGAGCAAAAAATTCCTATGTACTATGAAACTGAGGATATCAATGAATTAATTTTAAACTTACAATTTCATATACATACCATCAACCAATTGGTTAGTGCTCTGAATTATGCTCTGAAGGGAGTTGTCATGATATAGTGGGCAATTCATCAAAATGACCAGCTCCAGTGGAATGATGTCTGCAAGTTCATGATTAGCAGGTTCTAGCTATTGTAGTTCATCTAAGACAATTGAAATTTCTTCCAAGAAGGTGAGTGTCCTAAAATTCATATTCATAAATTTGTTGAATATTGGACTAAGGAATATGTGGCACTAAGGTACTGTGTTCACATTTTCCATTATACACTTTCTTCAATACCCTCAACATGGTATATGCATGAAGAATGTAGATGAAAGACAAAGCATTGGGCACAAGTGCAAAGTGATTTTATATAGACATTTTTTTTTGAAGATGAAAACCTTCTGGTTCATAATTTACTACAAAAAATCAAAAAATTCTTATTCAATGGGTGCATAGAAGACTTAAGCACCACGATGATACCACTGCATAGAATAACGTATCTTCTTCTATTAATTCAACATTACAAAGATAAAAAGATACCAAGAAAGAGAATCTCTTACGTATCCATGAAACCCAATATAAGATGAAGAAGAGGATATTGAGGATTTTGATTCTAATGGTGATCTAGATTAAACTAATTTATTTGGACCTAAACAGTTAGTATAACTAGTAAAAGATATTGATGTAGAAATTACTGAAGAAGACAAGCTGTGAAACATACAAATTCTATAATAGGTAGGGAAAAAATGATATATCAATCTATTTATGAATAAAATAACAAGATTTACCAATATCCCATCAAAAATATGAAGCCAGCATTGGAACTAAGTAAGTTCCCAAATTGGTGCATATGGTCATTATTAGATAGAAGTTGAAATTTGTGAAGTTTTACAACTCCTATGAGACTACTAGGATGTCTTTTCCACTACATTTTCATAGGTCTAAGGATTTGATCAATATTTAGGAAAAATGCATATCAAACTAAAGGAGTACACATGTACTATAAATAAAAGGCCATACAAGTTAAATCCAAACATGAAGCTCAAAATTAAGGTTAAACTTGATAGAATTTAAGATGTAGGAATAATCTATCCAGTAAAAAAGGTAGATTGGGTAAGCCCCATGGTAGTACATCCAAATAAGATAGGGGAAATTTGAGTATGTGGAGACTATAACATTATGAATGATGCATGTGTAAATGATCCATTCCCAATTACATAAATAGATGAAGTTTTAGATTTTATCACAAGACATGAAGTCTACTCTTTCATGTATGGTTTCAGTGGATATCATCAAATACCCATCAAAGAAGAAGATAGAGCCAAAATAAATTTTCTCATAGAGTGGAGATATTTTGTGTATAAGTTCATACGTTTTATCCTTAATAATTCACCTACGGTGTTCTTTCATGTAGTGGTGACTGCATTCAAGGACTTCATTCATGACTTCTTAGAAGTCTATCTTGATGATTTGGTAGTATTTTCTTTATTTAAGGAACATTTGTCTAAGTTGTGCACGATGTTAGATTGATGTTGAGATATATGAATTACATTGAATTTAAATAAATGCCTATTTTTTACACCCTTTAGTGTTTTAATAGAACATGTAGTATGTAGTGAAGGCATTTTGGTCGACTAGGCCAAAATTACAATTTTCTGAGTGTGTATCCCCCAGTAAGCTCCACTGAAGTATGATATTTTTTGGACTATATAGGTTATTATCACAAGTTTATGAAAGGATATTAAACTATTTCATCTTTTTAACATCCTTACTACACAAAAATGCAAATTTTGTCTGGACTTTAGAGTGTCAAGCTACCTACATTGAGCTAAAATAGAGATTGGTTATTGCACCCACCCTCATCTTTCTAGACTAGATCAAGCCCTTTCATGTACATGTGGATGCTTCAGGTATCATAATTGGTGTTATACTTTCACATCTAGGAGATGATGGACTTGACCATCCTATTCATTTTTCTAGTCATAAACTATTTGATGTAGAGAAAAACTACACAACCAATGAATGAGAAGTTTTGGATATCATGTTTGTACTACAGAAATTTCAACATTATCTACTTATTACACTGTTTGAAGTCTTCACTGATCATCAATCCCTATAATACCTAGTCAACAAGATAATGCTAGGAGGATACATCTCTTGATGGTTGATTCTATTTTAGGATTTTTAATTATGCATTAATGTAAACCTAAGAAGAGAGAACATGGGACTAGATCATCTCAACCACATTCTTAATGGTGAAGAACCAGAAGAATTACAATAAGACTCTCTTGATGCTCACCTCTTTCACATTTCTATGATTCCTAATTTTTTTGAAGTAATTTCCAACTTCCTCACATAAGGATTCTTCCCCACACACTATTAGGAATGTGACAAGAAGCATTTTTTTACTAAAGATCTACCATACACCATCATCAATAGACTTCTATATCATTTGGGCAAGGATGAAGTTCTGGGTAGGGTTATTCTAGAATATGAACGACCTCAACTCTTGTAGGAATCACATTAAGGAGTCATAAGAGGACATTTTTTAAGAGAAGATATGGCCAAAAATATATTATAGAGTGAGTTATGGTATATAAATCTATTCTAGGATACACAGAGAGTAGTGTAACACTGTGATGTCTACCAACACATGGGTAAACCACTATAAAAATATGAAATGCCTTTATAACATCTATTAGTTGAGCAACATTTTGAAAAATGGGGTATTGACTTTATCAAACATATCAATCCATTGAGAAAATTTAGTAAATCATAGTATATCATCACTGAGACTGACTATTTTACTAAGTGGCTTAAAGTTATTATGACACCTAGCTATGGTATGAAGGATGTAGTGAAGTTTTTTATGAGAACATTATTACACAATTTAAATGCCCCATAAATCTCATTAATGATCAATGAATTCAATTTCTAAAAAAACATCATTAAGGCTTTGACTGAGGAATTTATGATCTCTCATCACAAAAGCACTACGTACCATGCACAGGCCAATGGCCAAGCTAAAGCTTCTAATAAAGTGTTGGGTAAAATGTTGATAACGATTTGTGACATAAAGAGGGATAATTGGGAATATTACATTCTTGTGATTTTGTGGGCATATCACATGCACTACAAGAGAGCCATATGTTTTATGCCTTTCTAGTTAGTGTATGAAATTGAAGTAGTTATGTCGATGGAATACCTAGTACCTAGTTTGTGTATTTACATGGCCATGAGACTAGGGGATTGTGACTCTCTAACTAATAGAATAATTGAATTGAATAGGATGGATAAGTATAGATACAAAGAAACATAGATTAGGAAGTTCATAAGTAGATCCATAAAGCATGGCATGATAGAAATTTATGTTAGAAAGAATTTCATAAAGATCAACCAATCTTATTATATGACAGTCATTTTAGATCATTTTCGCTCAAGTTATAGATTCAATGGAAATGACCCTATATTATACATGAACTAATGCATCAATGAACTATGGTTTTAAGATATCTTTAGGGAACCATTTTACCAAGGTGGGTAAATGGTTGTAGGCTTAATCCTGACCACCAATAGTCAAATTGATCTCATTTTTCTAAGTGAGTGGGTGTTGAGTAGTACTAATTAGATTAGGATTTCTTAATTGTACATGTTTTTTAATGTGTTTCTTTTCTATCTATGTTTTTGTAGAGATCTCTTCACTACCAGTTGAGAACCAAGATCACAATCATAGTGTATACTATCCATGTGTAAGATAATCCATGTGCACCATCATGGATGTGAAAGAGGAGTAAACAAAAGAAATTAAGTCTAAAATGTACAAAATGGTCTCATCAATAAGATCTCCATCATATAATGATCATCCACTAGAAGTAAATACCAGATCTAAGGGTTGATTGATATTATATTCAATAAATCAGTAGCCCATTAACATCTACTCATACCCCCATACAAACACCAAAGATCATAATGATGTAACTCCATACATGTGGTAATAACTAACTACCTTAATTGCCTGATTAAATAAAGATTTATCACTTCCACCACTGCATTCATGATGTGTGGACAACTAAGCATGACATTCACATAAAATCTAAGAGGTGTCAAATCTATAAAGGATAAGTTTGAAGACCCAAGTTAACATTTCATCCTTGTTCATATTTTTCATGATCTATAATTGTAATGAGATGAGCTAGTTTTCTTATATAGAGAGTAGATAACATTCTAATTCCATCACTTGAATAGACATGGATACTTTGTGGCTCATCAAGGGTATGATAAAGGCTCAAAAAGAGGAAATGGGTATTGACATAGATTTCAATAAAACCAAGTTAAATGACCCAAAATCATTAAAATACCTATAACAAGTAGAATATAAGTTGTTTCATCTAGACCCTATTGATGTTATGCAATTTATTACTCTCACTACTCCCCATTGATTCCACAACATAGATGCACTTATTATGAATTCCTACCTTTGGTGACCTAGGGGAGATAATATAAGTATTGTTCACATGATATAATGATGACATCATCAATCTTGGCTCAGATATCACCATTGTAATCAACACTAAAACCATGGCTGAAGCTTTGGGTATGCCTATATGAAGAGACTCCCTATCTCTATACAAGACAAGAATGCCCCCCATTATATAACAAATCTATGATTTATATATGCAGAGTAATAGATGGATTCCAATTGATGAAATCATAGATAAGCTAATGCACATCCTCATAGAGTGCATTATAAGAAAATTCTAGTAGATGACCAAGTTTATGAAATAAATATTGAAAGGGGTCATAGATATTGCCCACTAGATGATCCACAAAAATGATCAATTCAACTAGACAAAGTATTTTATCCAAGAGCTACTCACCAACATCGAGAAGTGTCACACCTCTTTAAGATAGACATTTTAATACCAATTCCTTATCTTCTTACTCTGATTCATGCAATGTAAGTCCCTAGAGGGAGAAGTACACCTTTACATAGATTATTGGTTGGCACAATAATTTTGAAATATCATCTAGACACAAGAGTACATAGCCCTATCACATGAGATCAAGTTTAAATCATGGTACAAGGAGTTTATAGAGTTAATCACAACACATACTTGGGTACTAGTAGACATCATGCAATATTTAGGTCAACATGTAACTGCCACCTTGTTCCCAAAATGTATGTTCATAAATATTCATGAGTTACCACAGTCACCATTTGCACCACTCCAATTCTTTATCATAATGGACATAGAATAGGATAAAGTCACTAGATAAAAAGCCTTCAAAACCAAAAATGCAACTCTAATATAGACCATTCCACCTAGTACATCCATCCTTATAGTGTAGAAACCAAAGGAAGCTACTAGCTCATAGTAGTAGAAGGGAAAGTGCAATATCTTGAAAAACATCATTTGGAATCCCCTTCATTGAATCACAAGAAATATAACACTACAACCTATATGAATGATCCTAAGGTGCTTCAGATCATGAGCTCATGTGATCTTTTATAGATGGGCATAGATGCGAAAGAAGTCTACCAAGTCATGATGGTAGACATGGCTAGGGATTTCTATACAAGGGAGGAGGAAAAAGAATTATTTTTTAAAAAGTCTATGTGTACAATTTAAGTGTGAAATCAAGTTCCCCATAAACTATGGGTGGACCTTCCATCTTGTTTGTCATCCATAATTACTGACACTATCTGGGAAGAAGTAGAGAAGCTATAGAATTAAATTGACTTTTGTCATCCATAACTTGATGCTAGTTTCATAACCAAAGATATATTTGTACCCATTCTAGAGAGCCCACCCAAATCATTTATGCATAAAACTTGAATAAGGTTGGAGACTAGGGTCTCCCCTACACTTGAATATCATACTTTTAGATGATTAGCCACTATGTAGGAAGCAAAACTTGCTTTTGCCTCTACTTTACCACCATCAAAACATAGGTTGGTCACTATTGGATGTAAAAAATCATAGGTTTCTAGCTTGGAAATATGACCAAGTGATTTTCCATCATCACCAAAGGCCCAAGATGTTGAAGAGTTCACACCTGAACAACCCATAAAATAATAATAGTAGGCCTTAAGGGAATAATTAGCTCACATAGTAGAATGATAAGTGATGAAGGAGGTGAGGAAGTAATATAAATAACAAGCACAACAACAATAAGCCACTCAATAAGCTAAAGAAATTGAGGTTACACAAAAGGCCAAGGACATAGAGTCTGATAGACAAAAAGCTATGGATGTGGACAAAAAGGCCCAAGAAGCTATTGATGGAGCTTAGAAATAATAAGAAGAATAAGAGAGGAAAGAAAAAGAAGATGAGCTCGCTATCAAGGCTAAGGAAAAAGAAAAAGAAAAAATAAAATAGGATGTAAAAGCCCAATAAAAATAGGTCATGGAAGCTACAAAGTGTGTATAGTATCAGGCTAAGGAAGCTATAAGGAAAAATAAAGAAGAAGACCTATAGAAACAATAGGTGTAGTCATAGGCACAATAATAAGCATGAGCACAAGTTTAGGCCTAGGATGTACAAGATCAATCTAAGGCTACAAACCTAATAGAATAGAATAAATAAGAATAAGAATGAGTGAAGACATTGAAATCCTAGGAGGAACATGCAAATCTACAAGCTTCAAAATAATAGCTAAAGAAGAAAAAGGAGGAGAAGGAATCAAAATGAAAGCAGGATAAAGATGTTACATAATAATTCAAGCTAGTAGCAAAAGCCATAGTTTAAGAGCAATAGACACTTGATCAGCCTCAAGTATAAGTAGAGTAGCCACCATAGCAATAAGTACCGGCTATAGCTTTGATAGGTCTTCAACTACTTGAGTTACCATTGGGAGGTGTTTGGCTCAAGGATGTCCCAATAGTCAGTGTTTAATGCATCACTTTCTCATTCCCACTTTCCATAATGCCATGACCAAACCTTACAACATCTATAATCACATTAGCCACACTCTTAATTAAGTAGGAGGCTTCCTTGGACATCTTCAGGCTTCCACTAAAGAAACAATTGGAGGGTGAATTAGCATTCTATGAGTCCATTACTTATAAGGCTACATCTTTAGAGTTATAAATTGAAAAATCCAAGGTAGATAATATAGATTTAAAGGATCACCTTCATGAAGTTATGAAGATGATTCATGATATCTACCTAGACTTGGTAACTCAATCAATCATGGACCAAGTTATGTATAACTAGTGTAGACTCAAGACTTTGGTCTTTAAGTTAACAAAGGATTGGTGCATAGCTCAATAACTCTACATAGTCAGTCCATTAGGCTAAAACATGAAGACTAAGGTAAAGACATTGATCACCTTACTATAGGAATACCAAATCATGATGGACATTTTAGTACTCCAAGCACATCAGGTCACACGAAATTTATTAGACTAGAAGTAACACCTTCATGACTCTCCATCCAATTTTATTGTAGACTTCTCCATTATTGCGTCTACCAAGACAACCATGGGTAGCCATATCACCTCAATGGATGAGAATGATAGATCTCTCTAAGACTTGATAAATGTAAGAAACAACATGCATGACAAATTGCTAAATTGGTAAAGTGAGATTTTACATAATTTATTCATAGGTCTCCAAGCACAATGCCACATAGAAAAGCTAGAGCAACTGAGTGGAAAGATCCAAACAAGGGTCAATAACACTAAGGTAGTTATGAGCATCACTAATGACTCAGACTTGAAGAAACTAATTGATTATTATGCACCCCTACACATCCTACTACACATGATCTAAGAAGTCATGATCAATTGGCATACTTACAAGACTAACCTATCTCTATTTTATAATGAGGTTGCCTAGATATTCAACATTCTAGTCTATAAGTTACCATATAAACTCCATCAAGTCATCACATAGTGCAAGGATACATAGTCTAGTACCAAGGATCTTGATAGCTAGTCATCATCCACATCAATGCCACCTCCTTCAAGATAAGTACTATGAAAGGTGTAAATTTTGTAAATAATTTTATATTGGGGATGACTAGTAAGACAAACATGGCCAAGATGGTTAAAAACTCATAAAGGGTAGTCACTTAGTTACACTAGCCTATTGAAAACCCAAAAGGGTGGTAGGTTGGTATGGTGCTTAGTTAAAAACTTGAAAGGGTGGCTAAGTAGTGTGCAAGAGGTGAAAACCAAAAATGGTTCCTTAAGAAATGATTGTGACTCTGACCACTTCTTTAGATTCTTCCCTTTTTACACATTTAGATGATGTTAAAATATTATCTCAGGATGAGATAACATTTTAAGTCTAAAAAAGTGTTGGGAGAAGAAATCAAATAGTAAAGTTGTGCAGGATATTATTCTAATATTCATGCATTATGTATTCAGTTGTCGAATATATGTATATTTTGTCCTATCCTCCATGACTTATAATAGGTTAGAATATGAATGAACTCCTCTTTTGGAACCAAGTATGAGAAGAATGTGAATAGTCAGAGACTGTAAATAAATACACACACACACACACACATACAAATATACATACATACATACATATGTATGTATATGTGTGTGTATATATATATATATATATATATATATATATATATATATTTGTATGAAGAAGAGAGTTATACCTTTGATATCAATATAGACTATTTGATTCTGATTACATATTGTGTTTCTTATTTTTTTCCTTGTGTGCACTTTCATGGTTAATGTTTGGCTTATTTCTACCTTGAGAAGTTATTGTGACTCTTACTGGTCTGACCACTTATTTATATTCTTCCCTTTTTGCACATTTAGATGATGTTAAAATATTATCTCAGGATGAGATAACATTTTAAGTCTAAGAAAGTGTTGGGAGAAGAAATTAGATAGTAAAGTTGTGCAGGATATTATTTTAATATTCATGCATTATGTATTTAGTTGTTAGATATATGTATATTTTTTCCTATCCTCCATGACTTATAATAGGTTATAATATGAATAGACTCCTCTTTTGACACCAAGTATGAAAAGAATGTAAATAGTTAGAGACTGTAAATAACTATATATATATATATATATATATATATATATATATATATATATATATATATATATATATATATATATATATATATATATGAAGAAGAGAGTTATACCTTTGATATCAATACAGACTATTTGGTTATGATTACATGTGTTTCTTATTTTTTCCCTTTTGTTCACTTTCATGGTTAATGTTTGGCTTATTTCTATCTAATTTACTCTTTTATGCTTTGTAAACAATAATTAAGTACTAGTTGTTCCTAGTTCCTATATAATCCATAATAATTCATCTTTGTTATGTTTCTATTTTCCCTACTGAATATGAATTCTATGCACTATCTTATGCACTTGAGTAAAACTTAGTTATCCTCATCCTTAGCATGTTTTGATGCTTCAAGAACCTTTGCTAATAATTTTTATTTACCTATTTGTGAGAAGAAAACAAGTAAATTATATTAATTTTATTTTGTGTAAAATGACGGGTTTTGATTTCTTATTCTGATGCAAATAATAAAATATTGTTTGCATGATCATAAGTAAGTCAATAGACTTCTTGATGAGATTGAAAAGGTTCTATATTAATAAAAAATAAATGTTTATCTGATATTCTATCATGGGTTGACCTTATTTATTTTTTGGTAAAATAATAATATTGGGGTCTTAAAAATATGAGAATGAAAAATTTATTTATAAAACCCTAAGCTATTGTTTTCATTTTCTTACCTAGTCATAGGGTTTGAACTAGGGCTTGTGAATTATTTTTGTATTCTTTTTGTGTTGAGTATTTTAACCCTGTAGAGGGAGATGCCTCATTTAAATGGCTAGAATTTATTTCTATTTTTTCTTACCTATTGAAATAGCTAGATAGAATGGAAAATTTGGATATTATTTTACTTGAATGAAATATTATTTATGAATATAATTTATTTCTATATTCTTATCTATTGAGACAGCTAGTTAGAATGGCATTTTTTGAGATTATTTACTTAATTAAAATAATTATTTTATGGCTTAAATTTATTCATTATCAAAAAATATTCCAGACTATTTTACTTACCTAATAAGTGGTTAAATTTTATGTATATGAGGGTTTATAACCAATTGGTTATTTATTTCTAGGGTAGGGTGCATTTGTACTTTGATGTATAAATCTACTTGATATTTATAATCTTAAAATGGGTTTCAATTATAACATTGATTTTTTAGTTCAAATCCTTGATAATTCATTAATATTGTTAGAGTAGTATGTATTTTATTTTGACCCAACCATACAAAAGGGTAAAATATAGTGATTTCACCACTTACAAGTGATGAAATGACTATACCTGACAAACTGGCAAAAGAGCGAAGCATCTAAAAAATTAGTGTTGTGTTATCTATTTTTTGTACATGCATTATATATTTTTTGTATTGGTTATAGAAACTAATTTTATATCACTTATAGTGGTTTTTTTAACTATGGTACACCTAAAACCTAGGATGAGGGTTGACTAGGCTCTATTGAAATTAGAGTTGATACCTAAAAACCTTTAGAGGTGGATCAAAGGTACCAAATCGATATATGTTTATTGGTCTTTGTGTATTTGATTTTTAGTTATGGCATGTTTGTTAACTACTACAAATTAGTGATGGCTCTTATCCCTTATTACTCACACTCTTATCCCAAATACCCAAAATTTGGACTCAACCTCCCAATTATTGGTTGGGGGTGGTGAGGGCCACCAATTGGGGGGCTCATAAAAAAAGGTTAGGTTAAGATAGATACTTAGTTAAATATCGATGAAATCAAATGGTTATTTATATTATTTAATTATTTTATGAGTTATTATTGTATTCTAACATGTTAAAATGAACAAAAATTATGTGGGTTGATGTGTAAAATGAAAACATAATGGTTTTATACTATTATTCATTATTCAGTTAAGCACTATTTGTATTAATGATTTAATGTTTCAATTGGTTAAATTGAGTATGCCTCCAAATAGATAAAATTTAATTATTACAAATTAGATTTCTATTTACATTTGAGTTGGTATAATGTTAATAGTTAATTATTGATTATCAGTTAGTAATTGGTTTTATATTCTTGAACTACTTTTTAAGACTATGTTATTAGGAATGGAACTTATGGCTGCACTTGTATATCAATTTCAAGGTGTTCTATTTGATTACTTGAGAGGTATTTATTGTTTTACCAACACTTATATAATACAATTTATGAGTTCTTTATGAGCTCTAAAAAGACATTATGCATGTCAAAAATTTATAGCCATATAATCACTTAATGACATGTTAAGAAATTATTGTTTAAGCTAATGTTTTTAATTCTTTTTGGCACATTACAACCATAAAATAAGTTTGCAAATTATTCCTTTTAGGCAATTTGATTTCATAAGTGTGTTTATTCTAATCTTTTTCATTACAATATGTTGAACACATCTATTAATCCACTTGTTGTACATGTCTTATCCAAGTTCATTTAATTCAGAATAACTATTTAATTTTGTAGATTGAATTAAATCATGAATTTGGATTACCTTTGATTGTTATTTTAATTATCAAAAGTAATATGCAATAATACTTGGAATTTTGCTAGTTGTATAATCCTTGTTATATGTTGGAAACTAAAAGCTTCTAAAGAGGATAAAGAACTAATTAAAATAGTGTAAATCATTTATTAAAGACTAGTGTTATTGTTCTTAATAAATTAATGAAATATTCTAAAAATACATTTGAGTGTCAACATACACTCAATATACTTCGAATAATGTTGGGAAGTTGTTACAAATTGTTTTAATCTTTTTGGGAATTAGGTGTTAATTCCTAAGCAAATAAAGATCTGAGTAAATGTAAATTAGTAATTAATGTGTCTCAATTAGCCTACTAATTTTTGTAAATAGATATGTATTTTAAATTTTTTAAAGATAGTAATAAGTGTGAAGAAATCAAACTTAGCTTATTTTGGACTAAAACAGATGATGTAGGGTCTAAAAATTATTGTACAAGGATGGTAGACTATCACAAATAGGACCCACAACTCTATTTCTAGATTGGATAGGAGTTCCAAACTTAGGATACCCTACTAATTGGTGTTGTAGTCCACTTTCATTATTGATGTCCACTTATATAATTTTTATCCTAGTGGTCTAGCTTTTATGGGTTCTACTTGGTAGGCCTGTGACACCTTGGTAGTGAAATATTAAAGCCTGGATTTGTCCAGAGCTTGTTATATGTCTAATTCAATATTCAAAACCATTAGGACCTCCTAGTAAATAAATTTGAGTAGAAAAATTAGGAAAGAGATGGAGGGGTTAGTGTGTAAAGGATACATTAGATGCACATCACACCCTGTGTGTGGGCACACTACCTACATACCAATACTCTGAAGAGGGATCAAGCTAATGTATTTCTCCTATTTGAAGTCTTTGGTGAAATTATGTGATGTATACAACTAGATGTGAAATTTAAATGTATTTTGGATGACTAGGGACTATTATGAGTGCTTGAATAGGTTTGAATTATTCTTGGAAGGTTGTATGCAGAGAATAGGGAAGAGTGCTTGAGTGTACTTGTATTCTTGCTTCTTTCTTGTCAATGAGTGCCAACCCTTATAAATAAAAATTTAATGGAATTATATATGGAAACTAATGATCATGGATTAGATGAGCTTGTAATAGGTTGATAGATTAAAAAATAGGAAATCGAGAAAATCTGTTCATTGGAGGCTAAAGTGAACTTGGACAACAACATCAAAAACAAGACACCCTTGAGTTCTGGCACTCCTATCCAAATTGGGTGTTATTTCCCTAGGAAGATGAGACATAGGGGGATGGATATGGGTCTAAGAGGGATGCATAGGTATCAAAAAGCTAAGTTTTGGAAGCTATAGGTGACTGAGAATCAGTGAAAGTCTAGTTGAGAAGGGTTAAGTGAGCAAGAAAGAGAACCTATAGGTTGGGTGTTATTAGCCATGCCTAAGTCATCCAATTTTGCATTTTATAAGATTAAATTCCCCCCCTAATTTATTCTAGTGATGTATCAAAGCTAAATACTAGGATAAAGGAAAAATAGAAAGCATACCTAAACTTACCTGTAAGGAAAAAGATCATGAAGCTATGTGGTGTTAGATGTGCATAGAGAGAGCACGCTATGATGTGTGAATATAAAAATAAAAACATGAAGTAGATTAGTTATTACTAGATACAAAATTTGAGTAAAGGATGAGAGAGGAATGAATACACCTCATCAAGTACATGAACTAATATAAAACCTATTATGATGTTGGATTGTGTTGAGTATGTGCTAAATCAAGAGTAATATTATGAATGAAGATGAGTGCTCAATTCCATAGAATATGGCTCAAGAATGAAAATTTTGGCCCTTTGGCTCCATCATCACCAACTAAGTGAAGAATTTGAATCATGTATGTGCTAATCGATGTCTGGACTATAAGTCCAATCCCTTTGAATAAGTGGCTCAAGAATACAAAGGCTAGCTAGTCCTTTGGCTCCATCATTACCCCATGAAGTGAAACTATAAAGTGATACTGGTATAAAATATATGTCATATGAGATGAATCATGGATCCCATAGATGTGATATAAATCTAACACTATGGCATGGATAACTGAATGTGTGATAGAAACTAGGCCACTCTTGGCCATTTTAAAAGATGGAGATTAGGTTTATATGAAAGCCACTCTGAAACTAATGAAATAAGATTATATGAAAGCCAACTCAAGAAATCATGTACTTAAAAATATAAAATTGTATGAAATTTTATCTTGAATGTGATTCCAACCCCCTGAAGATGGAGTAAGGCATGCAACTACTAAATAATGCCTAGAATAAACTAAACTTGGAATCAAAAGAAGATCAATGTGCCACGTACATTGTCTCCAACCACTGATGTCTATAACATGGATTCTAATTTAGAATTTATGCCAACTACCCAATCTAAACTTAAAGTTATAACCATCATGCCATGCATGATAACCCCCTATATCTAAGAAAACTATGTTGAAACTATTGAATCTAAAGGATCTAGAAGTGCAAAAATTGTCCCTAAACTAAAATTTTTGCCTATTTTTTGAAAATCTAAGTGTTTTTATACCTAGAAAAGAGCATAAAATTATGGACACCCTTATTTTTAGCATTACTATATATTTTTAGTGCTAATATCCATTTTTAGTGTTGTTGTTTAGTGTTAAAATTGACTGTTGATATGAGATTATTCCTATTTTTTGCTTTGATTTGACTAATTTAACATCTAGATTCTATGTTGAATATTTTGAATGTTGTTATTTTGATTTCTATGAGGTTTTTATATCTGTGATAAATATCCTATTTTATGCCCCCTCTTTTGAGGGTAGGAATGATGAACTTGCAATGACTGCCCTCAAAAGAAAAGAGTCCTGCAAGTGTGTTAATTTGAATATATATATATATATATATATATATATATATATATATATATATATATATATATATATATATATATATATATATAACATTTGATGTTTGAGAATATGTTTCAAGATATAGCAATATTTGTATTGATAGATTATTAGACAATAGGGGTATGCCTAGATAAATATGACAATGTGAAAGAATTTTCAAAGTACTGAATTAGAATTAGAAATGTTAATTGTTAGTTGTTAGTTAGAGGGATGGAGCATGATGTCTATCATGGCATCCAATAAAGAAAATAAAATGCATGATATGGATCATGGCATTGCACACATTTTAAAAGCAACAAGAAAATGAGAAACAAGCAACAAGTATACTAGATGGGCCAAGGGGTAATGCAAACAAGGGGCATGGGCACATGTCACTCAAATTAGAAACAAGCATGGAAGGCATGTTCAAATTCCACATACACATACAAGTGAAATAAGCAAAGTTGGCACATAGGCCACATGAACATAGAAGATTACAAACAAAATAAATTAGTATAAGTGTTGTTTTAGCACTGCTAATGTTTTTGTTACGTGAAATTATTCTATTGTCTTATCATAGTGGGTCTTCCAGATGAATATTTGGTGAGGTGCTTCATCAAGATCACTGAGATGTCCAAGCTTGTAGAGAAGCTTATTAAACCTATGGAAATCATGACCCTATTCACCCTATACAAGGGTGGTGTAGCCCCATGTGAAGGCATGGTATGTTGAGTAGAGAGATACTCAGTCAAAGAAGTTATGGTTGTATGTGTCAAGCATTATGATAAGTTCCTAAACTAGCTGAAGTAATTTGTTGCCTTATTTTTCCCTTCTCTTGCTTGATCACTAGATGGAATTTTTGTATGCCATTAATTTCATGTGGTACGTGTTCTCCAAATTACTTTGTGTTTGCAATATTTGAAGAGGCTAATGATATGAGTGAATCATTATCTCCTTTACCTAAGATTTAGTGGTGTCATTACTTGATTAGTTGAATGAAGGCTTAAAACTCTTTTTCATAGGTGGAGTAGCATTGAATTGTGTTTTTGAATGTATCTTAGTGATATGCAACTAGATTCCCATACTGTATGAGTACTACACCAAGTGCATAGTTAGATGTATCGATCTGGATCTTAAAGGGGTGGACAATGTTTGGGATTTCTAGAATTAACATAGCATAAAGGTGTTGCTTGAGGCTTTTTGAATACACATTGTTGCACAAATTTATAGTGGAATGTAATTTTGGCATTTATGATTTTATTGAGAAGGTCATGATATATCCAAAAAACCTAAGATAAACATATGGTAAAAGTTTGCAAGTCCAAAAAAAGTCCTCAACTAGGTGAGATTATGCTAAGCTGGCTAGTTTTAGATCACTTTGATCTTCCTTGAAACTATGTGAATGCTTGTGTGGTTGATTATTTATCCCAAATACTGAATCTGCATAGGGTTTAATGTACACTTGGCTAAATTGGTTTGCAACTTGCATATGTGAAATTAATCTAAGATATGTGAGACATGCTCCACATGTCCCTCCCAAGTCTTACTTAAGATGAAGATGTAATCTAAGTAGAAAATGATGGAGGAGTTGGTGAAGGGTTGAATTATGTCATTCATCAAGGGCATGGATATTATTGGCACATTGGTTAAGCCAAAAGGCATAACAAATCATTCATATAATCCCTCCTTTGACTTGAATGTTGTCTTCTAAATTTTCTCAAGATGGACTAGTGCCTGATGGTAACCTAATTTTAGGTTGATCTTGGTGAAGTATTGTTCATCTTAGAGCTACTCTTAGAGGTTATAAATGTGTGGTAGAAAACATTGATTCTTCATGCTTATGTTTTTGAACATGCGATAGTCAATGCACAAGTTCCATGTGCCATATTTCTTTGGCATGAAGACTATTGGGCTACCATAAGGGGAAAAGCTTACTCTAATCTTACCTTGATTAGGAAGCTCTTCGATTTGGCATCAGACTTTATCCTTCTTCCAAATGGACATGTGGTATAGTGGACTATTTGGGAGGGGGATCCATGGGTCAAATCAATCTGATGCTATAGTGCACAATGTGTGGGAATCCCCTTTGGTTCTTCAAAGTAACCTTTGTATTGATGTAGTAATTTGTTGAGTTACTTGCTCAGTTGGGATATTCTTTCAAGACAAACCATGAGTATCACAAACCTACACATATGTGAAATGAGCTCACAACATTTTTAGGTAAAGATCACAATGATTTTGGTTTTTAGAGGTGATTATAGGATGTTGAAGATGCAAAATTTAATATGGGTGATCTATTGTTATGGCTTAGATTTATATGTATCATCATGATCATATGTATATATTATTCTAATTAATATTTCACAAACTTCTAGTGTCATATTGCTAAAAGTTAGTGTGTCCTCTATAGGCTTGACTGCATACTTAAAAGTGCATTGTCACCAAACTTGAATATATTTCCCTTGTTGTAGTGATCCTGAGTGTATGGTATATGATGCTCTCCAATAAAAAGATCTAGGAATTGGACTTGAACTTTGAAAGGGTTTTGATGCTGAAGTGGTAGATTGACAGTCTATGGAGAATGAGATGTTGTTGGACCCAGTTGCATCATGAGTTTGCATAAGTGGCCAAAGAATTTGGTGTGTTGTTCCTCGAGGGTGTCCCAGATGAGTTTCAGGGCATCAAGTGATGCCTCATAGAATTGATTTTATTTGTCATCTATCTTGTTACTGCTATAATGCTATTTTGGATACTCTAAAATAAAACTGAGCAGATGTCCTTTCTACTATTTTGCTTGTGCATTTATAGGGATTTGAAAGCTTTTACTATGATACCAATGATCCACACTATGGGGCAAAGGATGGTCGTAGGGAGGAAAATCTTATAACATGGTAAATCATGAGGTTTAAGAACATGTAATGGAAATATTAAAAATAGAAATCAAAAACACATTTGACCACATAATACTTGTAGAATAATGCAACTTTTATTCAATGAGAGAGAATAGGGTTTGGTACATAAGCATACAATGTTTATTAAGGCTGAGAATGAATATTTTCATGATCAAAGAGTGAGAAATGATTCCTAACTAATTTAACTAGACCACCATAAAAATACAGATGACCATTCAATGTTAGATACTCAAGGCATGATAACATTCCTGTGATAATGCCCTTATGGTTAAATGGCTTATAATATATATCATTACAAGAGAATAGTTTAAAAGAGATGGTTACAAAATCATTCATATTTTATAATGGTTGAAGATTTAATTTCTTACAAGTGTAATGGCTAGTAGTTGGCTTTCCAATTGTGAGGTGTGTTGACAACAAATTTGACATGGCATGAGCTCTATTAGTGCCACTGGTATGGTGTGAAGCAATGCAAACATGCCATGTGGCCTTTAAGTTCTAGTGGTCCTATATGGTAATTGAAAGATGTGTGGTATGCCACTTAGTGCTGCACAAGCAAGGGTATTATGACATTGTGTAGGTGGTGGAAGTTGCCATGGAGGTCTAGGTATTTAAGGACCTCAGGATAAGAGTGTAGACTGACATGGATGTGCTTAGATCACTAACAAAAGTTAATCCCTGAAATCTATTGTGTATTTTTCTAGGGACTTATTTTGGAATTTTGTTGCCCTTTATTTAGTTTGGTATCAAGAAACTGGATTGCATAAGCTTCTTGAAGAATATTAATTGAGAAACATATAAACATATCAAGGAGATCAATAGTTTACAACCAAATCCTAATAAGAGAGCCATGGATTCCAAAATTTCATTAATTGTTATGCTTCAAGAAACTTATACTGAGGAAAAAAAGGAGGCCTAAGATGTATTGTAGCATCCAAACTAAGAAAGATCAAAAACACAAGGGATGCCATCAGAAGCACACCTAAGGAGGAAGTAGGTCCAAAAATTAAAGAGCCACATAAAACACCATAGGTAAACATAGTAAATTTGTTAGAACTAGAGCTGGATGGGTCCAAAAAATGACCAAAAAATAAGCTTGTAGGGTCTATTTTATTATTTGATTGATCCTTAATTTTTCTTCAATATTCTTTTCCCTTTTCAAACGTCCTTGAAGCCAACAATTTTATCCATAATATCCCCAAAATTTAAAAACTATCTCCTCAGAGATTGGTATATAAAGGAAAATAGGTAGCAAAGAACAGAGTGAGGAAGAGTACATCTAGAAGGGAGATAAAAGAAGATGAAACCCAAGCTATAACTAATTGTATGATCTAACAAGTGGATACATTTAAATTACAAGTTGTAATAAAAAGTTAATTTTATTTTTTATTTTTAAAAATATATTTTGATCTAAGACATGGAATCTTTTGATGAAATATTTCCTTTGAAGTTATATGTCTCAGGTGTGATAGGTCTCTTAGGGTTTGATGTCTATATAAAAATCTAGAATTTGATAGATGTTTATGAAACTTTAAGGTTTTGTTTTAATTTATTTTTTTATTAATGAACCTAAACAAGGTAAAACTTAAGATAATTTAGGTTGTCTAAGATTTGTTTAAGATATGTCTAAAGTAGACAAATATAAAAACTATAAGTAAATATTGAGTTGTATTTTAATAACTATGAAAATTTACAAGGACAAAATACTTCTCTTGTTTTGGGTATGTGCAGGTGATAGATAAGGTTAAAAATGGGTAAGAGGTCATTCAAATATTAAAATTGATTGTCTAGACTTTCATGGATGAATCCAATAGCAAGAGGGCACCTATGTTTGTCAAAATCATTTGATATTTGATGTAAAATGTTCTTATGACTTTTGTCTAATTATTTTGAAATAGATTATTGTGCCTTCTTCTAAACCACTATTTTGTGCAATACTAGAAGCTTGTTGTGTGCACATGTCCAAAAATTCCTCTCTTTCACTTCATAACCCTAGCCCAAATTTTGAAACTAGGTTTTGTCTATAAAAGGGAAAAGAAAGATGGGTTAAATTGAATCCAACCACCTCCACTAAGTGGATTATTTTTACCTCTATTTTCAATAATTTGAAGAGGGCTTAAACCACACTTGGTTCTCTCTGTTAGGTGTATGTGTACAATGGTGCTCATTTGGTATGAATGCAACATGCGATCTAGATTTTGACACTTGATGATGAGTATGAGAAATGACCCAATTTGACTCCTTCAAACCTTTCTTTTTGACCCCATATTTCCATCGTTTTGTATATCAAATTGACCTCTTTATGTCCTTTCTATCATTATAAAAACTTAATGAATATGTTGTCTAACTGTTTATCTATGAATAAAATAGTGTCATATATCATCTTCATTATCTTGGTATGACTATTAATCAAATAAATGCATATTTAAAATATAATTATGAGCAAACAGGGCAATCGTAGCAAATATATAGATTAAACTGGGTGTCACCCATAACATCTATTGTAGCTTTCACACTACACCCATACCAATAGGGCAATCACCCATAACACTGATTGTAGATGCATTTTTTGAAATTTTCATGGTTGGTTAGTGGATTTTAGTGGATCTCCTCCATGGTTTGAGGCATAAAACAATTCCTAACATATAGGGAAATGAAAAGTTGGTTTTAGACCTATCAAACCATATTCTTTCTCTATTAGACCATTTCTTTTGAATAGTTGCAACATCATACGTGTTTTTCATCTTGTTACCCTATATTATTCATAATAGATTATTTTAGATCTTATGTTGTACCTTTTTATGTTTTAATCTCAAAATAAATCCACCTTCTCTATTTAAGAGCAGGGCATCAAAGTGCAGTTAGCTAGAGAGATTAGAGAAAAGGTAAGAGAAATATATAATTGAAAGTTTAGTTGAAATATTTTTTGTAATTTCCATATACTAACATCTTAATTTGCCATAGAATCATTTAATTCAATTAAATTAAGTTGACGTAATGCAGTTTCAACCAAGGTTGATATCAGAACACAAATCCAACTGATGAGGGCCCACTCATGAGTTGTGATGAAAATCCCATCTATTAAGTATTTTTTATTTTTCATTATGTGAAGCATCTCTATTTTTATTTATTTTTTGAATGCATGCATATTTTGGGTTCATAAGTTAACAAATCAATTCCAATAATTCCTTTTATGTAATTCATTTTCCACAACCATTACTTTCCAACATTTACTTTTCTTGTAAGTGTGTTATTTTAATTTCACCAGTGTGATTCCTATATGTAATGCTTAAGACCCAAATTATTAAAAGTGACTAGTGCCACACGTATAATACTAACACCTTGTCGAAAATCACACCTCAAAATTGATAATTAATGAAAATAACATTATAAATAAATTAAACTATTGCTCCTTGGAACATGTCTGTTAACTTGTATGCAAACATTTGTTGTGTTAGATTAATTGATGGTTTAATTTTTCTCATCATTTTAGTACTATTAATAGAGATAGTTGTCAATCATTAGGGTCTTAGAAGGTTGGGTTAATATTTATTAATTTTATAGATCAAAATTTTCCGCTTTCTAGATAAAGATTTCTTGCTTTCATAGATCAATATTTCTTGCTTCCTAGATTAATAATTTTTGCTTTCATAGATCAAAATTTATTATTTTATAGATTGAGAATTCATTCTTTCTAGATTTAAATGTTACTACTTACTAGTTAAATTTTTCATTTCTATAGTTAGATTAAAGCAAATATAGAAAATTCTCATTTCAAACTAACTCTATGTAGGGTAGGGTAGAAAGCATAAAAAATGTTGAGTGAGTGCATGCAATGAAAAAGAGATAATTTAGGTATATTCTTGCCTAAATGATTTAACTTTTCTATAGGGACATAAACATCACCTGCAACAACTAACAGTAGCATACACACATCCAATCCACAACCATCACCTACAACCTTATCATAAATAGTATCAGTCGAAAAGTTCTTGGCTAAATTGGTAAAGTGGTCTAAAAGCAATACACAAAAATACCCACATACCCAGGAGAAAGATATTTTGAACAATTCCAAATAGTGCCAATTTGGCCACCATATACTTAGGAGTCCAATTTTTTCTTCCCTCCACCCTCACCCAAACTCCTTTCCAAAAGTGAATATAAAGCCTTATTTGTTCTAAAAAGAAATCCAAGATCTCTAGTAACATTATCTACTGAGCCAAATGACATATTTGTCAAATTTACAAAAGAACTCCTAGAAGACTTTATTTCCCCTATGAAAGGTCAAGACCCTTATTTACTATTCATCTTGGGCAAAAAATATTGATAGAGAATTTGAAAAGTGGGTGGAAAAAGTGAGTAGTACACAAGTAGTTCAAAGAATTATTGGAGATATGGAAGCAAAATCACCTATCAATGATACTAAAACTTTTGAATTTCCTATAAATACCCCCCATGGTAAATGCACCTATGAAGAACATTCCCCTCTTTGTGTTGCCTAACTTTAGGGGAATGGTAAGTGAGTATTCTATATGTTCCTTTTTGAGTTTAACATCTTATGTTGAATCTATGATTACGATTTAGATGATCAAAGGCTGAAATTATTTCTAGCCACTCTAAAGGTCACAACCCTCTAATGGTTTATGGGATAAGGAAAAAATGAAGTCACTAGTTGGGATGACATGAAATAAATCTCTCTCCAAATACACAAGTACTAGATGGGAAGAGACCTTAAGGGAGATGACATATTTTTAATGTCACAAAAGGAAGATGAGTCTTTAGAAGATTATATGGAAGGATTCTTATTCAACCTATAAAAGTCTAAACAGAACAAGTTGGATTAGGAATCCATCAAACTAATAGTATTGAAAGGAATGAAGGAAGAATGTTTGGAAGCTTTAGATATTATGAGTAGTGTAGATCTTACACACTCATTATTTGATGATATAATCACCCTATGTAAAAACTAATCAAGGTCTACAATGAATAAGATCCACAATAATAAGGCATTTCCATTATCATCCTCCAAATCTACTAATGAAGTCTCATAGATAGAAGTTAGTAATTTACTGCAAGACATGAAACAAGACATTATTATCCATTTGGATATGTAATTGGACACACTGCATACATGGAGGGAATAAGAAGAGGTAGATTAGGCTTTGACTATATATTATTTAGATATCCACAAAAAGAAAACAAACTGTAGGTGTCATGTCACCTTTGTGGAAGTGGAACATATAATAGAGGAGGACCCTAATGCAATAGAACTTCATGAAATAGGAGGATAAGGGTGGAATGTATAATAGAGGAGGATATTGATGCAATGGAACTTCATGAAATAGGAGGAGAAAGAGATCATATATTTTACATAGCTTAATGAAAACCATGGTCTCAAAGACCATAAAATCTAGGTATGCTGCCAAATTTTGCATTTTAATTCTCAAATTTTAACTACTCCTCCTAATTGGTATGAATCAAACCCATGGATCCCAACATCACCCAAAAATCACAATTGGTTACAACAAAACATTTAATCCTAGATTAATAGGTAGTAACCCCAAAATCAAAATAGGTCATTATAAAACCTTCAACCACAACCTAATTAGTAGCAGTTCCAAATCCAAAATTAGTTACCACAAAAATTTCAACCGTAGACCAATGCAACTAAAACTTTCAACCATAGACCAATTGGTAGTAGTTACAAAGCCAAAATTGGTTACCATAAAAATCTCAAAAACATATCAATTGGAAATAGTCTCAAAACTAACCATAGTAATTCTAAAATTAGAACCAACAATGGTACCTTTCTTCCTATCAATGACAACCATGGAAAGGAAACCAACCATGGTCTAACCCAAATGCTAGTTTTACATAACAACAATAACAACAACAAAAGCCTACTCTAATACCTATAAAATAGAACCAATCAACTCAATCACCTTAATTACCTATCTAACCTTTACCAAACCTAAACAATAAGTTGGTTCAGTCGACATATAATACTAAAGGGGTGTCCCACCCAACTTATTCAGTGGTAGTAGATAATATAAAACTTTGATTAAGAAATATTCTCCCAACCCCCACCCCTCCCATAATAAAAAAACCTTTTAAGAGGCACAAAAAATAAATACTAATCCACCATCACCAAATAAAACCCCTACCCCTAATAAAACCACATCTACTAGTCAAGGAGTAGCTGCTACTCCTTTCCCAAAAAAGTTAAATCTCCAAAGAGAAGAGCCAAAACTTAAATTTGACTTTGTAGAACAAGTAAAAAATATTTTCATCAATATCTTATTATTATAAGCAATCAAGGATTTCCCCATCTATACCAAGTCTGTCTGAGACTTATGCCTCAAGAATCCTAGTTGGAAGAGGAAAGATCCCAAGACTGTGCAAGTACTTGCATAACATGTAGATATCATGTTGGGAAATAATGTCCCATCTAAATATACTGACCTAAATAACCCTATTTTTGATGTCTACATTAATGGTGCCCTTATATAAAATACTTTAATATATTTAGGGATAACCATCAATGCAGTGACTAAGGAAACAATGAATAAATTGAGACTCACAAGTTCCCTTAAAACTACTACTATTTTGAAATTTTCAAACATAACAGCTGTTAAACTTGAAGGAGTCATTGAGGAAATTCTCATCACCATATAATCATGGGAGTACCCAACATACTTCATGATAATAGATCTAAATAAAAGTGTAGGAGGATACCCTCTTATCCTAAGAATAACTTGGTTAGCTACAACAAATGCATTTATTGGTTGTAGATCATAGAATATGCTGATTTTAAATAAAATCACCTTGAAAAAATTGGTCTTATATCCACCAACACAACCTACATCAGAAATAAAACAATCATCTTGGTGTTTAACCCTTTTTAAATGTTTTAGAATTGTAAGGGTTAAAGGAGTTAGAGTTGTTTAATAAAATGGATGGATAAAATTATTTTAAGGTAGGCCAATTAAATTAATTTAGATAACATAATATACTAAATTTGAAAAATTACCAAATATAAAAAGTATAAAATCAATTGATATTCTAGTAATTATAACACAAAGAAGAGATAATACTTAGCTTATTTTCAAATAAACATGTAGATCTAAGATATACAAGTGTATAAATAAACAAATTAATTCTCAAGGTCCATTTGTTAAATTCTACATATTATTTCTAGAGGCTTGGACAATATTGTCAACCTGTGGACACTAGCATCGATGTTTCTATCCAAGGATCATTGCTTTTATTCAGTATGAAATATTCACTATATTTTAAAATGACCACATGTGCCTATTAGGGTTTTTTTTCACCTTTTTTTTGATATATTTGGATCACATGCACATGGTTTGTATGACTGCATATAGCTCAAACTCTAGTTTTTCACCTTAGGTCATGTTGCCTTGCCTAAACTGGGTTAGTAGGTTCATGAAGTTGAGCTGAAATCAAGGACCCCTTTACCAATGAGCACTACCTAGATATCCAATAATTTGAATAGGGTCTCAGACATATGTAGGTCTCCTTTAAGCGTGGGCTTGTGTGTTCCCAAAGGTGCAATATTCTATATGCAAGGATATGTACTGATATACATTGTAACTTGACAAATATTGCTCATGGGCTATTATTTTCATGATTTAGACCTATAATGTGACTAATCCTATGACTAATATAGAAATAGGAAAGAGTAGATCAGCAAAACTTAGCTGTGTGATTGATTGAATGAGCTTGAATAGGTGATTTCTTGGTATTTCCTAGATGGGTAATGAGTACGCTTTGATTTGTATTTATACCACACCATTTGAAAATATATCACATAAGGGTTAGTTAAGACAAATACACCAACCCATACATTTCAAACGATTTGTAATTTTGATGAATTTTAAGGCACAAACACTAGAAAAGGAATCTAGACACTAGCGTCAATGTCAATGCTACTATACCTATCTAGATGTTAGTGTTTGATAGGATAAAAATTATTGAAGATCTATAACTGATAGTAAATTATATAAATTATATTTTAATCTTGTTTTAGTGTAAGAGTGATTTGATTCATTATAATGATAGGTTCAGGCCATAATATAAGTAGTTAGGCATAATGCGATGGTGAATGTGAGCCTTTTGACAACATGAAGGTTTAGAATTGAAGGGTAGAGCCATGACTGGTATTTTTCAAGTGTAAAAGAATGAGATACTATATATAATTAGATTTAGTATCTACATCCCCACTCTTTAATCTAATTATGCATAAGGATGAAACTAATAGGTTAAATAAAATAAATGCATAACACAATATGTAAAACACACCTCGCTTTGACTTGAACCCTATTTGAATTTGCTATGTGTATGACCTATAACCAAGAGCATGATATAGGTGTAATTAGTGAATATAATATAAAAATAAATAATTTAAAATTGATTGAAAAATAAAGAGAGCATGAAAGGAATACACTTGTGTGTTGATGCAACCATTTTTCCCCTTGATACTTTGCTTTGGTAAAGATGCTCCTTTATGAAGCATTAGAGATGATAGAGGTTCAAAATTTAACCTTGGAGATTTGAGGATGGAAATTCAAGGGTAATTATGCCCCCAATCTAGTGTAAAGGTTAGTTATTACATGGCCATTAAGATAATTGATTCTCATTGTACAACTCAAGTGAATGTATAATAAAGACAAGTTAAGTGGTAGAACCAACTTAACCTAAAAAGGGGAGTAGTGTTAAGTAAGGCTATCAAGGGTGTTGAATATTAACCACTCTACTCAAAGTAACTAATTTATATAGATAGTAAAGGCTCAAGTGACACTTCTTGATAAAAATAGTGCTTCTTGGTAAACTATTTTGAATAGGTATTTACAATTTTTGGTGCACTTGCATAGCATATGCAACTCTAATGTGTTTCAATATAAATTATTTGTCAATATGTAACCCCTAATTTATAATTGTGTATAATTTATATCACAAATATAAAAATATATCCCAAATATATAAAATTTAGTGCCAAATGCATAAGATTTGGACCTAAATATATCTAAATCACATAAACTGTATCAAATTATACCGTGTATGTGTGGATTCATGTATCTTTGACATGCCTTCAATAATATGCCCCCATTTTGAGGTGAGGGGAATAGAATATAGTAGTCACCTTGCATTAAAAGGATAAAATAACTATATTATATGTGTATGAATCATGTAGCATATAGGAGTAGCATGTCTAAGTAGATATATCAATGAAACTTATAATATAAGATCACAAAAATCCCTAATATGTTTGATATCAATCATGGCAAAGTCTAGAAAGTAACAATACAATCTCAAAAAAACATCAAACACACATACAAGAACACTTAATGCCACACAAAATGGGTCTAAGAAGACAAAAAATAGGGGGCATATTTAAATGCCACACACTCGAAGGGAGGACATATTCAAATATCCACACACAAAGAAATAACACTCAATGGCACATTGTCTTATAAACAAGGAACATATTTTAATGTTCCAAAAGTAAGATAATAACAAATAATAAGTACACTCAAGGAAGTGATAATGTGAATAAATGAAGTATAAGTAACTAACATAATCATATCATGTGAGTCCTTACATATATGTGTTAGCAAAAAATGTTATGTAACATAGCATATCAAGTACCATGTGTAAGATGTAATCATAAGTATAGACATGCATAAGAGTTAATATATAATCTCAACATAATAATTTAAAAGTGATTATAAAACAATACATGTATTGATCATGATCAAGGAAATAAATTCCCCCAACATAGTGTGCCACGTGGGAGGAAAAATCTAACATCTATATGTGTATGTATCATAGATCTGGTGTATGTTTGTATCACACTCAAGTACCCATGAAGCATATGTGTGTATAAAAATGATATGTTATCTACTAACATAATGTAAAAAACATATATAAAATTTAGTATACATGTGAAATGCTAAATAATTTTGTATTTTTGCTTTATTTGTGATTTAACCTTTTAGGGTTTTACTAGTGTAAATCCTATTTTAGATTAAAGGGTTTAGTTGTATAAATTAGTCAAAAATAATATGAAATAAATAACCACTATTTTGTTACATAATTTGAATTTCTTTGACTTTTTAAAAATAGCAATAAATATATAAAAATAGAGACTTATCTAGAAAATAACCATTGCATAAGATTTGGGTGTTGAAAACTAGGTTACAAACAAGTCTGAGTGTCATCTACATGATGCCTAAGTTAGATCCCTCCCTAGATAGTAGTTTCCCACTTGGATAGTATTTCCATATGGCTCTAGTGTCCTAAAAATGGTGCTAGTGTTCTATTTGCAATACTATTCCTAAATTTTATGAGTACCTGCACCTACATTTCTATCTTCTATTCCTGTGTGCACAAAATTTGAAACTTTTTATTATGCCTGGAATAGCTAATTTAAGATACAAACCCTAATTATCCTTGAAATTATTACATTATTTGAAAATATTTGTCCATTAGAAGGATAGGCTGGACATCCTCAACACCTCACTGTGAAGAGAGTTGCCTACATACCAATACTCTGAGGAGGGATCAAGCTTAATGTATTTCTCCCACCTAGTGTTTGGTGAAAAAAAAAGTGAATTCTATAATGATAGTGGTCTTGAATACTTTGAGTGTGCTTGAGATTATAAATATTTGAAATTTGGGCTTAGGGCAGCTATATATGGTAGTATGTAGAAGTAGGGTAGAATAGGGATTAATAACCTTAATTTTTCTCAACTTGTTTCTTGTTTGAATAAGATTTTTGCATCTATTTTATATCTAATTTATATAGGTCTAAGAGTCTTATATTTATAGTGATCTGTAGTTTATGCTGATAATAAAATGTGATTAGGTTGACCTTAGGAGGGGTACATGTTTGAAAATATATCCATCTGAGAGAATTAGGGCAAGGAACACTAACACCACATTGGGGAGACTAGCACCATGTGGCTCTATTGTCCTTAATATGGTGCTAGTGTCCATCTAGTAAGATACTAGGCATGAAGGGCTAGGATCTAAGAATGTAGATTTGAGACTATGTTTGAGTTGTCAAAGAACATCTATGGTTTACACTAGCTAAAAAAGTGTAATAAAGGATCTAGGATAAGTCTAGAGCTAAGCTAGGAATTAGTTATCTCAAGTAACACTCTTAGCATCCAAATACCATTTTTAGGTGATTACATTCACCCCCCCCTTATGTTATAAATACAATAAATTGAAATGAATAATATAAAGGAAAAATAAGCATACCTAGACTTTCCTAGGAAGTGAAGCCTATGTAGCTAAGTCTGAGTATGTGAAGATGGGTCTGCATATGTGAATCATGATCCAAAGTAATGACCTACAATGAAATGTGCATAGATTAGTCCTTACTTAAGAGATGTCAAAAGAAAAAGACTATGTTAAATAAGTTACTGGAGCAAAGCTAAGTAAAGAGATAAGAAAGAGGAAATAAATGAATACACTTCATTGGGTACAAGAACCAATGCATGAAGCTAGTGACAACCTGTGTATGTTCCTATATACAATTATTGAATCATTGAATAACTTGTACTGAGATGATAACTTTCTCAATCATCATGTGTGGGTGGCTCAAGAACTCAATCCAATTTTGACTCCATCATTACTCACCCCTACTTGGTGGATTATAACCCATGAATAACTTGAATAAGACTATAAGTGTGTCTAACCATATCATTTGGGTGGCTCAAGAACTTAAGTAGGATATGACTCCATCATTTCCTACCTATGTGTAGTAGATGCATCTAGAAATAAACAGTACAAAGTGCTAAAACTATCTAACTAGGTATATCTAACTATGTATGTTGGATCCATGGCCACTTGAGTACATTAGGTGGCTCTGGATCACTTAGGAATGCCAACCACTATAGATGGAATAAGGCATGAAATTGGTGACAACTTAAAATACGATATCAAGTGTATACAACCTAGAGAATGACATGGAGTTTTCCATTCCATCTGATCAACTTGTGTGTAATTGAGCATATAAAAACTATGTTCTGTGCACATTCCCCTAATCTATTATTTGAGTATATTGATTTTGGACTGAGTTTTAAATAGTGTATTTGTGTATCTAAACTAAATGTGGGAGTGATAATGCCATGCATGATGCCTCCAATCTAAGAAACTAATATGAATTTGAGCTAAAATGAGTGTATCTAAGCAAAATTTGAACATAATTATCAAACCTATAATTGTATCTATGCAAGCCTATACTATACCTATTGTACTATTCTAACTAATCTAAACTACCCTAAAGATGGGGCTATTGGACAATAGTGCCATGTAGTGAAAAGTAGTGCCATGTGGTGATAGTGTCCCAATCTAAGCACTAATGTCTATCTAGTCTAAAATATGAGCCTTTAAACTACATTTTGAGTCCATGGTTTTTTTCTATCTTACCTATGTTTGATTTTTTGAAACTAATCCTATGTGCTAAAAATAATCTATGAATAACAATGTAGGAGCCTGATCTTTATGACAAACCCTTGTGAATGTCTCCTCTTTTGAGGGTAGTTGTTGACCTATGCTCTTAATAAATAGCTCTATAAAATATGTTAGTCAGATTCTATATGATAACAAGGTGATAATCCAATAAAATATGCAAACATAACATTATAATGTAAAAGAATCCAAGCATAAGTATGTAGTGTAATATGATTGTTGTATCTAAAATTTCAAAAGGGTGTTAAGATAGGTGTAATCAATGTGTATAAAAATAAATTTGAGTGGTTACCTAGGGGGATGGGGTATGATGTCCATCACGACACCCAAGTAGGAAGGGTAGATGCATGAGCTCCTTTATGGCATCAAAAATTGGTATGTGTAATAAACAAATACAAGTGTCATGGCTATGATGCATACACAAAAACATACATACAAAACACATGAGGCACACAAAAATAGTCCAAAGGGACACAATACAAGTGATATGGGCACATGTCACTAAATATGAGAATATAAGACATACAAGGACATGTTCAAATGTCCACATATGCAAGCAACATGAAAATTGACTTAAAGCCACATAGAAGGACATGTTCAAATGTATGCATACACAATCAAGAGAACACACACAAGATATATGGGATCATGTCTAAGGCATACATGAATAGAAGTGGCATAGAGACAAATAACAATGGTATATTCGAATTCCCTTGAACAAAAGAAGCATAGGAAACACAATCAAGTCTAAACTAGGAAAGCTAGAAATGAAAGCATGTATAACTATGTAGTACAAATCTATGTAAATGCTAGGATTTACATATTTTGAGTCTAAATTAGTGATAGTAATAAAAAATCTAATCATGAGTAGCAATGATAAATATCAAGACATAACAATGCTAAAACTAGAATGTATAAAATGTAGGGAGAGAACCTGGTAATAGAAATTGTGTATAAGATGCCTCTGAGTGGGTAGGTGTATCAAATGAATAAACCTGGATCAATGTATATGCCTCTAGTTGATAGATGATAGAAATTATAGATCAATGTAGTGGATGTGAGTCTTGTATGTAATCTACAAGCATTCGACAAGAAAAATTGAAGCATGAATGTATGATAAAACTAATTATACTAAGATAGCTAGCATATGTAGTGTCTAACAAATATAAGAAATATAAACATAAAAATGCATACAATCTATAGATTTTGTGTTTTTTGATTAATATTTGAATGTTTTTGTGTTTTAACAAGTTATAATATATTTTTTATTTTTTGGATATAAGTTGTGTACAATCAAATGAAAATAAACTATTTACAAAGGAGTAAGAGAGAAGAAAGTATGTATAAGGAGGTAGGACCCATACTAAACTTTGAGTCTCATGGGAGACTCACTATCATCATGACCTATTTAAAATAAGGGAATTATGATAGTGCATGTTGTGTGAAGGGGAGAATGTGATCCTATAATATGTTATGTGGAGTAATCTATGTTTGTATCTGCCTGTGTAGTGATGTTATGAATTTATGGCATTGATTGTGATGCCCTATGAACTATAAGGGTGTTAGTAACTCATATGGTAGAAGAATATATAGGTGACATATATGCCCTGTGCATAAAACCCCAAGAACCCAATGATACTTATCTTGACATACTCTGAGTGGAGGAAAGTCCTCTCAAATCTATGACCTACCTCTAATGCAGGGGTCTCTCTAATAATGGTCTCTATGGGAGAGTACACATATGTGTTGATACTGGAGGAGTAAACCTCACCTACACTGGTGCCTATACTAAAATTTGTGATTTATGCATAAAAAGTGTAGTTTGAGCTATAACTAATAATTATGCAATATCTAGTATTGGTGTTGGAACTGTAACTGGTGACTGTGTTGGAACTACCTGTGGGATGGGTAGAGGATACTCATATGGGAGACCCTCAATTTTGACCAATTTATTTATGTTTATGTACTTTAGGCATATTTTAAATATACATGGGATGGATCAGAGCTACTATAATCATGGCCTACCCAATAATATATCAAACATGTTTGTTCTAGGTACTACTAGGAACCAAGTGGCTATATGTGTTGGTCTAACCTGTAATGGAAGCAAAATCTCCTTGATGGAGCTCTAAACGTGACTAATAAAACTAGTAATAACTATATCTATGTGTAATATATCCTAATTTGAGTACCCCAAATGTTGTAAGAGTGTCATAGTGTACATTTTAATGCTTGACCAATTGTCAACCATAATACTCTGAATAGGATGATGATATATGTATGCTTATATAAAGAGTGCATGTAAATCTATATCATCATTGACAATATATTTCTCTAAGAATGTGATTAGTGGTCTAGGTGGAATTATAGTATGGTACATGCTAATAATGTTATGTAATATATGTGCCTCTTATCTAATTATATGATATGAAATTGGTGGTGGATGTGCCTAATATGTATAGTGAACACCTAATGTGGCCCTTGACTCATTCATTGTGTGATTTGGAAATGGATATGAGAATATATTTAGTGCCTTAGCTTTTGTTTTTTGTGCTTTTGGTACCTTTGTGGGTGTGTCCACATCATTAATATTAGCCTCAATCATATCTTGTATCTTATGCTTTAGGCTTATGCATCTATTTTTTATTTGGCTTGGTGCCCTGTGATACTCATATAATGCATTAGAATAAAAGTTCTTTGGAAGAGGCTATGTCATATCAACCTATTTAATGGGAGGGAGAGATATGACATTACATTCCAATAAATTCTATAAAAACCATGTTGGTGACTTTGGAAGGTTTGTGAAGATTCAATGCTGAGGAGAGGATAAAACTAATCTAGGAGATGGCTTGAAAGCTACATTGACTGTGGCCTTTTGATCACTCTTGTTCTCAGTGGCCTTAACTTGTATGGAGGCTTGTTTGAAATCTTAATATTTAATTCTAATCCATTGGTATACTTGAGTTTTCCCATTGATAAGATCTTAACCTCTTTATTTGACTATGACACAAATTGGTAAATGTAGTAAACTTCTTAAACAAGATAGTTTCATGTAATTTTGGTAAGAGAATTTGTTTAAATATGCCCTAAAGCTCTCTATTGGCCATAGGATTAGTCAATTTGGATAATATAGTCTTGTATCATAAGTCATAATATGTGATAGGCTTGTTTGACTTTTTTTTTCAATTGCAACACTTATGTATATGAAATATTATCACCAATGTTGATGGAAAAGTGTGCTAAGAACATGTTGGATAAAGGATTGAATGCTATGATAGATTGATTTAGTAAATCATATAACCATTTTAGGGTATAATCCTTTAAAATGTGTTGAAACAACTTCATGAGAAGCCAATAATTAGACATATTGTCCAAGCATGCTACATGAAAAGCTTTGAGATGATGCTATAGGTCACTCTTGCCATCATATAGTGTAATCTTAGATTCCAAAAAACTATATGGAAAGGGAGTTGATGCCATGTGATGTACCAAAGTTGTATGTAAGTGAATGCTAGAATCTATGAATGTGATGGCTTGGTGGATCCCTTCTCAAGATGTAACATCTTAGATTGTAGAGAATTAATCTTGTGCATAAAATATTGTACATCTAGAGTGGAATAACTAGCCACAAGAGGTGAAGCTATCA
The DNA here is from genome assembly GCA_037957365.1 of Torreya grandis. NCBI lineage: Eukaryota > Viridiplantae > Streptophyta > Pinopsida > Cupressales > Taxaceae > Torreya > Torreya grandis. The sequence goes on along the minus strand of JARHVA010000338.1, from coordinate 4,755,443 downwards.
TTAAATGTTGTTGAATTAAAATTTTAGATTGTGCTAGTTAATTTGGTTGAGTTACCCCCACTGTAGGTTAACAATGTTATTAACTAGGGGAGTTGAAGATTGACCATTGTTTATTTTTTAGATTTCTTCTTAAAGAATATTGATGAAGTCATCTTATATATCCGTATGTTTGGACACAAAATCTTGTAATTATTGCTTATCGATTTTGTCATATTTATTGGTGAATTTTACCATTGTAATTTGGAAGGTAGGAAAACAAATTTTGTATATTTTGAACCTTTTAAGAATGTTAATCTAAGAAAGATTGAAAAAAATATATGGAAGAAATTTTGATATTTTAAAACTAAAATTAGAGTATAAATAGAGAAAGGATATAAACTCCATGAGCGTCTAGGGTTAGGGTTTCTTTGCAAAAAATAAATTATATTTAAATAAATAAAACCCTAATGTGAGATTGATTTAATGAGTTAGGTTATGCCAAAAAATTATAAAAATATAAGTATGTAACCCTAATTTATTACACAAAAATTTGAAAAAGGCAAACTAGGGTTTTAAGCAATATTCGAAGAAAGTTGGGTTCACCAAATGATTTAACCTTTTAGGGTTTTACTAGTGTAGACAATATGTTACATTGATGATTTGTCTAAATGAGTGAAATAATATGCAATAAATAAACATTACTTTGTTACATAATTTGACTTTCTTTGAATTTTTAAAAATAGTAATAAATATCTATAAATAAAGACTTATATGGAAAATAACTATCATGGAAGATCTAGGTAATGAAAACTAGGTTGTAGATAGGTCTGAGTGTCATCTATAGAATCCCTAAGTTAGATACCTCCCTGGATAGTAGTGTCCCACTTTGATAGTATCACCATGTGGCTCTAGTGTCTTTAAAATGGCACCAATGTCCTCTTGACAAGGCTATTACTAAAGTTTAGGAGCACTTGTGCCTATGTTTCTAGGTTCTATTCCTTCATGAATGAAATCTAGAACTCTTTATTATGATTATAATAGCTGATTTTAGATGAAAAACCTAATCTTTATTTCAAGTATAACATGAGGTGAAAATGTGTGTTCATTAGTAGGATAGGTTAAACATCCTCAACACCCTATTATGAATAGATTTGCCTACATACCAATACTCCAAGGAGGGATTAATAATAATGTAGTTCTCTCACCTAGTATTTAGTGCAAGTGCAAGTAAATACTAGAATGATAGTGATCTTGAATGCCTTGAGTGTGCTTGAGATTGGAAATATTTGAAATTTGGGCTTAGGGAAACTATAGATGGTAATATACATAAGTAAGGTATAATAGGGATTAATAACCTTGATTTTGCTCAACTTGTTTCTTGTTTGAATAGGATTTTTGCATCTATTTTCCATCTAATGATTATGGGTCTAAGAGTCTTGTATTTATAGTCATTTGTAGCTTATGTAGATAATAAAATGTACTTACGCTAAACTTAGGAGGAGTACACATTTTAAAATATATCCATTCAAGAGAGTTAGGGAAAGGGACACTAACACCATGTTGGGGACACTCACACCATGTGGCTCTAGTGTCCTTAATGTTGTGCTAGTTTTTAGCTCGCAGGCTATTAGGCATGAAGGGTTAGGATTTGGTAATGTAGGTCTGGACTATGTTTGAATTATTAAGGGACATTTGTGGTCTAAACAATGGTTATAAATGTGTGATAAAGGCTCTAGGATAGGTCTAGGGCTAAGTTAGGAATAGGTTGTCTTAAACAACACTCTTAGCATCTAAATACCACTTTTAGGTGATTATAATTTGAATGTTTTTGTAGTTTTTTTAATATATGAATTTTTTAGATTTTTTTGCATATTTTAATTGATAAACAAATAAGCTAGGGAAAATGGAAAAGTGATACTAAAATCCAAGGATCTCATCAACTAGATGCCTTTATAAGGACCATGTATCAGGTGTGTCATATTCATATGCGGCATAATCAATATTGCCAGGGTCATCAATCTTCTATATTATTATGATCATAATCATAAATATAATCATTATCATATGAGACATGTAACTTCTTAGGTTCTCAAAGTTGTGATATATTATTTTGAACATATATGTATGAAAACTCATTCTACCATAGATTAAATTTTATTTTTCTTGGGTATCCTCATAATTGTCAAGATGTTACATCTCATTATGGATTAGAGAAGGGTCATGTATATTTTCTTGAACACTAGGAAAAGATGTAATTTATGTTTTGAATTCTTGATTTTTTTTCACATATGTTGCTCTAGATTTTCCTTTCAAATATTTTCTTGCTCTAAGTTTTGCATTAGAAACTTTTTTGTTCTGAATTATCCTTTGGTACCCATACTTTTTTTATTTTTTCACTTATGCTTTAGGAAATTTATTCATAATGTGAGTGGGTTACTTGATTTATGTATCGATGATATTATCACCAGTATCTTTGATACTTTATATTTTGTCCTTCAATGCAAAATAATAATTTGTATGATGCCCATGCATTCTATGATGTACACAATAGTATTTTTATATCCTTATAGAATATACAGGAGGTAGTTGGATCAAATTGTTTCTAAGCATTTACCTTAGAATATCACTTGAACTCTTAGTATCATTTTATTCAATTTTGGAATCACTAGTTGTAGATGTATTATATTTTGACTTCCAATCTTGATGTGAAGTATTATTAGGCATAAAATTTCTAGGTGAAAATGTAAAGACATGATTACCACTAACATAATTTAGATTCTTTGTATGTGTGCTATTATTTTCCCATGATGTGATCTTTGAAACCAAATACTGATTTTGATTTTGTAACTCTTCTATTGACTTGCTCATAGTGATGATTTGATCTTTAAGGCCTTCAAAAGCATAAACCCTTGGTAATTTGTATTGAATATGTATACACATGCCATCTAGAGAGGATGTGGGAAAGGTTTTAGGAAGGATAGGTAAAATAGGATGGGCCACCTTACCCCTTGGTGTAGTGATAACATGGACCTGATTAGAGGGATGGTAGCTATCACCATCTAGAGATTTAGGAGGAAGTGATTCATTTTTATCCATTTTAAATGTTCTAAATATTGAGATGAGAAAATTATAAAAGAGATACATGAATGTTAGGGAACAATCCAACATGATAGGAAAAATTAGAATTATTCAAAAACCTTGGAAGGATGAAAACCATAGGGCAATCTAGGATTTACATAAAGAGACATAGAGGCTAGGTTCACCAAATGTTTAACCCATTTTAAATTTTTTGGATTTATATGGGTTAAAAGTGTTAGAGTGGTCTGATAAAATGAATGAATAAAACTATTCTAAATTAAGTCAATTAAATTAATTAAGATAACACAATATACTAAATCTAGAAAATTACAAAATATAGTTAGTAAAATACCAATTAATATTTTGATAATTATAACATAAATAAGATATAATACTTAGCTTATTTGTAGATGCACAGGAAGATCTAAGATGTAACAGTGTATAAATAAGTAGACTGATGCTTAGTATTCCATTATTAGATTATAGAATATTATTTTTGGAGGTCTAGACACTACCATTGATGCTTTTATCCATGGCTCGGTGCTTTTATCTAGTGTGAAATATTTATTTTATTTAGAAGTGACCACTTGTGCTGATATGTTTTTATTGCACCTTTATGTTGATATATCTAGATCATGTACATAGGGTCTATATGACTGTATATAGCTCAAACCCTAGTTTTTCAACTTAGGTCATGTTACCTTACCAAAAATGGATTAATGTGCTCATGAAATTAAATGGACCTTAAGGGACCCTTTGCCAATGAGTGATTCATAAATAGCCAATACTCCAAAGAAGGCCTCAGACATATGTAGTTCTCCCCTAACTATGGGATTATATGTGCACAAGGGTGCAATATGTTATATGCAGGGGCATACAATGATCTATCTTATAACTTAACAAATATTTCTCATGATCTATTATTTAAATGATGTATCCATGTAATATGACTACTCATATGATTGATATATAGATAAGGAAGAATAAGGTAGTATAAGAAAGCTATGCAATTGATTGAATGAGCTTGAATAGGTTCTTACTTTGTATTTTCTAGATGGGTAATGAGTAGGATTTGATTTGTATTTATACCACACCTATTGAAAATATCTCATAGAAGGGTTATATAATAAAAATAACCCAACCCATATGCTATATTTTCAATTTGGATGAATTTTAAGGTGCAAAAACTAGATAAGTAATCTGGACACTAGCATCGATGCTAGTGTTCCTATTGAGACATTAGTGTTCAACATGATAGAAAATTAATGAAGGTCTATAACTGATAGTGAAGGATATAAATAATATTTTAAGCTTATTTTATTGTGTATGGGATCTATGTCATTATAATGATAGGGTTGGGCCATAATATAAATAGTTAGGTGCATTGAGATGGTGAATATGACCCTTTTGGTAGCAATAAGGTCTAGAACTGAAGGGTAGAGCCTTGATTGGTATTTTTCAAGTGTACAAGACTAAGATACTATATATAACCAGATTTTAGTATCTACACTTGGTTGGAAGATGAGAATGGTGACCAAACTCCAATTCAAACCTTGATTGATATTTAACAAAGCCAATATTTGCAAGAACAAGATGAAGACACAATCATTTCTAACATCATGAAAAATACTTATTAAGATAACCTAGATATAAACAACCTTTTGGAATGTACATAGTGTTCTCTTCATAATACATTTCTAAAAAAATAATATTCAGAAATAAGTGGAGATATTAGAACCTTTAATAAACTCTTGCCACACCACTGCTACCTTGACACACTACCAGGAAGCATTGAGTCTATGATGTCATTATCCAAATAGGTAAACACACTACTAGGACATCCTCTTAACATCAACAACCAAATTGATCTACACCAAGAAAACCAATTAATTATCATGCTACAAAAACACAAAATAGCCTTTTCATGGGATTACCATGATATGAAAGGGATACCCCCATATTTATGTACCCATCATACATATATTAAATAATAATGAAAGCTCATCTTACATAAAAAAATATAGACGAACTTGACTATTTGGGAAATTATCAAAATTGAACTCCAAAAGATCTTGAATGTGTGATTTACCTATCCCATCTCAGATAACTAAGGGGTATCTCCCCTTATTATCGTGCCAAATAAGAATGGTAAATGGTGCATTTTTGTGGATTATTGAAAACTTAACACTACCATAAGGAAAGATCACTTCCCCTACTATCCATTAACCAAGTTATTGACACACTTATAGGAAATAAGTAATTCTCTTTCTTAGATGGTTTTAGTAGGTATAACCAGATCAAAATTACATTGAAGGACTGGGACAAAATTAATTTTACATGACCTTGGGGAACATATGCATATTCAATGCCCCCCATTTGGATTATATAATGATCCTACTACCCTCCAAAGAGTTTTGCATATTTTTTGACCTATCCCATAACTATGTGGAAATATATATGGATAACTTCATACTCTATGTGAATTCATATGATGAAGCCCTCCATAACATAAAGCAGGGCTTCCAATATTATAAATATAAAAACTTTTTATTGAGCCATTACAAATTCTACATGCTCATGACAAAGGGTATTTTATTAGGACACTGTATCTCACCTAGAAGGATAGAAATTATCCCAACTAAAGTAGAATTAATAAAGAAATTGGATACATGATAAAAATAAAGAGATGTTATAAGCTTCTTAGGGCATGCAAGATATTATCATAGATTCATCAAATATTTCATTTAGTAACACCTTTATTTATTTTATTAACTAAATATGTTTTTTTAAGAACTAATGCATGCCAAGAAGCATTCTAAATTCTTAAATATCTACTAGTGACAACACCATTGTTGTGAGGTCTAAATTGGAAATTACCTTTTCATATTCATATTGACACCTCTGATATAATGCTTGGGGATATAATTGGACAAAAATATGGAGCATTAAACTATTCCATATACTTCATTATCAAAAATATTCATGGTGTAGAACTCAACTACACAATCACAATTTTTTTTATTGCGATAATATATTCTATAAATAGACTCTAACATTATATTATTGGTTATCCTATTTTTGTTTAGATAAACCATTCTAAAATTAAATACTTGATGAAAAAACCAACTATAAGTGGTAAGATAATTATATGGTTATTATTACTATAGGAATTTGATATTACTTTCATTGATGGGCCTTAAAAAGATAATGTAGTTGCATATTTTTTGTCAAGATTAATGCATGATAAAAATAATTTATTAGTAGATGATTCATTTTAAGATGAACATATATTTACATTATATATTAACATTCCTTATTTTTTAGATATTCATAACTTTTTTATTGGATGCCAAATTCCTCAACATTTTAAACTAAATAAAGATGTAATTTAGTGGAGATAAGTCTCCCATATTCATGCATCTTTAGGTATCTCTTCTATAATGGGCTTGAATTAGTCATGTGAGGATGTGTAAGAGAAGATGGTGTATTTGATATCCTTTATGCATGACATAATGAACCCTATGGGGGAAATTTTGTAGCAAGGATAAAATATAAAATACTCACCACAAGATACTATTGGCCCACCCTACATAAAGATGATATTTCATATACCCATCAATGTGATAGATGTTAGTGCATGAAAAATCCCAAACATTCTAATGAGATGCCTCTCCAACCACACACAATCTTAGATCCTTATGAAAAATGGGACATTGAATTTATTGGACTCATAGATCCACCTTCCAATGGCATTGAGTATATCTTGGTGTTCATCGATTTTCTCATGAAATGGGTAAAAGTAAGATCTCTAACACATGCACGCATGATAATGTAACAAACTTATTTTATGAATAAATATTCACATGATATGAAGTTTTAAGGGAAATATTCTTGGATCAAAGACCATAATTCATGTTTGATTTAAATGTAGCTCTTGTTTAATAATATGAGATACAACATAATAAATCCAATCCATATTACCCACAATATAATGGCCAAGTAAAATTCATAAATAAAGAGTTGGAAAACATTCTTACCAAAATAATCAGTATACACGATCATGGTTGGGAATAATGCATTTCAAAATCTATATGGGCCTACAGGATCACATGGAAGACCACCATGAGATTCACACCTTGTGAGCTGGTCTAAAATGAGGATATTTTTCTTCCTATTAAGTTTTAACTCAAAACTTTAAGGACTACTCTAGAACCTAGCATGCATTTATCTGAAGTACAAAAAGAGAGGGTCATGTAACTCAATTCCATAGATGATATATGAAGAGAATATTTACAATGTACCAAGATAATTCAATAAAAAAAATCAAGTGGCATGATAAGTTCATCAAAATATAAAAGTTTTAGCTTGGTGATTGGGCTTTGATGTATGACCCAAAATATAAATATCACAAAGGAAAAATTCAAACACGATGTCTTTGTCCATATGAGATAGTAAAAATGTTTGAAAATAGAGTGGTGAAGTTGTGTGCCATTGATTAAGTTTGATTCTCTTTAATGGTCAATGGTCACCACCTTAAGCTTTATAAGAAACCACTTTAAAATGATGCATTCATTTGAAAAATAATCAATAAAGAAAGGCATCAAATGGATAAGGATCCTCCCACATATTACATGATTAATGTGGTTCACCATTTAATTCCCTAAAGTAATTTTCTAGAGTATGGACTGAGCAATTCAACCCAACTTATATGGGATGAGTTATGAATACCATATGTAGCAATTTTGGTAAAAAAACTAGCTTGATAGATGACCAAAACTAAATAAAAAAAGGTTTGACAATAAAACTTGTTTGCTAGCCACTCAAGAGTTAAATAAATAAGTAAATATTTGTTGCTTCCTTGATCACTTATATTCAATTATAGATTTCATACATGATTTTTGATGGTTTGACAAGCTATCTATATTTACTAAAAGTGATGTATCACTACATCACATATGTTAAAAGTAGTGTATATTTCATGTAGGTGGTGTACATGTGATTTATACTTGCATCTTAGATGCTAAAAGTGGTGTAAAAGTGATGTATTCTTGCATCTCAGTTGCTCCAAGTGCTCAATAAAGCTCTTACAGACTTACACAATCACCAAATACCCTTGAAGATTTTTTCTACTTGAAAAACTATCAGACCACTTGAACCATCAACCTTAGAGAGTATCCAATTGGATTCATCAATTTAGATCAAAGAAGACACTTAGATTAATTCAAACTTTTAGAAAATTTTGACTATCTTCCTTTGGTTTCTTGGAAGTACATGGCATCAATCTCAGAGGCATAGGGTTTCTCCTCCAATAACCAATTTTATGAAAGAACCAAAAAATCCATACCACTTTTGTTGTGATGTCAATTTTTTGGCTACTTAATGTATGTAATTATGCAACCCTCCTCAAGGATATCAAACTAGTTGATTATCACACATTTAGAATTTGTTATTCTAAATTTATCACTTAAATTACCATCCTCAAAGATATCAAAACTATAACTTATTTCATTAGGTATTATTTAGATACCAATTCATCCTCCATGATTCTCTAATAGATGCAAACATTGATTTAAACCTTAAGACAACCTAGAATTTTTTGATAAAGGGGCGATTTTGATTGGTACATCTAGTTACTAGTAACAATTTTTTTCCCATAGGTACATCCAGTTAATGGTAATCTTCATATTCCTTGTAGTGTTATTCCTTAAACTATTGAATAAATCATTACTTGAAACATAACCCTTTTTAAAAAAACATCCTATCATGACCTCACTTCCCCTTTTTGAAAGTATCCAATCATGCATTTTCCATATAAACCCCATAATGTACTTAAAACCAAGATCACTTGGGGATAAGTAACATGATGGTTGAAGGGAGGAAGATCTAGCCTAACATTAATTATATAATTTCATCTTGATTAAGTGTGACATGAAAGAAAGTTCCAAAGCATCACCATAATTTTAAATGATTATAGACGTCATCCCATACTATCTAATTATAACCTCATTTGTGTTAAGTCTTGAAACTTACAAGATCTTACAAATGCATTATTGGTTATAGTTAAAGAAGGATAATAAAAATGGATGGTGATGTGGTAAAGAGAGATCCATTAGAACACACAACATTGATGAGGAAACATGAAGTAGTGGCCATATTTTAAAATGTAGGGTGGCTCAGTTATATTGAAAAATTGATAGGATTCAATGAACAAGTAGAAATAGAATTTGTTAAGACTCTTACCAATGATATATCTACAATCGAGGGATACACATCATTATCACTATATAATTTTTGGTTTAGGTAATTAAGTTACCAAAGACATGAGAAAGATGGTAGGAAAGAGAAGACCCTATAATGATAATAGATGAGTTTTGTGCTATAGGTGAGCAATTAACCTTCTCTGTCTAGGGTACAACTCGACTGTCACTAACCCTATTGTGAGATAAAGTTTCCACATTCATCCTTTGGTATATTACCTATAAAGTTAATATATCATTATTATACACTTTACATTTCAAGCTTATTAGTCATTTAAGGCATAATAAATTGGTAAATGTTCCCATTTATTTCTTAACATGCTGAGAAAGATGATAACACAATGGTATAAAAGGAGACCCAAATCTCTATCTCATCATTGTTTGATTCACCTTAGTGTCAAAAAATTATTATGGATAAGTGGACTATTATGTCCTATGAATACTTTTTGGCTATGATAAGGTTAAAACAAGAGTGACCAGAGGAGAATGTGCTTACTGAAAGATCTACTAAAAAGTAGAGACAAAGAAGGTGATTGATACTAAATCTTTGGTCATCTTATTCCCAAGTGAAGGAGATATAATAAACCTTAGGAAGATAAGAAAAGGAGGTGCCCTTATCCTCAAGACCAAGAAATAATTAAAATGTCCCTTCATCCACTATCCCTATAAGGTGATCCCAATTGATCAGATGTAGGTTATTAGAGAAAAAGACTTCCATGACCTCCATAGTCATCCACATTGAAAGTAGAGGGTCAGTAGATAAATAGAATACATTTTAGATATGGAGACCCAATGCTCTCATAATGAATATGAGTAATAATTCACTTTAATGAGTTTAGGGTTTGATACCTTTATAAAAATGAAACATTGGGGTCATGTGTCTGAAAAGATAGAGCATGTAATAAAAGAAGAATAAAGCATTGAGAAGAAATAAATTTAAAAACACATTTACCACCCCTTGATCCATTTAATGAAGGATAATAAATTTATGAATTTTTAGTTGCATGAAGATATATTGAACATATCAAGGAAATAATTAGGGAACTAGAAAATAAATAAGGTGAGTTGGATGTATTAGTAAGGGTAGCTAAATAATAAACTATACATATGTAGGTACCCATCACAAAAAATTTAATGAGACTACCACACCACTTGCAACAACAAATATTCATGTGGAAACCTTGTCACTACTAGTAGAGAAAATTCCTATAAAAGCACAACATTATAGCATAACTATTATAGGTGCATATGTATGTGATTTAACTTTTATCAATATTAGAAAGAGATATTGGGCTCTATGGTTAAGAAATCATTTTTTGAATCAAGCATTCAAACAATAGAATTAACAAAACCAAAAAAAACCCCAAACTAATGGACCTAGTAAAGAAGAGTTATTTTTAAAGATATATGATAAGATCCATGCTTTATGAGTACAATGGTACATTTAGTAAAAAAAATCATGGAAGAAATAAAAGTAAATAATCAAATATTGAAAGAGGTAGATGAGACATTGCAAAAAAGAGATGGAGAGATTTATAGGTTGATGGAAAGGTTGGAAAAAATGAGAAAACTAACCATAAAAATGATGGAATGTAGGCCAATTTCAAACATATATTATCTTTACCTTGAAGGGTAATGGCTAAAGTTTCAATACATGTAGCTATATAGTGCCCTACCTACCATAATAAGTGATCCTTACCCTTTATTTGGTCTTTATATGAGAAGCTCTCCTGAAGTGCAAACTAACCTTTGTGTGTTCTACCTACATGACTATGATGTTATATTTGACATTCAATGGAATCCTAATATGTATGTGGGATATGTGTTGCTTAAGTATTTTTATTTGTATTTGCTCTGAAAAAAGTGAGGAGAATAAATGACAACATATCATGAGAAAGAAAAGAGTTCTTGATTGATGATCAGTGGGGAAGCCACCGAACCTTCCAAGATAGAAAAGGATTGGGTGACATTGATGAAGGATAGGAATGTGGATATATAATTTTATATAGGATAAATACAAGCTCATAATCAATACTTAACACACTTAGGATAGATTAGTCAGAAAGCCTTTACCTCCTACATTTCAAGATGGGATGAGTTTATCCCTAAAATTTAGAGAAAAAAAACATTTTTCAACATATAATTTTAGGGCATCACTTGGTAGAGTCACTATGTACATTAATGTAGTTAGGAGACAAAAAATTCAATGGCTGGCCATAACCTTTCATCCTCCCCTTTTTTGGTTTCATTTTCTTGATTGGATTGGATAGGAAAGGAAAAAATTTATCAATATTTTGAGACTAGGATATATAAGAAAATATAAAATACTCATGTGTTATATGACAAGCAAGGAGAGGGCTCATATGATCCTTATGAATTTAGAGAACTACATGCCAAAATTATTACAAGGTTTTAATATCTTGATGACTAGTAAAAAGTAAAGTTGGGGGTGTGACGAGTCTAAGAATTGACCTAATTTTACCACTTCAAACCTTTATTTTGAATCCATATAGCCAACATTCTATATATCGAATTGACCTATTTAAGTCCTTTCTATCATTATAAGAACTTAATGAATATCTTATCTATATATGTGATAATTTATGTTAAAACTATTTATTTATTTATAAAATAGTGTTATTTATCATATTCATTATTTTGGTATGATTACTAATCAATAAAATACATATTTTAAAGAAAAATATGAGAAAATACGACATTCATAGCAACTAGATAGACTAAATTGGGAGTCACCTGTAATATTGATTATAGCTTTCATAGTGCAATTATAACAACTAGGTGATCACCCATAACATCGATTGTAGATATATTTTTGAAATTATCATCGTTAGTTAGTATATTTGAGTGGATTACTCCACGAGTTGATGGATAAAATAGTTCATAACTTATATGGAAAGGATAGTTTGGTTTTAGATATATTAAACCATATATTTTCTCTATTAGACCATTTATTCTAAATAACTATAACAATGAACATGTTGTTTCTCATCTTGTTACCTTATGTTATTCCTACTAGAGTTTTTTAGATCTTGTATTATACCTTTAAAAACTTTAAGGTCAAAATAAATCCTACCTTATCTATTTGATAGGAGGGAAGCAAAGTGGAGTTAGCTAGAGAGATTAGAGAAGAAGAGAAACATATAATTGAAAGTTCTATTGTAATATTTTCCATAATTTGCCTATAGTAATACCTTTCATTACTATGTAATAATTTAATGAAATTAAATTAAGTTTATGTAAATTTGTTGAAACCAAGGAAGGGATTAGAACACAACTAAGGAGGGCCCACTCATAAGGAGTTGTGAAAATATTGACATGTTAAGTAGTTTTTATTTTCATTGTGTGAAACATCTCCATTTTTATTTAATTTATGCATGTGTATATCATTTGATTTCATAAGTTAATTACAATATAAGAAAATAATTTTTATGTGTGTGAAGCTTCTAATTATAAATTAACAAGTCAATTCCAACTATTATTATTCTATAATTCATTTTTAGTAAACATATATTATTCTTGTAAGCATGTTATTTCGATTCTACAAGTGTGTATCCTATATGCAATTCTTAGGGCCCCAAATATCAAAAGTGACTAGTGCCACACATACATTTATAACACCTTATGAAAATACATGCCTCTAGGTTTATAATTAATTGAAGTAGCATTATCAATAAATCAAATGACTGCCCCTCAGAATAAGTCTATCAAGTTGCATGTGAGAAATTATTGTGTCAGTTTAATTTATGGTTTGATTTTTACCATTACTTGAAAATGAGAAAAGTTTATGTAGTTTGAGAGTGCTTCAAAATTGTCTAGGACTTGTTCGTTATGAATAATTTATAATTTAGGAGCTTTAAGTCTATTCATACTAATGTGAAAGTGGTTTAATTTGAGTAATAGATGTTTTTTTTTATAAGTATTAGATAAAGAATAGGCTCTATTATGTATAAATAGATAAATATTTAGGTATATTATCATGCCGCCAACATGTGAAACATAGGGGCTGACCCACTGGGATGATTTTGAAATGGGGAAATGACTGTTAGATGATGTGTGGAGAGATCCAACATAGGTGGATAACTTTGGAAATATAGACCCATTTGAGTATTATGAAAGGCATCTAAAATATAGGAAACAAAGATCTGATAATCATGATACAACCTAATAAGGATAATAAATAGATTAGACATAGAGTAGGAAATTATTATAGGTGACTAATATCAAATCATGAAGGTCAGGCCCATAAAAGGAAATTAGATAGAAGAGAAGGGGGTGTGAGAACCATAAATGTATGAATAAGTCATGTAAGGTAAAGATAAGTCAAGAATGACATTGTGATGTCTAATTATAGATTTAATTATCTAAAAATTCCCCATTTTTATTCTATTCTTGAAAATGCTAGATTAAAAATGATAAAGAGATTGCATACCTTAGTATATATCCATACTTTGTCTTTGAGATAAGGCTCAAAGTGTCTGACTTTCTCCATGCAAAACCTGTAATAAACATGAAACAATAAATGTTCATATATGATATGAAATTTAAAGTAAAATAGATCAATGAAACATTTGAAATTTGAAGTTCAAGGAAGGAATATACATGTAATTAGGTGAATTGTGCTTCCATATGAAGTGTTGGATATTGGGGTGATTATGATTCAATGGAGAGTTTTATGGGGTGATTATGCCCAAATGTGAGTGCCACTATTAAAACCATGGGTTGGGAAGATAAATTACTCAACTCTCATAAAGGAGGAGTGGTTCTAGGCCATTGGGTGATGTATAACCTCAAACACACTACACATTTAATTGATCTTGAACCTTGATAAGGAAAGGTGGAGCTCCATACTAGGCTTGTATGTAAATTTAAATAGATTGAACTAATCGATGTAGAAAAGTTTCTAGATTCTGAATGTCACCTTCAGTTTATTTATTACCAACTTGAAAAAATATAAAACTACAATAGTGTGTACATGAATAATGTTCATACTCCAAATCTATTCCAATTGCACTAATTTGATATAGAATGTCTTAAAATATATATGCCACTCTACCCCAAAATTTATAAAATTGATAACTTTATACTCATATACATGTAAAATGTCTACATATGCCCCTAAATCTACCTTAGTATATAAAAATTTGTGCCATAATCTATATCAAATTGATAATTTAATCCAATATGAATCTTTTGAATTGTATACTCAGTACCAAAATCTAAATTATCTACATATGAAGGCTTGAATCTCTATGAAAATCCCACCAATATGCCCCCTTTTTGATGTGAGTAATGTAGCATATGAATTAATCATCTTAAAATTAAATATCTAAATGTATCATGTTATATATAAATATGTAAGCATGTAAAACATGTGCTAACATGAAGAGAATGTGTCATCATAACATGATTAAATCATCAACGCATATATGAAACATGTATCCTAAAGCATAAAAGTGTCATGTTAAGATTGATATAATAATTAGGTGTGCAATAGTAATCATCACATATATGTGCATTAAATAGTAACTTATGCATGAATTTGCATGATATAGATCATGACATCACACACTATAAAGAAGATGCATGACATGAATCATGAAACCAAAATATCAATATATAATTTATACTTATCCACACATATACACACAATGTCATGGCCATGAAATACACAATAAAATAACATACAATAACATTCAATGTCTTACAAAATAAGAGGTACACAATACAGTCAAGGAACACACAATGACATTGAAGATAAGATCATGTGAGTAATCAATGCTAATATATGAATAATACCTATCACACAATAAAGTAAGATCCACAAAAATCATAATCAATGATTATCATATAAGAAATTAAATAAAAAATGAAACATAGATAAAGTCAAGCTAGTCCACACTATCAATCCATGTCAATGTCACAATATAACAAAGTAGAATATACATGAAATGTATCACTGTAGTGAATATAAGTAAATTCAAGACATGTGTAAGCAATATATATAACATAACACGATAAATGATAAGGTTATAAAAATATGTAACTTGTAATAATGTGACCTATAGAATGATATTCCCCCAACATTGACATGGCCCCTGTGTGTAAGAATGTCTTGCATCTATACATCCATATATCATGTATAACTTGTATGTCCTTTATTTCACTCATATTTATTGTGAAATTAATGTGAATATGAAAAGGGATATTTAATCTATAATAATGTGATAAAAAAACATAAGTAAATCATGTAAATTAATAATACTTGTCATGCATTGGTCCCAATTTTTTATTTTTAAAATATATTTTATTTTTGTATTTTTTTATTATTATGATTTTTTGTGACATTTAAAGGCCTAGTAACACATACATAGGATGTGGATATTAAACATGTGTATTTGGTATAAGACTGTTTAGTTATGGATATAAATTATGTTAAATGCCCATATATCATCATAATTATTGTCATCATACCATTATTTGTCTATGAACTTTGAATTTCCTTTTACTCTTGTATTTTATGCATATTCAACACATAATGTTCCATTGTATCTAAATATTCATGTTTCTATTAGTAAATACTATATTCAAACTTGTTCTTGGATCCCTGATTATTTGATTATCATCATTTCTATTATGGCGTATTATGATTATACTATCCTCAAATTTGATATTAATGCATTTATTAGGTTCATCGACTATTGCCTCCATCTGTTATAACCATTGTTGACCTAATTTATCATGAAATTGTTCTCCTGTACCCATGAAAAATATGAGTGCATCCATAAAATTTAGGCCATAGACAATTGGTATTGTTATATTTCCTATTGATTCCTCACAATGTATGAGATGTTGTAACTCATTTGTATCATGCCCCAACTATTATAGATTTGAAATTGTTCATGTAGTTTTCCATTATTATGAATCAATCATAAATTGTTGTTTATACTCATTCTCAATATAAACTTGGATAGTTAAAATGTATTTTCGTGGACGCTTGTGATTTGTACGAGGTCTACCTTTGCACTAAGTTGTATTATAAAGTACTATAGGTTATTTTTATTGTATCTATATTACCTTAATGATCCATTCATTATTATATATTTAAATTTGTTTTTGAAATACTACACAATTATTTATCACATGCCTAGTGATTATATGGTAATTAAAACATGATTTTCCTTCTTGATGTGATAAATGAACCATATCTTTATGTCTAGTAGTAGGTAATGTGATAATTTTTTTGTGAAGTAATATTTATAATATGATATTTATTTTATCTATAATGCTTAATAATCACAATGTTATGGAAATATTTACATCATGAATTCTATATTTTTGACTAAATTTTGCATTATATTGAGGTTTTCACCTTTGATACATTGTAAAATGTGTAGTTATTCTTGTACCATATTTATATTTTTTTACAAAAGTTTACATTAACGGTGTAATTAAAATATGAGGATATTATTGTGAGATAAAATTTAAATAATAATTCCCACCATATTGGTTTCTTTGATGTATTTCCTTTGCTTTATCAAGTTTATATTTTTATTGAGTAGGCATTTTTGAGTTATCAATACTATTTGTACATAAATTATTCTAATACTCTCACAGAATGATAGGTGTAAACATGTTTTGACATAAGTACTCATATGGATCCATAAGTGTAAAGTTTATCCTAAAAAAATAATCATTTATTTTCCCTTTATCTCATTATCATCATCATCACTATAATTATTATCTGTGAATATACAATTTGGATCTTTTAAAATAATCAATAAGGGAATATATGGTATTGTATCTTTTTGTTTTGCAATATTAGTATTTTTTATTTTATTACCTCTTTATTTCTTAAGATGTTTGTAATTTTATTATTTTCATTTATTTTACTTGATTTATAAACCTCATATGTATGTATTTTCTCTTTTGGGATAATATGTGACAAGGGCACTTGGAGTAATGAATATAACCTGATTATGAATTACCTTCATAACTATCTTATCATTTTCTAATATTTAAAGTGATTATTTTCCATAGGACATGTATATGAATGTACATTAAGAATGAATTTAACACATCTATGTAATGTAGATGGTATTGCTTCCATAACATGTACCCATGGTCAACCCAAGAATAAGTTATAATGTACATGATTAAGCATGACTTGAAACATGGTAGTCAATGTCTTAGGTCATAGTGTTTCATCCAATGAGATTATTCCAAGTACCTAGAGAGGAATATTATAAAATCCTCTTATATTCTCAACTGATTTTTGAATCATGTCGATATTGAACCCTAATATTTGTAAGAAAGTTATGCTACATACATTCATTTTTGATCCATTATCTATCAAAACATGTTTGAATCTTGTATTTTTTATTTTGGTTTGAATGAATAAAGGGGTATTTTTTTTCTATAGTATATTTGGTGGGAAATATTAATTTTCAAAATAAATAATATTTTTACACCTCTTTAATGAATTTATAATGGAGGAAAAATATGTAGGATCTCTGTCATTTAGAAAATTTGTATCCCACAATGTCTCATATAAGATGTCTTTGTAGATGGATGATCTCTTTAGCAGTTCAAGAATAGAAAACTCAAATTGAGTATTTTTAGTTGATCAATGATATCATACCCTTTATTTTTATTATTTGGCCTTGTGGGAGCTAGAAAGGGAGGAGGAACATGTTCACTACCTCTATTCTACCATGCATGGTGGGGTACTTGACCTCTTTATGTAATGATAACATGGATTGTGGTATCGAATATAAGCTTTGGGTGAATAATGGGTGTAATATGGTAGCTATCATGACCTTGAGGTATATAGGGAGGATGAAAAAAATGAGTCATGCATGCCCTTTGACATTTGGTAGTAACCAAAATTGTCACATATTGAATATTTAAATAATATGAATTACTAAGGAGGCTTAAATATGCTTCATGATTAAGTTCATCCATCATATTATTACATAATGATTTGATCCTTTTGATTAAATATTTGTTAAATATATTTCATATTAGAGGAAAAATATATGTAATGATTATAATCATAGATTGAATTAGAAAATATAAACTATGTATATCCATTATAACCATGAGTGATAAATGTGAATGAGGGGAGATTAAAAATAAGGTTTAAAAATTAGTCCCAAATACATAAATATGAAACCTTAGGGAAAAATAAGGAACACTTAAGGGAGAACCCAGGGCTTGACACACTAATTATAAGGATCAAGTTCACAAATATGTTTTACCATATTTTTTATTAATGAACCTAAACAAGGTAAAATTCAAGATAATTAAATTTGACTAATATATGTCTAACTTAAGTAAATATGAATGCTACAAGAAAATGTTTAAATTCACTTTAGTATTTATGAAAATATACAAAGGGATAAAATACTTATCTTTTTTAGGTTTGTGCAAGTCTTAGACTATGTACATATGACAGAGAAGACTAAAACTAGATTAAGAGTCACTCAGTTTTGGAAACATCATTTTTGGCTTGCTTGGACAAATTAATTAGTAATTGAATGCATGTGTCAACTAAATCCATTTTATCTCTAACATAAATGTCCATTTAATATATATTTGACTATTTTGATAAAAATTTCTATCCTTGATTTTGAACTATTTTTTTGTGTAATACTAGAAGCTAATTTTGTGCATAGGTCTAGAAATTTCTTTCCTTCAATTTGAAACCCTAGTTCCACTTTTGACTCTAGGTTTTTCCTTAAAAAATGGAAAGGAAATTTGGGTTTTTATGACCCAAACCACATCTTGATAAGTGGTTGAGTTCTACCTACATTTCCAATACTTTGAAGAGGGATCAAATTGCACATAGTTACCATAGTTAGGTGTATGTGTGCAATGGTACTCCTGTGATATGAATGCAATATGTGATATAAATTTTGACACTTGAACATAGGAAAACTTGACTTGTATTGAGGGTGATTTATAATTGGATAGGGCATGTTACTTATAGATTATTTTTTATTTAGGAGTTATAGGGTTGTTCCTCTCAATGTCCACATGGTGTCTTGTGAGTAGTAGATGTATGATTTGATAAGTGATAGATAGGGAATAAGATTAGACATATTGTGTATGAATATATGATTCTTTGTGTAACTTGTAATTTCATTGACATTCACAACGTACATGTAGACCCATAGAGATGATTTTGAATATGGAAAATGAGAGTTAAATGGTGCATAAATAGATTTGACATAAGTGGATGGATTTTATAAATCCATAGCCATCTAAGTATTACTGGAGACATCTAAAAAATATGAAACTATGATATGATGATTATGAGATAGTTCCATAAGGATAATAAGTAGATTAATCATAGACTAATGAATTCTTGTAGGTGATTGATAATAAATTAATAAGTTCAGGCCCATAGAAGGAAAGTGGATAAAATAGAAGCATGTGCAAGAGAAATAAATGTATGAAAATATAAACTTTACTTACTCCTTGGTAGGGCATCACTGTGACATTCAAATATTTGTACAAATTTATAGGGATTAGAAATGATTCCTCTAGTTTTCTCTTATTTTATTTATTATGTGTTTTCACACCACTATTTACATTGGATTTTTTGTATATATATATATATATATATTTTTCATTTTCAGGTCTTAAAAATATATGCTAATTTATTTTTTAATAGTCAACATGTGGATTATTTGGCATAAAAATATATAACATAACTTTTCTCAAAATATAGCACAATGAATTAGGAGTTGCAATGAGAAGTTAATTTTTGGGATATGTTATTTTTCTCAATATATTTAGAGAGTTTGAAAATTAAATCATGTGCCCAATGTAAAATGTGAATTTGCATTAACGTAAAATCAAGGGCTTAGATCCCTATCATTGAAATAGAAATATGCTATGGGTCTTACATTGTAAGATTTTAGACAGTGACCTTTTGGGCATTTATTATTTTATTTATAATTATTGTTTTTATCATATGTTATTTGTTTTTACAACCACAAATTATAGTGTTGTATTGGCTAATAAAATAATGATAGTCTTAACTGATCAAATTCACCTTTGTCAACATACTCAAATGATGAAAAATATAAGATTTGAATAATTGTGTGGACATACATCAAAGTATAACATAAATAATATTTTACTTAGATTTTATAGTTTTAAATGACCATGCCCAAACTTTAACTTCCATAAAATTTCACTACCCATCTTCTACACTATCATATGTTTCATTTTATTATTCATATGTACGTTTCCCTAATGAAAAACATTGTATTTATTTGAATTTGAAGTACGTATTAGATGATATCATTTTTATTTATATTATATAGTAAAATATAATCTCAATTTTTTTTACATTGATATTTCAAATCATTAATCTCAATTCTTTAATAGATGGAAAAGTTGAGTTTTTTGTGACACATTCAAAAATTATTTGCATGTGGAGTATAAATTTCATCAAGTAGTCATAGGTATGCTAAAGGAATGGAATTAGATCGTGAAAAGAGGCCAACATCTTCACATGCACTTCACTTTCATGTTGATCCACTTGTAAGTATGGACCAATATTTATCCACTATCAAACATCTTAGAACATATTTATTTTCTCTTACAATGTTTGTGAATGTATAATCCTTACATATAGGAAATATTATTTTTATAAATATTGAATAATTTATATGGTCTATTTTTATAACCAATTTTTTTTTTTTTAAAATTTAAATATAGATAGTCCACTCTCACAGAGAGGAGTAGGGGGAAGGAAACATCATTTGCACATATCATGTACCTATTCACGTAAGTATTTTTATGTCATTAAATTAATGCATTTTAACTCAAAAACATAAATTTGAGTTAGGTTATAATTCACTTTATATAATTACTATATGGCCAAGTTATATAAAAAATGGTTTATAATATTGTAATAAATGTAATATTATAAAGATGAGGAATAATAGAAGGAATATATGTTCACATGCATCATGTTACTTATCACTCAATTTTTTGTAAGTTTCTAAATTATCAAACACTTTATATAAATATTATTATTGACATGTATTATACATTATGTGCTCCCTCAAGTATGAGGAACAAAGTGAAGGAAGAAATAATCTAACATATTTAAAAATACCACCTATATGACATAGATCAAATTCACCTCTATCACGCATTCAATACATGACTACTACATTGGAGAATTCATGGATCTCTTATAAACATTATCAGTATACCTAGGAGCACATATGAATTAATCAAAATGTCTAATATATATGATTGTTGGATATTTTTTGACATTAAATTTAACATTTAATATTATTATATGATAAATTTATTTTATCATATTATATTTAAAATACAAAAATATTGTATTAATATTATGTTTACTTATTGACATGCATGTTTTGTACTAATTTACTTGTGGTGTGTTGGTCACTTTTTGGCCCATCCTTTTTATGTTGTATGCATTGTTGAGTTTTGGAGCACAACGTGATATATTTAATTGTTAGATATCATGTATTGAAATTATTTTGGTTATGTTTTAGATTAAGGTAAAAATAGGTTTTGAAGGGACCCCGAAACCCTGAACAAAAGGAGAAATATAAAACAACAATGTCCACAGGTAAAGCCTAAAACCTACTTCACCGAAGTAACAAAACCAAGTTACAAATACCAGAAGCTAACAAATGAAAAACCAAAGATATACCCCAAGTTTTATAGAGACCTGGAAACTCCATAGTAAAAAGAGTTCAAAAAACTAGGCACCAAGACTAGATATCACAGCCAACTAACAGAACCCACTAAAAGAACCAGGAACTATTCTTCTAGTTCCAATATCATCTTCACTGCTTCCTTACCTTTCACAACAGTGTCCTGGATGGCAGCAGTCACCTGCGTAGATCCCTCTTGCATTTATTTCTTTCTTGAGCTTTGTCTAGTTCTCTTGCTAGGCCCCTCCAAAGTTTTGATTTCCTCATTTGCTCTTTTCCCAATGTTTACAGTAGCAGCACAAATGCTAGAGGTTACCTCCTCCATCTTTGTTCTGCTTTCCTTTATGAGTTTGGTTATGTTATAAGTAGTTTAACTAGAGGTAAAAATAACATTGAATTATTTTGGCACCCATGTAGGGGAAATGAAGAAATCGTAATTCAAATGTGTACCTTTTTTTTAATTTATATAATTTACCTAGAAAAAAATATAGCATCAATCCAACATAATTTATTATAAAATATCATATAAACTGCACATTATGTCTGAAAAGTCATTCTTTTTGTCCCATAAATTGCCATTCCATTAGAACACATTTGGTCACATGTCTAATGTAATTGAAATATCAATTTTTAATATTACAACATACAAACAATATAAAAATGAATTATGAATGACAAACTTATGATAGGATATCCATAATTTAAAAACATACAAATAATCATGAATGACACATGATATAAAAATACAAAAAATAGGTTTTAGGGTATCATAAAAATAAAATAAAATAATTTTTTATCTGACATAATTTTTTTACTCAATAACTAATTTAATGCATTTATGACACCATGTTATGTCATAATTGTGTCAAACAAAAAATTTGAAAAAATAAATAAAACATTAAAAATTTGATTTTCTCCATAAATGTGCCTAAAATTTATCTTAAAACCCATCCTAAGGCTCAATTTAAACATGTGGAATTTAGTAGTGATGTTTTTATAGACTTTTTTTTGGATATTATGAAATTTTAAATAAAAATCAACCTCAAACTATGAGGTGAAAGGTCCAAGACCCACCATGATTGCCATTATAAATTGCTTTATAGAAATGTCCCAATTCACATGGAGTGGATTAATTAAAACTCAAATCCATGATTTCTAGGTACAAGGTGCTTTAACACAACCTCTAGATATAGTTTGACAAGCCACAAAGAACTAGTTATATTCATTTAATCAATAATTCATTTTTTTTTTTTTTGTTTCTCTATGGATAACATGATATTTTTATTTTGTCATGTTTGTGGCATATGGGGGATAGGGGTCTATATCATCAATTAATGTTTGTGATTACATAGCTCATATCCAAAAAATTAAGTTGATCTTTATAATTTGAGATGTATTTGAAGGTAAAGGATCATAATATGGATTAGGAACACATCATAACAATGATCCCCCTTTTTATTGTTGTGTTTTGATATAACACATATACTTTTGGTTAAATAAATAACTACCATTTTCTAATGTATTCATTACATAATGAAGTGGAAATGTCACATGTCCATTGAGGTGGATTATCATATTTATTGACATGAAAAAAGGGTATTGTATGCATTGAAAGTCGTATGCATTGAAAGTTATCACTATGTAACATTTCATGATATCCATTGATTTTGAGTTAATAAAAATTTTGAATCAAGGAAATGATATAGAAGGTTTTAAAGATGAGCTTAAATGTCATACAAGGGTAGCTAATCAGAATCAAGTCATAAATTACAACCAAGAATTGAGTAAAGTGATGCAAATAAAGTGGCCAACCAAGGTAAGTAAGGTATATAAGTATGTGAGTTGATTAAATAAAAAATATGGGAAACTAATGATGTAAACAAATAGAAAAAATGAAAAGTTAAAGAACTCAAGAAGATGAGAGAGAAAGCTAGAGAAGCTTAGAATAAGAATGAAAGATAAAGAGAAAGTGAATAAGATAATGAGGTCCTAAAAGAGACTATCAAGTATCATGAGTGAAAATTGATGAGTGATAAGAATGAATGTGTAGGTTTGAATATGAGATAGAATCAATCACTCCATGATCACATGGAGGAAGAAAACAAGGAAGTACAAGAGCTCATGATTGAGCAAGAAAGATATAATAGTAGTTAAGAGGGTAGGTTGATAGAGCATGTACAATTGGAGGATGACCATATCAGTCCTAAGGAGATTCAAATAAATAGTGAGAGTAAGTTAGCATGGAAAAATAAAATAGAGGGAAACATTATCCCCATAACCAAATCAAATAACATGTCAATAGGTGAAGAATAAAAACTCATGTAAGGAGAGCCACAAGTGAAATAAAAAGCAAATAAAGGAAGCCAAAGTAAGGTAAAAGATTGACATATTTAATAGGTGATATTATAGATAATTTTGTTGGTTTTAAACATGATTATATGAAAAGGAGAAGATATGAAGAAGTGTGGTGCTATGTTGAAGATGAACTGGTCAATGAATTGTCAATGTATGATGAGCAAGAAGGTTATGTGAAGACTCACCATGAAATGGTGGAATGCCATGAAGATGAATTGAGATAAGATAATATTAAGAATATGACAAGTATATAATAAAAAATAATTCATACACAACCATTAGATCATAATAATGAATAATAATGCATGGTCAAAAAGCAAGACCAACCAAGATTTCAAAATCCAAGGAAGATAAATGAAGAAGAAAGTTATGGGTTTAGATAAAGATGGAAGAATGAGAATTAGTAATTAGAATAAAAGAATAATAAAGAGAATTCATATATGGAGGATAAATTATATTATGTATACAAAGAGTTGAAACATGTTATACACCTCATGGATTTAGAATATGAGTATGCAAAGAGATAAGGCAAGGCAAAATGACAAATATACAAGAACCAACTGAAGATAAATGAGAAAGAAAAGAGGAGAAATAAAATAGGATATCATATAAGAATAATATTAATAATTATAAAGTAATAAATAATGTCGATAAGGTAAATTTGAGAAAGAGCTCAAATTTTTCCCATTAGGGGAGTATGATGCAGAGCATCACTAAGGAACAAAACATGTAAATATGTTTTATAGGTTCAATATAAAAAATTTTGGTCTTGTGAGGGTGTTACAGGTCTTATAGAGACCATTAGGTTGTTTTTGAGTGATTTAGAGTTTTTTTGGTGGTGTGATTCTTTCTATTTCAAGTTTTCCTGTCAAAATCCCAAATTTGAAAATTTAAATTTCCTAGACTAGCTTATGGGGTGTTTTGGAGTCTTGTGTGTAATCCAATGTTTGTAAATATTTTTAAATGGTCCCATATGATATTAGGATGGGGTATTAATGTGTATCATAATGAAATACATAAATAAATAAATGTAATTAAATAATCATGTGTTTTGTAACTGCCACCCAAGTTGGGTTAGCCATGAAGTGAGAGTATAATTTATGTTTGAGCAGGATAAAAGATTATGAAATGCATGTAGGGGTTAGTTTTTTTTGGTAGAAGGTAAATATATATTGATATTTTTTTCAAAAAAATATAATTACATCTAACACCCTAAGGGAGGCCCCCTTTGTTTTTAAAAAAACCCTGAATCTTTAAAAAGACCCATCTTTCCTTTTACCTTGCAGAATCTAGAACTCTAGATGCAATTTGCACTTGTGAAAATTTATTCATGAGTTCTAGACCCCGTGAAGCACCAAAAACCAAAACTATGGAATTTTTAACTCACCATGTACTTTACACATTATTGAATGTGTAAAATGCATGGTGAGCTCTGGATCTTACCATGCACACATCTAATAGAATCTAGAACTTGGTGTGCACTTTACACATTTTCACAATGTGAAAAGAGCATGATAGGATCCAGATCACACAAAACCTTTAATATGCCCTTCCACAGAACCTATAACCTTAGGTGCACATTTTATATTATGAATTTGTAAAGTGTACAATAGTCTCTATTTTCTACCAAACACTTGCCAATGATTCACTGTGGGACCTAGAACTATGAGTGCACTTTGCACTTTCCAAATGTGCAGAGTGACCCATGGGTTGTGCCTCCCACCAAAGCCAGTTTTCCCATAAGTGGAGAGTGTAATTTCTTCAATTAGGTCTAACCTTTTCCAACTCACCAGATCCCTTCCCATGGAATGTGAAACTTGAAGTGCACTTACATATTTTCAATGTGAAAAGTTCACGTTGAGTCTCACTTCCCACTAAACCAATACTTATCATGGAGAGTTGAAATGATTCAAGAATATCCAATATTTAATACAAAACAATTAAGTTGTATAATTTTAGAATGCTTTCTATAAAAACTAAGATATTTGTGTAAAGTGTTATCATTTATTAATTATCAAGTGTGTTTTGAGCTTTGGTCACCTATGCCTTTACTGTCGAAACCTTGAGCTATGTGCAAATACAAACTTGTACTTCGATCCATGAATATAAAAATTTAAGACACATCACTTGTGCATGTAAAATGGTACTTTCCTCATGATTTTCAGCCATTGTATTTTGTTTTAAGGCTTTTTCCAGTCTTTTTACATTTTATGCATGTTTCTTACATTGAGGTTCTCTTAGGGTTACTAGTTAGGGATTTGTTAAGTAGAGGGTCATTTTTCATGTCTAGGGTCATTATATGGAAATATAAGGTAGTCTAGGGTAATCTAAGGGTTTTTTAAAGCTTCACCTTGAGGTTTTTTCATCCCAAATTTTCATTTTCCCTTTAAATTTTTACAATATAATTCTCAAAATTTTCCTAGCTGAACCACATATTCCTAAGCATATACTTCCTATTCAAAAAACAAATAATATTCCTTAAAAATATTCCCCATTACCTTCATGAAAAGTGGAAGTGCCTCAAGCACCTTCTAATTCTATCAAATGCCTCGCATGCCTCAAGCACCTTCCACTTCTACCAGAGGTCTTACATGCCTCAAGCACCATCAACCCTTGTAGACTTCCATCACAAAAAATAAGGTGGACCTATCCCAAGAACCTCCCACTTCCACTATAAATATAACAGCCCTCAAGCATCATGGACACTGAATGTGCTTCAAGTACTTCCAAGTTTCATTGGAGAATACAAGTGCTCCAAACACCCATAGGTCCCACCAACTTTCATAGTTGGTTTTTTGAAAATAGTAACTTTAATTTCCATGCCTCCCAAGGAAATGAAGTTCAAATCTAAGGACCCTAGAGTGACTTATTATTTAGAGTCCAATATGGTATAAATAAAAGACATAAATTTAGGTCACATTAATCTCGGATATTTTTGGGCTAGGATAGGTGTAAATTTCAAAAGTGATTGGATCCAGAGTATCTATGAATCTAGTTTACCATAAGCTTCAACCTTCCCTCTATTTGTTCAAAGCCCTGAGTTGATCCTCACAATGGCCCAAAATTATGACCATGATAGAAGATAAGTCTTCATTGAAAAAGGGGAGAAGGTTTTGGATCTTGAACCTGACTTCATCAACATTGTGTTTGCAATTCATGAGTTCAAAATTTATTTGAATATAACTCCAAAAACATTTGCACAATTTTATGAAGAGAAAAAGGATAGATGTTAGAAGATAATTAACAAGTAATGGCTCAAGACTCCTAAGCATTCCTCCATCATATTTCCCAAGACTATGTATACATATGATTTCATAGAGGAAGTGGGAGATATTATAACACTACTGCACAAAGTTACTGGTAATCCTTATGCCAAGTGTTATCAAGATTAGATGTATTGATATATCTGGATCATCAGAGAAAATAAATTTTAGATACACTAAGCCCAATTAATAAGTGATTCCTTCCACAACCAGTTGATGAAGGTGAAAATAATAAATAAGTTTTATATGACATCATACATTGTTTATATCTTGGGCAAAGGAAGATTGTTCCTAAGCCTCAATATAGTTCTTGAGGAAATAACTAGATTCTATAGCTACTACTTTGATCTCACACTATAGGCTAGTAGACAATAATTTAGGAGAGTTAATGATGTTTTCATCTACAACATCATCATCATGTTTGATCAGGAGCTTGGGAAAATAAGGTTATCCCAAGAAATAAAAGATGAGATCACCAAATGGGGTTCCTTCTTCATGAAGCTCCCCACCTACTCCTACATAAGGGAAACTATATTTACTTTTTTCCTACACACTTTCTTGGTATGTAAGTGATAAATGGGCATTATTGGATTTGGTTCGACAACTTGTGGATATGCACAAAATCATTTCAAATAGACACATGATAGGGATACATTTCCCTATTTTTATTGGCCTTTACAAATGCATATCTCTCTTAAAGGCTAGAATTATGGAGGCAAAGATGTGCCAAGTAAAATTGAGGACTCTAGAGTCTAGACCTTATTTTGATCCATATGATAATGTCACTACTACACTAGAATTGGAAACATACAAACATGTGACATATTATGAGGATTTTTGGGAAGACTATGATGATGAAGAAATGGTAAAAATGAGGGACTATTCTAGGATGTCCCTACAACAAATAAAAGACTATGATCTGGCACCAATCCCTGATGACTTAGTGGATGAAAACTCTAGAGTAGATGAAATCTACCTCACATAAAACATTTCTAGACCCTACCACTAGTGAGGTGGTTAGTTCCCAAATCCTTCTCTCTAATTGATAGAATAACCCCTATTATTAATAGAACAATTAATTGGCTAAGAATCAAGGGTGTGTAAGTCATAAGGGAGACAATAGGGGTTAAGGATAAGCTCCTAAAGATCAAAGAAGGAGGTATCACTCCTTTAGAGGAGGGCCTCAATGAGTCATCAAAAGAGTCCAATAAATGAAATAAGAGGAAGAAAGTAAAGGTAAAGAAATAGGAACCAAGAAGATAGGGAGAAGCTATAGAGGAACCAATTGATCTTTTAGTTGAAGACACATAAATAATAGCACATGGATCTATAGTTTTAGATCTCATATATTTGAATCTTACTTCCACTACTCCCCCTTCTCCTACACATATTGTACAAGAGGTTTCAACACCTCCACCAACTATCTCTACTCCTCAAGTATCTCAGGTCCCCATTGTTCCATAAGTTTCAGCTCCTCCACCTCAAGTGTCAACCCCTCCACTTGTCCCCACTTCACCTACCAATCTACCCACATCAATAGGCCAAGTGTAATCAACAAAAATAATCTAAGTGGACACTTAGGTTCCCCATATAGTGGAATCTCAAGTTTCCACTCCACTTTCCCTTCCTCCTACTTCTCCTTCCCCATTTGATGCACTCCCACTTTCCATTCCATTTACAATTCCTTTCATTTCATCACCATTAATTTCTAACACCACCTAATAGTACATTTACATAGAATCAATCATATTTACTATAGTTTATTAGTCCAACCTAACCCCTGGGATAAGTATTATTTCCCTTCATCTCAACCCACTATTTTCACATCACCAACCCTAAGTGGCCCTACACACTTAATTAACACATTCAATGCTTTAGCTTCTAGCCTTCCATCGGTTCCCAAATTCATAACTTGTATGTTTGTTCCATCCTTCACTCCCCTAATAGACATATTTATTTCCATTGCCTTCACTCCCCCTATTTATACTATTTTAACTATATCATTAGTAGAGGTTGGAGCAACCCAAATACTTAGAGAAAATATTTATTTACAAACTATTGATGAAAGTAGATCCTCACAGGCACCTCCTAAGAAACCAATGGAACCATCTTCCTAGGAGTCTCCATTAGTCACAATACCAATTAGTGTAGCTACATCAGCTATAGATTCTTTGGTGATTATGTCATATCAATAGAAGGCTACCCCTAGTTGGTTAGCATAATCAGTGAGTAAGAAGCAAAAAATAATGATTTATCCCAACACTCTAGACTTCAGTATGTCAAAAGTCAAGAAGAAATCAAAACCCACTCCTAAGACCCTCTCAAGGACATCTACTAATGATAATTGAGAGAGATATATTAAAATTATAAGTCCCATGATAGATAAATCAAAAAAAGATCTTGTGGTGGAATATTATCAAGTTTCTCATATACACCTTGGTCACCAAACAAGATAAGGACTCAAGCATGATGTGCTGATGGGTATCAACTCTCTCTTATAAAGAATTGATCATGATAAAGGCACTAAGGATGAGATAAAAATAAAGGTAGATCAATTGATTAAAGCACTAAAATAGTTCATAAAGCCTGATGAAACATCACAACAACCATAGGCAATGCAACTAATTAGTCTAGATCAAGCTATAATTGATTATGTATGAGAGATTTATCACATGGGAAGGGATACAAAAGAATGGTCTGAGGAGCTAATCACTAAAGGCAATAGATTTATTATATCCATGATGGAACATTATAGAGCCATCATGGAGAGAAAGGATATTTTGAAAGAATAAATTAATCAATATAAATGAGAAATTTAGAGTTTGAATCTATATTATCCCGCATTAATAGCCATAAAATCAATTAATATGAATACCTTCATTGTCAAGAATATATTTAAGGATGATTCTGAGCATGCAGAACTAGATAGGGATGCTCAATTTTAGATAAGGGTACTAACTGAGTCTGTAGAATGAGCCAAGGAGGCTCATTATAAAGTAATTGATGTGTTTTATGAGATTGATGACATGATGAACTTAATGTCATGCCAACCAGTAGATGATGACAACAATATCATTTAGGTAGAATAGGTTTAGAATAATTTCAAAATAATATTTGAGGAGTTTGTAAAGGACACTAACTTTACCCTAAGTTCCATCCACAGGTTCATCAAGTATGAGAAAGAAATTGATCAGATGAGGACTAAAATGTAGGGCATAAGAACCTTCAGAAGAGAATTGTTTGATGTCTAAGCATATTTTGTAGCCTCCCACATCTATTATTATGAGCTAGATGCAAAGTGAATTCAAGAAATTTTTAAAGCCTTTGATACATATATAGAGAAACTACAGGCTGAGAATGATAAGAAAGCTAAGGAAATTTTAGACATTAATTAATTCTCCCTCTCTTTTGAAATGTTATTATCATTTGTAATTTCATTTCAAGATATTTCAAATTATAATTATAAAATTACAACTATATTTTTTATAACTCTTTTTGAGAAAGAGAAAGACATATTTTACACTTTATATTTTTTGATAATATGAAAGTTGCAAAAAACACAAGTGAAAATTGCATTTTCCATTTTTGATTAATGTGAATTGTTAAAAAGGTGTAAAATCATGAAATGTAAATTACACGGTTCCTTTTAGCAAAAAGTGATAAAGACTTATAAAGTTGTAAAAGTATAACTTAAAGTTTTGCATGCTAGAGTTTGCATGAAAAGAAACTTGGAGTTATTTCCAATGTTATCTTTTATTTAAAAAGGTCAAGTTCAATTTTGGTCACCTCTGTTTACATGAGGAAGTTATTTTTAGCCACTACCAGATTAGGAAGCATTGTATGGAGATATTTAGTTAAAACCATGCCATACCATGCCATACTATGCCTAGGATCACTCCCAGATCATGCATGCCATGTTACATCCATTCCACAAGTTTATAAATGATAGAAATAGAAGATTTAACCTCTCTTGTATGAGGGTTTTTAGATCTACATGATGTTATTTATTGGGCATTTGAGTTTCAAAAACTACATGTATTATATGACATATTTTTGTATAAAAATGGGAAGACCCTATGGTTGAATCCATATTTTTGTTTTTAGTTATATTTTTTGAATTTTGAATGTATTTACTACACGCTGTAACCTTTGGAGACAAAAAAAAGTTAAATATTTGCCTCTCTTGTGTTGTGGAATTGCTGGCCATTTTTGGTCCACATATAAAGCTATTACATGGTTTGATGAGGCAATGCATAAAAGGCATAGAAATTGATCCAACATTTGCAAATAGAGAGGGTCCAAATAAGGTTTTCTAAGGATTTAGTAGTAGTGTTCAAGGATAAGCCTGCAATCCAAAAAGCTAAGTGCAAAGTCTCTTTTTTAGTTAAGTCTTTCTTGTTAATTCTTTCAGACTTTATATGGGACTAAGTGTTTCTATTCTCTCAATAATTTTGTTTCTGACTAAGTGTTGGAATTCTTTTAGACAATTTGTTTGAAAGAAAGTTTTTGAAGACTCTTTTCTCAAGGAAAGGGTATTTTTTGATGTCCTAAAGAGTATCTTGCATTTTTATGAAGGGAATTTTCAAACAAGTAAGAAGTTGAAGGCATTTTCAAATTCCAATGGTCAATTCAAAAAATATAAAGGGTACTTTCCCTTTGCAAATATCCAAACATTTTTTTCAAAAGGCCATTTCAAAGGTTCCTTAAGGAGCTTTTCAATAATTTTGAAGGTTATTTTCAAAGTGAAAGGAGATTTTCAACATTTCTAAAGGGTAAATTTTAGTTAATCTGAAAGATCCTTGACAAAAAATTTGAAGACGTGATTTATTTCAGATAAATTATCTGTGGGAAGGGTCTAAGCAAATTGTTCGAAAGAAAGGTTCATCTCAAAGTGCTGAAACAATCCCTTTGGGAGAGAAGTCTAAAAGAATTCCTCTAAAGGAATTGTCCAAAGAAAAGGATGAAACAAATATCCTGAATAAATTCATTTGAAGGAATTATCCAAAAAAAAAGGGTGAAACTAGTTGTTCAAAGGAATTGATGTTGGGCTCACAAACATCAAAATCTGAACCCCTACAAGTAGCCATTTACATTTAAAAAGATCAAAATAAGCTATACAATCTATATACTTGTATCGACATAAATGTATATAGGAAAACCAATGTCCTTAGATTGGTTTTCCATCTATAGAAAATATTTGGCCCAAGTTTCAATGTAGGATTTGGTGTATACAATTAATGGAAAGTCTCTCATCCTTCAACATGACCATCATCTCCAACAAATAGCTACTCAATTCAGAGGTAGCATGACTTAGTCCATATTCAAAGTTATGGGTATTTTATCTTTATATATTCAAGATAAGTGAAGGATGGTGTGATAGTTAAAGATGAAGATCAGGTGATTAAAAAGGTAGCTCGAGCATTAAAGACATTCCTAGACTTTTCCTTTTTAGTGGATCATGACATCATCATCCTCAACAAGTTCTTGTCTTCTAGTGTGTTTCTAAACCAATAAGAGGGGTTGAATACTATTGGAGATAATGGTAGTTAATTTATTAAATAAATATTAATTCTAATTAACCCAAATGTGGGTGATAATTTACAAAGGGTGGTTAGATCTCATTTATTGAATTCTATTTTCTTGCCTCTTCTCTTTTCTTATTCCTTTTTTTCATATATCTCTATTGGCTCCCCCATAAAAAGATATATCCTCATTTGAAAATGAAAAATCCTATCAAAATTTTTAAGAAATACCTTTTGAATCAATAAATATCAATTTTTCCCTGTCTCTTGCCGAAAAATTGTGTTTAGCAAGCTTGTGCATGATGGCCTTGTGAAGAAGTGTTCTTCCATATCCATTGTCTTTATTTCTTGCCTATTTTTAAGTGTTTTCAAGTTAGTTTTAGGTTTTAACTTGAGATATTTCTACCATTAATGTATTGTTGGTGTGGATTTTGAAATTCTTCTTTGCTTCATGGAATGTTTAGTGAGCCTAGTTTATGAAACACTTATGCAAATTAACTAGTTGTGAGGTTGTATGAGCGAGAATTATCTTATGTTAAATTAATGTTTATTTCATGATTATGTGAGTGTCAATAAATTTTATGTATCACCCATTTATATCTCATAGTTACCCTATATCCCCTCTCTACCTCTTTTCCAAGCAGAAACATTAGTTTAAGTGATCTACCAAGAGGAAACTGACCTTCTCCAGAGGTTCAAACTCACTACAGGATACCCATAGCCTGAGGTTGCTCCAATATTATAGTTGGGAGTGAGAGAGCCTAAAAAAATCTCCCACAAGGGTGAAATTATAGCCTATAATAGTTATTGGCATGCCTAATTGGACCACTTTTAAGGAAGATTGGTCAAGTTTGATGCTAGTTTGATCAATTCATAGAGCTTATAGCTTTCATATTTTAGTATCTAGTAACTCCAAAGAAGACTAAAAAATTTGGTGACATAACAATAAATATTTTTCATGTCAAAGGTGATCTACCAAGAGGAAACTGACCTTCTCCATAGGTTCAACCTCACTACAGGAAACCCACAACTTGAGGTTGCTCTAATATTTTAGCTAGGAGTGAGAGAGCCTACAAAAATCTCCCATAAGGGTGAAATTCTAGCCTACAATAGGAATCTCTATGTGTGTGCAAGTCTAATATTTTAGCTAGGAGTGAGAGAGCCTACAAAAATCTCCCATAAGGGTGAAATTCTAGCCTACAATAGGAATCTCTATGTGTGTGCAAGTTATTTTATTATCTATGTAAGTTTTATCTTTTATTATAGTCTCAAGAAAATTCATGTGTGGTATTTTGTCCTTTGGATAATATTGTTTGGAATAAAGATCCTTTTCCTTTTTGTGAAAAATAGCTAAAATACTGCCTCTAATTTCCAAATTTGCATGATTTTATGCTTAAATAAATTCAATCTATTTTCTACTCTATTGTGTTTGTCAATCAAGCATTTAGATCCACTATAAAATATTTGGTGCAATCACCATATTTTTAGTTTTATACAAATTTAAAATCTTCAACCCTTTTCCCCATCAAAACCCTAGTTTAGGATTTAAAAAGCACTAAAGAGTGAGATTTACACAAGATTGGAATTTTATCAGTTTACATCATATTTAGTGAAAGGAAGCTGGCCTCCTCTGGAGATTAACCTCAAATTGTTAAGGTCCCATAGATTTAGATGTTTTTCCATTGTATTATTAGGCACTTACACAACAAGCTAACATAATCAAGATAGGTACAATCCTATGTGATAACAGTTTTTGGTATGCCTGGTGGGACAAGAAATTACATAGAAATCAATGATATTCTTAATAAACATTGTATAAGTTTTGTGCAAATATCAAAGCACCTAGCGACTCCACTAGTTTACAAACTCACAATTTCAAGGTGATGTATACCAAACACACAAACAAGATCATCTATTAAAGGTAAGAGGGCTGATTTTTTAGAATTGTCATTTCCATCTTAAAGGAGATTGAAATTAGTCACCCCTTAGCCTATAGTATACCTTATAGTTTTATTTATATCCCCTTTGATGACTCCTATCAGTGTTATACCTATCATAATAGATAGAAATCAAAATTTTGTATCTTTCATTATAGGCAGTCTACTCATTTTGGCCCAACATAATGATATACCAGTCTCAACCTTAAAAATCCTACAATATTTTACTAGTGAAACCTCTACCAATGATTTAAAACACATATAAGATATTGCTAACCTCTATTTAATCCATAACATGGTCTAAGACAATGTTATAATCATACTTCTAGTCTCCTCTTTCAAGGGGAAAGCTTTAAAATGGTATATAGGCCTTGCTCTTGCCTCAATCTGAGTTTGGGATGAGTTAAGAACTACAATGTGCACCCATTTTGATGATAAGAGTGACCTCTTTCCTTGGTTGAATAGTTAAATACTATTTAATGAGCTTCTCATAAGAAAATTACTTACTTTAATTACCATTTCCAAAATACCTATAATAAGATCTTATTCTTGGTTAAACCCACTGTAAATAATGCTTTCTTGTATTACTTGAAAGCCCTCAACAGTGATATAGCTATAATGATTCATTCAATGTGTGGCACCACACTTTATAAAGCTTAAAATATTGTAATAAGTGAAAAAAATTATTTAATCCAAGCTTATAAAATTGCACCAATGCCACCAATGCCTTTATTTCTAGAGATATCCCTTATTCCCCCACTTACACTTGCTCTAATTCCTATGATTATCAAGGCACTTGATTTGAATCTTACACCTTTAGATGATCTATATGAGGTAAATTCATTACTTAAGAGCTTTGGAAATGAGTTAGAGGAAATGAAAAGGTATCAAACCCAAAACTACAAACCTTTTTAGCCATCTAACCCTACATACCAAGGGAATAAATAGTCATATCAAGGTAAAAACTAGAAACAAGGACATAATTCACAACCAAGACCTCCAAACACCCATGATTTACTAGCACCAAGAGCTTCCAAAGCCATTGTTCTTTCTCAAAATAATTTGGCTCAAGAGTATGAGTGGTGTTATCCTTACAATCAGCCCCATAATCAAAATACTTGACCTAATGGTGTAATCAGTCAAGACTTGATGGTTCAAGGCATAAAAAACATGTAGGGACATCAAGAAGAATATACTTCCCAATAAATAGACACACAAGAACCTGCTCAAAGTGAAGCAAATCTTCTAAACTGGTAGGAGGATGATTTCAGTGGGATAAGCCAAGATGAAGTATTTTTAAATGGTGAAGGTCTTATAGAAACTAATACATGTTATAAAAAAGAGCAATAGAAGCTAACCATCCCCCCGGGGTAGAACAAGCTTCAACTTCTAAAGCTACAATAGAACCAATGAAGGGAAACATAGTGTAAAAGCCACCCTTTATACCTACAAATTAGTTCAAATCAAAGGTGCCCACTTCAAATATTTTAAAAGAGGATGCAACCCATACAAAAACACCAACAAAGGTTGGTAATATCCCTTTTAATATTTTCAATCAAATGAATAAGACTAACCTAATCATTACTATGTGGGAAGCACTATCTATACTAGCATAAAGAAATTTGCTACAGGAGGATCTGAAGAATTTCCAAATATCCAAAAAAAAAATAGCCAAGGGGCCTACACCTATGATAAATCTATGTCAACCTCAAGATAATAATAAAATAGGCAAAAATGGTAAGCCTCCCCCTTATATATTTCACTTCTAATAGGGAAGCATCTGGTACATAATTACATGGTAGATTCAGGGGCTAGTAGTTTAGTAATACCTAAGAAAATAATTTATGCTTTGGGAATAAAGTACACACCTATTAATAAGGGAGTAGTAAAAATAGATGGGGCTATTTTTCAAATAGTAGGAACCATAAAGGGACTAAACCTCACTATTCATGCTTTCCCAAACCTATCAATTACTCAAGATATTTCAGTCATATATCTTCCCCCCTACTTTGTCATTTGTATTTTAAGATTTTTTAATGTAAAGATGGGAGGATATCTATTTTTAGATTGGTCTCACTTGCTACTTAGAATGAGATATAGAACTAAAGTAAAAATAAGAACTGAGCCAATTGTAAAAGATCATATAGAACCATACAATCTTATTCCTACTATAGAAATGAATTATACATTACAAGATTGAGAATATGAAGAGATGGATCAAGAGAATGCAACACCTATAGATGAAATTCTAGACACTCATTTGGACAAATGGGGATTAGCCCTGTAGTTTGATCCTTATGACTATGTATAGGAAATAAGGTTAGGGACATATTGCATTCATGAGAAAGATATAATTATCCCAAATTTATTCAAACTAGATGAATATCTTTAAGGGGTGTGGTAGTTATTTTGTGATGGCTAAAGAAGAAAAAATGGTGTAGATATAGGTATTGTATTGATCTCCCCACAGAAGGAGAGCTAATTATACTCATTCAAACTTTAATTCAACTATACTAAAAATGCATCTAAATATAAAGCCTTGATTCAAGGC
This sequence comes from Torreya grandis, assembly GCA_037957365.1. Classification (NCBI taxonomy): domain Eukaryota; kingdom Viridiplantae; phylum Streptophyta; class Pinopsida; order Cupressales; family Taxaceae; genus Torreya; species Torreya grandis. The sequence goes on along the minus strand of JARHVA010000338.1, from coordinate 4,717,770 downwards.
CTCCAGTTGGCCAAATATAGAGGAATCAAACTTTTGTATATATTTGGTGACAACAAGCTCATCACTCACCAAGTTATATCAAAAAGTGTAACAAAAAACAATTTGCTAAGGTCTTACAAACACAGGGTTTGGGACCTATTAAAATATTTCACTACTTTGAATATTCAAGTAGTACCAAGGGCACAAAATAAAGATGTTAACCACATGGCCTCAGTGGGGTCCCAATATAGCCTATCATTTGAAATAAAGAAGAATAATAGCCAGCATGTGAGGCTGATAATAAGGCCTTCTATCCCTAATAATATAACTAATTGTCAAGTCTTTGATAGTGACAAGCAGATTGTAAAATTTCTAAGAGAAGAGGATGAGTTTTTAGAAAGAAATCAGCCAAGGCTACAAGACCAATATGGTGATCAGATTATTCAACTAAAAACAAATAAGATACCTATGGGTATCATTACACTAAAAACATCTTTAATTCTAATGACCAGCTGAAAGATGAAAAGCAGAACATTATAGTCAATGAAGAAGATTTTGAACCCATCATCATCTCATAAGGTAAGTCTCTCAAGATAAGTAAGGTATTCAATAATTTAGAGAAGCATGATTTTGTTTAATTATGTTAATATCTTGATGATAACTTATCTTGGAGCTATCATGACTTAAGAGGATTTGATCAAAGTTTAGAACAACACACTATAGATTTGGATCTAAATATAAAACCTGTTAGGCATAAATAGAGACCCTTCAATCCTGAGATTGAACCCTTGATAAAAAATGGTCTCTCTAAGTTGATAGAGGCTAATATAATATTTTTGATTAAATGATCATCTTGGGTAGCAAATATAGTCCCTATTAGAAATAAAAATGGTGAACTTTGGCTATGCATGGACTTTAAAGACCTGAACAAAACATCTTTGAAAGATCACTATCCTCTTTCCCCTATGGAATAAAATTTATATACAATATCAAGATTTGAAAGATTCTCTCTTCTAGATGGTTATTCAAGTTATAACCAAATCGTAGTATAGGAATCATATCAATTTAAAACCACCTTCACCACCAAATGGGGCATTTACACATACATGAAGATGCCATTTGGTCTAACAAATACATGCACAATTTTTTAGAGAGTCATGGATATGGAATTCAAAGGTATGATAAATGATATAATTATATTATATCTAGATGATATTATAGTCTACTCAAAGCATGTTGATGTACATCTAGACCACCTAAGAAATATTTTCAAAAGGTGTAGAGAATTTGGGGTTTCCCTTAACCCAAAGAAATACATGTTTGAAGTACATGAGGGGAAGATACTAGGACACATAGTGTCAAAATAAGGTCTTGAAATAGGCCCTAAATTAGTTAGAGACATATCTACATTAGCACTATTAGGTCATAAAAAGGTGCTACAAATATTTCTTTAGAAGATCAACTTTGTGAGAAGATTTGTACATAATTTCACCATTTTGGAAAAACCCCTTACTGCAATGCTAAAAAAGGGAACTCTTTTTAGCTATACTCAAGAGGAAAAATATAGCTTCAAAGCCATAAAATAGGATATTTCCAAAGACCTTACCCTAGTTAACCTAAACTATGAGAAGGATTTTGTCCTCTATATGTTAGGAGGGGAAGGAAGTATCTCAACAATTTTGACTCAACATAATCAAAAAGATTTAGAGTAGCCAATTTCTTTCTTTAGACAATATTTGAAAGGTTAAGAAGAGAATTATAGTTTTGTGGAGAAGCAGGTATATGTGGTAATCAAAGCACTCAAGAAATTTATGCATATGCTCTCCAACAATAAGATAAACTTGATGGTGAGTCATCATAGTGTCAGAGAATTTATATTTATTAGGGAGATAATTGAAAAAAGAGTATGATATATCACCAAGGTCATGGAGTATGATGTGGATATCATAATCACTAAGATAGTAAGAGGAAAAGGATTGTGTGAAAAACTAACCACTAACATCAAGACTATTGAGCCAATATCTGATACTATGTATGCTCAAACTACACCTCCACCAAATAATCCACCTTCTTTCAACAACTAGATTAAAGACATGACTCATTTCTTATAGATTGGTGAATAACCCTATGACTTTCATAAATAACATAAAAGGTATTTTTGATTCCAATCAATTCCCTATGTTCTTATTGACGGAATTTTATTTCAAAAGGACATGAATAGAGTCTTGTTAAGATGTATTGAGCATGAGAAATTTCATGATAGATCGTCAAGAAGACATTTTTATGAAAAAAATATAATCATAAAGATAATGAGAGGAGGATACTATTAGCATGAGTTATTTAGGGATGACCATCAATGGGTAAGAAATTATGAAAAGTGTGCTTACTTCACTGGTAAGCAAAGGCTAGTTGTACTTCCTCTCAGACCAATTCAAGTAGATCAACCACTTGCCCAATAGGGATTGGATTTCATCGACATGATCAATCCACCATCAAGAACATGTCATAAATGGGTTCTTATATCAAAGGATTATTTTACAAAATGGATTGAAGTGGTTGCTCTAAAAGATGCCACTAAAACATCTATTCTAGATTTTTTGGATAGCATAGTTTCAAGGTTTGGTGTTCCTCACACCATAATATCAAATAATGCTAAGGCATTTATGGGCACTTAGGTTAGTGAATGGGTTGTCAATCATAATGTTTACTTGATCACTTCTTCAAATTATTACCCATAGGGTAATGGCCTAGCTAACTCAACTAACAAGAACTTGATTAGAATTATCAAATGAATAATGGAAGGCAACTAGAAGATGTGGCCTATAAAAGTAAAATTAGCATTGTGGGTTGGTATAATTATACCAAAAAGAGTCATCGGTAATTCACCATTCATGCTAGTATATGGAAGATAAGCATGTCCTAATGTCAATCAAAATTTCATCTTTAGAGCTCAATCACTAAATAGACCTGATCAACAATGATGAAATGATGGTGAGACTAGCTAAACTCATAGAGCTTGAAGAAATAAAGCATAATTCAATGAAATTATTGGAAGTAAATAAAACACAAACCAAGAATAATTTTGATAAAAAGGCAATTTCAATAAGCTTTTGTTAGTGTAGTGATTTTTCCCATTGGGTTTTGCCTACATAGTTGTATGGCCTTTCTATGTATTTAAGCTTCCTTAGGTTAGTTATAAAGGGTCCATAGGCTAATTTTATTTAATTTTAATTATTTAATTAAGAAAATTAGAGGATTTCTCATGTTGATCTAATTTTTTCTATATGTACCCCACTTTTCCTTTTTGAAAGGTTAATTGACTCATTCACATTTTGCAATAGATAGGTTAATGCATATTTTTCCTCTTTTGGAATTTTGGATATCTCTCTACAGGAATAAACATTTATTTTTTGAATGATATTTAGAGATCTTGGCACACTCTTTCATGGTATCGAAACTATCTTGACAATCTCATACTTCAGACTCCTTGGTAAGATCCTTCATGCATTCACCTTGCTAGTTTTTCTTTTGTCTTGGCTACCATTTTTTACCTTGGAGCCATTTTCTTAATCTACATCAAAAATCATGTCAAAATTCCTTTGATGAAAAATTTATTTACATATATTTTTTAAGTTTTTTTAGATCTAAAATGGATTATTCTTAGTTTTTTGAGAAACTTCATACATTTTCTTAAAAATCAATTTCCTTCAACTGATATGATGCCTATACAAACCAAGTAATCACCCCTAAAAACCCTGATCTACACTCTATAGACCAAATCAGGTTCTCCAGGGTCAATTACTTAAGCTTGTAGATCATTTTGAGTTTATCCCAAGTGATTACTTGAAGTAATCAGGTTTATTCAGTGTGATTACTTGCCCGTACATCATTTCAAGTTTCTCCAAGTCAACAACTTGAAGTAATTGGGTTTCTTTGATGTGACAAATTGATACTAGCCTAATTTGACATTTTGGGGTAGTCTTACTTTTCCAAGAACGTAATTTACACTAGGGTAGACCCATTCAAGTTTTCCAAGGTCGATTACTTATTACTTATTTACTTTATAAGTAAAGTAGGTTGAAGAACCTAATTTGTACTAGGGTAGACCCATTTGGGTTTGCCAAGGTTGATTACTTATTACTTATTTACTTTATAAGTAAATTAGGTTGAAGAACTTTATTTGCACTGAGGAAGACCAATCTAGGTTTTCCAAGGTTGACTACTTATTACTCATTACTTACTTTATAAGTAATAAGTCATGCAGGTTGAAGAACCCAAAATGCACTAAGGAAGACCAATCCTATTTTCCAAAGGTGATTATTCGTTACTCATTTAATTTATAAGTAAATTAGTTTGAATAACCTAAAATACATTAAGGATAAGTAATCAAGTTTTTTAGGGTCAATTAATTATAAATTTTTATAAGTAAAGCAAGTTGAAAAACTTGATTTGCACTGAGGAAGACCAATATGGGTTTTCTAGGAGCAATTACTTATTACTTGCTTTATAAGTAATAAGTAATGTAGGTTTAAGAACCCAATTTTCACTAGCTAGACCAATCTAGGTTTTTCAAGAAGTCTTACTTGTCAGAGAGTTTGAAGTAATGCAGTTACACAAACCTAAAGTAAATTAGTTGCATAAACCCCTTTGACGTTCAAGGAGACATCAAATTTGAGGTGAAAGGTAATGAAGAAATAGAGTTAAGTTATTTCCTTTTTTGGATTAAAATACACAAGTTTGGAAAAAAAATCCATTTTTGGAAAGGGTCCATGAATATGTGGGAGTAAAAACTAGTAAGTGCTATAAATTTCAATTTGTATCTCTTTTTTGAGTGCCATTTTTTTAAAAGTACATATTTTCTTGAGCTCTACGCGTTGGTGACATTGTTTTAGGAATTTTGTAACATCTATGTTTTACATGGTGTAATATCTTAAAACTATCTTCAAACCTTTATACCTCTCCTTTTAGACACATTATTGGTAGTGCTTGATGTCCCTCTCATAATTTGTCACACTAATTGATCATAGATGCATTCTCGGTTGTGCCTGACATCCAAGACTAAGCGTGTGTGAATTGTAACTTTATGGGAGGTATTTTTAATAGTTCAGGGGGTACTTGTACTATGTGATTTTTATTTTTTGCTTTTATTTCAATTTTATAATTTATCTCATTCTAATATGCCCTAATGTATCTAAATATTAAACCATTTGCATGATTTAACTATCTAGAATGGAAGTTTAAAATGCAACACACTTTGAGAGGTAAAGGAATCTATCAAATTACTATGGGTGAGGAGACTGAGCCATATACAAATGTAGAAAAGGTTAAGTTGTACAATAGATGTGTTGAGGCCTATGGGGTTTTATGCCTATCAATGTCTCCCAACCTCTTGTTTCATGTTGATTTTGAAAAAACTTTGAATGAAGTCTGGACAATCTTGGACAAGATTTTTGGAGTACAAAACATCATGAGGGGTCATGAGATGGAGAATGAGCTCATCACATTGAGCCTAGGTGACTATGACACCCTAAAAGATTTATTTATAAAGTTTAAATTACTGAGATTATAGTTGAAATAATGTGGCATTGAGAAAATACATGACCAATTGATTTTATCCATGCTTGTAAAATTGGGTCATGACTATTCAATTTTAGTTTCTACATTTCATGATACCAAATGTGCACTTAGATCCACTTGGAAAATGCCATCATTTGATGAGTTTGTTTCTGATCTAACTCAAGAGTACGATAAGTTAGTTCAAATGGGTGTCCTAAAGTCTTCAAAATCACATGCCTTGATTGTCAATTAGGACAAGAAAAATCCTTTTAGCAGTGGAAAATAGGAGAATAAATAGTCTAAATTTGATCATGAGCACAAGAAGAATCAAAAATTAGATGCCAAGTCTAAGGCATCATCAAATGAGTCCTCCTCAAGTAGGAAAACTAAGAAGGAGAAACTCAAATGCAACTTTTGTAATAAACTTGGGCATGATGAATCTTAGTGCATGAAAAAGAAGATTGACACCTTGACTAAAATGCTTAAGAAGAACAACTTCAGTGTTCTTGAATCCTCATCTCAGAACACATTAGAACAAGATTCCATAAAAGGTAAATAAAATAAAAATGGCAAAAAATAAGGGCAAGGCACTTGTTTTAGTAGCTTCTTAACCTTTGACTTGGGTTATTGACTTTGGTGCTTCCTATCACATGGCCTCATTAAATGATTTATTTTCATAAATAGAGCCATGTTTTATGCCTTTAATCCTCATGGGTGATGATACTTTGGTAGAATTTAGTGGTAAAGGATCGATATAAGTAAGTGATGGGACCTTCAATGATGTTCTGCGTGTTCCTTCACTATCCACCAATCTTCTGTCAATATATAAAATCACTCACATAGGTGCAGGGAAGTTAGTTGAGTTCACACCTAATTTAATGGTCATCAAAGAGCTACATAGTGATACCACAGTGGCTTATGGGAAGGCCAATCATCAATCTAGGCTATACTCCTCACAATTTACCCCAAATCAGCCCTCAAATACACTACTTACTCATGCAAATGGAGTGAGAAAACTATGGCATGAATGGTTTGGCCATTTAAACTACCATTATTTGGAGCAACTCAATCATCAAAACATGGTTTTAGGATTGTCTAGAGTCAAAATTTTAGATGGCCTATACAATGGTTGCATTCTTGGTAAGCATATAGAAGAGAAATATGACAAGGGAAAAATAAGGAGAGCCAAACAGAAGCTAGAGATAGTCCATAGTGACTTAGCAGGACCATTTCCAAAACCTTCATTCAATATGACAAGATACATGCTCACATTCATCTATGAGTTTTCAAGGCACACTAGGTGTTTTTTCTCAAAATGAAGTCTGAGGTCTTTGATCACTTTAAGGACTTCAAGGCACTTATGGAGAAGTAGTCAAAATGTTCCATCAAAATCTTAAGGACTGACAATGAAAAAGAGTATGTCAACAATAGGTTTAAGAAGTTTTGTATGTCAGAGGGGATTTAGATGCAACACATAGTTCCATATAGTCCTTATTAGAATGGTGTGGCTAAATTCAAGAGTTGTACCTTGAAGGAAATGGTAAATTGCATGCTTTAATCAAAGTCTCTTGCTCCTTAGTATTGGGTTGAAGTAATCAAATATGTGTGCTATATTTAAAAATGTGTTCTACACAAATCCTTGAAGATAATCACTCCTTTTGAATCTTAGGATGGCCACAAGCCCATAGTAGATAACTTTTGAGTTTTTAAATCACCAATAATGGCCCATGTTCCTAAGAATAAATGTAAGGCAATGGATCCTCAGAGTCAGTCTTGAATCTTTGTGGGGAATGTAGAGGATGTTAAGGGATATAGGCTTCTCCATCCTAAAACTCATGAGTTGTTCATTGAAGGAGTGTCAATTTTTATGAGGGCCCACTTAAACACAATCCTAGAACTCCAGACTCTTCAAAAGTCTCACTAGGCATTGATTCCACTTTAGATAGTGACATATATCCACCTCAATATCCTCTTGATGATGAGGATGACTCTTCTTATTCTTTAAGTTAAAGTTATGAGAGTAGTGATGAGGATTCTCCTCCTTTATCTCACACTCACACTATAGATGATGATGACTCACCCCCTAATTCTCCAATCTCATACAATTTTGGTCTAATATGGGCTAGATAGACACTTCAAAGTGCTTGAGGATGGGTTAGAAATCCATTAGATATAAGGTAGACACAATCATAGTTTTAGGGGACATCACATGCCTTATTAGCCATTGTCTCAGATCTAAAGACCTTTCATGAGGCATCTGACATTCTAAAATGGGATTCTACTATGTAGGAAGAGTACATTTCTCTAATCAAGAACAAAGCATGGGACTTGGTTCCTCTTCCTAATGGAAGAAAATTGGTCTAGTGTAAATAGGTTTATTGGACCAAGTATGTGGTTGATGGGTCAGTTAATAAGTACAAAGATCATCTAGTTTTAAAGGGGTTTTATCAGGTGCCTGACATAGAATACACTAAGACATTTGATCCTGTAGCTAAGATGATGTCTATAAGACTCACTCTAGCCATCATAGCTGCACATTGATGGGATGTTCACCAAATGGACGTAACGAGTGATTTTTTACATGGTGACCTCAAGGAAGAGATATATATGGAGCAACCATAAGGCTTTATGGAAGATACCTCCTTGGTCTGCATATTCAAAAAATCTATCTATGGAGTCAAATAGGCCCCTCGGGCATGGTATGCTAAGATGGACTCCTTTCTCCTCATAGTCAAGTTCACCAGTTACCACTCAGATCTGAAGGTCTACATCTTATAGTAGGATGATTCTTTGTTGATCCTATTTCTCTATGGATGACTTATTGATTATAGGGAGCTCATGATCATCCATCTCAGTAGTGAAAATTTTACTATCAAATATATTTTCAACGATAGACATGGAATTGCTACACTACTTTCTTGGGATTGAAATCATTCAATTATATTTTGGGATAACTTTATCACAATCCAAGTATTCTCTTGATTTTCTTGAAAGGTTTAACATGCTAATTATAAGCCATCTCCTACTCCCTTCTTATCTGGTGTGAAGCTTGAGGCTGATTGTCCTACACCACTCATTGATGTAACACCATATCAACAACTCATAGGTAGTCTTATTTATCTCACACACACTAGACCTAACATATCCTATGCAATTAGTTTGGTCTCCCAATTTATGTAGGAGCCACATGAGTTACATTGGAAAGTAGAAAAGTGGATTATTCACTACATTCAAGGTTTGCACAACTATGGGATACACTACAAAGTAGGAATAGATGTTGATTTGATCAGATACACAAATTTAGATTGGGCTAGAGATATTTAGAGTCAAAAGTCCACTTTAGGCTATAATTTCTCACTTGGTTTGGGTCTAATAAGTTGGTCAAAAAAGAATTAGCATGCAATTACTTTATCATCCACAAAGGTAGAATACATAGGGGTTGTCAATGCCACCAGTAAATCAATCTAGCTTTAGGGGATTCTCATTGAGTTTGGTGTCCATTTTCATAAGCTAACAATCATCTATTGTGATAAACAAAGCACTATCCAAATTTTTAGGAATATAGTTCTCCATCAAAATACCAAGTACATAGAGATTCACATGAATTTCATCAAGGGGATTATCAAAAAACAAGTCATTGATCTTTAATAATATCCAACATTAGATCAGATTGTAGATATTCTGACCAAGCCTTTCATAGAGAGTACATTTTTTCATCTATGAGCTCACATTGGGGTTAAGGCTACTCCACCTTCTTTTTCCTCTTATGGAGGTTCATCACTATGTACTTGGGTACCTCATCAGGCTTTAAATGTTAGGACCCAACTCTCATTGCACCTAAGATATGCTTAAAGGGGGGTGTTAGTCTAGTGCTTTTTCCCACTGGGTTTTGCCTACATGGCCATATGGCCTTTCTATGTATTTAAGCTTCCTTAGGTTAGTTATAAAGGTTTCATAGGATAATTTTATTTAATTTTAACTAGTTAATTAATAAAATTAGAGGCTTCCTCATGTTTCCCTAATTTTCTCTATATGTACCCCACTTTTCCTTTTTAGAAGGTTAATCGACTCATTCACATTATGCAATAGACAGGTTAATGCATATTTTTCTTCTCTTGGAATTTTAGAGCTCTCTCTATAGGAATAAACATTAATTACTTGAATGTTATTTAGAGATCTTAGCACACTCTTTCATATTTAATGAAGGATACATGGTCCTCAAGTGGGATGTCGATAAAGTACAACTAGGCAAATACACCAAATTTGATGAAATATGGAGTGGTCCATCTATCATCACTCAGTGCAAATGAGCCAATGCATTCAAACTCTCCAAGTTTGATGGAGCAAAACTACCAATCCTAGTTAATGGGATATACCTCAAAGCTTTCATTTAAGGTAAGGAAATTTTTCCAAAAAGATTAAATTTTGTAAATAATAGGGTCTGTTGTGTTTTTAATAAGTGCATCTGCACATGTTAGATTCATTAGGAGTTGTTTCCTTAGGTTGTGTTATTTTTCCATGTTTTGTTTGTCTATTTTTCCTATTTTGTTTATGTCTAGGCAATCCCAATTTGTTCTTCCCCAGGTTAAAGTTTTATCAGAGTAAGTTGAATCCATACCCAATGTCTTAAGAAAGGCTACTGGATTGAAAATGATTAATAGGCAATCATCCTATAGAGGTCACAAAAAAATGTTGAGATTTTTGTCCAAAAATCTCATTACATCTAACACCTTAAGGGAGACCCCCCCTTTTTTTTAAGGAAAAGCTTAAAATCTTTTAAAAAAACTATCTTTCCCTTTACCTTATGGAATCTATAACTCTAGATGTAATTTGCACTTATGCAAATTACTTCATGGGTTTTGGACCCTATGAAGCACCAAAACCCAAAACCATAGAATCTATAAGTCACCATGCACTTTGCATATTCTTGAAAATTCAAAATGCATGATTGGATCTAGATCTTTCCATGCACCCATCTGATAGAATCAAAAATTGAGCATGCACTTTGCACATTTTCACAATGTGCAAAGTGCATGATAGGCTCTAGATCCTACTAAACCCTTAATACCCCATTACACAAAACCCAAAACCTTAGGTACACATTACACATTTAAAAACATGCAAAGTACACCATAATCTCCATGTTCTACCAAATACTTACCAATTATGCACTACAAGACCCATAACTATGAGTGCACTTTTCACATTCCAAACGTGTAAAGTGCCCCATGGGTTATGCCTCCCAAAAAATACAATCACCCCATCAGTGGAGTGAGGACCTCCTTAAAGTAGGTCTAACCTTTACCAACTCACCATATCCCTTCCCATGAAAAGTGAAACCTGAAGTGGACATTACACATTTTCAATATGCAAAGTACACATCAAGTCTCACTTCCTGCTTAAAAAAACCTTCCTATAAAGAGTCGACCTACTTAAATAAGGTCAAACTTCCACCACCAACCACTTGAGATGTATTAATTATATGATTTTTCCTATAAAAACTAAGTTATTTACATAAAGTGTTATCATTTTTTAATTTCTAAGTGTATTTTGAGCTCTAGTCACCTACACCCTCACTGCCAAAACCTTGAGCCATGTACAAATATGAACTTGTACTTTTATCCATGAATACAAAAATTAAATCCATGTCACTTGAGCCTATAAAAAGGTACTTTTCTTTTGATTTTCCATCATTATCTTTTATTTTGAAGCTTTTTAGTGTTTTTACATTTCTTGTGAGTTTTTTAGACTGAGGTTCTCTTAGGGTTATTGGTTAGGGCTTTGTTAAGTAGAGGGTCATTTTGTATGTGAGGGTCAGTCTAGGGAAATATAGGGTAGTCTAGGGTAATCTATGGGTTTTTTAAATATTCACCTCAAGGTTTTTTCCTCCCAAATTTTCATTTTCCCTCTAAATTTTTGCAATTAAAATCTCAAATTTTTCTTGGCCAAACTAAATATTCCTAAGCATATACTTCCTATTAAAAAACTAGAGAATATTACTTACAGAAGACTCCCTATTACCTTCATGGATAGCAGATGTGCCTCAAGAACCTTCCACTTCTACTGGAGGTCTCACATGCCTCAAGCACCTTCAACCCAAAAAAACTTCCATTACACTACAAAAGGTGGACCTATCCCAAGGACCTCCCAATTCCACTAGAAATATAAAAAACCTCAAGCACCATAAACACTGAACGTGCTTCAAGTACCTCCAAGTTATACTAGAGAATACAAGTACTCCAAACACCTAAAGGTCCTACCAACTTTCACAATTGGTTTCTTGATAGTAGTAACTTTAGTTTCCATGTCTCCCAAGGAAATTAAGTTCAAATCTAAGGCCCCCAGAGTGACTTCTTGTTTGGAGTCGAATATGGTAGAAATAAAAGACATAAATTTGGGTCATATTGACCTAGGAGATTTTTGGGCTAGGATAGGTGTAAATTTCAAAAGTGAATGTATCCAGAGTATTTATGACTCTAGTTTACCATAAGTGGTAACCTTTCCTCTATCTATTTAAAGCCCTGATTTGATCCTCATAATGGCCCAATATTATGACCTTGATAGAAGACAAGTCTTCAGTGAGAAAGGGGAGAAGGTTATGGATCTTGACCCTGACTTCATCAACACAGTGATTTTAATTCTTGAGTTTGAGAGTTATTTATATATAACTCCAAAAACATCTACATAATTTTATGAAAATAAAAAAGATGAATGACAGAAGATAATTAACAATCAATGGCTCAAGACTCCCAAGAATTCCTCCACCAAATTGCCCAAGACTATGTATAGATCTAGTTTCATAGAGGAGGTGAGAGATATTATAACAATATTACATAGATTCACTTACAATCCTAATGCCAAGTGTTATCAGGGTTAGATGTACTAGTATATCTAGATTATTAGAAAAAATAAATAATAGATACATTGGGCCCAATTAATAAGTGATTCCTTCCACAACCAATTGATGGAGGTGCAAATGATAAATAAGTTTAATACGACATCATATATTGTTTATATCTTAGCCAAAGGAAGATTGTTCCTAGGCCTCAATATAGTTCTTGAGGAAATAACCAGAGTCTATAACTACTACCTTGATCTCACACTATAGGCTAGTAGACAATAGTTTAGTATAGTTAATGATGCTTTCATCTACAACATCTCATCATGTTTGATTAGGATCTTGGGAAAAAAAGGTTCTCCCAACTATTAAAAGATGAGATCACCAAATGGTGTTTCTTATTCATATAGTTCCCCACTTAATCTTACATCAAGGCAACCAAATTCAATGGTTTTCCCTACACACTTCCATGGTATATAAGCAATAAATGGGCATTATTGGAGTTGGTTAGATAACTTATGGATATGCATAAACTCCTTTCAGATAGACACAAGATAAGGATACATTTACCTATTTTTATTAGCTATTACACATGCCAATCTCTCTTGAAGGCTAGAACTATGGAGGCAGAGATGTGACAAATAACACTAAGGAATCTGGAGTCTAGACCTTACTTTTATCCATAGATAAGGTCACTACTCCACTATAAATGACAACATATGAAGATGTGCCATATTATGAGGACTTTTGGGAAGAATGTGATGATGAAGAAATGGTTAGAATGAGGGACTATTCTAGGATGTCCCTATAACAAATACAATACTATGATCTGGTACCAGTCCTTGATGACTTAGTGGATGAAAACTCTAGATTAGATCTAATCTACCTCACACAGATCATTGCCAGACCTCTACCACTAGTGAGGTGGTCAGTTCCTAAATCCTTCTCTTTATTTGATAGAACAACCCCTATTATTAATCAAATAATCAATTAGATAAGAAGTAAGGGTGTGCAAGTCACAAGGGAGATAATAGGGTTTAATTATAATCTCTTTAAGCTCAAATTAAGAGGATCACTCCTTTAGAGGAGAGCCCTAGTGAGTCATCAAACAAACTTGATAAAGGAATGAAGAGGAAGAAGATAAAGGCACAGAAAGGGGAACCAAGTAGACAAAGAGAAGCTATACAGGAACAAATTGATCTTTCAACTAAAGATATAATAGCAAAAACATAGGGATTTATAGTTTTAGATCCCATAGATTTGATTCTTATTTCCTCTACTCCTCCTTCTCTTACACATATTATAAATAAATTTTTAACACCTCCACTAGTTGTCTCTACTCCTCAAGTATATCAGGTCCCCATTGCTCCACAAGTTTTATTTCCTCCACATATAGTGTCAAACCCTCCACTTGTCTCCACTTCACCTACCATTCCACCCACATCAATAATCCAAGTACAATTATCACAAATAAGTCAAGTGGACATTCAGGTTCCCCCTATAATCGAAGCTCAAGTTTCCACTCCACTTTGTCTTCCTCCCACTTCACCTTCCCTATTTGATCCACTCCCTCTTTCCATTCCATTTCATCACCATTAATTCCCAAAACCACCCAATAGTACATTATCATGGAATCAATCATCTTGACTATAGTTCTATAGGCGACACTAACCCCTAGGATAAGTATTATTTCCCCTTCATCTCAACCCACTATTTTTACATCACCAACCCTAGTGGTCCTATACAATTAATTGACATATTTATTACTTTGGCTTCTACCCTTCCACTAGTTCCCAAATTCACAACTTATTTATCCATTCCATCCTCCACTCCCCTAATAAACATAGTTGTTTCCATTACCTACACTCCCCTCATTTCCACTATTTCAACTATACCTTTAGTAGAGGTTAGAGTAACCTAGATACTTAGATAAAATATTTAATTACAAACTACTAATGAGAGTGGATCCTCATAAGCACCTCCTGAGTAACCAATGGCACCATCTTCCCAAGAGTCTCCATTAGTCACTACATTAGTTAGTGTATCTACATTAACTGTAGATTATTTGGTGACTATGTCAGGTCAATAGAAGGCTACCCCTAATTAGTTAGCATAATCAATGAGTAATAAATAGAAGATAATGATTTATCCCAAAAATTTGGACTTAGGCATGTCAAAAGTCAAGAATAAATCGAAACCCACTCCCAAGACACTCTCAAGGACATTCACTACTCATAAGGGAGAGATATATGTTGAAATTATAGTTCCCCCTTTAGAAAAATCAAAATATCTTGTGGAAAAATATTATCAGGTTTCTCATATACACCTTATTAAAAAAATAAGAGAAGAACTCAAGCACGATGTGCAGATGGGTATCAACTCTCTCTTCTAGAGAATTGATCATGATAAAGCCACCAAAGATGAGCTAAAAAGAAAGGTAGATCAATTGATTGTAGCACTGAACCAATTCATAAAGTCTAATGAAACATCATAAAAACTACATGCAGTACAACCAATCACTCTAGATCAAGCTACAAGTGATTCTATATAAGAGATTTCTCACATGGGAAGGGATAAAAAGAATGGTCTAAGGATCTAATCACTAAAGGCAATAGAGTTCTTGTAGCCATGATGGAACATTATAGAGTCATCATGGAGAGAAATGCTATTAAGGAGAGATTCAGACTTTGAATCTATATTATCCCAAATTAATAACTATAAAATCAATTGATATGAATACCCTCATTTTCAAGAATATATTGAAGGATAATTTTGAGCATGAAGAACTACACAGGGTTGCTTAATTTTATATAATATTACTAAGTCTATAGAATGATCCAAGGAGGCTCATGATAAGGAAATTGATGTGTTATAAAAGATTAATGGCATGATGAAATTAATGTCATGCCAACCATTAGATTATGCCAACAATATCCTTTAGGCAGAATATGTTCAAAATAATTTCAAAACAATAGTTGAGAAGGAGTCTATAAAGGACACTATCTTTTCCCTAAGTTTTATCGATAAGTTCATCAAGTATGAGAAAGCAATTGATTAGATGAGGACTAAAATATAGGGCATAAGAACCTTCAGAAGATAATTGTTTGATGTCCAAGTAGATTGTGCATCCTCCAACATCTATTCTTATGGGCCATATGTGGAGTGAATTCAATAAAATTTTAAAGCCTTTGATAAATATACAGAGAAGTTGCGGTTTGAGAATGATAAGAAAGATGAGTAAATTTTAGATGTTAATTAATTATCCCTTATTTTTAAATTTTATTATCATTTGTAATTTCATTTCAAGACATTGCATGTTGTAATTGCAAAAGTATAACTATATTTTTTTATCTCTTTTTGAGAAAGAGAAAGACATATTTTTCCACTTTATATATTTTGATAATGTGAAAGTTGTAAAAAGCACAAGTGAAAATTTCACTTTCCATTTTTTATTAATGTGAATTATTATAAAGGTGATAAATCATGAAATGTATATTACATGGTTCCTTTTGGCAAAAAGTTATAAATACTTAAAAATTTGTAAAAGTATCACTTAAAGTTTTACATGTTAGGGTTTTCATGAAAAGAAACTTGGAGTTATTTATAATGTTATCTTTTATTTATAAAGGTCAAGTTATATTTTTGGTGCCTCTTTTTGCATGAGGAAGATATTTTTAGCCACTACCAGATCAAAAATAATTGCATGGAGATCTTTAGTTCTAGCCATGCCATACCACACCATGCTACACCCAGGATCACTCCCAACTCTTGTATGCCATGTTCCAACCATTCCATAAGTTTATAAACACCATAAATATAAGAACTTACCTCTCTTTCCTAAGGTTTTTTATATTTTTATGATCTTCTTTACTGGGTATTTGAGTTTCAATAACTACATGTCTTATATGACATATTTTTGTATAAAAATGGGTAGACCCCATGGCCCAATCCATATTTTTGATGTTAGTTATATTTTAAATATTTTTAATGTATTTACTACAAGATGTAACCTTTAGAGAGACATAATGTTGAATATTTTACTTTCTTGTGTTTTGGAATCTCTGTGTGTGTGCAAGTTATTTGATTATTTGTGAAATCTTTATCTTTTATTCTAGTCTCAAGAAAATTCATATGTGGTATATTTCCCTCTTGATAATATTGTTTGGAATAAAGATAATTTTACCTTTTATGAAAAATAACTAAAATACTACTTTTGATTTCCAAATTTTCATGAGTCTATGCTTAAATAAATTCAATATTTTTTCTGCTCTATTATGTTTGTCAAGTAAGCTTTAGATCCACTATAAAATATTTGGTGTTATCACAATATTTTTAGTTTTTTGAAAATTTAAATTCTTAAACCCTTTTCCCCATAAAAACCATAGTTTAGGATTCATAAATAACTAAAGATAAATATTTACACAAAATTGGTATTTTATTAGTTTGCATCATATTTAGTGAAAGAAAGTCGGCCTCCTCCAGAGATTAACCTCAAATTGCCAAGTTCCCATAGCTTTGGAGGTTTTTTCATTATATCATTAGGCACTTGAAAACAAGATAACATAATAAATATAGGTATAATCCTATGTGATAAAAATATAATAGATACTTAGATGGAAAGAGGAGGTAGGTCTAGAAAAGAAGGAAAAAAGATCAAGATATGCAAAGGGACTGCCTACCTTATCAAAGTTATGTGTATGGATTATATAGATGTTAGAGAAGATTAAATAATGAGATGTGTTTTAGGAATGTTTTTTGAATATCATGAATTTATGTAACTATAAATATAGTGTTTGAATGGTTTTTTTATGTTTCCTTGATCATTATTCAGATAGCTAGGTGATACTTATAGTACAATCACAAAAGAGAATGATTCTAAGCTTGTATAATCCAAGAAATAAGACTATCAAGGTGATTAAAATTTTATGGAGTTTTTTACAGGACCATTTTTAATGCATATATATCCTTGAGGTTCTCTCAAGTGAGATAAAATTGATTTTGAATCTTCATTCTATCTAACATAGTCAATAAAAATCACTTAGATTTCTATAATAGTGTATGTGGAATCCTTTTATGGTTGGTTCATGAACATTTATCTATGGTAAAAGGTGTCATAGGTTATTAAAAATATTACACAAGTCATCATTCCATTTATAAATCAATATTTCTCTCAAAACCTTAAAATTCAATAACACAGTCCTCTTTTTGTACTCAAAATTCTATGTATTTGCATTTTATGAACATATTGTGATTGATCAAGATAAAATAATTATTAGAGAGGTTTAATAATATTTGGGAAGACATATACTATATGTTATTATATTTTTAAGTTTTATATAACTCATAAATTTCCTTTTTATTCCCTTTTAACCTTGCACATGCCTATCTAAGTTTTGACTAGGGGTTCCAAATGGAAAGTCTAATAACTTTTATTTGAACTATTAAAAAACCATAAAAAAATTGTAATCCATGTTTTTTTAATGTTATATAGAGGATAGAGGTATTTTTAGGTTGATTCTAAACCATAAAATACATATTTTTGAATTATGTGCTTGCATGAGGGCTAAAGTTGCCTAATTAGGAGAAATGGGTGTTGAGTTAAGGAGTCTACCTTGGGAGTTGAGAATTGAAACTTTAGGTGGAGTTGGTTAAGGATAAAATGTATCCAAATAATCCATTCAATTATCTATATCATTTATATATTGGTCAAACCATTAATATTTGTGATTAAGGAGGGTTACTAGAGAGGAGACCTTAAAAATAAAAAGTGGAGATTGTTGAGAGTTCTAACTTTAAAGTTTGTGTTCTTTATTTGGATGAATTTTAAAGTTTAAAATATGCATGAGAATTTAAATATGGGCCATAGTGTGGAATAAATAACCTTTAAACTAATAATGAGGCCTTTAGGCTTATGAAACTACTAGAGAAGGAACAAGATTAAAGAAAAAAGGGAGAGTGTGTTGATGAAAGAGGTATGAAATGATGATGTGACTATTAAGGAGAGAGAATGTAGAGATGGATGAGGAGTGAAGGTTATTCAAGATGAATGTATGCATAAATAAGTCTTATGATCCTAGTGAGCCAATAATTGGTTAAGAGTGTCAAAGAGAAGCAAATTACCTACAAGTTACAAGTAAATTCAAAGATCATTAAGGGCATCAAGAGGAAGATTAGAGCCATGATGATGGATGAAATATATGTAGTGAATAGACCCTACATCAATTGGTATCAAATAAAGTAAGATTTTGGTATAGATTGTGGTTTTTAATATGATAGGTTGCTTTTTGAGGTTATTAAAACTTGATATGTAATATTTTTGGAGAGTGTATAAAAATAAATTGTAGGAGTATATTAAGAGAGAGAATTTATGGTAGAGAAATCCTAAAAATAGAGATAAAAAAATTTTAAGAGAGATAAGAGAGACTCCAATTGAGAATAATAATTACAAGGTAAAAAATACTTAGACAAGAGGGTTATAAGGTAAAAAATATCTAGACAAGATGGTTCCAAGGTGAAAAAAACTTGGACAAGTGACGATAAAGGTAGAGAAGGAAAAGGAAAATAAAGGTTTGGATGAGTTAGACTACCACCATGAGAGAGAGGAATGAAGACCTAAAGAGAAAGGGGTTAAATGTTGAAGAGGAGATATATGAGATTAAAAAAAATTAGAGATGATAATTTTTTTGGTATAACTCATGCACAAAGAAGAGAGGTAATGGTATGGCTGGGTTATCAAGAATAAGATGGTTAAATTTCCTATAAGACTACTCATGGAGAAAATAAAGAATATTGTCATGAAGGACAATGAGAAGAAAAAGTTTCTATGTAGTAAACTCAAGGAGGAGATAAAGAAGATTATGAGAGATGAAATTGAGGAAGGTGAGAAACACATTGTGAAAAAAAATATGATCATGAAGACAAAGTAACCTAAGAAGGATAAAATGAAGGCAAACAAGCCTCAAGTTTTTGAATATAAGGATTTCTTGATATGTGTGTATGTAAGTACAAGAGTGAAGGATGAAGAAGTCCATGTTGTGAATATCAAATTTAAAAGCATGAAGAATAAAAAGCATAAAAAACATGTTTATGATGAATAAGGACTTGATTGGGAAACAACATATAGAGGTACAATGATTTTATACCTTCAATAAGGAAAATTATTTGGAGAAGAGGATATTCAAGAAGAATAATGCCTCATGGAAGCCATCAAAGAGAGATAATTGAATAAAGAAGAAGTTGAAGAGGCTAAAGGATTTCAAGATATGGATTCCAATGATATTTTTTATGATGAATTGGTTGATATGTCAACTAATTAAGATGTATTTTATAACAAAATAATGTAATTAATGGATATGCTTATGAAAGGTAAAGATGAAGTTGAATCACCTCATGAAGTACTTGGAAAACTTGATATGCAATAGAAAAAAAGGTCTAATTTATATCTCATGAAGGATTAAGTCCAAAAAAATTTTTGTATGTAATATATAGAATAATATTAATCTAGAAAAAAACCTATGATAAAGTATGTAGAGGAAGAATAAAGGGTATGGCAGCAAACTATGCAAGAATCAGAATGTTTAGACCTCATAGGAGATGAAGAATCCATCCTAACAGCTAATTTTGAGTTAATAAATATTTTGAATCAAGGAAATGATATAGAAGGTGTTTAATATGAACTTATAGGTCATACAAGGGCAGCCAATCATAATTAAGTCATAAATTACAGCCAAAAAGATGAGCAAAGCAATGTAAACAAAATGGTAAACCAAGGTAAGAAAGGTATAGAAGTATGTGAGTTGATTAAATAAAAAGTATGGGAAGCTAATGCTGTAATAAAAGAGTAAAAATTTAAAGTTAAATAAATTAAGGAGATGAGAGAACAACCTAGAGAAGCTTGGAATAAACATGAAAGATAAAATGAAAGTGAACAAGATAATGAGGTTGTAAAAGAGACTATCAAGTCTCATGAGTGTAAATTGATGAGTGTTAAGCATGAAGGTACAAATTTTAAGATGAGATAAAATGAGTCACTCTATGATCACATGGAATAAGGAAACAAGGAAGTAAAATATCTCATGATTGAGTAAGAAAAAGAGAAGAGTAGCTAAGACGGTAGGTTGATGGAGCATGTACAATTGGAGGAGGACCATGTTAGTCCTAAAGAGATTCAAATAAAGAGTGAGAGTAAGTTAACATGGAGAAATAAAAGAGAGGGAAACATTATCCCCATCACTAGATCAAATAACATTCCAAGATATGAAGATTAAATACTCATGGAAGGAGAGCCGCAAGCAAGTGAACTAGAAAATAAATAAAAGAAGCCAAATCAAGGTAAGAGGTTGATATATTCAATATGTATTATTTAAATTAAGTTTTTTGTTGTTGAACACGATGATATAAAAAGGATAAGCTGCCAAGAAGTGTGGTGCTATGTTCAAGATGAATTGGTAATGAATTTTCAATGCATGATGGGAAGGTTATGTGAAGACTCACCATGGTATGGTGAAATGTCATGAAGAGGAAGAAAGCAAATATATTATTGAGAATATGACAAGGATATAAGAATAAATTATGCATGAAAAACCATTAGAGCATGAGAATGAATAAGAATGCATGGTTAAGAAGTAAGACCAACCAAGATTTCAAGAATCAATAAAGACAAATGAAGAAAAAAGTTATGGGTTATCAACAATATTGAAGAATGAGAATCAGTCCTTAGAAGTAGATCATGATAAGGATAAGTCAAATCTGGAGGATATAGAATATGAGGTAGACAAGGAGTTGAAATAGGTTATACACCTCATGGAGATATAAGATGAGAATACAAAGAGATAAAACAAGGCAAAAGGACAAATATATAAGAGCCAACTAAAGAGAAAGGAGAAATACAAGATGATAAAAAATAATAGGATCTCAGAGAAACATAATTTTAAGATTTGGAAAGTAATAAATAAGGTGGACAAGGTACATTTGAGTAGGAGCTCAAATTTTCCCCACTATGGGAATATGATGCAAAGCATCACTAAGGAATAGAGCATGTAAATATGTTTTAGAGGTTAAATATGAACAATTTTGGTATTTTTAGGGTTTTATATGTATTATAGGGACCATTATGTTGTTTTTGAGTGATTTAAAATATTTTTGGTAGGGTGTTTCTTTCTATTTCAAGTTTTCTTTCCAAAATCCCAAATTTGAAAATTTGAATTCCTTAGACTAACTTGTGGGGTGTTTTGGATTATTTTGTGTAATCCAATGTTTGTAAATGATTTTAAATAGTCATATATGGTCCTAGGATGGTTTATTAAGTTGTATTAGTGTTTAATACAAAAATAAATTAATGTAATTCAAGAAGCATGTGTTTTTTAACTACCACCCAAATTGGGTTGGCCATGAACTGAGAGTATATTACATGTTTGAGTGGGATAAAAGAGAATTAAATGAATTTAGGGGTTAGTGTGTGTGTGGTATAAGGTATAAATAATAGAAAATATCAAGATATGTAAATAGACTGCCTACCTTATCAAAGTTATGTGTATGGATTATATATATACTAGAAAAGATTAAATAAAGAGGTGTGTTTGAGGAATTTTTGTTGAATATAATGATTTTTTGTAATTTTAACAACTTTTTTCTAATGTTATGCATTTTTTTATGTTCCTTGATCATTATTCAGATAACTAGGTGATACATTACAATCACAAAAGAGAGTAATTCTGAGCTTGCACAGTCCAAGAAATAAGACTATCAAGGTGATGAAAATTTTATGTAATTTTGTTTGAGGATAGATAAATTGTATTTAGAAGTTAAATATACATTTTAATTCAAATAAAACTAGAGTCTCTCTTAGTTGAGATAAAATTGAGTTTGAATCTTCATTCTATCCAACACAATCAAGAAAGAGCACTCAGATTTCTATAATAGTGTATGTTGAAGCCTTTTGTGGTTGGTTCATGAACATTTTTATATGGGATAAAGTGTAAAGGTTATTTTATACCATACAAAAGTCACAATTCCATTTAGAAATCAATATTTCTCTCTAAACCTTAAAATTCACTAACACAATCCTGATTTTGTACTCAAAATTCTATGTATTTACATTTTATGAACATATTGTGATTGATCAAGGTAAAATAACTATTGGAAAGGGTTAATAATATTGGGTCAGACATTTAAAAAGTTTTATTAGATTTTTAGTTTGTATAAAACTCTTAAATTTCCTATTTATTCCTTTTCGGCCTTGCACATACCTGTCTAAATTTAGACTAGGGTTTCAAAATGGAAAGTCCAAGAAATTTTAATTGAATTAGTCAAAAACCCTAAAAATTTGTAATTCATGTTTTTTTAATGTTTTATAGAGGATGGAGGAGGTTTTAGGTTTATTATAAACCATACATTATATATTTTTTAACTGTGTGCTTGTATGAGGGCTAAAGAAGCCTAATTATGTGAAGGGGGTGTTGAGTTAAGGGGTCTACCTTGGGAGTTTAACATTGAAAATTTATGTGGAGTGAGATAAGGATAAAGTGTATCCAAATATTCATTAAATTTATCTATATCATTTTCATATTGTTCAAACCATCAATTTTGTGCTTAAGGAGGGTTATGAGAGAAGAGACCTTAAAAAGAGAAAGTGAAGATTGTTGAGAGTTCTAACTTTGAAGTTCATGTTATTTTTGTGGATGAGTTTGAAAGATGAAAATATACAAGGGAATGTCCATAGGGGCCATAGTGTAGAAACAAGAACCGTGAAACTAAGAATGAGGCCTTTAGGCCTCTGAAACTACTGGAGAAGGAACATGATTAAAGAAATAAGGGAGAGTGTGTTCATAAAAGAGGTGTATTAAATGATGATGTGAGTTTTAAGGAGAGATATTGTAGAGATGAATTAGGATTGAAGGTTATTCAATAGGAATAGATGCATAAATAAGGCTATAAGCATAGTGAGCCAAGAACTGGTCAAGAGTGTCAAATAGAAACAAAGTACCTACAAGTTGAAAGTAAAGTCAAAAATCATTCAATGAATAAAGAGGAAGATAGGATCCATGATAATGGATGAGATATATGAAATCATACCTTCCCTTCATCATGATGCTATGACCTTCATAAAAAATAATATTTTCAAACATGGTCTTCTCCCTCCTAACAAGTAAAAACCACCACATTGGTTCTCATAACAACCTTGGTGGTTTGTGTAACCATCACATTAATTTTACAAATTATCATGGTAGTTTATAAAATTGTCATAGAAGTTGGGTAACCATCACCTACATATAGTGATAGTTTCACCACCATTACATGCACTTCAAAATCAATTTTTAAGATGCACATTTTGCATTTTAGACCTTTTATTTTACTTCCCTTTTTTTTTTATAATTGACTCCCAACCATTGAAATTATCTCAAATTTATATATAAATCAATTTTATATAACTCTAAGTCAAATTTAACAAGCTCCTAATCAACTCTTGTTAACTCCACCATAAAACCTATATTATTTTCTTCAAAATAATGCCTTTTACCATGAAATTTAAGTCTAAAAGTTACTTTGAGAAATGAGCATACAAATTTTGAGATAGATATAATTTGAATTTTTTAGATTCTTTGAGAAATCAACCCAAAATTCCACATCAACCTTCTAGTAATTTATTAAATTGGAGGAATAAACTCATGAACTTATTGCACAACACCCTGTGGTGTGTGAGAACTAGCCATAATCCAATTACCTATTATCTTCACTTTGTGCTTGTGTTTTCCTTGAATCATTGGGTCTGAATTGAGAAAAAAATAAAGAGCTAGTAGCTTGAGGAATTGTAGTTATAAATCAACTTCATCTTCTCCACCTGTCCTCCACTTTGGTTAGGTCATGGAATTTAGTTTTATTTATTGTTTATTTGTATTTATTATTATAATAAATTTTGTTAATTATTTTAGTTTCATACAAAAATAAAATACCAAAAAATAAATTTTTGTTCATACTTTAAATTATAAACTATTTGATTCTTTGTAATCGTACTTGCATATATAAAGTTTAAACGCATTATAGTCTTGCATGTGAATTTTATAATTAGACAAACAATAACTCTTCCATTAAAAAAAATTGAATATTTTAATTTGTATGTTAGAATATTTACACTTACACATATACACACATACAAAACAAACAATAATATTGACATCCACTTGCACTTAAAATCAGAAAATCAAAAGAAAATTAATCCATATGTAGAATATTCTTACATATTTTTGAAAGTTATCAAAGCACAATATGTTGGTGTGTGTCATTTTAACACTTAATTCAAAGTCCACCTTAGGTATATATATTACCAAGGTGTGATCTATTGTGTGCACAACATTTATAATATGCACATTTAAGTCATACTTATCATCACATGTGAGAAGGTGAGTTATAAATTGGGGAATGATAAAATCCCACATTTCACTTAGACAATAAAAGTATATCACTCACATATTTATTTCCATATATAAGGACCCTTTATGTCTTTTTGGAAATTTATAATGTCACCTAGAGTCATATCTTGAGTTGGTGGAGATGTAGTCTTAGAAAGTCCTATTTTGGTGAAACCATTATTAGTTCCTCATACATGTACATTGTATATTCCATTAGTGTAATACAATGTGATTTTGTTGATGAATCTCTTTATATGATCTAAACATTGTTGTGTGGATGCATGTTCATTATAGAGTTTTCCTAGGCCCTCCTAGATTATTATATGGTGTTAGAGCTAGATCTAAAATCTCGATCTAAGAATTGTCTCCAATCCAAATTTTTATTTAGAGTTATTTACATCAATGGTTGTAGATATGAATGGAGGAGATTTTATGAGATATTTATACCCTTTTTAAGTTTTAAATTTTTTTTTGTGGAACTAAAATTCCACTTGGAGGCATTTTGAGTTTTGGATTTATATATCTTCATCAATCCCAACATTCCCATGCCACTTCCCATATGTTTTATCATAATTTAGAATTAATATGTGCATTAAATCTAATTAAGATAAATTGATTTGAAAGAAAAAAATGATATAAAATAAATTTCAATGATAAAAATTAACTAAAATTACCTAAATTAAAAAAATATAATTGAATGAAAGAATACTAACTATGAAAAATATAAAAGACTTAGTTATTTACTATATATGATCTAATTTTGTGAAACTAAAAAATGGCTAAAACTGATAAACTTAGATTGATTCTACAAGTGTCAAAAGAACTATGATTGTAACTGATAAGGGTCAATATTTTTGGAAAGGGGATAAGATTGAATGACACTATTATCCTCTACTAAAAACTATGGAAAATATGGCATGATCATATGTGGCTTTTTAAAACATGCTTATGTGCATAAAATTGACATTCAGATGTGCATAAATGATTTACCAATAAATTATTTAAAGTTGAAACCCTAATAGGATTTATAGTAGTTAAAAATATTTAAATAAAAAATGGGGGAGTGTAATGGTCTGAATTGATCTCAATCACCCCTATGATGACTGATCATTACCTACATATCTAATACTCCAAATAGAGAAATCAAGCCTAGGTAGTCCTTCCACTCAGAGTAATTTATGAAATTGTGATCCTTTTGATAAATTAAAGCATCAAGAGATAGATTGAATACTTGAAAATGCTTTTCTTAACTTGGATAAAACTAGCTCTTGACTTGGCTAAGGATTGCTTTCAGTGATTAGAATCATATTTGGGAAGAATAGGGAAACTTGATTAGAATGTAATAGTGTAAGTGTGTTTCAATATTAAAATTACTAAGTGATGGAATAGGTGAATAAGATGTGCATTTATATAATTCCAAAAGGGGAAATCATCACAATACCTATCCTAAATTATGAATCAAATTGTAAGGGAGGGTTTAATTTGAAAAGTACCTATTACTTAGGTGATGGTCATGATGAATTCATAGGGGTAAAAATTGATTGCCACTATTGATCCATATTGGTCAATCATGTCCTAAAGGGAAACATTTGAAAATGTAAATATGGGATATATGTACAAATGCTTAGAGAGGGTTTTATCAATTAATAACATTTATGTAGGTGTAATATAATAAATTATAAAGGAAAATGTTTATATATATGCTTAAAATAAAGTAAGGTGGCTAAATAGGTCTATATTAAGTGCTCAAGTCAATTAAAGTGAAAATTGACCAAAACTAACATTATCAAGTATTCATGATGAAATTTGAGTGAATATATTCCCCCACCGCGCCCCCCGCCCCAACCCTTTAGTCTAGAAACAAAGTTATTAGAGTAAAAATAAATATATACTTGAGTGTGTATAACAAATTTTGCCTTTGAGAGATAAATCTAATCATGTAAGGTGATCCATGGAAAATCTTGAAATGATGTAAAATTAGTTGATGTCCATATGTGAAGTTGAATATTAAAATGTAAATTTAATTTGAAATGATTTAAAAGAAAAAGGAAGGAGTAAACCTAAATGTGTGAAATTAATGTTGCTTTTATAACTTTTCTTGAAGATGATGCTTCTTAGAATCATTGGAGAATCGATGCTATTAGTGTAGGTTTTTAGTTTTCCCTATTTATTAATTAGGGATATTGTATTTCTTGTGCATAAATGGAGTTTTCCTACATTTGTGGGATAAGCTAGCTTATGTGGAGGTGTGTGTTATAGATGTGTCATAGGTGTCATAAGAATGTCATAATTAAATCCCTTGATGGGAGTTACTCTCTATTCTTAGCACCTTGTCACCACCTTTCATGGAGGAGTTACATTCTATTCTTGGGGTGCCTTGTCCACCTTTTGTGGAGGAGTTACTTTTGTACTCTCCTATTTGTATTCCTCACTTTGGCCATCTCATGCTAATTAGATTTTGGTCTTCTCCATTTTGTCTTGTGCAATTTATCTTATTGTGTCAATTTAAAATTGCTTTAGTGGTGTGCACTTGTTCATATTGTGTGATCACGTCTCCATTACACTCATGTTATCTGGATTCTAGCAACAACTCCGATATGGTATCAGAGCCACTCCACTGGTAAGTAGTCTGCCCACCTAAGCTGAGCATATGGGGGGCTGGTAATCAGGTTGAACCAGTTCTTGTGCTTATAGATAAGCAAATCTCCAGCCATATGGATCAATAAATACATGGAAGATAACGATGTTTGCAGATAAAGATCTGCGGACTTGATGCACTTGGGTGCCATTTTTTTGTGTGTAGGGAGGTCGCTTAGTTTATCTATCCTTTCCTATGTCCTTTCTAGCCACACTAAGTAGCAGCAGGCTCCTCCAGTTCTGCCACGCCACTATCCATCCAGTAGGTCTGCAAGTTTCTTTTCAAGCAAAAAAAACTGAACTGCACCTTTTTTTGTGAGAAAATTCTGCCAAGACTGTCTTTTTTGAAAATGGCACTTTGTTTTTTCTTGTTTGGCGTCCCTTTTATTACATCTGGTGCTTCTTTTTCTGCACTTTTTTTGTCTCTTTTGTGGTAAAAACTAGCTGGAAGTGTTAACTCCAGCAGTCTATGTTGAAGTACTAAAATTTGCATTGTGTTGGAAGAGTTGAAGGGTGCATGTTCATTGGTGAAGCCCTGATTTCATCTTCTTGGCAGTGCCTATCAGGTCTTTGACATCACCCAATAGCTATCTCCCTTTCTCTTATTAAAAAAAAAGTAAAAAAAAACTAGTTGGAAATTCATTTTTGCCTTACTAGTATTTTTTTACTAAAAGAGGAAGGTAAACTTGCTTTCATGCATACCGAGACAATCAATTAAAATTGTTTTCACAAAGACCTTTTTCTTTGGACTCCTCATTTTGTGCTGAATCTAATGAGTGGTTGGAATGCCACTTTCTCTCCCCATAACATGCATTTTTTAATGTTTTAGTGCTTTTTTTTGCAAAAATGCTAGTTTACGGGAAAATTGTAACTTTAAAATCTTGCAAATGGTAGCTCAATTTTGGGTGCCATTTTTTGCAAAAGTGCTTGTAATTCAATTCTCCATAGTGTAGAATTGTTATTTTTCATAAACTCACTAGTTTATAAATTGCCAAAATTTGGGTCTCCTGAGACGCATTTTGGGCTGAGTTTGACGTCCTATTTTCTTTAGTCTTGCATTGATTGCTCTAAGACACATTTTTAGCTGAGTCTAATGTATTTTGAATGTGCACTTGCATATTTGGGGGGCTCAATATTTTGGGGGGGTGTGATTGCTTTCTACAACTTGCAAACTTCACTTTCATTCTCCTTTCTGCATACATTCACAACTTCACCTAATTTTAGATAAAAATGGATTCTTTTCAACTTAAACCCCTAACACCCTTCAACTATCATGAATGGAAAGTTAAAATTTCAATCATTCTTAGAATCAAAGGGTTGTATAGGATCACCATGGGTACAGAAGTAGAACCCAACATAGATGCTAAAAATGTTAAGTGGTACAACCGTAGTGATGAAGCCTTTGGGTTACTGAGCTTGTTTGCATTTCCAAAACTTCTCTTCCACTTAGAATCCTCCCAAACTCCTAATGACATATGGGACACCTTAGAAAGTTATTTGGGAAGCTTGATGAGATGAGAGGTCATGAGCTCGAAAACAAACTCATAAGTCTAAGTCCTAGTAACTTTGACACCCTATAAGACTTCTTCACTAAGTTTAAGGCCCTTAGATTGAAATTGAAAGAATGCAAGATAGAGAAG
The DNA here is from genome assembly GCA_037957365.1 of Torreya grandis. Lineage (NCBI taxonomy): Eukaryota > Viridiplantae > Streptophyta > Pinopsida > Cupressales > Taxaceae > Torreya > Torreya grandis. Next base: position 4,688,713 of record JARHVA010000338.1, on the reverse strand, counting down.
AAAGATGATCAACTCATTCTTTCTATTCTCACAAAGTTAGGTCCAAGTTATTCAGTCTTTGTCTCTACTTTCCATGCCACAAAAAGTGCCCTTGGCACTACATGGAAAATGCCTTCTTTGGATTCATTCATTGCCGGCCTTACTAGGGAGCAAGATAAGCTAATTCAGATGGGCACAATGAAGTCTACTCAACTCCAAGACTTGATAGCTAGAAATGGTAAAGATAATACTTCATCAAAGGAGAAGAAGAAAAAGAATAAGGACCAAGAGAAGAAGAAAGAAAACACTAATCCTACCAAAAACAACATTGAGAATTCATCCTCTAATGCTAAACCTAAAAAGGAGAAGGTTAAGTGTGCCTATTGTAAAAATATAGGGCATGATGAACACAAGTGCATAAAGAAACAAATAGACCACCTAACTCATCTTCTAGAGAAGAACAACATAGGTGTTCCTGAGTCCATCAAGAAAAATTCATCTACCCAAGATTCTACTAAGGCAAAAGTCAAGGGTAAGGAGAAAGAAAAGGGCAAGGCCCTTGTAGCTACAACAGCTTCCACATCTTCATGGGTCATTGACTTGGGTACTTCTCACCACATGGGCTCTTCACTAGTTGAGTTTTCATCTTTAGAGCCTTGTAGCATGACTTCAATTAGTTTGGGTGATGACACATCAGTTTCCATTGCAGGGAGAGGGTCAGTTGAAATGGAAGGAGGAACATTCAATAATGTTCTAAGTGTTCCTTCTCTTTCAACCAATCTCCTATCAATGTACCAAATCACTCACATTGGCCGAGGCATGAGAGTTGAGTTTTCACCAAATTTAGTGTCTATCAAGGAGTTGCATAATGATACTACAATGGCAGTGGGTAGGGCAGATCACCAAGTTAGGCTATACACCTCACATTTTACATCAGATTCTTTTCCAACAACATTGCTGACTCATTTAGATGGAGTTATCAAATTATGGCATGAGCGGTTTGGCCACCTTAACTACCGCTATCTTGAGCAACTTTGCAAACATGACATGGTCATTGGCTTCCCTCGTTTCCAATTCTCAAAAGGACTTTGCGAGGGGTGCTCCTTTGGGAAGCATCCTGAAGCAAAATTTGACAAAGGCAAAGCTTGGAGGGCTTCACAACCTTTGAAGTTAGTCCACACTGATGTATCGGTACCCTTTCCCAAACCATCTTTCAAAAGGGCCAAGTACATCCTCACTTTCATTGATGATTTCTCTAGGTACACTTGGATATATTTTCTCAAATAAAAGTCTGAAGTGTTTGAAAATTTTCTAGACTTCAAAGCTCTTGTTGAGAGACAGAGTGAGAAATCCATCAAGGTTCTTTGAACTGATAATGGAGGGGAGTATGTCAGCATCAGATTTGAGTAGTTTTGCACCATAAAGGGGATTGATTTGCAATGCACAGTCACCTACAGTCCTTCACAGAATGGGGTTGCAAAATGTAAGAATAGGTTCTTGAAAGAGATGGCTAGCTGTATGATTCACTCCAAATCCTTAGCACCATAGTACTAGGCTGAAGCCATCAATTGTGCTTGCTACATTTAGAACAGGGTTCCTCACAAAGCTTTGAAAGGGATAACACCCTTTAAAGCTTGGCATAAAAGGAAACCTAATGTTGAGCACCTCAGGGTTTTTGAATCCCCAACCATGGCCCGCATTCTGAATAAGAAATGCAAAGCTATGGAATGTTAGTCTAAGCCTTGCATCTTTGTAGGATATCTGGATGGTATTAAGGGATATCATCTTCTAGATCTAATCACTCATGAGTTGTTCATTGAGAGAAGTGTCCATTTTTAAGAGAGTCTTAGAGACTCAGCACTTGACACTTCTTCTCCCTCATCAGATCTACTTCTTCATGATGATTCCTTGTTAGATTCGGATCAGCCATAGCAGGTTCTTGAGCCAGAGTCATCTTCTTCTTCTTCAAGTTTAGACAATGAGGATAGTGATATAGTGTCATCCACCTCTAGTCAGTTAGAGGATGAGGAGTTAGCACCTGACTCGCCCACTTTTGGGCCACTTTGGGCCAGACAGACACTTAAGAGTGTTGGCATTTGGGAAAGAGAACCTGCAGATGACAGACGTACTAGGGGGGATTTTCAGAGAGATCCACATGCCTTCTTTGCTTCAATTTTGGATCCACAAAATTTTTGAGAGGCATCGGGGGTACCTGAGTGGGATAATGCTATGAAGGAAGAATATTCTTCCTTAATCAAAAATCACACTTGGGACTTGACATCACTTCCTAAGGGAAGAAAGATGGTTTGATATAGGTAGATATATCAGACCAAGTTTGTAGCAGATGGGTCGGTTGATAAGTATAAGGCACAATTGGTCACCAAGGGTTTCTCATAGGTGGTAGGCATTGACTACTCAGAGACCTTTGCACCTGTTGTAAAGATGACTTCTATCTGACTCACCTTGGCTATTACCGCAGCACATGGTTGGGATGTGCATCAGATGGATGTGAAGAGTGCCTTTCTTCACAGAGACCTAAAGGAGGGGATCTACATGGAGCAGCCACCAAGATTTGTTCAGGATTCTTCCTTAGTATGTAGACTTAGGAAATCTATCTATGGCCTTAAACAGGCCCCTCAGGCTTGGTATGCCAAGATGGATTCCTTCCTTCTCACAACAGGTTTTACTAGGTGCCATTCTGATCCTAATGTCTACTTCTTATGGTAAGATGATTGACTTCTAATTTTGGTTCTATATGTTGATGACCTTTTGATCACTAGGAGTTCTTCATCAGCTATTACAGTGGTGAAGGCATCTCTTCAGGATAGATTTGACATGACAGACTTGGGTTTGTTGCACTACTTTCTTGGCATCAAGATCTCATAGTTAGATTTAGGGATTTATCTTACATAGCCTAAGTATGCTCTCGACTTATTGGCTTAATTTCACATGGATGATTGTAAGCCATCTCTGACTCCCTTTCTATCAGGATTCAAGCTTAAGGCTGATTGTTCTTCACCATTGGTTGATGCCACTCGGTAACGCCAACTTCTTGGTAGTCTCATCTACTTGACTCACACCAGGCCTGACATTTCATATATAGTGGGACTTGTCTCCAGATTCATGCAAGAACCCCATGAGTTACATTGGAAAGTAGCTAAGAGGATCTTTCATTACATACAGGGTTCACATAGATATGGGATTCATTACAGATTTGGCATAGAGGTTGACTTGGTTGGATATATAGATTCAGACTGGGCTGGTGATTCATAGACTCACAAGTCCACTTCTGGTTACAATTTCTCTCTAGGTTCTAGTCCTATCAGTTGGTCTAGCAAGAAGCAAAATGCTATTGCTATATCATCCATAGAGGTAGAGTACATGGGAGTTGTTAATGCAACTACTAAGGCTATTTGACTTCAAGGGATTATTTCTGAGTTTGGCATTCCTATCAGGTAGCCCACCATCATTTATTGTGACAACCAGAGTACCATATAAATTTTCAAGAATTTAGTTTAGCACCAGAAGACCAAGCACACAGAGATTCACATGCATTTCATTCAGGAGCTTATTCATAGTTAGGTCATTGACTTGATATTTTTCCAGTTTTCAGAGTAGGTTGCAAACATCTTCACCAAACCTTTCACCGAGAGAAAGTTCATTCATCTACGAGCTCTTCTTGGGGTGCAATCTACATCTGTAGTAGCATCATCTTCAGGGGGGGCCTTCTAGCCTCTTTTTTAATTTTATGTCTCTCTTTTGAGGGGGGAGTTTTTTCCTACGGGTTTTCTCCTTTTCTATATCTTATGGGAGATTGCATTTGTACATGGGTACCTCATCAGGCCTAGTTGCCGGGACCCATTTTATATTTCCACACTGCCCACCTAAGTTGTGCTTATGGGGGGTATTAGTGTAGGTTTTTATTTTTCCCTATTTATTAATTAGGAAAATTATATTTCTTATGCATACATGGAGTTTTCCTATATTTGTGGGATAAGCTAGCTTATGTGGAGGTGTGTGTCATAGATGTGTCATAGGTGTCATAAGTAACTCCCTTGATGGGAGTTACTTCTTTATTCTTAGCACCTTGTCACCACCTTTCATGGAGGAGTTACATTCTATTCTTGGGGTGCCTTGTCCACCTTTTGTGGAGGAGTTACTTTCATACTCTCCTATTTGTATTCCTCACTTTGGCCATCTCATGCTAATCAAATTTTGGTCTTCTCCATTTCGTCTTGTGAAATTTATCTTATTGTGTCAATTTCAAATTGCTTTAGTGGTGTGCACTTGTTCATCTTGTGTGATCACGTCTCCATTGCACTCACGTTATCCAGATTCTAGCAACAACTCTGATAGATGCTTCCCATGAAAAACTTGAAGATATTTGGTTTCTTAGCTAAACCAATGGTGAATTGAGAGTGATCAAGTCCCATTTTTAATTTAATCATTTATAAAATATAAAACCTATTGAAGAACATAATAACCTAAATTTTTACTATTGGTCTTTGTATCTCAAAGACATGAATGGGTTGGAATTCATAATAGATTTATAGGAAATAATAATAGAGGGGCACTGAACCTTCAAGTTATGCATTATACAGTTTAATTGAATCAACCACTAGATAAGGATTGCATATTAAATTGTCACTTTTTTTGTTAGTTCCTAAATGCATGATCATCAGATAATGGAATACATCCATGCTCCTACCATGGTCATAAATAACAAATAGTATTGAAAGAATGACATGAATCTATATCATGTCCCCATTGATAAATGTATAATTTATAATTGTATGTAGATGTAAATTTATAAATTATATTTGAATCTTGTGCATGAATCTATATCATTCACCCAAAATTGTATAAAATTTTAACCTATTCCTATAGTGTGAGTGCATATGCATGGTATATGACCTCTATAAATTGTACCAATGAATAAATTTTAAACCATTTCAATTTCTTTGAAATTATTTTTTTATACTAAAAAAATATTTTTTAATTGTAAAGGCTTATATCATGTATGAAAATCTCACCAAAATACCCTCTTTTGAGGTGAGGGGATTGTGTATCCTAAAATTCACTCATCTCAAAAGAAAAGTTTATTGTATAATGTGTAATAAAATGTAATAATTTAATATTAAAACATATTTAAAAAATTATGTCAACTTAGTAAGATATGTACCATTCAAATCATATTTGTAACATATGAGGCAAGGCTTATATAAATTGAAATAATATTTAATTTCAATAAAATCATACACAATAGGTAGTGTATGATATGAATCATGGCACTTAACAAACCTAACAAGCTTAATAAACACACAAATATAAAAATTTAAATGTCATATGATAAGGCCAAGGGCCACATATGAGGGACATGTTCAAATGCCACATAAATGAATATTACACACATAAGGCTAAGGGACACTCATAAAAGACATTAATAATTTAAAAATAAGGGACATGTTTAAATGTCACACAAATGAAAGGGTCAAGGGCCACTAACAATGGACATGTTCAAAAGTCACACACACTAAAACAATATATCATGGAGATGTTCAATAAATTTTACACAAAGGCCATACACAATATACAAACAAAGTCTAATCTACCATGTACAAGTAAATAACATCAATGGAACAAATAACTAGAGAATAATGTACACCATACATATATAATGTATACTATCTCAGAAAATAGAATATTCATGTTCAAAATGTAAGATAGAGATGTTAGCAAGACATTTTTCAAAATTACATAGTTCATCCATACAAGAATTATATAATGGTAACACTTATAAATATTATAACCTATGGATAAGATACTCCCAATTTAGCATGGCCATTGGGTAGAGGCAAGTCCAACATCTTAGTCCATGTAAAATTATGTCTTGCAAAACACTCCTCAATACCAATAAATTTCATGTGTGATATTAAAAAGGTATGTTATCTACCAACCACAAGATAAATAACATATGATAATGATGTAATATATATGTTTAATCATGATTAAGTCCTATTTTTGGATTTTAAAAACATTTTGAATGTTTTTGTATTTTTAAAATATTTGATTTTTTTTAGTATATTTTTTGAATTCTACAACTTAGAATAAAATGTATTAAGTAAGGGTTTAAAACTAGAATAAAATAAGGGAATATGAACATTTTGTAACATTTTTATAGGTAAAATGTGCATTGAAAATGATAACATGGCCATGTATGAGAAAGATGCCCCCACTATCTATGTGAGTTATAAATTTGAGAAAACATGTAGGAGATGGAATAAGTATGTAGAAGAATGATTATACATCCTCATATCATTTAATGTACTCTTTTAAATGTATTTAATCTAAATATATGGGCAATACAATACAAAAATAAAGATTTTACATGAATAAGTATTATTATGTATATTGAAACTGAGTGAAATATCCAAAAATTGGATGTATTAAGGCTCAATGTGCTCATTTTTATATTTGCATATGAAAAATGGTATAAAACAAGATCATTTAGCTTAGAAAAATAATAGTAGTTAGTTATGACCCATACTAGTAGATATTATATTTGACAAAAATTATAATTTACTCAGTTTAGACTATGAAAGAGCAAGGTAAAAGGTGAATGATAGCATTATAGATCATTGTGTCTAACTATTCAGATCTAGAAAGTGAAAAAAAAGAGCTAAGAGGAAAAAAATAGTAAGATCCAAGGTCTTAGAAGAATTGATCAAATCAATAATATGTATAAAAAATAGTATAATAACATGATGAAATAATTGAGAAGCTATGTGTAATCATAATTTTGGTTTTTTGATCATTTGAATAGTTCTAAATTTCTAAAATATTTGAAATGTAATATGCTACCCAGTGATGCCATAAAGATAGAATCTATAATAAGTGTTAGAAGGATCACATTTCATGGATGGAATGTGATAAATGTCCATGACTTAGAATAAAAAAATGCATCATGTGATTTAATGACACTATCTAGATCACTACTTGTGTAATCCGATGTGTGATTAGTAACTATAAAATATGTAGAATGATTGATTTGAAATGCGATGAGGACTAATATAATATTATGAAAAATGTTGTGAATTTTGTGGAATATGTTAATCTATTTATATCACCAATTTAGAATATGTTACATATGTGTTTCTCTTATTTTTTGTTCATTTCTTAATTTTAGAAGATCAAAAACTAGTAATAAGGGTGTGGTATAAAAACATGGTTGTTATGCATGTGTAATCTAGATGAGTATGTAGATCTCTTATTTGTCTTGAAAGGAATAACCTATAGATAAGAAAACACTAACAAAAGGGTTTATTAGCAAGATAGTTAGGTGGACTACTTAGCATGAGCTAGATCCAAGAAGTGTGAGCTTGGTAGGAGGTTATCAATCCAATCTTTGATAACAATTAAGCTGAAGGAGATCAAAGTAAGATACTTGCATTGAATAATAGAAAGTAATTGAAATGAAATACAAGAGGAAATATAATGCTTATTAGAGAAAATAATTAAATATAGCAATAGTGGGTCAATAATAGTGCTAAAATGAATTAGGTCAAGTTTAAAAAATTAGGTAAGGGTCTGTGAATAGGTAGAGACATAGAAAGTTAGATTTGGTTAGGGATAAGGGGTTAGAAATAACTTGTTATTTCGTACCACAGTGACCATCGATAGTTGGGCTGACTATCAGTGGTTGGGTAACCATCGATGGTTGGAGGTGACCATTAGTGGTTTTACTACTGTTAGTGATTACCTATGGAATTATGAAGTGTTTAGAAAAGAGTTATAGAATTGGTAAAAAATTAGATAAAAGTCTATTTAAGGGTTTGGTAGTTAGAAATCAAGATAGAAAAAAGGTTTGATGGGGAGAGAGGTTAAAAACTAAAATAATAAAATAGAATTGCTTACTAAACAGATGATAGTTGATGGCTGGAAAATTTTTGGTAGAGTAACGATACTTTGCCTTGAGAATAATTTCAGTAGAGGTTCAGATCTTTGTTGTTATTGATAAATTACTAGAAGAAGACTAGTTGACTGGAAGCTTGAATGCTTATGTGCAAGAATGCCTTTGATGATCTATCTCACCTCCTACTCACCTCCTTTTACAATAAAAGAGAGATGGAGGATAGAAGGTTCCCTAAGAGTTTGGCTTGTTGATTTCAATTCTTGAGAGTTCATTAGCAATGAGCAAGGTATATATATTAAATTGTATCGTATTAGATTATATAAATGGTATTTGTGTAAGAATGAGGAAGACCTAACCATCGATGGTTAGCCTAATCATCAATGGTCAAGCTGACCATTGGTAGTTGAGTGTCTGAAGGAAAAGGGGTCAAGGTGGGTTAAAAGGGGTTGGGTAAAGGTTAACTTATTAGCTTAGTCACTAAATTGAGTCAAGGTTTGATGGGTTGGTTAGTGGGTTGAGAAGGGTTAGATGGTCCCTAAGGTATCCTAAGGTATTTTGACATCTAGAATTGTCATGTGTGGTTTTCTAGTGTCTACATTTTCCCCATTTTTATTATGTAGCTTTGAATTAACAAGCTATAAAATAAAAATGGATTTCTAATCAAAGGTATGGTTACCCTGAGTATGGGAGGAAGTGTTCCCCCTCAAACTAGGAGTTAATGAGGTGAAATCAAAATCAAGTCAGGGTTTGATAAGTGGTGTATGGTGAGTCATAAGGTTGGTGATAAAAGGATGTTGGGTATTTGAAGCACAAAAAAGTTCACAAAATGTGACTAAATACAATAGCCAAGATCACACAAAGACTAAGGTTTATATAGTTGGTAAAAATAAGGTTAGTTCTATAAGGACTAGTGGGGTATCTAATTGGGTTATTCATATCAAGTATTCTAGATAGGGTCAATGTTATTATAGGTATCCAAGGTATAAATTTCTCCTTTGAAAAACACAAATGTTTTGGTTGTCCACATAGTGGTGCAAATTCAAATTTTCAACATGGTAAGGTTGGTTAGTGTGGTCAAAAAGACCAAATCAAGGTCATAAAAAAAATGGATAGTTTGGGCCCAAAAAATGGCCAACATCAAGGTGGACATGGTCTAATGGTTGGTTGGAGAAGGTTAATCTCCAAAATTTTAGGTTTTGGTTTGGGGGAGAAGGTAATCTCCAAAAATATGGCACTTAGGTGTGGGTGCCTAATTTTTTTTAAAATAGGGGCTTCCTAACCATCTACAGTTAGGGGTCCCAAGATTGACCATTGATAGTCACCCTAACAAGCCATGGATGTGGATCTAATTTTGGGGGGCATGATAGGGGATAATAGTCCATATATGTGGATCTCACCGATGGGGGTCCATAGGTACAAGTATAAGGTGGTAGCTCTGATGGATAGATAGGAATAACACTTGTTACTACATAGGTATTAATTATAGGGTTATAGGGATAGGTGGCCACATTATAGGGCTAGGTTATGATATTATAAGGTCAATTTCCCATCATTATAGGTGAGAGAGATTAGGCTAGGACCTCACTAGGTTTGGTGACCTAGGAAAGGAGCACCTTGAGATAGAGGGTACGAGCAATGGTAGTACTAACAAGACCACCAGGTACCATCCCTATGGTGTAGTATTTAGCCATAGTGGAGGAATTGAGGTATTATGAGGCCATAGTGTTGACACAATATCCTAAGTAGCCTTGTGGGGGGAGTAAAAATCTAGTTTAATAAGTGGGGTAGCTATGATGATTCTAGTTTAATGGGCCACTTTGATGAGTGGATAGGTAGGCATCCCAAGAGGACCAACACTAGATGGCATAGTGCAGGTGGGGCTAGTGGTAGTGGTACCCTAAGGGCTTGATGTATAGATATATAGATGTACATGATTTTGATACTGACTTACATGTCGATGTAGCAAGATGTACATGATTTTAGATATATATATATATATATATATATATATATATATATATATATATATATATATATATATATATATATATATATATATATATATATATATATATATTATTACATGTATTATTTATGTTGATGACATGATGTATATGATGTTTATGATGTTCATGATGACACATAGATGCAGTTTTATGTTTCATGGTTCATGGTTTAAATGTTTGATGCTTTAAGATTTGTGATATGTGGATTTAGTAGCTTAGGCATGTAATGCTTATGGATTATTTTTTATTTTATATGTGATTATGATGATGTGTGGTGTGATTATGGTTATTGATGGTTTGATTATGATGATGTGTGGTTATGATATTTATGATGATGTGTGGTCTGATTATGGTTATTGATGGTTTGATTATGATTATGGTTGTGATGATCCCTTTGATTATGCATGTGATGTTTGAGGTAGATGACTCCAAGTTGGTCATTTTGTCCATTAACATTTTGACCAAATATATTTGAGGTTGGGAAGCTCCAAAATTATGTGGTAAATTTGGTTGAGGTTGGGTGTCAACAATATATGGATAAATGGTAGAAGGTTGAAAAGATGCCAAATATTGGTATGTGGTCATTGAATGTTGGGATGGTACCACATAAGGGTTAATGGGCATAAAAGTTTGGGTAAAAGGTGTTATGTATCCTTATGTATTAGGAACATATTGGTAGGATGTCATGTTTATTTGTTAAGGGATTGATATAGGTTGATTTGGAGGTATGAATGGGTTGGTATATGGTTGGGGTTGAGTGGTAACTCTCATGCTAATAGGTGGAAGGGTAGGAGGTATAGAGAGAACCAAAATTTGAAGAGGGGTGAAATTGATAGGTTGGTAGTGATAAAAGGAATGGTAGAAATAGGGGTATAACATACCCCCATGGTAGATGAGGTATGGGTATAGAGAGGTGAGGTTACTCCTATGTTGGAGGTGTTAAAAGTGTAAGAGGTGTTTGGCTATTGGTTGATGTTGGATTGAGTTTGGGTGGTGGTATAAGTTAGGTTATGAGTAGAATAAAATGCTTGGGTGATTATGGCTTGGGTAGAGGTATCAATCACTATAATATGGAGAGGCATACTATAATGTGGATCCATAGGAGGAATCTAAGCAATAGGGGTGCAGTGAGCTAAGGTGTTGAGGTAATGTTGGAGGGCCATAGATTTGTTATCAAGGAAGGTAATGAAATATAAATCACCCTTGATAACTATCTAAGGCATGGTAGGAGGGGGAGAAAGATGAGGAGAACTCTCAACATTAGAATTATACTCCATGGAAGAATAAGAAGAAAAAGATGATTCTTGGTTGGTTTGGTTCCTCAACTATTGTCTAGTAAAGACCATGTGAGGAATAAAAAAGAAATGATGAAAAGCTCACAAATCAAGCAAAAGGAAAAGAACCTCAAGGAAATCCAAACATACACTAAAAGTGTATTTAAAACTTAGGATTCTTTTTAGATCCTTTTGGATTATGCCTTAGAAAGTGTGAAGAGGAAATTTGGTTTGTAGATCAGGTACTAAAAATGAATTCTAAGGTTGGTTTCAGGTGTTAAAGGCTCTCAAGAAAAATTATATTGAAAGTTAGTACATGGCTTGATATTTGGGTCTACCCCCTCACTTAAAACACCATAGTGATAAGGGTGTTGGGTGCTTAGCCAAGATATATTAAATTTTAGAGTTTATACTCAACTAGATAGCTGAGTTGGTTCTCCCCTTGGCAATGACCTCTAAGTGGGATTATCAAGAAAGGGTAAGGTTATCGATAGATGATGAAATCCTAGTTGGGCCTTGTCTCAAGTTTATTTTTATGTGTTGATTGATTATGTGGTTTGGTAAAGTGTGTGATGACAAGAATGAAACTATGATTAATTAATTTTCTTTTAAGTTAACTAGATGAACTAAAACAAGCAAGAAAATCAGTGTATGCAAGGTTTATTTTAAGCCTAAAACAAATTTTAGATTTCATTATATGAGAATAGAATAAAGGATGAAAAGGGAACCTAGATGATGTTAGGGTCCCATCAGGTGTGCCAAAATGTTTCTCTTAATTTATGCTCATTTCTTAATTTTGGAAGAAGATAACAAAATATTAATTAGGGTGTGATAGAAAAACCTAGTTGTTATACACATGTAATCCAGATGAGTATAGAGAGCTCTTCTTTGTCTTGGAAGGAATAACCTATAGATAAGAAAGCACTAGAAAAAGAGGTTGTTAACAAGATAATTAGGTGGACTACCTAGTGTGAGCTAGTTCCAAAAATAATGAGCTTGCAAGGAAGTTGTCAATCTACTCTTTAATAATAATTAAGTTGAAGGAGATTAAAGTAAGATACTTGCATCAAATAATAGAAAGTAAATGAAATGAAATACAAGAGGAAATAAAATGCTTGTTAGAGAAAATAATTAAATATAACAATAGTGGGTCAATACTAGTGCTAAAATGGATAAGATTAGGTTCAAAAAATCAAGCAGGGGTATGTGAATAGGTAGGGACATAGAAATTTAGATTTGGTTGGGGGAAAGGGGTTAGAAATAACTTGTTATTTCTTACCACAGTGACTATCAGTGGTTGGGCTGACCATTGGTGGTTAAAGTTAACCATTATTGTTTGGGTAACTATCAACAGTTGGAGGTGACTATCGGTGGTTGTGCTAACCATTGATGGTTGCCTATGGAATTTTAGAGGTGTTTAAAAAATAGTTGTAGACTAGGTAAAAGATTAGATAAGGGTCTATTTAAGGGTATGGTAGTTAGAAAGCAAGATGCAGAAAAGGTTTGATGGGGAGAGAGGTCAGAAAATAGAATAACAAAATAAAATTATAAATATACCTATTACTTTATAAACGGATGATGGTTGATGGCTAGATAAATTTTGGTAGAGTAAAGGTACTTTGCTTTGAGAATAATTTTCGTAGAGGTACATATCTATGTTGCTATTGTTGAATTTATAGAAGAAGACTGGTTGATTGGAAGCTTGAATACCTATATGCAAGAATACTTTTGATGATATACATTACCTCTTACTCCCATCCTTTTATAGGCAAAGAGAGATGGAAGATAGAAGGTTCCCTAGGAGGTTGTCTTGATGATTTTGATGCTTGGGAGTCTGTAATCAATGGGTAAAGTGGATATATTAAATTATGATGTGTTAGCTTACACAACTAGTATTTATGTAGGAATTAGGAAGACTTGACTGTTAATGGTCAACCTAATCATCAATGGTCAAACTGAATGTTAGTGGTCAAGTGTCCAAAGGAAAAGGCATCAAGGTTGGTTAAAAGGGGTTGGTTTAAGGTTAAGTTAGTAAGTTAGTGAATTAGTTAGATTAGTAACTAACTTAACTCAGAGTAAGATGAGTTTGTTAGTGGGTTGAGAAGGGTTAGATGGTCCCTAAGGTATCTTAATGCATTTTGACATCTAGAACCATCATGTGCAGTTTTCTATGTCTATAATATGATGATGGTTTTTATGAAATTGACACCTTTTTTGATATGCTTTTTTTTTGAGACTTTTGCACTTTTTTCTAAATCAGTTGAATAATTTTGTTGGTATAGGTGTAAAAAATATAAATGTGATTTTTTCTAGAATATATGTCTTAATTAATTATGGTGATGGATGGGAAAGAGGAAGTATCATATAATGTAAAGGGTGCTCATATCCGATTCTTCAAAGTGTGACCACTTAATTACAATAAATGTACTTTAGGCATCTATGTATCATATACATTACACCCATAAATATTATGCAACCAACAACATCCTAACATCATTCAAAGACCCCATTTTATGGTATAACTAGAAAGGATTAGATAATATAGCAAGGCCCACCTGAAGAGGAAATAAAATGTTTTCCAAAGTAGTTTTTTATTTTCCATTAAATGTTTTGACACTTTTAAATGTTAATTGTATGTCATGCTATGTGTAACCCAATGCATGGAGTAATGCCATTATACATGAATTCTCACTTGATCCTTTATTAAATAATATGCTATGAATGTATTGTTAATTAATATATGCTCATTTACATAAGGCATGAAAAGTAAAATCATCATCCACTATATTTCTATCATCAAAACTAACCATAAGAAATGAGTGTGAAGTTTGAATAATTGTACCAAAAATTCCATCTAATGGATGATCATATGACTTAAAAGGTGGGTATACATTATAGGTATGATACACTAATAAATTATGATTTTTTTATAATGGTTTGGAAATGGGTCATTTAAAAATTTCAATTTATCATTATCATTCCGTTGAAGCATAGTTTATTTTGTAGGAGTGCCTAGCTTAATGACATTATTGTCAATAATATCCTAAATAAGTTGTTTGAGTTTGAACCTTTGTTTTTAGAATGATAATTACATATATGGTAATCATAATATCCATTTTTATCAAATGATTTTACTTGAGGTCTACTCATATCAACATCTAATGGTGGAGGTAGAGTAATGATATTAAACTCAAGCAAATTTTGAAAAAAATTATGAGATAATTGTGGTAATACATAAAATTACCTCCTTCATTGATTTGGTAAAAGAAGCTTTTTAGAAGTTTGAGAAATAAAATTAAATTTGATATTTACATCAAATTTAGTATTTTTTGGATTATCTTTATAAGATGGTTTGTTTTGAAACTTTATTGTGGAAGTTGAATTCAATGTAGATGCATATTTGAGTTTATTAAAATGAAGAAGTTTGACCTCTATTTCTCTTATGGTATGACAAAGTTCTTCAAATGATATAATATTTTATTTAAAATGATTGACTCATGTAAAGATGAAAGTAAATTTTTGTTGAAAATATATTTTAATCCATTATCTGCCAAGGTGCTAGTAAGTATTGGCCAAATTTGGCCTACATACCAAAAGTTTGATGGATCTAAGATAAGGAGTTGAACAAAGTCTTGATTAAGGAGTGATCCCATGGAAGAAGGAGATAATAGACTTCAATAAAATATCAAGTCACTTGCAAAGTTTTTGAAACACTTTAAGCAAGCTTAAAGTGTGAATTTGGCAATATTAAGGGACCAGACCATCATGCATGTCATACAAGAACAAATAGGTCATTCTAGTTGTGCATTTAACAAATGAATTTGGAAGATATCCAAGGTTGGATAATTACATGATCATGATGTATTATGATCTATGATCATCTATAACAAATTGGGTATATTGATGAGCTTTCTATCTCAAGATACAAAATTTTAAAAGTAATCCAGTAGTGTGAAAGGTGCATAGGGATGTCAAGTTAAAGCCACAAGGAATAGATATTTGGATTCAAAAATACTTAATGAGCTCTAAGTTGAATGCAAGTTTTATAATTTTCAATATCTCAATATTTTGGGTAAAATATATATAGTGCATGGGTAATCTAACGAGGTCAACATGTCTAATAGATCAATGGTGCATGATTAATCATGCAATCAAAGATCAATGATGAGCTTAAGGTCAAAGAGTCAGAGGATCCCAAGGATGAATACAAAGATTCCAAGTGTATTAATCATGACAACTTCTAAGTAGATCAATGGTGTAGATCAAAGGTATTAAAGTTAAGGGGCTTAGATTGAACATAAGGTCACCATGTTGCATAAGCACATCTAATCATAGGAACTAAAAATAGGGCCCACAAGAGGCATGAAAGATCATTAAATTTTAAGTTTTTTAGGGCCATGATAAAGATAAATACAATACTGATAAGTAGCACCATCTAGAGGGCATATAGCAGATCGATGATCAATGATGAAGGTTAAAGATTGAAGACTCTTATGAGGATCAATAGAGTACATTTTATTGTGTCCCAAGGTGTATAGGATGCAAACACATTTCCAAGTTTGTAATGGTCAAGTTTTAAAATGAAACAAGTATCCCAAAGGAAAGCCACAAAGGTATACATGTTGAAGCTAAATATTTCACCACCCTGAATAGGTAGAATACACAACTGTAAGATCAAACATAATCTAGGTAATTAAGAGTAAGATCTAAATATTTGAAAAAAATCTAGTAAAGCTCTATTAATCTACTCAAGGGATTTTGGACTTAGGTTACATGTATTGTTTAGGTTTAAGAAACCTTAGCCTATAGACCCTTATTTGAAATCATAACTACATGAAAACCAATAATGGTGATTGGTTTTTATCTATGATGAGCCTATGTTCATGATTTAGGAGTAATGGAGGAATTGTGGTTATACAAGAAATGTTCAAAGGGACACTAGTGAACAATCTCAAGTGACCATCTAATAGTATGGATAAATTACTAAGATCAAACATCGTAAGGAGTTCAAAGGTTGAGGAAGATAGTGAAGCATTTAATGGATTTACAAAAGTCTTTTGAAGTTGTTCCTTCCTCATAAACCATGACTCAGCATCCTCAAATCAATGTTAATCGATCAAAAGTGGTTGGGCCTCATTCATTAATGGCTATTTTATTAGTTATCTCTCTCTCTCTCTCTCTCTCTCTCTCTCTCTCTCTCTCTCTCTCTCTCTCTCTCTCTCTCTCTCTCTCTCTCTCTCTCTCTCTCTCTCTCTCTCTCTCTCTCTCCCTCTCCCCCTTTTTTCTATATATTCTTCATTCCTTCTCTTTGAAAATATCCTGAAAGAATTCTCATTTTTTTGAGATAGATACTCTTATACTTTTGGCTTACCTAGGCTAAGGTAAATTTGTACTGTAACACCTATTTGATGTAATAAAATATTGAATTCCTCCATTTTCAAGCTGAATCAAAGTGTGTCCTATGGATTCATTAATGTGGTTAAGTGAATAAATGTTTTCCTTGCCTCTGTCTAAGTTTTCTCACATTCATGAATTGATTTTTAGCTCCCACATGTCATTATAAGTGAAATATAAAGTTTGTTGATTAGTTTAGAGGTGGATAACTACCCTCCCATGCTAATTAAAAGATAGTACTTTATTTTTAGTGAAATACTTATGTGGGGTCTAGTCAAAAGTAAATGAAGTGATATCTACCAATCTTGATAGTGTCTCATAATGTGTCTTAAGTGTTCAAAATATTTGGTGCATCACCTCTTTTACATGTTTTCATCCATTTTTATCTATTTATCTTCTTTTTCCAAGCTAAACATTAGTATAGGGTGATCCATTGATCTAGAAGATATTTTTAGATGTTCCTTAGTTTTCTTTAAATGTAGTCCATTACGTAGAATAATCAAGAGCTTTTTGATAACTATTGGAATGCAAAAAAGGGACATCATATGATCCAATATCATTGGTAAAATTTTAGTCAATAGGTGGTAAAATATGGTCAAACTAGAAAAATTGATGGTCTTGGAACATTTTTTAACTAGTTCCATGGTGTAGAATGTGTCACAAGCTTTTTAACTCATTTTGAACAGAGCAAATTTGAGTTCATATGCAAAAGTTATGTCTAATCAAAGTTTTGGTCAAACCTAATAAAAGTGATGACATGGTAAAATAGACCAATTAAATGCTAATACATGGACAAATTATCATGGGACATGTGGACAAATTTATAGAGAACACATGGCATAGACTAGTCAAAATGTGGAGCATTTAAATAAATAAATAAATTATTATTTACCTCTATCCCACATATGAGCCTTATTTAAAGGCATAAATAATGGTGAATCCCATATATATGGGATAAGTCAGGGGATAATGTTAAATCTCACAAATATTTTAAAATGATTACTATCCAAACTTTATAAAGTGGACCCTCCACAAGTATATAAATGGGGTGGAGGTTCATTTGAGGAAGGAGAACTTGATTGGAATTCTAGGAATTCACACTCAAGCCACTCAAGCCTTATTCATGCAAAGGAATTTGAGATTAATTAAAAATTTTCAAGTGTTAAAAAAGATTATGAAGGCATTCCAAGTGTATTAAAAGACATTTGGATTTTTCTTATTATTATTATTATTACTTTGTTAAGGCTTATAAAGCCTAATTTTGGTGTTTGTTACTTGAAGCTCAGGAAAAGAGTAGAGGTTTTTTTTTGGAGTAGTGGAGGAGCATTATACAGGACTACAAAATCTCCAATTATCTATTATTTTTAGGTTGTTATTAAGCCAAGTATGGTAATAATAGATCTATTAGAGGAGCTATCACTACTTAGAGGTCATGGGGAAGGATCATTTTATGGAGATGATGACTGATTCCTATTCTGACTTAGCTCTATGTAGAGGCCCTTGGAGGTTGTGCAATAGAGGATAAGTCAATAAGAAGGTGTGAAGTAAGGATGCTATGTTGAAACATTGTGTAAGTGTTTTAAGACCAGTCTGGGTCTTTATAGGACCTATTAGTACTTGAGTTCATGACTCATTCATTATAGTTTTGTAAGTTTTAAATTTATACTTACAAAGAAAAAATTATAATGAATCATTTCATCATTTAGAGAACCCAGAGACAGGCATTTGTTGAACTCTGTTATCAACTTATGTGTAGTGTTCATTATTACTTGTATTGCATTCTTTTTAGTTGATTATATTTATAGAGTTGAATTTTAGCATTAAAAATAATCCACCTATAAGGACATAATAAGTAAAATTTTTAGAGTAGGAATATACCTATTTATAGATCACTTTGGTATCAAAGTGGTTTAAATGTAGGATCTCCTTCTAATTGTGTATCCTATTGAAATCATTTTCAATATTCTATTCCATTGGGTTGTTTGCAAACTTGTGTCTTGTTTTGATCTAAAGGCCCTCAACTTTGATATCAGCGTGATGATATAGTCAATGGGTGGAATCAACCTGCTAGATGCTTATGAAGTTGTAATAAGACTTGAGAACATCTTGATACAAGCTGGTAAGCTTTCCCCAAGACCTATAATGCCTATATTCCTAGAATGGAAACCATATTCACCCCCTCAAGTCCCTCCAATTCCATCTTTATCCCCCGTTCCATCCCCTAAGGATCAAGTTGTAACCCCTTATAGTCAAGATAATGAGATTGGAGAGTTGAAAATTATGTTATAATCTTTTGGGAATAAAATAGTGCAACTCAAAAGACAACAATGCTAACCTAATAAGCCCTACCAATAATAAAATCAAACCACATATCATCAATTTAGATATCAAATGCCTCATTATCAAGGGTTTAGAGAAAATGGACCACCCTACTAACCAAAATGATCCATTACTTAATCTAAACCATATGCAACCCTTGATCCTAATGCACCTTCATCTTTAAGAGCTATTATTCCCACACCATCTCAAAACAACTTGATGCAAGATTCAGGTTGAAAGCCACCTAACCTTAATGATGCTGAAATTAAAGCCTTGGTCTCACAAAACATCACTATGCCACAAATGACATAATAAATAGGTTTACACCACAAGGAGAAACGTAACAAGTCCAAGGGTACCATGCTGTCATTAATGTTAATTGGCAAAAGGATGATCATGTTGCATTCAATCAAGTTGGTAAAACTAAAAATATAATTGGTCAGGTTGCAGTTCTAACTAGAGCTAAAATAAGATACATTGATGAGGCTCAAGATGTGATTAATGATTCAAGTACTCCTAATTATTTTCTCAATAGCATCAAATATCAACTTGCTACCCCTATAATATAGAAAGATCAGAATATAGAGATTGGAAAAGTTCCTCAAATGCCCCTAGTTTGTGAGAAACTGATATGGTAAATGTGGACAAAGTTGAGATAAAATCAAGTAAAACTCCTCCTTTCTATCTCTCCTTGATAGTTGGTGATACTTTGGTTCATAATTGTATGGTGGATAGTGGAGCCAGTAGCACTTCATGCCTAAAAAAATTATAGACAATCTTGGTCTTGTCTATGGACCAAATGATAAAGGATTACTAAAACTAGATAGATCACCAAAAAATATAGTAGGCATCATTAAGGATTTGAATTTGACACTACATGCTTATCCCAATTTTACCATTCAACAAGATGTAATTAGAGTGGACTTGCCTCCCTATTTTTTCATGTGTCTATCAACAGACTTCACCTCAAATATTTGAGGATATTTATCAGATGATTGGACATATTTGGTATTCATAAATAGGTATGTTACCAAGGTAACAATACATTTTGAACTAATAACACATTTCCATTTAGAGTCATATATGCCAAGTGTTGTGAACACTAACCATGTCATCTTAGATGAGGTGCTAGAAGATAGTGAAGTGGAAATTGAATCACCTTTGGATGGACTTTCAAACTTTTTATTTGATTAGTGGGCCTCTAATTTTCATGAGCATGATACTTATAATTTGGTATAAGAAGAGGGATTTGGTGTTTATTATCTCCATGAGAGTGATACACCAATTCCATCCCTGATGAAGGATGATGAACCTAGTAGTGGTTTATGGCAATTATACTTTGATAGATCAAATAATAAGCATGGTAATGGTGATGTAATTATGTTTATTTCTACAAAAAAGTAAAATTATTTCTCTTTTATTTTCATTTTGGTTGTTCAAATAATGTTGTAAAATATGAGGCACTAGTTCAAGGTTTGCAGTGGGCTAGAAACATAAAAGTCAACACCTTACAAGTCTTTGGTGATAGAAAACTTTTAGTTCACCAAGTAAGAGGTATCAATGTATGCAAAAATCCATTTATTAAGTCATATAATCATAGGGTATGGGACTTGAATATTTTTAGGCTTCCAACATTCAATCCATACCAAGGGATGAGAATAAACATGCAGATAGATTGGCTGCCATTAGGGCACAATTAAGTATTCTAGATGATATAAAAATTGAAAATGTTGAGTCACACATTAAGGTGGTTGTAAGGCCCTCTATTATTGATAACTATGAGAATTGGAAAGTGTTTGAATGTGATAATTAGATTGTCAAGTTCTTGTAAAAAGAAGTTGAGTTTTCTTCAAGGAATCAAGAGAAGTTATTGCAGTGGTATGGTGAATATATTGTGAGGCTAATAATTAATAAGTTACATAAGGGATTTATCACACTTGATAACATATTCAATGGAGATGATGAGTTGAGAAATTATAAGTCCTCTTTGTCAACAAAAGAGGAACACTATTCCAATATGGATATTACATTTGGTAAAATCTTGAAGTTGCATAAAGTATCCACTCCTATAGAAAAGAAAGCTTTCATTGAGTTGTTTTCAAGTTTTTTTGTTGTGTTTGCATGACAATATGGTGATATCAAGGGATTTGATCCAGGTTTGGCCCACCACATTATTGATTTAGAAGATAAAACCAAGCCAATAAGACAAGGACAAAGGCCTATCAACCCAAAATTTGAGCCTTTGATGAGAGCCAAGCTTCATAAGCTTATAGATTCAACCATAATATTTCCAATCAAGCACTCAAC
Organism: Torreya grandis; assembly: GCA_037957365.1. Lineage (NCBI taxonomy): Eukaryota > Viridiplantae > Streptophyta > Pinopsida > Cupressales > Taxaceae > Torreya > Torreya grandis. Next base: position 4,667,522 of record JARHVA010000338.1, on the reverse strand, counting down.
TTGGGTGGCAAACCTTGTCCCAGTGTAGAAAAATAATGGTGAGATTAGATTGTGTGTTGACTTCCAAGATTTTAATAAGGGTTCCCATTGACACTTGGATTTTCACCCTTTAGGAGTTGTTCAACTCTCCTCATCCAAGTGGAAAAATGGCATCATCTCTCTTGTTGTGGGTTACAATTTTACTAAAATGAATCTCTAGATAAGGGGCTAGCTCCCCTTGATGCACCTTTAAATCTCTCTCTAACTTAACAATTGGATATGAAAATGGATTAATAAAAATGATTGAAAAACCAAATGGTGATGCACCAATGTATAATATCCTCCCAATTGATTGAAACTACTACTTAAAGATAAACAAAGTGTTTCTCACACAAAACTCACAACTTAGGATTCATTGTTACATCAATGTTTCATATGATAAATTCGAGATGGTATATGATTCTTAGGAAGGGAATGAATGATTCCAAAGAGGGATACAATCATGGGCCACTTATAGGATATCTCTACACTTAGAAAAGAATACTAGCAAAGACCTGTAATAATCTCCTTTCTACAAATGGTAGACCATCAAGAGTACAAGCTAGAAAAGACAATCTTTCACTATACTAGACCAACAAGATTAAAGTTATTAATCAATATTACAACATATGAGTCGCAACAACACTTTTATATTTCTTCAAGAGTTCTTTGAGTATAAATATAGCTAGAGTTTTCCCAATAACTAGTGGAGGCTCCTAAAATAAGACAAAAGAATGCATATATATAGATTTTGAGAGAGAGGTCAAGCCAAAGAAGTTAAAGAGTCAATTAGACATGTGTCCATATGTGAGAATTAGTTATAATTATATGTGAAATAGTAGTTATATGAGTCATGCCATGTCAAGAGGTTTACTTGTCCAAAACAAGTCATGAGAATGGTGAAAAGTGGCAAAAAACCTTTAGAATTGGCACAAAAAACTACCCCCATTAAAGACCATCCATGAATGTTTGAAATTGAAAATAGGAGATTTGACACATAGGACTGATTGATGGAAAAATAACTCATGATGATATTAAAAAAATGTTCCTTCTAACTGCTAGTCATCCTTTAAACACCTACGTTTGTTGATTTTGTGGAAGCTCTTTGATTTGGTCAATAGCCAACAATGACTTGAACTATTAACCTATCCATTATTTTCTTATTTTGTCTATGAAAAATGCTCAGGATCCTTCCATTTTTTACTTCCTTATTTACCCTCAGGTTATTTCCAAGCCTTTTGACACCAACGGCTAGTTCCCATCGTTTGAAGTTAACATTTATGGAAAATCACTCTTTGGGTATTTATTTTGGACATTTGTTTCCCTTGGACTTCTATTTCTCTCAGAAAATATTTCTAAAATAATTATTTACTTGGACACTTTTCCCATGGTCACTTTGTTTTGGCACTTTTCGTATTCAAACTTTTTGTCTCGACACTTTTCCTGAAAGAACTCATTCAAGATTTTTCTTGGCAATTCCTACGAATAATTTTCTTGAACAATCTTTTAGGCCTTTTGTTTCCTTTGTATCAAACAAAATTTATGAAAGAGTTGGGATTTGACCTCTTTTTGATGTAAATTCTTTTTTCAAAAAAATTATGAACAATCTTTCTGAAATAATTCCTTCAGACTTTCTATTTGGCCCTTCGGACTTTTGTCTTTTTTCCCTTCAATTGAAAGAAATTATCTTTCAACAATATGTAAATGACCCTTAGACAAGTTGAAGATGACTTTTATAACTTGTGTTTGGTCCATTTTCCTACTAGAATACCATTCATATTTTTTATAAATTACCTTTTAGCTTTTGGAAAATGTCCCTTTGGAAAATTTGAAGTGACCCCTCATAAAAGTTGAAAATGACCTTTTCAAAAAGATAAAGGTGCCCTTCAAAAAAGTTGAAAATGAACTTTTTAGAACTATGGAGGTGCCATTTGAATTTTTTAAAGATGAACTTTTTGGCTTGAAAAGATATCTTTTAGGGAAATTGTTTCAGAAAAAAGGTCTGAGACAATTCCCAACACTTGAACAAAAAACCCAAAAACAAAACCTTCGAAGGAAATAACACTTAGCCAAAAGACTGAAACAAAGTCTCAAAATGAAATAAAACTTGGTATTTTTTCTATGGCTCAATGATAAATACTCTTTTTGAATAAAATTTCCAAATACTGTACTTGGCTAAATTTGAAAGATGCAAACTTGGGAGTGAAATTTGACCAACATTCTTGGTGATTCCTAGGTATGGCATGCCTACTATGCCTAAGACTAGTTGCCTAAATCCTTCCATTGGGAAACATTACTACCAAATCAGTGCCAATATCCTTGAGATAGGTGTGGAATATAAAGCTTGGAGGAGGCCTCATAATAGGTGGCAACCTATGCCATGTCCTTTGAAACCTTTCATTGAAATCTCCCATGGACTCATTAGGACCTCTCTTTATCACATTCAACTAGTGAATTAGTGAGTTATGGTCACTCTTATTCTCAAAACTATTCACCAATATCTCTCTAAATTAATCCCAATTAGTAATGCAACCACCTTCTAAATTTATATACCAATCAAGTGCCTTACCCTTTAGAGACATGATAAGTAATCTAATAGCTATGTTAGCTTGGGTGATATTTTAGAAGTTAATTTTTTTTTGAAATGTCCCTAATGTGTTTGGATGGGGTAATATGACCTTATCCATTGAAATAAGTGATAATTTTGGTAACATTGGGAGGAATAAGATCATATATAGGAAGGTTAATTGGATTTTGGGTGTTGAAGGTTGGGAAAGGATGTCTTCTAACCATATCTTCTTCCTCTTCTTGATTTGCTTGATCTTATATTTCCTCAACTTCTTTCTCTTTAAAACCTTCCTATTTTGGATCTATAAATGCTAAAAATCATTCAAGATGTTGTTCTTAAAGAGGGGTTTTAGGTAAAAGGACTTGATTGAAGGCTCTACTAGAAGATGATCTAGTGAAGACCATGAAGTATAATGTGAAGAACTTGATCTAAAACCAAAAATTCTCACCTTTTAGAGTCGCCAAATGCTAGATTAAGAACACTTCTGGAACCTCGGACTTGTCAAGGCCAACATTCACCTTAACATGGAAATAATTCAGACTAGCTATCCCATTGGGTGTGCCAAAACTTTTGACACTTAGATTTACACCCTTGAGGAGATGTTCAACTCTCCTCATCTAAGTGGAAAAATGGAGTCATCTATTTTACTGTGGGTGATAATTTTGCTGAGATGAATCTCTAGATAAGGGCATAGCTCCCATTGATGCACCTTTAAAGCTCTCTCTAACTTAAAAATTGGATATGAAAAGGGATTAATAAAAACAACTAAAAAATTGAATGGTGATGCACCAATATATAATTCCCTCCCAATTTACTAAAACTACTACTTAAAGACAAAGTGTTTCTCACACAAAACTCACAACTCAGGATTCATTGTTACATCAATGTTTCATATGCTATATTCAAGAAGGTATATGATTCTTAGGAAGGGAATGAATGATTCCAAAGAGGTATACAATAATGGACCACTTCTATTATATCTCTACACTTAGAAAAGAATACTAGTAAATATTTGCAACAATCTCCTTTCTATAAATGGCAGACCATCAAGAGTATAAGCTAGAAAAGACAATCTTTCACTAGACTAAACCAACAAGATTCAATTCATTACTCAATATTGCAACATATGAATGGCCAAAACACTTGCATATTTATTCAAAACTTCTTTGAGTACAAATATGGCTAGAGTTTTCCCAATAACTAGTAGAGGCTCTTAAAATGAGCCAAAAGAATGCATATATATAGATTTTGAGAGAGAGGTCAAGCCAAGGAAGTTCAAGAGTCACTTTGACATGTGTCCATATGTGAGAATCAGTTACAATTATATTTGAAAAAGGAGTGATGTGAGTCATGCCATGTCAAGAGGTCTACATTTCCAAAACAAGTCATGAGAATGGTAAAAAGTGGCATACAACCTTCAAAATTGGCACAGGAAACTACCTCCATCAAAGACCATCCATGAACATTTGAAACTAAAAATAAGAGATTTGACACATATCACTACTAGATGGAAAAGTAACTCATGGTGATAGTTATAAAATTATCCCTCTAACTACCAGTCATCTTTTAGACACCTACATTTGTTGATTTTGTGGAAGCTCTTTGCTTTGGTCAGCTACCAACAATGACTTGAACCATCAACCTATCCATTTTTGCTTGTTTTTATATGCCAAATGCTTATGATCCTACCATTGTTTACTTCCACATTTTCCCTCAGGTTCACATGAAGCCTTTTGACACCAACCGCTAGTTCCCATAGTTTGAATTTAACATTTACGGGCCATCACTCTTTGGGTATTTATTTTAGATGTTTGTTTCCCTTAGACTTATATTTCCCTTGAAAAATCTTTCTAAAATAATTCATTCCTTGGACACTTTTCCCATGGTCACTTTGTTTCAACACTTTTCTCCTTCAAACTTTTTATCTCAACACTTTTCCCAAGAGAATTCATTCAGGCTTTTTCTTGGCAATTCCTACAGATAATTTTCTAAAATAATCTTTTTTGCCTTTTGTTTCCTTTGTATCAGACAAAAAATTTAAAATAATTGGGCTTTGACCTTTTTTCAATGTGGATGAGTTTTCTATAAGAATTCTTCAGACAATCTTTCTAAAAAAATTCCTTTGGACTTTCTGTTTGGCCTTTTAGACTTTTGTCTTTTTTCCCTTCAACTAAAAGAAATGGTCTTATGACAATTTGTAAATGACCCTTCGACACTTATAAATGTCCCTTCGTCAAGTTGACAATGAATTTTAGAATTTATGTTGGTCTACTTTCCTATGAAAATACCATTTGGATTTTTTGTAAAGTACCTTTTAAATTTCTAAAAATGTCCCTTAAAAAAAGTTGAAAATGAACTTTTTAGAAAGATGGAGGTGCCCTTCAGAAAATTTGAAGATAATATTTTTGACTTGAAAAGATATCTTTTAGGGAAATTATTTTGGACAAAATTTTTAAGACAATTTCTAAAACTTGAAAAAAAAACCCAAAAATAAAACCTCCAAAGGAAATAACACTTGACCAAAAGACCAAAACAAAGTCTTCAAATGAAATAACACTTGGTATTTTTGCTATGGTTTAATAAGAAATACTTATTCTGAAGAAATTTTTTGAATATTATACTTGGCCAAATTTGAAAGATGTAAACTTGGGAGTGAAATTTGACCAATAATTCTCTTAAAGATCATTATCCATTACCATCTATGGAATAAATTCTATAACTAGTTACAAGTTTAGAGAGGTTTTCTTTTTTGGATGGATATAGTGGCTATAATTATATTTTGGTCAAGTATGAGTACCAATTCAAGATGAACTTCACCACAAAGTGGGGGAAATTTGCATATAGAAATATGCCCTTTGGTTTATCCAATTCTATAGAAACCTTTCAGAGAGCCATGGATATGGCATTCCAAAGCCTTCTTAATATGTTTATACTTTTTTATTTATATGACATAATAGTGTTCTCAAAGAGTGTAGGTGAGCACATGGTTCACCTCAAGTAAGTGTTTGAAAGGTGTAGGAAATTTGGAGTATCTTGGAATCCCAAGAAATGCATCTTCTTAATTCATGAAGGTAAGCTTCTTGGACATGTGATTTCAAAACATGGAATGAGCATAGATCCTGATGGGATAGATTCAATTTTTTCACTCTCCTTACCCAAACACAAGAAGGCTTTGCAAAAATTCTTAGGGAAAATCAATTTCATAAAAAGATATATCTCAGGTCTTGCCACTTTAGCTAAGCCACTTATAACCATGCTAAAGAAGATTCAAAGTTTCAGCTGGTCTAAAGGAGTAGAGATTTTCAAAAATATCAAGAAATCTATAGCTAGTGCTCCTACACTTATAAACCCAGATTTCACAAAGGATTTCATATTCTACACTTATGATAATATGGACACCATTTTAGGCATCCTTATGTAGTAGAATCATGAGGCTTTAGAACTACCAATAGCCTTCTTTAGTCAAGGCTTAAAAGAATATGAAACAAGGTACTCTTTTGTTGAAAAATATGTATTTTCACTTATAAGGTCTCTTAAGAAATTTAGATACATGTTTTCTAATAATAAGATACACCTGATGGTGGCCCATCCAAGTATTAAAGAGTTTCTCTTGAATATGGACATAAATAAGAAAAGAGTTGGTTAGATAACAAAGGTAATGGAGTATGATGTGGAGATCAAGGTCACAAAGATGGCTAGAGGCAAAGGAATTTATGAGAATCTAGCCCAAGACTTGAATGAATCTAATGGGGTGGTTATGGTGTCAAATGATGAGGAGGTTATAGCTGATCAAACCTCACCTTCTAGCTAGTTTCATGACATGGTAAGATATCTCTAGGATGGTATTTATCCCCCTCATTTAAGTCCTTCATAAAGAATATATTTTAGACTCTAGTCAATTCCTTTCTTCTTATTGATGGTGTTTTATTCAGGAAAGATATCAATGGCTTATTTTTAAGGTGTATATATCCAATCTAAACATAGGGATTGCTTGAACAATTCCATAATGGACATGGTGGAGGCCACTATTTTTCAAATACCACAACCCTTAAGATCATGAGAGGTGGCTATTATTTTCTTGGCCTATTTATGATTGTCATGCATGGGTTATAAAGTGAAAATAATTTTTTATGTTTGTAGGAAAAGTGAATCTTACAACCTCACCTCTCTAACTAACTATAATGGACCAACCTTTTATCCAATAGGGTTTAGACTTTATTGGTCTCATAATCCCCCTTCAATTGTAGGTCATAAATAGATCCTCACTATTACAGATCACTTCACTAGATGGATAGAAGTAGTAGAATTAAAAGAAGCAAATGAATCCAATGTTCTTGATTTCTATGAAGGTTTGCTTACTAGGTTTGGAGTCCCTTCAACCATTATCTATAATAATGTTATGACCTTTATGGGAATTAGGATTAGCTAATGGACTGTTCAACATGGTGTATATCTTAGCACCTCCTTAAATTAATATCCGTAAATAAATGGTATTTATGAGTCCAAAAATAATAACCTATCAAATATCCTAATAAGGACTATTAAAGATAATCATAGGTTATAGTATCTCAAGTTGAAATCAGCTCTATAGTCTAATAGGATCACCTACAAAAGATCAATTGTCAATTCTCCATACAAGATAGTATATGGTAAGGAAGTAAGATTACCTATTTTCTTGAGTTTCCTACTTTAGAACTAATGCATCAACTTGAGATGTTGGAGAATGAGCCAATAGAAATCAGATATGTTGAGCTTATGGATCTAGAAGAGGTTTAGAACTAATCCATGCTAGCCATGGTATCCAATCAAGCCCAAGTGAAGATTTTTTTTGAAAAAAGAGCTTCTCCAAGAAGATTCAAAGAATAATATTTGGTCCTCAAGTGGGATAAGGATAAAGCTAATCTAGGAAGTCATACAAATTTTTACTCTCTCTGGAGTGGTCCATACACAATCTCCAGCTACAAGTCCCATAATGCCTTCCAACTTACAAAAATGGATGGTGAAGAGCTTTCTATCTTAGTTAATGGGATACATCTAAAACATTGCTATTAAGAAATCTAAGTTACTTATACATATAAACACTTAAATTTTATTTAGTGTCAAAATGCACCTAAATTTTATTAAATATTCTTCTTAAATTAATAAATAATATTTCCTATTAAAATCAAATAATTGATTAATTCAAACCTTTTAAATAATTCAATTTTGCACCATTTAATATTTAATTAATTTATTTACCTATTCAAACCTCTCTCACCTTCCTCTCCATTCCAAACAAATACCCAAAGATCTCCACCTCTTATGACTCCTCTGAGTTGTCAAGCCATTTGACTAAGTCATCTAACCAATTCCATTTTTTACTCAACCAATTTGAAAAGGTCTTCATCCTCATGGATGAGGATTCATCCTCAACCATTTATCATTTAGAGCATTCAAAAAGTCTAAATGATCCTCAATCATCAGATCATTTTTTAGGATTCTATAAATAAACTTGAAAATCCCCATTTTCAACCATCACAAATTTGAAAAATTACAATCAATAAAAATAGATCACAAATTTTAAAAATCATAATCCATCACAAAAAATCTTGAGATAATCACATAAAGCAAATTATAGTGAATCAAAGTCACCCTTTTGCACCAAAACACTATCTGTTCTCCCTTTGCATTGGAGGATTAAGCACTATATTCTTGATAGAGCAAATTAGACTCAAATTGCAATAGAGGATTATTGTATCTCAACTGTTAAGTTTTGATTGTTGTTTTTTTCATTTATTTCTCTATCTTTATTTGAATCTAGATTAGATTAGTTAATTGTTCTTACATATATAAAATTAGTTCATACATTTTTGGCATGCCCGATGGGACTTACCCATGTCTTTTTAATCTTTTAATCTTTTTATTTTGTATTTATAAAATCAACCTTTATTAAGGGTGACTTTGATTTGCTTTGATTCACTTTATGTGATTCTCTCAAGATTTTTTATGATTGATTGTGATTTTTTCAAATTTGTGATAGAAAAGGATCTTGTGATTTCAAAAAGGGATCTTTGTCAAAAATGGGATCTTGATCAAAGATAGGATCTTAAATAAAGATGGTCTCTTTATTAAAAATGGATGGTAAACCATGGTTTTCAAAGGTAAGTTGATCAGCTTTAGATTAGATGAAAATGCATGTTTCAAAATGGGATCTTGAGAAGTGGACGGAAGGTTATGACCTTGAATTGGAAGTGGTATGGATGGAATAGGCTTATGAAAGACATCTTGGCATGTCCCCAAGCTATGATTTTTATACATGGATACACTTGGCTCTGCCTTGATGTACCCTTTGTCAATTAGATCTTGGATATAATGCTTTAGTCTCATATAATGGTTTATATAATGACCTTTAATTTTGTGATAATCACAATATTTTCTAGGTCTATACCACTTAGGATTTGGGACATTTGGCTCAAAGTATTTGGTGTTTAGATATATGACTAGGTTTGTAGTAACCAATTTTCAATAGAATACATCATAAGGTTCTCTTGAAGGGGTGAATTTTTTCTTAATAGGCATGGTACTGGTTTTGATAGGTTAGGAGTTTTAAAGTTTTTGTAACTCTAGGGGTGAAGTGATATTAGATGGTAGAGGTGATATAATTGGATCTCCTTTTTTAGTGTGATAAGGGATGTTAGAATCAAGGATATAACTAGTGGAAGGGAGACTTGGTTGAATTTGTAAAATATGTTCACTAGTGGTAAGGTGATGTTGATGTGGAATATTTTGGGATTACCTAGCTAGAGAGGTAGCTTGATCTTAGAAGAATGGATTTGTGAATGTTGATAGACTTTAATCTATTGGGTTTGTGAACAAATGTGAATTTGATGTAATCTGGTTTAAGTTTGGGAATGGGTTGGATGTAAAATTAAATGATTGATTTTCAGTAATTTGGAATGGTTGGTTTTGAATGGTGTAGGAGTTGAAAGATTGATCTAGATGGAATATATTTGGATTTGACTGAATTTGGGTTTGATTAGTGAATGAATTTTGGCTCAAATATAGATTTGAAAGTGGTCGTGAAGGTAAATCAAAAAAATTATTTAGATTGGTATTAAGGTTGGAACTAGATGGATTGGTGAATAAGTTCAGGTTTGAGTTTTGGGGTGAACTAGATGAAAAATCAAAGGATTAGTTTTGATTACTATAGAAAGGTTGATTTGGAAAACTTGAATGACTATTCAAGTTTAGATTTGATTGATGGATGGATGAGGATGAATACATATTCAAACTTGGATTTATATTTATTGGATGATGGGTTTGATATTGATTTAAATATGCATTTGAATCAAAATTGGTTGGATGGAACCCTGGGTTAAAACAAGGATTATTTGGATTTGGATTCTAAATAAAATTTGTCAAGGTATTATTTCACATAGCCATACTTATTGAAATAAGTGATGTTACTAAGGAAAGACTTGACTCAAAAATGAAAAAGACTTGAAATAAGACTCTAGTAAAGCAAAGTGCTAAAGTGACTAAAAGTTTGATTGCTAACCAAATGCTTTTGAGATTTTATATAAAAAGTCATGATTTTTAGGATAACATTTAAGCTCAAAAGAATTTGTTTGAAAATAAGAATTTTACAACACATGGTAAATCACAAGGAAATACCAAATAATTTTACTCTAAACAAATAAGCAATTGCACACAATGGGTGAAAACTAGGTAAAAAGGTCATGAAAAACTTTAGGCTTTCCATTTTCACTCACTAATTTGTGCTCTCAACTGTGACCTAATGTTTTAAGGTACTAACCATGGAGGAGGGCCATTCCCATGGCCCACCGAGTCTAGTTTTAAGGGTATGTAAAAATTTACTTTTTGATACTAACTACTAAATGATGCACCAAATTCAGATGGTAAAAAGGTGATCCTAGGCTTAAAGTATACACGAGCTTATCTAGAGGGAATAAAATTGTGGAAGAAATCAATATAGTAGATGCATACTATTGGGTCTTATCCCAAAGTGCCTAACATAGTCGTAAGGGTCTCAGTGTGTTGATAATTAACAATATCAGATCTTGAGTCAATTGTTGAAACCTTAGGTATTGGAGCATGAATTTCCCTCATGTTATAGTGTGATTAAAATACACAACCACTCAAGCAATTGAAACAATTAGGTCTCAATTTAAACACCCTACTGGTAAATGGGACTTAACCTACTGCATGGTGATGAAATCCATGGTCGATAGAGCCTCTAATAAAATAAAAATAAATGTTTGATACTTTTTTTTTAGGTATCATCAGCAAAGTAACACCAAGGAAAGAGCATACACAAGATCAACTAGGTAACATATAAGTTACAAGATTGCCTTTGATTTTTGAGTATTATCACCAACGTGGAAAGAGCATACACAACCTTTTAAACAAAACAAGAATATGAAAAATATTAAATATATTTATCTCATATAAAATTAAGTGTGATCTATTTACTAAGAATTTAAAATACTAAAAATGAAAAATGTTTGTGAAAACAAATGAAAGATTTTGTTAGGTTCTTTACTTTTTGCAATTGTCTTTGATGAGCATCCTGTAAACAAGTAGCTAGAAAGTTTAAACTTGGATTGTATTAAAATTAATCTATAAAAATTTAGAGAAAACCAATTAAAAACAAAGAGGAAACAACTCTTTTAAAATGATCTCACAAATACACAATCAAAGAGAAAGGTGAAACTGTTAGTTAATCATAAACATAAAACCAAATAAAAGAAAAAAATCATGATATAAATTTTATTTTTTTAATTATTCAAATTGTAAAAAAGTTAAATATTTTTATATTTTGCATTATTCATTCTGATACCATCATTTTGGTGAAAATGAGAGCTCAAATGGAGTCCCAAGTCAAAAGTTATGGCCTCCAAAAGATGGCTACTCAGAATGAAAAATGATTTCATTGCTCATCAAAGTTAGCAACAATTTTGTTAAACTTAAGAGAATTTTTGTAAAAGTTAGTAGTATTTTTGTTAGACTTAGCAACATTTTTATAAAATTTATTATCATTTTTGTTAAACTTAGCGACGAAGATGTAAAACATAGTGGTGAAATTATAAAACTATAAGAAATGAGAAAATTACTATGTACATAAGTGATTTCACTACAATGAATAATGATTTTACTACTAAGAATAACAATTTTACTGCTAGATTGAACAATTTCACTATAGCGTGTAATGATTTTGATGCAATGTCTAATGATTACACTGTAGAGTCCTCCACATTAGCTGTTACACAAGGAAAAAGTACATAGCCAAATATAAAGTCTATGATAGCAACTACGATTTGTACTAGATCAAAAAAATATTAAATTCAAAAGATAGACATAAACAATAAAAACTAGGAAAATAATGTTATCTAAATGCAAAATAAGAAGACAAGAAGATTAAAAAGATATGGGTAAGTCCCATCGGGCATGCTAGAAATGTATGAACTAATTTTAGATATGCAAAGACAATTAATTAATCTAATCTAAATTCAACTAAAGAGAGAGCAACAAATTTAGAAAATAACAATCAAAACTTCACAGTTGACATACAAGAATCTTCCATTACGATTTGTGTCTAATTTTATCTATCAAGAATGTGGTGCTCACTCCTCCAATGCAAAGGGAGAATGGACAAAATTTTGGTACAAAAGGGTGACTTTGATTCACTTTTATTTTCTTTATATTGTGCTCACTCTTATCTTTGATCAAGATCCTATTTTTGACAAAGATCCCATTTGTGACCAAGAGCCTATCCTAGATAAAATTTCCTTTAACTAACATAGCCTATCACCCATTAGCTAAACACCCAAATATTTATCACCTATAGAATATCCCATCATCCCATAACATGCACCCCAAGTGATAGAGGTAATTCTAGATGAAAAAATCCATGAGTAATGAATTATTTAACCTATCCATTTTGAAGTAAATGTTAGACCCCATAGCGTCAGATACAAACCATTTAAAATTAACTGTAACTATTTTAATGATAATTTTATGGTTTCTAAGGTAACTTCATGCATAATTAAAACATGATCCATTCATAGTCTCTACGATAAATTTGCTTCCATCACTCATTTCATAAACATAACTAAGCCTACCTTCCATCTTGCAATCTAGTATCCTACACCTATTAATTAGGACCAATGATCTTACTTAAAGTTAACTTCCTTCTATGATGATTAAATAATTATAGACTTCCTAATTGGTCTCTTGCCAAAAGAGTATCACGAAACATCTACATATTCTAAGGAACAAAAAGTGTACATTATTCAAAATAAATCCTAAGATTCAAATATAAAATCCACACCCCATAGTGAAAATCTCTTTGAGGTATTATCGGATTATCAAAATACAAATTTTAGTCAAAATCCAAATCAAAATATAGAAAATCAAAAATATGAGTCCCTTAGTGAAAACCTCTTCGAGGTGCTATTGGACAATCTATATCTAAATCCAAAGCAAAAAATCAAGAAGAATACTTTGGTGAAAACCTTTATAAGGCACCAATAAATGAGAAAATTAATATATCCTCTGTATTAGCATAGTTACAAGATGGATCCCCATTAAACATTAATGATATCATTGAAGACACATTGAATTCTCAAATCATCTAGCTTGTAGTTACTCACAATCTTGTTGAATGTGAGATTTTTTGCCCGATTCACAATTTACATCATGACCCATATACTCATCCCCACTATAATTTTATCCATCCAAATACTTCATGCACTCAACACACATCCTTCATCCAACATACTTTCCACTTCACCTTATCTGGAAACACTCTCTATCATATGTGCTACGACACTTTCTTGGTAAATTTGGAAGAAGGAAACTTAGAAATCAATGAAGTTAATAAAGACATCTCTAGAGTGCATACATAAAATATCAATAGTGGTAAACATCAATGCATATTAAACCTTTTTATAATTGAGATTCCCAAAAAAAAAGAGCAAAGCAACCAAAAAAAAAAGCAAATAGAAAATAAAAAATCAAAAAGAGAAATAAATTCATCCAAAGATGAAAACCATTTATATGGCACCTTGGGCAAGTACCATGATGAAAATTGATTTTCAACATCATGCATAAAATAATTAGTTATCTACAAGTACCCTACACTGGGGTCAAGCTCATTCCATTTTAAACCTATGCATTTTGAATCATCCCCCATCCTTACCTATCTTACAACATTTTTAATCCCATCCTTTTACCCTAAACCATCCATAGTTACTTATCTTAATTTATCCTAAAACATACTTATCCATTCTATGCCTATCCAATCATCCTAAACTCAACCAAAATACACCATCCTTGAGTACCCTTACCTATCCAAACTCATCCTTATCCATTTAACACAAAACCCATCCAATCCTTTCCATCATAAAACCATCCTTATTCCCATTTTGGCCTTGATAAAGAAGTGAATCATCTTGAGACATGTTCTTAGAAACATCTTAGTGTATCTTTACAATGTTATTTTCATGACTAGACACTTGATTCTCACCTCATGTGTTCTTTAGAGTTTATTATGTTAATTAAAATCCATTCTTATTCATCCATACTCCATATATAATGTATTCCTTCCATCCCCTACCACTCACTCTTCAATGCTAGAATATGATTTTCCCTTTGTTTGTATTCCCTGTATATACACCTATAAATCTAAAAACAATCTAAAAACATTTCAAAACCCAACAAAATCCAAAAAATAAACTAAAGTCAAAATCCAAAACATTAGAAAATCCATCAAAATCCAAAAAAATGAAATGAAAAAAATAATAAAAAAATTGCTTGTCCTTAGTTACGTACCCTAGTCATCCCTTATATGAATTACTCATTAGAGTGTTCAACATTATCAAAAAATTGCTATGTCAAAGGGTTCTACTCTAGCCAAGGACATAAAAAAAAGTCTTTTGCTTACTTGTTTTAGTCATTTGTTTACATGTATCTATAGTCATTTACTATCTTTTACATCATGGGTGTTTAATTAATTCTACAATGTTTGTTTACTTCTATGTTTGTTTTACTTACATCAGTTTCATTGTTGCAAACATCTCTTTTTATCTTATCTTTATTATTATTTCTTGTGTCTAGATCACTATGTGCATTACTAATGGTGTTATTATGATATTCCATATCATGATGTAATAAGTTTTGTCCTTTTGAATCTATTAGTATTTACGCATATCACATGATAGTCATCATGTTTTTTATACACCATTGGTGGATATTGTCATATGCAATATCAAAAATCAGGTTGCTCAACTCTTACTTGGTTGGGATTATTTTTATAAATCCAATGTAAAGAACAAAATAAACATAAGGAAACTATCAAACCACCTCAAATTCTTATACAAAACATCTTTATAACACCTCTTTTCTCCATCCATCCTTAATCCATCGTCATTAATCCATGTAATCACTTCATTTGTTTGTTAATGTTTACATATTAATCATCTACAATCATTTCCTAATATTTTCATTCAATATCTTGCACTTATCAATTGAGACCAAAAAAATCACATTTTCCATCCTTTATCCATCATCCAATTATATTTTGAAATCATTAACTCAAGTATAACATCCATGGGTCAATCCTACATTACATCATCACTTCTCTTCTTACATTGGGAGAACTACATATGGTCTGATATCCACACATAGACATTGTCTAATTAGATTATGTAGGTAGTGCTTAGATACATGGGGTCTTTAGGGTTAACTCATCCACCAGCTCTATGATCATCCATTCAAATCATTTCATCCAAATTTTCTATTGTCATTTAATCAAAGTGCTACATCTCTTTATCAATGCTTACAAATATCAATTTTGTAAATCTTTATCATCAATCAAAAAATATATATTTTTCATTTTTTGTCTTATGTCTTACCATTTTTGGGATATATCATTCTCATATTATCTCATGAGACCCCTACATCCAAGAGCAAAATCCAAGCATACAATCTATAAAGTGGGAAATGTATTCTTTCCAATATCTTTTTTAGCATTTAATAGCTAGAGGTAAATTATTTTACATATACCCTCTATAATTTTTAAAACATTAGTACTGAGACAAGTATCTATATTATTGATGATATTTTTCTGATTTCCATCCCTTCATAATTCTCATTCTTCATCCATTTTCAAATTTCCAAAATCATTAAGTCAATTTATTTTGGATTGTATTCAAATTCTTGCAATTATTTATCAGCATAAAATCCACAATCATTTAAAAAATCAATTCCTTTTTTTATTTATAGATCCATAGTTTATTATTGTTGGTATATATCATTCCCACACCTGCTTAATTGACCCCTGGGTCATTATCAAACAACAGTAAGTGTGTAATCTCTGAATGGTTATACTTATTGATTTTCAAATCAAAACTCTAGTTTTAATTAACTAGGGGCAACCCTTTTATGTTACCAACATCTTGTAAATTTGACATCAGTTCTAAAATAACTTGATTTTACATTCATTTACTTCATTATTTCCTCTTTTCATCAATTTTGAGCATTTTTCCATTTCTCACACAAACCCTCGAGTGGGCATCATCACACTCATTTTCACTCATTTGGGGATTTTTTTTGATGATCCATCATCAACACTCTACTTCTATTATTTGAAACAATATTTCTTCACAAATACCATTTCAAAGAGGGGAAAATGTAGACACGTAAATTTCATTTAGTGTCGAAATGCACCTAAATTTCATATAGTGCTGAAATGCTCCTAAATTTTATTAATCATTCTTCTTAAATTAATAAATAACATTTCCTTTTAAAATCAAATAATTCATGAATTCAAACCTTTTGAATAAGTCAATTGTGAACATTTTAATATTTAATCCATTAATTTACCTATTCAAACCTCTCCCATGTTTCTCTCCCTCATTCCAACCAAATCTCCAAATATCTCCACCTCTTATGACTCCTATGAGTTGTCAAGCCACTTGACTAAGTCAACTAACCAACCCCACTTTTTCCTCAACCAGGTTGAAAAGGTCACCATCCTCATGGATGAGTACTCATCCTCAACTGTTGATCATTTAGAGCATTGAAAAAGTCCAAATGATCCTCTAATATTGGATCCTTTTTAGGTTTCTATAAATTAGCTTACAAATACCCATTTTCAACCATCACAAATTTGAGAAATTACAATCAATCACAAATTTAAAAAATTGTAATCAATCACAAAAAATCTTGAGAGAATCAAATAAATTGAATCAAAGTCACCCTTTTGCACCAAAACACTACCCATTCTCCATTTTCATTGGAGGAGTGAGCACCACATTCTTGATAGAGCAAATCAAACTCAAAATGCAATGGAAGATTCTTGTATCTTAACTATGAAGTTTTGATTATTGTTTTCTACATTTGTTACTCTATATTTAGTTAACATTAGATTAGATTAGTTAATTTTCTTTACATACCTAAAGTTAGTTCATATAGTACATAATTAGTTTGTCTTTTTTTAATCTAATTGATGTTCTAGCACATTAGTTTACTTGTGTTTTGTCCCAAACAAGTGCTCTATTTTCACATTTGCTTTATTATAATAGTTTCCCCATTTTATGTGTTTATTTCCTTATCCTAGTATAATAGTTGTCTTGTTTCAAGTCAAAATATTCTTGAAGTCATAATCAAATTTGTCATTACATTCAAGAATTATGGAAATAATCTATTTCTTAAGTATAGCAGGCATGCTTCCTAGCTAAGTCACCAAAGATGTTGGCCAAATTTGGCCTACATACCAAAAATTTGATGGATCTAAGGAAAGGATCTTAACAAATTCCTAATGAAGGAGTGACATGAAAGAAGGAAAGGATCCGATGAAAGAAGGAGCTGACAGACTTCAATAAAAGATCAAGTCACTTGTAAATCTTTTGAAACACTTTAAGCAAGCTTAAAGTATGAATTTGGAAATATTAAGGGACCAAACTGTCATGCACGTCATATAGGAAAAAATAAATCAATTTGGTTGTGCATTTCATGAATGCATTTGGGAGGCAACCAAGGTTGGATGATTACATAAGCATGATGTATTCTAAGCCATGATCATCTCCTACAAATTGGGTATCTTAATGAGCTTTCTATCTCAAGATACAAGAGTTTAAAATTAATCCAATAGTGTGAGATGTGTAGAGGGACATCAAGTTAAAGCCATGAGGAATAGTAATTTGGATTTATAAATCCTTAACAAGCTCTAGGTTAAATTTAGGGTCAACAAGTGTTAAGATCTCATGTAAAATAGATATGGTGTGTGGGTAATCTAATGAAGTTAATAGGTCAAATAGATTTATGGTACATGATTAATCATGCAATTGAAGATCAACAACGAGCTAAAGGGTAAAGAGTTAGAGGATCCCAAGGATGAATGCTAAGATGTTAATTGTCTCAATCATAATAAATTTTGATTAGATCAATGGTATGGATCAAAGGTAGAAAATTCAAGGGGCTTAGATTAAATGTAAGGTTGCCATATGGTGTAAGTGCATCCAATCACAATAACTAATAATAGGGCCTATAAGAGGCACATGAGATTGCCAAATGTCAAATTTTTGAGGGCCAAGACAAAGATCAATGTGAGATTGACAAGTGGTACCATCTAGAGGGCATATAACATATTGATGGCTGATAATGAAGGTCAAATATTAAAGACTCCCATGAGGATCAATTGAGAAGATTTGATCAACTCTCAAGGAGAATAGGATGCAGACACATGTCTAATTTTACAATGGTCAGGTTTTAAAATGAAATAAGAAACCCAAGGGAAAGCCATAAAGGTAGACACATTAGAGCCAACTATTTTGCCACCCTGATTAGGTAGAATACATAAATGCAAGATCAAAAATGATCTAGATAACCATAAGTAGGCTCTATAGGTTCAAAGAAATGCCATTAAATCTCTACTAAGTTGCTCCAGGGATTTTAGATGTAGGTTTCATTTCGTGTTCAGGTTCAATAAACCCTAGCCTTTAGACCCTTATTTTAAAGTATAACTATATGAAAACTAATCATGGTGATTGGTTTTCATTTATGATGAGCCTATGTTCAAGATTTAGGAGTAATGGAAAAACTATGGTTGTACAAGAAATGTCAGAAGGGACACCAGTGAACAAGCTCAAGTGACTATCTAATAGCATGGAAAAAGTAATAGAATCAAGCATGGTGAAGATTTTAGAGGTCAAAGAAGATAGATAAGCATTTAATGGAGTTCCAAAAGTCTTTGAAATTTATTTCTTCCTCCTAAATCATGACTCAACATCCTCAAATCAATGCTAATTGATAAAAAGTGGTTGGGATTCATTCATTAATGGATATTTGCTTGGTTCCCTCTCTCTCCCCCTTTTTATATATATTCCTCATTCCTTCTTGAAAATCTCTCAAAAGAATTCTCATTTTTTGGAGATAGATACTCTTTTGCTTTTGGCTTGCCTAGGCTATGCCAAATTTATATTGTAACACCTATTTAATGTAATAAAAGATTGAATTCCTACATTTTCAAGATGAATTTAAGTGTGTCATATAAATTCATTGACATGGTTAAGTGAATGTATGCTTTCCTTGCCTTTGTATGAGTTTTCTCACCTTCATGAAGTGATTTGTATCTCTCAAAGGTCATTCTAAGTGCAATAAATAGTTTTTTGATTAGTTTGGAAGTCGATAACTGCCCTCTCAAGCTGGATTAATAGCTAATCCTTACCTTTTAGTGAAATACTTATTTGGAAGCTGGTAAAAAGTGAATGAATATGATATATAAGAATCTTGATAGTGTCTCATAGTGTGTCTTGTGCAAGCATAAGTGTTTAAAATATTTGGTGCATCACTTCCTTTATATGTTTGCATGCATTGTTGTCTATTTCTCTCCCTTTTACAAGCTAGAAATTAGTATAGGTGATCCATCAAGAGGAAGATATCCTTCTCTGGAGGCTCAATCTCACCATAGGATACCCACATATTGAGGTTGTTCCCATTTTATGGCTTAGTTAGAGGGAACCTAAAGAACTTCCCCCATGAGTGAAAATTAACACCAAAACAATAATTTTAGCAAGCATGGTATTATAACAAAGTACATAATCACTTATAGGCTCATTAGTTCCTTGCTTAAGATTATAAATTTTAACATAAGAAATCTTTTCATCAATGTTGACAAAAAAATGTTTTATAAATTGATATTCTAGTGGATTGAATGCTTTAATGAATTAAATAGGTATATCATTAAAAAAAAACAAGACATAATATTTTAGGCTTCTTAGAAACAACTTGGTTAGAAACTTGTCATTGAAAACATAATACAACCATGTTGCATGAATAATTTGAATATGTTGTTCTAGATCTCCTTTACCCTAATATAATGGAAGTTTAGGAGCTACAAATCTTGTAGGTTAAGGATATGCAACAATCTAAGGTTCTAAAAATTTATGAAGTAAGGATTGTGTATCCATTGATTGGCTAGATTTTGGTATATCTTTCTATAACTACAACACCTTAACATTTAAAATTGAAATAGTTTGTATGAGGGGTTGTGTAGTAGGAAATATAGGTGATGTGGGATTCATAAATGTCAAATTCCATGTATTAGTCATCTAGTTAGGCATGCACATAGTTATATATTAGAATCCTTATGTTACCTCCAAATTGAAAGGTGTATATGTAATAAAAATATTAATTTTAGAATTAACAACACCTATGGTAAGGTTTATAATGTGAAAGAGTGGTTATTGTTGTGCATTGAAGGTATAAATTTTTTTTGTGCACTTTTTAATTTTTCTATGGTAAATAACCTAGTTTTATAGGGACCACAAACCATAGTTAAAAAGTTTAAATAAAATAACAAGACCCACATGCTGAATAACAAAAATAGTAATAATACTAGCTAATTATCCCTACAAAAGGCAAAATAGAAGATAGATAAATAGTAAACTATTACTAGAGGGAGTATCTCTCCATTGGTTCCTTTATATCCTCAGTCATCTTCTCATATACCTTATTTTCTCTTTGAAATTTTGTCCCTAGTTCTTTTTTTGAGCCCTTCTACATCCTCCATAAGCAAGATAATCTGGGGTATCTTCTGCACCTATTCTTTCATTAGGATCTTCTTGGTGGGGGTTATGAGGGTGATCTTGGGAGAAGAAATCTCTACCACTATCATGTGTTGATTTAGGGGGTGTCCAATCCACCTTAATAAAATGAGTGAAGGATTCAATTATTTTGGCAACTTCTCTATTCATGGCATTCCAATCCTTTATAAGGCTTTCTAGACTCATCCCAACCTCATGAAGCTTACTGTTAAATTTTTTTAGATGATCTTTGTTAGATTTGATCTCCTCTATTAGGGGGTCTATCCTTTCCCTACCACTTCCCTATAGGTTCCCTCATCTAGCAGGATTGGTTTAGGTTTAGAGATAGTGAGTTTTAGGGGAGGGTCTTCAATAAAGGTTTTGGATAAAGGGCTAGCATAGGAAGTACTGATTATTAGATGGTAGGACCCTGAGGTAGGGTATTCTTAAATGGAGTCCTCATCAAAAAAGGACCAATCTAGAGGAACCTCCCTACCCTAAAATGTTTCTCCATGCTTGACCAGTAACAAAATAAGGCCCTGGTATAAAATGGGGTTTGCATCATTTATTTAGTGTGTGAGAGCAGTGCTCTCCAAGGATTTGAGGAGGTAAAAGGGAAGGATTATTTTATACCCCTAAAAATTATTTAATAGTAGAAAGTGATGAGATAATATTAGGGTGTGATTATATTCAAGCATCAAGTAATTTATTACTTATATGCAAACTTTAGGCCATTAACATGGAAGGTCAACAGATGGAACCCCTTTTTGTCTATCTTGATGAATTCATTGGTGTGAAAGAACCTTTGTAAAATATACTAATTTTTTATTGGTATTTATATGCCTTTTATTCATTTCAAAACATACATGTAGCTTCTTCAATCAACTCCTTTATGACCAATATTCTAACCTCTCTTAGCTCCATGACCCTTTTATTCTATCTGATAATGAATTATCTTGCCAAGCCCACATCATGTTTAGTTACCCTCAGAATTAATTCTATAATCCTACCTCTACATAGATTATTACACACCTTCTTCATATTTTAGACTTATGATCAAGAAGTTGGTTCTAGGTGATCCCTATCTCCTCCCATATCCATAGTACCTAGTGAGCTGAAGATGAAATTTCGTAGGTCTTGGTATGTCTTAGTTTTAATGATTTAAAAAATAATTGTAGTACATGCTTCCTCCCACCTTATGTAATTATTTATCCTCATGTTTGAATAATGATGGGTCATTATATTTAAAATCCATTACTTGAGGAGTATAATTCATGCATGTAACTACCAAATCACCATCCTATCCCTAGGTGCATTTATTTTGAGTGGCTGATGAGACATGGCATCTAATGTGCTAGTTAGTTAAAAGAAGGAGATTTACTCCTATATTATCAAGTAGATCTACAACCCCATTACTTTCATGGTAAGTGTGAACAATGGAGAATTGTGTCATCTCCTTTAAATTATGCTTAGCATGATCAATTATGGATTTTATCATGTGAGAGGGGGTTATTTTGCCTTCAAGGGAATTATGAATATTGAGGGAATCCCCTTCAATAATAATTATTTCCATCTTAAGGCTAGACACAAGATGGATGCCCTATAATGCTTCTTTGGCTTTGGACACATGGTTAGTATATGTTCCTTTGGGGCCTACATAGGCAGTAATTAGCTTCCCTTCTAAATTCTTTATGGCTTTTCCCTTGCTCTTAGGGCCTAGGTTTACTTTTGAGGCTCCATCAAAGTTAAATTTAACCCAAAATTCAATTGTAATCTTCCACTTAGTGTTTTTATGTATTAAATCTTGATATGGGGACCTTATTTTCTATACCACCTCCCAATTATTTAAAATTAGGTTTGATAAGGTATATCCTAGATTTCTATCTTTGGGAGGGAAGGCTCTCTAATTTTTAGTGATGGCATGACATAGGTGAAGAAAAACACCTTTTGGTTGGTGTCTTATGTTTGAAAATATATTATCATTATAGGCTTTCTAAACACTCCAAAACTAATGTGGGATAGCCAAATTCCATAAGAATGCCAGAGATGAGAGATTCCAGGGAGGTTTCCATTGATTAATGAGGTCAAAAAAATTATTTGGTTTAACCCATGAGACATTGAATTTGTTCAAAATCCAATAAAATAAGCTTGACCTAAAAGGAAAATTCAAAACTAGATGATGAACTGAGTCCTTTTCTTTCCTACATAATGGACATCAACTAGGAATAATGAATCCTCTTTTTGATAAGTTATCTACTGTTAGGATCTTGTCTTAGGCCCCTAGCCAAAAAAAGAAGTTTAACTTTAGAATAAAGTGTTTTATCTATAAATATTTCCATTAGTTCCATTCATCTTCCAGATTCAAATCAGTGGCATGCCCTAAGGACACCGATTACATTCTAATATCTTTAATTTCCCATAGAAAATGATCTTCCTTAGGGAACAAGGGATGTGAACCTATCTAATGGAGGAATTGAGATTTTGAATCACTTAACCTTATTCAACATTGCATACTTCTATGGGAATGAATTTCTAACTCTTCAAATCCTCATTCACATCCCAATAGTTTTTGACTTTAGAGTCCCATATTTACTTGAATACCACACTTAAGTTACCCTAAGTACCTTGTGAAGAAATTGGAGTAGTGGACATCCAAGAATCCTCCCATAAGTCTATTCTCTCCTCATCTCTAATTTACCATTTGATTCCTTTTAGAAGTATATCCTTACAGTTGTTGATGGCTTTTCAGAATGTGGAACCATCCACTGGGCCTTCTTCTCACATAAAGTAGTCTTCCTCAGACCCTTCTAGGTATTTAGCCTTGACTATTATAGCACATTCTCTATCTTCTTTCATAAACTTACATCCCATTTTTTCCAATAATTCCATGTTCATGGACTTAATGCTTCTAATCCCCAATCCCCCATTTGCTTTAGGTAGATAGGATTTCTCCCAAGAGACTAAGTGGAACCTAAATCGATCCTGAGTGCCCTTCCATAATAATTTATTTTGATTTTTTTCTATTTTTTTTCCGCCTTGGTAGGTATATAGAATAATGATATTAAGTATATCAGAATACTCTGAATCAAAGCTTTGAGTAGCTAAAATTTACCTACCTAAGTGAGGAGGTGTCCCTTCCACCTTGTAAATTTTATTTGAATTCTATCAATGAGGGAATTCTAGAGTTTGGAATCTATTTTGACTTCAAATAGTGGAATACCTAAATATGTTTCTAATAGTTGATTTACCTGGCATTTCAAAATTCTTTCAATCATTTTCTACAGTATCATTGGGGTATTGATGAAGAAAAGAGAAATCTTATGAAAGTTTATACATTGGTTTGAGATATATTCATAATTTTTTTAGGATGGATTTCAAATATTTAGCTTCCTCCACTAAAGATTCACCTAAGATGATCGTATCATTTATGAATTGTTCATGGGTAACATGTTTAGTATTGAGTATTACCGAGATTCCTTTAATCAAGCCCTATATATGGGCTTTCAAAAAATTCCTCCCCAAGGTTTCTACCATGATGATGAAGAGATATGGGGAGAGAATGTCCCCATATCTTAGCCTTTTATAAGCTAAGAAGAAGTATTTTGGGACTCCATTCATGATCATGGAGAATTTGGGAGTAGTTATGCAATTCTAGATGATTTTCTTTAGGTCTTGATTAAATCCCAAATTTATTAGGATCTTCATTAAGAAATTCTAAGAGATTAAGTCATATTATTTATTCATGTCTAGCTTAAGAAACATTACTTATCTTGGGGATTTGGAGATGGAATAAATGGATTCATGCATCAAGATGATTCCATCCATTATTTATCTTCCAATCATGAATGTTCCCTGTTGTTCCCCAATGACTTTATCTAAGAGATGTTGCATTATCTTCACCAAGATGATTGAGTAAATTTTTTAAGTGGTATTACAAAGGATGATTGGGAAAAAATACTAAAGGTTATTTTATCCTTGATTTTTTAGAATCAGAGCCAAAAAAATATTATTCATTTTTCTAACAATGGTTCTAGATTGAAAGAATTCCTTGACTACTGCCTCAACCTTGGTGTGGATAATATCCTATAATTTTTGGAATAAAAAGAGGGGAAAAACATCAAGGCTTGGGGCCTTAAATCCCTCCATTATTAAAAAAATGTTTCTTACCTCTTCCTCTAATGGTATATTAGTAAGGGAAGCATTGTTAGAATCAGATATGAATTTGTCAAAGTTATTCAAAGTGTTATCCACCAGCTATTCATCAAGTGGGCCTTCTTTTGTGAGAATATTTTTGAAGAAATTTATTGTGTGGTAGGATATATCCTCATCTTCTTTTCTAATATTCCCATTATCCATTTTCAAATAATTAATTTTATTCACATTCTTATTTTGGTCATCGAGTGATGAAATAACTTGGTGTTCCTATTCCCTTCCTTCAACCAAGTGCACTTGTACTTCTATCATCAGTAGGATTCTTCCCTTACCTCTAAGTTGTGAAATTATCACAAAATTTCTTTTTCACTTTGATAGGTATATTAATTTTTTCCTTCTAGAGCTAATATTTATTCAATTACTATTATTTCCTACACCAATGCCATTTTTTTATAGGAAGATATCACTAAAGACTTCCTTGATCCAAATTTTTAACTTTACCTTGAGGACATTTAGGTTTTTTGTAATAATATACATGTCAATAACAAAGGGGTTATTTCCACCACTCATTTAGGGATTAGATCAATTTTGGGTGGTGGAGCCACATGATTTCAAATCTAAAAGGACTATTCTTTGGTTTCAACATGTTTTCACCTTCAAATATCAAAAGGTTGTGATCCGAGCCAATTTTAGGTAGGGAGGAGAGTTTTTTGGTGAATTAGATGTCCCAATTTAATGATATAAGAAATATATTGAGGTATATTTGAATAAAATTATCTCCCATTCTCCTATTGGACCAAGTTAATGGGTTGCCATTTACATCTACATCCACAAGCCCTACACTTGATATGAACTCATTAAAATCCATCATGCTTTCTGTGAGGCCTATTAATCCCCCTTTTTTTCCTTGGGAGTAAGTAGGGTATTAAATTCACCAACTACAATCCATTTCCATATTTCACATGTCATTTATAAGTAAAAAAGGCCTTCCCATAAACTATTTCTAACATTTTTGTAGTTTGGGTCATAAACATTGGAGAGGATCCATTCCTCGTTGCTATTTAAGTCTCTAAATATAATATAAATATAGGCATTGGTCTTTCAAAAAAAATTGGGTTATAAAATATTTCTAAAACCCCTAAGGCACCTTTGGAACCAATGATATTACATGATATTTCCTCCAAAATTTACCATCACATGATCTTAGCACAAATTCAGACATTTTAGTTTTTTAGATAAGAAATTTAGGGTCAATTTTGTTTTTTAGGTTATATAGGGTCATCTACTTTCTAGGGTTATTTAACCCTCTAACATTCCATGTTAGGATTTTCATTTCTTATCCCAATTTATTTTGAGAATTTGTTGGGAATATTTTGCAATTTCTTTAGTTGTTTCAATATTCCTAGTGACCATTTTTGGCAACCTACCCACTAGTTTTGGAATAAATCCAATATTGGTTTTTTCCCTCCCATTTATATTCTTGAAAGTTATAGTAAACCCCTCTTCCCAGATTGTATCTAGGGTTGGTGATTTAATTGAAAAGCATTATACCTCATCTTTGGAAGGCTCAGTTCTCTTCAAATGGGGATATATTAATGCTTCCTTAAATAGTGGATTATTTTCACAGTTCAAGGCAATAAAAAGTGGACTTTTATGAGCTAAGGCCTGACCTATCTCTTAGAAGGTTCTACAAAGAGTGATCCCATAGATTTTAAATGGGAGGTTGGAGGAGACAAGTTAAGGGACTATGGGGGGGAAAGGGGGGGAAGGGCTCTAGGGATCATTTTAAGGGAGGGAAAGGGATTCATTAAAGGGATATGTTTAGAGGGGGTGAGTAGTGGTTCAGATTATTTTGTGTGCACTTTTAGGAGCTAAAAGGATTTTAATTATTTTGAGTAAATATTGTGGCATTTGATAGAGTCCTTTTTAAAATGTGGATAAATGTTGGAATTTTGTATGATCTGTGAACATAGGATTGTAATAAGGGGAGATTATTATTGTGTTAGTATATGAAATCAAAATCAAAATAACACACTAATAGCTAACACCTTAAGCCTATCTCAATGGGGGAGATTAGTTAAAATGAATAAAATTGAAAAAATTACTAAAATGCAAAATAAACCTTATTTCACCTTCCTTGGATCCTCCAAACAATTTGTTGAAGTGGCTTACTCAGTTTGTGTTTATAAAATCTACATTAATGAAGTGTGGCTATCTCCATTTCTCCTTGGCACCTTGTTTGGCTTTCATTTGGCTTAGCTTGGCTCAAAATTTGGCCATTATAACACTAATTATAATAGATTTTTAAATGCATTTGGGCATTATAATTTTGGCATAAAAGATATTAAAAGTCAATAGGCAAGACCTCTTATTTATAGACTTTCAGAATAGTTTAGAATCAACCTAAACTATCCATATTAAGATGAATATGTGTGGCTAAAAATTAATTCAATTATGTAATTAAAATTCATAAATAGGATCATCAATATTTGGGATAGAGGGGCATTAACTAGGCATGAAGGGTTTTAATGAAGCATGGGAGGCATTAATTTAGATATTTATGGCATTTATGGCTTGTGGATGCCACCCTATAAGATGATGTCATTTGATGATGTAGTTAATGACAATAAATTTTAAAAAATAAATATTCAAAAATTTCCATGAAAAATTAATTTAATCTCTTGATTTGGTTTAATTAGACTTAAACATGATTAGTCAACTTTGATGCAAAACCTTGGCAATTTGTGCACAAATTAATCAAATTGGTCAAAATGTCATAGTATTAGCTCAAAATTTGACTAGATTGGAATTAGAAATTTATGTTAGATGCATTAGAACCATTATATAATTTATGATGTTCTCAACAAAAAATAACAAAGGCACGTGTCTCTTACAATAAATTTGATAGAAAAAAATAATATAGAGCACATAGGTGCAAAATTGGCATTTTGACTCAAAATGATTTGATAAAAGTTAGCTACTTCATAAATTTAATTACCCCATTTAATGATACTCTAGCCAAAATTATCACTTGAATATATAAATTTCAACTTATTTAATGTGTTTTAGTGTTTTTAGGCCAAATTGTGAATTTTGGTGGAAATTGGTCAAAACGCTGATTGATGGTCATTGGTGGCCAGATTTAGCTATCTACAATTTGCCCCTGTTTGGGAAGATGTTGAAAACCATAGGCAAATTAATGTATTATAAAATAATGAGAGATGTCCTATATGCCAAAAAGAATATGATAGTTGAATAAAAAGCTCCAAAAAATATTTGGAAAGCTTATGATGATGCCCCCTTGAGGGAGTGGTCGTCACATTTGTTGATGGATGGTCCCTTAAATAAAAAGCAAGAAGAAAGGTGGAATTAACCCTTGTTTGAGATTAATCCAAATGAAAAAATGCTTACATGCATTGATTTAAAAAGGATATTGATTTGCCCGAAGGTGGTTATAATCAGGAATAAAAGTCAAACCCATAGGTGATTATAATCATTAAGGGGACCTGGATTGTTTTATAAATATGATTATGCCCTAGTTAGGGTTGATTATCAATCATAATTCAAGGATATAACCTAGAATATAGATTGAATATGAGCAAATGTAAAGTGATGAAAGATATGAATAGAAGAATAAGATTGATCAATAGAAATGATTTAGTTGTACTTGCTAATAAGGAGATGCTCATCCTTATTATCAATAATACAACTAGAATGGTCAATGGGTTAATTTGATCAAGAGTGGGAGGATTTTCCAAGGTGTCAAGGATAAAATTATATGGATCTATCTCTTGTAGACCTTCTTGAAGCTAATTTTTGTTGTGGCATGTGATGGTATGCATCATGATAAAACACCATGAAGACTATCCCAAAATATGTTTAAGGACTGACTCTCCATCTAATAAATAATTGAAAATAATGTATTAATGATAAAAACCATGATGACAATGCTGACGTATGAATATGGATGGACTCAATAATAATGTGTGTAAGGAATCACCCAATGCATACATATAGACTGAGTCAAGGCAATAGTGTTGAAAGAAAATAAACAGGTAAGAAAATAAAAAAATAAAGAAACACAGAAAGCACACAAACAAACAAATAAATTTGAAATAAACAAACAAAAAAAATCAAAAGAAAACATCCTAATAATGACCACACTCTAATAGGGAAAATTGAGGTTAACTAACTAGAATTAGATACGATAAATGTTTTTGGTATTTTTAAATATTTGAATGTTTTTGTAATTTTTAGGTATCTTAACTCAATCGAGAATGACAAGATAACCTACTCATAAAATGATGAGAGCATTTGGCTTAGGTTGCTTGCAAAATAGTGAGAGCATGGCTTAAGGGGACTAAGGTGACCTCAAAATAAATTGAGCATGACCTACATAGTCCTAAAATGATGTCAAGTCAAAGTAATTCCATCCACATAAAAGGTGAAGAAAAACTAAGTCCCAAAAAGTTCTCATATCTAATAAATAGCTAGTCAAATGAAAATAGTAATGGCAAGGTGAGATGACAATGCATTGTAAATAAATATTGCCCCTAGTTTTCCCATAGGTGGATATAACTAGGATACAATGGCATAGATCAGTGATACTAATTTTCCCATAGGTGGTTATAATTAGTAGCAATACTATTGAAATACTGATGGTTATAATTAGGCTCACATAAACTAACTTTGATATAGGATGGAAAATGAAAGATATCTTTCCAGATCAACTGCCACACTACTTTCCTAGACAGTCATTGAAACATGGATTTGATTGATTATTGAAACTTAATCATAATCACCTCATGAAAAGTGTAAGAAAAAGGGGTTATAGTCATTAAGAAGTGACTCAAAAAATATTGGCTTATCAGAGTGAGACTCCTCAATAATTTGTATAGGATCAATAGGTGATTCATCATAGTTTGACTTATCACAAGTGGTTGGTTCAAAAAAAATATCTTGGATTGGTTGGTTTTCTTGGCCTTAGTTTCTATTGAGTTGGAAGATACCAATTTTGAACACATCTTGGTCTTTGAATGATTAGATGGGCTAAGTTTTTGATTAGATTCATACTGGATGAGGAATGGCCTATAATTGGATAATGGTAGGGCATTGGGGAGCATGATTTCTCACATTATCTAATGGATGAGGTCTTAAAATGGTAACGATAGGGTTGTGCAAATCTTGGTTGATTATATAAGCCAAAGGATAAGGTCTTATAATGATGAAGGGACATTTTAGAGCTTGATTACTCACATAATCCAAACCATCTAAGTCTACCTCATAAACGATATCATCTCAATCTTGAGTTGGATCATAAGCTGGTTCTTGAATATGTTATGTGTACTAATTATTGTAAAGAGGGTATGGATTCATATCCCAAATATCATTATCTATAGTTTGGTCTTAAAATTCCTCCTCATAAATCATATCATCCCAATTGGTAATTTGATTTGGATTTTATGGATCTTGACTATGTTCCCCATATGGAGTATTATAGAGAGAATAATAAAAATCCTTAAAGAAACTTTCTCTGTAGGGGTTCCTAGTGGGATTTTGTTTAGCCATTCTATCATAAGTTGGATTATATGTGACTCCACCATAAATGTAGCTAGACATATTTGCATAATTATGAAATCTTCAAAATAAAAGGCTTAGAGTTATGCAAACTTTGAAAAACTATGTCTAAAGGATAAATGGTTCAAACTAGGTCTAACTGGGTTGAAAGTGGAGTTGTATCTCTAAACAATGATTTGATCATGGAGTTGTATATCTAAAATGGTTTTTTCTAAGACTTGGCATAAAAAAATATAACATCAAATGTCATACACATAAAAGGTCAAGCATCTAAATAAAAATTGGCATGTTAAAGTCTAGGTCAAATTATTTCAAACAAGGTCTAAATTAGGAAAGAGAAAAGAGTCGCTAGGTCTTTTATCCAAATATGGAGTCAAAATATAGGCTCAAATAGGTTATGCTAGGACTTTTGGCCAAGCATCATCAAAATCTAGACTTGAAACAAAGGATTGATGTGAATTTAATTTAATCTAACAAGTTTGGAAATAACTTTGACATAAACCTGACACATGGAATCAAACATAAACATGATCAGTTGGTATAAGCCATAAGGCAAAAGACTCTTAGATAAAGGCTATGTTCTCCCAAACAAATACCCAAACAATGATGAATATAAGCATTAAAAAAATAAACAATCAATAGTTTTTAAATTTAGGTGATTAATTAACTGAAGTTATACAACCCAAAAGAGAAAGATCTATGTATTATCCCCACAAATTGAAGCCTAACTAGAAATCACTCAATGTTTGAATCTAAACTTTGACAAGGTTAATTGAAAGCTCAACATTGAAAACTAGGATTTAACCAAATAAGATAGAAAATATTGGAAAACATGATAGAGCATAAATAAGGTCTAAATGGTTGATGTGACATGGTTTGAAACAAATAGTTTTTGGTGTAATGGTAAACAAGTCTTGAAACAAATTGAGAAACCTAATAACATAATCATGTTCAAATGATGTGATCAATGTTATGTTTCAAAAAATCAAATTCAAAAATATTTTGACATGTTTTGGGAAGCATAATGTTACGCCCCTCAAACAAGTAACACACACACAAACATGTTTAGAAAAAAATTCAAGGTACAAGTGTGGTGTAAAATGGACAGCATAGCACCTCTTTAAAAAAAAGACTGACATATAAAAAAATTGGTTTTCACATGATTTACAAACAAACATATTAGTTTCAATTTCAAAACACCAAGTAAGAAAATGATAGAATACAAGTAAATCATCTAAATTCATATTAAGGGTGTGGTAAAGTGGGGTTGACTAAAACTAATTGGTTTTCAATTGTTTCTAGATGGATCCCATGTCTACCAACTTTCACGTTAGCAAACAAGAGAAGAAACACTTTAATTGGGTGTCCAAGACACTTGGCTTGTTGCAAAAAGGTCTTGTTTTTTTTGAAACAACTACATTCATTGCTTGTTTAGTGTAGTACGATGTTCAAAGTGTAGGTACATCCTATGTGTAACTCCAAAACTAGATGGCAGTTTAATCACTCAAACCTCTGATCCTAATGGGAGTGGTTGAAGTTAGTTCTGGGAGATGAAACCCTAGGTCAAAGCTTCTATATAAAACTTGTAGGAGGTAATGAAGTCTCCCTCACAAGATAAGATGTAATAAAATAAATGACTAATATAAAGACTTTAGGGTTATTTCAAGATCACCTAAACTATTCTGATTTTTTGGGAAGTACTTTAGATGACATTCTTTCTATGACTTGGACTAGGCATGTTTACAATAAGCATGGAACTTTTGATTTAAAAATTTCCCTAAAGGGGATAGATGGAAGAGCATACACACATGAACCTTATTTTTACCAATCAATTAATTAATCATCTATTGAATACAAACTTGACAAATGAGTCCAGTTTTAAGCACTAAAACAAAAGTTTGGTGATGTTCTTGTGACCCCTTGGTCTTAAGTTGTAAAAACATGTAAAGATTACAACAAAAAAATTACTAAATGAAATAATAAGCACCTACGTTTGTTTTAAACCCAAAGTTTGAAGTTTTCAAGACATATCATGCTAAAGATTAATTTTAGGCACCAAATTTGAAGTGTGCATGATTTTAACCAAGTTCTTTTTAAACCCAATTTGAAGTTTATGATTAGTTAAAACACCCAAATTAACTTCTAAAACATCCTTTCAAGTTGAAAAAACAATATTAGGACTACCTAATTTGAATCACTTTAGAGGATGAGATAAGGATTTTTGAAAAATGATCTCTCAAGTTGACAATCAAGTTGGGTTGATAGACAAGTTGGGTTGACAGGCGAGTTGGGTTGATAGGCGAGTTGGGTTGATATTCAAGTTGGGTTGATAGGTGAGTTGGGTTCATATTCAAGTTAGGATGATAGAAGATTTGGGTTTATAAGTGAGTTGGGTTGACATTCTAGTTGGGTTGATAGGTGAGTTGGGATGATAGGCAAGTTGGGCTACAAAGGCGAGTTGGGTTGACAGTCTCGAGAACAAAAATGTGGCTTAGAAAAAATAGTTTTTTCTCAAATTTTTATCTTGTGTATCTCCACACTCAAATATCTTGTATGACAATGGTTAGTATGTTACTTATAGATGCAATTTGATTAAATTTTTGAGGCTAGTTCCCATTGGGCATGTCATTTGTGAACATAGGATTGCAATAAGGGGAGATTAGTATTATGTTAGTATATGAACTAAAAATCAAAATAACACACTAATAGCTAACACCTTAAGCCTGTCTCAATGGGGGAGCTTAGTTAACAATACTAGAATGGAAAACACAACTATAATGAAAAATAAACCTTCTTTCACCTTCCTTAAATGCTCCAAACAATTTGTTTAAGTGGCTTGCTCAGTTTGTGCTCATGAAGTCTACATCAATGAAGTGTGGCTACCTCCATCTCTCCTTGGAACCTTGTTTGGATTTGACTTGGCTCAACATTTGGGCATTATAATGCTAATTTTAATGGATTTTTGAATGCATTTGGGAATTATAAGTTTGGCATAAAAGAGTTTAAAAATCAATAGGCAAGGCCTCCTATTTATAGATTTTTAAAATGGTTTAAAATCAACCTAAACCATCCATCTCAAGATGAAGATGTGTGGCTAAGGATTAATTTAATTATGTAATTAAAATTCATAAATAGGATCATCAATATTTGGGATAGAGGGGCATTAACTAGGCATGGAGGGTCTTAATGAGGCATGAGAGGCATTAATTCATATATATATATATATATATATATATATATATATATATATATATATATATATATATATATATATATGACATTTATGGCTTGTGGATGCCACCCCATAAGATGATGTCATTTGATGATGCAATTAATAACAATCAATTTCTAAAAATAAATAATAAAAAAGTTTCATGGAAAATTAACTTAAGCTCTTGATTTGGTTGAATTAGCCTTAAACATGATTAGTCAACTTTGATGCAAAAACTTGGCAATTTATGCACAAATTAATCAAATTGGTTAAAATATCATATTATTGGCTCAAAATTTGAATAGATTGGAATTATAAGTTGATGTTAGATGAATTATAACCATTATCCCATTTAGGATGTTGTCAATGCAAAATAACAAAGGAACATGTCTCGTACAAGAAATTTGATAGAAAAAAGAAATCTAGAGCACTCAGGTGCAAAATTAGCATTTTGACTTGAAATGATATGATCAAAGTTAGTTGATTTATAAATTTCATTTCCCCATTTAATGATACTCTAGCCAAAATCGGCACTTGAATATATCAATTTCAACTTATTTAATGTGTTTTAGTGTTTTTATGCCAAATTGTGCATTTTGGTGGAAATTGGTCAAAAGCCTAATTGATAGTCATTAGTGACCATATTTAGGTGTCTACATGATCTAATCCATTGAGTTCATCAGGATGAATCCCATTTGATCCTTTATAATTAACGTGTGCATTATGACCATCTTGATTAGCTTGTTCATTATGATTATTTTCTTAAAAATATTGATGAACAATTTATTCATCAAAAGAAAGGGAACAATTGTTTGCAATGGAGGAATCCATTTGAATAGTGTTAAAATGAATTTTAATGTGCTCAATATGAGCCCCACTTAACCTAGCGCTACGACGTACATGAATAATGGAGGTAGATTTTTTAGATGGCATAGAAAAATAACATGAAAAGGATATTATATGCAATAATTGAAAGAAGAATGCTAGAAACAAAAGGAATTTTTTGTGTAAGGAGATTAGTAAATTCTATTGAAATCTAAGTGAACATAAAATGCTTTCTATGTTAGATATGAGGTCAAAATAAAGTGATTTTAGTATCAACTATTAAATTCAAGATTGAAAACAAGTTCTTTGAGTGCCATATATTAGATCTAAGGCCAAAAGAAGATTATTTTAGAGTAAAATATGAATAATTTATCTAAATTATAGGATATGATCATTTTTGAGCTAATCCATGTTGTGGGTTTTCAAAATTAGCCAATGGGTATTTTTTGTTTATGCTAAAACTACTATTTTAGGGTCTTTTTTTTAGGTTTTTCTAATTTTTGGAAAAGTTAGAAATTTTGGATATGATCCAATAAAAGTATAATAAAAAATTAAAATTAAAATGAAATATTATATTTTTTGAGCTTTTGGTGATTTTTTGTGAGTTTTTGAAAATTAAGATTTGTGGGACAAGTAAGGAACAATAGAGATGGTAGTGGAATTTTTGTACTTTAAAAAAAATGGATCAAGAGTCATATAATTATATTACTATCTTTGAGATAATTTGAAAGACTTAGTTTATAAAAAATAGAGCATTGAGGCTACTGTGGTGTGCATTTGAAATCATTGTTCTATGTGATGGAGTATCAAATAACTCACACTAACTGTCTACTTATTAATCACCACATAAACTGAAATATGTGACTGCTTTGTTTAACCACTACTGTTTAAATTCTATTTATTTAATTTAGTAACAATTGAGGTCTACCATGTGACTACCCACTGGGAGGATTCAACCCCGAAGTGCTAACCATACACCATTTGGCATAGTTTTTAAAGTCATATACCTCTATAGCTCATAATGTTTGATATGTAAAAATTCTAGAGGTAATTTTTTCATTTTAAATTGGATAATTTTATAATATATACATATTGGTGGGGATATTTTTTCATTTTTATGACTAATATGTCAAAAATTTATAATTTTTTTTTCTCATTTACAATATAGATCATATATTTTAGACCTTTTAAAGGCCATAATGTTTGCTTAATAACTCGAATTTGCATGCTATTATTTTTAAAAGTGTGTTTTTTGGCACTATTCATAGCTATAACATATAATTAGTTTAATTTTGTCTAATATTTGAAGTTTTTTGGCATATTGGCCTATTTTTTAAACTATGAATCATACTGCTTAGCATTGAGTGTAGGTGCCACCTAATTTTTAGAGGGGATCACTCCTCCATGATTTATATATATTATGGTGTGTTATTTATATGTGTTTTATAATATCACTAATTAATAGTGATATAAAGGGTTTTCTATGTTTACCTTCATGAATGTGTGCCTTGTTTTACACACTCTTTTCAAATTTTAGTTGTTGAGTATTTTAATGTGGCATTTTGGGCACTCTCACTTAACGATCTTGTTGTGATTTTTTTCACACCTACCACATTGACACTTTTGAGGAGACATTTATATATAATTTTTATTCACTCTTTATCCAACATTATGGAGGGTGTTGTGTACTAATATTGCTTTTTTGGTTGATTAAGTATGTTATGTATCTAGTTTTTATTCCTAGCGGATGTAGAAGCTGGTTATTTTTCATGCCATAACATTTATATGTACACACTTATAGGGTTTTAATAATAATTATGCATTTTTTATGACATTATATTTTTAATGTATCCAACTTTAGGTTTTAAGACATTCAAAAACTTTTTTGAACCAACATGGTTTTTACCATGCATTTTAGCTCAGATGGAACATGTATCAATAATCACTCTTTTTCACACAACCAAATTCATGAGAACTACTTATATTTCCTTATTAATTTCATAAGAGGATTCATAATATTTGATAGTCACCTAAATAAATAGATTAATTATTAGTTTTTTCTATCATTGTATATGGGTACCTCATTAGGCCAAGTTGTTGGGAACCATATTTATAAGCATATGAATTCTTATCTTTTATTACATCACCTAAGATGATCTTTAGGAGTAGGTGTTGGTGTGTATTATGTTCACACTTGATGTGAAGCACACCTTAGGTATATGTGTTACTTAGATGTGATATATTATGTGCACAATATCATTAATATGCATATTTAAGTGGTAATTATCATCACATGTGTGATAAGGTCATCTGTAACTTAGGGAATGATCATATCCCACATTTCACTCAACCAACAACAATATATCACTCATATATATATTTTAAAATCTAAGGACCCTTTCTGTCCTTGTGGAAAGTTCTAACAAAGCTTAGAGTCATCTCCTGAGCTGGTGGAGATGTAGTCTTGGAGTGTCCTATTCTTGTGCAACTATTATTGGTTGCACACACATATACATTGTATATTCCATTAGTGTAATACAATGTAATTTTGTAAGTGAATATATTTTTATGATCTGAGTATTGTTATTGAGATGTATGTTAATTATAAAGTTTTCTTGGGACCACTTTAATTATTATATAATCATAATCAAAATAAAATTTTTACATTTACATACTAGGATTAGTTGTATCCAACTCAAAAGTAAAAAACATAAAACTTGCTTCCAAATTTTGATTTTCAAAATTTAAGAATCTTGTTGCATGCATAAAAATTTAGAAATTTAGGTTTAGTTTTCATTTATACATCTAAAATTTAAGAACACTTAATTCATCCTTAGTTGTATTCATACAAAAATAAAATCAAAACATTTATTTTTCAGTAAGCATAATTAATTTTTTTTAAATTACTAGAAAACGAAAAAATTAAAAATATCAACATTCACATAATTTAATTTCAATTTCACATTCATCAGCATTCACATATATTATTTTGAGAAAATATTTTTTTATTACTTTATTTTATTTTGACACCTTTATTTTTAATAGTATTGTAGTTTCTTTAATCATTTAAAAACCTTATTTTCCAAACAAAAAACAAACCTTCACTAAAACCAAGAATCCAATCATCTAGATTCTAAAATTAGAAAGCACATACCTTTAACAAGTAATACAAATAAGTCATAAAATTTTTTAATAAAAAAAAAAATAAACACTCTAAAACTTCAAACAAATTTTTCCTTGCCTTGGATGATGATCCCTGAACAAGCACATTTAATAGTGGAAACATTTCCTCAAGTACTATCACCCTTCCTGAAATAAAAATTCTAGAGCAATATATACTTATAACTTCAACTACATGTATTTCATTCCACACATTTACCAAATCTTATTATTATCTATCTAAACTCTCTATATGATAAAAATAAGTTGTTTGAAGTCCAATTAACTAGACAAATTCATCTCTTAGTTTGTTAAAACTAGAAACTTCAAATTTCACTTATTTTTTAATCCCTATGTCTAGCCTTGTCTAATTTAACTTGTTTTATGGATGACATTTTCTGGGCAAGCCCAGCCTGATAGAGCCAACAAAATATCTAGAGTAATATAACCACACTTTAATCCATTCATAAAAATCAATATAAGAATTATGTTACTTGGTTCTTATGAAGTTAAGATATTCTTGGGATATTATTACAACATAATTAATTTCTCAAAATGAGCATTATGATGTAACTAAATTATTTTGATATATAAACAAGAATCCATTGCCTAAAATCCTATGTGTGTAGCTCATCTATATCAACCAACCCTTCTAGCTCAGTGTATTTCAGCACTTTATCCACCTCAACCAAATCAAATAGATCAATAGCACAACCATCATATCATTCCTCTTTGACCATCTTTGTTTGACCTTGGTAGGTTATGTGCACAAGGTTAGAATGTCATTTTCCAAGTGTATAGGTACCTGTTATAGTTTTGTTAAAAATAAAATAATTTTTGTGATTAAACTATAATTATTTATTCCTTTAAACAAAACACAAAGCTTATTATATTATTGAAATCATAGAGGATGAAGAAGAATACCTTAGATTCAAAGATGTTTTAGCTTAATAATTATATTTTCCAAATTTTTTTGAACTAAGATAATGTTTTATGTTTTAGGTGTTGATGTAAACTAAAATTATTCAAACACCATATATTTCCCAAAATAATAGGTTTCTATTATTTTAAATGTAAATCTAGATGATGTATAAGCAACTAATAATTAATTAAGGAATCCAAAATGACCTCATAACTGAAATCAAACCTTTTGATGCAATTTTTTTAAAAATAAGATAAGATAATGAAATAAATATCGATGAAAGATTAAAATTAATTCTAGGATTCAAAAAATATAATGTAAGTGTTGGCCAGAATTAGCCTACAATAATTTGTTTTTCCTATCCAGTACTAGGCATTCTTCCACAAGGTGCATAATAAGATGATCATCCAATGATAGCCTTAAAAAAGCCAAAAATGAGGTCATTTGGATCCAAATTGCCCAAAATACACCAAACGTGCATTAAGTCACTTGATGAGCATTCAAATAGAAATTTTAAAGGTTAAGTGAGGATTTTTAAAGAATTCAATTTGGTTTTGACTTAATTTTACTAATTTTTGATAATTTTACCCCTTAAAACATGTTTGAGACCATTATAAGTCATTTGGAGTGGAGGAGAGATGTTAGAGTGAAGAAAGATGCAGTTTTGGCCTTCTTAGAGGCATGGTTGAATAGGTTTTTTGTGGGTTTTGATCAGTATAATAGTTTGATTTTAGTTTTAAATAATATAATGTGTCTCTAATGGCCTCCAAAAGGCATATACAATCAGTTTTAGGTGTGAATGCCATTATAAATACAAATTCAGGCCCTTAGCCTATGATTCACAAGCTTAAAAGAGGGCCTTCAATGAGGTTTCCACCTAGTTCCACTCTATTTAAATTTTATGGGAGGTTTGGATGGTTTTTTAGAGTCATATAAATCGTCACACACACTCCCCAATATTTTTCAATATATTATTAGAGGTGATATAGTTCATCACCCTCTCAGGCCTATACAATTACCATGCCTAAGAAGGGCATTTCTTGGTTTCCACATTTGTGCATTGAACCAAGACTCCAAATTTTACATGGAGTATAATTATATCCCCATAAAAGTTAATAACACACTTTTATAGAGGTTCCATATGTCCAAGAGCTCAGAAAGGCCAAAATTTAGTCTTGGAGCTCACAAGCCTAAAACAGGCCTAATTAGAGAGAGAAAATGGAAAAATAAGTGAAATTAACTTGGGAGTTGGGTCATGAAACTACTCACACATTTGAATGATCCAAATGGGTTTTCAAATATATTCTTATTTTTCTTAAGTCACTTCTAGATTTCTCCCAACAAGGAACATTGCATAAAAGCAGGGCTACAAGGAGATAGGGCTAGTAAGAGCCTCAAGCATAAAATAAAGTGTTTTAGAATGAATGAGAAGATAAATAAATTTGGAATAAGTATAATTATGATAGGATAATACATTT
The DNA here is from genome assembly GCA_037957365.1 of Torreya grandis. Classification (NCBI taxonomy): domain Eukaryota; kingdom Viridiplantae; phylum Streptophyta; class Pinopsida; order Cupressales; family Taxaceae; genus Torreya; species Torreya grandis. The sequence continues at coordinate 4,627,525 of JARHVA010000338.1, read as the reverse complement.
AAATAATGAGGTTACCGTCATCAAATTTTAACCAAGTTTTGAGGGTTTTGAGTAAAGTTGTCATTCTCCATTAATGGTAGCTAATAAAAGTTACAGGTCTAAATGCCTTGAAAAAGTGGGTTAAAATTGTATTTATATCCCTAAAAAATTATCATGAATTTTTATGGGTATCCACATGACATCATGGCAGAACCTAAGGAGGATAAAAGAGCTTGAGGAGCCTAAACTAGCTTGAGACCACCATGCACACCTTCATGCCTAAGTCTTCCAAAGCTAATTCAAAGAAGCTTTGGTAGATAAAAAAGTTTAAATGGGTCTCAAATGATAAAAATAAATAATACATAGATTCATGAGAAGTTTTAATGACCATTAAATGCCTCAATCAAGATGGATAGTAAGAAACCTATCTCAAGCCTTAAGAAGCCTATGCCCACTCACATGTGGCCAAACCAGTTTTTTCCATAATCGAAGATTAAAAATAATGGAGTGATGTATTTTAGGAATTATAAGGTTGTTTAAAACATTAAAAAAAAATTCAATCCTTTCTAAACCAAATTTTGGTGTTTTAGGTCAAAATGCACTCTCTTGGCCAAGCATGCAACTAGGAGTTCGAGATGAATTTTCAAATGCTTAGTAGATGATCCAAAATATTAATGGGAATATTATATTTTATGATGTATTTTATAAGGTTTTATACTTCCTTATACAATAATTTATTAGTCTGTTAAGGATCACAACTCTATGAACAATCGTTAAGGAGTAAAACCCTTCTTAAACCCTTACAACTTAGTTTTGGGAGAAGTTTTTCTTTTTTTGAGATTTTTTATGAAAAATAAATATGTTTTGATATATTATGGGAAATATTTTACGTTTATACACCTTCCTCCATCAATTTTTATAGGTTAAAAGTTAAAAAGTGCAAGTTGGCCAAATTTAGGGTTTTGGCAAGCAAATGTAGACAATTGGAAAAAGAGTTTTTGAGGAATTTAAAGGGGTAGATGATAAAATATAATGATTGGAATATTTTTTGGAGTTATTAAAGTTTAAAATTGAAAAATAATTAGGTATTTATTCCTCATAAATATAAATATACACCTATTTATCTCTCTATATGTCTCACAGTTCTCATTTTTTGAGTGTGTATCAGGCCTAAATTATTGATTCCAGAAATTTTAATTATTTAAAAATTGAAAAAAAATGATTTTAATAGTTTTGGGGATAAATAATATTCATATATTAAAAAAATAAAGTCTTTTTACCTCATAAAACTCAATAAAATTAAAAAACTCAGAGCTACACATGTACAAAAGTGAGACAACGCAAGTTAAGCCAACCCCAAAAGATGCATATATTGAGTTATACTCAATGAAATGACTTGAAATTTTAAATTGAGGTATATTTTTATTTAATTAAAGTTTTAAAAAAAATTAATTCCCATACTATAATTTATGATAGAGAAAATGTCAAATTATAGGTCTGCTAAAGAAGCATTTCAAGGATTCTCATTTGCTTGCTCACACATAAAGTTGGAATCGAGTGTTCCAGGTCTAACTAAGAGATAAATTTTTATGTGGATGTCTATGAAATAATATATGATATTTTAAAATACTATTTATACCAATTATATTATAAAATCATGAATACCCACCGAGTTACAAGCTCTCATGGTGCTTTTTAGGCTCAAAATGGCCTAGAAAAGCTTGTAGTTGCAGGTCTAATAAAGGTATCCACCATTTTTTAATGTATTTAAAGAATAATAAAAATTAATTTTAATCATTATATACATGGTATATAGGCATGTAAGTATTATATATGTCCAAATATGGCTACCATGGTGTCAAGATGACCTTGAAAGGGAATTTTATAACAACCAATGAAGAAAGGTTTGAGCTTGAAGACCTCCATTAATGGAATAAAAAATAATTTAATGTATCATGGTTTTTTTTTAATGTTTTTATGAGAGAATAAATGGTCCAAAACTCATAAAATATGACATTCAAATAAACCTTCAAGGTTTGCCAAACATCAAATGCTGAAGTGACAAGCCTTCATAAAGTTGCTAGAGGCTTCTAGAAGACTAAGTGGAGATGTGGCATAGAAGACAAGGGGAAAGTTGAGGGAGTCAAAGGGATTATCAATGAAATTTGGGAATTAAATTAAATTATATAATTTTAATACTTTATCCATGTAGTGGATGATGACATCACTTAAGTCATCAAGGTTTTAGACCTTAAGAGCCTTTTCTAGGCCAATGGGAGGAAAAAAAGCCTTTTGAGGTAAAAAGGAACTTAAAGTGAAAGAAAGGGTGAGTCTGAAGGAGCCAAGGATAGAAATTAAATCCTATAAATCTCTCATATATGTTGTATGGTAAAAATATGGTGGTTCATGTGCATTAATTAAGGATTGAAATATTTGTCCTCCTCTTTTCCCTTCCCTTCTTATATATATCTCTAATTTTTCTCATTGTAAGATACTAGATCCTCATGTTGGTATGGTGTATCCCTGATATTTTTTTGTAAAAATCACCTCTTTAAGTAATAAAACAACTTATTTTTATTATCTCTTTGCTTGCAACTAGTTTTATAGTCAATTTGTGCATAATTGCTTTATGCAAAAGTGTTCTTCCTTGGTGATTATCCTTTTTGTATACACATAATATTTTTAAATTTTATCAATTAATGATGTTTTACATATTTTAATAACCCATCAAGACTCAATATCTTTGAGTGCACACCCTAAGGGGTACAACAAGAAAGGGTTGGGTAGACCTTTGGTGCTTTGTTGGATTATTGTCCCTTTTTTCCACATTATTACCAATCCAACTAGATCACAAAACCATTACCTAAGATATTTCTCCTCCCTTGAGTATTCCTCTAGTATTTTCCTCTTTATATCCCTCCTTTCTTGTCTTAAAATCCTTTTTGAATATTGGTTGTACTGGGTCGACTGGGTCAACCCAGTACAATTTAGGGATATTGTTTACTTTCTTAGCTTGTATCCCTTTGGTTGACCTAGCTCAGACCTAGTAAATTATCCCTGAAAACACAATAGGTCATTTGGGTCAACCCTGTATAGCTGACATTCCTAAAAGGATTTATGGCAAGATCCACCTATGTATATACAAGATCATTTTGGTTATTATTCATATGTAAAATCAAGAGTTATTATTTAATTGCGCTTCTTCACAATCCACTCTTCTACCATTATAATTGAGGATACTTACATTAGGTTTCTTATTTGGAGAATCTAGTCTTGTGGATAAGTCTTGGATGCTTTGACCTTTCTTAGTTATCCTTACAAACCACAACAAGCTCTTGTGAATCCTCTTTGTCCAAGGGAGAGATTAAGTCTTGATGGGTTCACATTCAAGTATTATAACTTTGTTATCCTCTCTTTTAGTAGATAGAAGTAGCATAAGTGTTGGTTTGAATAATACTATCTTTCATATTTTATGTATTAGGGTGTTACTCATACTCACTTTAGTTGAATTTCTATATACATATTTATTTTATTGTTTCTAACCCCAACTTTTTTCCATATGCTTTGGTGTGCACTAGACTAGATTTTTACTTTCTTTCTATTAGTATAAGTAAACATTTTAAACCTTAGGAATCCATTAATGTTGTGAAATTGTGTGTTATTTTACAATTGTGTTAGACTATAGGATTTGGAACCCTTCCTATCATGATATGTTGTTAAAAGTGATCCCCTAATTGGGTTTATAAAATCCCCATATTGGTCATACTCCCACTTAAAAAGTGTATTCTCAATTGTAAGTGTAGGTATGATCTATCTTAACTGATCTAGGATTAATTCATAAACATGATGCATTTCTAATTACATACATTTTGGTGAAACTGACATGAACTAACCCTTGTAAGATTTATTCACTTTTACATTTATTTTGATCATATATTTTGACATATTGGATCAAATTTGTTGACCCAAATTTTTATCTCTATCCATAAGTTGTAGGAATAAACAACTAGATTGACCTAGTCGACCTAACCCAGGTTTCTAGCTTTGAGACACCCAGTTCAGCTTACTAGGTCAATCTAGTCAACTCCTTATAGTTTTAGTACTTTTTTAGCAGGTCCTTGCATAGCTTGATTGATTTTGTCAACCCAATTTACATGTTTTTCAAGCATACTTGAAGATTCTTCATCAATAATATTCTTTCATTACATCCTTGATCCACCAAGGTTCCTTTCTACCTCTATATTTCATTTCTTTTTTATCTTTCCTTTCATAGTTTGCAGTCTTAAAAATTGCCCTTGCACAATCAACTAGAATGACATTTTCAACCTAGTTCTATATTCTCTATGCTATCTAAAATAACTGGATCGACACTACCAATCTAGTTCATTTATCATAGTATAGGTTCGATCGTATTGACCCTATTCTATATTTTATGCATATAGTGTTAACACTATACCTTGTTTCAAAGTTGAATTAACATCATATATGTTAGTAATTAACTCACATCTTTCTTTTCCTATTGCTTGCATCCTTAGAATAGTTCACATAGTCTAATTCAGGGATTTTTAATTAATTGCTTAGTTTCACTATTTATATTTTATGCACACATAGCCAAATCACATAACATAAAAATCACTTTAACATCTTGTCTACCCTAGGCTAACCTATTTGAATTTCATCACTAAGGGGGAAGCCAACTTGATACTCTAGTCAAGTATAAAGCATGGTTAATGGTAAATTTTGGCTAAGCACCCGACACCCTTATTGTTGTGGTGTGTGAAGTGAGGGGGCATGCCCCAATACCAAGCCTATATCATTACGACTATAGTCCCTTTCAGTCCAAAATACCTGAAACCATCCTTAGATTACTATTTAATACCTTGCTTATAGCCAACTTCCAATCACATTTAAAATCATATCTTAATAATCTAATTGACAATCAGGGTGACCAATTTGTTAGCTTTACTTTTCAAGTTGTTTATTTTTTCTTTGTTCAATTATGTGTGCAAAAACTTAAATTAGCCAACATTAGTGTAAAGTTTTGTTTTATGTACCTTAATTAGATTGGCCAACATTGATCCAATTGAGTGTTTATTTCCTTTCAGCTCTTACTTTCCTATATTATCTATAAAAATTATCTTATTCCAATTCATAACTTATTATCATCTTTCTTTTCTTCCCTACCTATTGTACTAGATCAACCTAGTCGACCCTATATCTTTTTCATCCCTTGTTCACTATATTGGATCGACCTAATCGACCCTGTATAGTTTGTATCTCCTTTTCCATCTTTTTCCTACCTATGCTCACTATACTAGATCAACCCAATCGACCCTATATATTTTATAGGCCCTATTTCCTATACTAGATCAACCTAGTCAACCCTATATCAATTTTTGCTTTCCCTATTTATCAATCTAACTCCTTATATTTCTAATTTTGCATTATATTCATCTCTCTTTGGTTAGAATGAAATCTCCTATCAGAATCTTCTTGGACAGCTTTAATCCATTTAGGTACTATATGGGATTTTCATTTCTTCCTCTCTTTTCCTCCCAAGAGCACCATCATTCTTGGGACACCTCTTCTCCTCCTTCATCTATGAACTACAATATGGTACAAATAACACCTCAAGATGATGTTGATGGATTTGATCATTTTTATACTTACCAAGAAACTTCTCAAAATATTCAAACTAATATGGGATTGATTGATACAAGTTTACTTAACAATCCCACTAATCCTTCTTCTAGAAATCCTCTCCCTATTACCAATATTGGGAGTGCTCCTACAAACACCAACCCACCTCTTGATACAACCCAAACTTTAGCCCAAGTCATTCAATAGATGAACATTATGTAAAATTCTAATACTAACTAAATGATGTAATTCAACAACACTTAATCAATGTGGCTAATCAAACTCCAACTATTCATCCTCAAGCTAATCCTAATTATATCCCTCCACCTCTTAAGGATGCCTCATATAATGTTATTCCTCAAGCCATAATGGATAACAAGATGCTTCAAAATATTCAAAATGACCCTTCATCTCCCTTTGTTATTTCCATTGATATTGGTAACATCTCTAACTATCAAATATGATGGGACTAAAGACCCCACCTAATTTCTTAAAGCCTTTGGAAACTTTTACAAAGAGTGGATCCAAACTAATACATTTGCCATGACTAAACTTCTAGTAAAAAATTTTATCTATGATGTATTAGAATGGTATAATCAACTTCCCAAACATTCTATTTGGCAACTTGAATATTTTGTTAATCCTTTGGTTAAAGAATTTCAACACAATGATCTTCTCAAAAATTGTCTTAGCCACTTTATCAAAGTTAAACAATCTCCAAATAAATCAGCTCATGACCTTATTAAAAGATGGAAATATTTAGCTCATAAAGCTGCTCATAACATGAATGATGATAACTTATTCAAACTCTTTATCATAGCTTTAAATCCTACTCTTAAATATAAGGTTTTAACCTTTGCTCCTCAAACACTTAATGAATTTCTTGATCAAGCTAAACATCAATATTTTATTATGAAGCAATTCAAACCTAATCCTAAACATCTTAAAGGATATTTCCAAACATCTAATGTTGTCACTATTAAGGCTTCACAAAACAAATAAGGAGTTTCCAAAACTAACATTCCATCACCTTCTCATACACCTCTTTTAGTTGAGCAAATAAAATAATTTTTACCACCCTCAAAACTTTTCATCTATCCCAATGCTCCTCCTAAGTGGTATGACCCTAATATATTTTGATGGTTCCATGCCAACATTAGTAATTCTCATGAATATTGTAGAGGGATCAATAAATTTTCTATCTCCTATATGCTTGGTGATTCATTTAATCATGATGCTATGATTAATATTTATCATCAAGAATACTTTGTTGCTTCTCAAAAGTGACAAAATTTCAAATATTCTACCTCTAATAACAAAATTTTTTATTCTAATAATCAAGTAAATGTCAAGGATGTTTTTGCCATTGATTCTAATTACAATCAATATTATAAAAACTCTCAATATTTCAACACTACCAAGGTCAATCATCATCATAAACTAGCTCATAAAGATCCCATTACCAAGTCTAAAAATCCCTATTTAGAATAACAACTTCTTAAAGATACTACCACCACCAATATTGATTTGGAAGAACTTGAGGAACAACTTCCTCCATCTGATCCTCCAACCACATCTATACCTTCCAAAACTAACTTTTTAAAACTCATGCTGGTTATTCTAAATCTCAATGGAATTTTCTTGAATAAATCAACTCTATGCCTTGTAAGATTCCTCTTATGGATTTGGTTAAAACTTCATCCTATCATCATAAATTCCTTATGCATAAACTTCAAAAATTGAAGATCCATCCTCCATTAATGAAGAACCACCTTCTATTGACTTTCAACCTACTAATGTCAACACTATTGAGACCTCATGTCCCACTTCCAAACCTTCCATTGAGTTTATTAAAGAGGATATGATTAACAATGAAATTATTTCTTATGTCTATGATCCATCACTCTTTATTAAAACATCAATTAATACCACTCTTATCTAAAAAGTCTTAGTAGATGAAGGTTTTGGTATAAATCTGACGTCCTTGTGGCTTATACAACAACTTGGTTATAATAAGGATCATCTTAAGCAAACTCATCTTACTTACTATGGTTTTGATAAGACTAATCAAAAGCCACTTGGTTGTATTTGGATTCCCTTAACCATAGGACCTAAGACTATTTGAACCAAGCTTATGGTCCTTGATCTCCCTTTATCTTAAAATATCCTTCTTGGTCATCTATTGACCCATAAAATGTGATCCATTGCTTCTTCTAGTAGTCAATGTATTAAATTATTACATAATGGAAAATGGTACAATCATGAAGTTGATCCCAATCCATGGATTATCTAGCTTTCTAATCCTAAACCTCGATATCATATTCCTACAAATATTAAGATTAATAATGCTCCTTTACTTGAGTTCATCAACATGAGTCCTGATCTAAAAGTTACTCTTATGGATTCCAATGATTATGAGCCTAATTAATTGAAACACTTGAAATACTACCAAGTTTCCTCCATATATTTTGTAATGGCTTCCTCCTTCTCTGTTACCAAGAGATTGTATTGGTCCTCTTATTGATGAGATTACTGACTTTCCCCTCCATGCAATGCTTAAGAGTCTTCTTTACTAGAATATGCCTTCACTTGAAATTATTTTGGAGTGGATAAATTATTTCAATATCCTCTCATCATGTCTCCTCATACATTCAATAATATTGGGATTTCACCTTCTAAAACTCCCCTCAATTCTCAAGCTTCTATGATTTCTCCAACATAAGATAACAATTATATCATGACCAAAGATTAATATAGAGATTTTGATGTCTAACACTACTAAAAAACTTTAGCCCAAATCCATTATATTAATCAAGATGTGCATACCATTTCTACGGATCATACCTTAGATCTTGAGGGTCATATACCTCTCATCAATCCTCCTCTTATTGATACTCCTGAGGTGGTAGAATAAATTATACCTTTTGAACCTTCAAAATTTTTTACACCTTTGGGTCCAATCATTGCATCCAATCCTTCTCCCATCATTGAATCCATTGATATACCCCTATCTTCTATTCCATCTACTTCTTCTACTCTTGAAATTACACTTGATGCCAAGGTGACCAATGTCTGTTGGATTAATTCTGAATACAATGACCATGGAAATCAAATTTTAGATCTTGAAGTAGATGTCAAATATTATGGTCCTCTTCCTACCTTGCCTAGTGATGAAGCTATTATTTATCTACTCCATGCTTCAGAACCTCAACTTCCTGAGTAACATCATAAAATTGGAAATTTCAAGACTAAAACTCATTACTTAAAAAACTTTGTTGATAGCATTGATCCTAAAATAAATCCAATTTCAGCCTTGCTTAATGCACCATATCACTTTCAAGACAATAATGTCATGCGTATTGAAGAAACCACTTGTATCAAATATGGTACCCCATTTTTTCCTTGATTGATTACAATTTCTCAAGAGATTTCACCTACAAAATATGATAATTTTAGATTATTATTTGACAAATATTGTGAGGCTTTTGCTTGGTCCTATGAGAACATGCCTAGTTTTAACCCTAGCATTATGGTGCATAACATCATTACTTATACTGATACCAAGCCTATACATCAAAATCAAATAAAATTTCTACTTGAAGTTTCAACCTTATGTCATAAGGAAATCATCAAATTACTCAATGATAAATTTATCAAACCAATGGATTATTCTAAATAGGTGTCCAACATTAATCTTGTTTTTAATAAAATCACTATGATTATTCATATTTTTATTAATTTTTGTAATCTTAATCTTTCTTTTCATAAGGATAACTTCCCCTTACCTTCAATATATTCTATCATTGATTTTATGGCTAGTTATAAAATGTTATTTCTTATGGATAATTTTTTGAGATATAATCAGATTCATATCTCTCCCGAGGACCAACATGAGACTACATTCACCATGGAATGGGGCACCTATTGCTATGTCAAAATGCCCTTCAATCTCAAAAATGTCAGAGCCACTTGCTAATGTGTAATGACTCACATCTTTCATGATCTCATTCATAAAATTATTGAAACCTATGTGGATGAACTTATTTATAAATCCAAACATCATAAGAATCATCTTTCTAATCTTGTTATTTTCTTTGATCATCTCCTTAAATATAAAGTTAGACTTAATCCTTACAAATGTGTCTTTGGAGTCACATCTAGAAAATTTTTAGGATTATTAATCTCTCTCCATGGTATTGATGTTGATCCTGCCAAAATTAGTGCTATCATAAACATGTTTATTCCTCATTATATTCCTAACATTTGAACTTACTTAAGAAGCTTAAGGTAATTAGATGATTTATCCCCAAAATGACATATCAAATTCACTCCATCAATTCCCTTCTAAAAAAAAGTACTTCTTTAGAATGGATGGATCCATGTCAATAATCCTTTGATAACATGAAAGAGTCATTGATTCATCCACCTACACTTCATCCTCCTTTAAACAATAAACCTTTGATTTTATATACTTCTTCCACACCTATTTTAGTTGGGGCAATGCTTACCCAACAAGATGATACAGGAAGAGAGTATGCTATCTACCACATTAGTTGAGGCCTCATTGACTATGAAACATGTTATACCAAAATTAAACATGATTGCCTCACTATCTATTTTGTAGCTGAAAATCTTCATCATTATATGCTTTACAAGACTACTTATGTCATTGTTCATTCCAATCCCCTTTATCATTTCTTCTCCAAAGCCTTTCTTCTTGGAAATAGAATTGGAAAATAAATGGTCCTCCTTATGGAATTCAATATTCACATCATCACTCAAAAACCTATTAAAATGCAAGTCATAGTTGATCTGCTTATTGTAGCTCCCATTCTAGCCACTTCTTCCCTTCAATATGACCTTCCAGATGATAATATTCTTTATATTTAAGGTCTTAATCAAGTTATCTCTCTTTAATATTATTTTCATAGCTTTATCATTGATCTTGAAGAAAATAATCTTGAAGAATCTTCCATTCCCTCTGGTACGACTAAACTAAAGGTAGTTATCAAGGAGCTCCTCAAAATTAATGTTGAATTGCATGAGGATACTTGGACCCTCCACTTTGATGGTGTTAAATGACTTTAAGGAGATAGGGTAGGTTGCATTCTCAATAGTCCTCTCGGTAAGATCATTCCTTTATATTTTCATTTCACCTTTGATGTCACCAATAATATGGCTAAGTATGAAGCTCTTATTGTAGGCATGCAAGATGCTCTTGATTTAGACATTCAATACCTTCATGCATTAGGTGATTCTAAACTTATTTTCCATCAAATTAATGGTGACTATCAATGTAAAAGTGAGAACCTTATTACCTATCATCAAATTTCAACCACTCTCACTAAGGATTTTATCTCTTTCACTATTGAGCCTATTTTTAGAGATCAAAATTCCATTATTGATTCTATTGCCTTTTTAGCTTCTCTATTTCATCCACATCAATTTCTTTCTGATCCTTCTTTTCTTATACAAATAAAAAAATCCTCATCTTCAACTCAATCACCAAATTCACTTATCTATCAAATTGAGGCTATTACCATTTGACAAAGTCCATGGTACCAAGATATCATTCAATTATTAAAACACCAAAATTATCCTCTTAATTTAGACTCTCGTGAAAAGACACACATTCATAAACAAGATTTCAAGTATGTATTTTGACATAACATCCTTTACTATCACAATTATAAAGGTACCTTACTTGATTTTGTTATGCAAGATGAGGTCCCTCCTCTTCTTTAATAAACACATGGAAGAATTTATGGTGGTCACTATAGTGTACATGCTAGAACATGAAAATGCCTATGTATGGATTAATTTTGGCCTACTCTTGAAAAGGATGCAATTGAATATGCTAAAAAGTGCACTCCTTGTTAGCTTTACAATGATCTTATCCATTCACCTTATTTTGAGCTTTAAACTAGTGAGTCTCCATGGCCATTTTCCATGTGGGGATTTGATCTTATTGGTAAACTTCCTCACTCCAAATATGGGCATGTTTTTATCATCACCACTACCAAATATTTTACCAAGTGGGTAGAAGCCATGCCCCTTGTTAACATCACTGGTCTTACCATTTCTAAATTTATTCCTAACTAAATTATTTACCACTTTCGAATTCCTCATACCATCATTTTTTATAATGGTGGTAACTTCAAAAACAAACATGTTAAACAACTTTGCAACAAATTCAAGATTAATCACAAGTATTCCATGCCTTATCATCCATAATGCAATTGTCAAAATTAATCCACTAATAAAATTCTCAACAAAATTCTCCGAAAGACAATTTGTGAAACTTGTATAGATTAACATATTCATATTTACCCTACACCTTGGGCCTATCAAATTATCATACACACTGTCACTATGGCAACTCTATTTTCTCTAGTTTATGGTTCTGAGTTAGTTTTTCCTTTAGAAGTTAAGCTTTTCTCTCTTTGTATATCTCTTCATAAAGTTATTCCCAGTGAATAATTGTGTGAAACTCAACTTCATGCACTTGATCTTATTAATAAACATCATCTTTTTTCCTTAAAACATAACCACCAATACAAGGCTTGCATCACTCGACAACATAACAAATGTGTTAAAGTCTATAATTTTTATGTTGGTGATATTGTCCTTAAATTAGATTACATCCATGATAAAGATAGTAACTATGCCCATAAATGATGGGGACCATATTTAGTTAAATACATTCTTGTTCTAAGAACTTACCACCTTCAAACCAATGAAGGCCATGTTTTAAAAGAGATCACCAATGCTTAATTCTTTAAAAATTACTTTACCTAAACATTTACTTCTTGTCATGTTTTCTATCTATATCTATCTAACAATTTTTGTAGGTTAATTAAGCATGGATTTTTCCCTCTATATTAGTTTATTTCATTTTTTAAACCTTTACTCCTCCCTTTTGGTCTTTTGGTTTCTTAATGTACTATAGTCTTCCTTATCTTCTTGCATTTTATCTTTTTTCTGCACCCCTTGGGTTTTTCTTTTGTGAGTTGCTTTATAAGACCATGGATAGGACCCAAAATTCCTCACAAAATCACCATCTTTTATCTATTTTTATTTTTATTATTGCTACTTACCATTACTATTTTGGCATCCTTTGGGTTTTTATTTTGTGAGTTACTTTATAAGACTATGGATAGGACCCGACATCCCTCAAAAAATACCACTATTTCTTTGCTTACCTCATTTTACCTTTTGTCTTTATTATTGGCACCCTCTTGGGTCTCTTTTTTATGAGTTACTTTGTAAAACCATGGATAGGATGCAACCATCCTCCTAAAATTACCACCTTTATATGTTCTTGATCCTTGTTCTCAAATTTAGCTTTTACTTATTTTGCTAGATGAAATCTAAAAAATAATATATGTTAGCATATTTTATTCTATTCACTCTTTCTTATGATAAGGAATCACATTTTACTACCATTGTATCCTTTTTTTTCCCTTTGTCACATTTTATGCAATTTGAAGAAATTGAAATTATTCCATGTGTCATTCCTCTTAGTTTCTCCTTCCTTTCATCTTTGCATTAAATAAAACAAGGTTGAAATCAAAATAGCACTTTTATTTCACCTAGATTTATGAGACTCTTAGACCCCATGTTCTTTGAAGTTATCTCTCTTAGAAACCTTGTCCTAAGTTTTCAAATGAAATTCATCTTTAGCACCCATGTTTGGTTTTCCAAATCTGTATGGAGGAAGAATATTAAAAAAAAGCCATCAAGAAAGTTAAAATCCAAATTGTTTGAAAATAAAAGGCAATGATATCTAAATGGAAACATACAAATTTTAAAAGTCTAATCATAGTAAAAGACATGATTCAAAGCACATATTCTTCTTCTACTCAAATCTAAAACTCCACAATCATCCTCACAGTAGATACAAGGTCCTTTGGTTTGTGGTAATCTAGTGGATTAGAAGAGGAGAAAAAAAAATATTTTGGTGCTAACTACTTTCTCACATAAGTACCTAATCTTCACAGTAGATTGACAGATCTGTAAGGGGTCTTGAAGAATAGGGAACACATCATGGGGAGGTAGGTCCATTTTACTTTTCATGCATATAGCCTTCATTGGATGATTTATATACTCCATTTTTTTATCTAAGACTTGTGTTGCTAAGATAAGTTCTTCATAGTCCTTAAGGTCAAAATTCCTCTTGATTTGAAAAACCTAATTTGAGTGTATTGACTTTGATAAAGAGTTCCTCTACCTTGGTTTTTCCTTCATTCTCCCCTCCACCCATTTAATTTTCCCCCATTGATAGACAAATTGTGATTCCAAATCTATTTTTCCTTCTTCTTTAATTCCTTCTTCACCTCTTAAAAATATGCTAGCACTACTTTTTTTAGTTTTATCTATCCTTGGAGTGAAACAACATGTTTGAGCAACTATGGATTTCTTCTTTCTTTCTTTACACCATCATTTTACATTTAATATAATTTAATTTCCTTTTACCATTTATCATGATTTTTCTATCTTGTTGTTATGGACATTGGAGTTCGTATCCTTTTTCCATTATTGAGTGAGGTTGGCTTGTTACTTCTCACTTAACAATGTTGTTTTACCTTTTATGCATTTTTTTAAATTTTTTCCATTGTTGAGTGAGATGTGGATTGTTGCTACTCATTCATCAATGTTTTGTGACCATTTTTTAAGTCTATTTCAATTTATTTTTGTTTTACCATCCTGCTTGACATGTATCCTTGGTTTGACTTGGTGAGTTTGTCTTTCTTACTTTAAGATAGCTTGTTTGAGTTTTTCGATCTTTAGTATCCTTGGATTTTCAGTTACCCAATTTGATATTTTTGTTTAACTTGGTCATTTGGTCTAACATAACACCTATAATCCTAGCTTGCCAAATTTCCCAAGTACGTCTCATCCTCATAACACCAACTATCTTGGATTTTCTTGCATTTGTTTGTTTTTGGTATTTAGTTTTGCATTCTTGGGTTTGTTCAGAGTAGTCTCTGCACCCTACATAATCAAAAATAACAACACAACATACAACCATCCCAAGATAAAGGTAATTCAAGGTACACATTGCATTTAATTTTTAGATTACTTTTCCTTTTAGTCATTTCCTTTTAGTTATTTTATGTTTTTAAAATACTGTAACATTTTTTAGCATTAGCATTGTGTGTTACTATGTTCTTTCTAGAAGAGCCATCCCCTATTACACCTTAGTGACACATGATGAGCTTTGAGTGGGGTATATGTATACACATATTTTTTTAACTTTGATCAATTACTGATCCTTTACATCTTGTAGGAACCCATTGAGACTTAATATCTCTAAGTGTACACCCTAAAGAGTGTACCAAGAAAGGGGTTGGCACACCTTTGGTGATTCATAGGATTATTATCCCTATTTGCCACATTATTACCAATCCAACCAGATCCCAAAACCATTACCTAAGCTATTTATCCTCCTTTGAGTATTCCTTCAATCTTTTCCTCTTTCCATCCCTCTTTTCTTTTCTTAAACTCCTTTTTGACTATCGATTATACTGGGTTGACTAATATAGTTTAGGGATATTCTTTACTTTCTTATCTTATTAGCCCTTTGACTGATCTAGCTCAAACCTAGTAAATTATCCCCAAAAACACACTGGGTTGACTGGGTAAACCCTGTATAGCCAACATTCCCAAAAGGATTTAGGCTATATCCACCTATATATACAAGATCATTTCGATCATAATTCATATGTGTAATCAAGAGTTTTTTGCTTGTGTTTCTTCACAATCTACTCTTCCACCATTCTACTTAAGGAGACTTAGATTAGATTTCTTATTTGGATAATCTAGTCTTGTGTATAAGTCTTGGATGCTTTAGCCTTTCTTAGTGATCATTATAAACCATAACAACCTCTTGTGAAGCCCCTCTTTCCAAGGGAGATATTGATTCTTGATGGGTTCACATTTAGGTAAGTATATTATAACTTTGTTCTCCTCTCTTTTAGTAGATATAAGTAGCATAAGTGTTGACTCTAATAATACTATCTTTCATATTTTATGTATTAGGGTGTTATTCATACTTACTTTAATTAAATTTCCCTATACATATTTGTTTTATTGTTTCTAACCTCCACTTTATGCCACAAAATTTGATGTGCACTAGATTAAATTTTTACTTTTTTGCTATTAGTATAAGTGAGTGTTTTAACCTTAGGACTCCATTAGGGTTATTGTGCAATTATGTTAGACTATAGGCTTTGGAACCCTTCCTAGCATGATATGTTATGACAAGTGATACAAGTGATCCCCTAATCAGGTCTGGTGAATCCCCATATTGGTCGTGCTCTTACTTAACAAGTGTATTCTCAATTAGAAGTGTAGTTATGATCTATCTTATCTGATTTAGGATTAATTTATATACATGATGTATTTCCAATTGCATATACTTATTTCTTGCCATTTTGTAGGTATTCTACCATTGTTGTAGGTCTGAGCTTATGCTTATTTGATCACTGATGATGGTATAGTGTGAGTTTCATACTCTTTCATACTTCATTTCTTGTCTAATGGGCCTAATTCTAAAAATATTGATGCAAAATGACTAGATTAAGAGATTGTGTGAGTGAGATTTATCTTTGAGCTTCTTTAGTGTCAGTTTCATGTAATTTGGAGTGTTTTTTAGTTTAGTGCATCACCTTTTTTTTGTTTTTAGTTATCCTTTGCAACCCTTCTATCCCTTTTTCAAGAAGATTCAATAGTTTAGGTGATTCTTCAAGAGGAACTGGGATACCCACAACCTGGGGTTGTTCCCATTTTTTATCTAGGAGTGAGAGATCCTTAAAAACTCTCCCAAAATGGTACAATTCTATGTTATAAAAATTTCTAGCATGCCTGGTGGGACTAATATATTATTCACTTCACTGAAGGGTTCTTGGTGTTGTTATTCAATGTAATTATCCTTCAGAGGCATGTTTTCAAACATCAATGGTGACTCCACTATGAACATCAATTGGTTAAGTATCTTAAGTGCCCAAAATTAAAACCTTGGTACATATACTCAAACCTCTTTTGATCAACATGCTTATTCTCTACCTCAACATCAATCATATCAAGATAATAACATTTATGTGTTTCCCCCAAGTGGCCCTAAAGTATCCTATCAACCCTATCATGGCCTTTGACTCCCTCCCACCCTTGCATATGACTAAGATCAGCCTCCTTTGCATTTAATTCAGTCCTCTAATTCCCTTTGTCAAGACTATGTTTATCCTATTACATCCTTATTAAGATTCAAGCAAGCTTTATCAAATTATTTTGATTTGATAAAGGATATTGGTATGGGTTTTTATCTCTTTCCATTCATCTATATCCATGTTATCTAAGAGGCAAGGAGTTATCTTTAGCTGGTCAAGAATAGGTGGTCAATTTATGAGGATGAATAATGTGTAATTTGTGAGAGGCAAAACAAAATGTGTTTGAGAAGAATGGTCTAAAGCTTGGAGAGTGTGTTGATATATTATGAAGATAAATAAGTTTAGTGTAATAAGTCTTATATGTCCTCTCCCCTCCAAGAGCCTCAATCTCAGCCTCTAAGAGTTTCAAATCAGCCCCCTAGCCAAACTTCTCAAGGCTTATCCTTGTCAAGAATTAGAGAAGAAATATTGGACCAAGGGAGAGTAGTCATGAAACTAAATAAGGAGGTTAGACTTGGATAATAATTCCCAATTCATGCCATGGAAGGGATAAAGATATTCTTTCATGAGTTTTGGAATGTGTGGGCATCCATTGAAGAAGGTGACTATCCTCATGTTGAGAATCTAGAGATGAATGAGAGGGTGTTATCCATTGAAAAAATGTTATATAATTGGGAGAGAGAAAATATATAATAATAAAAAATTAGTTTACCCTCTCCTATCCCTACACACACTATCCTTCAAGATCATGAATCCATCCCACTATGGATCTCTCCTTATGCCAATGATCCTAGTTATATCATGCCCTCACTATTGAAATCACTCTCTCCTAGGCCTATTACAAAATAAGAAGATAAAAAGGTGGTTTTACCCTCTACATTTCCCTCATGTAAATCAGTCAAGGAAGGCATACAGATGAATGAGGAGGTGTTGTTTGTGGTAACCCAAGAATCAGTCTTGGAGAAGGAGGAAGTTTTAATTCAAAAGGAAAGTGGTTTATACATATCTCAACTCAATGAGCTTACTTTAAAAGAGATATAAGACTCCCTCTCCCCTCCTCAAGATCCACCAAAGATACCTCTCAAGATCCCTAGTTGGAGAATTACTCTCCTAAGTTGTAAGGAAAGTAAAACTTCTTCACCCTCCCACCTTCTTCATCTCAGAGAAAGATCCCATTTTACTAAGGATAGAGGAGGAACTTATAGTCATAGGTGAGCTAAAATAGGAAAATACAAGTTTCTATGATGAAGATATCATAATAGGCATCCCACTTCATTTAGAGGAGGAAAAATAAGGTTTGGACGAGCCTTCTTGGCATGGCTTTGACATTAATGAATTAGAGCCTAGAGATGAAAATTCTCAAGCTGAATATTGGGTAGACCTTGAATGGACTACTGAATGCCCATTATACACAGATGAAAATGAAGAAGGTTAGAATTAGGTTATAATAGTTGATAAATCTTAGAATGAGGTGTCACTTGAATGTAGTGCTCATGTCTTTAGGTTTGAATAAGATTAGTCAAATCAAGAGCCTCAAAAGTTGATGAGTTAGACCTTGTTAGAAATGATGAGTCTCCCTTCTATACAGAGGAAGAATACCAATATAGATACTATAGATTGAGTCTTGATGATGTTGATACTATCTCTCCTACAAGTGACCAAAAAGAATTTGCCTTTTGGGATGAACTGGAACTCTTTTTCCTAATCTTAGATAGTTAACCTTCACGTTTAAAAGAGTCATCAAGTGAAAAGTTTGCAAGTGATATTATAACCCATAATGAAGTGAGATTAGATATATTTCAAAAGGATAAATATCAGAATCAAGTAAGTATTGAACCATT
The DNA here is from genome assembly GCA_037957365.1 of Torreya grandis. Lineage (NCBI taxonomy): Eukaryota > Viridiplantae > Streptophyta > Pinopsida > Cupressales > Taxaceae > Torreya > Torreya grandis. The sequence goes on along the minus strand of JARHVA010000338.1, from coordinate 4,608,897 downwards.
AAGGTATTTTTCTTACATTGGATACATGTTTTTCCCAATTCATCTATTGAAGAGCATGCCAAAAAGATTGTCAATCAAGCAGTCTAGTTCACCAGGTTTGGTGCCTCATAAGCAACATATTTTTCATCCTTGTCCATTAAAAAATAATGATGCTAAAATATTCCCATTTGATCTAGGAGTAAGGTACTTATAATTTTTAGTTGTACACATTTTATAGTATTCTACTTTCCTCTAAGTACTTCATGCACATCCCTTTTATTTTATTTTTTGCATTCCCTAAGTGTTTTGAGCCCCTTGTTATTTATTCTTGTTATGGATATAAGTTATCCAAAGGTTGGAAACCAAGATTTATCTTAATATTAGTGTGTTGAGTGAGAGAGGAGACTCCCTTGCCTAATGGATACTAAGGCTACTGGTCTTTTGTATAGGTAGGCATGCAATCCCAGGAGGTCACCAAAAATATTGGACAAAATTGGTCTAAATTAATTTTTTCTTATTTAATGCTAGGAATTCTTCCACAAGGTGAATAATAGTATTATAATATAATTATATCCTTCAATGATCCAAAATGAGGTCATTTGGAGCCAAATTGCCCAAAATACACCAAAAGTGCATTAGGTCACTTGATGAACATTCAAATAGAAATTTTAAAGGTTAAGTGAGGATTTTTAAATAATTCAATTTGGTTTTGAATTTATTTTCCTAATTTTGAATAATTTTACCCCTTTAAACATGTTTGAGACCATTATAAGTCACTTGGAGTGGAGGAGAGATGTTTGAGTGAAGAAGGATGTAGTTTTGGCCTTCTTGGAGGTGTGGTTGAATAGGTTTTTTGTGGTTTTTCTTAGTTAAAAAATTTGGTTATCTTTGTAAACCATCTAAGGTGTCTATAATTGCCTCCCCAAGGCATATATAATCAGTTTCAAGTGTGAATATAATTATAAATACAAATTTAGGCCCTTAGCCTATGATGCACAAGATTGAAAGAGGTCCTTCAATGAGGTTTTTCCCTAGTTCCACTCTTTTGAAAGTATATGGGAGGTGTTTACGTTTGTTTCAATTTTGATAAATAATCAAACATCTTACCCAAGAGTTACTAATCTATTATCAGAGATGCTCTAGTTCATCACCCTCTCATGCCTATGCAATTATCATGCCATGGAAGGGCATTTCTTGGTTTCCACATATGTACATTAAACCAGGCCTCCAAATTTGATATGATGTATCATGATATCCCAATAAAAGTGAATCACACACTTATTTATAGGTTATATACGTTCAAGAGCTCAAAAAGGCCAAAATTCAGCCTTGGAGCTCACAAGCCTAAAAGAGGCCTAATTAGAGAGATAAAAGGAAAGAATAAGTGTAGTTACCTTGGGATTTGGGTCATGAAATGACTCAAACAATTTAATGAGCCAAATGGGTTGTCAAATATATTCTTATTTTTTTGAGGTCACTTCTAGATTGCTCCCAATAAGGAACATTGCATAAACATAGGGTTATAAGGAGATAGGGCTAGTAAGACCCTCAAGCATGATATAAAGTGTTGGAGAGTTATTGATATGATTAATAAATTTGAAAAAATTATAATTATGATATGATAATATATTTTAAGAATGATGTTTCCTTCGTCAAGGTTCAATCAAGTTTTGAGGGTTTTGAGTAAAGTTGCCATTCTCTATTAATGGTGACTAATAAATGTTGTAGGTCTAAATGCCTTGAAAAAGTGGGTTAAAATTGTATTTATCTACCTAAAAGATTCTTAGGAATGTTTATTAGGAGCCACATGACACCATGGCATCACCTAAGGAGGCTAAAATAGCTTGAGGAGTTTAAACTAGCTTGAGACCACTACACACACCTTCATGCCTAGAAAGTTACAGATCTTCCAAAACAAATTACAAGAAGGTTTGGTGGATACATAAGTTTAAAGGGTTATAAAAGGATAAAAATAAATCATTCCAATATTCTTGAGTAGTTTTAATTACCATTAAATTCCTCAAGTAAGATGGAGAACAAGAAACCTATCTCAAGCCTTAAGAAGCCTATGCCCACTCACAGGTGGCCAAACAAGTTTATTACATAATTTATTATTAAAAAAAAATTGATATATTTTAGGAATTATAAGTCTTTTTAAAACATTAAATAAATCTTTTAAGCCTTTCCAAACCTAATTTTGGTGTTTCAGGGCAAAATGCACTCTCTTCGACAAACATGCAACTAAAAGGTCGAGATGAATTTTCAAATGATTAGTACATGCTACATAAGTTGAATGGGAATCTCAAATTTTATTATGGTTTGTATAAGGTTTTATAATTAATTTTAAAATCATTTATCAAGCCATTAAGTCTCACAACTCTATGAACAATTTTTAAGGAGTAAAACCCTTCTTAAACCCTCACAACTTGGTTTTGGGAGAAGTTTTACATTTTTTGAGATATTATGAGACATATTTGAAATTTATACACATTAATAAATCAATTTTTATAGTTAAAAATTTAAAAAGTGCAAGTTGGCCAAATTTAGGGTTTTGGCATGCAAATGTAGATAGTCAAAAAAAGAGTTTTTCAGGAATTTAAGGGTTGGATGATGAAATATATTATTTGGAATAGTTTCTGGAGATATTAAATGTTAAAATTAAAAAATAATGAGGTATTTATACCTCATAAATCTTAATATACACCTATTTATCTCTCCCTATGTCTCACAATTCTCATTTTCTAAGTGTGTATCAAGGCTAAATTATTGATTTCAGATGTTTTTATTTATTGAAATTTTCTAAAAAATGATTATAATAGTTATGGGGGTACATATTATTCATAATTAAAAATAAATTAAGTATTTTTACCTCATAAAACTCAATAAAATGTAAAAACTCATAGCTTCACATGTTTAAAAATGAGACAAGGCAAGTTAAGACAACCCCAAAAGATGCATATATTGAGTTCTACTTAATGAAATAACTTGAAATTATATGTGGAGGTATTTTATGTAATTAAAGTGTTAAAATTGGTTTAATTCCCATAATTTACCTTAGGAGGGATAAAATGTAAAATTACAAGTTTGTTAAAGAAGCATTTCAAGGATTCTTCTTTGCTTTCTCACACATGGAGTTAGAATCAAGTGTTTCAAGTCTAATAAAGAGATGAAATTTTTTATGGATGTATGTGAAATAATATATGATATTTTAAAAAACTATTTATACCCATTATATGATCAAATAATGAATATATACCAAGTTACAATCTCTCATGGTGCTTTTTAGGCTCAAAATGGCCTAGAAAAGATCATAGTTGTAGATCTAATAGAGGTCTCCACCATTGTTTTAGGTATTTAAGGAATCCTAAAACTTCATTTTAATATTTATATGCATTTAATTGAGGTTTTTACGTCTTATACATGTCCCAATATGGATACCATGGTGTCAATATGACCTTGAATGGGAGTTTTATAGCAACTATTTGAGAAAGGTTTGAGCTTGAAGACCTTAATGGAGTCTAAAAGAGTTGAAGGTATCATGGTGTTTTTTTAAAGTTTCTAAGAGACAATAAATGGTATAAAAATCATAAAATATAACATTAAAACAAACCCTAAAGGTTTACCAAACGTCAAATGCTAAAGTGACAAGCCTTCACAAAGTTGCTAGAGGCTTCTAGAAGACTAAGTGGAGATGTGGCATAGAAAGCAAGTGGGCAAGTTTAGGGATTTGAAGGGATTGTCAAGTCAAGTGGGTAATTCAAGAAACTTATATAATTTTAATACTTTATCTATGTAGTGTATGATGACATCACTTAAGTCATCAAGGTTTTAGACCTTAAGAGCCTTTTCTAGGCCAATGGGAGAAAAAGAAGCCTTTTGAGGTCAAAAGGAGCTTCAAGTGCAAGAAAGGGTGAGTATTAAGGATTAAAAGATAGAAAATAAGGAATAAAAATCTCCCTTATACATTAGATGTTCAAAATATGATGGTTTAAGTTCATTAATTGAGAATTAAAATCTTTCTCTTCCTCTTTTCTCTTCCCTTCTATATATCTCTCATTTTTCTCATTGCAAGATACTACTTCCTCTTGTGGTATGGTGCAACCCTAAAATTTTTGTAATTAAAGCACCTATTTATAGAAATATAATAGTTCATTTACCTTTCTCTATTCTTTCATCTTCTGTTTAGTTGAGTTTATGCATGAATACTTTGTGAAGGATCTTGCATTGTCCCAGCTACATAAATGATTTGAAGGCTTGATATAGGTATCTAAAAAACAATTTAAGAGTTGGTTATCCATATAATCATGTGTATCATAGTCACTAATTTAATGATAAAAATATTAATGAGTGGGTATATACCAAATTCAACAAGAAATATGTATTGAGGCCAATATTTTATCTTGGAGATGCTTACATAACATTTAGTAAGCTCTCTTTCAATTTGAATTTGGTAAATTTTCCTAATGTAAGGATACCAAGTTTTGTATTCATATATAATAAGAGTAAAAAGTAAGTGAAAAAGGATAATATTTGTCTAAATATATTTAAATTGATGTTAGAAGCATTTTTTATAAAGAGTAGTGAGAGAAACATATCCTTGTCTTAGCCTAGCCTTAATAGCTAGTGACAAACTAAAGTGTGGCCTAGAAATAAAACCTCTAGATATAATAATTAAGAGGACATATAAACGTTTTGAGTTTTATATGTAAGGAAAATTTGTTTTGAATTACACTTTGGATTGTTAAACACAAAAACTTTAATTTTTTCAATATTTACTTGAAGACCATGTATATCACAAAAAGAATACTAAGATATGTAGTTATCTCTAAATACCTTCTTTTTAATGGGACATCAAAATGATGCTATCAACAAATATAATAATAAAAACTATAGTCTTGATCATGTATAGGCAAGAAATGAGTAGTTTTGTACTTTAAGTCAAACCTTATGACTAAAATCAATCTTGTAATTGTGAATGAATAATGAGTTGATGTTTAAGGGAAGTGGGGAAATGATGCTATGAATGAAGTAAACTAGTATAAATATCTTGAATAAATATATGCTATGAATGAAGTAGGTTAGTATAAATATCTTGAATACATATATTTGAAACATGATAATAAATATTAATTTCAAGATTTTTATCTTGTATTTTTCACATACCACATTGATTAATAGTTTCATTACCTTATTTGCCAATTTCCCACTAATTAGTGATAAATGACATCAATCCTATTAAACCATCATGTGGGGGCCAAAAAATATTTTTGGAAAAAAGGAGAATCAAACTCCACTATATGACTAAGATATTACATTTTTTTGATTAACTTATCCATGCAAAAATTAAAAAAATCTAAGTGATGGTCAAATAGTCATTAAATCAAAGGTTGAATTTACATTATTATGGTCAAATGTACATTAAATTGAAGATCAAACATAACACTCCAGCCTATAAGTGTAATAATATTATGAAAATTAAAAACAACCAATTTTATGTTTCAAGATGATTTCTAAGATTGGGATCCAATTTAGAACATTCAAAATCAACAAATGTGATCCTAAATGTTATGTTTCACAAATGTAGACTATGAATTATTATGACATAAATATGAGTTAGATTAATCAAAACCAACAAATATGGCTCTAAGTGGTATGAATCATTGATATGAAATGCAATTTGATTCCATATGAAATATATAAAAATAAATTAAAACCTTAAGATGACTTTTGAGATTGAAATCAAAGAAAAATCAAACCAACAACACCTTCATGAATAAATGATAACCACAAAGGGAATTCAATTTGACAAGTGGCCTAAATTAAAAATATAGATGAGTGGAAATTTAAAATGATTAATATAAACATGAGTACCCTAAATAATGGATTTATTGTTTCATAAATTGGCTTAATAATAACAAAATATAATTATTTGGATTTTATTGATCTTAGAAGGAAACATCATCCCACTTGAAATACACAAGTAATTGAGTTGAGTTCCACTCCATCAACTTTTGCCTACCACTTAGTAATAAAAAAATGTATCCCTTACAAGTTCAGGAGTGCATTATTAACCTTCATGCAAAACCTTTCTCTAGAAAATTATTTTATGAATGAATAGATTTGGATGGATTTTCTAGAGTGCATTTTGGATAGACAGTTAACAACTTCCTAATTTTTCATTCTCTTCACCTGACTTAGTGAAATGGAGTATCAATAATAAGAATTATATCGTAGAACTAAGTCTCCTTCCTTCACTAGATCTATCATGCCAAACCTTATTCTATAGGATTAGAAAATAGCTTGTACCTAAGTGTTTCAAATTTTTGTTATATTTTTTCTTAAAATATGTTTTTATTAATAAAGGGTAAATAATATATTACCAATAAAAACCAGTTTTACAATTAGATTTTCATTACTTAGTAAATAAAAAATTACTACTAAAACAAGTTTAAACTTATTTTAGCTTTCTAATCCCACCTTATCATACTTTTAAAAAATTATTATACATGATTTTTTATTTTTATTTTATCATGCATGTGTATTTTTACATGCATACATGCTTGATTTTATATTTTTTGCATTCATGCATTTTTTATTTTTTAGCTTTTGTATGTACACAAGTCTACTTTTTACATGCATGTTTTTATACTTTTTGTGTGCATGCATATATGCATGCCTAATTTTTTCATCTTTTCATGTATAAATTTTTAAAAAAAAGGCCCATTGAAACACAAATCCCAAATTGATATTAGTGAAGATGCTATAAATAGTGATTCTTTCCTACCTATGTATCATGCAGATAATCCAGTGAGCCTTACTTAGAATTGGTTTTATCATTATAAATGATTTTAAGCACATCTTTCTAAATTTACACTTCAATTTATGTACCCTCAAATTTTCAATCTTAATGGGCTTCCCTAATTTTGATAACCAATAAACTAGTGAATTACTATCTCTATAGTTTTGGATAAAATATATATTTTTAATATGAAATTCACTTCCTTATATTATTTCAAATAATTGACTATTTTCCAATGAAACTTATAATTATTTATAAATTATTATATAATTATTTTTGAGTCTCCTTCCACTTCTAAAATATTTATATTTAAATAGAGAGCAAGCTTGACCCCTGCCACTACTCCTGTACCTTCCATCATGGTGTTGGTTTGGTGGCCTTATGTAAAACCTTTGAAGGCCTCTACATCACCCTTATAATTTTTAATGAGACACATTAATCTCATCATATATAGATTCCATTTTAAAAAACCATTAAATTTCATCTTATACTATGCTTCCTTAAGAGATTTCCACTTGGTCTTGGGCCTTCCATTTTTTATTTTGGACTGGGATGTATCTACACTACTTATTATGTTGTCCCAGTTCCATAAATATATATAATACCTTGGATTTAATTCCCAATTTTCATTTATTATTAGGGTTGAAAGTTTTTTTTTGAACTTTCACATAACAACTTGTGGACCTATTCATGAGGGTCTGAAACATTACAATTTTTTTTTTCTTCCATCCATAGCATATAATAATTTTTTTTGGGAACCATATTTCATAATTTTTTAACTACCTCTAAATTAGTTCTAGTCACCCAATTTTCAACCACAAATTGAAGATCTTTCTGAAAGACCCATTTTATTCAAAATTTATGAAGCACACCTTTCCATATATTTACTAAATTATTTCTATCCTAATATTATTATTTTCACATAATGCACATTAAGAGACCCTAATATCCCATTCTATTTATATTATTTTCTATGAGTATTTTCCCTTGAGAAACTATTTATAGGAAAAATTTGGCCTTAGGAAACACCTTGGACTTCCATAATCTTTGCCAAATTATGGATTATGAGGCTGCTAGTTAATATTTTCCAAATAAAAGTACTCTTATTTGAATGTGTAATCCCATTTAAATTTGATGTTCTACATAATTTTGTCTTTCCTAGAGGAGGTTGGTATTATAAAGTTTTATAGATTCTTCTCAAGCTATCCTATATCTTGATTAAAAGGCACTTGAAAAAATATTATTTTTTTCCATTTCCTACACTATCTTCCCTTTTCCTTAGTGGTTTCCTATTATTTTTACACTTTTTTGGTTTAAACACTTTTGGATTTGAGTTTTAGGGCTCCCAAACCCACATTTAGGGAGAGCGGGGTGTCCTTGAGCCATGCCTCTTCCCATAAGAGAATTATCTTTCCATCCTAAATATTTCAAAACAATTTTCTCAAGATCAATCCATGAGAATAAAATATGTTATTCCATTTATCTAACCCCTTGGGGGATTAAAGATAGTGAATATCCTTTTTATGTCCTATGAATCTAGCTATTTAAATGGAAAGTTAAAATTTAGAGGCTATTTGGTATTTATAAATCCACCAAGAAAATTTAGCACTTAAAGTTTCATTTGATCACACAATATTCTTGACTCCCATTTTACCCAAATATTTCAATAAGTAGGACTTTTTATAGGTTACCAATGAAAATTTAATCTAATTTCTAGTTCATTGCCAAACTAAATTGTTGATGATTTTATCAATATATAATAAAAGTGTTAGGAAATTTTAAAATAGAGAACTGATATATTCATAGTAAGTGAAGAACATATTGTAATAGAGTAAGTTTTCCACCTATGTAAATCAATTTAAATTTCTAACCACTTATTAATCTTTTTATTTTTCTTACTAATCCTTCCCAAAGTGAAGTATTTTCCCTTCCTGTCAAAAAATTAATGCCTAGATAAGTGTTTGAGAGGGAAGATATTTCACATCCCATAATACAAGAGAGTTACAATAGAATATTACCTAGGTCTTTGATGAATAAAGGCCTAAGTTTTTTATTATTAATATGTTGTCTTGAGGATACTTTGTAAAGCTTGAGAATTTCATTGACATTTTTACAGTTAGACAAATAAGGGTGAATGAAACACATGGTATAATACAAAAAATGCATATGAAATAATGTTTTTCCTATCTCATTTTCTTCCAAACCTTTTATCTATTATATTTTTAGATAGGTTTCATAATTATTTAGACCACCTTAAGACAAACACCCACATACATGTAATATATAAATCAATTAAAGATTAAAAAATATAAAACATATTTATCTAGGTAGAATTATTACCTACTTATATTAAAACCTCTGATAAAATTTCAATATTACATCAATAACTCTCATCCATAAAAATAATTTAAACACTAGTAATCTTTACTCTTACATAAATAAGGAGGATAGGATTAGGGTTTGGAGTGTAGATTAATTTGAGGGAAAGTCTTCTTAAATATATTATTATCTTATTTATAGCATAATTTAATGAATTTAATAACTTAATTAAGACTCTTATAATAAGAGGTTATGGATAAATGTGCATCAATTAATGATTATCCATATTTAAAATTAATATAATAAGAGTGCATATTAAACCATACAATAGTGTATAAGTTTTTAAATACACTAAAATCCACCCTTAAGATGTGATTTAATAAAGGGAAGAAGGAGGAATCATTATAACATCCTCTTTGAGGACTTATTTCTACAACCTGACCATAGATTTGAGACAAAGAAAAAGAGACTGAAATATCCCTCTTTGAGGATTGTTTCCTTTAGCTTGAGTAGAGGATTGAGATACAAAAACTAGACATCAGTGAAGGGAAGAGTGAAACACTAGTAATAAGATATGAAGAATGACTATGATGGTGTCATATGACAATAGATATTGGTTTATGAGCCCATTTATGTTGACCAACTAATCTTTGTTATGGATCCACAACTCAAGAATGAGGAGCAAATGAGGCATGTTTTTTTATGATTTACTATGATGGATCAATAAATGTCCAAGATGGTCTATTCTAAGCATTTTGAGAAATTATTGAAACATGAGCTCCATGATATTTACTTATCAAAGGTAATAGAGTTGTTGGATTGACTTTTGGGGGGATAATAAAGAACCCCCCCTCAGAATCATCATCTGACATGTTTGGTTGAAGTGTAGTGTAAAAAGCAAAAGAAGTGGGCATGTAGGTTTGACCAATCTTGAAAAAATAATATGGTGAAGGCCAAAGATGTCAAATTCATATAGCCAAGATGAATCTCATATTTTTCTAGTGGAAATGATTGATTAAATAATAAATTCTTTGATGACTACATAATGTGTGAAGAACTCAACAATTTTTCCATTGCCTTAATGTGTAATTTAATAAATGGACAAAAGGTTTTATGAGATATTATAGACATATAACACCTTATTGAATTATCCCTTATTTATCTCAACATTTACAAACCATAAAAAATATAAGGAAGAATTCTCTTAATTTTTTTTTTAGTGTTACAATGCTTGAGACTAGAAAATAAAATTTTAAATTAACCATATGACGTATGGAACTTGAGTCAATATCATTATCTTGTGAGTTGGGAAATTTAGTGTATTAATTAGATAAAAACTAGAATGAGACTTTTTAACAACATAAGTAATATGAATTTTTTCACCTAAAGGATATTTTGATGTAGTAGATGTTGATTCTTAGCTAACCCCTATTACCATAATGGGGACCCTCCTTAAATTTTCTAAAATGCCCAAGATGCCAATCTTACTAAAGCAATTCACTGCAAAAAAAATGATTTAATATTTCCTATAAATTTCTAGTTAATCATTAATTTTGAAATAGTGGTTGACACTTAGAAATATTTAAAATATTGAAAATATCTTCAAACTTTCATTCAATAATGAATCATTAACCATTGACACTTCAAAATGTGTAGACATGTCTTTCCTAAAGAAGTTATGTTTAGTCCTTCAATTAACATAAATGCAATAAGCTCCACCTAATCTTATTGAACTAACCTTATACTTTGTTTAAATCATTTACTTACATAGTTTTGCTTTAGACTTATTTGATTTTCTTAATAAAGGCATTTGATGTTTTCAAAAGTCTAAATTAACTTCCTTCTTGGCCTCGTAAGATGTCAAAATTAAATAAGTTTTTGATAACTTGGAAAATGTCAAATCAAAGACTATGACTCAAGAGGGTAGGTGTCTACCTCACTAAGATTCAAAAAACTTTAGATATTTATCACATCTTATGAAAGACATTTGAAACAAATCTATGAAGCCTGTAAACCATGTGGCACTATCTGGAGAGCTCATGAAGAAGTTACCCATTATAATTCAAATCCACAAGCTACACATAAATATCCTAGCTCTGTAAGTAAGCCCATTCAATTAGAGCCTCCACACATCCCACTACAATCCAAAATCCTATGAGATGCCACCATGTTTCTCAAGTGTGACCATCCAATCTTGAGCAACCTTTCAAAGTGATGTGTGTCCCCCAAAGATTCATCTAATATTGATGTATGTCCACACCATATTGTATCCATCTAAAACTCATAAGATCCCTCAAACAAAACATCTAAAAGTGTCTAAGCTATCTGATCAAGGCTTAATTACATTCAACTATCTAAATCTCCTCCTAAGAATGACAAGTGGTAAAAGATAGAAGAAAACCTATAAAAATGAGCTGTGTCCCCTTTAGACTCATGCAATGATGCCACATGACATTAATACACTGATTTTATCTAAATATCCACTAGAATTCCTCTAAAAACCTACAAAGATGGTGTATTTCCCCACTAGATCCATGAGATTATGCCACATGTCATTCATATGAAGCTAGATCCCTAGATCTATGAGATCACTCTTGAGAGAGACGTGTGTCTCCATCTAAGCCACACACCTAGTTCCAAGTTACTAATAGTTGTACAAAGGTCTCTGAAAGTGACACCTAGTAAAGGGAAGTTTCAAAATCCTTTTGAAGGAAACATATGGAAAGGCAAAACCATGAGTACCTTCTAAGGAAGACACCTAGCAAGAGAAAATCCTTGATAGCCCATGAAAGTGATGCATGACACTCCCGCAACCAAGCAAAACTAAAAGGCACCTTAGTAAACTCATCATAAATTGAAAAATGCTACATGGTAGGGTATAAATAATTCATCACACTAAGTTTAATTTAAAGCACCCATGAGTAATCAGAAGGTGTCACATGTCCATATTTAAGCCAACTAAGTGGCCTAGTCATATTTAGGCCCTGTGAGTCCCTAACTAGATTCAAAGTGGCATGCCACATGTTAAAAGGTGAATCTTTTGATTTAAAGCTAAAATTGATGGAAAATCAAAAGGAAATTAGTGCTAAATTTTAATTCTAAAGAAATTAAATTCCAAAATCAATAGTTCAAAAATATGCAAAGGTGACAAGCTTGCCATTAATACAACATGAAATAGAATCACTATCAAACCTTGCATTAATAAAAGAAATATTCAAAAGGCCTACTCAACTTGGCTATTGTTACCTACATTGCATTCAAAGATATAAACATTTTCCCTCCCCATTATCTACATCCTTGTTATGACAAAGCTCAAGTTACTCATGAATTACACCTGAACCACCATTATTAGAGATCTAAAGTCATATGAAAATACAAAAGGATGTTAATTAATACCCAAAATACTACATATATGGCATAGCTATGACCTTCTACTCTGGGTAAGAGTGTTGCATTTGGGAATGATGAATTTATATTTTAGTATGGTAATTCAATAGTTTTTAAGGACACAAAATTCATCCTCAAGGCCATAAATTTGGAAGACATGCATTATAACAACATATATTACAATGTTGAAGGAGCTATGGATATTGATGAGGTTGAGACCATGCCCCATATTATTCAGCAAGATTTATACATCCTTGAAATCCAAGCTATTAGTCTCCATAAGGCCATAATAAAGTTAAAGGTCATATCATGCACTAACCTAGTATATGGTCTCTTCAAGAGATCAAAATGTGAAGATGGGTTGATCAAATACATGAACCAAGGGCTCCCAATCACCTTCATATTAGGATCTAGATTTGAGAAGTATTACGACTTGCCTTTGCCATAAATGAAATATAACTAGAGCCTCATTGATAACTGATATGACGTACATAAACTAGAGTCAGACTTCGCTTCATGGGTGATTGACCCAATTGAGGTTATTGTCATGGATTACCAAGGGAACATGCCTATTCATCAATTTAGGAAGGGAATCAGGATTGGCCTCACTCTCCTCAAGATAATATATGGTAACTTACACATAGGACATGTGGACATAAGGACCCTCCCATTACTAAAAATCGTATTAGAGGACCAACAAATTCCCCCACTCAAGGATATTATCAACAAAAATCTAATATATGTAATAAATCATACCTACAAAAATGGTGCCCCTTTCTAAATTATGAGCTACCTATTGGATGCCATATGTGTAACTTACCAAATTGCCCTTAACACATGGTCTCTTGAGAAATAATAGGTCATGCCCCAATTATTCTCTACATTACACATCCACTAATTCAGGCACAATATTAAGGTAATTAAAGAAGACTTCTACCCACCTATTTATAAATCCATCACCAAGTGTGAAATGCAAAGAGTTCCCCATGAAGTTAGATAGACATTAAGAGAAATGGGTAGCTTTTGGATCTTCCCTGATTACATAGTCATCTAGATAGAAGGAGTAATGGTGGCTCCCTTTAGGTTGCCAATTATGTACCTATGAAATTTTTTGAGGAAGAGATGCCCTACCAACTCTTCCATGGATTTGATGCATCTTCAAGAGTAAAAATAAGATAGTCCCCTACAAGATTCCTTACAAGCTAGGGAGGACTAAGATAATGAAATGGAAAGACATTTTTGTGGATATAAGGCATAGGGAATCATACCTACTACTTAAGGATGACTTCAAGTCACAGGATCCAAACAATGTCATTTCCAAACAATTGATTTAATTCAAGAAGGATGTAAACCTAGAGTACAAGCAGCATGAAGAGGTACATGAATGGGTTTACAAGGATTCCATGAATGATTAAGTAGTTCTAAAAAATGTAGTGAGAAAGAGCATGAGATAAAATTGAGGCTAGATATGGAGAAGAATAAGGAAGAAATCATAAGTCCTCAAATTCTACCAACTCATGGAAGTATGTTTGATGTAGATTATGAAGAAAGGTAGGAAGAGGAAGAAGAGGACAATGTTCCTCTCATTAGGAATAGGCCCTACGGACCTACACTACTTCCCACTCCAAGTGAACAAGGCATACCTTTGACCTATGAGCAAGGAGAAACTAGTATCTAATAGGACCTTTCCCAAGGGTATACATTACATTTATATATGTATCTGCTATGGGAGCTATCATAGAGAGTTTGATTCAACCTAATCCTAATGTCATTAACCTTAAGGAAATATATTAAGGTGTTGATATTTCAATAGAAGAGTTTCAAGCACTGACAAGGATAAATATATAAAATGTTTACAAGAGGATGAAGTCTCCCAAGACTAATATGATAGGGATAATGCCTCCTCAATCATCTCCCTAAACTCACACTATAAGTACTGCAGCATTGCCTCCTTTCCCAATTGTTGATATATTTACTTCTACTCCCACTTTCATGTTTTCTCCACCCACATTTTCTTTCCCATTAGATCCATTATCTTCCACTGTTATAACCACTTCTACCTAGTTCTTAATAAACAATAGCATGAGCCAAGTTAGTTCCTCCTTTGGCTTCACCATTCCCCACTTCATCTCCCTTGCCACTACCAATATTCAATCTCCATCAATATCCTAAAGCACTAGTGTTAGCTAAGCTATGGTTTCTACTCCTTCTCAGGATACCATAACAAGTGCATCACTCACCCTTGGCTCCCCTACCTCCATTAAGCCATTAAACCCCATTTCAAAACCATTCACCTAGAAAAGGCCACTCAATATTACTAAAACTGATAAAGTGAGTGTGCCCTCTGAATTTAATTAATTCATTCAAAATATGGGCCTTGAAAAATATTTGTTTAACTTTATTGGGTAGCTTGACCCAATAAATTTGTTCATCTTTGCCACAACATTGGCTTATTCATCAACCTAGGTACCTCCATTTTAGCTACCTCTCACACAATGAACATCTACTTCTACCCTAAACTAGGTTAGGGATATCATATAGGTAGTAAGGTAGGAGAGGCCTCAAATGGTCTTCTTGACACCTCAAATTGGGATGAGGTTTGACCCTACCACTAACACTATGAAGAGGGTAGTTTGAAGATAAGTGGGTCATCCACAATCAAGATTAGTCATGGCTCATGAGAATGAAGAGTCCCTCTTCACCTTCATAAGAAAGAGGAAGGCCAACCACAGAGAGGTGAAAGAATATGTATAGGATCTAATATCCTTAGTTCAAGGCCAAGTAAAATATACTATTTCCTTGATGAAGGGGATGCAAAAGGAATTAAAAAGGCTGAAGGAAAAAACATTGCCAATAGTATCAGATGGCACTATAATTTCAATAATAAATTTTGTGATCAATATCTTTAACCTATATAAAGTGATGAAGAAGAGGCAAAAGATGGGATAAAGCAATCTAAGGTGGTCATAAAATTTGACCAAAATATTACACTCTATGATGCCAAGCTAGAAAACTTGGCTATATTAGTAAGAATAATAAGTTCCCTAACCTCAAGGTTCTTCCACATGAGGATATCATTCCTACATAGACCATCCTAATGAACAAAAGAAAAATATTAAAAATATGAGTAGACTAGGTCAAGTATACTAATACATCCTTGGATAAAGTTAAATTCAAGATTTCCTTATTGTTAAAGGATGCCATGGTCACTAGGGTGACCAGGCCTAATGGCTCCTTCATAGATGATTAAGAGTTTAGATAAAAAATGGATTTTTATTACCAAACTCCATCAGGACATGGATAATTTGAATATTTCCACTGAGGTGATAAATATTATGGCATTTTCTAATCAGAGGTTTGAAAAGGTAGATGCCATTGAAGAAGCATTAAGGGTAAATACTCATAGAGCATGGTAGGCTCATCTAGGAGATTTTGGACTTGTTTTAACCTATGATCCTAGACTTTACTCAAATATATCAGGACTACCTAACCTATGAATAGGTATGGACTAAGGAGGAAGTAACTAAGAAGTAGAGATAGTAACAATAACAAGCATTATAATAGCCACCTCCAGGGCCTTAGAGAATATTCTATTTAATTTTGTAAATTCAAATGTAGAATATTCCTCTATATGTAACATTTTAACCACTTGGTTGTATTTAGGCACCTTTGTGGGTTCAATTGAACTCATCTTAGACATTTTTTAGCCTATAAATAGGGGTTTACCCCTCATTTGTAATAAAAACTAGTAGTTGCAAGAATTAATACAAGAGAGCCAAAGAATTCATAAGTTTATCTAAAGTGCTTAATTATTTATTTCTATAGTTGTTGTTCCTCATGATTTATATGACTAATAGTTTATTTTATACAAGATAATTTTTAAATTTCAATCTATATATGCATCTATTAGGTTGAGTTTGATGTTAGGCTGACAAATCTATAGTATACTTGCTCTATTTTCTTTTCATTTACAATTAAATGTGCTATAAAATTTATTATGAATGTGTAATTTTATGCAAATTTTGCTATTATACATATGCATTAAATTTTATTTGAATATTTAACTACGTTTATTTAGATTTGAGTATTATGCTAAGGTTGGTAGATGTTAGTTTTATGTGATTTTTACCTTAAAATTTAGCAGAATTGGCATATTTGATCATCTTAAGAAAATTCTCTTCTCTGCCCTACCTTACTCTTAGATCCACCCATGACTCACTTTAGCTTAGTTCATGCTATAAATATCCACTATTTTTTTATATTTTGGGCAATAATTGGTAAAGATTGAAACAATTCACAAAGATTAGCAAGAATAAGTGTCACTGCATAAACTTCTGCTATCCTTATAGTAGGTTTTGCTTGAAAAATTCAAAGTGATGACCATATATCTACTATTTGTGCTATTTTTAGTAGTATTTATATAAACAAATCAATTCCCAAGTCTTCCAGGACTTAAAATGGAGTTTATTACTTTCCTCTACTTCCCTGGTGACACAAGGAGCATAATACATACATCAATAGGTAGGGAAAAAATTGTTGGAAATTTGTCAATGATGTCTCCAAGGTGACAAAGGATGTTGATGAGGTGTCATGTGTGCTATAATGACAATGAAAAAGTGTGATTTAATGTTCTTCAATGTTCTTGCATAGTTCTTCAAGTGTTTAAACTAGATAAGCAAATGGTGGATGTTATTTATGGTGTGGTCATGTTATAGAGACCCGATGGAGTGTTATAAGTAATTAGGGAACTTATGAAAGTGAAAAGAAATCATTAGAGAAATCATATGAGTGTCTAGGTTCAAATTAGTCATCTCGATAGATAAGGTTGAGAAAGCAATTTGATGATGCTATATTTCATATGTGTGAAGGTTTTAAGAGTAGTTTGACACATGGATGGTTTCCCCTATGAAAGGTGATCATGTGATTCACATTTTAGGTCATAAAGTTGAGTGTAGTAAAATTTATTAAGGTGTAAAGTTAGCCTTTCAAGCAGATAATAGTGGTTCCCATATTTAGCCAAATTTTCATTATCAAGGATCTATAGTGAGTGTTTTACTGGGTGATGAAGATCTATGGTGAATAATTAATCTAACCATATAAGGATCTAACAGAGCATGTGATCTTGTCAGATAGAGATTAATGACATGCATGAAGTCAATTTGTCAAAGGTTCTTGAGATTTCACATGCTAGTGACATGTGTCTCAATCTCAATTATTTGATAGAAGATCAATAGCATGTGGGTGTTCATACAAATGGAGATCAATGATGTGGTTCAAGTCAAATAGTCAATGTTCTCAAAAGGCACATGAGGGTTCCAAGTGTCCTAATCATAGAAGCACAAATCAATGATCAATGGTGAGAATTAAAGAGTTAAATATAGGAAACTCACAAGGAGATCGATGGAATGTATTTATTGAAATTTTCTAGGGGACATGAGATGATGAAAAGTGTTAGATGTTTTGTATTTACAAAGTGACTATTGGTATTTGAATATTCAAATTTGTGAAGGAAAATTAGTGATGGGTTTTTGAGATATAAATTTTGATATATACAAAATTTGATAATGATGTAAAAACAAAAGTTGAAGAGGACTTCAAGGCACATCCATAGAAGTGAGTTATAAGGTTTGAATGATTTTATAGTCAAGGATATAAAGATTCAAAGTTGACTATGTGTTTAACCATGGTCTGTAAGTGATTCAAAAAGGATCTTTAGTTGTTCTTAATAGTGTCTTAATATTTAAAGATAAAATAACTATTGAAGAGTATTTTAGACTACATGATGACCATTTTTGTGTATTTTGGATGTTTAACAAGATTCTATATTTAGTATGAACAAAGGCTTAGAATTTGACTATGTCTATTGAATTCACTGGCATTTTGAGTGACCATATTGCAGAGGTAAGTTAAAGGTGTTGTGAACAGAGTCGAGGAAAAAAAAGAAAATGAAAATGTCAAGGAAGTCTAAAAGATTAATTATAAGGTATTTTATCTCATTTTTCCCATATTCAGTTATGGAGAGTCAAAATAACTTGAATGTATTTTGATTATATATGACCAGTCTAAGTGGTCATTTTGAGAGAGTTGATTTGAGTACTTATAGCCAATATTGGAATTTATAAGGTACATGAAGGTGTTAAATAGGTCTTTAAGGTTTCACACATGTGATATAATCATATGGACATGTGAAATATTTTATTATTAGCTTCATAAGTTTGAGACTATGTTTTTTATGTATGAAGACGTAAAGAGTGAAGAAGCCCAATTGTTAGGTTCAAGTGTTGAGTTGATGTTTCAGGTGGTATGGAACCATATGAGAGTGAGAAAGGGGATATACTAGATATATTTGATGTGTTTAAATAATTTTTAAAGGATGAAGGTGGTCTAAGTAGTCTCACATGTAACATGTGAGTTTGAAGGCCTAATTGTTTTAGGTCTCACCAAGGCTTAATGGAGGATTTGAGTCTTAAGGACTATGGATGACCTATGGAGTCGAGTGTTTCTTACATGTAACATGTATTAATACCTATTTAAAATGTATAATAAGTATGGTAAGAATATTGGTCGACCTATATGAGTTAGATGAGTGTATGGTATAAATTCTAGGCATAATTGGCCTATTTAGAGTAGAGTTGAGAAAGTGTGGAGCCAAGCAAAGGAGAGAACCTTTGAAATAGAAGGTATAGGTCATTGAAGACCAAAAAATATTGAATAGAATCAGTTATGCTTGTTTGATCAAGGTAATGAAGGTGAAAACATAAGTCATTGGACCTAATGAGCCTAGAAGAGGTAGATTGAGAGAGTAAGCCCTAAAGGCTGATTGAGTATTCTTAGTAGATGGATTGAATAGAAGAACAAGTTGAGGATTGTGTACATGACCTAAAGGTCATGTTGCTAATGTTGTGATATATTTTTATAGGTTTTATAATTATGTATGTTCTAAGAAATGAAAAGTGATCCAAAAGGGTGTTTTGACTGCATTGCTTGTGTGTGTAAGTTTGTTAGAGTGTAAAGGGGAAAGAGATCAAGTAGGAGAAGTCCATCATTAGGTGTAGAAGACATCAGATTAGAGGTGGAGATTAGATCAAGGTAGCTAGGGTTGGTTTTTGGTTTCATAGGGGTTGGTTCCTCCTTGTGGGATGGGTGTTCCTTGATCAGTTAGTGTTGGTCTAAATGTTGAATCTTGTCCTTATAGGACTGTAGTCCATCTTGCAAGGTTTAATGGGTTTTATCCTCCAAGAGGGTTTCCCATATATATCATGTGTTATGTGCTTGATTTTTCTATATCTTTATTATTTAGTGCAATTGTTAATTTGTATGCATCATGATTGTATGTGTTGAATGTTTAAGAGTTAGGAATTGAATTGGATTATTTGGCTTCACTGATTCACCCCCCCCCCCTCTTAGTGATTGTACCTATAAAAATTAGTATAAGCACAAGACCTTTTGTGAAATTTTAACCAATTGAAGGTGATCCAAGGTACAATATAGGTAAAAAGGAAAGTTGTTTAAAAGAAAAGGACATCATGGATGAAGAAGAAGTGTTTTATGACAACAAGGAAGTAGAAGTTGATCTAGAAGCTCATCTCATGGGTGCACTTGGTGAATTGAAGGAGTAAAATAAGAAGAATAATAAAATGAAGAATATGATCAAAGGTATTAAAGAAAAATTTAGGTCTCTTGAAGGGAGTTTATTAGGCAAGTCCATGAGAGAGGAAAAAGAGAATTAAGAACTAATCAAGTCTATGGAAAAGCTAAGGTTGATAAAGAGACCATCAAAGATATCAAGATTTAATTAGAGGTTGCAAGTTCAAACATGAGATCTAAAGAATATGAATGTGTTAAATTAAAGACTAACCTTTTTTTCCTAAATGATGAGCATGAAAAGGTCATAATCAAGATAGGCAAGCTTAAAGAAGATCAAAAGAAATCAAGACAAGACAAAGAGGTTGATAACATGAAAGTCAGCAAGACAGATCAGGTCAAGAGAAAAATGAAGAAGCCAATGAGACAACTAAATGCTTCAAGGTATGCCAAATATTTTATGGGACATTATTTTTTTTGTCATCTTATTGGTCATAGAGCAAAATAATACATAAGAAGAAGCAATCAGTTAAAGGAAGATCACAATCATCATCAAGCAAAAAATATGAATGATATTGTTTGTTTTAGATGTCATAGAGTTGGTCACATTACTACATATTTGAAGAACAAGTTGAATGAGTTTTCAAAGCAAAATAAGGTGTATGTAGCTCCTAGTGTGTAAAGAATATGTCACACATGCTTATGGAGACCTAAGTCTATTAGAAGAGATCAGTTTGAGGCCAAAGATGATTTGTTTGCCATGATTGACATGAAGGAAAGTCAAGAGTCGATGTTATATGAATTTTTTGACAAGTATAAAGAAAGGAATGAATTCAAGGATCCATTCAAATTAAATTTGATGATGAGGTAGGATTGCAAGTCAAATGAGAGTATGGTGATATGGAAGTCTCATGAGTTTTGGGACTTTTAGTCTCACTATGTAAAAGGGGTGTCTCTTTCTAGGCTTCAAGGAGATACTTTACAGAAAGAGGAAGCATGGTGGATACTTGTTGGGTCTTGGATATTGTTACATGACAAGAAATCCATGAAGATGAGTTGCAATAGAAGAAAAGTATGGATGCAATTAGATTTCATCTATAGTTAGTCTCTTGAGGTAGTTTGATCTAGTGTAGTGCCTTCAAAGTACTTGGGATCTTGGTTTCAGATGAGTCAATATGAATTGTGTTTATTTTTGTTGTTCTAATCAGTATTATGGTGACTGAGGACTTATGGTCCCTATAAGTTTAGAGACTAGTATGGATTTAGGGAGAGCTAACTCAAATAGTTTGAGAGGCTTAAAGAGCTTTGCATTATGTGAGGGAGAGAATATGTAAGATGTTAAACTCATGGTGGAGATATGAAGAAGTATGATATAGATGTGAACTCAAGAATGTTGATATGATGACTTGATCAAACCAATTTAGATGCTTTGACAATGTATTGAATCCTTATGCATAAATAAAAAAGGAGCTTTGTAAATGGTTAGGTCCTAGGATTAAAAGACTATGTAGTAGAATATAATTGAAAAAAGAGAGTTGATATCAGTTGAGTTTGGTTTTTAAAAGTGGATGAGGTGGCTTGGTGACCGTTAGAATTTTGTCATGATCAGTTTATGGTTTTTTTGGCATGTTGATTGTTGTATGTACAAGGTCTATAGGTTAGGTATGGATATTTCTAGGTGCCATTTGATGAATTAAAAGTTGTCAAGGTGTTTTAATGGGATAGAAAGGTGTGTTAAACTAATTTAAGTGTGTTTCAGGTGATTTCAAGTTTTGAAGGTATTTTGTGTGCAATTGGAGAATTTTGTTTGCTCTCAGGTTTCCTAGTTTATGTTTAAGGGTATGCAGGTAAAAAAACCATGGTATAGGAAGTATGGGTTCCAAAAATATTTTAAGCTCAAAATTTGGTAAAAAAGTGTGTATTGATGACTTCTATGTGTGAGAAAAGTTTTAGATATGGGAGTTGAATAGAAGGTGGTGTGTTGACTGAGTTTCTCTTATAAACCTAGTGGTTTTGCTCATGTTAGAAAAATGGTTTGCCTAATGATTTGATATATGAGGATACTTAATTAGTTTAAATGGACAAATATGTGATCAAAAAGTATTTCATAGTATTTTGGAAGTGCATGGTTGGTTTCATAGAGGAGGATTTGTGCAAATGGAGGGCTAATTGGCTAGTAGGTTTGTGAAGGAAGTATGTTGAATAGGAATATCTGAGTGTTATTTTTTGTCATGCGTGAGGGAGTATATGAAAAAGATCTATATATGAAATTTCAAGCCATGAAATTTCATACACATAAAGTTATGGTCTCTACAAGGTCCAGGTAGGGCTATAAGGCCTCTAAGCAAGACTAGTATGAAAAAGTAGACTTTTTGGTCATTTTATCCAAAAGACAAAGGTGCTTAAAGGGTGCCTAAGCTAAGATGACTTAGGGGGAGTCCCTATTAATGTTTTAAAGGTAAGTTCATGTAGTTTATGATGTCCATATATGTTTTGTCTTCATAAAAGCTATGTATGATCAAAGAAGAGTATAGTCATGGAGCATGCTTGAGAAGATCAAGGTAAGAAGAGGTGTGTATAATGTTAGAGGAAGTTTATATCATCTCTCAAAGGTGGTTCTTTCCTATCATTGGTCTTTAAAGTCTTTTTAGCTCCATAGGATCAGGAGTTTATCCCACTTTGTCATTATGTCAAAGGGGGAGAAAGTACTTGAAGAGAGACATAATTTGAGCATAAGCTTTGTATTTGTGTTTAACATCAATGAAAAAGGGGGGTATTGCTGAAATTTTATCAATGCTGTCTCCAAGGTGACTAAGGATGTTGATGAGGTTTCATGTGTGCTAGAATGACAATGATAAAGTGTGCTTCAATGTTCTTCAATGTTCTTGCATAATTCTTGAAGTGATTGACTTAGATAGGCAAATGGTGGATGTTATTGATGGTGTGGTCATGTTACAAAGACCCTATGGAGTGTTATGAGTTCTTGGGTCACTTATGAAAGTGAAAGGAAATAATCAGAGTAGTCATATGAGTGTTTAGGCTCAAAGTAGTCATCTTGATATATAACACTGAGTAAGTAGTTTGATGATGTTATATTTTACACATGTGAAGGTTTTAGGATAATTTTGATACATGGATAGTTACCCCTATGAAAGGTGATCATGTGGTTAAAATTTTTGGTCATAATGTTGAGTGCAACAAATGTTATTAAGGTGCAAAGTTGGCCTTTCAAGCAGATTACAATGGTTCCTATACTTAGCCAAATTTGCATTATTGAAGATATATGGTGATAATTTAATTAGGTGATGAAGATATACAATAAGTAATTAATATAAAAAAATAAGGATCTAATAGATCATGTTATCTTATCAGATACAGATCAATGATGTGTGTGAAATCAATTTATTAAAGGTTCTTGAGATTACATGTGATAGTGAAATGTGTCTTAATCTTGATGATTTGATAGAAGATAAATGGAACACAAGTGTTTATAAAGATTGAGATAAATGATGCAGTTCAAGTCAAATAGTTAGTGTGATTAGAAGGCACGTGAGGGTACCAAGTTTCCTAATTATGGAAGTGCAAATAAATTATCAACAGTGAGAATTAAAGAGCTAAAGATAGGAAACTCATAAGGAGATTGATAGAGTGTGTTTGTTAAAATTTTATAGGGTACATGAGATTATGACAAGTGTTAGATGGTTTGTATTTACATAGTGACCGTTGGATTTGAATATTCAAATTTGTGAAAGAAAACTAATGATGGGTTTTTGAGCTATAACTTTTGATATATTCAAAATTTGATAATTATTTAAAAATGAAAGTTGAAGAGGAATTAAGGGAACATATAGAGAAGTGAGTTATAAGGTTTGAATGTTTGTAAAGTCAAATATATTGAGATTCAAATTTGACTATGTTTAACCATGGTTTGTAAGTGATCTGAGAAGGATATTTGAGTTATTCTTAATAGTGTCTTGATATTTCAAGATGAAATAACTATTGGATAGTGTTTTAGACTCCATGAGGACCATATATGTGGGTTTTGGAGGTTTTAAAAATCCATATTTAGTATGAAAAAAGGCATATAAGTTGACTATGTTTATTGAATTCACTGGTAGTTTGAGTAACCATCTTGTAGAGGTAAGTTGAAGGTGTTTTAAGCATAGTTGAGGAAACAAATGAATATAAATATGTCAAGGAAATATCAAAGGTTAATGAGAAATTATTGGATAACTTATGTTACCAATATTTAGTTGTGGAAAGTCAAAATGGATTGAATGAATTTTGACTGTATATGACTCATTTGAGTGGTCATTTTGACAGAGTTGATTTGATTACTTAAACTTGAATTGAAATGTCTAAGGTACATGGAGGTGTTATAGAGGTCTTAAAGGTGATATAATCATATGTCTATGTGAAATACTTGAGTATTTGATTTATAAGTTTGAGACTATGTTTTTTATGTATGAAGACTTAAAGAGTGAGGAGACCTAATTGTTAGGTTCAAGTGTTGAGCTGATGTTCTAGGTGGTATGGACCCATAGATTTTGAAAGGGGATATTGGAGATATATTTAATGTGCTAAAATCATTATTAAAGTATGAAGGTGGTCCAAGTAGTCTCACATGTAATGTGTGAGTATGAAGGTCTAATTGTTTTAGGTCTGACCAAGGCATAATGAAAGATTTGAGTCTTAAGGACTATGGCTGACCTATGGATTGGAGTGTTTCTTACATGTAAAATATATGAGACATTTAAAAGGTATAAAAATTATGGTAAGGATATTGGCTGACCAAGATGGGTTAGATGAGTGTATGGTATAAATATTAGGCATAGTTGGCCTATTTATAGTAGATTTGAGAAAGTGTGGAGCCAAGTGAAGGAGAGAACATTTGAAAGATAAGGTAAAAGTCATTTAGTACCAATAGAGAGTGAAGAGGATCATTAATGCTTGTCTAATAAAGGTTATGAAGGTAAAAACATAGGTCATTAGACCTAATGAGCCTAAAAGAGGTAGATTGAGAGAGTAAGCCCTAGAGGCTGATTGAGTGAGTGTGCTTAGTGGATAGATTAAAGAGCAGAGTAGGTTGAGGATTGTGCGCATGACCTACAGGTCATGTTTCTAATGTTTTGATATATTTTTTATAATTTTTATGATTGTGTATGTGCTAAGAAGTGAAAAGTGATCCAAAAGGGTATTTTAGATGCATTGTTTATGTGTGCAAGTTTGTGAGAGTGTAAAGGGAAAAGAGATAAAGTAAGAGAACTCCATCGTTACATGTATAAAACATTATATCAGTGATGGAGATCAAATCAAGGTAGATAGGGTTGGTGCTTGTTTGCCTAGGGGGTTGGTTCCTCCTTGTGGGATGGGTGTCTCACTAAATTAAGGGATGGGTGTTCTTTGATTAGTTGGTGCTGGTATAAATGTTAAATTTGTATTTATAAGACTATAGTCCATCTTGCAGGGTTTAGTGGGTTTCATCCCCCAAGAGGGTTTCCCATATATATCATGTGTTATGTGCTTGATTTTTCTATTTCTTTCTTGTTCAATGTAATGGTTAATTTGTATGCATCATGATTATATGTGTTAAATGTTTAAGAGTTGGGAATTGAATTGGATTATCTGGCTTCACTGATTTACCCCTCCACCCTCTCAGTGATTTTACCTCTAACAAAGATGGAACTAGAAGGAGGTCCACTATGCAATTACTTTCATTCATATTTGTAGAATTTTAGTGTATTTCATTAAATCTATGCATAATTATTTAAAAATATAGAAATATTGTTAAATAACACTAAGGATCTACATTATTTACATGGATATTTTCTCTCTTTACATGAATATTTACATCTTTTGAAATATTTCATCAATATTAGTGTTCATTTGTGAAAATTTAGTGAATAACCTAGATATTTATTTAAATTTGTGTAAAGATAGGTGAAATACCTTGTTCTTTAGGCATATTAATAATAATTTTGATCATATTTGCAAATATTGGCATAAATTTGTTGAAGAATTTGGATATTTATGCAAATATCGACTGTTGGGACCTTATTTGTAATGGATCTAAATCTTTAAAGTCATATTTGCTCTATTTCATTTGGGATTAAGTGAAACTTTGCATAGTTTTGTGATTAAAGTTATTTTAAATTTTTTAAATGCATTTAGATTATTAAATAAGGCATAGAAACACTCTAGGTTGTTGGTTTAACACTAATATTTATAGGTTAACATGAAAAAATAACAATATTTGTGTAAGTATCAAATATTTTGAGTTTTCAAGGATTAGATCCTCAAAAATCAAGGTAAAGGTACTTGACCTACAATTTTTATATAAATATTGACTGATCTTTGATATATTTGACACTCTTGAGATTATATTTGAAGATCCTTTTCTCTTAGTACTCGGTCTACATCCTAAAGTTTCCTAGGATTAGGACTAGGTTCCAATTTGAAATAAAGACTCATTTAGCATCTTTAGAGACCCATAAGAAGGTTAGAGTAGACAGAGGTAGATGTAGGAAATCTAGGACCCAACCAAATTCCCCATATAAACAAAATTTATAACCCCTTATACCAGTCATGGCATGATTAGTTGGTTCATCTATCAATGCCCCTAGGCTTGTATGTGATCTACCAAGAAATCTAGAGAAATATTTTCCTCTCTTTACCCCCACTAGTAGAATGAGTATTAAAGAGCATATCAAGTCCCTTAAGGCATCCTTAAGACTTCTTAACATGATCCATGAGGACATATATTCTCATCTCTTCCCTTTTACATTTTGAGATGTTGAATATGATTAGTTCCTTAACCTACCCAAAGATTCCATCATGAGATGAGATCAGTTTAATGACAAATTTATTGCCCAGTTTGGTAGGTTAGTTAGCCTAGGATTTGTACACCAATAGTTTACCACCCTAAAAAGGGACCCAAAGGAACTAATAAGAACATTCAATGCTAGGTTTTAAAATATGTACACCCTAACATCCCCACCATATAAGCCTATAGACTAATTGGCCTTAAAAATATACAAGAATTCTTTAGATCTAATGATGGATGTCTTCTTGAGGAGGGCCTTGAATATTAACATGCTACCTTTAGCATATGCTGAGGCTATTAATATTGATGAACAAATGCACCTATAAGGGCATCCTACCTTTACTATACCAAACTTTAACCCATGATTCTTACTCTAAATATCATACCCAACATGAATCAAGATCACCTTAGATTGAACCAACTACTAATGATCAACCAATTACCTTTGAGCCATGTTGAACCCAACCAACAAATAAGATTCTTTAACCAAGCAAATACTTAAGCACATCCCCAGGATAATTTCAACCAAATAATGGTGCCTATGAACAACACCAATGTCTATAATGTAACCTAGAATAATAAACTAGAGCTTCTAAAGGGAGAGCTAGATTCAATACAAAGAACTATCTAAAAACTCGCTAACATTGTCTTGGATGTTAGGAAGTATATGAGTAATGTTGGTGAGAGTTCCAATAAAAATTATAATTTCCAAAGATACAATAGACCTTTTAATAGGCCTAAAAATAATAGTGAGCCCAATTTGAGCAAACTACCTAAGATCAACATTTACGAGATGGCATTTCCCAACTGGTGAAGAGTGCATAATATAACTAGACATGGAGAGCTAGACTATGTCAAGTTGTGCCATGAATTTAAAGCCATACAAAGCCAAATGGAAGGATTCAAGATGAATCCCAATGATAAAAATAATTCCAAAAAATCTAATAATATTAATGATGCCTCTAGAGCCCTTGAAACTATCCTCATGGTTGAGACTTATTTCTTTCCTATCTAGGATGAGAATGAACCTGAAGAAAATGTTGAGGAGGTACATGCTTTCTAGTAGTATAAAATGAGTAAATATTCCTTGAAAAGTAAAGGTTATAACCCATTACTAACAACTTCTACTCTACTTAATAAACTAGATACACCTCCTGATAGTAGGATATACAATAATCCTCCACACCCCAAAGGTAAAGAAATTCATCTAATAACAAAAGCTCCTTGTATGCCATCAAAGGGTAGATACAACATAGTGGAAGACATTAAGAAGATCAAAGAAAAAATAACATTGTATGAGCTCACACAAATCACTAAACAACATGATTTGTTATTAAAATCCTTAAATGAAAAGCCTAGCTCCAGTAAAGCTAAGCAGGCCCATGCAAATGTAGTAATGTATAAGAGTAAACATGAAGTTCCTCCATTTATGTTAACTATTAAAATTTTTGGTAAAAATATTCATAATTTCTTGTTTGATTTTGGTGTTTCAACTAACATTATGCTTCTAGGAATTTTTTAAAAATTGGGGTTAAACCCAGTAAAATTTGAGAAGGTAATAGTGCAGTTGGACAAGTTAAGAGTAAAAGTGGTAGGGAAATTGTTGAATATCCATATGTAGCTTGCTCATGATCACTAAATATATTAGTTCATCAACATTAAAGTCATTTATATACCTAAAGCTTATATATTATTACTAAGTCATGACTAGACTAAATCCTTGAATGGATATATGTCCATGGATTATTTTCACATGTTGCTATCTTGGTATGGGATCCATAATCAAATTAGGATTGATATGGAACCCAAGATGAAATGAATGATTATCAAGTACAACACTAATAATGAAAATGTAAACTAGCAATCCTCTTACTTGGGTGTTTATAATCTAGAAACCATTGGTGCTATTATAGGTGATAAGATCGAGAAACAAAGAAAAGGTTCAAGGACATTACACTTTGATGGTGCACGAGTGAAATAAGGTTATAGTGTTGGGATTTTTATAAAAAACCTCAAAGTAAAATAGTATTTAGCTTATTATATATTACAATTCTATTGCTCTTACAATTAGTAGAATATGAAGCTCTTATTTTAAGACTTCAATTTGCAATTAAACATAAGGTTAAAAAATTGTTAGTCTATGGTAATTATGAGTTAGTTGTTAATTAGATCAAAATTAGGTATCAATGTTAGATTTGTTTTATAAGAAATTATAAATTTAGAGTTTGGGATTTAATTGAATACTTTGACTCATTCAATATTATTTCCTTACTTAGGGAATAAAACTAGTTGGTGGATGCTCCAGCTTAGGCAAAAACAAACTTAGTGCCTTTATAATATTTGAACTTTTAATAGATTATCATGGAAATAATTTCATACCCCTTTGTGCCAGGAAAAATCAATCACTACCAAGTTTCTGATGATGACAAGTAAATAATTGACTTTGTATGCAATACTGGCATGTTTAAATCCTCCATCATGGATAAACAAGACAAGAGTTATATGGAAAGTTTAAAGGATAGTAAATATGGAGTTATTAAATTCAAAGAGAAATAGATCCCCAAGGGCATGATATCTTTGGAAATAATGTTTAATCTAGATAAGCAAAGAACTAAAGATAAAGAACCCAAAGTGAGTGGGAAGGATTACAAGCAAGTCAACCTAGGAAATCCTAAGAATGAACAAAATGTAAACATTAGTTTAGTTAAAGAGATAAGGGAAGTTGTTTCCCTATTAACCAAGTTTAAGGACATCATTGTGTAGTCATATGATGACCTCAAGATATTTGATACCAGTGTGATTAATCACATTATCCCATTGAAATAAACATGTAAACCTTTCAGGAAAAGATAGAGGCTAGTCAACTCAGTGATGGAACCCCTAATTTACAAGGAAATAAATAAATTGATTGATGTAAGGATAATATTTCCTATACGACACTCAAAATGGGTTACCAACCTTGTGCTTGTATGAAAAAATAATAGAGAAATTAGACTCTATGTTTATTTTTGAAACTTAAATAGATCCTTAGAGAAAGATAATTATCCCTTGGCATCCCTAGATGAAGTCATTTAATTGGTGAGTGGGTCTCTAATGATGTAATTCCTTGATGGATTTTTAGGCTATAAACAAGTCCTAGTGAATGAGAACAACCAAATGAAGACTTCCTTCACAACCGAGCGGGGAACATTTGCCTATAAATGAATGCCATTTATATTAATCAATGCATGAATGAATTTTTAGTGAGCAACAAACCATGCATTCCATAGATTAATTGATAAGTGCATCATTATATACATGGATTATCTAACCATTTTTATAGAAATAGAGGAGATCACATGATACATTTGGAATAAGTGCTGGAAAAGTGTAGGAGGTATGGCATTTCTTTAAACCCCAAGAAAAGTATATTCTATGTAACTGAAGGTAAACTTTTAAGAAACATAATCACTAAATTAAGGTATGACCATTGACCCTAATAGGATTAATGAAATTTTAAAGGTAGAGGTTCCAAATAGAAAAAAAAGAGTTAAAATCATTCTTTGGAAAAATCAACTTTATAATAAATCTTATCTCTATTTTTATAGAAATTATAAGACCCCTCAATGCCATGTTAAATAAAGATGCAATTATAGAATGGATTTCTGAAGAGAAGAAGGCCTTCTAGGATATTAATGATGATATTATTCAATCTCCTATCCCTACAAGTCCTTACTATAGTAGGTATTTCTATCTACACTCTTTTTCTTTTGGTCATACTATTGTTGTTATATTAACATAGAAAGAAGAGGACAAAGATCACCCCATAGCCTTTATAAACACCAATTTGAAGAACATGGAGTTGAACTATCCAATTTAGGATAAACAAGCCTACATAATAGTGAAGTATATCAAGAAATTCAGATAATACATCCTAAAAAATAAGACATATGTCATAGTGTCTGATCCTACTATCAAGCTGATGTTGGGACATAATGAACTTGGAGAATGAAGAGGGAAGTAGATGACCAAACTCTAAGAATATGACTTAGAAATAAAATATGCTAAGTTGGTTAGAGGTTAAGGTCTTATCCATTTCATTTCAAACATTTATCCTCACATTGATGTTTTGTAGGTTGAAGTGAGTTAATTACCCAGAGGAGACTAGTACAAAGACATTGTCCACTATTTGTTGTATGGAACATGTCTCCCATGTAGACTAGGAATTTGACTCAAGAGAGGTGACTAGTATTTTGTTAGTTCTAAAATAAAAATATATTTGATAAAAACACACTAACTAGCATACATCTCTAGGCCTAGTTACTAAGGGAGCTTAGTTAACAAAAACAAAATGGAAAGCACAACTAAAATTCAAACAAAACCTTCTTTCACCGTCCTTGGATGCTCCAAAATGCTTGTTATAGTAGCTTTTTTGGTTTGTTCTCATGAAGTTTGTATTAATGGAAGCTTGGCTATCTCTATCTCTTTTTGGCACCTTGTGTGGCTTTAACTTATTTTGGCTTGAATTTGGCTCAATATTTTGAAATTATAAAACAAAGATGAAATGAGTTTTGAATGCATTTGGGCATTATAATTTTGGTATAAAAGAGCTTATAATTCAATAGGTAAGGCCTCCTATTTATAGATTTTTGGAATGGTTTGAGGATCAACCATGACCATCCATCTCAAGATTGAGATGTGTGGCCATGAATATCCCCATCAATATTTTGGATAGAGAGGCATTGAATAATCATGGAGGGTCTTAATGAGGGATGGGAGACCCATAATCTTGATATTTTATGCATTTATGGCTTATAGATGCCACCTGATATGATGATGTCACATGATGTTGTAGTGAATAGAAATAAATTTCCAATAAATATGTGTTCAACAAGTTCTATGGAAAATTAACTTAAGGCCATAATTTTATTTAATTGGATTAAAACATGATTAGTCAACTTTAGTGCAAATTTTGGCCCTTGGTGCACAAATTAATCAAATTGGTCAAAAAGTCTTGTTATTGGTTCAAAATTTGACTGGATTAGAATTGTAATTTGATGTTAGATGTGATAGAAAAATATTCCCATTTAGGATGTTTCCAACACAAAATCACAAAAGAATGTGTCTCATGCAAGATATTTGATAGAAAAAAGCAATCCAAGTCACTCAAGTGTAAAATTGACATTTTGACTAGAAATGATCTAATCAAAGTTAGCTGGCCCATAAACTGCATTACCCCATTTAATTATACTCTATCTAAAATCATCACTTTAATATATCAATTTCAACTCATTTAATTTGTTTTAGTGTTTGTAGGCCAAATTATGCAATTTGGTAGAAATTGGTCAAAATCTTGGTTGGAGGTTATCGATGGCCAAATTTAGGTGTCTATAATTTACCCCTATTTGGGAAGGAATTAAAAGCTATAAGAATAGTAATGTCTTGTCAAATAATTAAAAATTATTGTATTCTTTCAAATTCAATGATGATGAACTAACTATATAATGCCCCCTCAAGAGAATGGTTGGCACAAGTAGGTCGGCAAACGATCCCTCAAAAAAGAAAGAAGCAAAATGAGGGGACCAAAGAAAGGAAAATTATGGGGTGAGAACATAATGAGTTTTAAAAAGTAGTCAAAATCATTGAGAATGCAAGTGGGATGGTGTAAAATGGATTGCCTAAAGGTAGTTATAAGCATTGTACCCCGATAGTGGAAATGTGGCATGATAACATAATGATTTGCCCAAAAGTGGTTATAATCATCAAGAAGATAGAGTTGCCCCAGTTAGGATAGACAAACAAGATAAAAACATGCCCTTTTATGGAAAAAAATTTAAATGGGTGATAACATAATTATTTTCCCAAAGGTGATTAGAATCATTGAGAAATGTAGGTGGGATGGTGCACAATGATTTTCCCATAGGCGGTTATAATCATTCTACCCCAATTATGACAAACATAATTGATTGGTTGATGATGAGGGTATCATAACACAAAAATTAATGATGAATTGGAATATCCTACTAGTAGGGAGATGCTCATCCAAACTAATAAAGGTTAAAATTATTTTATGGTTAATTAATCTATTTAGGATATGATTATGATTAAATCAAGATGTTGGTGCTGAAGAGATGTTGATGCCACCACTACTCAATAGACTTCTTAAATCTAAGGTTTTTTGTATCACATGTCAGTAAGAATCATGATATAACATCATGAGGACTTAGTTGAAATATGCATAAGGACTAACTCTCAAAATCCAATATTCAAGGGAAAATAATGTACCAATGATATAAACCATGATGTCACTATAGACATATGAATATGGATGGATTCAAGTATAAATGTGTAAGGAATTACCAAATGAATGCACATATGATAAATCAAGGCAACAATGCTAAAATCAAACAAATAGGCACACAAACAAAATAATAAATAAATAAATAATTTAAATTTAAGCCACATGAACATTGCCCCTAGAAAATATGTGACAACTTAAAAAACTAATAGAATGGTGAATAGAAGAAAAGGAAGGGGGTGGATGAGCTATCTCCATATACATTAGACAAGTTGATGCTACCTATATAGTTCCATGGATGTAATATTTAACAAAAAAATTAGGCTAAATGTAGTTCTCCCAAGAAATGGGAAGAAAAAACAAATAGAATGGATGTGATGGAAGAATAATAATTGTCTTGAAAAATGTCAAGTGCATGGGAGAAAAGGCCAAAAAGGATGGGGAAACTAAGGAACAAGTGATTTGCTTGTAAATGAGTAAGGGTTCTTAGAATCCTTAAGGAAAATAAGT
Organism: Torreya grandis; assembly: GCA_037957365.1. Taxonomy (NCBI): domain Eukaryota; kingdom Viridiplantae; phylum Streptophyta; class Pinopsida; order Cupressales; family Taxaceae; genus Torreya; species Torreya grandis. The sequence continues at coordinate 4,575,219 of JARHVA010000338.1, read as the reverse complement.
GGTTATTGTTTTTGGTTTTTCTCTAATGGTTTTACAAATATTTTTGGAATTTTTGGAGTATCTCAACTTGATCAAGAATGATGAGACACTAAATGGTTGAAGATTCTAAAATAGAGAGATCATTAGTTAGGTCGCTCACAAAATAATGAGAGTGTGGGTTAGGTTACTCATAAAATGGTGAGAACATGGCTTAGGTTACTCTCAAAATGATGATATCATGTTTTAGGAAGGGTGACTAAGTTGACCTCAACAAGTATCAAGCACTACCTACATAGTCCCAAATTAGGATCATGGTTATAATTAGGACACAACGGCCTAGATCAATGGTACTAATATACCCATAGGTGGTTATAATTAGTATCAAGACTATTGATAATAAAAAACAATAAATGAAGGAAGCAAATACCAAAAATCTTATCATACTACTCCAAAATATTGTTTCTATCTAAAATGCTTGAAACAATTATTGAAACTAATCAGACTCATTGGTGTTGAAAAGGTGAAACTAATGGTGAAACCAAGGTCAAACAGGCTAGGTAGATAGGATTCAAAATATGGTTGGTTGATAGAATGGAATGGTAAAATGGATAAATAATAAGCTTAAGAGGAATGAGAAGAATGACATTGACACAAAGAAGAATAGTGATAAAATGGCACAACTAAAATGGTCCTTATAGACAATACACCGTAATGCTCAATCATAGTACCGCTTAAGGTGAATAATATTCATCAACTTAGAATGTTCATCTCTATCTAGTGTGGTGAGCCTATATACTCCTGATCCATAATTTGTAGTAATGATGAAAGGCCCTATCTAGTTTGGTTTGAATTTACCTTTATACTTCTTCTCAGTCATGGTATTATTTTGGTTTTCTTTAAGAATAAGATCACCAAGTTCAAATGTTATATGCTTGACACACTAATTTTAGTGGCCTTTGAGTTAGTTTTGATATGCCTAAAGATTATTAAGCATAGCTATGCATTTTTTATCAATTAGGTCTAGCTCTTGTAGGTGAGCTACTTGATAGTCATGATCGTCTAGGAAATTCTTAAAAGATATGCATACTAAAGGTAACTTAACCTCAATGATAAGGATGGATATTTTATCATAAAAAATTGAATATGAATTGGATCATATGGGGGTATGGTGATTGGTACAGTATGCCCAAAGGGTACAGAATATTTGAAGGTGCCAATCGCAACTGAAATTATTGATAATATTTTTTAGAATATTGACAATGGTTTGTTTGATAATTCAACCTAACCATTACCTTGAGGGTAATATGCTATATAAAAATGTTGTGTGATGTTATATTCAACACATATCTTGTGAACATCCTTATTCTTGAATGATCATCCATTATTAGATATAATTTTAGAGGGGATACTATAGCGACAAATGAGATGGTTAAAGATGAACTTGGAAATTTGGTTTCCAATCACATAAGTGAGGGGTATAGCTTCAACCCACATAGTGAAATATTTGGTGGTGGTAAGGATATGTGTATGGCTATTTGAAGATGTAGGATTGATTTTACCAATGAGGTTGAGTCCCCATGTAGAAAATATCCATGGTGTCAAAATTGGTTTTAGAGTCTTGGCTAGGGCATGAATTAGATTAGCATGCCATTGACATTTATCACATTTATTTACATATGTAGTTATATCTTCATCCATTATGGGCCAATAATAACTAGTTTGTAAGATATTTTTGGATAAGATGACCCTACTAGAGTGGGCTCCACATACCCCTTCAGGAACTTCTCATAATGCTAGTGTAGATTCTACCAAAGTTAAACAATGAAGTAGAGTTCCATCAAAACTATGGTGGTAAAGGGTTGATCCAAGTAGAGTATAACGAGTGGAGTGATAGATAAAGGCTTTTGTTTATTTTTAGGATAGGTCAGGTGGTATAACTTAGTCATGAATATAGTTATAAATGTTTGAATAATAGATAGAATTAGGACCAACAATATCATAAATCATTTCCATAATTAAAGGTTCATGAGTTGGTGTGACCAAATTCTCAATGAGAAACTAATACTCTCTAGCTTTGACTATTTGTTGAATCAGAGAGCTAATAGTAGCCATGGCATCTATAGTTTTATTACTAGCCCTTGGTATATGTTCAAATTAGATATCTATAATTTTCTATTTTAGAGTGTTAACTGTAGATTTGTAAGGAACTAGCTTGCCATCTTTAGTTTGGAAATGGTTTATGACATGATTGATGATTAATTAAGAATCACCATAAAATTTGAGATGAGATATGTTCCACTGTACTGCCTATCAAAATTTTGCAACAAGTACTTCATACTCAACCATGTTGTTTGTCAAGGATAACTAATTTTAAAAAACTTAAAAATTAGATCCCCTATGGTGTAATAAATAAAATGCCTACCCCCAATCAATGTACAGTAAATAATCCATCAAAATATAGATTCCAATGTTTCTCTTCAAGAGGTATGTCTATGATGGTCATTATGGATTCATCTAGAAATTGGAATGTGAGTGGTTTTACATCCATAAGGGGTGCTTCAACAAGCTGATCTATAAGGACCTATCTCTTGATTGCCTTCTGATTAACATACTCTATGTCAAACTCATTAAGAATCATTATCCACTTAGACATTCTACCTTGTAAATCTATTTTAGATAGTAGATACTTGAGCATATCTACTTTTTTAATGACCATGGTCTTATTGTTCAACATGTAGTGTCATAATTCTTGAACTGTAAAGCCCATGGCTAGATAGGCTTTTTCAATAGTCGTATAGTTGTGTTCATACATGACCAATGTATAACTTAAGTATTATACTACATTCTCTTTTCTAGTGTCATCATGTTGAGCCAAAAGTGCCCCCAAGGCATTGTCAGTAGCTGATATATACAACAAAAATGGATTTCCTAGCATAAGAGGCAACAAAATTGGTGGATTTTCAAGATAATTTTTTAGTTACTAAAAAATTGTTTGGTAGTGATCATCCCAATGAAATGTGACTCATTTATTCAAAAGATGTGTAAAATGGTGGCATTTTTTTGATAACTAAGATATGAAGCATTAGATTGATTGGATCTTGCCCTATAAACTATGGATCTGCTTCAAATTGGTTGGTGGTGGCATCTTTGTTATAGCTTGGACTTTAGCTGGATTGCCTTTAATGCCTCCAGATATGAAGCCTAGAAATTTTATTGATGTTACTCTAAATAAACATTTTTTTGGATTTTTTTGGACTTTATACTTATGTAGTCTTTCAAATATTCTACGTAGCACTGCTAGATGGTCGGCCCTAGTTTTTGATTTGCATAGTATGTCATCAACGTAGTCTTCAATAATATCATGCATCATATCATGGAATATGATGGTCATGGATCTTTGATATATATCTCTAGAATTCTTAAGACCAAATGACATTACTTGATAATAAAAGGTTCCCCATGGAGTGGTGAATGCTATCTTGTGTTGATCTTTTGGTGTTATTCTAATCTGGTTATATCTTGAAAATCAATCCATGAGTGAAATCATCTCATAACCCATCATAGAGTTGACAATAATGTCAATATTAAGAAATGGAAAGTCATCTTTAGGGCAAGCTTTGTTTGTGTCAAAAATTAGTATAGATTATGACTCTTTTAGGGTTTTTGCTAATAGGTTCAACATTAGATATCCATTCTGAGTAGTCAATGGAGTAAATACATCCTACTTCTAAGATTTTTTCCAACTCTTTCTTTACTAATACAAAAATGCAAGGATGCATCTTACATAACTTTTGCTTAAGTAGTTTGGCATCAAGATTTACCACAAAGTGATGTAAAACCAAGGTAGAGTCTAAACCTGAAATGTCAAAATATGCCTATGTAAATATATCTACAAATTATCTCAATAAAGATATAAATACTTCACATTCCTCCTTATTGAGGGATGCACCTAATTTTATCCATTTTAGGTCTGATGGAGTCTTGATGTTTACCTCTATTGTATCTTTGACTAGAAGGGTTGAGTTGTCTTTTAGGATAGTAGGCAAAGACTTGAATTGTTGGACTATATCAGAGTCCTCTGCTAGGACTTGATCTTAAACTTCTCCTAGGCATGATGAATCTGAGTCCCCTAAAGGGAGATATGGCCATGTGACAAAAATAGTCAAAAATTCTTAAATAATTTGATCAAATACTTATTATTGCTCAAAACTAAACTTAGAGCCATAGGCAAGTTCATTGTTGGTGGTCTCCTAGTCTAAATTTGAAGAATAATGAACACTCCCATCTAATGGTGCTTGAAATTGGTTTTCACCACTAGACTAGCCTTTATCTTTACTTTTTCCCTAGTTAAAAAGTGCCTCAAAGAGGTTTTCACTTCGGGACCTCAATGTTTTATTTATTTGTTTTTAGCTAAGGGTATTCACCTGCTCTCCAAAATAGGCTTTAGGATCTAATGTGATTGAGAATCCTAATTTATGATCTTCCAACAGATCATTATCTCTAAGGCCTAGAAAATCATAGAATGCCTCATTATTATGAAACTCATCAATTTATAAACTAGATTCTTATTGGTCCCAATCTATCATTTGGGGATAGTATAATGGTAATGGGTTATTATGAATGATTGGCCTAAGGATACATATGGCATTGTTATCAAATAGGTTAGTCTTAGCTAAGTCATTTAAGATAAGGCTATGATCAAACTCTACTTCACTGTTGTCATCATCATCACTATCCACCAGTGATGGAACTCGAATAAGATATGTTGGGTCACCCTAGGTAGTTTAAATCTAAGTCCATAAGGTCTTTTGTACTTAGTCATGGAAATTGGATCAATGGTTCCTTATTGATTTAGTCTGAGGACTCTTCCTTCATAATCTTGATCTTTCATGATCTTATTGGGAATAGGATTCTTGGTGATCTTGTAATAATTAACCAATTTGTCATTATATAACCATGATTCATCTCCTTCGAGAGGGTCTTATTCTCGGCTAGATGCTAGTATGAACATGACTAGTCCTAGATTATGAAGTTTATTTTTACCTTTTCATTGCCAATGCATATGTGGGGTGACTTAAGGTCATCCAAAGGTCTTTGGATTATAAGGAAGATTGGCAATATGAAAGGTATCATGGGTCACATACTCCCTTGTCCATTATTTGAAGTGTTGAAATGATTAGAAGCTTTAGGTGGTGACATGTGAGAAAGGGAATCTAGGGTATTAAGATCTATACAATTGTCCTCTAGAGGATCAATAAGTATGGACTTCCTTTTATCCTACTTGGAACTTAGATTTATGCTATATTGGTAATTATAGCTTTAAAACTTATCCTTGAAATGTTTGTAGTGTTCATATAGGTGTAAATCTCTTAGAATATTCACCTCCATCCCTAAGTGGGAGAACTTGATACATTGATGCAGTGTTGATAGAACTGCATGAATCTCATGTATCCAAGGCCTACTAAAATCATATTATATGATAACTCAAGATTAAGTACATGGCAAAGTGTATCATGGTTTAAAGTCCTAATGATAATGGGTAGGCTAATGGTGCCTTATGATTCTCTCTCCTAATTATTGTAGGCTTTGATAGTTAACATTTTTGGTTGGAGATCTACCATTGTGTACCCAAGAAGCTTGATGAGTTTTAGAGACACTATATTGAGGCCTGATATATTGTCTATAAGGACATGTTTCAATTTGTGCCTTTTTATATAAACTTTTATGTATAATGGATTATTATGGATCAAGCTAAGGGAAGACATATCACTTTGGTTGAATGTGACTTATTGGGTTGGAGCTAGGTGTCCAACCAAAGATTGAAATTTATCAGAGGATATGTCACCGTAAACATTGGATTGGGTAAAAAACTCATTCAAAATGTTCTTGTAGATTATTGATGTTCATAAAAAATATAAAATAGAGATCTGGGCTAGTGTCTTCTGTAATTATTCCACAATATCAAACTTTTTTTCTAGGTCAATGGTAAATGGCTTATTCTAAGGTTGAATGGCTGGATGGATAATGTGTAAAGTGGAAGATGGGTATGGGCCTAGGATGATAATCCTTGACCTTCAAATTATGATTTCACAATTGGAATTAAATATAAGACTATGATTGCTAACAAATAATGGTAATGGTGTGGGACCAAATAGGATAAGTCTTGATTACTAGTGCATTTGTATGTGGTCATAGAGTACAGATGAGTTATTGGTATAAGGTCTAAAAGTGGAAATCCTAGTTTGTTGGTTTGCTTATGTGTGGTCCCAGGTCAAAGAAGATTATCCATGTAATTTGGATGAGTGGCATTGTTTATCAATGTTCTAGATTTATTGGTGCTTAGTCTAGGATTAATTGAGATGGTGTTAATTCTACCCCCTATAATATGACCTACAACCCTATCATAGTCATGTGAAACTATATGGTAGGTTTGTTGGTTGTTACCATTATAAATTTAGTTTTATCCATTGTTTTGATGTTGTTCATTTTTCTATTGATTCTACTGGTTCTATTGGTTTGGCCTTTGATTTTGATACTATTGATTTTGTTGTTACACTAGTCATGGTTATTGTTGTTGTTTCTAGTTATGCAATGGAAAAGGGTTTTGATAGATGCCAAGATTTTAATTAGAGGTGAAATAACCACTATCCAATGTGATCTCCCCATTATCCAACATATTTTTAATTAAATTCTTGATTTGTACACATGTTTATAAATTGTGCCCATTGACCCGATGATACTCACAAAATTCATTTTCATGGTACCAATCAAGATAAAGAATGCCTTGAGGATAATATTTTGGTATAGGCCAAATAATAAAATTAGTAGTGGAAAGTTTTTGAAATAAAGACTCAATAGGATCTTTAAGGTCACTAAAAACATGACATGTAGGCATAGTTCTCCTTAGAGGAGGGTTTTGTAATGGTAAAGGTTGTGGCATTTGTTTTGTAGGTCTTGGTTGTTGTGATTGCGGCATTGGTTGAATAAGTTTTTGGGTAGGAGTGAGCTAAAAATGTGGCACAAATGAAGTTTTCACCATTTGGACATGATGTGACTTAGTTACTCCATTTTCCACAACATTCCTATTATGGTTGAATTACTTTGGTCTATATTGGTTATTGCCTTATGTTAGCTATGATGATTGCACTTGGATTGGATATTAGTTTTGGCCACTTCCTTGATTGGTACCTTAGTTCTAATTAGTTGAATTAAGGTTGATGTCTCCTTTATTGATGAGCACTCACTCAATCAAAAAATCTTTGTCAATTATTTTTTTAAAGGTATGTACACATTGCAATTCTAGATGATAGGCTATCTCAATATGCAAGTTTTTAGTGAATACAATGGCTAATTATTTATCTGGTAAAATATGAGTGAATCAGCTTGTAAGTGCTCTCCATCATTGTAGATAGATTGTAAAACTCTCACTAGCTTTTTGTTTATCTTATATCAAATCAACCAATGAAATCTCATGCTCAAGATTATAGTAAAATTACTGCACAAACTTGTTTGAAAGATCATCAAAATTAGATATCAAATTCTTAGGAAAATTTAATAACCACTCCAAAAATTATCCAACTAAGCTCATTGGAAACAAAAACAAAAGGTATATATCTCTATATGCTACTAGTTGGCATGTGATAGAGAACTTGGTTAAATGGGCTTTGGGGTCACCTTTCCCCTTATATTTAAAAAACTTTGGTGGCTCATATCCTGGAGGGAATGAAATATATAATTAATCCATTTTGAAAGGATAGAAACACACATCATCCAAATTAATTTTTTTAACCTGTTTCCCTATTTGTATGGCTATAATTGCATCCTTCATTTGTTACAATTCTTGGGATAGGAAACTAGAGAGAACATTAGTTTGAGGTGGAACATTGACCTAGGTAGATGGTTGAGTAGTCACAAGTGGAGTATTTTAACCAGGGTATGATGGGGGTATTTGGTATATGTTAGATTGGTTAGGAAACAAACCAAGAATATTCATATTTAGAATAGGATGTACTTGTTAAAATTGCATGTTTGATTGTGTAATATTCTATTTTGGGTTGGTGATGAAGGTTTGAATTGGAGGATTTTGAGGTTGAGATGGAGGGATATAATTATACTATGCCATTATGGTTGAATAAAGACCTATTTATAACTACTTGAACCTTGTTGTTGAGTGGGAACTTGTGAGCCAAGACCCCATCTATAAACTTATGGTATGCCCTACACAAAAGGCAATTATTACCTAACAGGGATTTGAGAGACATTAAAACCCCTTTTATTGCATGAATCTTGGTTGGGAAATGGATGCATGTTGGGGATTTAACATCTATCACTGACCAACATGAATATGTTGTTGATTAAACATCATTTGGTTTTGAATTGGCATGTTGGTATGTGAAGAATAAGGTACATTTGCTACTACCTGATGAGGTAGAACATTAATTATCCCTTGTTGAGGTGGTAATATGTTCAACCTCTATTATATTGGTATATTAATTTATGCCTATTGTTTTAGAATGCTACTCATCACCTATTGAGAAGGAATAGGATTTGTCACATTTTATTGTTGAGGCATGGCATTGGTTATTGGTTGACTACTTGATCATATTGGTTGTGCGTTTGACAAAGCAGCTAGTTGAGGTTGGGGTGCATAATCTCCCATTTTTAGGTTTGTCAATCCACTCATCATATTAACTAAAGGCACATGTTGTTGAATAGTTATTTGTGTATTATTACCACTTTTATTTAGATTGGATGTTGCTTGCATATTATCCATTGTGTTTAGCTTATTATTTTGCATAGAAGTAAAAGACACTTTTTTCATAATTGGTGTATGTAATAAGTTATCAACCAAAGTGTTTTGAATCATGGGTCTAAAATCTAATTGTGTTGACCAGTTAACTCTATCAAAACTCTTGTTGAATGAAATATGTCAATAAGAGATTTACTCACCATGGTCATCTGATTGAAATTGTATGCTAGATTAAAGTAGGTTTGATATGCTTCCTGCATTTGGTTAAAGTGGTTTTCTATGAGGTTATTTAATTTTTTAGGAATATTATTATCCTAATACATTATTTGGACTATATTTAAAGGATTTCTAGAAGAATCTTGTCGACTATATAATATGTTGTGAGGCATTCTTACTAGGCTTGGTAAACTTTCATGAGGGAAGTCTGCTAGAAATTTAGCCCCTACTTCTATGGCTCTAACCAAAATCTCATCTTTATTCTCTAACAAACGATTCTCAAATAAAAATGGATCATATGTGGAAGGTATATTAATAGAGTAGGATTTTTGAGGAACTGGTTGTTTAGTTATGGGCATCATAGCTAGGTATTGTGCAGTTTGCTCTTGGTCTTGTTCTGAATATGATGGTGTATTAACCAAATATTTAGCCAATGGATCTTAGTTTTGTGCCCCTACTTGAGTATTATAAGAGGGATAAGGATCTATCTCATAAGAAATATTATCTGTGTAGGGATCTTGCACCATTTATTCTTGTGAAACTATATTACTAATCCCTAGATTGTACATGAGTCCACTATGAGTGTAGGAATACATGTTGGTATCCATAGTTAATGTTTTACAATAAAAAGGGAAAAAAGTTCTAAAAACTCTAAAAAGACAATGCCTAAAAGATGATGTTCAAACTTGGTCTAGATTCATCAAAAGGATATAAAGGTTTATGCAATAATTTGTGAAAAAACAAGCTAATGTTAAGTATCTAATGTTACACATCTTATATAAAAATATTAATTAAATGGACCAAAAATAAAAATGACAAACTCTAAGGTTAAAGTGTTTCAAATCAATATAATCTAAGAAATAAATAGTTGTTAGGTATTTTGGCTAAACACAACGTCAAAATCTAGGCTCAAACAAGGCATGTGATAGGACTCTTGGCCAAACAATGTCAAAATCTAGACTTTGAAATAGATGAGATTTTAATCTAATGGATTTGAAACACTTATAGCAAAAACTAGGCATTTGCATCTTGGTCATAAACTTGATCAAATGAGTATAAGGTATGAAATAAAAGGCACTTTAGACATAATTTGTTTTCTTTTAAATAATGGTATAAAACTTGGCTCTTTTGATAAATATTCTATACAAATGTGAATGGCATAACTTTGCTAGATAAAGATTCATAAAGGTATACCCAGATTGGCTTGAAAATGTGCACAAACTTGAACTCTATGCAAGAGCATCTATGAAATAATGTTTGAAATATTTTGTGTAGCATAACAATGATAGACTACTCAAAAGATGTGACAAAATGTTTGTTTCAAAAAATCCCTAAGGCAAAGATGGTTTCTCACAAATTCAATAGTGTAACACTATTTTTCTTAACTCAAATGACATACATACCTCTAAAGTTTTGACAATATCTCTAAGGTTAAAAAGTACGTATTCAAATGATCTAAAGCAAAATGGGATGGTAACACAAAAATGTTTGGTGCATAAAATCAAAGTACAAGTGTTTAGCACAAAATGACTTAAGCCTATCAAGTGGTGATAATGATTATGAGTCTTAAACGGCCTTCAATTCAAATGAAAATTTGAACCTAAGTTAAAACAAGTTTAATGTACACATGGTGAACCCACTTGATGTATCAACCCTTAGAACTTAGAAAGGTTCAAATTAGAATGTGAATTATAAATGGACTTTAAACAAACTTTGGTAAAGGTATAGACTCAATTGGGCACATAAATACACCAAAGTAGATGATATGAGTCTAAATTTTGATGAACTTTCAACAAGGAAAATTAATGATTCACGTGGGTAGCATAAGGCCTCTTTGTTCAAAGGAAAATGAGGACTATGTGTTTTAGTTTGTATCATTTGTTCACACCAAGTTTTGACTCCAAACAAGACTTTAATCTATGATAAAACCAACTAATTAATCACTATTTAGATCTTAAATTGATAAGGTTGCTTGGTATTATTAGAATCCATTATTATACATCCTTTGAGAGGATTTTAAGTGTTTATCCAAAAGTAAATGTGCATTATATATTAGGGTTTTTACACCCCATTATCTCAAATGATAGTACTATGACATGGACCTTGAGGCACACCTTACACCAACAACACTTTCACGACAAATGGGTATTTTGCTAAAAACTAAAAGTTTTAGAATGTTTTTAGAGGAATCAATTACATAATGACTTTCATGCCATGATGCAAAATAAAATTACATAATTGGGTGTCCATGGCACTTGTCTTGTTGTAAAAAGGTCTTATCCTTTTTATAACCACTACATACATCACTTGCTCAGTATAGTGCGATGCCCAAAGTGTAGATACATTTCATGTACAAATCCAACACTAGAAGGTGGTTTAACCTCTAAAACCTCTATTTCTAGTGGGAGTGGGTGAATTGAGTGCCGAGAGATGAAAACTTAGGTCAAAGATTCCCTAAATAACTTGTGGGAAGTAATGAAGCCCCCCTCACAAGCCAAGTTTGCATAAAAATAAATGACTAATAGAAAGATTTTAGGTTCTATTTCAAGGTCACCCAAACTATGATGAGTTTTTTGAGGAGTGATTTATACAACATTATTTCTATGCCTTGGACTAGGCATTTTTGTAACAAGAATGACACTTTTGATTCCAAGGGTTCCCTAAAGGGGATAAATAAAAGAGCATACATGCACAAACCTTCTTTTTTTCAATCAAGTTATGACTACATAACTATTTAAAACAAAAATTAAAAAGTGTGTTCAATTTTAAGCACCAAAACAAAGATTAGGTGGTTCTTTTTTGACCCCTTGGTCTTAATTTTTAACTTTTAAAGCATAATTATCAAAGCATTCACTTAAGCATCTAAATTTTTCATTAAACCAAAAAATAAAGTTACTAATTAATTTTAAAATGCTCAAATGAAGTGTGAAAGGCACTAATTTAGTTTGATTATATGAATTTCCATGTATATTCTACAAGAAAAATTTTAGCACTTTGTTTAGCCTTGAAGCACATTTATCAAATGAGGTAAGTAACATTGAAGGGCAAAATCTATCAACCCATAAGGCAAAATATCAAGAAAGTAAAAGCGTTAGATTAGACTTGGTTAGAAAAAATCTCAAGAAAATATTTTAAAAAATAATATTAAACATATGAACACCTGCAAACAATAAATTAGAAGGCTGAAAATAAAACATAACACAACACATAAAAGTTTGCACATAAAACATAAAAACCTACAGTCAGTATTTTTAACATAAAATTTAAAATATAGATCAGTTTACCACAAAATTTTTAGAGGTTGTTAATAAATCCAAGGAATACTTCTCTAAAAAATTTGAGCTCCAAACAGGTAATAAAAAAAATATTCACTTTGTTCTAACCATTTTACAAAAAAAATAAAAAATAGAAAATGATAGTCACTAAAATAGTCATAACTTATAAAATATAAAGATTTTTTTTTTTAAATTTTAGATAATATCAATAAAATATTTAGATATACTCATATAAAAATTTATAAAAAAAATATTAAGTTAAAATTTATTAATTATTTATGGGCCATTTTTACTCTAGCATATCAAAAACAATAAAAAAAGAATTAAAACTATGAATACAAAGAAATTCATGGGTTGCACACTCATGAAAATAGTACCACCAGATGTGAAATTATGTAGACTAGGAATTTGACTCAAGATAGGTGATTAGTATTGTGTTAGTTTCAAAATGAAAATAAATTTGACAAAAACACACTAACTAGCATACATCTTTAGGCCTAGTTATTAGGGGAGTTTAGTTAACAAAAACAAAATGGAAAGCACAAATAAAATTCGAAAAAATAATTCACCTTTGTTGGATGCTCCAAAATACTTGTTTTAGTGGCTTGATCTATTTATGCTTATGAATTCTGCATCAATGGAAGCTTGGCTATCTCCATCTCTTCTTGACACCTTGTGTGGATTTGATTTGGCTTAGCTTGACTTTGGCACAATATTTTGGCATTATAAAACTAAGATGTAATGATTTTTAATGCATTTGGGAATTGTATTTTTGGCATAAAAGAGCTTAGAATTCAATAGGCAAGGCCTCTTATTTATATATTTTTAGAATGGTTTGATGATCAACCATGACCATCCATCTCAAGATTGAGATGTGTGGCCATGAATAAATATAAATATAAAATCCATTATAAAAATATACCCTTTAATATTTGGGATAGAGGAACATTGAATAGGCATTAAGGGTCTTAATGAGGCATTGGAGGCCCATAATCCTAATATTTTATGCATTTATGGCCTATGGATGCCACCCCATATGATGATGTCACCTGATGATGTTGTTAATAGAAATCAATTTCCAATAAATATTTATTCAACAAGTTCTATGGAAAATTAACTTAAGGCCCTAATTTGGTTTAATTAGCCTAAAACATGATTGGTCAACTTTGGTGCAAATTTTGGCCTTTAGTGCATAAATTAATCAAATTAATTAAAATGTCTTATTATTAGCTTAAATTTTGATTGGATTGGAATTGGGAGTTGATGTTAGATGCATTGGAGCCATATTCTCATTTAGGATGTTGATAACACAAAATAACAAAGGCACATGTCCCATGTAAGAGATTTGATAGAAAAGAGCAATCCAGGGCACCCAAGTACAAAATTAGCATTTTGAATTGAAATGATTTGATCAAAGTTAGTTATCCCATAAATTGTATTATCCCATTTAATGATACTCTAGCCAAAATCAACACTTTAATATATCAATTTCAACTCATTTAATGTGTTTTAGTGTTTTTAGGCCAAATTGTGCAATTTGGTGGAAATTGGTTAAAAACCTGGTTGGAGGTTATTGGTGGCCAGATTTAGGTGTCTACAATTTGCCCCACACTTCAAAAGAGAGCATAAAAGATCCCTTGAGCTGAGATCATCTCATTTTATGATCAAAAGAGGGGTTATCTATAGAAATAACTATAAAGGAATCTATCTAAGGTGTATTTCTAAAGCTAAAGCCATAGAGGTCATGGATAATTTACACGACAGTTGAGAAGTGGCCATCCTTCATGACATACCATTGCACATAAGATATTGAGAGATGGCTATTATTAGCCAACTTTATTTAAATATTCTCACACCCATGCACAAACATGCCACTAATGTCAAGTGTTTGATAAGTGAGAGATAAAGGCAACCATATCTTTACAACCAATAGCTAAATCAAAATCATTTTCACAATGGGGCCTCAATTTCATATGAGTTATCAATCCCAACTCCTTAAAAGGACATAAATTCATGCTCACTACCATAGACTATTACACTATATGGGCTGAATTAGTATCCACCAAGAACAATAGAGAAATTGATGTCATTAAGTTCCTTGAAGAGAATGTCATTACTCAGTTTGGGACACCCCTATCTCTAGCATGTGATAATTGCCCAACATTTGCATCAACTAAGTTCACTGAATGGGCATATAATAATTGACTAATCATTAAGTCTACCTAAAAATACTACCCTCAGGGTAATGGAGTGACTCAATCCACTAAAAAATATTGATGAATGCCATTAATAAGTCTACAGAAAAGAAACCTAGAGAATGACAGTCCTTATTAAAATATGCTCTATGGGAATACAAAACTAAATACAAGTAGGTGCTCAAGGTATCCCCATTTTTATTGGTCTATAAGAAATAACCTATTTTTACCATCATGTTAATGCTTCCCACCTATGAGTTCATGGCTGAGTACATGGAAGATGATAAAAGAGTGCAATACAGGATACTAAACATCATCCAAATAGAGGATGCTAGAAATGAAGCATTAAATAACTTTAGTAAGCATTAGGATGTTGTGAAGAGATGGTTTGACAAGTGAGCCAAAATTAAAGCATTCTAAATATCAAACTTAGTCCTGCTATGGGATAAGACCCACAAAAAAAAGGACCACATGACAAGTTCACTCCCCTATGGATTAGACCATACTAGTGGTAGAAATATTGGGTGAAAATGAATTTAGACTCAAAGACCTACAAGGGAATGACTTGGCCTTGTGAATCAATGGGAAATATGTAAAACACTATTTCTCTACTACTCTATCACAAATTCCAAAAGAATAGTAAGATTGTTTAGAGTTAGAGTAGGTAGGAGTAATTTAGTTTGCTTTCTTGATTTGTTTTCCTATTGTTTCCTTTCTTGCTTTGATTTTTACTTGTTGTTTGTTTTTTTATTATGTGTTTTAGTTTAGTAATAAGTCCTTCGGACAAAAATTCATTGGCACAATTTATGTTAATTTGATCCTAAAAGGGGAATAAGGGATTTTTGGTCCTAAACATTGGTCATCCAAAAGTTTAGAAACATCTAGCAGTGTTCTAATTTAGAAAAGATGGATGAAATTAATTAAGAATTAGTTTTCTTATGAAAATCCTAAGTCATTTTAAGTCTGTAATATAGTTTAGATGACTAATAATTTTCTTAAACAAGAGTTTGAATCTGTGTGGATTATCATACTATCACTTAAACTCACTAAATAAATTGCCTAGGCATAACTTTCTATTTGAGAGTGAAGAACATTCAGATTATGTCTTGGCATAATCCTTACACTTAGCTTATTATGGTTCCCAACCATTCTAGTTTATGAATATAGGTATCTAAGAAAACAAAAAATAAAAAATATGATATACCAATAAAGTGAAATCATAAACTACTTTATATTCCATGAATGGTGATTTAGGCAATCTCTACCAGGGCTATGGATGTCTAGATGGTATTATAGAAAGGCCTGGAGTGGATCTAAAGGTACCTCTATTAGGCCTATAGATGCCTGGCTGGTGTTAAAGCAATGCCCAAGCCATCCCTAATTAAGCAAAGTATTATTATATAAAAAATTAAAGAATACTTAAGTCATTTCATGTCTAATGTCTTGAAACTTGAAAGTTATCATTTCTCAACCCAATGGCAAAGTTTAGTGAACCTCAAAGTGCACACATTTTAGAACTATCTACAAGGTTCAAACTCTATTTCAAACTTTTGATCTTTCATTAGTTCTAAAAAGTAGTTTTGATATTGATTGAAGATCATAATTAGATAACTAGTTTCTGATTCATCTTTGAAAAGAATATCTATATTCTAACATTTGACAATATTTCCCCATAGAGGCCACCATTTTTTGATGCTCAACTACCCCTATTCCTAGAATGGAGACCCTCCTTTCTTAAATTTTCTAAAATTCCCAAGTTTCCAAGCTTGCTAAAGTAGTTGAGTGTATAAAAAAATTGATTTAATACTTTCTAGTAATTTTTGGTTAATCATTCATTTTTCAATAATGGTTAAAACTTATAAATATTTGAATTAATACAAATCTCTTCAAACTTTCATTCAATAGTGAATCATTAACCATTGACACTTCAAAATGTGCAGATAAGCCTTTCCCAAAGAAGTTCTACTTGGTCCTCCAATTGGAATGGATGTAATAAGCTCTACCTAATATTATTGAACTAACCTTATACTTTGTTTAAATCATTTAGTTACATAATTTTACTTTATACTTGTTTGATTGGCTTAAGATGGGCATTTTACATTTTTATAAGTCTAACTTACCTTCCTACTTGACCTTATAGGATGTCAAAATTAATGAAGTGGTTTGTGACACCTTATAAGACATCAAATTAAAGATGGTGACTCAAGAGGATAGGTGTATATGTCATCAAGCTTTAAATTTTTTTAGATATTTATCGTATCTCACACAAGACATTTGAAATAAATCTATGAAGTCCATGAAACGCATGGCCCTATTTAGATAACATGTAAATAAGTTATCTATTATAATTCAAATACATAGGCTACATGTCAATATCTTAGGCCCCACAAGCAATATAGTTCAATCTGAGCCACCATGCATCCCACAACAATAAAAAATCCCATGAGATGCCACTGCATGTCTCAAGCATGACCATCCAAACCCAAGTAGCCTTTCAAAGTGACATGTGTCCCCCAAGGATTCATTTGAGATCAACATGTATCCATGCCATGTTATAACCATTTAAACCTCATAAGATCCCTCAAGTAACACATCTAGTAGTACTTTAGCCTTTTGATCAAGGCTCAATTGAATACAACTATCTAAATCTCTTCCCAAGAATGATAAGTGGTAGAACAACAAAGAGAACCCATAAAAATGATGTGTGTCCCCTTTAAACCTACATAATGATGCCACATGTCATTCCTACACTAATTTTATCTAAAAATCAACTAGAATGCCTCCAAAAATCCATAAGGATGAAAAATATCCCCACTGGACCCATGAGATGATGTCACATGTTATTCTTTTAAAGTTACATCCCTAGATCTATGAAATCACTCCTGAGAGAGATGCGTGTCTTTGTCCAAGCCACATGATTAGTTCCAAGTTGTTGATAGTTGTTTAAATCTCTCTAAAATAAACACCTAACAAAGGGAGTTATGAAAGCCTTCTGAAGGTGACATATAGTAAGGCAAAGCCACAAGTACCCTCAAAGAAAGCCACTTAGCAAGAGAAAAACCCCAATAGCCCACAAAAGTGATGTGTGGTGCTCCTACAACCAAGTAAAAATGAAAGGCACCACATCAAGCTCATCAAAAATTAAAAAATGTTGCATGATAGGGTAAAAATAATTCATCATACTAAGTTACATTTTAAGAGCACACAAGTAATCAGAAGGTGCCATGTGTTATGATTTAAGCTAACTAAGTAGCCTAGTCATCTTTAGGCCCCATGAGTGCCTAACTAGATTTGAGGTGGCATGCCACATGTTAAAAGGTGACAATATTTAGATTTAAAGCTAAAATTGATGGTAAATAAAAATCAAATCAGTGCTAAATTTAAATTTTGAAGAAATTAAATGCCAAAAGCAATAGTTTGAAAATATGCAAAGGTGATGATCTCACCTTTAATATAGAATGAACTAGAATTAGTATCAAACCTTATATTAATCAAAGTAATATTTAAAAGGCTACTTAACTTGGCTATTATTACCTACATTGCATTCGAATCTCTAAGTGTTTACCCTCCCTGTTATCTGCATCCTCAACATGATAAAGCTTAAGATACTCATGAATTATACCCAAACCACCATTGTTGGAGCTCTAAAGTTGCAGAGAAATACAAGAGGACATTAATTTATACCTAAAACACTATAGAGATAACACATGTAGGACCCTCCACTATGGATAAGAACATTGCATTTAGGAATGATGACTTTATATTTTAGTATGGTAATTCAGTAGTTTTCAAGGACAAAAAATTCATCCCTAAGGCCATAAACTTAGGGGGAATGCATTACAACAACATCTAATATAATGTTTAAAAGAGATAAGGATATTGATGAGGTTGAGACCATACCCCATATTATTTAAATGGATTTAGACATACTTGCAATCCAAGCTATCAGTCTACACAAGGCTGTAGCAAAGCCAAAGCTCATGACATGCACTGATCTAGTATATGGTCTCTTCAAGTGATCAAAATATGAAGATGGGTTACTCAAATCCATAAGCGAAGGGATCCCAATTGCCTTCATAGTAAGACCTAGATTTGTTAATTACTACAACTTATCTTTACCATAAGTGGAATATAAGTAGAGAATCATTGACAACTACTATGAGGTACACAAGCTAGAGACAGTCTTGGCTTCATGGGTGACTGACCCAACTGGGGTTGTTTTCATGGATGACCAAGGGAATTTGCTTATTCATTAATTTAGGAAGGGATCTAGGATTGACCTCACTCTCCTCACTATAATGTATGGAAACATGCATATAGACCATGTGAACATAAGGACCCTCCTAGTACTGGAAATCATCTTCGAAGACTAGCTGATTCCCCCACTTAGGTATATTATCAAAAAAAATATGGTATATGTAATGAATGACACCTATAAAAATGGTACCCATTTATACATGATGATCTACCTAATAGATACCATCTATGAAACTACCTAACTTGGCCCTAAATCATGGTCTTCTGAGTGGCAAGAGGTCATGCCCTAATTATTCTCTACATTACACATCCACCATTTCAAGTGAAATATCAAGGTAATTATAAAATATTTATACCCACTTATTCACAAATCCATCACCAAATGTGAAATGTCAAGAGTTCCCCTGAAATTCAAATAGACATCAAAAGAAATAGGTATCTTTTGGCTTTACCCTAATTACATAGTCATCCAAATGGAAAGAGTAATGGTGGCTCCCCTTAGGTTTCCAAGGTATGAACCCATTGTTAGCTATCCAAATAACACCCAATAAAGGTCATTTTTTTTTCAAGTTTGACCCATACCTAGACTAATATGGGAATGATCTAAGGCTGTGGGATGCCTATATCTAGATTAGACCTCTAGGGTTTTTAATGAGGCTAGTTCCTCAGATATAATAGTTTGGACCTTTCTTTATAAGACCTAAATAATTTGGGGTGAAAATAGTTAAGATATTGCATAAGTTAAAACTTATTCTAACATGTGGTGATGTACCAAATGTTCAAAGATCCACTCTCAAGATTGAACTCATTAACACACTAATAAACTATGAATATAACTAATGTAGTGTCTACAATATTTTCCAAGCAATAATACTTCACCCAGAGGTTAATTTTATGTACTTAAGCTAGAGGGAAATGAGGGTAAGGCTTGATTGAAAGCAATTATAGTCAATAATCCACTTTATACCTGAGACATCATTATTAAGACATGCTAGATGACCTATAAGAAAATTTTATTAACACTTAGCTTTAACTTGGACCTATAAAGGGAAGATGATAAAAAAATTTACATATCAAACAAATACAAAACACTAAGCATATATTAGTAAACAATTTTAAAATGATCAAGTCATTACTCCAAGAGATACACAATACAATTTTTGGTAGAGTCTAGTCATACCATCCTAAGGGATCTTCAACAATAGATCAAAATCCATATTTATAAAAAAAGGAGAGTAAGATAGGGGGATTTTAGCATTGAAAAATAAATAAAAATGAGAATAACTACATGTTAACCATAGTTACAAATACCTCTACATTTATGCTCATTCAAGCTTCCTGATTGATCTAGGTCACTTCAGTCCATTGCACCATTACATTATTCCTTCAATGATGCTTCTTTATGGTTGAAATGGTAGGATCAAGTTGTTTTTAGATGGGTTCCAACATCAATGTAGTTACAACCATTGGATCAATCTATTAGAATTTTTTCATGGTGCTAATTGATATTTACTAGTTTGTTAAGGCATGTGAGAGTGGAAAGAAGGGTAACTTTCATGTAGCTGGCTTTGGAGATGAAGTTGTTGAAGTTTAAATGTCTACCTTGGTGGTGTCCTTAAAAAAATTGGCTCTATTTCAACTTGTATCCATCCTAAATTGTATTTAAGCTTGGTTCCTTCAAATTTACCCTACCTAGGTCGAAGAGTGCCCTATCAACTTTCATCAAAATGTTTCAAGCTTGATCCTTTACTTATTGGTTGTTGATAACTAATTTAAATCATTAATATATTGACCAATCCATATCACTGATCTTGATTTTCATGATAAAATGTAGTTCCTTGATCTTTTACCAGCTTGAACATGCTCAAGCTACTTGTCAACCACATGATAATTCTTAGGATCTTTTGACTCTTTGACTTTCTTGTGTGTCATTTATCTTAATTTCATGATCCAATATTAACTATTAGATCTACTGGGACCCATTATATAAAACTAAATGGCTATTTCATGAGGGCTAATTTTGATGTATGTACATCATTATTTGAAATCTATGTGAATGTATTTGACATCTAAATGGCTATCACTTAGATATTTGAAAAGTAATGGTCATTACCATGACTTAAATTTGATATTTTTGAACCCATCAATTGACATCCATGGTAATTTTTATGACATATGCATGACCATCAATCTTTGCACTGCAATGGATGACTACTAAGCTTGAACTTTGACACTTATGTCAATGTCACTCCACTAGAATAGTTTACCTGAGCTAATTTGGTTGATATAATTATATCTTTAGGGAAATCATTGCAGAATAATTTCCCTAAAAGAAATATATCTTTGTCTTCAAGACTTTTGTTTATGGGTTCTTTTCATTTGAGACATTTTTTGCGGATAAAATATCTGATGGAAATATCTTTGGGCTTTTGACAAGGACCTTTTATTTCAGACATTTTATCTAGCTAAACTATGTCTTTAGAAAGATTCTCTCAAAAAATTTATCTGGAAGAATTATGTATATGGGCCTTTTGTATCATAAAAAATGTCTAAAAGAAAATAGACTTAGATTTTTCTATGGATAATTTTCTTAAAATAATTTTGTCTTTGGGGAAATTGTCACAGAATATTTCCCTCAAAATAAATAAGTCTCTGAGATATTTTCCTTGGAAAATTTTCTTGAAAAAATATGTACTTAGTATTTTTCCTTTGGTAAAATTGTCCCAAAATAATTTTAACACTTAGCCAAATAAACTTTGAAATATTTCCTAAGTGTAAATTAAGATTTTAAGCATGCAGGATCTTTTGGACTTGTTCTTAAAATTTCTCAGACACCATGAAACTTACTTAGAAACCCTCCATTTTCCATTCTAGACTTGTCTCTAAGGCATTTGATCTTTCATAAATTGGGACCCTGCTAGGCTTCTCTCTAGGTCTAGGTGAAGCTTGGTATGTGGGCCAAAATGGCCAACATTTCTGGTGACTTAGTTGGTTTGACTAGCCTATTAGTCATGGAACTTAATTATTGAACAAGTTTACTCATGATGATTGAATGAATAAGGTACTACTTACAAAATGGACTTTGATTGATTCTTGAATCACTTTTTGGAGCATAGGGTAACCCAAAAATAATAAGAAATCAATAAAATGGGCCAAAACTAACTAAATAACAAACAAAGCAATGTGCAAAAGCACTTGGAGGAAAACAAACCTATCTACTTATGTACAAAGAACATGAGATCAAACTAATATTATAACTTAAGATACATCCCATTGACAAGGATGGGAAGGCTCTCTCCATTAAATATATCAATATCAAAGGCATTTCTTTCCTTACAAATTATGATGACATAAGACCCACTCTAAAGGCTATCAAACTTAGAATGTTTCCCTAATTTTACATGGTCCTCATCCCATTTGAGGACTATGCCACATTGATGGAATATCCTTAATGAATCTCTTTTGTCAAAAAAATTCTTGACTTTCTATTGGTTAGAGCATATAGTATACATGGAATAATCTCTTATCTCCTCCAATTCTCTCATTTCATTCATCTTAACCTCCATTGCATTATTTTATAGAAGCTCTAGCTGGTGTGCAAGTTTCAAAGTTGGGAGATCTAATGAGATAGACATCCTTGATTATCATCCATAAACTATGAGATAAGGTGAATGACCAATGACATTCTTGGGGGTGATCCTATCATCCCATAAATTAGTCTTCAACTTTGTATGCCAAGATCTTTGATTATCTTCTAGTGTTTCTTTAATGATCCAAATCAGGTTCTTGTTAGTGGACTCAACTAGTCCATTACCCTATGGATTGTAATTTGATGAATATTTTATATAAATACCTTACTCAAGATACCATTCACATACCTTCACACTATTTAATGCCAAAGCATTGTCTAATTTTATAGTAGAAGGTACTCCAAAATGGGTGACTAGACTCTCATAGAATCAAAGCATAGAGTTCTCATTTGCCTCCTTCAAAGGCACTGCTTCCACCCACTTGGTGAAATAGTATTTACCTATCAAGACCCACTTATTACCAGAACTAGATGGAGGATCTATCATGCCAATGAATTTTAAATCCCATTACATGAAAGGTTGCTCAACCTGAATAGGTTTCAGTGGCAAAGCAACTAGTCTCTACTTTCCTGTAAACATTGCACACTTCCTAACCCATGTATGTGCATCCTTAAAAAAATTAGAACAAAATTAACCATCTATAATGATGTTTTTATCTATGTTATTGGCTACAAAATGTCCTCCAGGAGGACTATCATGAAATTGTTCAAAAATATTGTCAAATTGATTAGCTTCAACACACCTTAAAAACATACCTCCATTGTCCTTTTTGAATATGAATTCATCAATTAGAATGTATGGTACTGATTATAGCCTAAAATTTATTCTCTTTGATGCATCTAAGACCATTGGACATTTTCCTATTTGAATAAATCTAGGAATGTCTTGTGTCCAATTAGAAGGAGAAGTAATTTTAGTTTCTTGTTAAGTGTCTTGAAGTGTCAAAACCATCTCCTTTTCTTCTTTCACATATTATACAAGATGATAAAATAATATTTTAACTCATACCAGCTTTGTTACCTTCACTTCAATATCATATTCCATACACTTAGTAACCCATCTAGCTCTCTTTTCACTTAAGTCTCTGTTGAGGATGAAATCCTTCACACTAGGATGAACTGCCATTAGTTTAATATTTTTATTGAAACCAAATATATAAATTTTTTCAAACTTCTTATAAAAATAATTAAATTATTTTCAACAAAATAATACCTCTCCTCATAGTCTTCCAAAGCTTGACTGAAAAAAGTAATGGGTTGCTCTAAACCTTCACTATTTTATTGCATAAGCATGGTTGAAATTGTACTAAATGTAGAAAAAGCGTACATAAAGAAATCCTTACTAAAATATAGATTAATAAAAGTAGGATCTTGGATGATTTCTTGTTTGATGGATTCAAATACTCTCTTACCTTCCTTACTCCAAGTGAATTATTGATGTTTCTTCAACATTTGAGTGACTGGCCTTAAAAATTCTACAAATTCAAGAATAAATCTTCTGATGAAATTTATCTTGCTTAAGAAGCTTTAAAATCATTTATTATGTTTTTTAAATGATAAATTATTTATTTTATTCTCTCTATATCAATAGAAATACCATCTTTGGACACTTAATACCCAAGCAGTATCCCCTCATGCACTGAAAAGATACACTTCTTTGGATTCAATGAAACCCCAAATTATCTACATCTATCAAAAACAACTCTCAAGTGTGTTAGATGATCATTAGGATCCTTTGAAAATATAGTAATGTCATTAATATAAACTAAGACCATTTCACTCAAAATACCTTGAAAGAAAACATCCATTGCCCTTTGAAAAGTGGCTCCAGCATTAGAGAGCCCAAAAGGCATCTTTTGATAGGTATAAGTACCCCACTTGGTTGTGAAAGCTATTTTATACCGATATTTCTCTTTTACCAATATTTGGTTGTAACTTGAGTACCCATATAGTAAGGAGAACCTTTGTGAGCCTGATACCCTTTGAAATATTTGATCCATGGAGGGAAGAGGATAGTGGTCTTTTAGCGACACTTTGTTCAAATATCTAAAATCCACACATAGTCTTATCTCTCCATTTTTATTCCTTACTGATACAAGGCTTGCTACCCATGTTGAGTTATTGATAGGAAATGTTATATTTGACTCAATTAACTTGGTAAGATCCTTTCTCATGAGAATTTCAACCTTGGGGTTGATGGGCTTTTATTTTTGGCTTATTGGTTTTACATCTTGTTCAAGATTAATAGTATGATATGCTAATATAGGGTCAAATCCTTTCAAACCATAGTATTAAAAATAAGATACATCCATAAACTCATTACATAATGACGTGCAAGCTACTCTCTTAAAATCAATGTTTACTTTACTCCACTTGAGTTGCTTACCTTCAGCTATGTGAACTTGATCATAATGTTCTTTTTTGGAAGAGATGTTTACCTTGTATTTATTAAGTTGATCATATTCACTAAAAATGATATCTAAATTTAATAAACCTTTAGGCATCTTTTTTAATCTCAATTTCATAATCTGATCTTCATATTGGCATTATAATTTACTTTGATTCTTTGAGCAAAATTCTACCTCATTCTATAGGAAATAGGCTATATATTTGTCACTATCAAAGACTTACCAACTTACCTAATTATTTGGAAATCAAAGCCTACATATATCCTTGATTTGGGTCTGATATTTATTGTCCTTAAGCTGGTCCACTATATCACATTGTGTTCCTATGGCAGCAAGTCTATCTGCATGTTGATTGGTTGCTCTAGGAATATAGTTGATATCAAATGCTAGGAAATTATCCATGAGGTCCCAAAGTATAAGTTTGTATGATTTTAGGAAGGGGTTATTTTACAAACTTAAACCTTTGACTTTTTGCACTACCAACTCATTATCACCTTTTATTTGTGAAATCTTAATACCTCTCTTTTATTAGCCCACTGAAGTCCATGAATAAGAGCTTCATATTCTATAGTATTTGATGTGAAACTAAACTAGAATCTAACTAAAGAATAATAACTTTGATTTTGAGGTGAAATTAACATTACACTATACCCACTCCCGTTCATTGATTTGGATCCATCAAAGAACATATTTCATACTCCCTCTTGATCTTGCTTTAAGTTGGTGATACTAGGCAATGAGTCACCTTCTTCATACATGCAATAGACAACAAAACTATCTTCTTGAATACCTTTGTATGGGTCATACCCATGGTTATCAGTAGCCCACTCATCCAAGAGTATATATGGTATGCCTTCAAGTGGCTTAGAATGTTCTTGATCAATAGTACCCTCATCTTCCTCTAAAATACTGTAATTCATATTAGACATATTTGGCATATATGGTTCAAGGAGAAAACTAGAAATAAGCTCAAATATTGTAGTGACTTTGGTACCATATTTGGTTCTAAAAACCATGTATAACCAATATAAAAAAAATTAACCTCCTATTTTAGTAATAAAATCTCTAAGTAGGCATAGTACAAAATATGGAGGTAAATCAACAACTTTATCATGTAAAATGGTGAAATTTGGACAAGCAACAAGAAAAATCTTAAGATATTTAAGGATGCCCATAGTCTTAGTGGGAGGACCATCTAACTGTAATACTAATTTTTCATGAGGTTCATACTTGAGCCCTAGTTTGTTAGCTGTGGATTTAGGCATGATAGAAGTACTAGCTCTACTATTGATTATACAATTGTGGACAAGACAATCTCCTATGACAACTAAAATATAAAATGGAAGCGGATTAGTCACCTTAGGAGCTTGATGCTGAACAAATGGATTAGATTTGGTTAGAACAACACTTACTCTTTTCTTTTCAGGTGGTCCATAAGAGATATTGAGCTTTGAAAGCTCCTCCTAAAAATACTCCTTTTATCTTGGGATTAGTAGGGTATCCCACATTGAAATTGATATTGAAGTTTTCTTCATATGATCCAAAATACTTAGTGGATAAGTAACTATCCTTGACTACAATTTAGGAGTAGGAGGGGGTCCTAAATTTTGTGTAAATTGAGGAATGTAAGGTCCTTTCACATTCTGCCACTTTGGATCTTGAACCTACTATGTTGATGTATTTTGAGGTAGTTCATGAGTGGTGGTCCTTTGTGGTAGCTAAGAAGGAAAAGAGGCTACCTTATCAGGTCTTGAACCATCACCAATTACCCATTTTTTGATCTAGTATGGGCTATAACTGAATTAGCAACATTAGGCATATTTTGACTTTGATTTGCTTCTATGTGCTCAAAAGAATCCTTTCCTTCTTGAAATTTCACAAATGTACTTTCAATAAGTGATTTACCATTCTCTTCTCATTATTGATTTGTAAATTTTTATTATGTGAGTGAAGGGATATCTCCATGTAGTAGATAGGCTTCTTTATTTGACTAGTTTTCATGTGGAAGAGGAGCTAAACTTTGATTCATATAAGATTGATGTGAACTCTCACTAGTTGGTACCATTGCCATGTCATTTGCTTGATCCCATTGATTGTTCTGTTGCCCTTCCAAAGTATATTTTTTCTAAGTTGGCACAATAGATCTATAATTACTTGGAGTATTAAGATTGTATTACCTTAACTAAGAATTATACCCTTATCCTTATTGATTGGACTGATAGGATGGCTTATTATAATGATAATTATGATTAATATTATGATATGGATTGTATGGTGGAGCTTGTTGTATTTCCATTGCAACAAGTTTGTTGTTATGAGTCTTGAGAAGACTCTCTATCTTTCCCAGTCTGTTAGCTTGATCGCCTTCTCTTTTATAAAACTTTGTTGAATGTGGAAGTGGAGAAATATTTGGACTAAGAGGGTGGATCTCTAGAAAGAGAGGCATTGGTGGCCTTGGAGACAACTTGTCTACTTGTATAAGGCAATTCTAAGCCTTGATTTATATTTCAAAAGCCTCAAGTAGAGTATTCCCTCTCATAGATTGAATAATTATAATTACATCTAAATTAAGAGCCTTCAAATAGTATTAAAAAAACATAGTTGGGTGTAGGCTTGATCACTATAGGAATTCAGTCCCAAGTCTTCTAGAACCTATTATTGAAATGCACCATGAATTCATGATTGAATCTACTAATTGTTGTAAGATGCTTCACAAGTGAAATTTTAAATCTTTGGTCTTCAAAGTGCTTACATAAGACCTCCCCAAATTCATCCTAATTATTAATTGATCTAGGACCTAATCCTTTATACCATTGAAGTGCTTTCCCTTTGAAATAAGTTGCTAATAACCTCATTTATACATTTTCCTAAATCACATGATGCACTAAACAAAGGTTAGCCATATCTAAAATATGTTTTATAGGAGTAATAGGATTTTATCCTTTAAAATAAGTAATATCCTTTAAAGTTGAGACTGGAATATCATCCCATTGAGTAAGATTTAGAGGACTAACACCATTGAATGGCACAAAGGCTTGCCTTATGGGAGTAACCATCTAAGGTATGGGAATTATAACAATGTTTGGCTAAACAATATTGGCTTAAATAGGAGGATTTTGTGTAACAGTAAGGGGAACAAGAGATGTAGGTATAGGATTTGATTGAGAGTCTTTCTTCTTCTTCTTTGTTGATTAGAAAGATAGCTTAAAGAAATCTATCTCTTTCTCTTTTATAAAGGATCTTTTGACAACTCTTGGTGGCATAAAAAATATGTAAATCTAAAAATGAAACTTTGGAATTTGATACTATACTTAGATATGCAAAATTATGTAAAAAGGTTGTCTCACTAGGTGTGCCAAAACTATTAGATATCTAAATCACCTAATAGAGGTCAGATTTGTTCAAGTCTGACCCATACCTGTACTAACATGGGAATGATCAAAGGCTATGGGATGTCTATATCTAGACCAAACCTCAAAGGTTTTTAATGAGGCTAGTTCCTCAGATATAATAGTTTAGAACTTTCTTTATAAGACCTAAACAAGTTGGGGTGAAAAGAGTTTAGAGATTGCATAAGGTAAAACCTATTCTAACATGTGGTGATGCACCAAATTTTCAAAGATCCACTCTTAATATTAAACTCATTAACACACTAATAGATAATGAATAGAACTAATATAGTGTCTACAATAGTTTCCAAGAAACAATGCTTCACCCAAAGGTCAATTTAATGGACTTAGGCTAGAGGGAAATGAGGGTAAGGCTTGATTGAAAGAACATACATTCAACAATCCACTCTATACCTGATATATCAACACTAAGACATGTTAGATGACCTACAAGAAAATTTTATTAGCACTTAAGTTGAACTTGGACCTACAAATGGAAAATGACAACAACTTTTTCATATCAAATAAATACAAAACACTAAGCACAAATTAGTAAGCAAATGAAAATGTTCTAGTCATTACTCCAAGAGGTGAAAAATATAATTTCTAGTAGAGTCTAGTCATACCAACCTAAGGGATATTTAATAATATTTCAAAGGTCATATTTATAGAAAAGGAGAGAAAGAGAGAGGGATTTTGGCACTAAAAAAGGAATCAAAATGAGCACAACCCCATTTGAACCATAGTTACAATTTCTTCTACATTTATGCTCATTAAAGATTCATAATTAATCTAGGTCACTTCAATACATTTCACCGTTACATTATTCCTTCACTAATGCTTCTTTATGGTTGCAATAGTAGGATCAAGTTTTTCTAATTTGGATTTTGGCATCAATGCATTTACAACCATCATATAAATCTATTAGAATTTTTTCATTTCACTATCTACTCTTTATTGGTTTGTCAAGGCATGTGATAGTGGAGAGAAGGGTTACTTTCATATAGCTAGATCTGGTGATGAAGCTATTGAAGTCTACATGTCTTCCCTGGTGACATCCTTTAAAAAAAATTCTCTAGTTTAAATTAGATCCATCTTGAATCACATTTGAGCTTGGTTCCTTTGTATTTACCTTATTCAAGTTGAAGAATGACCTATTAACTTTAATTGAAATATCTTAGGATTGATCCTTTGCTTATTTGTTTTTGATAACTAACGTAGATCATTAATGTTTTGATCAATTTGCATCATTGATCCTAATTTACATGATAAAACATAGTTCATCAATCTTATACCAACTTGAACGTACTCATGCCACTTATCAACCACATGCCCATTCTTAACATCTATGAACTCTTTAACTTGTTTACATGTCATTAATCTTGATTACATGATCGGGTTCTAACTGTTAGATCTGCTAGGACCCACTATTTAAAACCAAATGACTATTTCACAAGGGCTAATTTTGACATTCATGCATTGGTATTTGACATCTACATGAATGTATTTTATGTTTACATGATCATCAATCAGATATTTGAAAACTAATAGTCATTATTGTGACTTAAATTTGAGGTCTACACACCCATCAGTTGATGTCTATAGGAAAGTCAATATTGTATGTGTAATCACCAATCTTTAGACCCCAATAGATGACTACTAAACTTAAAGTTTGACACTTATGTGAACATCACTCTGATGGAATAATTTCTTTGAGCTAATTTGGTTGATGCAATTATATCTTTGGGAAAATCATTATGGAATAATTTCCATAAAAGAAATCTATCTTTGTCTTTAGGACTTTTGTCTGTGGGTTCTTTGTATTCAGGATATTTGTTGTGGATAAAATGTTTGATGCAAATATCTTTGAGACTTTGACAAGGACCTTTTATTTCAGATAATTTTTCCAACTAAAATGTGTCTTTAGAAATATTATCTTGGACATTTTGTCTAGAAGAATTATCTATGGGCCTTTTGTATCAGTCAAAATATTTGAAAGAAAATAGAGTTATCTTTTACTATGGACAATTTTCCCAAAATAATTTGGTCTTTAGGGAAATTGTCATAAAATATTTTCCCTAAAATAAATAAGTTTGTGGGATCTTTACCTTGGACAATTTTCCTAAAAAGATATGTACTTAGTCTTTTGCCTTCAGGATAATTATCCTGAAAAAATTCCAACACTTTAGTCAAATAAACTCTAAAATATTTCCCAAATGTAAACTAGGCTATTAAGATTGTAGGCTCTTTTGGACTTGTTCTTAAAATTGCTTAGACACCATGAAACCTACTTGTGAACCCTCCATTTACCATTCTAGACCTATATGTAATCCATTTGATCTTTCATAAATTGGGACCCTACTAAGCTTCTCTTTAGGTTTAGGTAAAGCTTGGTATGTGGGAAAAAATGGCCAACATCTATGAAATTAGCTGAGGAAGAGATGGCCTACTAAGTCCTCTATGGATTTGATGGAATATTAAAGATCAAAAAGAAGATAGGCCCCCACAAAACTCCTTACAAGCTAGGGAGGACTAAGATAATGAAATGGAAAGACATTATGGCGGTTGTAATGCATAGGGACTCATACCTACTACTTAAATATGACTTCAGGCTGTGGGATCCAAATGGTGTCATTTCTAAACACCTACTCAAATTCAAGAAGGATGTAAACTTGGAGTATAAGCATTAAGAAGAGGTGCATGAATGGGTTTACAAGGATGCCATGAATGATGAGGTATTTCTTATAAATGTAATGAGAAAGAGTATTGAGTTAGAAATGAGGCTAGATAGGGAAAAAAAGAAGGAAGACATCATAAGGTCATAGCTTCCACCAACTCATGGTAGTATATTTGATGTAGATTACAAAGAAAGGCAAGAAGCAGAGGACAATGTTCCTGTCATTAGGAATAGGCCCTACATATCTATACTTATTCCCACTCCAAGTGGACAAGGCATGCCTTCAAGCTCTGAGCAAGGAGAAGTTAGTAGCCAATAGGACCTCTCCTAAGGGCATACATTTGTATCTATATCTACTATGGGAGATAGCAGAGAGAGCTTGATTCAAGCTAATCCTAATGTCATTGACCTTGACAAAATAAAATAAGGTATTGAGCTTTTAATGGAAGAGTTGAAATCTTTGGTAGAGAGAAATATAGAAAAGGTTTACAAGAGGAAGAAGTCTCCTAAAACTAGTATGAGAGGGCCAGTGCTTCCTCCATTAGCTCCCCAAAATCCCACTATGAGTTATGCACCATTACCTCCTTTCCCAATTTTTGGTACATTTATTTATTATCCCACTTCCATGTTTTCTCTACCTGTGTTTTATTTCCCATTGGCTCCATTATCTTCCATTACTACAACCACATCTACCCCATTCTCAATGGACACTATCATGATCCAAGCTAGTGCCTCCTTTGTCTTCACCATTCCCCACTTCATATCCCATACCACTACCAACATTCCACCTCCATCGAGATCTAAGAGCACTAGTGCTAGCCAAGATATGGGTTTTACTCCTCAAGATATCATAATAAGTATGTCACTTTCTCTTGGCTCCCATACCTCCACTAAGCCATTGAAACCCATTTCAAAACCATTCACCTGGCAAAGGCCACTCAAAATTATTAAAAATACTAAAGTGAGTGTGCCCTCTAAATTGCCTTCATTCATTCTCAACATGGGCCCTACCAAATCTTTGTTTGATTCACTTGGGTATCATGACCCAATAAATTTATTCATCCCTACCATAGTCTTGGCTTCTTCATCAACATAGGCACCTCTATTTTAGCTACCTCCAACAAAACCAACATCTAATATTTCCCTAAATTAGGTTAGGGATATCATACAAGCATAAAAGGAGGAGAGGCCTTAGATTGTCTTCTCATCACTTCAAATTGGGATGAGGTTTGACTCTACCATCAACACTATGAAGAGGGTAGTTTGAAGACAAGTGGAGCATCCACAATTAGGCTCAACTATCATTCATGAGAGTGATGAGTCCATCTTCACCTTAATAAGAAAGAGGAAGGCCAGCCCTAGAGGGGTGAAATAATATTTATAGGATCCAATATTCTTGTTTTAATCCCAAGTATAATCTACTATTACCTTGATGAAGGGGATGCAATAGTAATTGAAAATGTTAAAGGAATAAACATTGGTAATAGTGCTACATGGTACTATAATTTCAATAATAAATGTTGTGATCAATGTCTTCAACTTGTATAAAGTGATGAAGAAGAGGAAGGAAGATGGGATCAAGAAATCTAATGTGGTCATGAAACTCAACCAAAAGCTTACACTCTATGATGTCAAGTTGGCAAACTTTTCTAGAGTAGCAAGAAATAATAAGCTCCTTAACCTCAAGGTTCTACCACTTGAGGATATCATTCATGCACAAACCATCCTAATCAATATAATAATAATGTTAAAGATATGGATGGAGTAGTTAAATGATGTTAATACATCCTTGGAAAAATTTGAATTCAAGATTTCCTTACTACTGAAGGATGCCATGGTCACTAGGGTGACCAGGCCTGATGGATCCTTCATGGATGTGTTGACCATTTTGACCACATGTCAAAATGGGTCAACCCCCTATATTAAAACTTATATATGGGTCTAATATAATGTCATAGGGTGTTTTATTGTTCATTAGATGTAACTTTATGTCATTATTACCTTGGTCATGGTTTAATTAAGTCTTAGGCCAACTTGAGTCACTTAGGGGTCCATTTGGGGTCATATATTCAATTATAATGGTTTTTAATGTGTCCAAGTGTCATATTTTATTTTAAAACATCAAATATGTCATATTACCTATCAATAATGTCAATCTCATCTAAAACTTGCAGGTTCTCCAACTAAAAATCAATAAAATAAATAAAAAGGGAAGAGGTTGGCACTTGTATGGTCCATGAGAGAGAGAGTGAAATGTGGGAGAAGGTTATGGAATGGATTTTAATCTTCATAAAATTAATTTAAATTCTTTAAATAATATTTAAGTTCCAAATTTTAGCTAAAACTATTCTACTCATTCATCTCCTTTCTAGGCATGCAGAACTAGTCAATGGGTTTTTGGTTGATATGACTAGTTTAAGAACTTGCAGGTTAAACACATTTAGGAGGTGATAATAAACTTAGAGAGATTAATTTTCATAAAAATATTTCAATGATTATTCAACTATGCTTTATGAACTATCTCTAATAAGTTGATTGTGTTTTTCTACTTATTATTTACTATATCCTATAGCTTTTCCTCTTGTTTGGATGATTCCATACAATCTAGTTAATGGAAGTGAATAAATATTACATATACATATTAAAATCATGATACCCATGATTTTTTTAATATTTAAAAGTGTTTTAATAGGCCAAGTATCTCAAGCTATAAGAGAAGGCACATTTCTATGTTGCAAACATGTTTCCTCCACTTCCAACATCTTCATGTCTTGGTAATGGTGTCCTAATATAGTGATGGTTTATTTTAATGTTTAAAATTTTGGTTCCATCTCATTATAAAATCATTCTTCAAATCAACCTTCCATGGAGTTACAATCATGAGTGACACATAGTCACATGGAGTACATAGTCAATCTTCTACTATTTCCAACCATAGTCATGGCATATGAAGGTACTCATAATGCCCATGGATTTGTTTGAAGAGTTCATGAGATGTTTTACATATAATTTAAATAGTATAAATCAATTAAAATCCATACAATTGATAAAAAAGAGACTGTGATGGTCAACTCAGTCATTCACACAGTCTTATGCCATTGGTGTGCACCTACAAGTGACTCAAAGGAAGGATAACGTGTCAACATGAAGTATTTTGACCTTGTTTTGAAGATTGAATGAGATTGAATAATCCATATAAGTTCTTGGCAAGGAATATAGTTGATCAAATGATTATACATCATGAATTTTTTGAAATACACTCCCAATACGTACATATTAGAATGCCCACCTATAAGTGGCACTAAAAAAGAGTTGAAAATGATAATTAGAGGAGACCTAACATGATTTAAATCTGCCCTAAGGTTTTTGGAATTGAATTAGGGTGTGACAGTCATGCTTGAATTTTTAGGTCAGCAAATGGGGGTTGAAATCATGATTAAACATGAAAAGATTGTGTTCAGGGACCTTTTCTCTAAAAGCACAAAACATAGCACATGGTCATTTTGTGGATATCATATGACAAGGTTAGAAATAGTTTTGGTGAAAATTTATGACTATGCCTTATATCCTCCACATAGGAGAGGATTTATATAAAAAATGGAGGGAATTTGACTAGTGGAAAGCAGTAGTTGGGGGCCTCAAAGTTGCCCATTTGAACACTAAATTCCTTCATTATCATCTATAGGATTGGAGCTATAAGAAGACCTCTTCACCCAAGATTTTAGTATTAGAAAATGACACCATGATTAAATTATTATATATATTTTAAAGAAAAATTTATGATCTAAGTGTCATTTAGATAATGTTGTAATTTTGGGTCTAATCCACACCTATAGGTGTCCCTTCTTTTGAAAGTACTCACCTACAACTGATTGTTATCTTCTACCTCATCCATGATAGGGAATTAAGCATGGAATAAATAAATTTGGTTAATGGAAAATGATTAAAAATAACTTATAGGATCTGAACATGATTCGAAACATATTCTAAGAGGAATCTACACCTACAAGATCCCACTTGACCTAATATAGTTGATTATATTTGACTGAGATAAATAATGAGCAAGTTTGGGGGTTGTGAGTGTTGTAATTGAATAAATATGATATATATGGGTCCAAAAAAAAAATTTATGACCCTAAGATATTCTAAATAGGCCTCTAAACATTGTCTTCAATCTTAAATCATACAGAACTACCTACAGGTGCCCCTCCAAAATAGGAAACACAGTCAAGTCTGAGTTGTGTAATGTATGCTATGGAGAGATTGACAAGGGTTAAGATGATAAATGAGTTTTAAAGGAATCCATATGGTTGGTATACCTATTAATAGATTATCATATATATAAATTATGGCATGATAAGGCTCCAATAAAGTAGTTCACACTCTACATTCTAAACCCTTTCCCAAGAGTCTGTCTTGGGTCTTGAAGGAGTTGGAGGGTCAAATGATATTAAAAAGGTATGAAATTTGGTTAAAAATGTATCCATGAATTTGATAAGCCTCTATAATTTCTATTTTTTTAATAAATAGGGTAAGTATGCCCTATTTTGTCTCAGATAGAGGGTACTTCCCTAGAACACAAACTCTATAGTTTTAGATAATA
The DNA here is from genome assembly GCA_037957365.1 of Torreya grandis. Classification (NCBI taxonomy): domain Eukaryota; kingdom Viridiplantae; phylum Streptophyta; class Pinopsida; order Cupressales; family Taxaceae; genus Torreya; species Torreya grandis. The sequence continues at coordinate 4,539,882 of JARHVA010000338.1, read as the reverse complement.
GAGGTAACTAGGATGGGAAAAAGTGTATTGAGACCTTGAAAAGGGTGTAAATATATGTGTTAGGTGCGTAAAAACATGGAAATATAATCAAAAAAATATAAATCTTAATAGGATGGTTTGGACTTTCAAGTATGCAAATATGCCTGTTAGACATTGGTTTAGGCCCAAAGACCAAATGGGGGGGTCAATGTCACTTATAGACTTAGGTGGGAATTATAACCTATTAGAAAATTTTATTTAGGTATAAAAATTATTTTAAAGATTATAAATTTTAGATCATCCTCCAAGGAGAGCCATTTTTTGTCTTAGGATAGTTTAGGGGTATGCATAATGAAAGTCAAGGTTTGAGTAAGCAGGTTGGGAAGCTCACATCTAGTTGGAGACTTTGCATGGGAGCTTGGTAAGTTGAGATAATATAGGGTATATAAGAAGGTTTTATTGAATTTTTTTGGAGTATTAAACATCATATATTTATGAAACATCACTAAAGGTAAAAACTATCTAAAACCCTACAAAACCCTAAATAAGGACCTGATGAAGGAAATGAAGGAGAAGAGCTATCTTAATGGACCAATGTGGGAATGAAAATGTCTAAAACTTGTAGGGGAATATATAAAGACAATTTACATCCACTTGAGGTATCCCCTATCTAAATGAAAAGGGTAAAAAAATTATTTCTTTGACTATTTTAAGTGTTTTGTAGGCTCTAAGAACTTTCAAGACATGAAACCTACTTTAGAAAGAATATTAGGACTTGGAATAACTAACTATGATAATTTTATTCAAATAAAAAACTCCTAAGTGTTTATACCAATAGTTTCATCTCAGCCAGTCAAAAATGGTAAAGTGAACAAGATTGTGAGAAGGGTGAGAACTTCAAGTGGGTGGCCTTTTAAGGTGTACCTAAGTAATATAAGGATGTGTAGGGTCTTTATAAGTGTCATTCACTCCCTTGTATGGATTTTAATGGAAAAATAAAGCCAATTTTGAGGCCAAATATGAGGGGTGAGTGGAAGAGGATTTTATTTGACTATAGTCAATGATGGCTCGCTTTTAGAAGATTTCAGATGATTAAGGATGTAATTAATGCATGGGAGATCATGTATACAACCCCTCACCCATAGTGAAATCATAATATATGTCCCTAGTTTGTTTTGGGATGTTCCAAAATGTTTTCTTGTGTAGAATGAGAACTCCTATGCCACGTTTCATGAGTTCCATAACTTGGGGGGCCATTTGTCCTATCAAACCTTGCATGGTATATCTATTAATGAGAGAATGATGTCTTACATGTAGAATAGGAAAATGAGATGACATCATTACAAGAGTGTTTGTGTTGTTGACTACATCAATAAACTTGGCATGTATTTATCCATCAAACTAAGATCTCAAGGTCCAAACCTTTAAGAAATAAATGACCACATGTAACCTAAGCTAAAATAAACACACAATTTTTCATGTGAAGCATACGATGAGTAGACAACAAATTCTTAAATTTGATTATAAAAGTTGAATGTAGGAGGATCTTGAAGAAGGAATCTAATTTGATGTAGAATTATTATTCCTTAAATGGATTTCAATTACAAACAAGTCTAGGTGCTTTAAATTCTAATGAGACTATAGAATATGACAAGTTAACACTAATAGGCCATATATCCAATCGATAGGTGCATCAATTTGAATGTTAGAAACTAAATTGATCATGATAGAAGATCAATTTGTATGAGCTGAGGTAATAATTCTCAATGTCCTATTAATTTGCATAGATAATCTTACATTATCACACATAATGCAATCCCTTTAGAGGTGAAAAATTCTAGGACTGATGGAGAGATCATAAAATGCTCTATGAACAAATTCTAATCCTAACAAATGTCGAGATAGTCTAAAGCAAATCCAAATGATGCCAAGATTATAAATCAAGGTGAGGTGAATCAATTCATTTTAATTTTACCATGATATAAATTTAAGAAATGCATATCTCTGAAGTACTATGTTAAGTTTCTCACTCTCTTCAATAAAATTATCATTGCTTTGATAGAAGATCTAAAACATAATACTAATTGTTATTCTAAAATATGGCTCACAAGATCTCATGGCATGAGACAAGCAAAGAATTGTAAAAATGCCCCTTTGCTATTTAATAGACCATACTTCCAAATAATCCTTATCCCCACTCTAATACAACTATTGAGAATTGGAGGAGAGCTAAACACAAGAAATTAATTCATGCACAAAGAGAATTATTTCAACACTCAATATTCTGCATACACTATTCTTATTAATTATCATTCGAATAATAATAATAATAATAATAATAATAATAATAATAATAATAATATATAAGAGACTCCTCTCCTAAATTATAGGGGAGTTAAAAATAACTCAACCCAAATACATGAGTTAGTTTATCAACACCAATCACTTATAACAATATAATATGCTAAACTATATTTGTAATATTGTTTATAAAAAGATTTCAAATACTAACTATTACTAGTTACTATTTACCTCTTGATAAATATAAAATTTTACTATTTACCTCTCAATAAATACCTCAAAATTAAAAAATACTATCCTCAACAACTATCCTATGGTTCACTTACCTTGGATAAATTTCATGCATCTCACCTTCATATTGAAATACTCATGTTAGAATCCATAGGACTTGGAAGTTAGTTTGTATGCCTTATTTATTAGTGAAAGAAAGTACGATGGTCATATGGAAAACATATTGGTGTATCACCCCCTTAGATTAAGTTCATTTCATATAAATTATAAATCTTTTCCCCACAATCAAACATTAGATAGGTTATAAAAATTTCAAGATACATTCAGGGAGTTAGCCCTTAAATCTAGAGGCTCACTTACACCATAGGTACACCCACATACCTGGAAGTGTTCCCATGTTGCCAAAATTTGGAATAGGCTTAAACACCCTCTTATAGGGTGAAATATTTGGTGATAATGGTTTTGGCATGCCTGATGGGACCAAGATATAATAGAGTGGAAAGATTTTTGGTACATCTTTCCTCTAATCAGCTTTTATAAGCAAGAAAGTTAGCACCATTGGCAACTTTGAATGATAACTTCTATTTATAAGAAGCCTAATATATCTCATTGAATATTTTTTATCATTTTTTATATTATATATAACATATGAGGTTGATATTAATATTTATGTTTAATACCCCTATCATGAGCCTCCTTATCAGCCTTGCTATGAACCACAATATACCCCTCAACAATACTATAACAATGGCTACCAATCTTATGATCCATGATAGCCCTATAGTCCTCCATTCCCCCCCCCCATATAGACATAATGATATTAGATAGACCTATGAGTAAGGATACTAAGAAACCTACCAATCAATGCCTCCTTATTAGTCCCAATATGATCCCTATCATTCATGTCATGATGCCTATCAACCCCAAGAAGATGATTCTATGGAATTTAAGTCAAGAATTGAATTCTTACAAGTTAAAATACAACAAGATGAAGCTAGTCTTGATCCCTATCATTATCCTTTCCCTACTTAATTATTTCCATATTATATCAAGTCCTTGTTGTCATCCATACCATAGTTACTAGTTAATTAATATGATATGAGAACATGGGATGATGAGTATGATGTTTTCCCTAATCATTTCATGGAATGGTTAAGAGGTGTTGCCCAAAGTTTTATGGAGAGGTTAGAGATGTTTGAAGACATATAAGGAACTAAATGGGAGATTAAAGAACAAATGGATGCGGAAAATAAGTGTCTTGAATTCCTAATAGATAGGCTAAGTATGTTGGAGGATAGAGAGATAAAAAATAAACATGTTATTTTTGAAGAATCTCAAGAGAGCTATTGACAAGATGCAACTCCCACTTATGTGAATGTTTGTCCTTATTATTAACCTAAAAATTCACTTCCCTATGAGATTAATAGTGCATTCCTCTTTCCTAAATCCATTAACAAGCCCTCTAATACCACTCAGACTCCACTTTCCATTCATAAGCCTTCCACCACACCCCATTCTCCATCTCATGGTACTATCCATCAACCTTCAACCTTACCCCTTCTTGAAGAGGATCCCATCTTGAGAGAAGCAAATGAAGAGGAAAAATCTCAAGCAATAGCTACCCAAGAAGATGTCATGAGTGAATATGAGGAAGAAATCACCATAGGGACTCCCCTTGGTAAACACAAATGCAACTCTACTTTCTTGAGTGAGGAGAAAGACATTAAAGACTAGGTTACAATTGTACATGAAGAATTCGGTCAAAAAATGAAGGGAGAGGTGTTTTTGAAAGACTCCATATTTTATAAGTTAGTTGATTTCCATGATGAAATAATCCTTGAACATGATAGTCATGAGGAGGAAGATGACCTATGTCAAAATCTCAATGCCATAAGTCAAGATTTTGAGAAATTAAGTAAGTCCACCCCTCCTCTAAAAAGGTGCATATCTGACCATGAGGTTGTTGATGATCTTAACAAGAAAGTTTCTAAGTGTTTGATTAATCATGAAGTTGAGTGTCCTATGATGAAATAATATGAACACTAACTTTCCATCCAAGAAGTTGTAGTCATGAAGGAACCTAGTGAAGCTATTGTCAAAGAGGTTTTAGCTATGGATGACTCTCATGAATCCAATGCAAAAGATTTTGATCTTGAAGAACAAATAACACCAAAAAATAATGTTGATCCACTCTTAGATGTATTGGAGTAGAAGGGAGATAAGTTTGATAACCTCATACATCAGGAACATCTAGACCAAGAAGATAAAGTTGAAGAGGTGGTGGTTATAAAAGATAAGGAAAGCAAGGATAATTGGTAGCAGAAAATGAATATTTTTCAAGATCTTGACTATATTTTTCAAGTTGAGTCATCATATGATAAATTTGAGGCTGTTTGGATTTAATAAGAGTTAATTTCTATAGCCAGCCTATGCAGAGTTGTTTGGTTCTTGTTGAACATCATGCTAATAAAGTTGGGAAACACAATGAATAATATGGGGACTCAATGCCAAGGGTAAAATGGATACATGCCTCATTAAATACTTCATGTCATGAGGCAAGAGAGGTTTAAAAATTATCTTTTGATCTAGGAGCAATTTTTCATCTCAGGTTAGTTAGTGTTTGGGTTAGTTATTTTGGTTTTTGTGTGTGTTACAGAAGTGATCATGAAGCACATGTGCGATATTTATTGTTAGTTTTATATTTATTAGTGTGTTTTCAAATTAAATTATGTGTCAACCTATGTACAAGTGACTCCATATCCCAATAGATGGAATTAGGCAACTAGTCTTGGCATAACAAGCATACCACCCTTGGGGAATCACCAAGAATGTTGACCATTTTAACCACAAGTCAAAATAGGTCAAACCCCCTATAGTCAAAAAAATATAAATGGGTCTAATAAAATTTCATAGGGTATTTTATTGTTCATTATATGTAATTTCATGCCATTTGTGCCTTGGTCATGGTTTAATTAAGTCTTAGGCCAACTTGAGTCACATAAGGGTTCTTTTGGGGTCATATATGCAAGTGAAATGGTTTTCAATTTGTCTAAGTGTCCTAGTTTCCTTCTTAATGTCCAAGATGTTATATTTACTATAAAAAATGTTAGTCTCATCTAAAACTTGTATGTTCTCCTATTGAAAATCAAGAAAATATCTAAAAAGGGAAGAGTTTGGCACTTGTACAAACCATAAGAGAGAGTGACACATAGGAAAATGTCATATAATGGTTCTTAAGATACCTCAGACTCATTTTCATGCTTTAAATACTATGGAAGTTCCAAATTTGAGCTAAAACCATTCTACTCCATCTCCTTTCTAGGCATTCATAACTAGTCAATGGGTTTTTGGTTGATATGACTAGTTGAAGAACTTCCAGGTCAAATGACTTTAGTATGTGATAGTAAACTTAGATAGATTAATTTTAATAATAATATTTCAATACTAGTCAATTGTGCTTTATGAACCATCTCTAACAAGTTGATTGTGTTTTTATGCTCACTATTTCCCATACCCTATAGGTTTTACTCCTATTTGAATGATTTTATACAATCCAGCTAATGAAAGTGAATCTAGATGACATAGACATCTTCACATCATGTTACCAATGCTTGGTTTAATATTTAAAAGTGTTTTGATAGGATAACTATATCAAGTTTCAAGAGAAGGCACCTTTATGTGTTGTAGGCATGTTTCCTCCACTTCCAATGTCTTCATATATTGGTAATGATGTCATAGGATAGTGATGGTTTGTTTTCATGTTTTAAATTTTGGTTCCCTCTCATTATAAGCTCATTATCCAAACTAGTCTTCCATGGAGTTGTAATCATGAGTGACACATAGTCACATGGAGTACACAGTCAATCTTCTGTTGTTTCCAACCATAGTCATGGCATATGAAGGTCCTTATAATGCTCATGGATTTTTTTTAAGATTTCATGAGATTTTTAGAATATCCCTTCAATATTATTAATAAATTAAAAGTCTTCCACTTGACAAAAGAGGGACTATGATGGTCAACTCAGTCATTCACACAATCTTATGCCATTGGTATACAGCTATGAGCACCTCAAAGGAAGGATAACATGTCAACATGAAGTATTTTGACCTTGTTTTGAAGATTTCATGAAATTTAAGAATCCATATAAGGTATTGGAAATGAATAGAGTTGATAAAATTATTTTACTTCATGATTTTTTTGAAATACACTCCCACTGCCTGCATATTGGAATGCCCACCTATAGGTGGCACTAGTAGAGAGTTGAAAATGATAATTAGAGGAGACATAACATGATTTGAAGTTACCATAAGGTTTGTGAAATTGAATTATGGTGTTAGATTCATGATTGAATTGTTATATTGGCAAATGGGGGTGGAAATCATGATCAAAGATGAAAAGATTATGTTCAGGGACCTTTTCTCTAAAAGCACATAACAAAGCTCATGATCATTTTATGGATATAACATAACAAGGTTTCCAATAGTTTTGTGAATATTAATGACTATGAATTTTATCATCCACATAAGAGAGGAGATATGTAAAAAATGGATGGAATTTGACTAGTGGAAAGTAGTAGTTGAGGGCCTCAAACTTTCCCATTTGAACACTAAATTCCTTCATTATCATCTACAAAATTTGAGCTATAAGGAGACCTCTTCACCCAAGATTATAATAGTGGACCATGAAAAAATGATTGAATTATTATATATGGTTAAAAGGAACATTTATGATCTAAAATTCATTTAGATAATGTTGTAATTTTGTGTTTTGGGTCCAATCCACACCTACAGGTGTCCCTTATTTTGAAATTACTCACCTACAACTAATTATTAGCTTCTACCTCATCCATAATAGGGACTTAAGCATTAAATAACCAAATTTGGTTGATGGAAGATGATTAAAAATAACTAATATGATCCCAATATTATTTGAAACATATTCCAAGTAGAATATACACCTATAGGATCCCAATTAACCTAATACAATTGATTGTGTTTGACTGAGATGAACTGTGAGCAAGTTTGGGGGTTGTGAGTGTTGGCATTTCATAAAAATGATATATATGGGTAAAAAAAAGTATAATGAAAATAAGATATTATAAATAGTAATATAAACATTGAATTCAACCTTAAATCATATAATACTACCTATAGGTGCCCCTCCAAAATAGGAAACATAGTCAGGTATGAGTTGTGTAATGTATGTTATGGAGAGATTGACAAGGGTTAAGATTATAAATGAGTTTTAAAGGAATCCATAGTGTTGGTATACATACATACATACATACATATATATATATATATATATATATAATATATAAAAATTATGGAATGATAAGGCTCCAACAAAGAAGTTCATAGTCTACATTCTAAACCCTACACACAATCCCTTTCCTAAAAGTTTGTCTTAGGTCTTGAAAGAGTTGGAAGGTAGAATGACATGAAAAAGGGATGAAATTTGGTGAATAATGTATAAATTACTTGGATAATCCTATAAAATTTATATTTTTTCTAAATAAATATGGTAATTATCCCTTATTTTGTCTCAAATATAAGGTACTTCCCTAGAGCACAAACTCTATAGTTTTGGATAATGGAGGTGACTAGGATGGGTCAAAGTGTAATGAGACCTTATAGAGGGTGTGAATAGATATTACAGGTGTGTAAAAATGTTTAAATACAAGTATATAAATAAAAATATAAATAGGATGGTTTATACTTTCAAGTATGCATACAAGCCTATAGACATAAGTTTAGGCCTAGAGACCAAATAGGGGGTCAATGTCACTTATAGACTTAAGTGGGAATTATAAAAAATTATAAAATGTTTTATGGGGTATAAAAAGTATGTTAAATCTTAAAAAATATAGATAATACTCCAAGGAGAGCCAATTTATCCTAGGATAGTTTAGGAGTATGCAGAATGAAAGTCAAGGTTCAAATAAGCAGGTTGGGAAGCTCACATCTAGTTGAAGACTTTGAATTGGAGCTTGGTAAGTTGAGAGAAGTAAAAGAGTGTATATAATAATTTTTTAGTTAAATTTATGGGAGAATTAAATTTCAAATATTTATGAAACATCACTAAAGGTCAAAACTATCTAAAACCCTATAAAACCCTGAATAAGGACCTGATGAAGGAAATGAAGGAGAAGAGCTATCCTGATGGACCAGAGTGGTCATGAAAGTGTTTTAAAATTGTATGGGAATATATAAAGACAATTTAAATCCACTTTAGGTGTTCCATATCTATACAAATAGGATAAAAAATTACTTTCTTTGATTACTTTGAGTGGTTTACAGGTTCTAAGAACTTTTAAGAGATGCAACCTACTTTGGGGGTAAGATCAAGACTTGGAATAACTCACTATGAAAATATTATGAAAATATAAAATTCATAAGTGTTTATACCACTATATTCATCTCAACCACTCAAAACTATAAAAGTGAATAAGATAGTGAGAAGGGTGAGAACTTCTAGTGGATGGACTTTTAAGGTGTACCTAAGAAATATAAGGCCATGGAGGGCCTTTACAAGTGTAATTAAATATTTTTTTATGGATTTACATGGAAAAATAAATCCAATTTTTAGGCCAAGTGTGAGGGGTCAGTAGAAGAGGAATTTATTTGACTGCAAGTAATTATTTCTCACTTATAGATGATTACAGATGATTAGGGATGCAACCAATGCATGGGAGAACATGTATACAAAACCTCCCCATTAGTGAAATCATAATATATATCCTTATTTAGTTTTGGGATGTTACAAAAGGGGTATATGATGAAGGTAGTTTTCTTATGTAAAATGAGAACTCCTACACCATGTTTCATGAGTTCTATGACTTGGAAGTCCATTTGTCCTATCAAATATTGCATGGTCTATCTCTTACTAAATTTTCATACTTATGTAACTCCTCCTCTCAGCATGACAAGTGTTATAGTGACCTTTGTACTTCTCTTTTCCCACTTATCTCTCAAGTTTTATAAGTAGCTACCATTTTGGCCTTTTTAATATAATTCCACTCCATGTATGGTGAAGCCTTGCTAGAATGACATTGTATTTTTACTTTGAACATTAATTAAAATTTGGTTTTGAGTTCATGAAAAATTTTCTAAGTGTGAAAGTGATGTATGGTGATGCAAAGTGATAATTCTCTATCCTTTCTTCCCTTATCCTTTCATGTTTATGTAAGAGTTCCTATTGTAATAGGTCATATAAAGTGTTTTCAAGTGTATGAGCCTATATTTTAAGTGTATAATGAGCCTTAGTGTCTAAAAATATCTTATGGTTCACTTACCTTGGATAGATTTCTTACATCTCACCTTCATATTGAAATACTCATGTTAGAATCCATAAGACTTAGAATTTAGTTTGTATGGCTTATTTATTAGTATAGGAAAGTATGATGGTATTATGGAAAATATATTGGTGTATCATACCCTTAGATTAGTTTCATTTCATGAAAATTATAACTCTTTTTACAACAAGAAAGCATTGGATAGGTGATAAGCATTTAAAGATACATTCAGGGAGCTAGCCCTTAAATCTAGATGCTCACTTCCACCATAGGTACACCTACATACCTATAAGTGTTCCCATGTTACCCAAATATATAAGAGGCTTAAACACCCTCTTCTAGGGTGAAATATTTGGTGACATAAAGATTTTATAGCATAAATGAATATTTTTATTTCCAAATTCTAGAAAGATGTGGCTAGTGTGAAGACTGCTACTCAGGTGATAAATATTATGACATTTTCCAATCAAAGGTTATACAAGGTAAATGTCATTGAATAATAATTAAGGATAATAATCATAAAGAATGGTAGGCTCATTTAGGAGTTTCCAAACTTGTTTTGACTTATGATCTTAGACTTTGCTTAAATAGATCAAGACTACTTGGCCTATATAGGTATGGACCAAGGAAGAAGTAGAGATAGCAACATCAATAGGCATTGCAACAGCTACCTCTAAGGCCTTAGAGAATATTATGTTTAATTTTTTAAATTCAAATGTAGAATATTCCTCTATATGTAATATTTTAACCACTTAGGTGTATTTGGGCACCTTTTATAGGTCCACTTGAACTCATCTTAGGCATTTTTGAGACTATAAATAGGAGTTTCCCCTCATTTATAATTAGAAATAGTTGTTTTAATAATTAATACAAGAGAGCCAAAGAATTCACAAGTTTGTCTAAAGTGATTAATTGTTTATTTCTATACATAGTGTTCCTCACACTTTAGATGACTAATAGTTTCTTTTCTACAAGATAATTTGGCAAATTCAATCTATATATGAATCTGTTAGTTTAAGTTTGATGCTATGTTGACAAATCTATAGTGTACTTGCTCTATTTTATTCTCATTTACAATTGAATATGTTATAAAATTTACTATGAGTGGGTAATTTTATGTAAATTATGTTGTTATACATATGCATTTCATTTCCTCTAAAGCTTTAACTATATTTATTTAGCTTTGAGCATTACTCTAGGGTTGGTAGATGCTAGTTTTATGTGTTTTTCCCTTAAAAGTTAGCAAAATTGGCATCTTTGATCATCTTAAGCAAACTCTCTTCTCTGCCCTACCTACTCACTCTTGGATCCACCCATGACCAACTTTATCTTGTTGAGGTATGGAGCTAAAAGCTTCACCAAATGAGCGAGTGCAGAAGTTGCAAGAATTACACAGTCACCGGCATTGGTCAGGAGCAACTGACGTCGGTCAGGAGTCGATTGGGAGATGCCGACGTCGGTTATGTTAGGCTGACGTTGGTCAAGTTCAGATAGGCAGGGACTGATGTCGGTCACATGTGCATCCAGAATGCTATTTCCGTGGACAGAATAGAATGTTTGCATGGTAGGATTAAGTGTTAGTCTTAAGTCTGCATCTCTATCTTTAGTAAGACTATTTTGAGCCCTTGATTAGGAGGTGCATCTAATGGCTATAGTTTTATGCTCATGTTTCCTAATTATTATATAATAGGATAGATCTTCATAGCTTATTTGAATTGAATAGTGCAAGAATTATATATGTGTATTAATCCAGGTTGTTGGAATTTATTGTAATTGAGAGAGAGAACTCTTGAGGGAAAGAGATCTAGAAAGAGATCTGTAAATCTGAGAGAGGTGTGGAAGAAAAGAAGTTTCTTCAATTGCATTCCTTTTGTAAAGAGTTTAATACAAGTTTTCAGGGTGGTTTCTTGTATCTCTTGTTCTTTTCTATTTCTGATTCTAGTTACTTATCATTCTAGTTTAATTCCATATTTAATTACTTTCATATAGTAATCAACATTATTGGTTGATCCCCAACAAGTGGTATCAGAGCTCAGGTTGACTAACAGGTGTTTTAGATCTGGTTAGTGTGTATTGATTATAGGTTACTCACAGGGATTTCTGTTTGAGTGGGAGAAAGCAATGGTAGAAGAAAGTAAACTGAGAATGGAGAAGTTTAATGGCAAGAATTATCAACATTGGAGAATGCAGATAGAATATTATCTGTATCAGAAAGATCTATACTTACCGTTAGGTGGGGTTTTAAAGAAGCCCAAAGACATGGATGATGAAGAATGGGAAGTTCTTGATAGAAAGGCTCTTGGATCTATAAGATTGAGTCTGGCATTTACTGTGATATCTAATTTATCACAGGCAAAGTCTACAGTAGAGTTAATGACTACTTTAGCAAATTTATATGAAAAACCCTCAGCCTCAAATAAGGTATATCTTATGAAGCAATTATTTAATTTGCAAATGCAGGAAGGTGGATCTGTATCTAATCATCTAAATGATTTCCATGGAATTGTAAATCAATTAAATTCAGTCAAAACAGTGTTTGATGATGAAATTAAGGCTCTTTTAATATTATGTTCTTTGCCTGAAAGCTGGCATAGCTTGGTAATGGCAGTTAGTAATACTGCATTTGCTTCAAATATTTTAAAAGTAGAGGATGTTGTTAGTGTAATCTTGAATGAAGAAATTTGCAGGAAAAGCACAGAGGAAACATCAGGGAACACTTTAAGTTTTGAGAGTAGGGGAAGGCAAAAAGAGAAGAGCAAGAAAGGGAGATCAAGGTCTAGTCAAAGATGAGAGGTAGATCCAAATCCAGAAATGGCAGGAAGCCACAATGCTGGAATTGTGGAAAGATAGGGCACATAAGCAAAGATTGTTGGTCAAATCCTAAAGAAGACAATTAGCATGAAGGTAAAGAAGAAGAAAAAGTTGCAGGTATTGCACAAGATGCTCTTATATTCTCTTTGCATAATAATATATAATCTTGGGTTTTAGATTCTGGTGCATCTTTCCATGCAACCCCTAATAGAGAATATTTCAGTGACTATGTCCATGGAGATTTTGGAATAGTTTATTTAGGGGATGATGAGCCTTGTAAAATTGTTGGCAAATGAAAAGTGTAGCTGAAAATGCAGAATGGCAACACATGGGTGTTGAGAGATGTCATGCATGTTCCCATCTTGAAGAGGAATTTGATTTCTATAGAAAAGTTAGGGGATGAGGGCTGTACAGTAAATCTCACAGCTGAATCTTGGAAGGTGACCAAGGGTGTACTTATATTGGCTAGAGGTAGAGAGTAGGTACTCTCTATTTATGTAATTATATTACTGATAATTCTCCTTCTGTATTATCTACTTCAGATGTGGATGCAAAGTCGTGGCACTCTAGGTTTGGCCACATGAATGAGAAGGGAATGTCTATTCTTAAGTCAAAAGGTAAAATTTCAGATTTGAAAAGCATAGATCTATATTTTTGTGAGCATTGTATTTTTAAGAAACAGAAGAGAGTGAGTTTTCTCAAGACTGGGCCAACAAAGAAGAAGCACAAATTGGAGCTTGTTCACACAGACGTGTGGGGGCCAGCTCAAGTTGCTTCTATTAGAGGATCACGGTACTATGTTTCTTTTGTAGATGATGCTACAAGAAAGGTATGGGTCTATTGTATAAAGAAGAAATCTGATATTTTTGACACTTTTAAGATTTGGAAAGCTATGGTTGAGAATGAAATAGGCAGGAGATTGAAGTGCCTGAGATCTGACAAGGTGGTGAGTTCTATAGCCACAAGTTCAACTGGTATTGTTATATGCATGGAATACACAAGAAAAGAATGGTTCCAAGGACACCTCAGAAAAATGGAGTTACTAAAAGGATGAACAGAACAGTAATGGAGCATGCAAGGTGTATGAGATTGCATGCTGGTTTGCCCTTAGAGTTTTGGGCAGAAGCTGTGGATACTGTAGTTTACCTGATTAACAGAGGACCCTCTACAGCTCTGGATGGTGGAATTCTAGAAGAGGCATGGATAGGTAAAAAGGTAGATCTCTCATTTCTCAAAGTTTTTAGTTGTGAAGCTTTTGTGCACGTTGATAACGAAAATAGAAAGAAGCTGGATGCTAATCTATGAAGTGCACATTTATTGGCTATGGCTCTGATGATTTTGGATTCAGGTTTTAGAATCTAGGAACTAACAAAATAATTAGGAGCCATGATGTTATTTTCAATGAAAAAGTGATGTATAGTGATCAGCTCAAGAAGCTGAATCAATTTGAGCAGAGCAATGGAGAATTGGATGAGGTGACGGTCCAAAATGAGCTCGCAGGAAAAATTAATCATAGACAGGAAAACACAGAGATCGACGTCAGTTAGGCAAGAATCAATGTCAGCAATACAGGAACCGATGTCAGTCATACATTGACTGACGTCGGGTAGGTAGGAACTGACGTCAGCCAGTAACAGGCCTGGAGGTGACTGAGGTTGGTCACTGTCAGAGAATTTAGGTAGACAGCATGTTGTGAATGAGTCTCAGACACCCATTAGGAGGTTAGAAAAGGTAAGTAAACCTCCAATTCAATATTCTCCTTCATTATTCTATTTATTTCTTACTGATGGTGGAGAACCAGAGAGTTTTGATGAAGCAATACAGGTGGAATCTAAGAATTAGTGGGAGCTAGGCATGAATGAGGAGATTGATTCCTTGAAGGAGAACCAAACATGGGATTTGGTTGAGTTGCCAGCAGGAAAGAAGACACTGAAGAATAGATGGATCTATAGATTGAAGGAAGGTGAGAATGGACAGATGAGATATAAGGCTAGGTTGGTAGTGAAAGGATTTGCACAAAAACCAGGTATTGATTTGGTGAGATTTTTTCTCCTGTTGTTAAAATGACTTCTATACAGACTATATTGTCTTTAGTTGCTATTGAGGATTTGCATCTTGAGCATCTTGATGTTAAGACATCATTTCTTCATGGAGATTTGGATGAAGAAATATATATGGATCAGCTGGAAGGATTTGAGGTCAAAGGTAAGGAGAAGCTAGTGTGCAGATTGAAAAAAAGCTTGTATGGCCTCAAGCAAGCTCCTAGACAATGGTATTTGAGATTTGATAGGTTTATGATTGAGCATGGCTATAGTAGGTGTCAATCTGACCATTGTGTGTATTTTAAGAGATTGGATAATGGTAGATATATTATTTTGTTGTTGTATGTAGATGATATGTTGGTTGCAGGATCACACATGCAAGATATCTCTGAGCTTAAGGTGAAATTAGCTCACACATTTTCCATGAAGGATTTGGGAGAAACAAATAAAATACTTGGCATGAGTATTAAGAGAGACAAAAAAAATCACAGGTTGATTTTGTCTCAAGAGGATTATGTGAACAAGGTGTTGAAATGGTTAAATATGCAAGATGCAAAACCAATAATCACACGTTTGGCTGGACATTTTAAATTGAGTAAATAACAGTGTCCTAATTCACATGATGAGGTAGAGTACATGAGTAGAGTTCCATATGCTTTCGCAGTAGGGAGTTTAATGTATGCAATGGTATGTACTAGACCGGATATTGCCCAAGCAGTGGGAGTTGTAAGTAAGTATATGGCCAATCCAGGGAAGGAGCACAGGAAAGCAGTTCAATGGATCCTTAGATATTTGAGAGGGACCAATAGTAGGCATTTGTGCTATGGAGGTTTAGATACTTCTCTACATGGTTATGTAGATTCAGATATGGTAGGTGATTTGGATGGTAGAAGAAGCACCACAGGATATGTTTTCACTGTTGGTGGAACGGCGGTTAGCTGGATATCAGAGTTGTAGAAGGTTGTTGCCTTGTCAACTACAAAAGTAGAATATATTGCAGTCATAGAGGCTAGAAAAGAGATGATATGGATGACATGGTTCATGGAAGAGCTTGGAAAGGAGCAAGAGAGTTACAGATTATACAGTGATAGTCAAAGTGTAATTCATTTGGCTAAGAATTCAGCCTTTCATTCAAGAAAAAAGCATTTACAACTTAGGTACCACTTCATTAGACAGGTATTGGAGGATGGTGAGTTGAAGCTGGAGAAGATCCATATAGATAAGAACCCTACTGATATGTTAACCAAGCTGGTAACAAAAGAGAAGTTGAATCTTCATTCAACTTTTGTAGGTCTTCATGATTGAGTTTAAAGATGGAGGAGCTAGAAGATGTTGCTGTACAGGTACTAGTGTAGCTGTTTATCTCCAAGTGGGAGATTGTTGAGGTGTGGAGCTAAAAGCTTCACCAAATGAGCAAGTGCAAAAGTTGTGAGAATTACACAGTCACCGGCATCGGTCAGGAGCGATCGACATTGGTCAAGAGTCAACTGGGAGATGCCAGCGTCGGTCATGTTTGGCCAACATCGGTTAGGTGCAGACAGGCAGGGACTAATGTTGGTCACCTATGCATCCAAAATGCTATTTCGTGGATAGAACAGAATGTTTGCATGGTAGGATTAAGTGTTAGTCTTAAGTCTGCATCTCTATCTTTAGTAAGACTATTTTGAGCCCTTGATTAGGAGGTGCATCTAATGGCTGTATTTGTATGCTCATGTTTCCTAATTATTATATAATAGGATAGATATTCATAGCTTATTTGAATTGAACAGTAAAAGAATTGTATATGTGTATCAATCCAGGTTGTTGAAATTGATTGTAATTGAGAGAGAGAACTCTTGAGGGAAAGAGATCTAGAAAGAGATATATACATCTGAGAGAGGTGTGGAAGAAAAGAAGTTTCTTCAATTGTATTCCTTCTGTAAAGAGTTTAATATAATTTTTCAGGGTGGTTTCTTGTATCTCTTGTTCTTTGCTATTTCTGATTCTAGTTACTTATCATTCTGGTTTAATTCCGTATTTAATTGCTTTCATATAGTAATCAACATTGTTGGTTGATCCCCAACATATCTTAGTTCATGCTATAAATATCTACTATTTATTTATATTTTTGGCAATAATTGGCAAAGATTAAAATAATTCACAAAGGTTAGTAAGAACAAGTGTCACTACATAAGCTTATATTGTCCTTACAGTAGGGTTTGCTTGTAGAATTTCAAAGTGGTGACCATATCTTTGATATTAGTGTTATTTCTAATATTATTTATATAAATAACTCAAGCTCCAAATCTTCTAGGATTTAAAATTGAGTTTCTTACTTTTCCCATATTCCCTAGTGACACAAGAAGCATAATACGTGCATCAGCAGTATAGTCTTCTTCCCACTCAAAGTTATGTTTTTGTAATACAATACCCATTTTATTTTTTAAGAATTCAAATTACATGTGACTTATTTTAGTGTGTAGTCATATAAAATGCAAAATTTGGTTACTTGAGTATGGCTAACGATGCCTAATCAATAGGTCTTCTTACTTGATTACACAACCCTTTTAGGCTTTTCTTTCACTGCTTCGCAGTCATCCATAGCCTTCTAGACTTAAAACTTGTAGACCTAGGTAGCTCTCTTAGGCCCAAATATATCCCCCTAGGTCTCATTCCCTTTGGACAATATCACCCAAGTTAGATAGGAACACTAAAACCCAAGGTGTCTAGTTTTCAATGTTGTTGTCCAAGTGTACTTTTGGTCCAAATGGTCATATTTTCCTAAATCATTATCCTAATTCATGTTAGCCTAACATGAATTAATTTAACCCAAGATCATTAAATCCCCTATAAAATTCTATTTAAAGTCCATTTAGAAGGGTTGACACTCATTTACAAGAGAGAAGCAAGAATACAAACAACACTACTCAAGTACTCTTCCCTATTCTCTGCATACAACCATCCAACATCATTCCAAGCTTAATCAAACACTTACACTAGTCCCTAATAATTTCAAGTACATCTATTTTTTAATTTACTTGCATCATTCATGCACTATTACACTAAGCACTTCAATGGGAGAAATACATATAGCTTGATCCCTCCTTAGAGTATTGGTATGTAGGCAACGTGCCCACACATGAGGTGTGAAGTGCATCTAGTGTATCTTTTACACACTAACCCCTTTTCCCTATTTGAAAAAAAATCTATTTAATTAAATAAAAGACACAAGAACATAAATAATCAACTCTACAAGGAGTTCCATTGACTGTGAAGATCTAAAATTTGGTACATAGGCTCACATAGATGCTATGAATAAAACCCAAAAACATATCTCTATGAGAAATAAGGACAATAGTGGAAAGACCAAGACTACAGTGCCAGATAGTAGGGTGTCATATTTTTGGTGATCCTATCTAATCAAGAAATGAACTATAGATCTCAGTTTGTGATAGTGTCCTAGTCTTGTTCCTCCAGTATTAGAGTATGTTTCATCTGTAACAACCTAGAATAAGCAATCATTTTTTCTCTCACTCATTACTATTTTTAGAAAAATAAAAAATATAGCTTGTTTAAATAAATTAGTGGCTTAATTATTTCATATTATTTACTTATTTTATCTACTTAGACCCATTTATTAACTAGGAATTAAACATATAATTTTCTAAAAATAATAAATCATTTGGTGAACTTGACTTACTTCAAATTTTGCATAAAAACCCTAGAAACCCTAGGGTGAATTCTTAGCTATTTTTCCCCATAATTTTTTGAATTTTTTATTGAATATTAAAATAAAAAATTCCTCTCAAATTTAAATCTTTTTAGTAAATTTTAAAATAAATTTATTTCAAACCCTAGTTACATCAACTAGCTCCCAGTAATTTTCCAATTATTTTCTAAATTTTTAGTTGCATATTTAAATTAGAAAATCACTTCCAATTTCAAAAATTTATAATAATTTTCAAAAAAAAATTTATCAAAAACCTAGTTGTATTTATTAGGTCCCATTAAATCTAACACTTTCCCATTAATTTATGAATTTTATCTTGCATACTTAGCTCAAAATTTTAATTTCAAATTTCAAAAATTCATAGTATTTTGCAAAAACATTTTTGAAAAAATCCCTATTTGCATACACTAGATCCTATTTTGCTCCTTGAAGTATCACCTTACATGTTTGAGAGCTTCATATCCTTTTTATGCATATTCCAGTTCCTTGTTTAGATTATATTAGCTTAATCTTTTCTAATATTATCTAAGTTGTTTTTCTTATGCCACCTAAGTTACTTGAATCTCTTCCTTTAAGATGAAGTGTAAGAATTAGTGGAAATCCTCTTGAATTCACCCAAATTCCTTCAACTCGATCATATATTATGGATAAAAAACTAGTTCAGACTCTAGTTATAGATTCTACACATCCAGATTACACCAATTTTAATTAGAATGATTCAAACAATGAGCAATATAAAAATACCAATGATGATGTACACATCAATGCTTATGCTCCACCATATTGGACTATTGATCCACTTCCACCCATTGTTGATAGTGAAGTTATACTCAACAAATATTTGGTCCTCCAAATTTATAGAGAAAGATTTAGGGAACAACCTCAAGATCATAGTCTTATATTATAATCTCTCATGGAAATCAAAAATGCTAAACAAGTTAAGTTTTTCATTCCTACAGAACAACCCATTAAAAATGACACTACAAGGGCAACTATGTCTCAACAACCCCTAAAACAACCCAACTTGCCTTTATCCCATTAGTTATATCTAATGCATCCTTATATCTTAATGTGGCATCCCTTGTGCAAGAGATTATATCTCTTCAATCCAAGGTGTTACATCTTGAGCAAGGTGCCACTAGACCTATGCAGGCTTTGGATTCTTTTGCTCTTTTGCATACACCATTGGCACATCACATTACTTCCACACCCTTGCCACAAGGTTTTTTTCAACCTAAGCTTACTCTTTATGATGGAAAGGGTGATCCATAGACACATTTGAGAGATTTTCATGTAGTATGCTTAGATTATGTATCAAATGACTATCTACTTACCAATCTATTTACACAAAGTCTAAAGGATTATGATTTATAATGGTTCTATAGTATATCAAATCAATCATTAAATACATTCAATCCTTTAACTAACAGGTTCCTATTACATTTTAGTATCAACATTGGTGATAAGGTCTCTTATGCACAAATTACACAATAGAAACATAAATCAAATGAGCATCTCACAGACTATGTGCTTTGATATAAAACCATCTTGGCTAAGATGACTAGCCCCATGGTAGATCAAGAGTTAAAGTATCTCTTCAAATAGAGCCTTATATCATAATTTCATGAATCTATTATGTTCAAAATGTTCTCTTCCTTCACTAAATTATGTTATACACCAAAGGAAAGAGAATTAAAACTAATTTTAATGGGCAAACTCAAGTATACAAACATACTGGACACAATAATTAAGAGTAATAGTAAAGTCCCAAACAAGTTCAAAGTTAATGATTACAAGAATAATAATCAACCAATAGTTAATATGTTTTCAAATCCCCCTCAGTGTGTGGTTTTATCAGCACCTCCTCAGTGTGCATTTAGCAATCTATCAATTTCTCTAGCTAGATTTTTACAATAGTTATTAGAATGTAACATCATCACTCTCCCTCTTATTCAAGAAGTTGACCCAACAAATCCTCTTTCTTGGGGATATGATCAAAAGTCATTTTATGATTTTCATAGGGTACCAAGCCACACTACAAATAGATGCATCAGTTTGAGACATAAGATATAGGACTTGATAGATGAAAACTTACTTGATCTTGACACTTTAGCTGAGCTTCCACAGGCTAAGGCAACACAGGATAAAGCTTTGAAAATATTTTTAGATCCATTTACATAACATTCTAAGAAAGAGAAAGGGGACACATTAGGTGTTCACCACACATACCATGCACATCCTCCACCTGTTACATACCAAACAACTTTAGTTGAATCACATCCTTTGAGCAATATGATAGGTGTGTGTGAGTCCAGGGTTCCAACTAGACCTTTGATATCCTTCTCAAATCAGGATATTGTTGAGGATAATTTAGATTACAATTCACTCTTTATTAGAGCACATATTCATAATCAACCCATTCATAGTGTTCTCATCGATAATGGTTCCAATGCCAACATGTGTACCATTACATTATTGCAGCATTTGGGCTATTTAGAGTAGGATATCAATCTAACATATACACTTATCAGTGGATTCAATGGGCACATATGAAGTTCATTGGGTGAGATTATAATTCCTCTATAGATTGGGTCAACACATGTGACCACACATTTCACCATAGTTCTCATTACAAGAGTTTTTGATAGGTTACTTGGTCACCCATGGATTCTAAAAAATTGAGTAGTACCATCTACAGTTCATAGATGCATGAAATTCATTCATGTTAATTAGGTGATTATAGTTGGTGGAGTTATAAATGAGTTACCACTCCCCACTTTAGATTCATCTCTTTTGCAGTTACCAGTTCTAGCTTCTCCACCAGTTTTAGTTTCCCAACTGGTTATAGTTCTTCCTCTGATATAGATTTAGACATAGTTGAGGCATCCATCATCAATACAGAAGGTTCATACACCTTCACTAATTCAATATTCTAGATAGCTTCTAGCTATAGTATTCACACCCAGAGCAATGTCATATATATATCATGCATTTACACATAGATCACATGTTCAGAGAGCCTCTCCTACTTCTATATGGGTCCCTAAGATACCTATATTTGCATCCACTTATTAGAGTTATAAATTGACCCCATAGTCAATTTATACTTCAAATATTTTAGAACATTTACAATGCACACAACTTTCAAAATCATAATCTCAACTTTTCTATCATGCTTCACGATCATGTATAATACCTTTGATCAATACAAGACACCATGATAGGGAGTCTCATCTGAGACTCATCAATTAGTATCATTTCTTCTCAATATTTCCTATACATAGCTCATTTCAAAAATAAAAAAATAATATAATATCTCAAAAATACCAAAAACATTTAAATATATATAAAAACACAAAAACATTTCAATTATATGAATCATCTATGCTTTACATTACCACTACTATACTAGGACTTACATTTTCTATTTCTTGTTATTTTTTGTTGATTTATCTACATTACCATGCTTCACTTGATCTTCTTTGAGTGTGTGCAGTGACATTCAAATCCTTGACTTCTTCACTCTACCCATTGAGGGGGCATCCTACTTCTAAATTTGAGACACACAATGATATACATACCCATTGGGGTATCTTCTATATGACTATACCATCCAAGTTATGTCATTCCAACACTACACACTCCAAGTTATCATGTTGATGTACATTACTTACTAGATTACATAGATTACTATATCAACATTTCACTAGTATGTAACACTTATGTATCTCTTCAACATATACCTAGTCTTGTACTAAACATGTCTTGCATACTTTCACTCTTACTTTGATTAGTTAGATGTGATTCTATGTTTCTAGTTATTACTTGCTTTCTATTCTTACAAAGCGTAGCTTGTCGGATTTCCAGTTCATGCTTGTCTCCTATGTGTGCCTTAGGACATTTTTTAATGTCCTTTGCTTCAATTCATTTGTGTATACTTTTGAACATTTTCCAATGTACCTTATTTGTACTCTTCTATGTGCATATGGCCCTCATGCCAATATTAATTGTTCTATGGTATGTGTATGCGACATTTTAACATGCCCTGTATGTTTTCTTTTTATTATGAGTGACATGTGCCCATGTCCCTTGTTTGCTTGACTCCTTGGCCACCCTTGTATGTTTCTTTCTTTTTTCTTTGTATTCTTTCTACTTGATTGTTTGTCCTTGTTTACAAATTTCATGATCCATATCATGCATTTCCTTGCTTTCTTGGATACCATGATGGACATCATGCTCCATCCCTCCTTGCTAACAACTAACAACTAACCCTTTCAATTGTAATTTAGTACATTGCACATGATTTTATCATTACTATATCATGTATCTATGCAACATAACACACTTACAAGGCTATCTATTTTGAGAGTAGTCATTGTAGGGTCTTCATTCCTAATATTAAAAGAGGGGGTAACAAACAAGGGTTTTGTCACAGAGATAAAATCTCCTAATGGTCAAAATAGTAGTTTTCATAACACTAAGAATAGAATCTAGACATCAGATTGGGTAGATAGCAAATAATCTAGAATAGTCATCATATTTGGGCTTAAATAATAGCACCAAAGTTGGGCTACAATAGTAGATAGTGGGGTTTCCTATTTTTGGTTCTCTTGTCCAAATAATATAAAAATCAATTTTTCTAGAAATAGATAGAAAGGTGAGTTCAATCATAGGTTTGTCAATATAACATAGTTTAGATTCAACATGTTTCAGTATAGTTTTTGCTCAGAGAATCTAGATATAGGGGGCATCATGTGTGGTATGATGGATCTCACTTATAGTTTTAGATTAGGTAGTTGATATAACTTCTAGATCAAAATCCATGTTCTAGATACTAGTTATTGGGGGTAATGTGTGTGGCACATTGGTCCTCTCTTTTTTATTTTAGTTTATTTTTTGTAAGCATTCTTAGTATGTGTGTGCCTTCCTCCATCTATAGGTGGTTGGCATCATTTTTTAATTTTGGATTTCATAAAATCTTTCCTGAGTTCCTGAGTTGGCTTCTATATAAGATTATTGCACCAGTTTCAAAGTGGATTTCATACAAGCCTAGTCTCCATATTTGGAAATGGCCAAGAGTGGCCTAGTTTCCAGCGTACATTCAACTATCCACACCAAAATTATTAGATTATAGTAAATTCATGGGTTTTATGAGCCATCTCATATGAAATCTATTCTATACCTATATCACTTCATAGCTTCACTTCATGGGGCAATAATGGAGCCAAAGGACTAGCTATCCTTTGTATTCTTGAGCCACCTATTTAGAGGTTTTGGATACACAGTCCAAATATAGATTGACACAAGCATGATTCATTAGCTTCACTTAGTAGGTGATGTTGGAGCCAAAGGTATTACCTTTACATTCTTGAGTTACTTCCAAGGAATTGAGCACTTAGTTCTATTCATGATATTAATTTTGGTACAACACACACCTAGCATAATTCATCATCACAATAGGTTTTGTATTAGTTCACATACCTAATGAGGTGTATTCATTTCTTTCTCTTCCTCTCTCTCTTATTTAAATTTTATACATTCTTATTTTAGATATAGCGTATCAAGTAATAATTGATCTACTCTATGTTTTCATTATAGATTCACTCTTCACATCATGTTATCTTTATGCACATCTAGCATCACACAGCCTTGTGAGCTTCACCCTCACAAGTTTAGGTATGCTTTATTTTTTCCATTTATCCTAGTATTTCAATTTGATTCATCACTAGAATAAGGGGGGGGTGAAATGTATTCATATAAAATGCAAAATTTGGTTACTTGAGTATGGATAATGACACTCAATCCATAGGTCCTCCTACTTACTTGCATAACCCTTTTAATATTTTCTTTCACTCATTCCCAATCATCCATAGCCTTCTAGACTTAAACCTTATAGACCCAGAAAAATCTCTTAGGCCCATATCCATTCCCCTAGGTCTCATTTCCTTTAGACAATAGCATCCAAGTTGGATAGGATCACTGAAACCTAGGGTGTCTAGTTTTTAGTGTTACTTTCCAAGTGTACTTTTGGTCCTAATGGTCATATTTTTTTGAATCCTTATCCTAATTCACATTGGCCTAATGTAGATTCATTTAACACATGATCATTAAATACCATATAAAAGGCTATTCAAAGTCCATTTAGAAGGGTTAGCACTCATTTAT
Source organism: Torreya grandis (assembly GCA_037957365.1). NCBI lineage: Eukaryota > Viridiplantae > Streptophyta > Pinopsida > Cupressales > Taxaceae > Torreya > Torreya grandis. Next base: position 4,515,349 of record JARHVA010000338.1, on the reverse strand, counting down.
AAGAGAGAAGCAAGAATACAAGTAAGACTACTCAAGAACTCTTCCCTATTCTCTACATATAACCATTCAGCATCATTTCAAGCTTATTCAAACCCTTGCACCAGTCCTTAGTCATTCCAAGTACATCTAGTTTTGCATTTACTTACACCACTTATACACTATTGCACCAAGCACTTTAATGAGAGAAATACATATAGCTTGATCCCTCTTCAGAGTAGTGGTATTAGGCAATGTGCCCACACACATGGTGTGAAGTGTGTCCATCGTATCCCTTACACACTAACCCATTTTTATTATTTTCCAAAGTTCCATTTAATTTCATAAAAGACATGAGCACATGAATAATAAGCTCTAAAGGGAGTTCTATTGATAGAAAGGATCTAAAATTTGGTACATATGATCACATAGATACTATGAATAAAACCCCAAAAAAACATATCTCTATGAGTAGTTTGGACAACAACATCAAGACTAGGACTATAACACTAGATAATAAGGTGTTTAGTTTTTGGTGGTCCTATCTAATCAGGAAATGAACTCTAGATCTCAGTTTATGATAGTGTCCCAGTCTTGTTCCTCTAGTATCAAACTTTGTCTCAACTATAACATCCTAGAATAAGCTAAGTCATATTTTCTCTCACTCATTACTATTTTTAGAAAAGGCAAAAATACAACTTGTTTAAATAAATCAGTGGCTTAATTATTGTATATTATTTACTAATTTTATCTACTCAAACCCATTTATTATTTAGGAATTAAACATCTAATTTCCTAAAAATAATATTTCATAGTGTAATATGTGTATGTCAGGGGATCCTTATTATTTTAATGACTCCAAGAAGAAGAATCTAACTGAATAAGATTAGATGGACCATCATTAGATGATTATAAATCCTTATATGGTGTCTTGGTTTGATTTAAAATATGTTTTTGTGCTACAAGTGCATGATTTACGGAATTATGAGGAGATAGTGTACCCATATATTTGAAATTTTCTTAGTCACATGTCATTTTATCATATAAATTTTTAAAAAATGAGCATCATGAAACCATCACCTCAAGAATACATATTAATATGTAAAGTGGATAAAAATATTGAATATGGTTCTCTTAGCTTAGAAAGAGCTACCATGATGAGTTGATCATTATTTTTATCAATTGTGTAATTCTTCAATTGAATTTAGATTATTTTGAATTAAATATGAAATCATCAATGGTGGTGAAGTATTTAGGATTCAAATTAATGAGATGATTCTCAAACATGAGTCCTTTGATGAGATCCATCTTCTCAATTTTTTTGAGATTTGTCCAATTTTTTTCAAGATTTAATATGTCACCAATGTGAAACTTGAGATTTATATAAAATGAGATGTTTATTAGTCCAAGAGCTTCAACATAATAAATGAATATTTCTAAAATGTTAGCCTCTTATGATGGTTTTATTTACTTCCCTTTAGTCTTTTAGTATAATATTTTTCCTTAAACTTGTTATAAAAATAACTCTTTTAATGTGTGGAAATTATTTGGAATTAGTATATTAATTTTAAAGTTTGGCATATTTAAAGGTGAAGGTATAAAACATTGTAAAAAATATCCCAAAATAATGTTGCACATACACTTGTAGTAGGAAAAGAAAAGGCTTCAATTTTTTTTAATTTACTATAAATATCAAGGTAAAAAAAATACCATAAGGAGGTCAAATAAACATCTGATCCCAATTTTTTTTTATATAGGTCATTACCTAACTTATGGTAAAATTTCAAGTGAAATGAAGCAGTTTATTTTTTGCACGATTCATAAGGTAACTCCAAACTTCCATACAGAGGCTAAATCAACACCTGACATAAAATAATAATTTTTTTGTAGATGTTAAGATCAAAGTTATAGTAAAATTTTAGGTCAAACAAAACACTGTTATTTTTCATGATTCCAAAGGTAGCACAAAATTGACATATAGAGGATGATGAACAATTGACATAAAAGAATAATTTTATATAGAGGTCAAGATATAACTTATGGTAAATTTTTAGGTCAAAAGGAGAAAAATTTATTTTTTCAAGACTCTCAAGGTGGCCCAAAAATTCCCTAAATTATATCAATTTTTTTGTGCACATCTACCAAATATATGACATGGAATAACTAGGATGGGGAGTGTTTGGTTTTTAGGATATCGGATATACTTATCCTAGTCATAAATATTGAACTAGCCAAATATTGTATACCACTAAGTACATAGGGTCCAACATACCCACATCCACACTATACTATCTCTAAGGTAAGTAAAAAACAACTTCTTGGAGATAATGTATTAATTGTGTACTACACACTCAAATGACTAATGGATTTCAATTAGAAATCATGAGGTATGTGGAAGCTAAAAATGGTTATCAATGATTTTTAAGGCCTTTGTATTGGTGTAACACACCTCATTTCACACACTAACAATGACATGATTAGAAAAAATTGACAACACCTATGATATTTTGAAACCCATGGTACATGGTTTCCAAACTATGGAAATTATACTAAAAGACAACTTCAACCTTAAATACCTTATTAATTTCACTACTTTATGATCACCAAGATCACCTAAGGGAAAAGTGAGAGCATACATTTGGTTATTTTTAATGGCCATTTAAGAAAAATATTGAAACTAGAAGTGCATAAGTAAAATATAAAGAACTAATAGATCTGATCTTATTGATGATAAAAAAAAATAGATCTATACAGACTCTTTCTAACCATAATGCAAGAGGTGAATATTTTATAACTTTAATACTATATTATGTAGACATGTAAAAATAGACACCAATGGATTCAAATATGAATTTAGACCAATTATTTCCAATCATTGAATACCTAGCCCAAGAATTTCCATAAGTCTCAAATTTGGCTTTATAACCATGCAATTAAATCAACTTGGCCCATAAATCAATTAATTGGGGTAAATGCACATTGAATTAAATCAAATCTTGAAAAAAATGACTAAATGGGATTAATTAAAGTGAAAATCATGATCAAAGCCTAATTAAATTCATCCTTGAGCAAATGAGCTAATAAATAAATTATCAAAAAGGAAAATTCAAATATCAAGAGCATCTTAGAACATCCTAGAAGCTACACATTACCTTTGTGGGTTGTCTCAAATGGAAAATATAAAAAAAAACATCCTAAGAGTATGCCAAATTAAACCAAAGTTAATAAACTCAACCAAGGGTATAATTTAACCCTCTAAGTTATTTTGAAGCATATAAAATCAAGCCTAGAGCTTTTCATTTAGAGAGCTTGGACATAGTAGTGTTATTATGCAAGAATTGGGTCGTGAATATAAACATAATGTTATAATGCCAAAATTCTTCCAAACCAAGCCAAATCAAGCTATATCAAGCCATATCAAGCCAAATCCAAGCATTGGATAAGGTGCCAGGAGGAGATGAAGGTAGCCATACTCCATTGATGAATACCTTTTGAGCATAAATCTGAGCAAGCCAATGAAGAAGCCTTTTGGAGCAATCAAGGATTTGGGTAAGTAATTTGTATTTTGTATTTAAATTATCATTTCCTTCCATTTTTAGTTATGTTTTCAATTGGTTTATTAACCATGCTCCACCCATGATCTAGGACTAGAGATGTTAGATTTTTATTGAGTTGATTTCATTGTTTTTGTAACTAAGTCTATGCTAACCTCCTCTCTTTGTCAAATTCCTATGATCATAAATGGCATGCCTGGTGGGACACAATTAGGCATCCCACATATATGAACACAAATAAATATTAAATTAGATATTATTTTTAATCCATTTATTTTTTTTTCTAAATTTTTAATAGGTTGATCTTATTGGTTTCATCCTAATTATTTCAAAATTTTATTAAAATCTGATATGTAGTTTAAAAGTTATGACTCTTTTAATAACTCTCACTTTTTATTTTCTAATTTTCTAATAAAAATGGTTAGTACAAAGCTAATAATTTTTTTGTTATTTACTATTTTGACTTGAATTTTTGTAGAGAAGTGAGCCATGGATTATTGACAACCTGTATAAATTTCATGACAAACTAATTTATATTTTAAAAGTTATGGTTAAAATACCAACTATAAGTTTTTATGTTTTATGTGTTTGGTTTTATTTGTTTTAACCTTTTATCTTATTGTTTGCATATTTCTTAGGTTTTGTTTCTTTGAGATTTATTGATATTTTTATTGAAAATTTTTCTAACCTTTTTCTAACCTAACATGTTTGTTTTCTTGAGGTTTTGCCTTCGGGTCGACAAATTTTACCCTTCAAGGTTGCTTGTCTCATTTGTTAAATAAGATTCAAGGCCAAACAAAGTGCTGAAATTTTTCTTGCAGGGCCCATTTGAAAAATCCTCAAAAAAAGCTTAATTATTTCTTTCACACTTCTTTTGGGATGTTTTAAAATTAATTAAGAATTTCACTTTGGGTTCAAAATTAAAGTTTTTCATGTTTGTGTTAAATGTTTTGATTGTTCTTTTAAATTTAAAAACTTAAAGCCAAGGGGATAAAATAACACCACCACACATTTTTTTTAGTGATATAAAATTGAATACACTTCAAAAAAATTTCAATTTGTGTGGTCTAAACTTGTTTTAGTAAATATGGAGTTGTGTGTATGCTTTCCTAGCCATCCCCTTTTGGGAAATTTTGGTATCAAAAGCACCAACTTCTTTTTGGGTGGTTATTAATTATTTATATTTGCACATATTAAATCCAAGGGACTATTAACTAATCTAATCAAACACTTTCAATTTGGTGCAATGAAATTAACCTCATTTTAATTATTTACAAACTTGTTTGTTGATTATGTGTTTTAACAAAAAGAGATGTGTGTGTATGCTTTCCCATCCATCCAATTTAAGGAACTTTTGGGATCAAAAGCACCATCTCATCACACTTTGAGCCTAGCCAAAGGCATAGAAATAATGGCATTTAAATCTCTTCCAAAAAACTCATAATAGTATTGGGTGATCTTGAGGTTACCATAAAGTCTTTCTATTATGTCATTTACTTCATGCATCTTGGATTGTGAGGGGGACTTCATTAGCTCCCATGAGTTATTTGGGGAAGTTTTGACCCAGGGTTTCATCTCATAGAATCATCTTCAACCCCTCTCCATGGGGGGTATATAAATTGGGATCACCCTATTGGGATTAGAGGTTTGAGAGATTAAACCTTCTCCTAGTGCTAGAGCTGAGTTTGAGTATGTTGGACCTAGGATGTTTCATTTTTACAACAAGCCATATGACACAGACCCAAATGACATGAGATTATTTTGGCACATTGGACATGAAATTCCTATGTAAATGATCCATCTTAAATGTTTGAAAAATAATTAGTTGAGTCAACCCCATATTGACATACCCTTACTAGGATTTGGATGATTATACGTAGTGAATTTTAATCATTTTTGCTTGATGTGTTAGACTAAAACTTGTATTGTTCAAACCATGTCATTTGATGAGTCATGAGTCCACATCACTCCACTATTTGAGGAGGCATTATGTTGTCTATATGACACTTTGATTTAACTTATCAAACATTTCCTTTTTTATGTCAAAACATTAGGAATAACACTTTATTGAGGAGGGCACTATTACACTACCCAAATCATTTTAATATCTTGTGCCTTTGAAGTCTTAAAACATAAACCATTTATCACATCATCTTTTAGGAGTGTTAATTCCATTACGCTACCCAATTTGTTTCAAAAGACTTATCTTGTCTTACATCCAAACTATCATTATTAAAACCAATCATATAAGCCTCATTGGATATTTATCTAAGCCTAGTCACATTATTCAATCTTTTCTAGCTTATTTATCATCATATCCTAATTTAACTTAGTTGATTCCTTGATTAACTATTACAAGTTTAAATTCAAATATTGGTTGATTTCAGTTTAGACCTCAATTCATGGGGTTGATACCCAGATCTTCCTCTTTTAGATTATGTAACTTAGGTTAATTCATCACTCAAATTTGGAAAATTATATTATTTTATGCTTTTATTTTGGTTAAATGAGTTTATCTTCAAACATCTCTTGTTTAGCATATTACACCAATCAAATCACATTTTATGCCTAGAGTCATGTAACTTGTTTATGTTAAATTGTTCCAAGTTTTTTAGATTAATCAATCATCTTTTTTAAGTCGAGATTTTTCCACCATTTGGCCATTAGTCCTTGCATATCATGTTTGAGCCTAGCTTTTGACTCCATGTTTGGACAAAATACCTAGCAACTTTTCCTTTTAGTAGCTCAGACCTACTTAGAACATGTTTTGACATTAGAGTTTGGTAGTTTGATTCTTAGGTCATTTTACATGACCTTTGCAAGTATAAAACACTTGGAATTTATCATTTGATGCTACATTATTTTTATCAAGTCTTTACATAGACTTTTTGGAGATTCAGATCCACCTTTGACCAAGTTAGATCATGTTTGAACCCTTTGTCTTTCTAAAAAGCATAACTTTTCTAGAGTTTATAGAACCCTAATCCCTTCTCTTGTTATGAAATATTTGTCATATAATTTGAACATGAATCACTATACATGTAGTGAAACTATGTATAATTTAGGATATGGAAATCCTTTCACATAAGGAAATTTTGTGGAAAACCCTACTGAAGATAATGTCATTTGGGAAATAGATTCTTATCCACCCCAAAAAATTTAACCAGGGGGACAAAGTCAAGATCCTTTAGCCAACTATTTGGTTAGTACACCCCCATATATAGAGCAAGATCAAGAGATAATGACCCAATACTTATCTAGCATACCATTGGTTGTATAAAATACTCAACAACAACATTATCACATCATAATGCCACCAACATATGATCCTAATATAACCGTAGAGGTAGGGTATGAAAACTTACAAAATATAGAAAGAGGGCCTTCTAACATGTTTTACAATTAGACTCATGAACATTTCTCTTATATCAATCCTAATTCCATTGTACCAATACCTTATCAAAAACCCCATGTGGTTATCCCACAAAGAGTTCCCATGGATGACCACTTTAATCAAATTCATGAAGCATACTAGACATATCTTAATTTAGCATGTAAATTCACTAATACGGCCTTGTCAAATGCACCTTTTATTAATCTAGCTCCTTGAACAAGAGTATTAATGGAGTTGATAGGTCAAGACAATTAGCTTTTAAACCCATTTAAGTAAAAAACTTCAGTAGAAACCATGTTCAATACATTTATTATAGAGGAAATATCTTCAACTTCTATGTAGGATACTGAGCAAAACATAGGGGATACTGCACAAGCAATGTCCAATTTAAACCAAAATGGTGTTGACACATAAAAAATCAATCAACAAAAAAATGTGCCTTCCACTAGCACCATTAGTGATTCTCAAAATTAAGGAGTAGGAGTTTATATATCCCAACCTTAACCAACTATCACTAATCTTCAACCAACTGCTTCTTTAAGTGCTCAACCAATAGGATTAACTAGCCAACCAACAAGCAGTGCCACACCATAATAAAACATGTTTAATCATACTCCTCTCTAAAATGTGACAAGTAGTATCATGTAAAAATAATCACAATCAAGTATCCCAACACAATAAAGGCCGAACACATTGCCATCTTAACAAGGGGCAACCAATGTTTGACCTCACTAGGTAGAAGTAAACATACATCTTCCCTCATAGGCCAATATACCAATCTAAAATCAAATGATGTCTAATCAACAACATATTTATATTGGTCAATGATAAGTAATTAATCTCTAATATGCATCCAATTTTTAATAGGTATTCACAAAACAAAGAAACTCCAATGTTCCTCAAGTACCTTTTAGGCAATAATTACCTTTTGTGTAGAATGTAACATAGGTTCAAAATAGGGTATTAGCCCACAAGTTCCCACTTAATAATAAGGTTTAAATAGTTGATATCAAGTCCCTATTCAACCATAATAGGCATAGTACATTTATATCCCTCCATCCCAACCCCAATATCCACAAAATCAATCATACGTATCCAACCCCAACTAGAATGTCACACTACCACAAGTAGAATTTCAAAAATTTCACCCTAATCCATGTATGCACATTCCTAGACCATTCCCCAACCAATCCAACCTACCCCAAAAAAATCCTTCCATCATATCCCAGTCTAAGTAATCTACTTGTGATCACCCAACCATCCACCTAGGCAAATATTCCAACAAGTTTCCTTGAGCAAGAATTATAACAAATGAAGGATGCAATTACTACCATCCAAGCTGAGAAATAGGTTAAAAAGTTCAAATTGGATGATGTGTGTTCATATCCTTTTAACATGGATTACTTACAAATTCTATTCCCTCCATGATATGAGCCATCTGAAGTTTGACAAATACAAGGGGAAAGGTGACCCTAAATCACATTTGATGGAGTTCTTTGTTGCATGTTAGCTAGTGACATATAGTGACATCTATCTGTTATTGTTATTTCTAAGGAGTTTATCTAGATAGGCCTTGAAATGGTTTTTGAAACTACCAGAGAACTTAGTTTTTGAATTTGATGATCTATTAGATAAGTTTATGTAACACTTCTCATACAATCTCAAGCATGAGATTTTATTGGTCAACTTAACATAAGCAAAACTAAAATCAAGTGAAAGCTTTCAAATTTATCTATAGTGATGGAGAGCCCTTGCAAACTGATTTAACCACAATCTACCAGACAAAAAACTAGCAGTTGCGTTTACCAAAAATATACATAGTGAAATATCCTATTATCTAGAGTTACAATGTGTGCATACATTCAAGGAGATCATCGACAAAGGTTTAGTGATTGAAAGAACCCTTATTAAAAAAAGGTATCATAAAACTAAACTCAACTAATTAGAACAATGGCCAAAACCAAAATCAGACCAATAATCATCATCAACATCCAATCCAAATGCAAGTATTGTAATCAACACAGGCCAATAATAATGACAGGCCAAAATAATTTAACCACAATAATAATATTGTTGGGAATGGAGTAACAGAGTCATGCCATGTCTAAATGGTGCAAACAACATCTACTCAGCCAGTGGTACCTTTCCATATTACTCCCACCCAACAACTTTTTCAATAGCCATAACATACATAACAAGCACAACCTAGGCCAACATAATAAATGCAACAATCGCATTAGCCTTTGACTTTGCAAAACCCACCTCCTTTAAAGAGAAATTCACCTACTCATCATGTTTTTACCAAACTTGGAAAACCCATCGAAGTAGTCTTTCAAAATCTCATATTAACTAACCTAATCAGATACCCTATTCTAAATGATTAATATCATGAGGGTACAAACATGCTAGATTGGTACAAGCTAGAGTAATTCTATGAGTTTCATAGGGTTAAAGGCCATAATTTGTAATGCTATGTGAAAATAAGACATGTAATTCAAAATATGTTGGACAATGGAAAGATCACATTGGATAATAGAGCTTCCACATCTAACCAAAACCTTAGCATCTATCAGAACCCATTTCCTCAACATAACAATTATCCTTTGTAATAACAAAAACAAAGGTAAAATCAATAAAACTAATAACATAACCAACAAAGATAAAATAATGGATAGAAACAAGGCCATAACAATGGTCATGATCAACAAACCTACCATGCCATTGCACATGACTATAACTTAGTTGTAGGTCATATCTCGAGAGGTAGTGTTAACACCATTTCCATCAATATAAGAATAAATTTAAACCAGATAAGACCATTTCTAGTCATTCCAAACTAATTAAATCATTTTGGTAACCCTTCTTTGACTTGGGACCACACACAAGTGAACTAACAAGTAGGGATTCCCACATTAGGACCTTATACTAATAACTCATAATTCACCCATGACCACACTCAAGTGCATCAGTGACTGAGACTTATCTTATTTGGCCCCCTCCACCATCATTGATTAACAACTATAGTCCTATATCTAATCCTAATTATATAATCAAAACTTGATGGTCTAAAATCACTATATTAGGCCCACAACCACCTGCTACTTCACCCATCATCCAACTCATTGTTCTACCTTAGAATAAGCTATTTAACATTATTCAAGAAAAGACATTTGATATAGTGGAAAAATTGTAAAATATGTCAGCACAAATCTCCATTTTAGATTTGTTGTGCACACCAACAATCCAAAGGAAAATCTTAAATGAATATCTTATCCAATCCACTATTTTAATGACATATCCCCTAACTAATTTTAATCTTTGGTTAGACACCTAGCTCCAACCCAACAAGTCACATTCAACCAAAGTGATATGTCACATTTTGGCCCATTGTATAATAACCCATTATATATTAAAGTATATATAATGTGTCATAAATTAAAATGTGTCCTTATAGATAATGGATCAGGTCTAAACATAGTGTCTCTCAAGATCATCAAGCTTCTTGGGTACATAATGATTGATTTCCATGTATAAATGATCACCATCAAAGCATACGATAATCAAGAATGAGAATCACAAGGCACCATTAGCTTACCAATTATCATTGGGCCCTTGACCTAGGACACACTTTGTCATGTGCTTGATCTTGAATTGTCATACAATATGTTACTGGGTAGACCTAGGTTTCATGAGATTCATGTAGTCCCATTGACATTGCACCAATGTATTAAGTTTTCCCATTCAGGGATAGAGGTAAATATTATAGGAGATTTACATTTGTATGAGCATTGTAAACATTTATAGGCTAAGTTGTAAAGTTAAAACTACCCTTTTAGCATGCATCCATATAATAAATAGGATAAGGGGAAGGAAATACTCCTCAAATTGCTAGAAGACAACTGCATTGATCCTAATACCCTTGATTCTCTCAATCACATGATGCCTCATGAAGTATCCAATCATTTTACCATCTCAAATAATGGCCTAGGAGAGTATTTGACTCATGATACCTTTCATATTGCAAATCTCTCAAAACCAAAAATCCTTTGGAAGACCTAAATCTATGCCACACATGTATTGGTAAATAAAGTGCAAAGGCCACATTCATAATCTAAGACCAATAATTTTCATACTAGTTTCTAGCCTAGAATAAGACAATCTCAAAGGAGATGAGTTATGGTTGTATAATGACAATTTGGATTATTATTACAAGAACCCCAAGTATCCCATTCCCAATCACATCATGGAAAATCAAGATTATGAAGGAAGGAGCCTTAGGCCAAATCAACAGGGAACATTGGAACGTATTTCTATGACCAAGTATGATTGAGCCTATGGACTTGGATTTAAACTACCTATGGGTGACCCCATATACCTTACTTATGTTCCATCACCATTGACTAGTGATGCCAAAAATGAAGCAAAGTCTGATCATAGCTTATTCAATGACTTAGCCTAAACCAACTTGTTTGATAATCACACCATTTTCACCCAATCATTGATAAAAATACCCTACCATTATATTATTCCCTACTAATATACTAGGACTAACAAGAGGCACACATACCAATTGATGAGTTTCAAAATGATGAAGAATTCTATGATTTTTTAGGCCTTAGGGACAATGTTCCATTTGGAGATCATAAATCAGGATTCTCAATCAAATTGGATCCTAAAGAAAATTTTGGAGAATGGTTGAACACCCTTAGCTAAAAGAAAATAAATAAAAAATTGAGGTCTCAAAGTGAAAACCTCTTTGAGGCACTTTTTGACCAGGGAAATAGTAAAGATAAAGGCCACTCTAGTGGTGAAACTTATTTCAAGTACCACTAAATGGGGGTGTCCAACCTTCTTCATGTATAGACCAGGAGACCACCAATGAGTAACTTGTCTATGGGTCTAAATTTAGTATTGAAGAGCATCAGGGTTTTGATAAAATCATGCAAGAAACTAAAAATTATGAAGTTCACTATGGATCTAAGTTCAACCTTGAAGAGCAACATGATTTTCATCAAATCATTAAAGAAGATGCTAATAATGAACATGATTATGAGTCAAAATTCAATCTTGAAAGGTAGGAAGCCTTTGATCAATTCATTTAATAATTTCTAACTATCTTTGTCACATGGCTTGATCTCTCATTAGGATATTTTGATTCATCATGTTTTGGAGAGATTGTCAAAGAATAGTCCTAATAGAGGACTTTAATTTTTCCAATCAATTCAAATCATTACCAACTATCCTTGATGATGGCTCAACTCTTCTAGTCAAAGATATAATAGAGGTTAACATTGGGTCCCCAGATGACCCAAGGTGGATCAAGTTGGGAGCATCCCTTATTGAAAAGGAACATAAAATCCTTATATCCCTTTTGAGGGAATTTGTAGATATATTTGCATGGGCATATTCTAAAATTCCATGTTTGGACTCCACCTTAGTTTTATACCACCTTGTGCCCAATCCTGATGCCAAACTAGTAAAATAAAAGTTATGAAAGATGCATCCTTATATTACTATATTAGTGAAGAAAGAGTTGGAGAAACTCTTAGAAGTAGGATGCATTAGACCAATCGACTATTCTAAATTAATCACTAATGTAATACCTATCATTAAGAAACCAGAGGGAATGATAATCTATACCAATTTATATGACATTAACAAAGCATACCCTAAGGATGACTTTCCACTACCTAACATTGACATGATAATTGACTCCATAGTGGGTTATGAGATGCTTTCACTAATGGATTGCTTCTCAGGTTACAATCAAATCATAATAGAACCAAAAGACTAACATAAAATAGTGTTCACCACTCCATGGGGATATTTTATTATTGAGTCATGTCATTTGGCCTTAAGAATGTAATGGCTACTTATCAAACAGCTATGAAAGTCATATTTCATGATATGATGCATGCCATTATTAAAGACTACATCGATGACATACTAGGAAAATCCAAAACTAGGGCCGACCATCCAGTAGCATTAAGGAGGATATTTGAATGACTACAAGAATACAAAGTCAGGCTCAACCCTAAGAAGTGTGTGTTTGGAGTTACATTAAGAAAATTATTGGGCTTCATCATGTCTCATAAGGGCATTAAATTAAATCTAACTAAAGTAAGAGCCATAATATAGATGCTATCACCAACCAATCTAAAGTAGCTCTATAGTTTTCAAGGTAAGATATAATCCATCTGATGCTTCATATCTCAATTGTTAGACAAGTGTCATCCATTTACACACCTACTAAATAAAGGTGTCACATTTCATTAGGATAATGACTGTCAAAAGGCTTTTCAATATCTAAATAACTATCTCATGAATCCCCCAGTTCTATTGCCTTTAACACTAGGGAAACCATTCTTATTATATCTTTCAACTACTGATAATTCTCTGGGGGCACTTCTAGCTTAACATAATGACAAGGGAAAAGAGCATGTAGTGTACTATCTAAGCCTTACATTGGTTATGTATGAGCACAAATATATGCCCATCAAAAAATATTGTCTCACTATGGTCTTCATAGCTTAGAAACTATGACACTACATGTTGAACATTAAGACCATGGTTATTTCCAAAGTATATCTTCTTAAGTATCTACTATAAAAAAATAGCTTTGCAATGTTTTATGGCCAAATAGATCATGTTACTTAGTGAGTTTTAGATAGAGTATGTAAACAAGAAATTAATCAAGGGGCAATTTCTCATAGATCAACTTGTTGAAACACCTCTTGAAGACATAGAGCCATTAACATTCTAATTTATTGATGAATCCATCATGACCATTATTGAAACACTTGTTAAGGAGCACCCTTTGAAGATGTATTTTTATGGATCATTCATTACACATGGATCGAGGGAAGGCATTTTATTCATAATACCTTAGGGGGATCTAACCCTTAAGACATTTAGAATCAGCTTTCTTTGTACCAATAACATGGCTAAATATGAAGCACTCATCGTAGGGATTTGATAAGTAGTACAATGGAACATATGTCATCTAATAGTTTATGGTGATTCTTAGATAATCATCAATTAGGTTAAAAACCACTTCTAAACTAAAGATGACAAGTTGGTTCCATATAAGGCAATGGTTGACACTCTCAAGCAAAAAATTATTGACATTCAATTTGATCATATACCAAGAGAAAGAAATAGAATAGCAGATGCCATGGCTACCATTATATCATTGATTCATCATGTAGACATAGCTAGTGAGTATCAATTTCTTATATAAAATCTAAAAGCACCAGCTCATGAACCTTCAACTATTGCAATAATATGTGTTATTATTGGTCCTAGATCTAATTATTACTCAAACCTATATGCCCATTTACAAGAGCAAATACTCCCACTAGACTTATCCTAAAAACAAACCAAATATTTTATCAACAATGCCCAACATTACACCCTACTCAGACCAACCCTATACCACTATAGTTTTGATGGAACTCTGCTTCATTATTTACCTTTGACAAAATCTATACTAGTGTTATAGGAAGCACTAGCAAGGAAGTCCTATCCAAAAATTTCTTGCATATTCGTTACTATTGGATGACAATGGATACAGATATAGCTACATATGTCAAGAAATGTGACAAGTGTCAATATTATTCTAATTTGATTCATGTACCTACCAAGACCTTAAAACCAATGTTGATACCATGACCATTTACTACATGGGGCCTTAACCTCATTGAGAATATAAACCCCACCTCATCAGATGGACATAAAAACATTCTCATTTCCACCAAATATTTCACTAAGTGGGTCAAAGTTATACCCCTCATGTAATTAGAAATTAAATTTCCAAATTCATCTTTAACCATCTCATCTACCATTATGGTATCCTTTCTGATATTATATCTGATAATGGATGATCATTTAAGAACAAGGATTTTGAAAAGCTATGTGCTAAATATAAGATCACATAACACTTTTCAATAATGTATTACCCTCAAGGTAATGGCTAGGCTGAAGTATCAAACAAAACCATTATCAACATTCTTAAAATGATTATCAATGATGTTGATCATGATTTGCACCTTTAGATATCAATCATCACACACCCAAAAGAGCCACTCCATACTCATTTATGACATTAAATCCACACTTCTCATTGAGGTTGAGTTGCCTTCATTACTAATATCTTTCAAGCATATTATCGATGATAATGAATATTTAGTAGCTCACCTAAAATAGATATATTTACTTGAGGAAAAGTGCATGGATATTGTGAACAATCTATAGGCCTATCAAAACTGACTTCAGGGTCAATAGAATCAATGTGTAAAACATATAACATTTGAACTTGGTTATCTTTTCCTAAAATAGAACCAAAAGAATACCATGGCTAAAAAGAAGCATAAAGTTTAAGCCCAACTAGATGGGTCCTTTCATCATCACTATAGACTATGGCATTGGAGCATACAGGCTCACCACACCAGATGGAAACAAACTTGATGAGCTGATCAACATTATTCACCTCAAGTGGTACTATACTTGAATAACTTGATGTATTATTTATAAGGACCATTTCAAGTTATACCATATTATCAATATTATTATTTTTACCATTATCAAACTAATTATTCTACCATCCTCTAATTTTGACATTCCAACTATACTATCCAACCATTCCATTCCTACTTGAACAAACATGTTTTGAATGCTATCAATCTAGCCTATTTGACCTTAGTTCATCCATTGGTTTCACATTTTTAGCATATAGAATCAAATCAATTATATTATTTATTTCAAGCATTTTAGATAGAGGTAGTATTTTGGAGCAGTATGATAGAAGTTTTGGAAGTTGTATCCTTCATTTCTTATTCCTTTATTATCAATTTTATTTATGTGAGCCTGATTATATCACCTATTGGGGCAAAATCTTGATACTAATTATATATCCTATTTGGGAAAATTGGTATCATTAATCTATCATTTGTATCCTAGTTATAACCACCTATGAGCAAACTAGGGGAAACATTTATCTATTGTGCCTTGACATATCACCTAACCATTCATGTGTCATACTATGCCATCATACCAACTATGCTTATTTTGTTTAAATTGATTGCTACACTAGTTAGATTCCTCCACTATGAGGTGAATTACTATGAACTAAAGCCATTTTGGGACTATGTGGGTTACATTTGATTCACATTGAGATCAAATCAATTCCCCTTTAGCCATGCTCTCACCATTTTGTGAGCATAATTTTGAGTTATAACATTCTTTACATTTTTCAGGCTTGGACCATTTTAGTGTCTCATCATTCTTGATTAAGTTGAGATGCTTCAAAAATTATAAAAACATTTGAAAATTGTTTAGAAAAACCAAAAAACATTAACCACTTCTTTGCCTTAAGGATTCTGAGAACCCTCACTAAGTCACAAAAAAATCACTTGTTCCTTAGTTTCCCCATCCTTTTTGGCCTTTTATCCTATGTTATCACCATTTTTTGAGTTTATCCCTATTCTTATATCACATCCATCATGTATACTAGCAATCATCATTTTCTTCCAATTTCCTGTGAGAACTACATTTGGCCTAAAGTGTTGTTAGATCATCATATCCATGGAACTATGTAGGCAACATCCACTTGCCTAGTGCATATGGAGATAGCTCAGCCACCCCCTTCCTTTTCTCTTATTCTCCCATCATATTGTTTGTTTAGTTATCACCTAGTTTCTAGGGGTAATGTTCATCATGTTGTTTATACTAACATAGGGACTAACACTTGTTTATTTCCTTGTTTATCTATTTTATTTCATTTTTTGTATACTTGTTTACTTTATTTTAACATTGTGGCCTTGATTAAGTCTATGTGTGTTCATTGGGTGATTCCTTTCACATTATTCTCAACTCTATCCATATTCAAATATCTACATTGTCATCATGGTTATTATCATCGATGTAATTATTTTCCATTGAGTATCAAATATTGGGAGTCATTCCTTATGCATATTTTGGCCAAGCCCCCATGGTGTTCTATCATGATGCCTACCATCAAATTCTACATTAAAAATCATATTTGAGAGGTTTACAACATCAATGCAACATCACCATCTCCTCAACACTAACATAAAAAATAATCCCAATCATATCCCAAAGAGAGTAATTAAGTAACAAAATAACTTCAACCTTTGTTATTTTGAATGAGCATCTCCCTACTAGCAAGTTTTCCTAACTCATCTTTATCCTCTATATCAAGTTATCACTCATCAACCATCAATCATGTTTTTCATAATCGGGGTATACTGTATCAACATTATACACTGTCCCACATGTATTCTCAATGATTATATCACCTACTGGGGCAAATCATTATGTTATCACCAATTTCCTTTCTTGTTTATCCATCCTAATTGGGAAAGCTCCATCTTCTCAATGATTATATTACTTGCTGGGGTAAATCATTGTGTTATCATACCACATTACCACTATCAGGGTATATTGCTTATAAATACCTTTGGAAAAACTATTATACACCATCCCACTTGCATTTTTTAGCTATTTTGCCCAAATTTGGGTGAATCATTATGTTATCACCCCATCATATTCATTTTTTTGGTGCCCTTGTTTCACTTCTTTCTTTTGAAAGATTGTTTCCTGAACCCCTTGCCAATCGCTCCCTCTAAGGGGTAGCTACAATTCAATAATTACCATTTTATTCTTTGATAATATGTTACTATGCTTGCAACTTAAAACATCTTCCCAAATAGGGGCAAGATGTAGACATGTAAAACTAGCCACCAATGGCTTTACATCAAACTATTAGACCAATTCTTACCAATCATCAAAAATTTGACCTAAGAATTTCTATTAGTCTCAAATTTGGCTTCATAACCTTGCATTAAATCAATGTATCCCATTAAATCAAATAAACAAGGTAAATACACACATTGAATTAATCAAAATCAAACAAATGACCAAATGCCTAAAAAGAATAAATTAAATTACACACCCTAATCAAAATCAATTAACAAGTTAAATCAATTTCAAATCCTAATTGAATTCACCCAAGAGTTAATAAATCAATTACTAAAAAGGAAATTCTAGAGCATCTTATAATATCCTAGAATACACTCATTACCTTTGTGAGTTTTCACTTTTGAAAAAATCTTAAAGAATATCCTAGGAATATGCCAAACTCAACCAAGGTTAATAAACTCAACTATGGTCAGATTTAACCCATTCCAAGGGATTTGAAAGGCTATAAAAGGAAGCTTAGAGCTCTTCATTTGGAGAGCTCAATCAAAGTAGAGTTATAATGTACGAATAGTTTCATGAAGCTAAAAGCCTAGTGTTAATATGACAAAATTGAGCCAAATCAATCAAGCCAAGCATTAAATAATGGTGCATAGAGGATATGATATTAGCCATATGTCATTGATGAATACTTCTTATGCATAAACCAAGCAAGCCAACCAAATTACCATTTGGATCTATCAAGGATTTGGTAAGGAATTTGTGTTTTTATGTTTATATTTCTCATTTCCTTCAATGTTTTGTTGAGTTCTCATTTGATTTATTCATTATGCTCCCCCCATGATCAGGTCTAAGAGATTTTATATTATTAATGAGTTAATTTTTCATTTTTTTTGATATTAACTCTATACTAACCTCTTCCTTTGAGTTAAAATCCTAGATCAAATATTATATATCTAAACATGTTCTAAAATTTTTGAAACTACCTTCAGAAAAATACCCACATTCATGGAATTTATGAATTAATAAAAGATTAAAAATAAAAAAATATTTATTTATGTAGCATTACTACATATTTATATTAAAAATTTTGACAAAATTCCAATATTTCACCAATAACTCTCATCCACATAAATACCTTATCCACTAGCCATTTATGCTTTTATATAGATAAGAAGGAGGCTATTGTTAGGGATTTGTGATTAGATTACTTATAGAACAAGTATTATTAAAGATAATATTATACTATTATAGCTAAAATCAATTACTTAATTGAGACATATATAATATTAGGTTATGAATAAGTGTGTACTAATTAGTGCTTATCCATATTTATAATTAATTTAATAAGAGTGGATCTTAAACCATACAATAGTGTATGTGTTATTTAATAAACTAACATTATCATATTTATATCCATATCTTTATTGAGGCTCCTTCCCAAATCCTCTACCAAAATAATATAAGGGTAAGGAGAAAGGGGATATCCTTACTTGAGGCCCCTAGTATACTGAAAAACATTAGGATAAACCATTCACAAGGACAAAGATATTTGGAGTTGTGTAGCACTCTTGTGTGCATAGTCTCCATTATTTCAAAAATCAAACCTCTCTAAGATCTTATGTAGAAAGGTCAAATGCACTCTATCATAAGATTTTGAGATGCTTATTTTAATGATAAGACAATTTATTTTTACAACATATAAAGAATGGATAATATCATGCACTACAAAAATCTCATGTATAATTATCCTATCTTTCACAAAGCCACCTTATTGCTTAAGAGATTATTGTAGGAAATAATCTCTTAAAAATATTTTCTAGAATTTTAGAAATGATTCTATAAGTAGTGTTGTAAAGAGAGATGGGTTTAAATTTTCCAAGAAATCTTAAATTTTACACTATAAGAATTAAGGTTAAAACCACTATGTTCATAGCCTTCATAACCTTACTATAGGTCCTTGATTATTATATCATCAAAGTCATATTATATTTGAAAATATCCCCAAAATTTTATAAAAATAATGTGGGAAATCCATTAGGGACTATCATGCTATCACCCTTCAACTAAAATATAACTTTATTGATTTATTCTTAAGAGACTAGGCACATGAGGGCCTCACTTTGGCTTGGAGATATGAGGTGAGGAATGTTATCTGACATATCTTGTTAAAATTATTCCCTATTGACTATTATAGCCTAAAATTGAACACTAGAGAAGTCAAGTAGACCTTCTCAATTTTAGGATAACATGGAACTATCTCTAGGCATAGATAAGCTACTAAAAGAGATATATCTCTAGGTTTGAAAGTGTTAGCTCCCTTTATTTATCTTTTAGGCTCACACTAAACTAGGATTATCACTATTAGGGGTGAAAAGGGAAGAAGTAAACATAAAATAACCTAAAATAATGAATGTGATACACCAAATATAAGTCTACACAACACACGTATTTTCACTAAGAAAGAAGACTACTAAAACTAACCTTAACTCATTGTCCTTCTAACATAAATATGTATCATAGAGGTAGATTATTATGCATATCAAGAGGTGGGTGAAAATAAGGTATGATAATAGACACTACTATTCCCTCTCACACTTCAAGACACACTTAATAAATACCTACATTTTATGAGACCTATTAGAAGAGATATCACTCACACAAAACAAGCAAGAGCAGAATGGAAGCAAGGAGAACATATTCATCACCTGTCAGCGACATAAACCACTTGACACACTTAGGTAAGAGATTGAAGAGAATAAATAAAATTCTAGAAACTTTATTCAAAGGAAAATCAAATGTTAAAACTGGTAGGGCTTCACCATACCAATTATGGATCTATTACAAATAAAAAAAGGATTGAATATATAGAGCATAGGATAGGAGAGAGAATAAGTTAAGTAAGTTTAAGGGTCACAAGGTCAAGTTTCAAGACTTGTAAACTATTTAAAAATCAAGAGAATGAGTTAGAAAATGGGTTAGTAATTTTCTTTGAACATGTGCCAATATAAAACCTAGCTTCTTCCTCAAGTTGGAATAGAAACTCTTTATGTTCTTCTTTGAAACTACCTTTTTTGATGAAGAGTCCACTTCACTGTCTAAAAATTCCATAGGATTCATTTCCACATATACTATGACATGAGAAGATGGAAAATAAGATAGTGATATTTATCTACACCTCTCTAATTAATATCCTCTTGCACTACTTATAATTCATTATTTGTAGTCACTCACTAGCCCTCTAGCCCTGATTCATACACTTGCCACTTGAGTAACCTAAAAAATTTCAAGAAGATGTGTTGTATAGGTATTAATACATATGTTCAAATCCTATTTGTCCTTTGTTCTATCAAATAAACCTTAAAAGATTCAATGACACTTTTCTCACCATCACACTTAGGTAGACACTTTATCTTCTCATTTTTCTTATTCGGACTACCTATAATGGATGGATTAGCATAAGGAGTTAAGATAAGTGTCTAAACACCTTCCATAATGATCCCCATTAATGAATCCCCTTCCATACCTATGAAACACATCAAAACTTATTAAAAACCCAAAATTAGGTCTATTTATACAAGTGATATTACAAAACAATTAGATGTCAAGGATCTTGAGAGAGAGATAAACAAGTATAAATTAACTCACTAGTTAAATAACCCTTTTTGGATGTATATTCCTTCATGTTTCCTCCATTGGGTTCAGAGAAGAGGGTTTTGGGTCATTTGGATTGTTAAAAATGATTCATAAAAGTTAGATGTCTAAATTTTGAAACTATTACATAAATTTGGAGTATAAGACCCCCTTAAACTATTGTTATATTCTTGAGGCACCATGTAGTTGGTCTGTATAGATATGAGGATAAGAAAATGGCTTATCAAGCTCCTTCTTACATTCTGAGTAGGCTTGAGATAGATTTAGGCTAAAATACCAACCTGTGTTATTCTTCTAAAAAATTATGGTTATTATAAACTATCCACTCATGAGTTAATTATCTTAAATTATTTAGGAATATCACATGGTTATTTGAATGAATTTAGGCACCATGAGGTTTGATGTTCAATTCTAGGCCTAATAGGCCTAGATTGTGTATATGTGCATATGACCACCTTCGAGTGGTTTTAATGACTATAGGGACTTCTTATCAATTTTTTTCCTTAAAAAAAAACTTTAAAATATTATTTTAATGCATTATTGGATCTTCACTTCATCCTTTTTCCCCTAATGTGTTAGGTTTGCACATTATGCTATTTAGGGAGTGCCTCTAGTTTGAGATAGAACAAAGGGCACCTCCCCTATTTGTTTGACTAGATGAGATTATGGGGGATTTTTTTCAATAATTATGATGATATTTAAAAAAAATTAAATCTATATCACACCTATATATCCCTCAACATCACAATATCTCATGACTAGCTCTTAAGACTGTGACTGTTTGTAGAATTTTGATAGAGTTTAAGAAACTTGAACTATGACTGTCTACTTGTATGTCCTTAACTATGAGAATATCATGAAAGTGTGATAATATAAATATTATAGTGTTTTTATAATTTTTATATTCAATTTACCCCTTTTCTCATCAATTAAATAACATCCTTCATTACTTAGGCTAGTCTGTAGAGTCTAAACTATAGGTGTTATCAAAGAAATCAAGAAGCTCCTATAGGTGGATATACATTTGAGTACTATATTTCTCTAATTTTATTTAATTTGAGGTAATTATGGCCACATAAAACATGAATAGACTTGTCTCTTTCCTGAAGATCATGTGACATTCTCTCACCATCAATGCATTATGTGCCACTGTAAGCTACATGTTTCTTTTGGACTAAAAGGCACTATTCTTACTAAGTATTTACAGTCCAAACATGTCTAGGTTGAAAACCACTCAACCCTCATCTCCATTTGACCAAAAAATATCTTATTATTATAAATTTATACCTATCTATATATACTACAATAATTTAGTAATTATACTTATGCAAACCACATATATTCTCACCAATAGTTGACATTTTATAAAGCAAAATCTTTTATTTGGAGAGATTAAGGTAAAAAAGTTCACATTTTGTAACTTTATTCAATTTTGACTATATATGACTATTTATAAGGCTAAGTTTGACTATTTATAGGACCTTTTAGGTTTTTATACCATACTCTAAAAACCCTCATTGAATTCTTGGTGACTCTAAGGGTTCAAACTCATGAATCTCTCTCTTTAAGGCAAAACTCTCATCTTGATTGTAGGTCACTATCAAGAGAACTGACTATATGTAGTATTGGATTCTATTTAATAAATAACCTATAGCCTCTTTTCAATGGTGTTTAATCCATATTATTTTTACCTTGAGAACCTCATCAAAACCTTGAAACTCTAATCTTTATCAACATTCTGTCTCATTACTCCTACACAGTCCTGTAGGTGATTGTTTCAGGGTTTTTTGCATGTTTCAATTGTCCAAGTCCTTGGATTACATCAATGATCTTATTAAAACTAAAATTTTAGTGGAAATTGTGATTATTAATTATATGAAGAGTGGAAAAAAATATCTTACTCTTTCTTTGAAGTCATTTATAGAAACATGAGACTCTGCACTTATCAAAGTGTCTATAGACTTCAATGGTGTTCATTATTAATATAATTAGATGATTTTGCCTATCTCCTCATCTTAAAAAATTCTAAATGAGTTTAATATAGCATTAAAATGAATGAAATTTCCTATAATTCCATGTAGAATACTTGGTTTTCATAGATTAATGCTATCAGATGGGAAAACCAAAGCTATTGAGGATGTGCAAGTAGTTTGGAGTCACTAACATTATTAGTGATTGTTCATTAAGAAATATCCCAAATCATACAAATATTTCCATGAAATGTAAGTAAAAATGGATTAATAACATCTACCAAGTTTATTCATCTTAACTCTTCATCTCCTATATATACCAATTGTAAATTAGTAGACTTTGTTGACCTACATAAGAGAGAGATGAGAGATAGAGAGGTTAGTTTTTTTAATTTTAGGAGATTTCCAAGCTTTATTGACCTAAAAATGACTTATGGGGATCTGAAGAGATCCTCATAAATCCTTCCCATGTTTCAATTGTGTTATGCAGTCTGTATAACTGCCTAAAACTTCCTATTTTGTAGTTGATCTTCTTGAATATATGTTGAACTTGCATTATGTTAGTTTAAAAATAGTTTCCCAACATAATTTAATATGTGGGATGTTAGAGTACACTTTGACACATCTTTCCTCATGTGAAAATTATATAATTTCATTAAATGACCCAAAATATGGCCTAAGATGACATAAGACCAATTAAGACAAATATGACCAAGGTAAAAACATATTATTTGACCTCATTAATGACCATGAAACTAATTAAAACCTAGGAGACCTTATGACAAGTTTGGATATATAGGGGGTTAACCTACTTTGACCAAGGGTCAAATTTGGTCAACATTTTGGTGATTTTCTAGGTGTATCATGCTTACTATACTAAAGACCAGTTTCCTTAGCTCATCCTTGGGAAATGAAGTCACCCATACACTAAAAATGATACTGAAATAACTCTAAAAGGACACCAAAACTAAACCAAATAGAAAATAGGAAATAAACAATCAAAATAAGATAAATACACATAGTTGTGTTCTCAATAATACTTAGTGAAAAAACACACACCAAATAAAAGAAAACACAACTATCCTAATATGTATAAGACCTAAAGACACTTGAGGTGAAGAACGACTCTTCATTACCTCAATTAGGGTCAAAGGCAATGCTTCTTGCATCACTACTACTCCATGAAAATAATCCATCACATGAGTCATATCTATTAATGAAAACTTGTTTATTTAGATATTTAGATGACTTACCATGGTTGGATATTTTACTAGCAACAATTTTATCATTTGGACTTCTCAAGAACACTCCATCTATCTCTCTGAGAAACTTGTTTGAGATGGCAACTTGCTTAAACTTTGACATGTTTGTTTGACAGTCTTTAATTTGATCATTGGGAGTCATAAAATATTTCTAAACTTCAAATGCATATAAACCATAATATGCTTTCTATTGGGAATCATCAATACTATCTTCAGATTTTCCAAATACTTCTTGGTTTACCATAGTTATTTCTTACTTAGCTAAGAACTCAAACTTTTCCTTGTGCTCATTTAGTTCATGATTGACCTTGTCATTAGGTCTATATTCTTTTATAAAAGTTTTAGGTATACTAATATACTCAAATTCCTACAAAATGGAATTTAAATGTTGCCACATATCATCTACCTCTTCTTGAGGTTCATGCTCATGAGTGTCTTCTTCCTTGGAAAGCAAAACTAGTTGTTCATTAGGACTATCATGTTTTGACACAATTGGGATACTCACATCATCACCCATGTGTACAAGATAGTTCCCCCATGAAAATTTATCTATAATGTTATCAAAATTTTTGTCAAGAGTTCTATCACAATCTTCATGGAATATGTAAGTGCCAAGTCTTATTTCTTCAAGTCCACCTTGTTCATCTCCCCACTCATCAAGATACAAATCAGATATACCATCAAGGAGTGTTAGAGGTTATTGATCACTATGGTGATGATCTTACTCAATGACATTTAAATTCATATTAGAAGTGTAAGGAACATAAGGCTCTACATGAAAACTAGAAATAGGTTCTGATTTGATTGTCACTTTTTCACCATATCCAGTCCTAAATCCCATATAGGACCAGCCTGAAGTCAGATAACCTCTAATTTTAGTAGTGAAATCTCTTAACCAAAAGGTTAAAAATGAGGAGGCACATATACCACTACAACATCTTAAGAAATGGTGAAAGTAGGACATCATGGAGAATAATTTTCAAGCCTTTTATTATGTCAACTATCTTGGCAGTTGACCCATCTAATTTTAGCACTCCTTTGGCATGAGGCTCATACTTCAAGTTCAATTTGTTAACTGCTTACTTGGGCATGACACAAGTACTATATCCACTATCAATAAGATAATTATCAACCAAATCATCTCTAATGATGATAGATAGATAAAATAGAGGAGGTTTGTCTACCTTTTCAACTTTGATTGACTATCCTTCACTAGGCTTCATGGTGTTTGTCAAGGCTATCTCTTTCTCACTAGGTTTTTTAGTTTCCAAACTGAGCTTGGACAACTCTTCTTGAAGTAGGTATGCTTTCCTGGGTATTTCCAATGTATCCCATATTAACACATTCACATGATACCTCTTCATCTACTCTACAATGTTAGTGAAAGAACCACTAACTTTTGCTTGTCCACTAGGAGGAATGATACTCCCTGTAACTTGAGAATTTTGAAGTATGAAATAATTTCTAAAATTCTGATCTCTTTGAGATAATTATGTAATTTTAAAAACATTAGACATACCTTCCCTTTGAGATGTTTGAACATTCATTGTTTGTCCATTAACAACCCCTTAAACTTATTCAACTGCCTTCCTCTTTGCCTTTACATTTATAGCTATAGAACTTACATATTTGCTTGATTTCCCTTGATAATCAAATACACACGAGTCATCTTGATACCAATTTATTGATGTATACCCCACTTTATCACCCTTCGCATTAGTTTATCCCCCATTTGGCACTTCATCTTGAGTCATAGTTGGAATAGTTCCCAAACTTGCCCTGAAGGCTTAATTGAAGGACTCATTGACATAAGAAGTTGGATCATGAGGTTGATCCCATGAAGGATAGCCATCATGTTCTTGGGAAATATTATTTTAAGTAGGCACTAATTCCATTAAATTGGAAGGATCATTGGGATTGCATCCATTTTAAGAACTTGATTAAACCATCTATCCTTAACCTTGATTATGACCTTAGAAAGGTGGCCTAACCTTGATAGTTAGGGTGGGAATAATCAAGTTGATAGTGGATTTGGAAAGGCCTTAATTTATTTTTTTATATAATCCTCTTTAGACCTAAGATCTCTTAATCCATATCTCTCATCTTTTCTACCTCATTAGACTTGCTTGGTTGACTAGGAACAATAGGCTTGTGTTTTGAGTGTAGGAATGGGGGAAAAAATAGGTTTAGGGGTTTATAAATTAGGGAATAAAGGCATGGTAGGTCTTGGGGAAATATTCCTATCATGAGTCAAATAATTATCTTCCCTAATAGACACTTCATAGGCATTGGGAAAAGTGTTAACTCCCATAGATTGTATCATCATTGAAATGTCACTATCAAAAGCCTTAAGATAGTAAAGGAAAGCATGGTGATCTATGGGTCTTACCAAGATTGGGATCCTATCCCATATATTATAAAATGTTATTTTTAATTATTTAATGACTTCTTGAGGTGCTCTCCTTATACTGGTCTATATCTTCTTCTTAATGCATCACCTAACTCATCCCATGTGGTGATTTATTCATGTGGCAATGTTCCATACCATTCAAGAGATTTTTATTTAAAGGAGATATATCCAAAAAGTGTATTTCAATGTTCTCCTCTATGATATTATGGATATTAAAAAAATTATAAATATTTCTAATATGCTCAATATGTGTGATAGCAGTCTCACCAATGTATGATAGATCACTTTTGAGGAAATATATGGGGATATCATCATAGTGGATAAGTCTTAGAGGACATAAACATTGAAGGCAAAAAAAGGAAAGTTCCTTGCCATGGTAGATTTAGGAATTTTAAAGAATGGGGTAATCAAGAAGGAATTTGAAAGAATGGGGTAATCAAGAACTTTCTTATGGGCTTATGACCAAGGTATGCCTTCTTTGGATAAGGATGTGTGTTTTCAAATCTTCTTTCTTTGTATAGATAATGAGGAAACTCTTGAAACTAAAAAGGAATGCCTTTGGTAAGATACATTGTGTTTACCATAGGCATGAAATAGTTCACTAGTCTACAACCAATATTTAAATGTTGGAGTCACCAGATACTATAAGAAATGGACTATTACAACTCCTTATTGTCAAGACCAACATCCACCTTGAATAACCTTTTTGGACTTCATGTCCCACTATGCTTGTTATATCTATTATAGCCTAAAATTTCACCCTAGATAAGTCAAGTAGATATTCTCAATTTTAGGATAACACTTAACTATCTCTAGACATAGATAAGCTACTATAAGAGATAGATCTCTAAGTTTGAAAGGGCTAGTTCCCTTGATCTATCTTCTAGGCTGACACTAAACTAGGCTTATCACTATTAGGGGTGAAAATGGAAGAAGGAAACATAAATAAACCTAAAATAATGAAGGTGATACACCAAATATAAGTCCACAAAACACACTTATATCTACACTAATAAATAAGACTACAAAAACTTACCTTAACTCATTATCCTTCTAGCATAAGTATTTATCATAGAGGTAGATTATTATGAATATATATAGGTGGGTGAAAATAATGTATGATACTAGACACTACTAGTCCCTCTCACACTTCAAGACACACTTAAAAAACACCTACACTTTATGAGACCTGTTAGAAGAGATATCACTCACACAAAACATGCAAGAGAATAATGGAAGCAAGGAGAACATATTCATCACTTGTTAGACAAATAAACCACTTGACACATAGGAAATAGATTTTAGAGAATAAGTAAACTTTATAAAAATTTATTCAAATTAAATTGAGATGTCAAAACCATTAAGTCTTTTCCATGCCAATTGTGGATCCATTACAAATCCAAAAAGGCTTGAATATTAGAGCATAGGAGAGGAGAGAGAAGAAGTGAAGTTAAAGAGTTACAAGGTCAAGTGTCAATACTTTTAAACTAGTTAAAAATCAAGATAAATAGTTATAAAATAGGTTATGAAGCTACTTTCAACATATGTTAATCTAAAACCTAGCATCTTCCTCAAGTTGGTATATAAACTCTTCATGTTCTTCTTTAAAACTACCTTGTTTGATGATGAGTCCACTTGATTATACAAAAATTCCATAGGATTCATTGCCACATAATATACTATGACATGATAATATGGAAAATAATATAGTGATAGTCATCTACACCTCTCCAATTGATAGCCTATCTTGCACCAATTGTCATTCATTATTTTTAGTTACTCACTACCCCTCTAGCCTTGGTTCATACACTTTTCACTTGAGTGACCTAAAGTTGTTCAATAAGATAAATTTATTATGTGTTATGAAATTTTTTCAAATCCTCTTTATCATTTGGTCTATCAAATAGACCTCAAAAAATTCAATGACACTCTTCTCACCATCACACTTAGGCAGTCACTTTGCCTTCTCACTATGCTTATTCAAAATACCTACAATGAATAGATTAGTAAATGTATTTTCATGAAAAACCAAGGTGATAATTGAGTATAATGATTTATGAAAAGTCTCTAAACACATTCCATAATCATCATCATTCATCAATCCCTTTTGTACTTGTGAAACACATCAAAACTTGTAGAAAACCTAAAAGTAGGTCTATCTATACAAGTGATAGTACACAAAAATTATATTTAAATGAGCATAAAAGAGTGATTAAAAATTTATAAATAACATTCCTATCCAACTAACCCTTTTTGGATGCATATTCCTTTAGGTTTTCTCCATCAGGTTCATATGAAGGTTTTAGGAGGGTTTTGGGTTATTTAGACTATTAACAATGATTCATAAAAGTTTGATGTTTAAATTTTAATAAAATTACCAAAAATTGGAGTATATTACCCCATTTAAATATTCATAGCTTCTTGACACACCATGAAGCTAGTTCTTATAGATATAAGCATAAGAAAATGGCTTCTTGAGCTCCTTCTTGCATTTTGAGTAGGCTTGAGATAGATTTAGGCCAAAACACCAATCTTATGTTATTATTATTATGAAAAATGATGGTTTTTATAAAATATACACCCACTAATAAAGGCTCTAAACTTTTTGGTAATATCATATGGTTATTTTTAAGAATTTAGGCACCATGAGGGTTGATGTTCAATTTTAGGCCTAGTAGGCCTAGACTGTGTATATGCACATATGACCACCTCTAAGTGTTTATAATGACTATAGGGACTATTATAAATTTTTATTATTAAAACCAAGCCTAAAAATCATATCTCAATTCATTATTGTCTCTTCACTTCATCTTTTTACCCCCAGTGTGTTAGGTCTATAGGTTATGTTATTTAGGAAGTGCCTCTAGTTTGAGATAGAACAGAGGGAACCTCCCCTATTTTTATAACCCATGTGATATTATGGATGATTTATCAAATAATTATTATTATTTTTACCAAATTTTAAAGATAGATCAAACCTATAAATCCCTAAACATCACAATATCTCATGACTAGCTCCTAAGATTGTGATTGTTTACATAATTTTGACAAGGTTTAAGAAACTTAAACTATGACTATCTTTTTGTATGTCCTTGACTATGATAATATAATTAAAGTGTAATAATATCAATATGATATTATTTTTATCATGGTTATATTCAAACCTTTATTCATCAATTAATTAGCATCCTTCATTGCTTAGGCTAGTTTGTAGTATGAGAGTTCAAACTATAGGTGTTATTAGAGAAATCAAGACGCTCCTATAGGTGGATATACATTTGAGTAATTTGTTTCTTGCATTTAATTTACTTGGAGGTCATTATGGAAAAATAAAACATGAATATACTTTTATCTTACCTCAATATCATTTAAACTTCTCTCACCATTAATGCATTATGTGCCACTATTTTTTTTGGACTAAAAGGCACCATGTTTACTAAGTTTTTCCAGTCAAAAATTGTCCAAGTTGAAAACCACTCAACCATCATATCCATTTTACCAAACAATCTCTTCTTATGATAAATTTATACCTATCCATCTAGACTACAAGAATGGAGTCATTAGACTTATACAAACCACATAGATTCTCACCAACAGATGACATTTTATAGAGAAAAATCTCTTTTTCAAAGAGATTAAGGTAAAAGTTCCCATTTTTTAAATTTATTCAATTATGAATATAGATAAATATTTAGAAGGATAATTTTGAGTGTGTATAGGAGATTTTAGGTTCTTAGACCAAACTATAAAAATTTCATTGAATTCTTAGTGACTCTAAGGGTTCAAACTCATGAATCTCTCTCTTTACGGCAAAATTCTCATCTTGACTATAGGTCATTGTCAAGAGAACTGACTATATATACTCTTGGATTATCTTTCATAACTAACCTCCAACCTCTTTTCAATGCTCATTACATATTATTTTACCTTGAGAACCTCATCAAAACCTTAAAACTCCTATCTTTACCAAAATTCTATCTCAATACTCTTACATAGTCCTATAGGTGATTATTTTAGGGTTTTTTAACTGTTTCAATTATCCTAGTCCTTGCATTCCATCAATGATCTTCATGAAACCAAAAATTTAGTGGATAATGTGATCAATAATGCTGAGGAGTGGAAAAAATGTGTTAATCTTTTTTTGAATCCATTTATAGAAAGATGATACTCTACACTTATTAAACACTTTCTACAGACTTCAATTATGTTCATTATTAATACAATGAGATGATTTCGCCTGTCTATTCACCTTCACACATGCAAAATGAGTTAAATCCAACATGAAAAGGAATAAAATTTCTTGTAATTTCATGTGTAACACTTAGTTTTCATATAATAATGCCATCAGATGGGAAAACTAAAGCCATTAGGGATGTGCAAGCACTTTGGAATCACTAACACTCTTAGTGATTATTTATGAAGAAAACATCCCCAATATTACAACTATTTCCATGAAATGGAAGTATAAAGAGAGTACTAATATCCAACAAGTGAACTCAACTTAACTCTTCATCTCGTATCCATACCAAGTGTAAATTGGTTGACCTACCTAAGAGAGTGATGAGAGAGAGAGAGGTTAGTTTTTGTCATTTTTGGAGATTTAAAAGATTATTTCCCCTAAAAATGAATTATGGGGATTTTTAAATACCCTCCTAAATCCTTCCCACATGCTAAGTGTGCTTTACAGTCTATACAATTACCTAAAACTACCTATTTTACATTTGATCTTCTTGAATCTACGTTGAAATTATATTATGTCATAGTTTACTAACATAATCTAACATGTGGGGTGTTAGATTACACTTTGACACATCTATCCTCTTGTTAAAATCATACAATTTAATTAAATTACCCAAAATATGGCCTAAGATGACATAAGACCAACTTAAATAAATATGACCAAGGTAGAAAACATATCATTTGACCTCATTAATTACCATGGAATTAATTCAAACCTATGAGACCTTATGACAAGTTTGGATATATCGGGGGTTGAACTAATTTGACCTATGGTTAAATTTAGTCAACATTGACCACATATTATAAAATTATATATTTAAGGTAATGGAAAATTACCATTTGTATTTTCTTGTGCTTAACTAAGATCTCATTTAGAAGAGTTTCAATACACATAATTTTGTTTTTTATCTTTGCGGCAATGTAGAAATATGAAAAAACTAGTTTTTTCCCCCATACTTCAGCCGATGTAGTCTTGACCTTTATTTGTATAAAATATTCTCTATTCAATTACTCTTTTTCTTGGTCTTCAAGAAGTTTCCTTTCTTACTCAAAAGCTAATTTTTGGATTTCATCTTGAATTTTGAGAGTTTTATTCTCCATCTAGCCTTTATTTTCAAATATATTTTTAAAGATTTATTTTTTCCAAATATTGAATTTTGATTTTAAAAACTATGATTTTATAGCCAATATAAACATACAAAATCCCTTTTACATTATCTATTTTCTTCAACCACATCTTTATCTTCTCTCCTATATGATTTTATAGCCAATATAAACATACAAAATCCCTTTTACATTATCTTCTCTCCTATATTCTGATTTCCAAGCCATAGCTTCTCAAAAAGAAATAAGTTTTTTTTATGTGGGAAATCTTCATGAATTCCAAGAAAGATAAGATAATGGTCTAAATCACCATCCTATAAGACCTTAGATTTAAAAATAAAACCATGCTCTAATAAATTTATAAGCCCTAAGAAGCAATCTAGTATTTCTATTTTGTGCTCTCCTTTTATTCTCTGATTGTTCCATGTCAAAAATCTATTAAAATATTGAATTTAATGAAGGTTACCATCATTAAAAAACTCTTGGAAAGGCTCATATTCTCTCTCTTAAATAGAAGAACCTTATATTTTACTTAAAATAGAAAACATTGAGTTGAAATCCCCACTAATAATTTGCTATAAATGGCCAAAGTTAAGGATATTGTCTCTCAAATCATTAATATGCAAGATTATATTATCCTTTTTTGAAGGGCCATAAAAATTATATAGTAGAAATGAGGTTGGGGAAGAAAGGCTAATTACCTAGCACACCATCCAATCTATTGTAAAATAAAGTCTTGTAAAAGTCACTTCTACTAGATTCCATACTATTACCAATCCACTTGATTGGCCCTCTATATTAACTCCTATCATAAAATCCTAGCTCCAAAATTTTATAACCATCTTTTTTTGTCTCTCTTATAGAAAAAGTGTGTTTGGTTTGATTATTTCTATCAAACCCTCTAGCATTGTTAGCCTATTTAGAGAATCCATACCCATTAAATTTTTATATGTAACTAACATTGATTACCTTTTCTCCTCTTTTTAATATTTTTTATCACATCATATAAGATAGTCTAAGATCCATCTACAACATCTACAATAGTTTTATTCTTGATCCCAATGATTTTTGGCTTTTGTACCCTTTTATTCTACTCTATATTGTAGTTTTTTTATTTCACTAGAGAACTAAGTGATTAAAATAGTGACCTTTTATATAAACTATTATACCTCATATATATAACCCAAAGTCTCTAGCAACCTTATATTTTTATCTAAAATATCCCTACCTTTTTCTACTAAGGTGGGATCCATACCAATTTCAGGGTCATTTGTCCCTATTCCATTATGATGTGATGTACTAGGTTGCCTTGTTTACCTTTGTCTTCATTTGCAATTTTTTATTCTATAATCCTCTTAGTATAATTTTTGAACCTATATATTTCAATAAGTTTTTTCCCCTCCTCTAGATTATCAGTAATCATAAAAGATTTGGTGTTTTATATCACCTCTACTTGTTGCTTTGTCACTTTTGGTTGGACTTATTTTATCTTGTTGATTGATTCATTCACCTTATCCCATTTTTTGGTTACATTTTTATTTTTTGGATTCTATAAGTCATCATCCTATTCATCTCTAAAAGTATCCTCTTAGTGGCACTCATATTTTTGACATAACATAGGATCTTTTCTTAGGTGGGATTTCTCTTCGTAGATAATATCTAGAGATGACTAGTTTTATTTCCTATTCTAATGCTAATATACCCTAAATTAATTTCATAAAGGGAAATTTAGAATGGAAAATAGTAAAGGAAATTCATAAAAATAAAGTGGTGATGTGACATAATATAAAATGGGAATGCCTCCTACCTATACAAACATAGTGATGCTAATATATATGAAGTGAAATTAACACAACTAAATAAAATAAATGCAATTGAAAGAAGTAACAATAATTAACACAATAATATAGGAACCAAAGGGTAGAAAAAGAGAACCAAAAAATTATTTATCTTGAATAAATTATGTACAATGAATTACATATCAAAAGAGAGTTAGGGATATTAATGTACATCAAAACAACATGGTTCCACATGAATTTAATTGATTCAATAGGCAAAAGAATGACCAAGAGATTAAACCCACCACACCAATCCATATTTTTGTATATCAAGTCATATATATCTTATAAGGATGAATAAGATGTGAGAACATTATTTAAAACTTTTATAATGAATTACATAAGTTATTAAAATTTCATATCTAGACATTTCCCTTCATCTTGTTACATCATGCTTTACTAATGGGATAAAATTAGATTGTAATACGATAAGTTCATACTTTGATTTTAATAGTAGAATTAGCCATACTATTCTATTAAATATTTTTCCATTATATGTTGATCTCAGCTAACCTTCTAAAAAAAGTGTTGCCTTAGTATTTTCTCATCACCTCAAATTAATTTTCATTTGCATAACTACTCTTCTATAGATTCTATAGTTACCAAATTATTCTATAATCACCATGCTTATTTAATTATCAAAGTGGCATGTCAATTTTTTTAAAATACACTAAGGATTTGAAAATATTTCATATACTGCATACTATATTTTCTATATTTCAAATATTTTATTTTGATTAAAAGGATAGAGATACATCACTGATGGCCAGATCAAAAAATGTGAAGTGATTCTCTATATTTATGTAACTACTTAGGCATAAAAATAACTCACACAATATGTATTGTACTACATGGATTGATTGAATCAATTTCCTAATATATAAGGCCATGCTTTGGTTCCTTTACTTACATGTTCATTGGGTCCACTAGTATGTCTTCAAGTAATAACACCACTTAATTTATAATTTCAAGTCCTAAAAATACCCTTAATCTATTTGAATTAACCACTTTTTTATAAGTTTTCATTCCATATTTATCTTTTTCTTTCAAAATATACTCTAAATTTACCTTTAGTTTTGAAGATCAACAACTGATAATACCCACTAGTAATGATGATTTGACGATGGGAGAGGATCCTTATGGATTGTATCCTCGTATGATTTGGAAAACACTCTCACTATTGGATATATAAATATGTAACAAGATGAGATCATCTTAAGAATAAACTTTTGAGTTTTTGATTCAAAGAAAATAAAATAGACTAAGGTGATGAGATGGTATTAAAGTAAGCATAAAAATGGTTAAATTAAGATTGAACCTATCTTATTTCCTTGTGAAGCTTAGAATGAAATCTAAATATCTAAATGAGATTGGTGCAATATAATTATGAAACTTTAAGATTCATGAAAAAATGAAATTCCTTTATCTTATAACAAAATAATTAAACATTATTAGAAAATCATAAGGGAAATTGGGCATGGCCAAGTTGAGTCCATAAATTCAACCCTGATCCATTAGACTACATAGTGAATTAATTTTTTCTAAGATGTATTGAAGCTATGAATTTTTTTTAAAAATTACATGAGTTAACATGGTTAACACTTAATTATAATATTTAATAATTAAAACCTAGCACATGTATCTCCTCTTGGCCAAAACTATTATTGAATTCAATAAATCTTATTTACATATGAATATTTTTTTCTTGATGGTCATACTTATGTTTAGAACCTAGTCATATCAAAATTCACCCATGTACTTTCATATATTTATAACCTAATATAATTAATTAATGGTAAACTCATCACATCCATTAATTATTTATAATGAGACCATTAGCCAAAATTAGGCCACCATGAATGAGAGTCATTCAAAACTTTAATGTATTTGAGCTTAACTTTATTAATAACCATTATGAAGGTCTTGTGTTAGTCATTAATGATCTAGGATGATAAGTAATGTGTCTTCCTTGGTATCCCTAAAATTCATTTAGGATAGTCTAGTTGGAAGCTGAGTCAAGTCATGTTGTCTTATCATCAAATGGTCATCCTTTATGTCTTCATTTTGTGTTTAACATTGTTTAAGGTAGGTTTGATAAAGTTAAGGTTAAGTATGAAATAAATTTGATGGAGAACTGTGCTCAAGGAGATAAGGTGGTGACCCTTCCAGGTCAACCATGGTCTAAAATTAACCAAATAACAAAGCTAGTAAGTTGATCATATTGTTTTTAAATAAATTTAGAAAGATTAAGGTAGTTTTGACAAGTTTAAGGTATTTCACTCCTTTCGTCTTATTGTACATTCAATTATTGAGATGAAACTTGCTAGTTATAAGAAAATATGAAGGTTATCAAGGGTAATGGTACATAAATATGCATGTTCCAAGACCTATGAGAAGGTTTATAATGTGAAAAGAGGTAGGATTTAAGTCAAAAATGATAGTTTGAATCAAAATATGTAATAATTACTCTTGTAAACAATTATAAATGAAATTTATTATCTAATAAAATAAGATAAAATTAATTTAAAAGAGATAAATACATGTTTTAATGGATTCAATAAGGTTAAATCATGTTTAGAAAATCTTGGAAAATCATTTTAAGCCAAAAAATGTATCAGATACTCCATCAAGCACTTGGTAGGCTCATAATGACCATATTTAGATGCTCAATCTATATAGGAGAGAGATTTAGCACCCAATATATTGTAAAAATATGGGTGAAATAATTACCTCAATTTTCCATGCATTAGTCTTGAGTTCAAGGGTATGAATGAATGCTAACAAGTTTACAAGGTGTAAACTCTAGCTAAACTTTGTAGGCTTGGTTTTGGGAATTTACAGTGAAGTTGTGAGCTCATTGTTGATGTAATAAGGTTTTTAAAGTACAAAAATTTCCTCAATAATAATTTAAATCTATCTCCAACCATATTTATTAATTTTAATGTCATAAATGAGTAACATCTTTTAAGAATGGTGAGACTGCAAGTTTGAGCCTAAAAAGTTTTGTGTCTTCATGAAGACCCAAGTCCATATGAGAAGTTTGAAAAAGTTATAGATCCAAATTAATATTTCCTTAGAATATTTTAGAGACATAAATAATATTTTAAATGTAATTAAGGTCAAAACTTGCATATATGTTGTCATAAAGTTCATCCCAAGAGGTTGTAGGCCTTTGTTCCAAAAATTTTCATTATTTTCACTGTGACCAAGTGCCTTAAAGATATGGATAGATGAGTCAAGTATAAAAATGTGTGATAAATTCTATAGTATTAATAAAAACCCTCATAAATATCTCCGATCAAAATGATCACTTGCAGTCACTTCAAGCACTGTACTAGTGGGTTGTGTGCATTGAGATGAGGACCAAGTGAGTTGGCCAAATCTATTTGTATGACTAAAGGCATGTAATAAAATCATGAATCATGAAAAAACATTTATTATTTGGTTAAAATTAAAAAAAATTACTAAAAAAAATATATCACAATTAAAGATAACTTAGACCTCAAGGCCTAACACCCAAGAAGGTCTAATGTGCATTTACAGGCCTGTCATAGGCCTAATTGAGAAAAAGACTAGTTATGCATTATTGAATGGAAATATGAGATGGTTAAAAGTTAAATTAGGATAATATTAAATTTTTAATCCTTATTTTAATAATAAATGGGCTAACTAGTCTTAAAAATCTCATTCTAGTGAAACCTATGGTCATACAACCCCAATCGACACATATAAGCCTATCACAAGAAATTAAGTAGTAAAAGGATGTGTATGACTAGAAAAAAGTTTTGAGAGGTATTAAATTATTAAATATAATTATTATACCCATGTTTATATAATTAAAAAAATTAAAGTTCCAATAAGCAGATATACTCATACTACAGTCAAGGCAGACTTAATGAGCACCTATAGGCAGGTTTTAGATGAATGAAGGAAATGTGTTAACCATTGACTGAGACCATGATGTAAGGAGAGTTAAATATGTATATTACTTTTATTAATAAAATATCACATGGTTTCCATTAATTTTAAAAGTGATTAAAAATAGTGATAGGCTCAAGAAGGCTAATTAGGCTGAATAGGCCTAAATGAGCATACACAGGTCTATGTATGAAGTATGAGGATAACCTAAATGATTTTGAGTGTTTTGGTAAATTTAAGAGTGAAATAGGATGATTTATATATATTATAAGAAATTTATGAATCTTTTAACAATTTATAAATAAGGAAAGTGTGAGAAAAGGCATGTTAGGGTTAATTGAATATGACTGTGAAGAAACCCTCACATAGGGATTAAGGCAAGTTATACGGGTTTGAAAGGTAAATTCACTGATAAAACCATGGGGATAAATCATTAAATGTTTCATATACATTTAATTAATTTTCCAAGCCAAATCAAACGTTTTTAAGCTTTTACTTACCAAATCACCTTCCTTGACCACATAGTCAGGCTTGCATTACTCAAGAAGGGTAACTTTGGTACGTGTGAGCTTGTAAAAAGAGATGAATGGGATAATTATCATATAATGGAAGGATTATGTGGTTTTATACTATTTATTATTGTTATTTATTCTTGGGTTAAGTCCTTTAACTCTATGAATCATCCTTAAGACTCCAAGTGCTTCTAAACCTTGCTTAAACCCCTAAAGTGATCCAATCTAGAAAATTGACCTTATAAGCACTCAAAATAAATTGGGATGATTTTAAAATCACTTTTATGATATTTTTTAATCTTCCATACATATAATTGAGTATAATTTTGGCATGTGTGAGCTGGATATGTACATAAAATGGCCTTAAAAGCTCTTTCTTGAGCTAGTTTTCAAGGTTTTGGCCTAGATGGGCTCTCCTAAATAATTTTAGAGGTTACCTAAGCCAATATTAATATATTTTTATAATATTAAATTCATTTCATAAGGTTTAATATTATTTTTTTATGATACAAGTGGTGACGTAGGCCTAAGTGAAGAGGGATGACCTATATGTCTTCAAGAAGATCAAGTGCAGGCCTACCTTAAGGTATAGAGAACTAGAAGCATATCAAAATACTTTAAAAAATATATAAACATAATCCAAACATATATTTGAGTCATGAATTAAATATATAAATCAAACTCATGTCTCAATACTAATTATAATCTCTATGGCAAAGAAACTCACTATCTACTCCATTGACTAGCTAAAGCACAACCAACTACAAGATGGATTTCATTGAACTATCAAAGCCTCATGACTTGGAATATCATATTAATTGAATAAAAAAGGATTAATAGAGGTCTCATATGGCAAAAAAATATACCTTCCTTTGGAATTTATGCCTTGATCATAAATAGAGAGAGTCATTGAGTTTGAGTGCAAATCTTAAAGAAAAAGCATTGTAAGGGATAAATGTTGGTGTAAAAGATATTCAAAGGTGCCAAGTTTCAAATGATTAAGTTGTAAATAATATAAAATATTCCAAGGTTTAACTCCCTAGGAAAGGAGTTATACTTAATAAATTTAGGTCTACCAAAGTAACTTTGTACACCACTCCTCATAAGGAATCACATCAACACTTGGTCAAGAAGTTCAAGAGATAAGATGAAAACACATTATTAATAGACTTGGTGTCAAATTATTTATATATTATAATTATTTTGATTATGATAATGTTTTTATGAACTCCTTCTACTCCCACCTTATCTCTCTCTTTCTTTTTTCTATAAGACAAGCCTTGAATAGAATTTTAAGCGAGCCTCTACTGGTTATGGTGAAACCATGACCAAAATTATACTTGAAAACATATTAAAGAAATAAATAATACTTATTTTCCATGCTCATATACTATTTCATGTGCTAATTACTCAATTGTATTGATCTTGTCTAGTGAATGTTTTAATTTCATAGCTTGTTATCCATATTTGCTCACCATTGTGCATAAAAGATTACTATTAAAAGTCATTGTTAGTGTTCTACTTTTATATATGCCTGATTTATAAGTGGAATTACATAATTTTTACCTTCACAAGGTCAAATTTTACCCTCCTAATTATTTTAATGTACTCTTGAGCCTCTTAATGAGATACTCATGCGATAGTCATGTAGAGGTTATAGGTTATATGAAAGAGATGGGTTCCTTGACTCAAATAATGTATATTCAATCAAGTAGAGGAATAATATTATTGGTGAATAACCTCATTTAGGATTTATAAAAATGATCTTTTCCCTTTTCTCAGTAGCTTAATAGTTTAGTAATAGTTTGGGTGAAACATTAATAGAGCTAGACCAAATCTAGAGGTTCAATCCACTTAATAGTTTACCCACAACCTATGATTGTCCCCATTGTATTGCTTAAGTGAGAGTACTTGGAAAAACATCTTAAGGATCTTAATTTAAGCTATAAAAAATACATTTTATAGCCTAATATTGTCTAAATATTTAATATCTTATCACTATTAATATTTTCGATATTAATTATAAATTCCATTTTAAATAACTAAGTCCCTACCATTAATTTGTGACAAGTTTGATATACATGATTATCTATCCATTTTTTTCATCACGACATGATTATTTAATATCTTATTTGTAATTTTTAAATAAAATATTTATTCAATGAATATTTTCACTAGTTGGCATGGAAAATTTTAGGTTTTTTGGATAGGGACCCTTAGCCATCTAGAGGGAATTTGTATCCCACATTCCAATGGTTAGCCCTATATTTTATAAATTTTAGCTGGTGGTCTATATTTTTCTTCCCTTTAATTATATCCCATCTATTTCCAAACTAAAATGACTATGGATACTTAATCATCCATATATCTTCCTTAAAAATGTTGATGGGTAAGCAT
This sequence comes from Torreya grandis, assembly GCA_037957365.1. Lineage (NCBI taxonomy): Eukaryota > Viridiplantae > Streptophyta > Pinopsida > Cupressales > Taxaceae > Torreya > Torreya grandis. The sequence continues at coordinate 4,474,405 of JARHVA010000338.1, read as the reverse complement.
TGTTTCTTCCTCTAACTAATCAAGAGGTTAAGTTTCCTTCCCTTAGAACAACATTGAAAATAGTCAAGCCTCTATCTCCCTTGCCTATTCTAAATGTTTTTTTTACACATGTTTATTTAGTTATGGTAAGATTTTAAGCACCATATAATTTAATACTTCATCAACATGTGAGCCTTTGCCCACATAATGGGTCCAAAAAGAGAAATGATAAATTATAGTGATAAGAGGTAAATTTATACTTATATATTTGTATATCAAACCATGTATTGATCTTTTTGATAATCATATATTTATTTTTTATTAAATTAGAAGTGTGAGGGCCCAAATAGATATCCTCTTTTGGGTTTAAAAATACATGTGCAAGAACATTCCCAAGATTTAAGGCTAAAATAATCCTAAAATGTGATACATAACTCAAGTGAGTATATGAAAATTGGTGAATAACACCTTATGATGATGAAATAAAATACTAACATAACCTAATCAAGGAACAAAAAATAATTTAAACATATCTATTCATAGGTTGGGTGAAATAACTACCTTTTATAAATAATAAAAACCATCCAACTATTTTTTAAAATAGAAATGACTTGCAAAAAAAGGAAAAAGATACAACCCTTATAATTTTGTGTATATTTACCTTTTTTATGTGTTACATTTTTTATTTTATTTTGAATTGTTTTCATACATGAATTAATTGATTCATTTTGATCTCTACATGTTTTAGTGATGTGGCTAGGTCTATATGTAGTTTATTGATGTTGTCATCTGAATAGGAATATATTTAAATAAGATATGCTTTTGTTAAAGTTGAACACTACTATCCTTTTATAGATATGGATTTTTATAGATTAAAATTATTGCACCCTTTTTTTATCGATACTTTTTGTTGTAAATGCTTCCCATGTGTCAGATATGTCATGTGCAAGATCCTTATTTTTGAAATTAAATGGATAATTTTCATAATTTGAAATAAAACATTATTCTTTTATAGAATCATCAAATATAAATTTTAACCTCGGTCCAAGATAATTTTCCTTAGAAACATCCTCTATTGTCTTAATATGAATATACTTATCCTCACTCCAAGAGTGTACGTAGGACTAATTCAAATTTCTACATTCAATTTCTAAAAAAATAAGGTAGCTATGTAAATAAGGTCACACTATCATCCTTTGATGATCTATCAAGGATTTCTTGCAATATCCTTTATTTAAGGGGAGTTATAATTTAATACTCAATGAAATCCTCTAATGTAACTAACAAGCCTTCAAGGTTATCTTATTTTATATATTAATTTATGCCCATTTATCCTCCCTTTTCTATTTTCATTTGAACAATAGGTCCCATATCTTAAAAAATACTCTTTCCATATCCTTCTTTAGGATGCGAGTTTTAACAATTATATAATCATATATGTAGATGTATATGGGAATATAATTAAGAAATATTAACATATTTGTCATGATATGTTTAGGTATATATGTTTGTATTACTTCACTTTCCTCTCTACCATATTCTCAATAAGATCTATCAAATGATTGAACATATAGAGGACCTAAATAAATACTTGGTGTGATTTATTTCTAATGAAATTTTAATTATTTTAATATTATTTATTTTTTCTTTAAATTTATATTTTTCCAATCTCTCTTCTTGCATCATGATAGAAAAATTCACCATCTTTGGTGAATTCACTTCCGTTATACAAGGTTTTATTTTTTAGCTATTTTTTGATGTATAAACTCATAATTTACATGTTATTGGAGAATAAATGAGTTATTACTACTAAAATAACCTTTCTTTAAGCTTTCCAAGTCCAAGTCAAAATTTAAATTTTTATCAAGCATTGGGATGCTTAGAACAACATGATAGCTTTGACTATATTTTCTATAAGGCCATTGACTCATTTGGAATTTATTATATATATGTTCACATTTTGTGGTGATCATCTTTTTGCATATAATTTATCCCACACTATTATTAAAAAAATAAATTTGATAGTTGTATGGCCATATTTAAATGTGATCATCTTTAATATTTATTTTATGTAATTATTAAATCTAACTTACAATCCTTCAATATGTGTTAAAATTAAAACTATATGGGAGAAAATAGTATAATGTTTGAAACTTATAATCATTAAATCTCTATTATTTTACAATGCAAGTTTAATATCAGAGTCCATGGTCTTCACACATATGACAAAATAAATAAATACTTAAAGTCATAGTCTATGGTCTATGACACGTAGTTCAATATTAGAGTCCTTGGTATATAAGTACAGGTATGTGAGATATGGTTGAGATAGAGTCATATATTAGTGTGAAGTGCCTCTCATGTTTGGGATAAAACATTTTATGATTTTCTTTGAGATCCTTAATTGGAATGGGGTACTATAATTATTTACTTATTGACAATTTTATCATCCTTATTAGATTTGATGATGAAATTTCATGGTTTGGCTAGTTTTTGGATGGATATGATTCTTTGATATGATGTGCCAATACTTTTATCTATCTTTACATTATTTGATTATATATGGGCTAAAAATTATTTGAGATGTCATCATTTGATTGATTCATGGATTAATGAATAGATATCATCCTTTCTTGCATTATGTATGGTTTAACTATTTGATATGATGTTATCACTATTCTAATGTGGATACCCTTGCTACACTGGTTTACTATTGGATGGTTTTTTATTTTTTGGATAGTTTAGAGTAGATGACACCTGGATACCCCATATGAGAGATTAGTGTTGGATGATATTTGATCTATTGGATATGAAAATTTAGAATGCTAGAAAACTATAATAAAATATTCATGTTAATAAAATTTATTTGAGTCCTTTGTTATGGGACTCATTTGAGATGGTTGTGATAAGGAATTTTTATGAAACCATTATTATTTTATAGGTTCATATGATCCTACACTTATTATTCACATTTCCTAATCCATTGATTGTGGCTTGAAGGGAGATGATGTGTGTTAATCCACACTCCAAGCTTGCATATGGATGTGCATGATTTTATTTGGATATATGATACTGAAATTTGATTCTTGCTCTTATGAGGTTAAATCATTCTGATGGGAACTTCCACAATTTTATATTTTGATTCTTTCTTATAAAAAGTTGAGATTGGATTACATGTACTTGGTTCATTTTTTTTTGTTCCCATTTTTATTAATTTGACACTTTTTTATGTTCATTACTACGTGATTCACCCACAAGTTGTTTTGAGTTCCTATTCACTAATCAGGTTGGTTTTAGAATTAGTATCACTACTATGATTATTTTGAGGTTGTGTTGCCTTTCTTGGATCATAAAGTGAGTGAATTTGTTTTTAGTCTAGATCCTAATTAGTCCACTTATTTTATTCATATGGTCCACAATTTATATCTTAGGCTTCTAATTATGGGTATATAACAAATGTTGTTTTTAAAATTATAATATTACTCTTCTTAGATTGTTGTAGTCCCAACTCTAGGAGATGTAGTTGGATCCATCAATTGTTAGTTGTTATTACGAAGCATTAATGACATTTTAACTCATTTTATTTTATCATTAAATTTTATTAGGTCATGATGTGAGTATATTATAGTTCAAACCATATCTTATTTACTTTATGTTTTGGACTCTTATAGTTTTAAACTACTATTTTAAGGCTTTTATTCCTATAAATTTTGAAGATGCTACTATTGACATTATGATATTAGTCTTTGTTGTGTGTTATGGTTTTTAATCCAAGAGATTGAGTTAGATATATTTATTTAAAATCATTATTATATAAAATTGAATAAAATTTAACTCATACTATTAAATTATTAATCAAGTTTTGATAGTCAATGTTGTCCTAATTTTAAAATATTGATTAACTATGCAATCAAGAGATAAGTTCTTGTCTTCTAACTAAAATTTATACCTATGAGACCTCTAATTATAAATACATCACTTAAAACATGTATGAATAGGTAAATGACATGTGATTACACAACTAAAACCTCCAAATACACTAGGATGTGTGTTTTTATAGTTGTTTATGAGTGTAGAAATACTGACAATAAATATTGTCAACATTGAAGTGATAGTTGGATATCTCCACCTTCAGTGCTTCTTAGATGAAAAATGGAAATTCAACCATATTGGGGGTGGTAAATTACATATATGACCACATTATAGGCCTATGATCAAGCCTAATCAAGAGATAAAGTACCCATTCCAATATCAAGAATTCCCTTCCCAATATGAAAAAAATTATAGTTTTAAAGGCAAAATTTAGATGTGCATAAAAAATAAATTTTGAGTCATTTACACCAATCAAAATATCCCTCACATGAGTGTATAATCCCTATAATTTCATCCCAAAGCATGGGATCAAAACTTGGAGATGAATCTATGGTAGACACTATATTAATCAATGCTAAAATGTAATTTTTATGTAGTCAAGAGACAAGTTTTATCCTTTTAGTAACATTTACACCTATGGAATATCCAATTTCAAATACATCACTTCCAACATGTCTAGATAGGTAAATGACAACTTTTTCCATGACCATTGCATCTAAATCCACCAAGATGCATGTTTTTATAGTTTATTATGAGAAATTAAATATTGATAACAAATGTTGTTAATGTTGAAGTGATAATTATATATCTCCATCTCCAGTGCTTCTTGGATAAAAAATAGTACTACCACTATGTCAGGGGTGGTGGATAATGTATATAACTAGGTTCTTGTCCTTGTTATATTAGGTTACAATCAAGGATTGAGGTCTAAGTAGACATGAAGCACAAATTTATGTAATATGGAAAAATAAATTATGTATAAGGGATACTTGTTGTAGAGGTGAAATCAAACATGAGAAATATAAAATATTCATTAATTAGATCATTATTCATTAGCCAAAATAGTTTTAGTAAAGGTACACATATGATTGGAAGATAAAAATCTCCTCACATCCTCATGAATGTGGGATTATCTTCCCCAATGACCTAAAATTACACCTAAGCAAGCTAAACAACATGTGTAGGTAAAAACCACTAAATGGAATAAAATCTAACACTAACATCCCCCATTAAGTTTAGATTAGGTGGGTAGTATAATTATGTCCCAACAAAAAGCCTTGATGAGGTACCCAAGTACATATAAAATCTCCCTAGAGGAATAGAAAGAAGCCCCCTAGAAGTAGAGAGATAAGGAAGGAAATAAACCCCCCAGGAATATGAACAATGTATATGGTGATATCCTTTATTTGAATACTAAAGAACATCCATCCACATTAAATAATGTTTATTCCCTTTGCAATAGGAAGAAAAAAACACTCTAAAAATGTATCCATTATAGAATGGGATATGAAGGTAGCAATAGTAATATCTATGAAATTGGTCTAAATATGAAGTGAAACATAGGTCTAGTAAGATAATGCAAATGATCTAAAGATAATTACACTAAAATAGGCATATAAAAATAATGACATGGAACATTCATTAAAATAATGTCCATGTGAAGTGGAGAGCATGGATCAACAAACCACAAAACTAAATAATGTAGATCCAAAAGAAAGGATGGGTCATCAATGATAGTTTAAAAATGTGGAGGTGACACATGAGATAATAGGGACACTCTCATTGACTAAGACAATATAATATTCTAAATTAAAAACATGTGATGACTCTATAAGAGAAAAAATCTATATAAGAACCAAAGTGGTTTCTACAAAAAGACATATCATGTCTGGTAGAAACTCATCCCATAGGGGTGGCTCGACCAAGAGAAGAGCACTATCTAATAAAAATGTGTCACCATTAGAAATAGTAGGAGGAGAGAATAAAATCTTAGAATAATCATCTCTGATAGGAGGTGGAGAGATTACAATATCATAAATCCAAAGAGATTCTGAAGAATGTTCCAAATAGTACAAGGAAACTTCATGTACTCTAAATGGTGGTGTAGATACATTAAAACATTTAGCAACAAGCAACCATACACTATGTCACATGAATTGAGACAATTATTGAGTTGAACTAGGCTAGTGTGTGTAGGAACCTATCCATATAAAAATGGATAGAGGTCTTGTTGAGTGAAAAAATGTTCCTTGTATAAATGCCATGAAACATAGTTTGTCCTTCCAAGAAGAAAGAATGGATACAAATATTTCCTCGTAGTGGTCTATTGAACATATCTCTCAGATAATGGATATTATACTCAGCCAAAAATGTGTCCACAAAGGGGAGTAATCTATGAAATTAATGACATAGGTGATAATTCATGCTCAAGATATCAACACCAGACTCTAAAAATGCATCCACAAATAAGAGCAATCTATGCAATTATGACACTTTAGTTGCAGGTAGAGTGTGAAAGAGATAAAAAAAGTAAATTCAACCCCCATGAAATTAAATAAATTAAATTTTACTATGCTCAATAATATAATAGATGTACAGAGCTTGAAAAAATCACACTTTAAAAATAACAACACTTGAAAAGGAGAATTATGCTGAAAATTATGCGAGTTTAAAGTTCTTGCTCATAAGAGAAATCTTCACTTGCATAACTTTTGGGTGTGAAATTATTTGACTCAAATATTAAAGTAAAATTTTAATCCCCCTTGGTTTGGTTTTGACCAAGAGATAAAATCCCATATGAATAGGGGCTAAGCCATAGGATGAGTTCCCCCTTAATGATGTTACTTTTAGGGAGTTTATGATGTCACCATGATGGACCCAAATTCCAAATGAATAGTGATAAAAAACCCCAAATTAAATTTTACATTCACATGGATATCACATCATAAATCCATGTCAAAATTATACATCAGAGTTTCACATGTCAGAATCATAGACCCCAATAGTCGTTAGAGTTAGGGGAATTAGAGTCACAGGTGTCAAGAGTAGGTAACTAAGACACAGTCATTAGAAACATAGGTAGTTGATGGAAAGTAAGGGGTCTCCATTAGTTTTTATGGTTATGCATATCTATGGTAGGTGATAATATTATTAATATTTTTTATAGGTGTTGAGATGATTCAAAGTTATGGTAGTTTCAGGATGAGTTATGGTTATGACATTGTTAGGATGTTGGGAATTTTTGGTAGTAGCAAGATGGCTGAAAATTATGGAAGTGTTAGGAATGTGAGGGAATATGATAGGTGAAAATATATTTGGTAGTTCTATTAGGTTCAAATATGAACAAAAATTCTAGTAGGTGCCAAGATGAACCATAGTTCTAGCAGGTCTAGGATGAGCCAAGGTTATAATAGGTGTTAGGATAAGCCAAGGTTATGATAGGTGATGAGATTACCCAAGTTTTTGGTAGGTATAAATATAGGCTTGTATAATAGTTGAAAAAAATGTGAGGAATGACAACAAGTGTGGATAATATTGGAGAGTCAGATAATTCATGAAAGGACAAAAACTCCACTTTATAAGAAAACACCATAACTACTACTAATATGTAAAATCCATAAAATACTCATTAAATTTCTCAAGAAACCCATAAAGACATATAAATGATTTTTATATTTAATACCCTAGTAGTATATATTTTCATGGAATCCATGAAAATTCCTTCAAACCCTCCGAAAATGACTAAAATTAACTATCATGAAATTAAGTCATGTCTATAGCCAATCATAGGTTTTTGTCACCTTTTGAATCCAATGATGCAAGTTATTTTCTATGAAAATATATTGGATGAAATATGAACAACAAGATACACCTTTTTCCTTTTTCCTTTCTCTTTTTCTAAATCTAGATCAATGAAAAACCCTATAAGAAGAGCAAAATATAAGAAAGGGTGAATCTTCAATGTGTTAGGTCAATAAATGGTATATCTATGAAATGAAAGAAAAAACTTGATATTTCACAACATGAGATATGGTATTTAGATACCAAGAATGATGTTCTAATAACATGTCATATTAGGCTACAATCAAGGATCAAGGTTTGAGTATAAATGAAGCATGCGTGCGCACGCACCCACACACACACACACACACATGAAAAAAATAAATTAATTTATAAGAGATACTAGTTGTAGAAGTGAAATAAAACATGAGAAATAAAAAATATTCATTCATTAGATCATTGATCATTAGTCAAAATAGATTTAGGAAAGGTACGTATATAGGTGGAAGATAAACATGTCCTCACATCCTAATGAATGTGGGATTAAATTCCCTAATGACATAAAATAACACATAAGAAAGCTAAACAACATGTGTAGGGAAAAACCATTAAATGGAATAAAAACCTACACTAAAAGGGCTCTGATCATGCCCGAACAAGAGACATATTACATATTCTAACCTCAAGAATGCTCTTACCTATACAATAAAATTGTATTTTTAAAGTAAACTTCAGATTCATGTAAGAGAAAACATATGTCATTTACATGAACTAAATGAAACCTCATATCCATGTTGAATCCCTATGATTTTACCTTAGAGAATGGGGATTGAACCTTGGAGATAAATCAGTGGTGAATACCATAGTAATTAATGCTAAATACAAACTTTATGTAGTCAAGAGACAAGTTCTTATCTTTCAATTGGCATTTATACCTTTAGGACCTCCATTTGGAAATACATAACTTAAAAAATGTCTAGATAGGAAAATGACACGTGATCCCATGACCAAGACCTATAAATCCACTCGAATGCATGTTTTTACAATTACTCAGGAGTATGGAAACACTAAAAATAAATTTTGTCAATGTTGAAGTGGTAATTGGAGATATCCACCTCTAGTGATTTTTTGGATGAAAACTAACACTAAAACCACATCAAGGGTGGTAGATAACATATAAGACCAGGTTATTGGCATATAATCACACCTGATCAAGAGATGAAGCACCCATTTTAACCTCAAGAATGCCCTTCCCAATATGAGAAAATTATAGTTATTAAGGTTAATTTAAGATGTGAAAAATAGGAAATGTAAGTCATTTTAATGAATCTAAATAACCCCTATGTGTATGTCAAAGCCCTATAATTTCACCCTAGAACATGGGGATCAAAACTTGGATATGAATACATGGTAGACGCTATCATAATCGATGTTGTAATGCAATTTTTGTATAATCAATAAATAAGTTCTTGTCTTCCTATTAACATTTCCACCTCTAGGACCTCTACTTGAAATTACTTCACTTCCAATAAATATAGATAGGAAAATGACATGTTATCCCATGACCATGACATCCAAATCCACCTAGATGTGTGTTTTTATAGTTGTTTAGGAGTGCAAAAAAAATTGATAATAAATGTTATCAATGTTGAAGTGGAAGTTGGAGATCTTCACCTTTGATGCTTATTGGATGAAAAATGGTTCTAAAACCATATCAAGGGTCATGGATAATTTTTAGGATTAGTTTCTTTGCCTTTGATCATGCTCAATCAGGGTATAAAGTACCTGTTCTAGCCTCAAGAGTGCCTTCCCCAATATGAAAAAATTACATTTTTAGGTTAACTATAGAAACATGTAAAATAAAAAATTTAAGTAATTTACATAGACTGAAAGAACCCTCATGTGTGTTTTTAAACTTTATAATCACACCCTAGATCAAGTTGATTGAAACTTAGAGATTAATCCATGGTAGATGTCACAGTAATTAGTTGTAAAACATAACTTTTATGTAGTCAAGAGATAAGTTCTTATCATTCAAATGACATTTCCACCTCCAATACCTACACTTACAAATTCATTAATTAAAACACATCTAGGTAGAAAATAATAGTGCTCTCATGATTAAGACCTCCAAATCCACTTCGATGCATGTTTTTATAGTTGCTCAAGAGCACAAAAAAATTGACAATAAATTTTGTCAATTTTGAATTGGTAGTTAGAAATCTCCACCTCCAGCATTTCATGGCTAAAAAATATCACTAACACCATTTTTTGGGTGGTGTATAACATCTAGGAATAAGGTCTTGGCCTTTGATCATGCCTGATCAAGAGACTGAGTTATGGCCTCAAGCGTACCCTTATTAATACAAGAAAATTATAATTTTTTAGGTAAACTTTAAACTTGTGTAAAATAAAAATAATAATATATTTACATGAACTAAAAGAACCATCATGCATGTTTCAAATCCATATAATCACACCTTATATCATGCTAATCGAATGTTAGAGATGAATTTTGGGTAGAAGTCATAGTAATCAATCATAAAATGCAACTTTTATTTAGTCAAGAGATAAGTTCTTGTCTTTAAACTGATATTTCCACCTATGGGGCCTCTACTTATAAATCCATTTCTTCCAAAATGTCTAGATAGAACAAAGACATGTGCTCCCATGACCAAGACCTCTAAACCCACCTAGATGCATGTTTTTATAGTTGTTAAAGAGTACATAAACATTAGAAAAAAGTGTTGTCAATGTTGAAGTGGTAGTTAGAGATCTCCACATCTAGTGCTTTGTGGATAAAACATGGCACTGACACCATGTCAGGGTGGTAGATAAATTCTAGGACTAGGTTCTTGGTCTAATATCATGCTTGGTTAAGAGATGGAGTACCCATTTCGGCCTCAAGAACACCCTTCCCAATACAAAAAAATTATAATTTTTAGATAAACTTTAGACATGCATAAAACAAAAATTGTAAGTCATTTGAATGAACTAAAATAACCCTAACATGTATTTATAAGGCCTATAATTTCACCCTAGAGCATGGGGATAAAATATTAGAGACAAATCCATGGAAAATGCCATAGTAATAAGTGTTGAAATGTAATTTTTATGCAATCAAGAGAAAAGTGCCTATCTTCCAACTAAAAATTCTACCTTTGGGACCTTTACTTTTAAATCCATCACTTCAAAAATGTATAGATATTAAAATGACACATTATTCCATGAACACAACCTATAAATCCAATTGGATGCATGTTTTTATAGTTTCTCAAGATTACACAAATGCTGACTATAAATTTTGTCAATGTTGAAGTGATAGTTAGAGATCTCCACCTCCAATTCTTCTTAGATGAAAATTGACAATGACACCATGTTGAGTGTGGTGTATAATGTCTAGAACTAGTTTCTTGGCATTTAAATCACACTTGATAAAGAGATACAATATCTATTCTGATGTCAAGAACACCCTTCCCAATTTGATAAAATTGTAGTTTTTAGGAAAAATTCATAGGTATGTTAAATAGAAACCATAAATCATTTGAAAAAACAAAAAGAACTATCATTTTTTTGTTAAATCCCTATAATTTAAACCTAGAGCATGTTGATCTAACCTTGGGTATGAATATGTGGTATACATCATAGTAATCAATGCTAAAATGCAATTTTCATGCAGTTAATATAGATAAATCAAACTCACATTTCTATTTTTTGGACATCCCCTTGAAAATCCATCACTTCCAGCACATTTAGATAGAAAAATCACATGTGCTCCCATAATCACGACCTCTAAAGCAACCAGGTTAGGAGATGGAATACCTATTCTAACCTCAAGATAATATGAATTTCTATAATAATGCTACCAACCTTCTCTTGGATTTTTATTAATCTTCTCTTAACTTCAAGAATATGAAATTATTTAATAATAATGTCAACTTTTTGAAGGTAGAAGATTATTTGACACCAATAATCTACAAAAAATATGTAAGTAATTAAAATTAAAATTTATTTGTACTACCTGAAAAAATAATAAAATTTGGTAAAATTAAATACATTTAAATTGAGAACTAAACATACCTTGATATTTCAATCCAAATAAATAGTAGGATATACTCTAATCTTGATAGTAGAAAGAATAGATTCATAGTCAAACTCAAAAACCTTCCATATATTAGTTTTTAATGGTTTCCCATGATATTTGAATAATTAAATATTTATTGCAAGAACTAAATTTGAATAGTGTAATATCTTCCTATGTATTTCCTAGTATTAAAACAACCATACATCTAAATTTATGATAATATATCACCAAATCCAAGTTCTAGTGACTACCACAAACCCAATGAGATAGTTAATGTTTTCTCTATATATGGCTAGGGAAGACAATTCAGTTTTTTCTTCTACACACTGACATAATCAGTAATCTATTTCATCTTCATTATTCTCATCTATAATAACTATAAAAACATGCCATATATCACAAAATAAAATAACTTTTTAATAAAAATGTTGATAGATAATATAATTTATTACACAATGATTAATATTATACTTGGTTGCACTAGATTAGATACATGGTCAAAGTCATGTAATGGTATAACTTGATACATGTCAATTAGAATTAAAGGTATAAAAATACATTAATCCATACACTCTTGTGACTCACACTCATTCCAAACCAAGTTCACTCATGCATAACAAAAACATGCCAAGTTCCTCATATGAATAGTTTAAGAACCTGCATTTGATCTAAAAAATGAGTGGAGATCATTTGATCCCATTATGGTCATACAATCCTCATACCTTCCAAAATTTTATTCCTCCATAATCTATAAATATCTATGAAAAATTTAAAAAAAATTATCACCATGGTCCATTTTCTTGTTACACCATTCAAAAATGGTTTTTGCATTAGTAAAAAAACACCATATTTAAACTTTAACTCCGCTCTTACAAAGACTCTTTTTACACATGGTCTAACACCATCATGATTCTATTTTCCATGGAAAGCCTCAATGAAACTCCAAATATTTTCTATTCTAGTGGTAACATGTATCCTTCTCAACCAATAAAATATGTGTATTCTTAAATTGTGATGTGAAATTTTCAAACCAAATATAATGTTGATTGAAATAATGTTCCTCTTAGTCAAATTTCCATAAAACATCTCAAAAAAACCTTATACATACTCTGTATAATGTGATCAATCATCACTAACATATAAATAATACTCCCTTAATATTTTTTGATCTTGATATATACTATCAAGTACATGCATGAATGTTATATGCATAAATATGACAACTTGTATCAAGTTGTAATATTATGACCAAGCTTCCATTTTTAGTTTGAATGTGAATTATCAACAAAATAAACTACATAAACAATATAACCAAGTGGGAATGTGTCCTTGATTAAATTTAATTGTTTATCCAACCATATATCTTTATGTGTATGCCTTGCATACTCATAAACAAATTTCTCCTTGAATTTGACCATAAATTCTGAAACATGTATTTATTTTATAATAAGCTCACACCTTTTAGATTCCTTACTATATTTAAATTAACATGTCATAGATTTTTGTGTGATAAAACTAACTAATTATTGTCCAATTACACTTGTAATTTCCTCATGGATACAATTTTTCAATTTTGGCAATCCATCACAAATGTTACAATTTCCATCCAAGTGTGCTTTGTTAAAAAAATTTATCCTTTTGGTCTTTCACAAAAATGGATGGAATAAATTCTCTTGCTGATTTTGGTAGAACTTCCATGACACATTCTTAAAAAAAAAAACTTAATATAAAAATTATAATGTACATGATGAAACAAATCATAGTTCATTGAAAATTCAACATGTTGCCTACACCAACAAGTGGTGCACGTGTGATTTATTTTTACATAGAACATTAGAAATCTCATAATATCTTTGAATAATATAAATTTATGGATTTTTTTATAAAATATTAGAGTAAAATTTTATTTGGTTCATATACAAGAAATGTTTCATATGCAATTCATGATTACGATGACCAACTCTTCTTTTCACTACATCTCTTATGTTGAGTGAAACTCGTGTATTGTCTTTCAAAAATTATGTAAGTAAATCAATGAGAATATTAGTTATAGCCCTGTATTTTCATGGAAATAGAATAGATAATACCTATATATAATTTGTATTGGAATCATCATGTCTTTTATGTATCCCAGTTCTTTTCATTATTATTTTTATATTTATGTTCAGTGTTCAACTAGTTTTTGAAATCAAGAATTGTCTCCCTATGTGACCACTTACTAAATAACTTTTAATTATGCATCAAGTAGTGTTACTATATTTTTTTTATGTATTTTAATACCTATAGTATGATATGCATCATTATATTTTAAAAATCTCCTTATTTTCACCATCTATATTAGATTTTATGAGTCATAGGGCATACATTTTAGGTCTCATCTTAATCAATTTCATCAATGAAATAAATAATTGAAATTTTTTATTATCAAATTATATTTTTTCAAAGAAATTATCCAAAATTATTTCCACTATTCTTATGAATGGAAGTCAAACATTATATTACACATTGGTTTCAAAATGTTTTCATCAAATTTAAGTATTTTCATTTTCTTCATAAAATCCTTGGAGGTCTTACTAATGGTGGAATTCATTGAGATGGTGTTTCCATATCATTATGTTCACTATTTTTTTCTTTATTTGTTTCTATTGTGTAGTATAATTCATTATTACTTTCACTATTGAGCATTTCCATGGAATTTTATTCATTGTTACTTTCATCATTATGTGTGTTGCACTTAACATATCCCACTCAAGTTTTTTTTGAATAGGGTCCTTTTTTAACCTAAAAAAAACTAGATATGATGAGGAAATAATTTATTGGTATTCATCAATACTTAACAGGATAAGATTTACCAAAAGTCCTTATGTTCAGGTTTCTTTTTAAGAATATGTTCATTTTAATATTAATGAAATTTTATTTTTTCCTGGTTATCCAAGTTTTCATTTCTTATTTTATTTAGGATAACCTATTAATGGATTTTAGAATTTTCCTATGTATGTGGGTTATTTGAATTTTAATCGAGTATATTTGCCTTCAGTATTTTGTTCTTCAGTTCTTCTACAAGTCTTTCTACCTTGGTGTATTTTACACTTTGATCTTCTAAAAAATTGGTCCCATGTGATAACAACCCACTAACTAATGACCATTCATACACTTAGATAATTTTAAAGTATTTTGAGTGAATAGAGCATCAAGATGATGACATGTGTCATAATACCACTCACCTAATAATTGATAGGATCAAAGTTTAAATATATATAAATTTTGGGTAATTGGAGCAGTGATAGCCATACACATGTCACAGTCTCACAAGCCCACTACCATTAAAATAGTCTAGGAAGTTTGAAGTCTTATAAGCAAATAAAGCATTGGGATAATGAATTGTGTCATCATTTCAATCAGAGCCTACACACATATGAAATATTATATGATACTCTCGAATAAAGTGAGATCACATGATTTTTCATGGGCTCAAAATAATAAAAGGCAAGAAACATGACAAAAAGACACTGATAGGTAGTATGGTGGTAAAATTTCACCATGTATCCATAACATGACATGATGACTAGGTAATAGAGAGATAATAATTTTGGAGGGAGTGAGAGGATGACAAGTGTCAGGTGGAAATGATAGAACATCCAGGGTAAAAGAGGGTAGAGATACTTGGAAATAGGATTCATAAAAGGTAACACTCCACCATCCAAATTTAAAATATGAAAATAGACAAAAGTGAAGGAGTAAAAAAGGCCATTGATGTTAATGATACACATGAATTGGCTATCTAAATGCATTAAATTCAATATATCTAGTGAATTTAAGAAGTAATATATGTAATTAACTAAGTCAATTATAATTACATCACCATGAGTTAATAGTTGTAAATGAAAATTTGAGCTCTATCTTGACTAAATAAAACTACATAATTTTAGATAAACAAAACTTAAGTACGTAATAATGGATTCTACTTCATTATTTCCATAGGAATCCTCTCCATATTCCATTACAGGGTCTAAATAGTACACTAATATAAAGCTTGACTAGGTTGATCTCAATCATGAATTCAAACACTACTCAGCTATATGGGAGGTAGTTGAGGTAGTAGAGCCTTGTGGCCTTGAGGAGTAACTCTCAACATTTATGTGAAGATAAAGATAGGACCTAGTGGTAATTAAATTAATGGGCCTATATGATGTAGTGGTAAAACTATAGGTAATGTCCTACATTGACCTAGTCTATGATTTATTTTCAAATGGCCAATTTTTTGGAAAAATTGTGCATTTTCATCAACACAACACACCCATAGCATATGTTAGTTGGTGTGACTTTGATAATTGATATGAACTCCCTAGGTTGGAAGCACCTTATAACCAATCCCTGGTCAACTAATGGATGTTTAAAAATAATGTAACTAATAAGTTGCAAGAATAGGTAGGTGACCCAACTACCTTCATAGTCATGGGGCTCATATATACTATTTTAATTACCATTTATAGGCTAGGGGTCATAATTTCCATGGAGTTATTAAACAAAATTTATGGTTTCCTAAACATAACCTATGTCAATGAGGTTTAGATTCCACTACTAGACACCATCCTCACCTCTACCAAAATCATTTCCATAGGAGGAATCATTAGTGCTAATTTGATCCACCAAGTTAGTATCTCAGATAATCGATTGGATGGTAATTTATATATGATGTCTTATATAATGGATGGTATAATTGGGACAATCCACTCATGTTTTGAGGAACCCTAGGAACCATCCTCTAAGTATCCCAATAAGTGATTTTATGATGAATTTAATATTCTTTAGTCCATAAATTTAGGAATAACATGAACAGGGTGATATATAATTTCTATCCAAAGTTATACCAAGCCATTTATAGCAAGGATATGCCTAGATTGTCTAGCCATATCAAAATAAATACTAAAAAGATTGGTAACTATTGGATTTATCCAAATTTCATAGTTATCAAAAAAGAGGGAACCAAGGTCATTCCCATGTATCTTACTTGGTTGGTTCCAGATAAGGTTGTAGAATAGGAAGTGACAACTCAATTGGTAGATTTTATGGATGTTACAGAAAGAAATGATAGATAGAGAGGAGTCCACCAAACTCCCATCAATATTGGGTGAATTTAATATACTAGATGGGAATATTTTCAACCAGTGGGTAAGACCAATACATCCTATGACTTCAAGTGGGCACCCTATAGGAAGTGAGATCCAAGGAAAAGAGTCAGGAATCACCTGAATAGAGTCAAATCCAAGGTGAATATTAACTATGGCCATGTATCATATCCATATGATGAGGTATTTAGGTATCTATACAAAATTTAGTGGATAAAAATGTATCAGTTAAAAATGTAGCATAGAAAACATAGCAAGGATAAAACATATCAAAGATAAAATGTCGTAAGGACAAAACATCATAGGAACAAAACATAGCAAAGGATGCACTCACATAGAATATGACACAGCTTTCAACTAAAGGTCAAAACTTATGAAATCACATTTTATTATGTTATTTTGCTTGTAAATTTGGTGCATTACTTTTCTACCATGAAATGTTAACTACTATCACCAAAATGAACTAGATAACAAATAAATAATGTGTTAATCACTAAAATGTCCCAATTATGCTCCTTGATACATTTTCATGAAATCACCAATACCACTATATTTTTTCCTTGATATATTTTATCCTCATGATGTTTTTCCATACTATATTTTTATCATACTACATTTTTATTGCTACATTTTTGGCTACTACCTTATCATATAGAGTTAGCATTTATGGATAGTCTAAATGACACAAAGGTTTAGATAAGGATAGACACAATAAATATGTCCATGGTGGTGGCTATAAATATTCAATAAATCCAAATACCATAAGGAAGATGCTCAAAGAATTAAGAAAGAGCAATAGACTTCAAATCCCCCTCTAAAATCCCTCTCACAAGCTAAGACTCAAGGATAGGAGTAGGCTGTTCCATTTGAGTAAGCATCTATGATGGTAAAATAAGAGATGAACTAGGATCCTCCTCAATGTCCTACCCTATTGATCACCATTATACCAACCATAATGGTGTCCACTCCTCATCGAGATACCACTACATTGAGTATTACAAGTGTAGACTAGTCTGGTAGACCATTCTCTATTTTAACATTTCCTCCTCTTACTATGACATAACATGTAAGTCTCCCATATTTATTCCCCCATTTTTATGTTTTAGACCCATCACTATCCCTAGTCCAAACCCTTGTATCACCTACTCCATCAATTTTTCCATCACATAGAATAATGTCCACTCCCTTAGGTTCTTCTATAACAACCATTATTTCCCTCACCTCATCACCATCCATTACCCCTTCATATTAACTTGTTGCTACTTCACCCATTTAAAAACCAACTCTTACTCCCATTGGACCCCCTCTTGTGTAAAATAGGAAGCAGAAGGCCCCCTCAATTTTTCCTTAGGTTATCAACAAAGGAAACCCAGGAAGAAAAATAAGGGGAGGAAATGAATAAAGAGAAATGTTCTAAGGAGTTAGAACCCATATAGGTATTGGAAAATTCTAAAGAGTTTTCTAATGAATAAGAATGGGAAGATCATATAGAAACATCATTATTTAAGACTATTAGTGAGACCATAGAAAGTGATCCTATATATGAAGGTTGATAGAAGAAGAAACTCAATAAAAAAACATTAAGGTTTTAAAGGATATTTCAGTCTCAACTAAACTATTAAAAAATGTAGATGAAGATAAATGAGATGAATTAGAGTCTAAACCTTTGACTTACACAAAAGGAAATCAATGATCATATCTCCGACACTATGCTACAACCCTAACCTATCACATGTATGAGGATAGTATTAGCTGACTCATGGCTTAATTATCCTTATTTGATGTTATATTACATCTATATATGATTTATTTTGATTAGTAGGTTGGCCTATGGAGTAATCATGGTCTAGATAGACTATATATAGGAGGTAGTGGGTAATCATTTATCATCATATTGTGAATTCTGCTCTTATTAAAGCTTGTAGAGGTTTCCCCCTTGAAGTGGCTTATATATTATCATATATTTGGATATATTTCAGTCATATTTGGCTATAATTCTTATATTATACTTAATTATTGAGTTAATTTCATTACAAGTGGTATCAAAGCTGCGATTTGGGCAATCTTGTGGGCGAAACACTAAATTTTTAAATTTTGTGATATATAAAAAATGGTTGCGAATTTATATACAAAAGTTTTACTGGAGGTGATAAATAATAAAATTAAGCTTCCACTAAAATTTCAGCTAATTTTGATCTATTTTACAAAATTTATCTCTATTTTATGGTTTTTCATAAAATTGCTTTATAGTGCGCAATTCAAAGAATTTTTCTAAGTTATTTAAATTTTTGGAAAGATTATAAAAATTTGGATATGGTATGTTCTTTGTATATTTTGATTTGAGGCCGAAATAATTCCAAAATATCTTAGTCAAATTTGGGTCAAAAGTGCCAATAAGGGTCGACATTGTAAAACCCTTTTATGGCAGGTCCACAAACTTGGGGTTGAGGAAAGGGTGCTAAAACTCCAAGTAAAACTCATAAAAAGGATGAGATGGAGTTATAAGGGGGATGTACTAGACCCTTTATACCAGGGTTTTCTAACATAGATCACAAAGTGAGCTAGCTTGACTATAGTGTGCAAGACATACAATCTAATATGCAATCCATATAAGATAGTTTAGGAGATATCATGATGGATTTGAACATTAATCAGTCAAATCATCAAACTAACTCTATTGCATAAACCCACTAGGGTGTTTATTGTTGATGATTTAAAATTGCACTTGTTTTAAACACCAACAATGGGAAGTTTCAAGATGTGGGACTTGCGACTTGAAACAACCTCTAGATTTTAGAGAAGCTAGTTCTTCTTTAAATCAAGTATATATGAGGAAAAGGGATAGGAATTTTAACAGAAACACAAATGAAAGAATGAAAATCTAACTATGGAAATGTGCCTGAATGTAATTCGACCTTAATCCTAAGCACAGTGAAACTATATGTAGGATTCATTTACATTTAAGAGAAAACAAGTGCATGATCAATGTAAAAGATAAAAGCAATAGAAACAGAGGCTCATAGCATAGACTAATTTTGTAGTGATACAGAAAATGTCAACAAAGGCATAGGGTTCAATCTTCTTATTTGAATTTTCCAGTCACATAAGAGGCACAAAAACACGCATAGTTATATAAACTTTTCAACTCAATAAAATGAGACAAAAGCAAATGAAATTCCTAATCACAGCTCTAGAAAGTCTAAACTATTGACAACACAACCTAGAATACTTTTGAAAATGACACAAAAAATATCAACAAAGGCATAGGACTCAATCTTCTCATTAATTTTCCAGTCACATAAGAGGTACATAAACTCTCACAGTTACATAAACCTTCCAAATTAAGAAGATAGAACAAAATAAAATGATATTACTAGTCACAACTCTAGAAATTCTAAACTCTTTACTATAATTCTCTTAGAAAATTCTCTCTGATATCTCTTTTCTTTCTAGTGATCTCTGCACCCTTATTTATAGCCTTGGATTCACTCTGGATTGTCTACTTGTTCTCAATATAATGGCCCAATTGAAATCTAACCAAACTAGAAGTGTCTAACAGAAGATATTTTATAGATTTTGAAATGCTTTGTCTTTTGGCAGTTCATTAGCTGAAATAGATTGCAGGACACTCCCTTCTCTTAAACTCTAGGTAACACTTAGCCAATTTCTTGAAAACCTTCTTATTACTCTAGGAGACACTAGAGGATGACACTTGGCACATTCTACAGCACCTATCAAAGACACGTAGCACTTTCCACGTAACTTATACTCTTTTATGTCTTTGCTCAGGGGTATTTTGCCTTTGACACTTATCGCAATCCGCTTCCTCAAAAATTCAATAGCTTATAAGAAAATAAGACCCACAACATTTCTTACCCGAGTAACTTTAAAAGGAACACAAGGATAGGTGTCAATCTTCATTGCTTCATTACAAGACACATGGCAATCTACACTTACTTATCTAGGGTTATGTGGTAGTCTCTGCTATTTTAGCTTCCTTTTTATAAACTTGTGGAAGATGACATGTGGTGATCTCTACTTTACTCTATTTATACCATAGAAGCAAATGGGTCTCATTTCATATTTACACAGACAGTGACACCTGGTGGCTTCCACTTGCTTCAAAAACAACACTTAAGACCCACCATGGTCTTTGCTATATTACTAAATCAAAAATGAAGATAATTTGGATCGCGACATGTGGTGGCTTTCGATTTCTTTTACTAGGGTACATGGCATTTTCCATTTCTTTTAGAAAAGCAAACTTGAGACCTTCCGTGACTACCACTTGGTGCTTTCCACTTGATCCTGATACTTAACTTGTTAAAATCTTTCACTGAAAAGAGATGAAATGTGGGTGCCGATATGAAATCATGGACACTAACACTTGGCACGTTCTGTTGAGTCACTATGAGATATGTGGCACATTCCAACCAACTCATAGAAAATATGAAAGGTGCCTCGATCTATGACACTTGGTAGTTTCTGCTGGAGAAAGAATACCTTGGATGATGACACTTGTTAGCTTCCGCTTGATTTCGACACTTAGACAAAAAAATGAATCAAAAGGAAAATAGAGCTCATGCTTTGTTTCAAAACTCCACCATTTCAGACCAAAGTATGCGAAGACAAAATTTCACGATGCATGACTAAAAAATAGTATGAAATGTAGATTAAATCTTTACTCTACAGTTATTGGTGACCCCAAGGACTTTTTAGCCTGCTCAAAAAGAAACCACAACTCACGCTAGATCAAAATTTCAAAATCATAGCTTTAGCAATGATGTCTGGTAGGTAGACCACTCATCATCAGATAACCCTTGCTTATTCTACAATTCATTAAAGGCTAAATCAAGGTTAATAATATCCTTGTGTGAAAAATTTTACAAAATTTGAACATTAGCCTTCAATTTGAATTTGAGCTAGGAAATAAGAACCAAGATAGCTTCTACTTTAGGGACTGATGAATCATCCCTTAGATCCTGGAAAACTATTTGATCATTCTGTTTGGCCAATAACAAAGGTTTAATTTCATCTACCATTAGCATGGTGTTGTCATCAAGAAATGGATAAGGAAGACCTAATTGTACTAGATCTTCAACATGCTATTTCATTTCATTAATTCCTTCCTTCATGACATCTAGAAGCTCTCTGCAATTCATTGCTGCAAAATTGCAATTGAGAACCTCATTTACTCTCTTGGTAGTGACCATTCTATCATTGATTCCTGTTGTTGATAATGTTGCATCCATTGCATCATAAAGTTTTTGCAACAATGTTTGTGAGTCCATTACTCTCTCAAAGACTATATCCAGAGTGTTTACAACTAAACTCTTCACCTTTTTGCATAATTTCTATGCATTTAGCAGGAAGGTGAGAGATGGCCTGAGCTGAATAATCTCTAAAGAGATTCTCTTCCACATGGATTCATATATCTCCTTTACCAGACTTAATACTCTAACATTCCTTGGCTTATTGGCCAACTCTAGTGTCAATTGTGTTGTTCTCTATTGCTCTGCTTGAAATTGGGCTTGTATGACCACAGTATTATTCTATTTAGCCAGCAGCTTTTGTTGCAATTAGGTAACTTGTAACAGGTGTTCCTCACATTTTCCTTGCAACGCTGCCTTTTCATGCCTTAGGGTTGTCACCGCATCTTTTACCTATGTGAGCCCTACTTTTAAAGAATCATTTTAGGCCTGAACTGCCCAGTGAGTCTGAAGAGAAATAGTATTTTGCAATTGTTTATTTAGATTCTCTATTTCATTGTCTTTTCTATTGATCTTTGAGGTCAAACTATTACAATTTGCCTTTTCCTTGTCTATCTCAACTTTTATCTTTTGTAGCCTCCTTGATATCTTCAAGTAGTCTTCAATAACTACAAAAGTGGATTCAGTCAGCAGCTCAATTTTGTCTTATGGCCTAAAGAGGGACATGTCGATGGCTACCGCATTCATCATGTAATCCTCAGGCTGCATCTGCTCAATTGGATTTATTACATTTGGTGACAAATGAGTCACCGTCAATTGTTGCTGGATGGGGTCAAATTGTGACCATAGATGGGGTGTAGCCAATGCTTTATTTTCCTTGATCTTATTTTTCTCTCTTTAGGCTTCCCTTGCCTTCCTAGCAGCATCTGCTTAGGTCTGGAAGGTAGAAGGAGAGGCAATGTGCCCACCCATAAAAGGATGTCCTTATGGTAGACCATATTGAATAGCCAATTGTTGGCTATGGGTAATCTGAGAGGAAAGTTTCTTGGGAATAGAGGGGGAGAAATGAGGTAATGTTAAAGCTTGAGGTGGCATAGATGGGGCAAAGTGAGAAATGGGAATGGTAAAAGTGGAGGAGATGTCATCTGGCTAGATGAAATCATCATGCCAATAGGAGAAGAAATAGACTGAGAAGGAGAGGGAGGAATAATACTTACCTGAGGAGCAATTATAGTACCTTGTAATTGGTGTTGTGGGGTGTCTGTCTCCTCTTCTAAAGTAAATTGAAACTACACCCTCTTTCATTTCCTGGGTGTCTCTTCTTCTGGCTACATTCTTTTTCCTTCCACATCTACTTCTTTTGGAGAACTGGGAATATCTATAACCACTACTAATGGGGAAGCTTGTGGTGGTGTAAGCACCACACTCTTTTACTTTTCCATGACACTGAGAGATTGGGGCCAAATTGATACAATTACTATAGCTACAGCTTGCTCTGAGGCTTGTGACTCTTGGCTTGACTTGGCTCTAGCTTCCTACTCTTCACCCGGTGTCAGCAAATTACTTGTCTCTGGGCTAGATACAGGGGAGAGATGGCACTCATCCCATAGTTCTTCCCATCTCTCATATGTGTCTACATTCCTGAAAGAATGGGTTGTTTGATAGATTTCTTACCTATATTTCCAAGAGGCCTCTATCTTCTCAGTATCCCAATCTTAATTATTTAATGTCCTCCTTAAGCCAGAAGTCATTCTGACTTTAGGATCATAATCCCTTTGCTTAATATAGAATGTTTTCCAGGGTCTATTTTGTGGAAGGGGCAAGTCTGTTAACTCAACATAAAATCCAAGAGTGTCTTCCCTAGGATTTTTCCTAGTTTCCCAAAAAGGGTAGCCCTCATGTGCAATTCTGATTGGGACTCTATTAGTTCTTATCCATGAAGCTATGAAATCATTTGGGTCATAAACCCATTTGTCCTCTATTAAAAGGAAACCCAAAAAGGCTAGCTTTCTGAGCAACACAACTTCAGCATCTTTGGTTTCCAAAACCATGTTGGTTGTCATCCATGGTAGATTATACATTTTTATTTTCCTCTTCCTAGAGCCAAATTCATTGTCAACTATGGATACCTACCTGGTGACCTCTAGGAATGTTAACCTAAGAGTCAAAATCTTAGGTAGCAATATTGGTTCCCCACAAAAACCATGGACTCTTATAATGGTATGGTGGGATCCAAAATAGAAATCACAAGGAATTGGGCAACTAGACAAAAGATTTGAAACACTTGGGAATAATCTATTCATAACTGGTTCGGGGCTGAGGTGGAAAAAATTAGGGGTAACAAATAATTCCTAGAATTCATATGGGTCACTAGTCTTTGACAAAATGTGTGTCCATGCAGACACAGGAATGGTCCTTTGGAGATCAAAATCTAGGTCATACATATTAAGATACATATGTTGGACAAAGAGGTTAGAGTTCTGAAAAAGCATGAGGTGGAATAAATAGGAAGAATACCTGAACACTCCTTTTGATTTGAAATGGACCAATTATTCTACCATTGAGAAAGCAATTTGTTTATAAAATTCGAGCTAATACTCCTAGGTTTTGTCAATGGTCTTCAGTCTAAAAAGGATAGCCATTTGTTCTGCATACACTACCATATCATCTTTCATGCCAAAGATGAAAGCCATCATAGACAATGTATCTTGGCCAGCCTATGCGAATTGAGCTCTTGGTGTAGGGAGTGTGGGCACCGTAGAGTCATCATCACCCATTTGTAATATAAATCTCAAGAACCTTGACTGGGTATTGATGTTTGACCACGTTCTTTGCATTTTAGCAATAGTGGGAAACATAGCTGTACTATCATGAAACAGGGCTAACATATCCCTGATTGCTTGTGATGTGATTTGCACCATGAATGGACCTCATTGAATGGTGCATGAGGGTGCATGGAACAAGTCTGCACATAATTCAACTAGGTCAAGGCATGGATGCACAGCTGGGACAATGAATTGTGCCAGCTATGAAGTCCATATCCTCATGGCAAATGTTTCATATTGCCCTACTCTAGCCCTCTGTAGACACCTTTGATGTGCCCCTTCTCTAAGATTTTTGCTACTAGCTCTCTAAAGAATTGGGTCCATGATGCCATTCGTATAATCTTTTATTTTTTCTAGATCAATTGCTTGACCAACTTTAGGAAACTTAGTCCATGGATAGGTCTTTAATGGCTACGTGGGAGTTGAAGAATATGACTTGCTTACAAGAAACTTATTAAAGGATTCATACATCCCAGCTCCTTGTTGTGAAGATTGTGCCCCCTCGATCTCTATGTCTTTTCTGTGATAATTTGTATGAACTTTTGCAAAATAGAAACACTTTTGCAGAAGCAATTTTACTAAGCACTTGAAAATGTAAGTAGCAGGATATTTTTTTAGATGTAAGAATGTTTGAGAACTTGTAAGCTTTAACTCTTGCTAAGAGGTATTTATTGACCTATCAAGTCTCAAAATGGCATTAAACTCAGATAACCATTAGCAGATCCTACTCAATCTTTATGGAACAGTGAGATAGACACGTTATGCAAGTGGCAGTGCAAGCTACCTTAAGGATTTCTAAAGATTTGGGAGACATTCAATGTATTGGAGAATTTTTGAAAATTTTGAGTTGTTGACTATGTGTTCAAAGAACACTTATTTAAAATAAAAGCAAGAAAACAAAATGGGAAAACAAAAGTAATACAAAAAGGGGAAACTATCTAACTATAATACATAGTATCTTTATCTCCCTCCTAGATCAAAAGAATTTCTAAAATCTCTTTCGTGACAAGCTAACTTATATTTCTAGGCAAGTGTTTGAATTTGATATAGCTCAGATGACTTTCTTTCTTTGTATTCCATGGTATCTAGCTTACATTTGGGTGAGTCTGAGTCAAACCTGCTTCCAACATATATAGACTCTTCTTGTTCTTGTAAGCTCGTTGAATGCCATCTCTTGATATTGTTATGTCTTATCAAGAAATTAATGACTATTTACTCATTAACAGAAGTCTTTTGACATATATCATTTATTGACCTAATTCCTTATGCTTCAAACTCAGGTTATATTGCATGATCATCCTCTTTAATGATTTCAAAATTACCAACCTCTTGAAAGGATAATTTTAAAAGAGTGTAATAATTTTGCATGTGTAACTAATTCTCAATGATATCTTGTTCCTCTGCAACTGGCTCACAGCTTCCCTAAAAAATAGTATAACCTGATCCAATGATTTCAAACAAATCATTTAAATCATGATCAAGGAAATGTCCATGCTCTTCCTCATCATCTTGCAAAGTAAGAAGAAAATCAGAAATTATTTCTTCTTCATTAGAGATTAAGGCATACGCTTGTGATTTCTCACTTAGAATGTTGAATTCATGTTGAGAGACCCGAGGATTGATAGAAGATATATCTTTTGACTTTTCTTCCTCTAGAAAATTTGGGATTTTATGATCTTCATCAAGTATAACATAAGTTCCCAGACCAATAGAATCATAATTTCCATATGGGTCACTTTGCATCATAACTAATAAATGATCATTTTCTTCTTCTTGATTATATCCAGTCCATTCACCTAGCTCCTCAACAAAAACCCTTTCTTCTTTATTCATCATAGCATGGGCTACCTCTAACTTTTCAGTTGTTTCATTGGTGATATGATCCTTATATAACGGCTCAGATAATATCTTCATCTTTGAACCATATTTAGTTCTTAAGATGAGGTGAGACTAATCAAGGGACATATATTCTCCTATCTTCACTGTAAAGTCTCTTGATAAATATAAGCCAAAAAGAAGAGGTATATCTATCACTAATACATCTTGATTTACAATTATATTGGGACAAGCATATAATTGTAATTGGAGTTTTTTAATTCTCCCTATTGTTTGTACTACTTTGCCATCTAGCTGTATGACTCCTTTAGTGAGTGGTTCATACTTAATTCCTAAAGCATCAGCTATCTGCTTGGGCATTACTGTAGTACTAGCTCCTAAATCAATCATTGCATTATGTAGCAGTTTCTTACCCACTATCAAAGTTAAATAGAAGGGATTTGGTTTGGATTTGCTTACATCTGTTGTATTATTCACTAGGGATATTATATGTAGATGAGCTGTATCTTTGATCTTTTCTTTTTTAGTAGGTCCTTCTTTGATAACAGTACCTTTAAGCACTGCTTGGCCTTGTAGAGCTTCTTATAGTAGTGTCTTCTATTTAGTAATAGCCAATATACCCCATATTGATACTTGTGCTGGAGTCTTCTTCAATTGATCTACCACATTTATTGGTCCCAAAGTCTGAGTTCTTTGAAAATAAGGATATCTTGTTTTTTCTTGAATTTGTGCAAGTATCCCTTGATTTTGCATCAGCTGAGGCACTTCTTGTCTGATGGCTATGTTTCTTTGTCATTGAAATGGAGAATTCTCCATGACTTGACTATTTATAACCTTAGGCTATTCAACCATCCTTCTCTTTGATCTGGTGTAATAATCAGATTGCACCACTGGTTTTTTGGAGGTAGATGCTTCATTTAAGAAAATTGATTCTTCATCTTCAACCCATGAGAACAAAGCATGTTTTGGGGTTATTTCTTCCTCTTTTTGTAAGGACATCCCTTGCATCTGAGCCACTAGGACTAAATTCTTCATACCAGAAGACTGGTAGGCTTGATTATCACTGGAGCTTATAAACTAACCATCCATTCTTCTTTGCTCTGCCACCTTTTGTTGTAGATTACCCATAGGACAATTTCTAGGTGTATGAGCATTATTGAAAAGGAAACACTAGGCATTAGTGTTATCCACATAGTTATTTTTCCCTAGAACAATCTCCCTATTTGAATTGGGAGGAATAGTCTGTGAGGGTGTGGGGACTGCAACCAATTGGTTTGCTGGCTGATGGTTAGTTTGTCTTGGAGGATCTTGATATTGGTTTGGCTGAGATGAAAATTTGTTTCCTTGATAGCCTTGATATGGAGGCTTAGGGAAAGTATTATGTTGTCTTTTTATATTGATTAGCTCATTAGAAAATGTCCTTAGGATATTCTTGATATCATCCAACTTAGATGACTAAGTGGGGATAATTTCTTTAGCAGATGGTTGAGGATATGTGTACATAAACACAGGTGGGGTTATAGATTTAGGAGATTTTTGAGGTAATGGTAAGGAAAATTCTGGGAACATGGGCATGGGAGGCCTTGGGGGTAGCTTTCCAATATCGATCAAATTATTCTCAACTCTGACCACATAGTCATAAGCCTTAGGCAAAGTGTGTCCTCCAAGTGACTAAATCATAATAGATATATCTGAATTTAAAGCCTTAATATAAAATACTATAGCCATACCTGGTAATGGTCTAGCTGTAGCAAGGATTCTTTCCCAAGTCTTTTGAAATCTAGAATTGAAGTCAGTCATGGCTTCTTGTGGTGCCCTTTGAATGGTAATTAATTGCTATAACAAAGAAGACTTATCACCATTCTCTTCAAATATTTTAAATAAAATATCTCTAAGCTAATCCCATGTAGATATGGTATTTGGAGTCAAAGACTGATACCATTCTAGAGCCTTCCCTTTAAAAGAAGCTGTTAATAATCTTATGGCCACATTTTGTTGTGTGACAACATGTATAGCACAGACATCTGATACATCCTGAAGATGTTCCTCAGGTGTTTTAAAGTCTTTCCCATTTAATTTGGGTAGAGCTTTTAGGGCATTCACTAGGATAGGGTCCTAAGTGGCTGGTGGTATTGGGAGAATCAAGGGACTACCAGTGTTCTAGCTTACATAATTTCTTGGGGGTATAGGGGCTCCCATATTTGCTCTTGGTATTGGTAAAAACTAGTTGAATCTTCTTCTTGGACTAGTTACCAAAGGTGGCAAAAGAATACCTAGATTTGTAACAGATTTTGATCTGGTTACTGGTCCATAACTATGACTTCTCGTAGCTCTCTGGTTTATATGATCTTGAAAGAGACTTCAAGATTGGTCCCACCAGGTGTGCCAAAAACTATTGATGATTTAAAATTATTCTTGTTCTAAACACCAACAATGGGAATTTTCAAGATGTGGGACTTGCAACTTGAAACAACCTCCAGATTTTAGAGAAGTTGGTTCTTCTTTAAATCAAGTATATACTAGGAAAAGGGACATAAATTTTAACAGAAACACAAATGCAAGAACAAAAATCTAACTATGGTAATGCACCTAAATATAATTCAACCTTAATCCTAAGCATAGTGAAACTATATCTAGGATTCATTTACATTTAAGAGCAAACAAGTGCATGATCAATGTAAAAGATGGAAGCAATAGAAATAGAGGCTCACAGCATAGACTACTTTTGCAGTGATACAAAAAATGTCAACAAAGGCATAGGGTTCAATCTTCTTATTTGAATTTTCTAGTCACATAAGAGGCACAAAAACACACATAGTTATATAAAATTTTAAACTCAAGAAAACAAGACAAAAGCAAATGACATTCCTAATCACAGCTCTAGAAAGTTTAAACTATTGACAACACAACCTAGACTACTTTTGCAAATGACACAAAAAATATCAACAAAGGCATAGGATTCAATCTTCTCATTAATTTTCCAGTCACATAAGAGGTACAAAAACCCACATAGTTACATAAACCTTCCAATTTAAGAAGATAGAACAAAATCAAATGATATTACTAGTCACAGCTCTAGAAAGTCTAAACTCTTTACAATAATTCTCTTAGAAAATTCTCTTTGATATCTCTTTTCTTTCTGGTGATCTCTGCACCCTTATTTATAGCCTTGGATTCACTCCAAGTTGTTGGCTTGTTCTTAATCTAATGGCCCAACTAAAATCTAACCAAACTAGAAGTGTCTAATAGAAGATATTTTATAGATTCTAAAATGCTTTGTCTTTTGGCAGTTCATTGGCTAAAATAGATTGCAGGATGCTCCCTTCTCTTAAATGCTAGGTAACACATAGCCAATTTCTTGAAAACCTTCCTATTACTCTAGGAGACACCGAAGGATGAAAATTGGCATGTTCCATAGCACCTATCGAAGACACATGGCACATTTCGCATAACTTATACTCTTTTGTGTCTTTGCTTAGGGGTGTTCCACCTTTAACACTTGTCGCAATCCGCTTCCTTAAACCTTCAACATCTTAAAATAAAATAAGACCCATAGCATTTCTTACCTGAGTAACTTTAAAAGGGACACAAGGATAGGTGTCAATCTCCATTGCTTCATTACAGGACACATGGCAATCTCTAATTTACTTATTTGGGGTTATGTGGTAGTCTTCGCTACTTTTAACTAGCTTTTTAGAAACCTGAGGAAGATGACACATGGTGGTATCCACTTTACTCTATTTATACCATAGAATCAAATGGGTCTCATTTCATATTTACATGGATAGCGACACTTGGCAGCTTCTACTTGCTTCAAAAACAACACTTAAGACCCACCACAGTCTTTGCTATATCAATGAAGCAAAAATGAAGATAATTTAGATTGTGACACATGGTGGCTTCCACTTTCTTTTGCTGGAGAACGTGGCATTTTTTGTTGCTTTTAGAAAAGCAAACTTGAGACCTTTCGTGACTGCCACATGGCACTTTTTGCTTGATCGTGAAACTTAGCTTATTAAAATCTTTCACTAAAAAGAGATGAAATGCGGGTGTCGATATAAAATTGTGGACACTGACACTTGGCATGTTCCTCTGAGTCACTATGAGATACATGGCACATTCTGACCACCTCATATAAAATATGAAAGGTGCTTCGGTCTATGACACTTGGCAGTTTCCACTAGAGAAAGAATACATCAGACAATGACACTTGTCATCTTCCGCTTGATTTTGACACTTAATCAAAAGGAAAATAGATCCCGTGCTCTATTTCAAAACTCTACCATCTCGGACCAGAGTATGTGAATACAAAATTTCATGGCACGTGACTAAAAAATAAAATGAAACATAGAGTAAATCTTTACTCTATAGTTCTCCTAACCAGTCTAATTCAAATCTAACTCCATGGCCACAAAGGAACCTATTACCAAAGGTGGATATGCACAAATTTGATGGAAAAGATCCACTCAATTGGATCAACCAAATGGAGAGTTTTTTTGACCTACATCAAATTCCAAGTGGATAGAAGGTTACCATGGTATCCTTGTATCTTGAACCTGATCAATTCATTTGGTATTGATGGTTGTGTGCTCAAAATAAAAAGATGACTCTCAATGTCACCTGGTCAATTTTTACAGAGGAGCTACAATTACACTATGGCAATAGTGTGATAGAGAATTACTTTAGCCAACTAGCAAAATTGTGACAAACTGGCTCCCTCGAGGATTATATTCACATTTTCAAAACATGTCCTTACGTGTGGAGACAATTTCTGAAGCAAACTTGAATGACCTATTTTTGGGTGGACTCAAGGACCACATTCAACATGAGGTACACATGTTTAATCCACTTAAGATTTCTGATTTTATTATCATGGCACGTAGAGTTGAGGAAAAATTCATAGCCAACAAGAAGTAGCCATTCACTCACTTCAAAGATCATAGCATATCATCACCAACATTTCCTCCACCTACTAGATTGACCCCTCAGCAAATTGAAGAGAAGCATACAAAAGGATTATGTTTCGATTATGACAGCAAGTGGAGTAAAGGACATAGATGTGCTGAGAAGAAGTTATTCTACATTGAGGGACCAAATAAAGATGAAGAAGTAGATGATGCCTCCAATGATGATGAGGAAGATATAGAGGAGGTAACTGAAGATTCCCAACCTACAATCTCTTGTCATGCACTTGCAGGTATTATCACTCCACAAACTCTTAAGTGGTGGATTTCCTCAAGAAATAGAAGGTGATAGTGTTGATTGATTTAGGGAGCACACATAACTTTATAAACCATAAGTTGGCCACTCGATTAAACTGTTTCATCTACTAGCACCAAAATTTTAGGTCATGATTGCAGATGGTGGCACAATTAATTGTTCAGGCAAATGCCATAGTATCTAGCTTACTATGGGTGGGTACAATCTTGACTCTCCTATGTTTGTTATTCCCATGGGTAACACAGACATTGTTTTGGAAGTCTAATGGCTCACAACCTTAGGTACCATTGAGATGAACTTCCAAGAACTATTCATGAACTTTCATTCTGAAGGTAAGAAAATTAAACTACGTGGATTACATGTAAAATATCCACAATTGATTAGTTCACATTAGATGACCAAGATGCTAAAAAAGGGGGCAAAGGGAATTATTACATGATTATGCTCCATAGAAGCTCAACCCACATAGGTATCTACACATCTTGATCTACAAATAATTCTTAAAGACCACTCATCTATTTTTGGGGCCATGTCAAAAGGACTACCACCAAAAAGAGAACATGATCATGCCATTCAATTAATTCTAGGTAGTCAACCACCAGATATTAGACTATATAGATATCCATATGCACAAAAGAGTGAAATTGAAAAGATGGTCCATGAGATGCTAGAGGTAGGGATCATCAAGCATAGCCAAAGTTTATATTCATCACCAGTGGTCATGGTGCGAAAGAAGGATGACACATGGAGGATGTGCCCAGATTATAGGGAACTCAACAAGTACACCATCAAAGATAAGTTTCCTATTCTAGTAATTGATGAGTTACATGGTGCTAATTATTTCACAAAATTGTATCTTTGCTCGGGGTACCATCAAATTAGAATCAAGGATGAAGATGTTCATAAAACTACTTTTAGAACACATGAGGGCCATTATGAGTTTTTAGTAATGCCCTTTGGTCTTACAAATGCACCATCTACTTTTTAGAGCTTGATGAACACTATTTTTAGGCCTTTTTAAGGAATTTTGTGCTATTTTTCTTTGATGACATATTGATTTATAGTCAGACATGGGAAGCACAACTGCAACATGTGAAATAGGTTTTGATAGTTTTGGAGAAACACCAACTTTATGTGAAGCCATCTAAATGTGACTTTGGAGTACAAGAGGTAGAGTACCTCAGTCACATTGTTTCCCATGAAGGTGTCAAAGTTGATCCGTAGAAGATCAAAGCGATAATGGAATGACCCATGCCAAAAACTCTCAAAAACCTTCGAGGGTTCTTTGGACTAACAAGTTACTATAGAATATTTGTGAAAGGTTATGGTAGCATAGCATCTCCACTCACTGCATTGCTAAATAAGGATGCTTTCCATTGGAATGATGATGCCACCAAAGCATTTGAGAAACTAAAAGTAACTATGTGCACCACTCTAGTTTTGGCTACTTCAGACTTCTCACAAGCATTCACTATTGAATGTGATGCTTTTGGGTATGGATTGGGGGCAGTATTAATTCAGGGAGGAAGACCCATTGCATATGAAAGTTGTCAATTCAAAGGTAAGAATCTAAAAAAACCTATCTATGAGAAATAAATGATGGCTATTCTTCATGCAGTTAAACAATGGAGGCCTTATCTGATGGGTAGACACTTTAAGGTGAAAACGGATCATGATAGTCTCAAATACTTTTTGGAACAAAGATTATCATCTGAGTAACAACAAAAATGGGTAACCAAAATTTTGGGTTATGATTTTGAATTCATCTAAAATAAGGGTAAAGATAATGTAGCAGTAGATGCACTATCCAGATGGGATGCATCCACAGAAGCATTAATTTGTGCATTGTCCATGTTGCAAGCAGATTGGGTGGATGAAGCTAGGTTAGAATGGGAGCAAGACAAGGATACATAGGTTTTAATTTAGAATCTCTAGAAAGGTAATTTATCCTCTACAAATTTGGATGGAAAGGTAATGTCCTATGGTATAAAGGTAGGTTATAGTTTTGCAAAAATTTAGAGCTTAAGCATAAGATTCTTGTAGAGTTGCATGCATCTCTAATTGGGGGACACTCAGGGTTCTTGAAAACTTATCATAGAATTAAGAAAGAATTATTTTGGGAAGGACTCAAGGGAGATGTACAAATTTTTGTGGAAGAATGCTTGATATTCCAATAGAATAAAGGTGAAACAGTTAAAACCCCATGTCTGTTACAACCGTTAGCAATTCCTAGTTAAAGGTGGGAGGAGGATTCCATGGATTTCATCACTGGGTTGCCTTGTTCTAAAGGTAATAATGTTATTTTTGTCATTGTGGATAGGCTTACAAAATATGCCCAATTTTGTGCTCTCTCACACCCATTTTTAGCAAGTACAATAACGGCTATTTTTATGGAAACAATTCTCAAATTACATGGAACCTCAAAAATAATTATAAGTGATCGTGATCCTATTTTCACTAGTAAATTCTAGATAGAACTATTTTCTTGTTTGGGTACTTAGCTAGCTCATAGCTCATCTTACCACCCCTAATCTAATGGACAAACTCAAGTGGTTAACAAATGTTTAGAGGGGTATCTCCGTTGTTTTGTATCAGATAAACAAGAACATTGGGTTAAATGGCTACCACTTTCAAAATGGTGGTATAACACATCTTTCCATACCTCTTCTAAAATGTCTCCATTTCTATCACTATATGGTTACCATCCACCTTCCATCACTTCTTCATTAAAGGTGCACACCAAGGTTAGAGATGTGGAAGAGCAAATCCAACATCAATAAGAGGTTTTGGCTAGTTTGAGAGAGAATTTGGCCTTGGCACAAAATAGGATGAAGCAACAAGCAGATCAACACCGCAGTGAGCAAAATTTTGAGGTGGGTGACTAGGTATTTGTTTGTTTGTAGCCTTACAAATAGATGTCCTTGAAGCAATAGAAAAAGGACAACAAACTTGCTCCTAAGTATTATGGCCCTTATCAGGTTCTACAAAAAATTGGAAGTGTGGATTACAAGCTCGAGTTACCTCATTCATATCACATACACCCAATATCTCATGTTTTCTATTTGAAGAAGGTCATTAGATAGAAATTTTTTGCCTAGACAGAGCTCCCAAAACTAGCTGAAGAAGGATGAGTCATTTTGGAACCAGAGAAGATCCTCTAAACACGTACTAAGAGGTTGAGAACTAGAGAGATTAGGGAATATTTGATCAAGTGGAAAAACCAGAGCAGTGAAGATGCAACTTGGGAAGGTGAAGATTTTTTGCAACAATATCCAGAGTTGTTCGACATTGAGGACAATATTGGTTTGAAGGGGAAGGGCATGCTACACCCCTAACCTATCACATGTATGAAGATAGTATTAGCTGACTTGTGGCTTACTTATCCTTCTTTGATGTTATATTACATTTATCTATGCTTTCTTTTGATTAGTAGGTCGACCTATGGAGTAACCATGGCCTATATAGACTATATATAGGAGGTAGTGGGTAATCATTTATCATCATATTGTGAATTATGCTCTTATTGAAGCTTGTGGAGGTTTCCCCCTCGAAGTGGCTTATCTATTATCATATATTTGGATATATCTTAGTCATATTTGGATATAATTCTTCTATTATACTTAATTATTGAGGTAATTTCATTTCACACTAGCATGACCTAGCATAATAGTTTTATCTGTAATAACATCCCCTTAATTACTACTACATAAGGGGTAAGTACTCATGCTCCTCATTCCCCATTTGTTATTATAAATTCTACTATTTTATCTAGTACTATGGATATTGTTTCCCATATAGTAGACTCAAAGACTACCCAAGAAATTATAGTGCCACCCCAATCTTAACCCATGCAACCATGATTGTGGTACCCATAGCCTACCTTATATAGGATCTAATAAAATTACCTATACATTGATAATAGATTATTTACAAAAATTTATTAGTACCCCTTCCACTTATTCATTATTTATTTCCCCAATCGCTTAGCCCTCTTATCATAATGAACAATTGTACTTTAAGAATTTAATCTCCACCTTATTTGATTCTTCAGTTAATCCTCCCTATCCATCCACCCAATTGGACTTGTGAATTAGCTAGGCAACCCAAGCAAAATATGCCACTATTACATCAATAAAAGGGCTAGAGAAAGTGATGCTAATTATTGGAATAATGGCCCTAAATAAGGTCATTAGATGGAAGAGAGATATTCCCTCTTTCCCCCAACTAGGAATATCTTATCTTAATCCCATTCTCCCATCTGGGTAGTATCTTTCTTCTAGCATAGGTATAGCCCTCACCACAATTAATCACCTTAAATATCCTAGAGTGGATCCAAAAAATGTAACAAGTAGAAAAAGGCAGGTAGGAGCTGGTCATTATTGAACAACCAATAGTCAAGTTTCATTTTGATAAATAAATTAATACTATGAGAAATATCAAAAGGAAAACCATAATGGATAAAGGATAAAAGGTGGAACTAGAATAAAGAGAAGATGTGCATTCTTTGACTAAGAGGATAATAACTCTCCCCTATGATTTGGGTGGTCATAGAGAAGACCCCTACACCTTTGTGGAATTTTTAGTGGGAGTAATAAAGGATATGTTGAGAGGCTATGATCAATCTATGGTGGCCCTATAAGAAATAAGTACCATATAGCCTTTGAGGGACCTCATTGGCAATGTACAAAGAATAGCTCAAAAGTTGTATGATACCCTCCAATTGATAAGAGATGTAAGGAAATAGTCACAACCCAAATGGGGTGATGTCTCCTCCCTTGAAGAATATATGAACCTAGGGACAAGACCTATATTCACATGAACCTAATAGCTTCTCTATATGTAACATGGGCCTAAAACTATGTAGCAACTAGAAGATATGGCTTGATAGAATGGCATCAATAGATGTTAAATATAGTGCAACAACTCATCAACCATAAATGTTAGGCCATCATAATTTTGGGGGAAAGGAGAATTACTAGTGTAATTAACCAAATTGGGGAATTGATCCTTAGATCCACCTTTGAATACCTCCTCAAAAAAATAATGACCAATATTAAAGTAGAGATTGAGGGAACAATATATAAGACCCATGATGAATTGAAACA
Organism: Torreya grandis; assembly: GCA_037957365.1. Classification (NCBI taxonomy): domain Eukaryota; kingdom Viridiplantae; phylum Streptophyta; class Pinopsida; order Cupressales; family Taxaceae; genus Torreya; species Torreya grandis. The sequence continues at coordinate 4,437,364 of JARHVA010000338.1, read as the reverse complement.
ATTGATAAATTTTGCTAGAAGTAGGGTCCTTAACATAGAGACTCTCTATGTATAGATTTTGGTTTCATTTAAATCACATAAAAAATTGATGGATAGACTCCCATAGCTCTTCAAAATATCCTTGTTGGACTTTAGGATAATTGAGATAGATTTTTAGGTGAGCCATTCCCTCTACTCCCAAATTCAAAAAAGAAAGTGGGCATCACTGGCTACTTCAATTAAAACTACTTCTCAAATGGTAGAGCCAACCATAGATGCAACTTTGGTTACAAATAAAATGACTATCAAAACACAAGTGTCAACAATGACAACTACTCCTCATAGGTGATTTATTTTGTAATTGCACTAGTCAGTTATAATAATTTTTGTCTCTTTTGGATAGTTGGATACATGGTAACTATGTGTGTTCTACATGATTCTTCATGAGTTTTCATAAGGGTTGTAACAACTTTGAACATGGATTAAGAGATGAGGTATCCCCATACCAAGACTATATATAAATTTATCTCCCACATTCCAAAGGGAGAAGAAATTTTGATATTTAATATAGGTAGAGACCTTATGGTTGTTCTAAAAAATATATGTTGCATGGCTCATTCTCTCTCTTTCATGTTTGTGTCATAGTGTTTATGCATTTTGATCTAACTAGTAACTTAATCTTTCTTGATATATGCAATAATAGTTTCAATTATCTTGTAGTTGATTATTAAGGTTTTATCAATACAAATGTGCAACAACAATTTTAGGTTGATAGTTCTTGTTTTCTTGTAACAAGATAGCTTACTTACTCTTTAAAATTTGTGTATAAATGCCATTTGATGCAACATCAAACACTAAGCTATAGCTAATTGAAGGTCATTTTTGGTATTAATTATAATATTATGTTAAAAAATTCTATAATAGTCTTGATAACAAGCAACCATTAGTTAAAAACTTGGAGTTAACTAAATCATATTCCTTAGACTTCTTCACTATGTTTGCCAATTATATGTGCTAAATTAGCAGTCTATAAGCATTAGTTCCTTGGTGTTTGTATTTGTTTTAGAGATGGTTGTAAAGAATTAATATTCTTTATTTTTAAACCTTATTTTATACCTTACCCTCCCCTCCTTATTATGGTTTATTCAATCCAAGTACAACCAAGATCCATATCCACATCCAAACCATCTAGGTTGATAGTTTCTTCACTCACCACTATTTAACCATTAGCCATTTCAAGACCGAATACCTATAACTCATGATCTAGAGTGAATTAAATCTTCATAGATATCCCAAAACATTAGAGGTTACCTTGTAAATGTTTTCTAGTGTGTGTAAAACTTAGAAAAGTAATGTGTTTCCATATAATTTTATTCATTGCTAGGGGGTAAATCATCATGCATAGATTCATCATGAACAAAATTAAAAAATTCATACTTTGAATGTGGAATTGAAATATAATTTTGAATTTTAGGTAAACATTCATTATCATTAATAATTTCATCATTATCTATTTTTTCATTACCTATGAATTTTTTTTCATTAGGGATAGTATATATAACTGGTCTTGAGAAATTTGTTTGCATTCACACCCTTTAATTTTATCTCAACACTTGTAATTGCTATGGTGTTTTATGTATAAATATATAGATAATGTAAGTGGGGAAATAAAGATTAAAATATGTAAAAAAATAAACATTTGAGAAAGAGTTATGCTTATTGTGCAAGGAATGCATACATGTAATAACACTTACACATTATATTTATATAGTAACATAGAGTATAAATATGTTATTATAATATTATGTGATGCAATTAGGGTTTATTTATGTCTAAATCAAATCCTATATAGTTCAAATTAGGTTCTCACATGGTTTAATTAATCTCAATAACATCTTATACTCATAGTTAGGTTTAATGGGTTTAGACTAGCCCCAATTGCCTATGTGATTGCATTTATGATAAAATTGTGGTTTATTGAGCCCAAAATCACATTTAATAGTCATAATTAGGTTTAAGGGACTCACATTATCCCTAATTTAATTCATGATTTAATGGGTGGACTATTTGGTTTAGGGTGTTATTGACCCCTAAATTACATCCTCTATTGTCAAAATTAGGTTTATGGGGTTTAATTTTTTCCAACTTACATAATTGAATATGAAAATCACATAATTAGCTCAATATATTAGGAAATATGATCAAATTTAGTCCAAATCACATTTTATACTCATAATTAGGTTTAATGGGTTTATATTAGCCCCAATTACATCTATATTTACATTTACAATAAAATTAGGGTTGATTAGGCCATAGGTTGCATCTTATGTAATTGATTCAAACATAAATTAGGTTCACAAGGATTAATTTGGCCCAAATCATGCCTCTAAATACACCAATTAACTAATTGGATCAATTCATGATATAATCAAAGTTATTTTTCCCCAAATCACATAATCCTCTTTTAGTTATGTTGAAGGGGATCGAATTGGCCCCAATTTCCTTCATGATTGAATTAGTGGACTATTTGGTTTATTTTGTTATAACATTGGGTTGATTAACCCCTACATTACATATTATATAATTAAAATTAGGTTCACATGGCTCAATTTCATCTAATTTGCATCACTTATTATAAAAATTAACGAATTGGCTCAATATGTTAGGAAATATGAGCTAATTTAGCCCAAAATCACATCATATACTCACAATTAGCTTCAAGGGGTTTAGATTGACCCCATTTACCTCTGTGTTTGCATTTTTAATAAAATTAGGATCAATTAAGCCATATATTTCATCCTATATAATTAATTGAGCCTTAAATTAGGTTCATGAGGTTCAATTTAGCCCAATTCAAGTCTCTAATTACACCAATTAACTAATTGGATTAATTCATGATAGAATTAGATCTAATTTAACCCCAAATCACACCTTGTTCTTGAAGTTAGGTTGAATAGGATTAGATTAGCCTCAATTGCCTCCATGACTGAATGAATCAATTATTTTCTTTATTATATGATGAAAATAAGGTCAGTTTCATTCTAAATCACATCATATATAATTGAAACTAAGTTCATGTGGCTGAAATTTTTCCAAAATCAAGTCACTAATTTCATAAATTTAGTAATTGGCTCAATTATGATGAAATCATAGCCAATTTAGCCTAAAGTTAGATTGTATAGTCTTAGTTAGGTTCAAGGGGATCATATTAACCCTAATTACCTCAAAAATTGAAACAGTCAACTATTTCATTCATTATATGATTACATTAGAGTGTATTGAGGCCTAAATCACATCCTGTATAGTCAAAATTACCTCTTTCATTGAACCAAATGATTTTTGCTTCATTCTTTGATGAAATTATGGATGATTAAAGTCTAAATCACATTCTATAGTCATAGTTAGGTTAAAAGGGCATAAATTAGCCCTAATTGCCTTCAAATTGAACCAATGGAATATTTGGTTTATTTTGTTATGACATTAGGGTCAAGAACCCAAAATTACATCCTTTATAGTTAATAGGTTCATGAGTCTTAATTTTGCTCAAATTACATCACTGATTGCACTAATTCATTCATTCACTCAATATGTCAAGAAATATTAGCTAATTTAGCCCCAAATCACATCTTATATCTTTAATTAGGTTCAATGGGTTAAAATTTTCCCTATTTTCCTCCTTCATTGAAACAATTGACTCTTTCATTCATTCTTTAATGAAATTAGGGATAGTTGAACCCTAAATAAAATTATATATAGTCAAAATTAGGTTCATGGGCTCAAAATCACCATAATTTCATTGCTATATCCATTATATACTTTGTGTGGTAGTGTATATATTTAAATACTCCACTTTAAAATAAAAATATAAAAGTGAATAGATAGATAAATAAACAAAAACACCTATACATAGATCCATTTTGTTTTTTTGTGTTATGTCAAAGTAATGCATTATAATGCATATGTTTTATATAACGTATGTGATTTTCTATGTGTAATTTTAAAAAACATGTCTTTTGGCTTATAAATGGCTTGGGTTCCTGAGCCTAAGGCTTTGACCTACAACACACAATCAAATTTGAGTTTTGATAGAAAATAAGAAAATCCAGCTTTCATCATTAAAAACACTATGAATTTCAATGAGACATTTCATAAAATTATTACTAAAACATTGATCACACTCTCTTCTTTATAGATATATAATCTTTTTATTTTTTTGACTATTTTAAGGTTTCCATCTATGTTTATTTCTAACTATGGATTTTTAAGGCCACTATATGTTGCAAATATACATTCCTATATATGTTTATGTATATATTTTTTCATTGATCCAAATTAAAAAAATAATTATATGGTCACAAAGTAGGCCTAAGTATATACAGACATAAAAAACTATTTTTTCATTTTTTTGAGGTAGTTGGGGGGCCACACGACCGATTATCCATTTTTTTCAATTTTGAAGATCTATTTACTTGTAAAATTAATTTAAAAAATAAAAAAAACATAAGTCATAAACTAGATGATCTTATAAATTTTCACCAAAGGGTTTCAAACAATACTAAACTATCCTAAAAAATGAGGGGCTACACGATTGGCTATCTACTCTATTTTTATAAAAAATAGTATTTCCTTTTCAAATTTTATATGTTTGACATATTTATAATTAACCATTAAAAAAAAGTGTTTTAGAAACTAGACTCAAAATTATACAATTCATGTTCTTATACCATCTTCAATTTTTGAGTGTAGTCATCTCAAATAATTTATATAAGTTGAGATTTATTGATTTTTAGAAAGAGGCACCTTTTTATCCCCCAACTTTGTGCACTTACCTTAGTGTGATTCTAAAAAGAGGCAAACACATCAATATAATAATCTATAGTGTGTGCCACAATATTTGAATGTATAATTGGAGATAAAAATGATTGTAGTATGGGTAGATCATAATATAAGAGTGCATCAATTTGGTGTGTGCCAGTGTCTAGTAAAATTATAGATGGTAGAGTAGGTGTAAAAATGGTGTCCATAGTGTCATTTTTTTGTTTTAAATATGCAACTATGTCTTTCAATGTTTTGATGAGGGAATTTTTAAAGAAAAAAGTGAGATAAATAAGATAGTTATCTTGGTGACACTTTCTATTCAATAAATGTTATCTAATCCTCTTGAAGTGTATATAATTTAGAGGACAATATATCATTGTTATAATATAGGTTATTTTCCCCCATGAGTGTTTGGAGGTCTTGGAACAAAACTAGTATAAATAAGCAAGGTAAAACAACACCTTAAAAATAACCTAAAGAAGACTTTAAAATACCCTAAAAGATGAAAAAACCCTCCAAATACTTATAACTGGGTAGTTTACATAAAATTCCCCCTCTTTAAAAAATCATTATAAATGAGAATTATAAAAAAAAAACTAGTACACAATGAATGAAATATGATTGTAAATTTGGATTTCTCTTAGAAAAAATAGAAAGGTCAAAAAACATGTTTTTAAGTCTGAGTTATGAGAAAATAGATATTACAGTATGAATATGTGTGCCAAATGGGTTTGGAAAGGCATATGAGATGAAAAACATATATTCTATATAATTTGGAGGAAACCTAATCACAAATTTAAAATATAAGGTACATAATTTCATTGCACTATTTTTAAGATGCAACCCATTGAAGAAATGTGCCCTATATAGTGACACTAGATGGCGATAGGAAAAAAAATGTTTTTATGAGGGATGTGGCATTCTACCATGTTGAGCCCACCATATAGTCTTCAAAAAATTCTTGAAAAATTATATAGGGTTTTTTTTAGCATGAAAAGTGGGAACATCTGGTATGAAAAAGTGTCAAGAGTACCAAAAAAATATTGAAACGAGTGTCAACATTTAAAAAGAGGGATGTGGCCTTGAAAAGAGGAAAAAGGTATGTAAGGACTGAAATTCTATATAATACAATATAAATTAAAACTTGATGCTTTTTGACAAAAAATCTACTTTGTTGTAATTTTTCTTTATAAAAACATCAAGGAACCTACCTGATTTATATTTCATAGAATCTTAAAAAATATTTAGACTCCCAAGTTTATTAAATTTATAAAAAATTCTTTGAAGATAAATAAATAAATAAAATTACAAAATTTTCTCAAACACCAAAATAATCACCTAAAATTATCACATCCCTATTTTGACCCCTTCCAATGGGTAAGTATCAACTTAATTGAATAAAATTATTTGATAAGTCTAGTTTGAAAGGTTAGTAATCAGCTAACTTGTTCTAGTTATACAACCATCATTCACTCATAGTTAATTATTCATGCTCATTTCATTTTAGTAAATGACTAATTGAATGTTTTCTAGGATAAGAATACACACACACACACACACACAAATTGCATAAATTTACAGTGGTGTAGCTTCACTTTTAAGTGGTTTAAACTTATTTTGTTTTGTAACCATTAAATTCTATGATAACACTTGGTTTCAAACACAAAAGGTGGTGATTAAAATAATCATTAGGTTGGTCATGAGAGTATTCTCATTTTCATTTTTTAGATAAGTTATCAAGTCCATCTTATGGTCATTGAACAAATTCGGCATTCATTACATTGGTTTTAAAATAATTCAAGATGTAAGGTTGAGGTTCCCTTACTATTATTTTCATAGACTAGGTTTTATGACCTAACATCTTTCTTGGAAAGATTTAATACGATGGCTATGTTTGGTTGCCTTTATTAAAGTTTGTATTTTGTGATATAGAAACACATTGGTATTGGATTTATTTATTTATAAGTCAGTTCAATTAAGTTCCCCTTTTGAACTTAGTAATGATTAAAGATCCTAAGGGTCTTTGAGAAGGTTGGGTACATGAATTATTTGGTGTCATCTAGGATTTCATTTCTATTAAGTTAAAAATAAGTATAAGGCATAAATTATTAAATTTGGATTATTAATTATTAGTGGAATAAAATTTTAGGATGAAAGAGGAAGTCCTTAACTATTGTATTCCTATTTTTATATTATAAGTACTATTATGGTTATGATAAGGGGAAATAGCATGCATCCACTCCTAGATAATGTCATTGTAGCATCTATGGACTCTTTATGGGTTTAAAGGGCAATGGGTGACAAAAAAAAACTATAAAAAGCAAGGGGAAGTCAAGACAAAAGAGGAATGAGTGGATACTTTTGTTTCAAGAAAGGATCACTTCATATTTGATTAACATTATTTGTATTAATTTAATTAAGGCCATGGCAATTTAATTATTAACATTATATGGATTTAGAGTTTAGGCTCTTATATGCATACTTAGGTATCCATATACGAGTGTGAACTATGAATAGGGAAGAATGTTTATGTTTTACAATATTATATATATATATATATATATATATATATATATATATATATATATATATATATATATATATATATATATATATATATATATATATATATATATATATATATATATAGTGGAGACTTTTGTTTCAAGAAAGGATCACTTCATATTTGATTAACATTATTTGTATTAATTTAATTAAGGCCATGGAAATTTAATTATTAACATTATTATATGGATTCAGAGTTTAGGCTCTTATATGCATACTTAGGTATCCATACACGAGTGTGAACTATGAATAGGGAAGAATGTTTGTGTTTTACAAGATTATATATATATATATATATATATATATATATATATATATATATATATATATGGTAATTTCATATTGGGTTTGGCATATTTCACCCTGGTATGATAATTGTTATGGAATACATAATGATACAAATTTGAAAATCAAGTTGTATCCCCTTTTTATGGTAACACTTATGCATCCTCATAAGGTATTTAGGTAAGATAATTTAATATTAGGAGAAAGTTTTCCTTTTGGTTATTGAGAAAGGAATATTTTATGTTTAATTTATATTTTGTATTTTATATTTGTTTTAAGTAATGGTAAATTTATTATTAATGGTAGTTTTGTGGATTCAGGGTTCTAGCCGTGCATGCATACCTAGATATGCATATATGAGTTAGAACCATGGATAAGGCCAAATGTGTAGATTTTAAGGCTATATTTTTGTGTTATTTTTTTAGTATACAATTAATTTTTATACCTTTTTTAATGGTTTAATATAGCTTTAATTTTATCTTGGAATTATTGGAAAATACATCCTAGCCTTGGTTTAACCATGCTAAACCCTATAAGTGTTATGGCATGTGTAGAGGCATGGTTTTGAACCTTTTTGAGTTTATTAGGGTCAAACCCTAACTCATTGAGGATACCTTTATATATTTTTTATATTCATATGTCTTGTATATGGTGTAAAAATCATGTTTTTACTCCCTTATAAATATATTACTTATATTGGTTCATTATTACCTTCATTTTAACTGAGTATGGTTGTATACAGTTTTTGTTTGGAACTATTAATGGTTAAAACTATTGTGATGGCCTTATAAGTGAGATAAAGAAATAAAAACATATTTTATTCAAAAGATAGGTAATTATACCTTCTTTCAGTGTGTTGACCTCATGAACTATAGGCTAGTATGATGGTGGTGTATTGTTTTGAGTGGATCTGATTTCATTCCTTGGTGTTACACTAGTGAGGTAAGTGTTGAAGAAGATTGACTAAGCATATGGAATATTTGGGATTTTCCAAAAGTATATTTAAGGTGGATAATATTGGTACTTATTTAGCTATATATATAAATAGATATTTTGATATAGTTATAATATGTTCATGAAGGAATCTTGGGTTATCCATTAAAAAAGGTTTAATATGGATAATTAATAATTATTTATACTCATCACTTTCATTTTGAAATTTCTAGAAAAGTAACTTTTGTGTTATGTTTTTTTTATCATCTCAGTTGTAAGGGAGACTAATTTATTTAGATAATCTATTGTGTATGCCTAAAGTGCCTTGGCTATCTGTGCATAAGAAAAATAATCTTTTACCAAGTGCATGGAGTATTTATTTTATATGAAGGCTTTTTTTTTATGATACAAGTATGGAATGAACACTTGTATGTTGAGGTTCTTCTACTAGTTTAGTTTGGTAGTGTTTTGTAAGTTGAATAAAATTTATTAACATAGGCATTCATATCTTGGAAATGGTGTATGATTTTGTGAGTATGATATTCATCACCAATTTACTCCTTGGTGATAACTAAGTGGTTATTATAGATGGATCACTATGCGGTAGCATTTTTATTGAATTTAGTTTGACCAAGAGCATATATGTTGAATTTTTTGATAACATTATTGTTTTTTTATACCTTACTTGTTAAAGGGGTCCTTAGGGACCATTTGTATTATAAGATAACTTATTGTGAAGATTTCTAGACCTGATTGGTATACATATAGGAAAGATATTTGCATCCTAGATAGGGTTTATTATTGTTAATCATGAAATAAATTATTGTTCAAAAATTTATTAGTATCCAAAAACTTTTTGGTATTGAAGGTTCCATTTTTAAGGCAAGGTCCTATATATTATATGGAAGAAGGTAAAAGTATTGGTTTTAGGTAAAGACAATTATTACATAATTAATTCTTATTGATCTACTATTTTATGCATGAGCATGGAATGGATACTCTTACAATTGGAGTAAAATTGATCCATTGGTTCTAGTGTATGAAAGTTATTATATTATTGATGTACCTTTTAGTTAATTTAATGAATTGAATGTTCATTTTATATGAAGTTATCCTTACTAGCTTTGTGCTGACACTTGTTGTTGAAAAATTTAAAGAAAGGATGATTATGGATTATGCTTAAGCTAAAACTTCTTTGTTGGCCACAATAATTACCTTTTTAGTTATCATTTATTGTATAGACTAATTCTATTACTTATAAATATGATTGTGAACCATGTAGTTCATGCATAAGTTATTGTAAAAAAATTAGTTTCTATAATAAAATATATTTTACATAATTATGTATTATTATGTGTTAGAATGTATCTTGATAAGATACATTTATGGTCAAAGTTATATTATAAACTCATGTTTTCTCTATGATAGAGATAATGGCATAGATAGTGCAATATTTTATCCATGCTACTAGCTTCATAAAACCTTTTAGTTCTCTTTAATGCTTTGGGGCTAGACTTTGATTATCATTTTTACACTATAATAGAATTATTAAATTAGTTGTGGATTTAGTTCCTTTAAATTGGTTTAGAGTGGCATTCTATATTAAATTTGGTCTTTGTTCAAGATTGATTAAGTGGGCCAGCTAAATCTATTTTGTATAAACACTTTTTGGTGGGGACTACCTTGTCTCATGTTTTTGCATTCTTTTTATTTCTACTAAATAAGTCACTACTGAGTTTTGTAGGTAGTTTTATGGATGTATTTTTAATGTTGAAAATTGGAATAGTGGTGTGGTGTGAATTCACCTTATTTTTAGTATTTAAATTTATCCCTATTATACTTAACTATCAGGGTTATGAAAAATGTTTAAAGTTGGCTCATAATTGATTTCATGGAATCTCTTGAAATAAAATGGAGATATTACGTAACTTGCATAAATCATTTTGAAATCATCTTTACCATTTAATTGAATTAAATTTTGGAATCTTGGCATATGTGTGTTTGGGAATTGGATGAACTAAAAATTTTAGCATAGAATATTACTTATAAATTATATTAGGTTCATATTCTTAATCTCAAGTGGTAGTCTACTAGGTTTAGGAATTAAATATATGTATAAGAGGTTTAAGTAATACCATTCACTTTACCTTAGAATTATAGGTTTGGTGGACACTCTCACATTGGTAGAGTTCTTAGATGTATTCAAAATTGTAATTGGACTTAGTAAGCCCAATTGAGTAGTGGTGTTAGCATTCAAGTACATTCTTTTTGAGATCAATGATAACTTGTTTACCTTAGAGTTGTATTAAATTATATTTTCATCATTAACTTGATTGAATAAGAGTAATATATATAATAAAATCTTGAGTAACCTAAGGTATTCAAATTCTTACGCTATGAGCTAATATTGATCTCTTGAATCCTGTTAACTATTAATTCAGATTTTCATTGAATGGGAAAGGATGGTTGACTTATTATGATTTATTTTTTGGAGACCTTTGAGTAAGATAAATCTAATTTATCAGGTTAAATCCAAAATGGTAAAGTGACTATGTGGAAAGATATAGCTATCTCAAATATATAAATCAAAGAATAGATTATTTCTATTTCAAAGGGGTATTCATATTTTTGATGGGGACATTTTATTTCCTAAAAGATATTCTCTCTGGTATTTAACCAGATACCTTTCTATCATTCCTCTTTATTTGGTTAGCCTATTGATAGAATAAATTCCTATGATATCAAAATTTTTGAAGTAATAAATTATGGATCCACCACTACCAAATTAGAAGGAAATAAATTTTAGTTTCAGTCTTCATCGAATTCTACATTTATCTAGTAGGGATAATTATAGTACTCTTGAGGGGTTGATAATAAATCCCCATTATTGATAGAAGAAATTTTGTGGTTGATATTATTAATTATTTCACTCAAGTTTTTAAAAGGATTAACTTTGTTCAAGTTGTTATAATAATAATAAAGTGAGTTAGTATTTGACTTCTATTTTGTAGATTTTGGAGATGAATGCAATGAATCATTGAAAAATATACATTAGTGAGGAGTTATAACAAATTGATCTAAAAAAATTAGGCCAGTTTGGGTTTGTTAAATTTGGTATTAGAGCATTTGATCTAAAGAACATTAGATAAAAAAACTAATCTTTCACTTCATGCAAGGTAAGATAAGCATTAGTTCACCTTCTAATTGAACCAGGTTGTGTTTACCATGGGATTTTGCTAAGTTGAATCTATAAATATCTCTATGAAGAGAAAATTTATATGTTCTTAATTAGTGATTGAATCAATAAAGATTCAAATAATTAAAATGGGAGTGTGTTCTGGTAAAGGATACAACTTGTCTTGGATGAAAAAATCAATGTTTGGTTTCACAATTATGAACTACTAAAAACTAATGAATTGTAGATTACATGATTTGAAAGCCTCTCAATATTCATTTAAATCCTTGGAATGAGTCCACCCTTATAGAAGCTAAGATGCACTAATAACATATCATCATTAGCTAAATATTAACTTGTATGGGCGAGGAAATATAAGGTTAAGTGATTAGAGCTTTGTTGCTAAAAAACAAATGAATATTATTGGGTATTTTTTGATGATTTATATGGGAAAGTCATTAGATGATGCTTAAGGCATGATATCCTTGGGAGGACAAAGAGTGTGACTCTAACTGGTAAAGCCATGTGGAATGAATAGGATTATCTAGCTTGAGCATGCAAATAAATATTTAAGGCCTTTATTTATGACTTAAAATCTTAACATTTTAGGTGTAAATGGTCTTTACTAATTGATTTCATGCCTCTTAAGTGTTAATTTTGAGATTTTTTGAAATCAACCTTTTGCTTATAGGTAATTCCTTATCTAAAAATACGAAAGCTGATAAATATTCATGTTATGTCACTTGATGAATATAAGTAATACTTATGAATGTTAGGATAAGAGCTAACAAGATGCTTTCACTAACCTCCAAAATTGTAATAACCATATAAGCCAACCCCATAGTAGTTAGGTAAAGCTAATTAGCAATAAATAGAGTCATATAACTTGTAGTTATAATTATGGCACCTATTGTTATTGATAAGTAGTTGAAGAGGTTAGGGAATGAAATATATCTTGATTGGACTCCTTTGGTTTCATTTCCATATTTATTTATTAATGAGTGATCACTATTGAGTGAGGCAAGTAAGCTTTATCTCATCCTTAGATGGTAAAAGGATAAGCTTGGTAAGCTAGATTCTTAAAAGGGAATGAACTGAGCTGTGTATGATGAATTTTCATGAGAGTTGGGAGACTCTAAATTTTTTTAAACTTATTTAGTTTCACTATTAGTAAGGGATTTGTATGACATCCTATTTTTTTTGAATTAAATGAGAATCTAATTTATAATTGACTTGTGATAGTAGATCAAATGTGGTAACTACTAAACTAATGTAGTGCTCTTAATACAAAAGGAATTATGTTGTAAGAGTGACCACATAATATTTACCTTTTTATAAAAGGATAACTCACCATTAGATGGTGGAGAGGTAACTTTTATAAAATGAATAGTTGGTTATTTTTATGTAGTTATATTTTACTATTTAGCTACATGTATGTGGCTATATTTTTATGTTTGGATGTATATGTCAATTGATAGTTATGATTAAATGTTTGATATAATGTATAATAATATGAGTGTCTGGGAAGAACTATTTGGTATTATGTGATGGAATGTTATGAAAAAAACAAAAGGTTCTACTTATTGGAAACCTAGGTGGTGTGACTAGTAAGTTTAAATATATTAAACAAGAAATAAATATGTTGTAATGTTTGAATGTTTGAATGGAGTATTTTTAATGAATAATTATGATTCCTTAAAAGAAGAATAGGAATTATATGTTAATTTTATGCCCATGAGGAGTATCATGAAGCCCTGATCAGGCAATATAAAAATCATAGCTACCTTCTTTAAGTTAAAAATTTAGGTAAATGCCTTAGATGTTATAATAAATTATTATGGGATTGGTTTCCATGGACCATCGTGAGATAAAAATGGAAAGGAGAACATGATAAAAACCTTAGGGTTTGCATGTGATTGTCTAAAATGGCTTCTCCAATGTTTAGTGTGATTGGTGTGAGATAGTGCACTACCCCATGAATGATGAAAACTATGGAAAATAAAGAAGCCAAAAAATTATAGTTTAATATAATGGCTAACATATTATGATGGATGATATTAAGCTATGAAGGATGCATAACTAAATTTTTTGGAAAATGCCACATCTTAATTGTAAGGCATGATTAATTTTAACTATTTTATGTTAATTTAATGACTATCATAAATATTGTAGACTGGTATGATGGTAGTATTATGCCAACAAAGGAATTTATAACCTGAGATTGATTTATTTTAATATTTTGGTAATGATTTCAATGGTTCTATTAAAAATATGTGCATGATTTTAGTTGTTTAAGCTGATGTTTATGATTAAACTTTCCATGCCTAGAAGAAAAGGGAGCCAACTACCTCCTCTTATCCCATTTAGGCATTGGGACATAGATTTTTTGAGTGAGGGAGAATGTCACATCCCTATTTACAACCCCTTTTAATGTGTAAGTATTAATTTAGTTGAATAAATTTATTTTATAAGTCTAGTTTGCAAGGTTACTCATTAGATAACTCATTCTAGTTATGCATCTGTCATTGATTCATAGTCAATTATGCATAATCATTTTATTTTAGTAAATAACTAATTGGACAATTTGTATGATATATATATATATATATATATATATATATATATATATATATATATATATATTACATAACTTGATAGTGGAATAACTGTACTTTTAATTGATTTCAACTTATTTTGGTTTGTAACCATTAAATTATAGGCTAAGACTTGGTTTCTAACATAAAAGGTCATGATTCACATAAACATTAGGTTGGTCATGAGAATATTCTCATTTCCAGTTTTCATCTAAGTTATCAAATACATATTATGGTCATTGAAATTTAGCATTCATTATGTTGTTTTTAAAACAAGGTAAGATGTCAGATTTAGGTTCCCTTACTATTATTTGTATAGATTGGGTTTTAAGATCTAACATCATTCTTGGTAAGATTTAATCCAGTGGCTATGTTTGGTTGCCTTAATTAAAGTTTGTGTGTTGTGATATAAAAAAATAGTGGTATTGGATTTATTTATCTATAATTCAATTAAATTAAATCAAATTTTGACCTTAGTAATGATTAAAAATCTTAAGGGTATTTGAGAAGGCTGGGTACACAATTTTTTTGTGTCATTTGGGATCTCATTGCTATTAAGTAAAAAAGAAGTATAAGGAATAAATTATTAACTTTGGATTATGAATGATTAGGGTTTTATCCATTAGATTTAGTTTAATATAGTTGACTTAGTAGAAATTTTTGATCAGGGTTGTTACATGATCATGGTATAAACTATCTATTACACCATTTTGGGGTATGGGGGTAGAAGTGGAAGAAAAGTTGAGGATAACAGAGGAAGTCCTTAACTAGTTTACTCATATTTATGTTCTCTAACTAATATTTTAGTTATGATAAATTTAAATATCGTGCATCCACTCTGTTACCTTTTGAGTCACCCTTATTTAATTTTTCATGAATTTTGCCATAAAAGAAGTTCAACCGCTTATCGCCTTTTGTGTAAATTCTTAAAAGAATTAAACCTTTAAACCTAAACTTTTTTTAGATTTCAAGAGTTTAATAAGTTAAAAATTTCAATTAGTTCAATGGTTCAATATTTCTCAAAGTGAACTATTTATCTCTTTGTGTATTTCAATTTTGAATTTTTTAGTTAAACTTGAACCCTTTTTCGAAGTTTAATAAGTTCAACAGTTCAAAAGTTCAATACTCAATGTTTTATAAAGAGTCATGTTCACTCAATTTCCTTGTATAAATTAATATATCATTGAACCTACCAATTGAACCTCTCATTGAACCTACTAATTGAACCTAACATTTGAACCTATGTAGTGGAGTTTAACAGTTCAACGGTTCAATGTTTCAAAATTTGAAGTTTCTAGAAAGATTATATGACTATTGGTCAATCTGTGTAGTTCATTTTATATCATTAAACTCTGAAGTTGAACCACATTTTCAAAAAGTTCAATGGTTTAATGACTATACTCTCATCTTGCCCTAAGGCTTTCTCTAAGTTAAAATTAGTGGGAGATTTAGAGGAGAATATATCCAAAAACTCATTATAAAGTGGAAAATTTTGAATTTTTATGAGGTTACAAATAATCATTACTCATCAAAATCATGCATAAAAAAATTCTTGCCATTAATGCATATATTAGAGTGTGTGTCTTATCAAACATGTTTAGCACGTATTGTCCTAATTTAATCATTTGATCTAGTTAATATATGCATCGAGAGAAAACAATTCAAATTAAACAAATAATCATACTAGGTGATACAAAGGAGAACAACACAGGTGGTATAATATATTCAATTGCTTGAATTCACAGTGATTTTAGATAAATTTAAGGTGAGTTTCACTCTTACTATAAGCTAGTTCCTTTACTTGGTTGGAAAGAAGGATCCTTTTGAGTTTGCAGCATTATTTAAAAATTCAAAACATTATCTTTTCATTATATTCTCCAACCTCTAGCAATCAAATCCACTTGTCTTGATTATGATCATGGCCTTAGTCTCATATGTTCTCCACCTAAAATTGGGGACACATCTCTGGTCCAATATGATTTGGAAGATTTTAAGGAAAGGGCTAGAAATCCTCTGTCAAATCCTATGATGAAAAAAATTGTAGAAAGTGATTTAGTTGAAGTTGTAGCCTTTCCCATAGCTATCCAATTCCTTGAATTAGTCCTTGAATGCATGAATAGATATGAACCTCAGAATAGATGCATCAGGGCTGTAGATGGCAATGTTTTACTACATATCAAAAGATAAACCTTAATGTCTGTAATAAGAATTCCTCCCAAGGAATCATACTCTAACCTCAGTATTACTTCTTCATATGGTTATTTTTCATTAAATAAAGCAATTTACAAAAGCATGATTACTAGGAATTGGCTTTTAAAATTCCAAAAAGGGGGTTCAAGACTACCCAAACCATTAATGAGAAATCATATGATTCTAGAAGTACAAGATATTATAGTATTACTACATAGGCTAAAAGGAAATGCTCATGCATATTATTGGGAGATTGGATGTACTTATTCATACTACTGATCCTCTAGGGAGAACAATATTTAGATTGGGCAAAAATTGTAGCTAAAAATTTATATTAGGGTTTAAGTGATTGTTTGGGAAATAGAGAGTTTTATATGTATTCATACCTACTCTATTACCTAACTTTTATGAGACAATGGGTAGGGTTAATTCATGCACCCTTGACTGAAGATAGTAAAATTTATGATTATTACTCACAGTTATAAATGCATAACTGCTATGAGGATTACAGGAGGGTCAATGATGTTTTTATTGGGAAAATGACTTTTGAATTATCAAACAACATTAATAAAAGGTTGTCTGATGAAGCTATGTAGCTAATTAATATTTAAGATAGTTTCTTCATTTAATTTTCTAGGTTCACTTAGATCAGAGTTAGGGGTTTTGACAGTGAACCTTTGAGGTTACCGAGGTATGTTCTTGATAGATTTGTGTTAATAGAAATTTGTAGGCAATTAGCATATGTAGATAAAAAATTCCCAATGAAGAATAAATTTTTTATATCTTTTCCTATTGAAATTGGATGTTATTCATGTAAAACAACATCTGATGCTTTGAATTTAGAATTGGATCTTAAGAAATTCAATTATCAATACTTCACAGCCAGACCATAATTTGACAACAAAGGTTTTTCCAGAGATAACTTGGGTCTTAGAATAGGGTTTTCACATAGTCCTTAATTAGAGGATTATTTAGATGAATTTAAATTCAAAAGAAGACTATGGTCTAGGTTCTCCCTTGGGTAGATAATTACCCTTAAATTAAACATTGACATTTCTAGAATTGTTGACAATGATGAACAGATGACTGATCCTCAATTTAAACAAATAAAATAATCATCTATTCCAGAAATTGACTGGGAGAAAAGTGAAAAATATATAATTGAATTTAAGACCCTCCCAGTAATAAGGATAGCTCAAAAATGGTTGAGAGAACAAAAATTGGGAGGAGCTAAAAACATAGTCTCCTAACAATGTACAACAATAATTAAATCTCTATTCCTAATAAGCTCATCTAACCAACCTATTGCTATCTATGATGTAGGTACTTCCAAGTCAAAAACTAGAAGGGATCCTATCATCAAATAATTTGAGAAAGCCCTTGTAACTACCCTGCCTCCTCATGCCACCAGGTCAAGGACTCAAAGCAAGAAGAAGAATCAGATTTCTGAAAAAGTGATTATGGATTTAAATTTTGAAGAAGATTTAGAAGAAGCTAAAGGTGATAAATAATATAATTCACCAATGATAGAAGAGGTTAGTATAGATCAACAGATGATTATTTCTTTTGATTCTATCAAACTGATGATTGTTTCAACTATGCCTTCTGATTAACTGAATCCTGATAAAGAAGCCTTAGCCTCTGCACCTAAATGGCTATAAAGTTCAATCAGTCATAAAAGGAAAGTAGTTATATTTTATTTACACTCGTAAGATATGGTGAGTAATTATTTAGGGAAAGCTCCCAAATCCACAAAGTTAAAAATGACATCCAAGGTAGATGTTGACCCAAACATAAGGAACTGGAATGTAGAAATGACTCGGCCAAAAACAAATGAAGAAGTTCAAGATCCTACTATTTAGGATTTTACAATTGAAAAGGTAGACCTTGGGATTGCATCACATGTCATGGATGTACATCATCTATAAGCATCCACTAATAAGATAATTAGCAAAACTTGGAAGGATGAAAAGGATAAAAGGGAGTTAAAACAAACTATGCGGTCAATGGCAGAATACATTGACACCATTCATAGTCCAAATCCACAACCAATTACCCAAATGCCCCTATATTTTGACCTAAAATCTCTTGTCAATCAAAGGATATTGGACCAAATATATAGAGGCAAAATGATTAACAGAATATTTGATAATTGGTTGCATGGCATCATCCTAAAAGGTACAAAATACATTCATTAATTAAAGAATGTATATGATCTAACCATGATTACTGTTGAAGATTTGAAGACTCAAAATGCTTTGTGGATAAAAGATGAAGGAAAATGGATGAGCGTGATGAATCAAATTGATGAAGTGAAAAATTATAATACAACAAAGTTTTTGTCAAAATAGAACTTAACTGGTCTAGATGAAGACATATTATATGTAAGTAAGAAGAATGTTGAATGGAGAAATTTAGTATCTTGACAAGGATGAATGGAAATCACAAAAATGATCAAGGAAATAACTAAATTCATTCATTCATTATGACATGATCTACAGATTATTGATATCAAATACATAAAAGATGATGGAAAGCCAGAAAAAGATATCAATATTGTGATTCAATCCTTCAGGGAAAAGATCAACATCATTAAAGAAAGTGACAAGTTATCAACAGAATATTTTTCTCAGATTTCAAGGATAGATTCACTTCTTTGTCATTGCATCGACACTCTCCTAGAACACACAAAAAAGATGGGGAAAATTTGGAGGGAAGAAAACATCTGAAAAGCAAGGATAAAACATGTCAGCATTCCCAATCTTACAAAAATTTAAGAGATTGTTACAACATTTTAGGAGTGGAAAGCTCAATAGCCTACCAAATGAATAGAGCAAATTTGGAGATCCTAACCCATCACTTCAACAATGACTTTATTTACATAGTTTATTTTATTCAATTATTTAGTTACTTTTCTATTCAAAACTTGATCTTTAGTAAATTTGTTAAAAAACTAAATCCCATATGGGTCAGAGTTATTCTAACTCTAGTTTAGTTTGACAGGTGGATTAGTTATGGAAACTATATATATTTTTAATTGTAAAAAGATGCGGAGATACAAATAAAAAAGGAGGCAGTTAGAAAATTAGAGAACTAAACCATTGTTGTTAGTAATATATGTGATGTTTATCTGAAATATTTTCATCTGTGAATGAAAAGGATAATTAATTACTACATACTTGGATCTATGTGTTTGAGTATTTTAAGTTGGGTTTTCTGTGTGAAACCTTCTTTCACATAGTGATTACTCTTCCATTAGACAATTCAATATATGTGTTTTATTCTTTACTAGCTCAACAATATATATGTTTATCTATTTAATTGTTATTGAAAATAGAATCTATGTATTCTATTACCTATTGTTTTTATAAAATCCCATATTCATAACATAGTGATGTATGGATATTAGTCTACCTTTAAACACTTTCTAGTTAAAAGTGTATCTAAATATTCAAATTCATTGAAAATTTTAAATGGATTTGTACCTTAATTTAGAGGGGAACTAATCTTGATAGTTCACCCATTTGTTGTTTAACTTATTTATTCTTGAGAGAAGGGTATGGAGTTAAAATAAAATATCTTTATATAAGGACAAATCTATTAGCCAACATTTTTTTTGGTGACTCCACTGGGAAACAAAATTGATTTGGTCACCTTAATATGAGGCATAAATGGTGCTTCCTCATAAAAATATAATTCTTGTTTTACAACCTAATCTTGGTTTTCAAGATGAACAAGAAGATATAATTAGCTAGTTAAATACTCTTTCTTGGCATTCTCATCAGAATATTGATGATTATAGATGGGCAAGTAGAATATTAGAAAAAGAAGAAGAATTGGATGATAATATAAGATTATTATTACTTAGGCAAAGAAGGAGACAAGTAGAAAATGTAGCAAGGAATTAATTCCCCTGAAGTGTGAAGTTAATAATTATAATATCATAAACTAGATTCCAGAAGATACACAAGGTCTTTGAGAAGAGAAGGAATTGAGGATCCTACTTTTCAAGCATTGCAAAACTTAAATTTTCCTTATATTCCTACCTAAATTAGAAAATCTAGAAGTAGACCTCCTAGCCATCCTAAACCCTCTACATCCTCTATCTATCAAGCCTTAAATCTTTCTAGTACTATCTTTCCTTCTGCCATAATGTTTCTTCTAATGGCCCAACCTTGGGGTGTAACCATAGGACCTCTAAATTTAGGGGCCAACCTAAATCCTTTACCTAAAAATGCAAGGGAAAATTTTCCCAAATTTAATGGAGATGGAAAAAAATCACCAGAGGAACATCTAAATGCCTTCACAGTGGCATGTAGTGTGTTAGGCGTACAACATCAAGATGTAGCCATAAGGCTTTTTGTGCAAACTTTAACTAATATTGCAACACAATGGTTTTATCATCTAACTGATTCTTCGATTGCAAATTGGAATGATATGAAAATAGCATTTAAAAATAGGTTCAAAAGTGCAGAAGATGAACATTCCCTTCTTGCTCAGTTAACTCAGCTTAAAAAGGAGATACATGAACCCATGAGGGAATTTATAGCTAAATTTAATAGAATTGTGCACAAGATTCATACTACTAAAAGACCAACTACTGAGAATTAGAAATGTTTATTTATTAATTCTATGCCTCTTGATATAATTTTTAATCTTAGAAGAAGTATAATTATCAATTTAACAGATGCAAAATCATTGGCAGTTGAGTTAGAGGATGATCTTATTATGGCTGGAAAATGGAAGAAAGAAGTTCAGGTACCTAATGTTAATCCTTCATCCTCTACAGATCCTATAGTTCATAGATTATTCAATGATATGATTATTCTTAAAAGACAATTACCAAAGGCTAGTACTTCATTCCAACAACCATATCAAGATATTGGCAGGAGAAATCAACAAGCAAATGCTAGTAAGACATTACCACTTGCATCAACACAACCAAGATTGGCTATTGAAGCTCCTCTTAGAAGAAATAACATGTGTATTTTTCATTTGACTACTGATCATGATGGAAATTATTTCCTTCAGATGCTTAGATTTAATCAAATGACTGCTACTTAAAATGTCTTAGGGAAATTACTGAAGAAGAAAAGAGCTCTGAGAGACTTGGCAACACTGAAATATACTTCCTAGAATATGATTCAGATTCAAAAAGAGGTGGTGAAATATTGGTTAACATTGAAGATCATTCATGTGTTTTTCTCACTATAATTCAAAAGAATTTGAGATTTTGTAATACTCAAGAAATGTCCGTTAAAGGTAAGGAACCTTTTACTAAAATCTCTGATGCTAATTTGAAGACACAAGAAAGCAAATTGTTGCATAGAAATTATTGTGATACTTATTTTGATATTTTAGAATTTTGTAAGTCTATAAAAATTCAAATATCCCCTACTAAATACCTTAGTTTGAAAGCCAAAGAGCTTGATAAATTGGTCACATATGTCAAAAATGGTCATCATGCACAAGTCAAACTTGAAAGTCAATTAAACGTTAATACTGAGTCTCCCATTACCCAGTTATTTAATTCTAGAATGACCCTCAATTCATCTGATGATACTCCTTATATGGGTGATATGAAACCAACCCATTTTATGTTTCTTTGTTCATAAATGGTCATAAACTCAATAATTTTATCATAGATTTAAGTGCTTTTGATAATATAATGCCTTATTTTGTAGCCAAAGCCTTAGGCTTAAGCCTTACAAAAACATTTGGTAGACATTACTCCATGGATGGAAAATAGATCTCTTTGCTCAGATAAATTAAAGATGCACGAGTTGCTCTTACAGCCTATCCTAATAAAAAGGTGAAGTTGACTATCTTGGTAGTAGATATTCCCGCTAGATATGGAATGTTGTTGAGCAGGACTTTTTGCAAAGATTTGGGAGGGCAGATTAAATTGGATTGGTTAGAAGCTACAATTCTAGTGGGAAAGTAGAAAGTTAAACTAAAACCTGAACCTAAATGCAAGTTTATAGTATATCCTTCTGATGATCCTAAGTCTCAGATTCTATTTGAAGAATGTGAATTTGGTAACTATTTTCTCTCGTCTAAAGATTCAAAGGAAGAATCTATCCCAAAGTCTCTTCATTCAAATGATCTATGGACCATGGAATTTGATGGCAATTTTGTTACCTCTGGTTCAGGAGTAGGAGTTGTGTTGATCTCACCTAAAGGTGAAACTTTTACTTACTCTTTCAAGCTAGAGTTTAAAAACACTAATAATACTGCAGAATATGAAGCTTTATTGCTTGGATTAAATGAAGCTAAAGGAAAGGGTATAAAAATACTCAAGGAAAAAGGAGATGATGAATTAATTGTCAAATAAGTGAGAGGCATTTTTTCAGTCAAAAATGATAGATTAAGACATTATATAAATAGAGTTTGGGATGAGATAGAATGTTTTGATGCCTTTTTAATTAAAGCAATTCCCAAAGACCAGAACACTTAGGTAGATTCTCTAGCAGTGTCAGCTTCTCTTCTTCTCCCTCACCCTGATTTCAAAAAGGATTCTTATAAAATATAATTGGTATATCATCCTAATGTCCCAGATAATGCTAAAAATTGGCAAGTTTTTGAGAATAATAAATAGACCAAAAAAAATTGGAGAATATTGATATGTTCCTGGGGACTTATTTTGAAGGTTCAAAAATAAAATGTAAAGAATTCACTCCTAATCCAGGGATCAATCCAAAAGATGATATAATTAAATTAAAAGGAAACAAAATCCCTAAAGGACTAGTCTCTCTTGAACATTTGTTCACTAGACAAGATGAATATACTAAAGGCAAACTTGTCCAGAATGCTAACAAAATAGAGGATTATGAGAAAATCAACATTGAAAGTGAAACTAACCCAAAATGGATCTCCATTGGTAAGTGTTGTTCACTAGAGGATAAAAATAAATTAATTAATCTACTAATTAAGTATAAATATGTCTTTTCTTGGTGCTATGATGACCTCAAAGATTTTAGACATGGATAGTTTCAACATCATATTCCTTTGAAAGAAAATGCAATTCCTTTCAGGCAAAAGTTGAGAAATTATAACCCAAAATTTGTTGAAGCTATCTTTACAGATATTGAGAAGATGATAAAGGCTAGGATTATTTATCCAATTCATCACTCCACTTGGGTGGTGAACATTCTTCTAATGTGAAAAAATAATGGAGAAATAAGAATTTGTGTTGACTTCAGGAATTTGAATCAAGCTAGTTTAAAAGATAATTATCCCTAGCCTATGATGGATCACATCTTGAAAATTGTTATTGGGTCAAAAATGATGTCCATGTTAGATGGGTTCTTATGTTATAATCAGATAAGTATATTTGTAGCTGACCAACATAAAACTGCTTTCACTACACCTCAAGGAACTTTTACTTATAATCGTATACCCTTCAGTCTGATTAATGCTAGTGCAACTTTTCAACAGGTGATGGATTCATCCTTTAAAGATTTGAAAGATACAATTATTGTTATCTATCTTGATGATTTGACTATTTTCTCTAGAAAAAGAGAAGATCATCTGAAGGATCTAGAGACCATCTTACAAAGATGCTTGAGTCATGGGATATCTCTTAATCCTAAGAAGTTGGTTTTCTATATTACAGAAGGGAAATTATTATGACACCTAGTTTCAAAAGGTGGAATCAAAATTGACCCAGAAAGAGTTAGAGCAATACAACAGTTAAGTCTTCCTTCTAATAGGACTAGAGTTAAGTCTTTTTTTGGTCAGATAACTTTTCTTAGAAGGTTCATTCCTAATTTTGCTTAAATTATGAAACATATTATGGGGATGATGAGTGAAAAACAAGCATTCAAATGGAATGAAGTTGCTAAAAAATCATTTGAAGATATTAAGGAAACAATTGCACAAACACTTTGGTAAATCCTAATTTCCAAAAATATTTTGTTATTTACTGCTATGCTTTGGAACATACCATGTATGGTATCTTGTTACAAAAAAATGAAGTAAATGTAGAAGCCCCAATAGCCTTTATGAGTATTCATATCAAGAAACATGAACTTAAATATTCTTTGGCTGAGAAACAAGCTTTTGCTATAGTGAAGACTGTTAAATAATTCAGATATTATATACTTCATTCTCATTTAGTTGTATTTGTACCTAGTTCATCTGTGAAAAGCATTCTAACTTAGCAAGAGGTTGGGATGAACAATATAATAACATGGGTTTGCTAAAATTTAAGAATATGACTTGGAGATTAGGCCAACCAAATTAGTTAGAGGTTAAGGTTTATGTAAATTGATAGTCAAAAGTAAAGAAGAGGAATAAGAACTTCTTATTGTTCTATTGGTTAGTTTACAAGATCCATGGTTCCTAAACATAGCAAAACTATCTTACTTATGGAGACTATCCCAGTCATTTATCCCCAAAGGAGAAAAGAAACCTAAAGTTAAAATCAGCAAAATATGTAATTTGGGGTGATGTCCTGTACAAAAAGGGATTAGATGGAACCTTTCTGAGGTGTGTAGATAAGGAACAACAATCTAAATTATTGGAAGTTTTTCATAATGAAGCCTATGGTGGACATTTCTCTTCTTCGGTTACAACATTCAAAATCCTTAGAAATTGTCATTATTGGCCAGGTATATTCAAAGACACATAAATGGGTGGCTAACTATGAAAAATGCAAATTGTTTTCAGGAAGACCACAATTTTCAGCATTACCTCTAAGACCTATCATTATTGAAGAAACTTTCAAACAGTGGGGATTAAACTTCATTGGGCCTCTTTCACCTCCTTCAAGTGCTAGTCATATGTATCTTTTAACAACAACTGATTATTTTATGAAATGGGTTGAAGCAATCCCTGTCAAGAGAACCACTTCAGAAATGGTATGTGATTTTCTTAAAGAAAATATACTGGTACAGTTTGGTGTTCCTCAAAAGATTATGGTAGATAATGCTACCAATTTTTATTCAATAGAGCTTACTTTATTCTACTATGAACATAGTATGTCTCTTTCTCACTCATCAAATTATTACCCTCAAGGAAATGGACAAGTAGAGTCCAGTAATAAAAATTTGATATCCATCATGAAGAAATTGGTGAATGATAACCCTAGAGATTAGCATAAGAGACTATACAAAGCACTTTGGGCTGATAGAGTAACCCCAAAAAGAGCAATAGAAATGGCACCGTTTGAGCTGGTTTATGGAATAGGAGCACAATTAGCATTACCTCTAGAATTATCTGCAGCTAGATTACAAAATGTTATTGAAGATCAGTATTTTCAAGATTCTTTAGAAAAAAAGAGTTATGTATTTAACTAAGATTGAAGAAAAGAGGAATGAACTAGTTGATAGTATTACTGCTCATCAAACCAGAGTTAAAAATATTTTTGATCAGAAAACTAGACCTAAAAAGTTCATGGAAGGAGATGAAGTATTGATATGGGATAGAAGGAGAGAACCTAAAGGAGCACATGGTAAATTTGATTCACTTTGGAAAGGGCCTTTCAAAATTCATTAGGTACTTGGTCCTAATTATTTTAAATTGGAATATTTGGATGGAACTATTTTACCCCTATCCTATAATGGACAAGATCTCAAATTGTATCGACTGTGAAATAGGTGTCCCCTATTTTGTACATAGCCTTTTCTTTTGTTGTTGCATTTTGTGTTTTCCTTTCCCATTTTTGGTTTATCTTTCTCCTTTTCTTTCATTGATATGTTTCAGTCTGTGTAACCAGATTTTCTGAGTTCTCTACATTTTGTCATAAAATATAGTCCCCAGTCAGAGCCAATGTTACCTTTTGAGTCGCCCTTATTCAATTTTTCATGAATTTTTCCATAAAATAAGTTCAACCGCTTATCTCCTTTTATGTGTAAATTCTTAAAAAAATTAAACCTTTGAACTTGAACCTTTTTTAGAGTTCAAGAGTTTAATAAGTTCAAAAGTTCAATTAGTTCAATGATTCAATATTTCTCAAAGTGAACTATTTGTCTCTTTGTGTATTTAAATTTTGATTTTGAATTTTTTGGTTGAACTTAACCCTTTTTCAAAGTTCAATAAGTTCAGCGGTTCAAAATTTCAATACTCAATGTTTTGTAAAGAGTCATGTTCACTCAATTCCCTTTTATAAATTAATGCATCATTGAACCTACCAATTGAACCTAACGTTTGAACCTATGTAGCAGAGTTCAACATTTCAACAGTTCAATGTTTCAAAATTTGAAGTTTCTAGTAAGATCATATGACTATTGGTTGGTCTATGTAGTTCATTTCATATCATTGAACTCCGAAGTTGAACCACATTTTCAAAAATTTTAATGGTTTAATGGTTCAATGAATATACTCTCATCTCACCCTGAGGCTTTCTCTAAGTTAAAATTAGTGGGAGATTTAGAGGAGAATATATCTAAAAACTCATTATAAAGAAAAAAAATTTGAATTTTCATGAGGTTACAAATAATCATTACTCATAAAAATTACACATAATAAAATGCTTTCCATTAATGCATATGTCAGAGTGCATGTCTTATCAAGCATGTTTAGCATGTATTATCCTGATTTAATCATTTGATCTGGTTAATATCTGCATCAAGAGAAAACAATTCAAATTTAGCAAAAAAGCATACTATGTGATATAAAAGAGAACATCATAGGTGGTATAAGATATTTGATTGCTTGAATTCATAGTGATTTTAGATAAATTTAAGATGAGTTTCACTATTACTATAAGTTGGTTCCTTTACTTGGTTAGAAAGAAGGATCCTTTTGAGTTTGTAGCATTATTTAAAAATTCAAAACATTCTCTTTTCATTATATTCTCTAACCTATAGCCATGAAATCCGCTTGTCTTGATTTTGAACATGGCCCTAGTCTCATATGTTCTCCACTTGAAATTGGGGACACCTCTCTAGTCTAATATGATTTGGAAGATTTTAAGGAAAGGGCTAGAAATCCTCTATCAAATCCTATGATGTAAAAAATTGTATAAAGTGGTTTAGTTGAAGCTGCAACCTTTCCCATAGCTATCCAATGCCCTGAATTAGTCCTTGAATGCATGAATAGATATGAGCCTCAGAATAGGTGCATCAAGGCTACATATGGCAATGTTTTACTGCATATCAATAGACAAACCCTAATGTCTATAATGAGAATTCCTCCCAAGGAATCATAATCTAAACTCAATATTACTTCTTCATATGGTTATTTTTCATTAAAGAAAGCAATTTACAAAAGCGTGATTGCTAGGAATTGGCTTTTAAAATTCCAAAAAGGGGTTCAAGACTACCTAGACCATTAATGAGAAATCATATGATTCAAGAAGTACAAGATATTATAGTATTATTATATAGGATAAAATGCAATGCTCATGCATATTATTGGGAAGATTAGATGTACTTATTCATACAACTGATCCTCTAGGGAGAACAATATTTAGATTGGGAAAAAATTACAGCTAAAAATTTGCATCAAGGTTTAAGTAATTGTTTGGGAAATAGAGAGTTTTATATGTCTTCGTACCTACTCTATTACCTGGCTTCTATGAGACAATGGGTAGGGTTACTTCATGCACCCTTGGCTGAAGATAGTAAAATTTATGATTATTACTCATAGTTATAAATGCATAATTGCTATGAGGATTATAGAAGGGTCAATGATGTTTTTACTAGGAAAATGACTTTTGAATTGTCAAACAACATCAATAAAATGTTGTATGATGAATATATTTAGCTAATTAACATTTATGGTAGTTTCTTCATTAAATATTCTAGGTTCACTTATATTAGAGTTGGGGGTTTTGATGGTGAACCTTTGAGGTTACCGAGGTATGTTCTTGACATATTTGTGTTAATAGAAATCTTTAGGCAATTATCATATGTAGATAAAAAATTCCCAATGAAGAATAAATTTGGTATATCTTTTCCTATTGAACTTGGATGTTATTCATGCAAAACAACATCTGATGCTTTAAATTTAAAATTGGATCTTAAGAAATTCAATTTTCAATACTTCATAGCTAGACCACAATTTGATAGCAAAGGTTTTGCCAGAGATAACTTGGATCTTCGAATAGGGTTCTCACATATTCCTCAATTAGAGGATTATTGGGAGGATTTTTTAGATGAATTTGAAGTTAGAAGAAGACTATGGTCTAGGTTCTCCCTTGGGTAGATAATTACCCTTAAATTAAACATGAACATTTCTAGAATTGTTGACAATGATGAACAGATGACTGATCCCCAATTTGAACAAATAAAATAATCATCTATTCCATAAATTGACTAGGAGAAAATTGAAAAAGATAGACTTGAATTTAAGACCCTCCCAGTAATAATGAGAACTAAAAAATAGTTTAGAGAGCAAAAAATGGGAGGAGCTCAAAACATAGTCTCCCAGCAATGTACAACAATAATTGAATCTCTATTCCTAATAAGCTCATCTAACCAGCCTATTTCTATCTGTGATGCAGGTACTTCCAAGTCAAAAAATAGAAGGGATCCTATCATCAAAGAATCTGAGAAATCCCTTGTAACTACCCTGCCTCCTTGTGCCACCAGGTTAAGGACTCAAAACAAGAAGAAGAATCAGATTTCTAAAAAAGTGATTATGAATTTGAATTTTGAAGAAGATTCAGAAGAAACCAAAGGTGATAAAGAATATAATTCACCAATTATGGAAGAGGTTAGTATAGATCAACAGATGATGATTCCTTTTGATTCTATCGAACTGATGATTATTTCAATTGTGCCTTCTAATCAACTGAATCCTTATAAAGAAGCCTTAACCTCTACACCTAAATGGCTAGAAAGTTCAATCAGTCATAAAATGAAAGTAGTTCCATTTTATTTACCCTTGGAAGATATGGTGATCAAGTGTTTAGGGAAATATCCTAAATCCAAAAATTTAAAAATGATATCTAGGGTAGATGTTGAACCAAACACAGAGAACTGGAATGCAGAAATTGCCCAGCCAAAAACCAATGAAGAAGTTCAAGATCCTACTGCTCAATATTTTACAGTTGAAAAGGTAGACCTTGGGACTACATCATGTGTCATGGATTTACATCATCTAGAAGCATCTACTAAAAGGATAGTTAGCAGAAATTGGAAGGATGAAAAGGATAAAAGGGAGTTAAAATAGACTGTGTGGTCAATTGTAAAATACCTTGACACCATTCATAGTCCAGATCCATAACCAATTAGCCAAATGCCCCTATATGTTGACCCAAAATATCTTGTCAATCAAAGGATGTTGGACCAAATACATAAAGGCAAAATGATTACCAGAATATTTGATAATTGGTTGGATGGCATCATCCTAAAAAGTACATAATACATTTATAAATT